>CP141153.1:3767500-5017500 GCA_035233585.1 Antiaris toxicaria | reverse complement strand
CAAATTCAAATTAGGAGAAAATCTTATTTTCCAACCCATTCAAAAAACACGCCACCTATCTTTGTGCTTATGACAAGATTTTGTTTAATTCAAATTCAAATAGGATAATGTTTTAAATTTCAAATATTTCTTTAAGCCAAAATTTTCAAAATTCAAATTAATCTCATATTTGATTTTTAAACCAAATACAATTAATTTAAATTTCAAATCTTATCTTCTAAAACAAATATTAATAAAATATTTATCACATTTATTGAATAATATAAAATTATAATTTTGCCCTTTCCGGCACACAAAGAAAACGCCTACACCATGTGGAAAGGTAATCTGGATTTTTCTCATCATTGAATGCAAAACAACAAGCCACAAAAGAATATCTTGATCTACTACCATCTTTAAGGAATTATATGAAACTAGCAGAGGAACTAATTTTACATACACAATCAGGTTCTCGTAAATCTATATAATTATTATTCTATATCAAATAACTCAATCACATGATCACTAATTTCAGGATCATTCCACCATAGACCTGAAACTGAACTCCCAATCATATTGTAAATTACGCAAGCCTTAGAAAAGGCATCGTCTAATAACCTTGTCATTAATGCAAAACCTTCATGTAATATCTATGATCAATTTAGGTTAAAATCTATTTAACCTTTTCATCACACTATCTTAAATATCCATTATACACCCTATAAGAAAATGATTATCCACCGTATGTGAATAATAAGTCATCTGCAAAATAAATAACTTGAGGCATTGTCTATTTTTACTAATCTAACATAATACCTATAAAAGGATAACCTTAACTTTACATAAAAATTATAATTCCTTATTTGTAAGCAATCCATCTATCATATATGTATTATGTACCTAATGAATCAGTTTATTAGCTTATTATCTCTGAGATACCCTGACCTTTAGAATATCAAAGCACAGTAGCCATATATACAGAGCTGTTTACTTACTCAAAATTAAGGTTATTGCACAATAAAAGTAAAAAACAAATCAATTTACTCATAGCGGACTATGTAGATCAATCACGCTATAGTCCCAATCCAATACATCACTATTAAGCAACATATCTAGGTTTCTATTTGGGAGTTGAAGTTTCAGACAGTCAAGATAAACCATCTCTCAAATTGGCTTTAGAAAAAATAATAGTTTTAATATGAGTTAAGTTAAATGCTCATTCTAACCCTATAGACTACGGACCATAGATTTAGACCACTTACTACAAAACATTATCTTCTCGCTTACAAAAAATCATTGTATGTAATATTCTAGTAGTTTAATACAGCAGTCAATAAATCATATTTGCTTATATTTACTTTGATATGTAAATAGGTTGAGGACATTAGTAATATAATGAATAACCTCTAAAATATTTTATTAATCAATTCAAAAATAAATGAAATACACAAATATTGTCTTTCCTGCTTATGGCACACCTAACAAAGATCCTAATGGTCGATCTCGCTATAAGTCACCAGTGGTAGACTTTGTTTTTCTGGCATCATGGACCCCTACCTTTGTGGGTTGTGTACTAGTATTTGTTCTAAGTTTTTTGTTTTTGCTTATAGTTTTAGCTTTTGTGCTAGTAATAAGGGCAATGATCTCTCCACTTGACCCTCTATTAGTGTGTTTTGTTTGTTTACTGCTATTTGTTGTGGGCTTTGACGGTGCGTGTGGTTTTGTTCTGCTTGAATTGTCTCGACTTAGTATTTTTTAATGTCCCCTGCACTTCGAATTTTTGGTACTCAATCGATTGGTTTTCATCAATTGGAGAGGTTTTCAAAAAGAGTCAAATTTGTGCTCAATATTGTAGTGCCGAGGTACATTCTCATGATTGGGCCTTAAGCATTTGCCTTCCCTCTCTGCATTATCAGTATTTGATATAAGGTTTGGAATTTCATTCTGTAGATTTATTATTTATAGGTTGTAATTTTCTCTTTGTTGAATGAATTTTCCTTTTCAAGAAAATAAAATATTTGAAGTAAATTTATTGTTTTACTGTGTAAATAACAACTTTATTGAGTAAATAAGATTTTTACAAGATGTAAATAAGTCATTTACTTGGTAAATTTGTAATTTACTACTATTTATTTTGAATGTTTTAAAAACTTGTTTTTATTCCAATAATTTTATAAAAACTTCTATTTACTTGTTTCTACTTGATTAAAAACCAAAGCCTCAAAACTAAATACAAACTCCACCACTACAAAACTAGATTGTTCATATGAATGTCATTTTTGAAAGGGTTAGCTTGCTAATTTCTCAACGGGTTAAAATGTTCGTTTGGTCTTCAACTTTTTTTGTGCAGTTATAATTTACTCGGTAACCTTTTTTATTTTAGCTAAAAATTACCTAAACTCTTTAAAAAGGTTCAATTTGATCCTTTTTATTAAAAAAATTAAAAATTAAATGAAATTCATCACATATATGGCATATATAAGTTGAATCATATAAATTTTTTTTTCTTAATTTCCATTAAATAGTAAATCATATGTAATTTACATGACATTTTCTATTTATTTTTTATCTTTTTTAGTAAAAGAACCAATTTATATCCTTTTAAAGAGTTAATGGACCTGTTAGCTAAAAAAATGTTAGGGATTAAATCGCAACTTTGTGAAAAGGCTAAGGACCAAATAAGCAATTTATTCTTTCTCGAATAATAACAAGAAAGCAAAATAAATGACTGTATGCATAGTCTAGTAGCAATTTCACACTTGATTTCATATAAAGACATATAATCCAAATTCTATCCTCCTAAGTAAAAATAATAATAACAAAATAAAAGTACTTTTTTATTATACAAAACACATAACTACATCATCAACTTAATAAATATCTCAAATATACCTGCAACTAGTTTGGCCTATATATCCTAATGTTTTGTTTGTTTATCATATTGCATTTGCATTACGTTTGAGTGCAATGTAATTTTCATCGAAATGCACAAGTATTACATTCAAATACCAATTACATTACATTTTAAATTCAATACAATCACTATTCATCATTCTACTTTTTCTACTATTTTTATGAATCACATTACACTCTCTCTTTCTTTCTCCTTTTTTTCTCTTTATTTTTATCAATCGCATCATATTAAATACAATTCAAATACTTTTGATTTTGACAAAAATTACACTTGAATGCAATGCAAATACTTTTCATCTAAATGTATATTGCATTCAATGTATTTTATCTAAATACAATACGAATGTAATGCATTACCTAAACATGTTTGAAGAAAAAGAACACAGTGGTATTCGAAAGAAAGAACTTAACTTTAATTTGCTAGATGAATAATGTCCATTCAACAGAGAATTTGTACGTACGTTATATTTGTTTGTCCTATATGACCATGGGCTTTCTTTGTTTCTAAACGAGCTTTGTTAAAGAGATTAGAGAAGGGCCGTAACAACGAAGGATAAAAGGTAGGGGATGGAATTCATTCACTCGCACTCCTGCTAGCTCTACAAAAAGCTCCGATCTTAACATCTCTACTACTACTGTGCGGCTTTTCCTCGGGTTCGTAAAGTCGGGTTTCCCGTTTACCCAAAATGGAGGAGCCGGCCCCACCAAGCAGGTGGCCACAGGTCATAATGCACTCTTTGCGCAACAAATCCACTTTGAATTTGACTTATTCGCTCGGCCAATCATCGGAATGTGTACGAGATTCCATAAAGGCCCAATATCTCAATATCCACTTTGTCTAAAGTTTCAAATGAGACTTTATATCGAAAATGGAGGAACGATCTGACGAGAAAGTCATTCAAAACAATGCGACCTGGGGCACCTACAAGCTTAGAATCATAGGTTGATTCTATGCCGTTTTCAACCATGAAAGTTAATCGATCATGAAGTTCCCATCGGCACTGCTCATCAAAGAGCAATGGTTCTTTAACCAAGTCAAAGACTAAGTCAAAGGCGAGTACCCTTTCGCAAAACTCTAGAGTTGGCATGCGTAGAAATCCAAACTCTTTCTTTGTCGTTGGGGATCAAAATGAACCTGGTGACTCGGTTGAGCATTCTTTGGACGTCGATCAATTTCCAGATGGGAAGAAAGTCATTGCTAGCTCTTTGAATGAATATACTCTTGGGCCGTAGGAAGAACATTTCTCTCTATCTATTCAAAGATCCGAGACAGCTAGTTTAGTTGGTGACATTGGTTCTCCGTCCCTACTCTCCTATATGTCTCACCCTAGTTGGGCTTGAGCTTAGTGTGATTAAACTGTGAATCGAGTCAGGAAAAAGAACTCCAGCTCCAGGTTTTATAAAAAATAAAAAAAAAAGGACCTATAGCTGGACTTCTTACCCCTTACATCAAACCTCAAAGCATTACTCAGAGAGCAAAAACCAAACTAAACAAACAACCTCAGCGGGCTTATCAATGGTTCCTCTTTATTAGACAATTTTTCATATGATTATTTTCGTGAATTCGGTGTAGAAGAAGTTCGTCTTGCCACATCGCATTCCAGATTATCCAAATGCTTGCGCTGGATGGAACGTTCTTAGCAGTTTTGGCTCTTATATATCCGTAGTTAGGATTTGTTCCTTCTTCGTGGTCGTAACAATCGCTTTAAAGAGAACTTCCCTCTATCAAAGAGACAAAAACGTATGGGAAATAAAAGAACCATATCTGGTTATTCGGTATGATAGGCTCCCAAAAGGGTTGACCCATAGTATCTGATAATATAGATATGAGGTCGTCTGGTGGCCTTCTAGCGGAAAACTTAATGAGATGAAACAGTATATTACAGTAATCGAAAAGGAGATGACTGTTGTAGTACATTGCTTGCAGCTTTGGATTGGAGACATTATCTATTGGGAGGGAAGTTTGAAATCCAAACAGATAATGTTGCAATGAGCTATTTTGATACCAAAAAAAAAGAAACTTTCGCCAAAATAAGCCCAATGACCTATGGATATGTTCAGTAAGAATCAGAATGTTATCCACATAGCCTTCAAGTCGGTCTTCTATCAGAGAACATGCTATCTCTTTGAGGTGATTGTAACACAGGATATTAGACTCATGATTCAGGCAATCTAATCTTCCACTTTACACAAGGAAGCACAAGCCTCCGAAAAATGTTTTCAAAAAAAAAAAAAGGGTGATCAAAAGATCTCATCACTATGCATATATAATCATAAATAAATAAACTACATGCATAAAAAAATATATATATAAATATATTTATTTTATAAGCTATTCTTATTTCTTTCTTTTTCTTGTTTTTCGGATCTTTGCCATTGGTAATTAACTTAAGCAAAGACTTCTCTGCCCAGTACATGATTGGGGTATGGAGGTATTAGACGGCATGCCACAAGACAATACGTTTAACCAACAAGCTCCCATTACCTGTCTATTTGTTTATAGGACAATGGATATTTATTCCTTTGACCTTAAATCAACGATGGATCGGTTGCCTGCGGTGATCATTTACACTCTTATGGAGTTGTTATATGGCCCAACATTGGCTTCGTCTGTGCATATTTTTAGCCATGAACTAAGAATATAAGGTGTACCATAACATATCCATTAAAAGAATTAACATTGCTGTCATCAATACATGAGATAATACTAAAGGTGCTGAATCCTCCAAGATACAGCTATGGAAAAATATTAATAGGAATGTTGATGCATGCCTTGCTAAGTAGTTCAGGCTTGGAATGAAGTCTTTTATGAGCATTAGCAACCAACAAAATGAGATGATCTACTAGTTCCTAACCATTGTCAGCCCCATATACTATAGGATTCTGAAGATTGGAGGAAAAAACGACGATGGAATAAGAATGGGCTGAGTTCAGTACAAACGAAGGACGGGTATTAGCTAAAGGGCGCAGGCAGAACTAGGTGTTATTTACCTTTTGAAACATTCGGTTGAGATAGAAGTGAATACTAAACGAAGAGAGCAAGGCTCCCCCAAAGGAAGCAAAAAACGAGTCTCGCTTCTAAAATCAAGTGATCCACACATGCATTTTGTTCTTTATTATTCAAAGCCTTTCCTTCAGGCTGGGTCAGCTTGTTGAGTGGAATGAACTGTGAACTCTAAAGCCAAACCGTAAAAGGGCCCATTTGATTCAATTCATAAATTAGCCCACTGTGAGTTTACAGTATTTGCATTTATAAATAGATAATTTAATTAAAGATTTTCAATGAGAATAATTTATATAATAATAAAGTACATCATTTGTGTCTCTGTTACAACACGGCCTAACTAATGGTTCTAATGAAATCTAATGATAATAAGAATTCTCACTTTTCTGTTCATTTCCAATACTGATTGTGAAACACCATGAGCAGCAGGATGTTGAGGTCCAGAATTCAAAGTGAAATTTTTGATTTGCCCATTCCTAGTCATCATGGGAAAAGAAAGGTAGAAATAAGAAAGAGATAATTTCCTGAGAGCTTGTCCAGTACTACTAGTCCCAAAAATGCATCTCTTTCACCCGCGCACAGTCGTGATAAGGCTCAATAGCCTCTGCTTCACATAGTTACCTATAATGAACAGTCGTAGCTTACCCGCCCGGGTAGGCATGGCGGCAACTCTGCTACAGAACACTTCACCAAACCGAGAAGCTGCATCATCCATAACGGGATGTACATTCTCGACGTAACGAGAGAAGTCACTGTTTAGCATACTGGGAGATTCTCTGTAAATTAATACATTGAAATAGGAAATAAGAGACGATGAAATAGAAGGAAAAAAAAAAAAAAAAAGGTAAATGGAGTTCGGGTTTAAATTCCATAGATAATGTGCTCCATAGCCTGCCCTTCACGAATTCCAAAAGTGTGAGGAACCCTTCCACTATGGAAACAGAGGAGCACCTTTGGAGAATACATCTTAGTACAGATCTATTTGGAAATAGATTATCCCGTCATTCTCTAAATGACAAGGAATGTGGGAAATAGCCTGGCAAAGTCATTTTTTATAGATGGACTGAAACCAGACCTAAAGGATTTGATTTGCCTGGGGTAGAAAGTCACTGCAAGTACTGCTTTTGGTTAATAAAAGATCCCTAGGTAATCATTGCCTGTGTTCGGTAGAGCCAACTCTCTAACCTTACATTTCAGCCTTCTATGCCACGTCTATGACGTTGTGGCAAAAGAAATGGAAGAAAGATGCCGTCCCCTCGAGACTACCAGTAGTTTTGGTTATTGAATCTCATGTAAGCCAGGTTATGGTTGTATTGGCTGCAAGTGGAACGTAGGCGCTTTAAGTGTGTGTTGAACTGGGAAAAAAAGATGCTGTTTGATATAATTTCCTATAGCAAATATACGCCCCTTCCCACCCCCTCTATAAATGAAGCCAATCTATCTTGAAATATATCTGAGTAAGCTTGGGTCACACCATGGAAACCCAAAGCCAATCTACTTTCATAGTATTATATATCAGTGAAGCAGTCTACCGTATCGCACCGTGGGGATAAATTGTCCTTTTTGCTCCAACACCATTTCAATTAGGCTAGCTAAATTCAGGATGGGGTGGCTAAAGACAATCTTGTAAGACCAATCTCTATCCTATCAAACCGTAAACATAGAAGAGCAAAAATAAAGCAAATCAGCAGTCTTATAGGCCCAGGAACGACATTCTTTTTGATCTTGTACCCACGAAGCGGTACATTGAACATCAAATCAATGTCGTGGGTTGGAACGAAAATTTAATGAATGGGTTGCGCTGCTAAAGAATGAAGTCAAGTAAGTACAAGTTAAGTAAGTACTATTTAGCACTATACAGGAGAACACCTAAAGGAATAATTCCTGCTTCAGTCAAATTCAATGCATTGTTTCATTGCTTATGTATCAAGCTTCAAATCCACCACTTTCCACTTTAATGTATGCTGACACTATGGGGTGCATAACATGCAGATTTCTGTCCGCCTTAAAAAGAATCTAACAGTTGAGAAGCAGCTTAGCGTCGAGAGACCAGTGGGTAGACAATATCTTCAACTCCTATAATTATGCTACGTCCAAGTCCAATCCAACAAAATAGAGCATGGGAGTGACTTCTTTTCTTTTCTTTCTAATTTCTATCTTAATTACGGTTCTCAAAGGGTGAAGAGATTAGTATCGTTTTGAAATTGATTTTGTTTTGGTTATAAAAATAGAAATGAGAGCTTTTATGCTGAGATCTTTTTTAAAATTATGCTTAATTATGATTTTAGAAATATTAATTTGAGTGAAAGAAAAAGTAAAAATGTATTTAAATTATATATTTTGTAGAATATACTTTAAGTTATAACTCATAAGAAACGAAAATAGAAAAAGAAAAACATACAACCTGAAATCATTTTTTATTTCTTTAATAAAAAGTGTCCTCATCATTTTTTGTTTTTGTTTATGTTTCAAAATATTTGATAAACAAACATAATTTAGAAAATATATTGATTTTAGTACTTCAAAAGATGTGCAGTTTCATTTCAACATTTTGAAAACATACCAAACGCCCCTCTCTTATCTTTTTCAGATTATCACAAATAATAACTGTTGCAACACGTCCATTTGAAGCTGTTTAACAACCATTTGTGGTCTAAAATAATTCGTTGGGAACTGATTTCTTAACTTACACGCTAGCTAGCTGGCTTTATATAACTTGTGTTTTATCGATCTATAGGTTTTTCTTGGTCTGAAGTTATTAATTTATTGAGATTCTGTGTGTAAAAATGCTTCATTCATTCCCTCAAGGAGGGTCCCTGTCATTTTGTGATCAGAAAAGAAAGCTTATGAGAAATTAGATGGTTGTTGGATTTGATTTCCTAAAAATTTGACTTTTGACACTCCACAAACTTTGTTCTTAAAAATAAAATTTCATTTTTATACAAGATAAAAACGTATTTTTACATCGATATTGTTTATGTAGTTTTCACTTTTAAGATAGATCTTGTGTTATTAGAATCTTGTGTTATTAGAAAACAAGTACGTCGAATTTGTTTAATTAGAGAAACATGAAAGAGCACAACATAGATTTTTTGTTAGTGTGCAATAAATAATTAAACAGGAACAACCAATAATAAAATTAGAAACAGAATAGTCACCAAATCAAAAGATAGGGATACATGTATATAATACATATAGACAAACAAATGACTTAACTGCTGCGTATCCATATCCATATGCATGCAATCAAATGTCATTCTAATTATGTACCAAAACGGTCTAATTTTTCACGAAACAAGTGCGCAGAACATAAGAAAGAAAAACTTAGTAGTAGAATGTTGAAACCCATATAAAGTCGCATCTCTCATTGATCTATACTAATTTTAAGCTTGTGTGTTGCACATGATAGACATATTTGAAAATTTTATCTAAACAGGGGCAAAATTAAAAAGAAACTATATAAAAAAATCAACAAAAAGGATTTAAATGGAAAAAATAAAAGAAATATAGGTGGAAAGGAGGAACAAAAACAGAAAATTGCACAAAAAAATAACACAAAAGGACTAAAATGGAAAAAAAAAAGGAAACAATAGGCTGAAAACAAAAACAAAAAAAAAACTGGAGAATTAAAAAACAAAAACAAAACATATTTATTTAAAGTAAATAAAAATAAAAATAAAAATAAAAAGGGTCTTCCATTACTAAAGCATAGCAAAAAAAAAAAAGGAAATGAGAAAAAATGAAATAACCAAAAGGAAACATAGCGAAATAGAAATGACGAAAACGAAAAGCAACTTAAAAGAAAACATTAAGATTTTCTCATTTTAAATTCTTATCACGAACTCTAAGATGATAATTAGTTGACTTATCTTTTCTAGGGTGTATTGTTCTAACTTAAAATATCTAATTTTGCTAATTTTTTTAAGAGAGTGAAACAACAATTTTCATCTCTTTCTAAGTAATTATACGACTTAAATCTTTGTCTGCTTCACGGTTTCTATTTTCAGCCAAGTGTTCATCTGTTAGATCCGTCGAAGATTGTTATGAAATTAACCCAGTAGAAAAGAGTACAAAACAAAAAAAAAATGATATTTTCCATTTAGAAAAGCTTATAGATAATTGGAAGGATTAACTTCATGGATACCCTTAAATTATATACAACAAAAAAAAAATGATAGTTTCCATTGAGAAAAGCTTATAGATAATTGGAAGGAATAACTTCATGCATGCCCTTAAATTATATACACTTGTTCATTTTGCCTTCCAATTAATTTTGAAATCCATTCAAAATATTCCTTGGTATGCATGAAATAGTTCAAATGCTCCCATCCGTTTACTTCAATCTAACATACATGGCAATATGGTTTTAATAAAGTACTACATATAAATAAAATCAAAGTATTAAGATTAAACAAATTAATCAAAACTTAATAAATTCAAATTTAAAGAAATGAGAATGTGATTTAAATTCTAAAATACCGGTGAAGACGAACATAGTTCAGAAGTTCAGATGGATAGGACACGAAAAATTCAAATAAAACTATAAATAGACCATGTTCTTAACTAGGTACCGAGGGAAATAGAAAACAAGGGCAATTGCCATGAAATAAATGCAGAAGCATTTTTTCTTTTTTTTCTTTTTTTTTTTTTTTTGTGGTTCTGAAAAAAAATATATAGAAGCTACAAGAAAGTCAAATATACCAAAGATGTAATCAAGGGCTGCATAAATGGAATTGATCAACCATCCTCGTTCACCATTTACCTATTCTAACTTTCTAAGAACGAAAGTCATTACTAAAATCCATTTATGCCAATTAGTCACGTCGCCTGTGGGTCCCTTGCCCAACGTCGTCCAAGCCCCTTCGCCCCAATCCACCCTAACCTAACGTTCCCCAGCTTCTCCCCTATTCTTTTTAATCAATTAGGTTTGAAAGAGAAAATTAAAAAGAGAGATATTTTTCAAAACTTATTTAATTTACTTAATTTAATATCAAGGATAATTTAATATTAATATTATTAATAATTTAATACTAATGTCAATGTCTATATTTGACTAAAAAAATATAAAATTGCATATTTGATAAGTTTTGCTTCTAATAATACATAATTCTATTTCCAATGATATCTATACCTTTTGTTGTACAATATTATCAAACCTTAAAAATCATAACATTAAATTTTTAAACGTAAAGTAATTTTTAATTGTAATAATTAAATGAAAAAAAAAATCAATGTAGCAATAAAAAATAATCCAATATTAAATTTAATATCTGTTATATTTAGCGACAAATTTAGCGCAAACTATTTATGGTCAAATTTCACATTAGGAATAACATTACGTTAGAGTAGTTTTCTTATTTTGTATGAAAATTTGACTTCAATACATGAATTTGATATCATATTGGAAATGCACCAACTTTATAAGCTTTATAAGCTTAATTGTATAACTTTCTTCAATTGTTCCGTGCAATATTGTGATATTAAAGCCACGTACGGGTAAAATGCGTTGCGGGAACGTCTTCGGAGACCGTGTGATTCATCAAAAGCAGAAAATATATAGAATTGTTAATGTAATTTGGAGAAAAAGACAAAGAGGTTGCTCCGTAAGTACCAAGCGGTTGAAATAAAAATATAGAAGTCAACGGAGGGTAGTTGTAGAATTTGGTTATGTAGGGAGAAAAGAATCATTTTAGTTAAATATTTACGCCCATATTATTCTATGATATTTGAAGAAGCTATATTAAGGCAATGACGAAAGGGATAAAGATATGTGGCTGATCTTGGAGGCTAGTTTTACATAGAATAATGAGTCGTCATTAGCTTAAGTGGAGCACTGTCATTTTGCATTAACGAGTATACATTTAAAAAATTCTGTAACAAGGCTTTGTCTATGACAACGTGTGCATTGTGTTTGTGTTTTTGGATTTAAATTCTATACGTTAATGTTGAAAGAATGTGAAGTTATTGTTAATTAAGTCATATTTATGTCTTTTTCGTTTGTATTTAATGTCTTTCAGTGCTTTCTAAGCATAAACTACTTACCTCCTCAAGCTCAAATAGGTTGTTAAGTGTCCACATTATGGATTATTAAGGACGCCAAATTAATTTTACGTAGGCATCAATCCGTGACCCCCTTGCACTAATGAGATGCTTTATTTTAATCGATATATATATGTAGTAACTTTTTTCTTTTTTTGGGGGGGGCTAGAATTGATATATATAGTTTAATCATTAGAACTAAGATTAATCAATGAATAACAACACGAAGCACGAACTGAAAAACATAATATAATGGCATGAATGAAAAGAAAACTAGCGAATACAAAGAGAAAAACGACAATCACGTAAATTATTAAAAAGAACAAGATTTAAAAAAGGACCCACGAAAAAAAAACACCAAAGTGAAAAAACGACACCCAGGTGGATAAGCAACAACAATGAAGAAAACGACAACAAC
The DNA here is from genome assembly GCA_035233585.1 of Antiaris toxicaria. NCBI lineage: Eukaryota > Viridiplantae > Streptophyta > Magnoliopsida > Rosales > Moraceae > Antiaris > Antiaris toxicaria. The sequence continues at coordinate 5,005,147 of CP141153.1, read as the reverse complement.
ACTGACAACTAACCACGCCATAAAAAAGCCGTAATTAGTAAATGACAGCGGAAAGCGAAGACAACCTAAATAACCGACAATCAATTACATAAATTTCGTCTGATTAGGTAATTAAAAAAAATTTTACAATGGGTGGAACGGTTTTTTTTTTTTTTTTTTTTTTGCTAGAGAATAAATATTATTTATTTTGGCAGTAGTTAACACTCACCATGAACACATTAATGATAAATAGAAAATATAGAGCTTAATAGTAGAGGGAAGATGATGAAGAGTCTACTCAATCGATCGTCACCCTTGATTATTTCAATATATTCTCTATCTTTTTTATTTCTTTTTTGCTAAATAATTAAAATATGGACATATGAGCCAATACAACCATGAGAAATATATCACATACAATACTAATGAGATCACGTTGATGGCAGCGGCTCTGAAGGCTACGGTGGTGATTCCAGTGGGGGCAAAGGCGGAGGAGACGATCGTTGTGGTGGCGGTGGGCTGAAATAAACGGTGGGACTAAGTCTAGGAGGTGGCGGTGGAGGTGCAACCCTACGTGCTCTCAACACTGAAGAAGGGAAAACACCTCCTTTATTCTCGTCTCCATAACTAAAAACAGGAGCTATTAGTAATAGCAATACACCAATATGGATCAGAACTAGCAAAGTTAAGGGAGAATATGGAGTTTTAACAGCCATATTTTTTGGTGTGTATGCATTAGAGATTTGTACTAAGCGTTATATATAGATGTAACATCCTTCAATGATTGGTTGGCCGCGCTAATATTATATATATTTATATTATATTTAAACCAAGTGTTAGGTCAAATGCGTTGTGCTCAAGCCTTTGGAAAGTAGAGAGAAATTTCGCAGGCAACAGTTGGCATGGTGCGAAACCGCGTGCTATATATATATATATATATAAACATAACATAAAATCATTGAAATTTTGATGGTGGAATCCTATCAGTGTACGTCGGAGAAAAAGACAAGAGGTTGCGTAGTAAGTAAAACTAATTAGCTTGAGGGTAAAAAAAAAAAAAAGGATAGTTGTTTGAGTTAAGGAGAGAGGAGTCTACAAAGGAGTTGTTGAATGTATATATTTAAGCAACACTAGAGTGTTTTGTGATATTTCAAGAAGATTTATGGCAAAAGACCACCAAGTAATGGACTAACGCTAATAGATTTAGAATTTAAATTCAGTTGGGCCAAATAATATAGATAAAATTTATAAGCTAAAGTAATAAGAAAATGAAGTAAAACTTCTATTAACTTTTTCTAATGTGATTTTTATAATAAAGCAACGCATTAGAATAGTTACAGTAAACTTATTTTCAAAACCATTGCTTGGTAACTTCATAATTAATAGTGTTTCAAAATTTCTTTTGTAGTGTATACAGTGTAAAATAAAAGGACTGAGAATATATTGTGGGGGAAAAAGGGCAGAGAATCGGAATAGTAATGTAAAACCAATAGAAAGAGGAAGAGAGGAAGGGAATAGTGCAGAAGTAAAAAAGAAGTATTTATACATAGAAAACACAAAAATATAGCGTAGAAAAAGAGAAGGAAAGAATATCTAAACCGTTGAATACTTCTAAGATTATCAGGAATGTCAATGATAATATCAAGAAAAGCCTTGTTCAAACCATCAGGGATACATTATTTACCATTTCTAAATATATCCAGGTTTCAGGGAGCTTTGATAGACATTGGGGATACTAATTCTGTCAACAATTTTACAAATTTTCAGTTAAAACTTAAACGGCGAATTTTCACAAATAATCTAATGACTTTTTAAAACATAAAACAGTGAAAATAGCCCTTCAAAGAAGAACCCAATTCAAAACTGAATTGATCATTAATTAAATATCATGAAACCTTTTCATTTTCAAACACAAAGCTTATTGACACTTTATTGTCAAAATTAATAATCATCTTCCCATATCATTAAGTTCCCTCAATTTATCTCAAGATCTTAAATTCATTATATCAATTTCTTTTGGAGAAACTGCATAACTATTGATCTTCTCAACTTTATCTCCTTTCATTATTAACTGAATATAATTATATATATATATATATACATATATGATAGAGTTTGTTTTTTTAATTCTTTGACATCCTGGTGCTCGCGCTCGATATACAATCGCCAATTTAATTGATCTTTCCCAATTAACACAAAAAAGCACAAAACACACATGATCAGAATATGAATTTTTGAAATTAACGACTTTTGATCTGGTCGCTCAGAAAAACTATATATAATAGGAAACCATATGGCTAGAACTTCAAAGTTACCCTTTTTCCTCTTAGGAAATCAATATATTGCTTATGTAGTTTTCAAGATGGATCTTGTGTTACTAGAAACACGTATGTGGAATTTGTTTAATTAGGAAAACATGAAGAACGTTAACATTATTTTTTTCAAGAAAAAATTGGAGTAAACACAAGGTAGATTTTGTTATTGTGCAATAAATAATTAAACAGGAACAACTAATAAAATTAGAAACATATCAATTATCAAAAACAAAAAGACAGGGATATATAAGTACAATACATACAAACAAACAAACTAATCACATATCGACGTATTCATGTTCATATGCATGCAAACATTTGCCATTCTAATTATAAATGAAAACAGTTTAATTTTTCACAAAACAAGAGGGCAGAACATAAAAAGAAAAACTAGAAGTAGAATGGCGAAACGCATAGGAAGCGCATCTCTCATGCATTGATCCATATAAAATAAATTAGGTGGATAGGACAAAGGCGATGAAAGCGGTGACAAATCATGCGGCTAAGACCAGGATGGAGAACCAATTCTCGGACGCGTTGAAACGGCGGAGGAGGAGAAGCTGGATGTGGCCGTGGATGAATTTCGGAATACTTATACATAGGTGGAGGTGGAGATTGATCATATAGACCCCTTACAGCGGAAAGTAGTTGAGCACTTCTTGCGTCAGCCGGTGGAGCAGGAGTTGCTTGATCTCGCGGCGGCGGAGTTTTGGTACTCATAGGCGAAGGTAGAGGTAGAGATCGGGGTAGTGGTAGAGTTATCCGTAACTTTTTGGAAAAATTTTACCGAGTATTTTTCCCACTATTGGGTTGGAAGCAGAGACATAATCACCACTTTTAACTCTGAAGAAAACTAGTAAACCTAATCGATATAGAACTCTAACAGACATTTTGCTACGTGGAACTCGACTTGAAGATTAATGCAAACATCTATGTATATATATATGTATATGTACAAATCGCGAACAAGTTGACTCCTATTATTATTATTATTATTATTATTAAGTGAAGAATAAACTAAGCAAGTAAATAATTTTTCTAGTAATTTCATAAGACATTTATCTTTCTTGATACATTTAAACCAAACGAGATAATAGTTGGTCCAGTTATAACCAATCCTTTTACAGATATTAGAAATAATGGCTTACTTTTCATTGAATAAAGGTGAAGAATATATATATGTATAAGATGAGATTGGGTTGTTTTCCAAACCTCGATCAAATATTCTAAATGTAGCTAATTACCTAATCTATGAGATTTGTTGTCAATTCAAAAATATTTACAACTCCTAAATAGGAAACTAACGAGATGATTACAAAAATACACAATTAAATAATTAATAGATAAAGCTTAGGTGGAGAGTCTAATCTTGAGCTTCAAAAGTTGAAAGCGAGTGCATGGAAGAGGTTTAGTTAAGACATCGGCTAGTTGATCCTCTGAGGACACATGAGTGACACGTAAAGCTCCATTTTGTACTTGATCCCGAATAAAATGACAATCAATTGCAACGTGCTTCATTCATGAATGGAAGACAGGATTGGAACAAAGATGAGTTGCACCAACATTGTCACAATAGATAATAGGAGCAGCAGGAATACAGATGCCAAGCTTAGTTAGAAGAGAACAAATCCAACGTAACTCAGCAGCTGTAGAAGCAACAACACAATATTCAGCTTCAATGGAGGAGCGTGCAACCGTGCGTTGTTTCTTGGAGGACCAGGATATCAGATTGCGACCAAGGTAAACAATATAAGCACTGGTGGATGTGTAGTCATCTTTATTACCAGCCCAATCAGCATCGGAGAAGGCATGAAGAGATAGAGATGTGTGACGGTGCAAGGCGAGACCATGATCAACTATACCAGAAAGATAGCAAAGCAAGCGCTTGACAGCATTCCAATGATCAGTAGTAGGTCGATGCATGAATTGAGACAACTTATTAACAGCATAAGCAATATCAAGGCGAGCGAGGCATAAATATTGGAGACTTCCAACAACTGTTCTGTATTCAGAAGGATTTGTCAAAGTAGTGATAGAAAGAACTGTAAGTGTTGGCTCAGTGGCAAGTGGAGTGGTGATAGGTTTGGCCCCTGTCATATTTGTGCGAGCGAGAAGATCTGTGATATATTTCCGGTGAGAGAGAAGTAAACCGGTGGAAGTAGTGGCAATTTCAATACCAAGAAAGTAAGTCAAATCACCAAGATCTTTGATGGAAAATCTTTTGCCAAGAAGATCAATAAACTGTTGAATTGCATCCAGTAATAATTATGTCATCAACATACACAAGGAGATAGACTAAAGTATCACTGTTGTTGAAGACAAATAGTGATGTGTCCGCATGAGAGTTTGTAAACCTAGAGGCTATAAGAAATTGTCTTAGCTCTTGGTACCAGGCCCTTGGTGCTTGTTTGAGACCATATATAGCCTTGCGTAACTTGCAGACATGTATGGGATTATCGCGATCAAGAAAGCCTGGTGGCTGTGCCATGAAAACATCTTCAGAAAAATGACCTTGTAGAAAAGCATTGTTGACGTCAAGTCGACGAAGAGACCACCCTCGACTAACAGTAAGACTGAGAACCAAGCAAATAGTGGTAGGTTTGACAATCAAACTGAATATGTCATGATAATCAACACCAGGACATTGATGAAACCCTTTAGCAACTAATTGCGCTTTGTACCTATCAATTGAGCCATCAGGTAAACATTTAATTCTAAAAATCCATTTACAGCCAACAAGATTTTGCGTTGAATTAAGGGGAACAAGTTCCTATGTTCCATTCTGCATAAGAGCATCGTACTCCTTAGACATAGCCTGATACCATTTAGGATCTTTGAGGGCTTAGGTCAATGTGTGCAGCTCAAGGTGATGGTTCGAGGTGATGGTGGCAGTAAGATTAAGTTTTTAGATAGATTTATGGATGTTGTTTTTAGCACGAGTGGTCATGGCATGGGTGTTAGTGGGTGGGTTTGGAGGAGGGGAGTCTAGTGAAAGTAGTAAAGAAGTAGAGGTTAGATTGTGTGGGTTATTGTTGGTGTTGGTGGAGTGTTCTGAGCGATCAGATGACGGGGCTCGGTCTACTGAAGTTTAACCGAGAGGAAATGGGGTTTCGGTTATGGGACCTGAAGTTTCAGAGGATGTGTGGTGGATGGAGGATGTGGAGTGGTCAACCGGAGATGGATCCGAGCTTGGGAGCAAGGCTGTGGAGGGTGTGTTGAGTGGCACATCCATAATGGGAAGAAATGATGCTGATGGAAACCAATTTGGGAGTGTTTCTGGACTTGGACGACTAAGATGACTTTAAAGAGATTTGAATGGAAAGACAGATTCCACAAATTTGACATGACGGGATGTGTAGATTTTGGAAGTGGTAGGATCAAGACAAAAATAGGCGCTTTGGGTGAGGGAGTACCCAACAAATACACAAGGGATGGATTGAGACTCAAGTTTATGACTAGAATAGGGACGAAGCCATGGATAGTATAAACAACCAAAGATACGAGGTTTTGTGTAGTTTGGTGGAGAGTGGAAAAGGGACTCATAAGGAGAGGAAAGGAAAAGTGTGGGTGTCGGCATGCGATTAATGAGATACATAGCGGTTGCAAAGGCATAGTTCCAATATATAAGCGAAAGTGAGGTGTGAGTGAGTAGAGAAAGACCAGTTTCAACAATATGTCGATGTCAACATTCGGAGAGACCATTGTGTTTAGGTGTATATGGGGGAAAGGTGAAATGAGAAATTCCATGAAGGGATAGAAATTGATCTAATGCTTGATATTCCCCAGCATTATTGGAGTAAAAAGTGACAATGGAGTATTTGAAGTAATTTTGTACTAGTACTTTGAAATGAAGAAAGACATCACAGACATGAGATTTCTTCTTTAAGGGGTAATACCATACATAATGTGTAAAGTGATCAACGAAAATAACATAATACTTGAAATCATCAACAAAATAAACTAGGGAGGTCCAAACATTTAAAAATATGATTTGTAAGGGATGAAATGAAACAATTGTAGATGTAAAAAAAGGAAGCTTGTGACTTTTATTGCTTAACACGCATTACAATGAGAATTTTGTCACATATAATAAGGTAAAGAAAATGTTGACATAATATGCTGAAGAATAAATGATGATGGATGACCTAATCTGGAGTGCCACTCGAAGGAAGTGGTCTTGACACTTGAAAAGACAATGAGCAGAGAAGACAATGTTGGAGAGGAGGTTGGCCACTCATAGACTCCATCTTTAGTGTTTCTCATCAAAAGTATTTCCCCCGTGCTCAGATTCTTTACATGAAAGACAGTGAGTAAGAATTCAATAGAAACATGATTAGTATTGCAAATTTGATAGATAGAAATAAGGTTCTTTTTCATGTTAGGCACGTAAAGGATGTTATGTAAATTAAATGTGCAAGTAGGGGTAGGAAGGGTGGTGGAACCAGTATGGGTAATGTGAAGACCCAAGCCATCACCGATCATAACTTCATCAGACCCTGCATAAGGAGTGTGAAGTGAAAGATTATTTAAATCCGTGGTGAGATGGTGCGCCCCCCACTATCAAGTAGCCATGTAGGGGTGTCGGTGGTCTCAAGAGATGCAAAGTGTACACGCGATTGCCATAGAGAAGCAGGACGTGGAGCCTGTGGACATGTTGCCGATGGAGCCGATGAGGATTGGTTGTTAACAAGTCGATAAATAGAGCATCATTTGATAGTGTGTCCTTGAGCACCACATCCTTGGTAATACCCAAGATATGGACATGGTGGAGGACGATTTTTACGAGGAGCATTGGATTGTTGTCCTTGATTGTGAAAGGTGGTTGTGGAAGGATGCTAAAATTAATTGTTGCGTTGATTGACAGGATTGGCGGTGGCCAGAAAGAATGATGGTGGTGCGTGTGATTGTTGGAGAGACGCCTCCTTATTGATGAGTTTTTAATGTATTTCATCAAAGGAGATTGGCGTTTCACGAGCATTAACCGCGTCAACAATTACTTTGTATTCCTCGCCAAGGCCATCAATGATTTTATCAATGAGATCTTCTTCATCAGCGGTTTTTCCAAGAAGAGCAAGTTCGTTAGCCCGGTTCTTGATAAATTGCATATACTCAAAGATCGTCTTGGAACCCTTGACATAATTCTTCAATTGGTCCTTGATCTGTTTGATCCGACCACGGGATGGTTTGGCATAGGTGTTAGCCAAGGTTGTCCAGGCCTCTTGAGAGGTGGCGTTGCTGGCAAGAAGAGGTTGGATGGGTAGAGAGACTGCACCAAGGAGTGCACTAAAAAGGAGACGATCCTGGCGCTTCCATGTTGTGTAGGCTGGATTTGGAGCCGACTTACCATGAATGATGACAGTTAGTGATGGATTGGGATGAGAACCATCGAGAAAGCCATAGAGATCATATCCTTCTAATAGACTTCTGATTTGGAGGCTCCACGTGATGTAGTTAGTGGTGGTTAGTTTTGTGATGTTTGTAGTGTTGATGGTAACAAGAGGATTATTCGGGTCTTGGGTATTTTAAATAGTGGTATAAGCAGTGGAAGATGCAGAGGTGTCTTCAGAAGCCATTATGATTGAAGAAAAACGTGGAGAATTGTGAGAAAAGGAAATAGAAGAGAGAAGGGGGAAAAGACAGGTTAGAAATGTGGCTGCTTTGATACTATACAGATATTAGAAATAATGGCTTACTTTTCATTGAATAAAGGTGAGGAATATATACAAGTATAAGATGAGATTGGGTTATTTTCCAAATCTCAATCAAATATTCTAAATGTAGCTAATTACCTAATCTATGGGATTTGTTATCAATTCAAAAATATTTACAACTCCTAAATAGGAAACTAACGAGATGATTACAAAAATACACAATTAAATAATTAATTCCTCTAATACCTTTAACAATCGAGAGAGGTCCAATAAACAAGCCTTATGATTGTGTTTACTAGAAGTGAATTTCTAAGTTAACTCGTAAATCCGTGCCTATATATTATTAGATAAGGTACGCGTTCTTTTATGATAGGAAGAGGTTAATTATGTGAAATAATATTGTTCACACACAATGTTATCTGAACGTTCCAAAACAAGCTATCGTTGTAAATTAAATATTTAAAAAAATAATAATAAAAATTATTGGAACGAGCATATGATAATGAGTTGAGCACTCCTTTAGTGATAGATTTGTAGATTTGTCTAAATGTTCGAAAACAAGTTATCAATGTGAATAAAACATTAAACTAATCTATTTCAACAAAATAATAATAATAAACTAACCAATAAAAACTAATGGAGCAAGTATACCTTAATGCGGTGTACCCTTCTTTAGTGAGATTTTCTTGGTCTTTTTTTTTTTTGGAATAATCGAAGTTTTTTAAAAATAATAATAAGGTTCTTACGATCTTAAAGCATATGTAAGGCCTAAAATGAAACAACTAAAAGCCAACTAGCAAAAAACTGAAATGATTTAAAAAAAAAAAAAAACAACAACAACAACATCTTAAGAAAAAACAATAAGATTTTCTTACTTTAAAATATTTTTTATCACGAGTCTTAAGATGATAATTAGTTGACTTGTCTTTCTAGGCTCAATGCTTTTACTTAAAATATATCTAATTCTGCTAAATTCTCCAAAGAGCGTAAGAGAACAATTTCAATATTTTTTCTGATCAGCAATTTACACAACTTAAATGTTTGTCTGTTTCATAACTTCTATTGTCAGTCTTCATTTGCTAGATCTGCCAATATTGTATGAGTTCCAAGTTACAAAGAAACAAAAGAAAACGATATTTTTCTCTAAACAACCAAATGACACAGCCACTAGAAAAACTTATAGATAACTGGAAGTAGGGATGTTCACTGAATTCTCTAATTTGCTCAATCTATTCAGTCAAGATCAATCCATCCGATTGAATTGGGTTGATAGACTAATGGATTGATTACGGATTATGATTTTCTTAATCCAAAAGTTACAAATTGATTTACAGTTTGAGGATTTCTCAACTATGTATTCCGTGAATCCAAACCCTCATAAATGTGTATATATATTTATAAATATGTATATATATTTTTTCCTCTAAATGAATTATATATATGTTAAAGTATGACTTCACTAACTTGAACATGTAAATGTTGAATTACTTTAAAACAGTGTTGATTAAGTTGATGAATATGAATATTTTATTTTTTTGAGTGTAGTTGATTTTTTTTATTGTAATATATGATTATGCGACAATTTGTATTATGGTACAATTTAGCTTATGATCGAAAATTTAAAGTTCATTGTGTTGCAATTTTATTTAAACTATTCTATGTGTAAGTATTTTATTTTAATTTCTAAAGTAAACGGATTGAATTCATCAATCTGATATGTATAATCTGATGTTAACGGGTTAGATTGGATTATGTCTTATGAATTGATGACAAATTTGGGATTTTCACAATCCGAATGTCACTGATTGATTACAGATTGAGATCTAATCCATATAATCCAATCCATGAACCCCAACTAGAAGAATCAATTTCATGAATATACCCATAAATTATATACATTTATTTGTTTAGCTTTTGAATTTACAAAACTATTCAAAATATCCCTTGATATGTACAAAACAGTTCAAAAGCTCCTATCCGTCAACTTCCATGTAGCATGTTAGGTAAAATCAAAGTATTAGGATTTTACAAGATTAAATTTTTTTTTCCTTTTTTAATAATATAATGGAATGGGTAGAGGATGAGGGTGCTAGAAGGGTTCCAATCTAGTTGAAGTTTCTTGATATATTTATTAATATCTATCACTATCGTTTACCAAAAAAAAAATTTTAAAATTTAAAAAGAAGTTGATAAATTCAAATTCTAAGAAACGATTAACATGATTCAAATTCTAAAATTGGGTACCGACCATGAAAGAATGCAGAAGCTACAGGAAAGTTAAATACACAAAAGCCCTAATCAAGTAGGCTGGATAAATGGAGTTGATCAACTATCCTCTTTTGCCATTATTAACATTCTAGGAAGTAAAACTTTTACAAAAACATTGACAAACCCAAAAAAAAAAAAAATTCCCCGCCTAAATCCATCTCATAAATGAAAACAAACTCCATTTATGCCAATTAGTCACTTGTGTCGTTGGTGGGTCCACGATCCCAAGCCCTGCCAACCCCCTGCCCAATGTCGTCCAAGCCCTGTCCCCAAACCCAATGTTCCCCGGCCAGTCTCCAATGAAAATTTGATAAAGTTAAGTGACACCAGTAGTATTAAATACCACTAATTAATAGAAGATGGGTTTAATTCATTTTAGTTATATTTATCTTTTATTAGTGAATTAATGGTAACTCTTAGTATCTTTCAAGAAAACTAGTAAACCTAACCAATATAGAACTCTAATAAACATAATTTTGCTGTGGAGCTTGACTTGAAAATAAATATGACCATCTATACATATCCATACGTATATATTGTTTAGGATATGATCTGTTGTGATAGGTGAGATATTGATTAATATTATTAATCAAGATCTTGACCCCTTTTTATTGTTATTCTTAAACTAGCATTTAGTGCATGGGTTCAACTAAATTTGAATCACAATTTTTTTTTTTTTTGTCTTTTTCTATAAAGTCAACTTCAGTTTCACTAGTCATAGTTACTATTATAATTTTGTAACTTAAATTATAAAAGTAGATAGTTTTGCAAATATATAAGTTTAAATTAAATATTATTTTTTAAATTACGTAGAATTTTCGAAATGAACAAAACAAACTCCATATTGATTTTTTTTTTTAACATAATTCAAGTTTTTATAATTTTTAATTTTAGCAATTCAAACGTCTTACCAAACGTACAACTTCATTCAACTCAAATCCAACCCAAAAAACTCAATTCTAACCCATACACCAAACACATGCAAATTAAAACAAGCTAGTTACATTATTGAGCTATTAATTTATAAGTAAGTAAAGGTTTTTAATGATAACCTCATAATACCGTATATTTAAGTTCTTGAAATATTGTAACCAAACGAAATAATAATTGATCCAGTTATAATTAATCTTTTAATCCTAATGATAGCGTTTCCTTGAAATGAATTTCTAAATTAACTTCTTTAGCCCAAAAAAAAAAGAATTTCTAAATTAACTGGTAGATCCAATATACTTATTTATGATTAGATAAGGTACGTGCATGTTCTTTTTTGTGATAGGAAGAGATTAAACTTATGAGAAATAAAGTTCGTATCATTATTTAGAAAGGTTATAATTAATTCTCAAACAATATTATAATGTTGTTTAAGACGTTCCAAAACAAGCTATCCGTATAGTGAATAAAATATTCAACTAATCAATGAAAACTATTGGAGCAAGCATGCAAATCATAACGGGTTGAGCATTCGGCACACCATTAGTGACAGATTTTATCTTTTTTCCCCTTAATAAGCAACTCGTATATATGATAAAATTAATCATTTTCTTCTGTCATACGTAAGATGCATCTGTAATAGGTTATGAATTCCCAATTAACACAGAAGAGCACACGCAATAAAATTTCTATATGCAACTTAATGATATATAGCCATTCAAAAAAACTTGTACATAATTGGAAGGATTATTTTGATGAATACCCTTAAATTATATATATTTGTTCAATTTGCCTTCTAAATTTTCAAAACCATCCAAAACGTCACTTGATTTACATGAAAAAGTTCAAATGCTCTCTTCAGTCCCCTTTCATGTAGCATACGTGGCAATATGTGGGATCAATAGAGTACATTTAACTAAAATAACGGTATTAGGATTTTACAAGATTAAAAAATTTAAAAAGAAGTTGATCGACTCAAATTCAAAATAATGAGAACATGATTCAAATTTTAAACTACCAACGGAACATAAAATAAGGGCAATGGCCATGAAAGAATGCAGAAGCTACAAGAAATCCAAATTCACAAAAGCCATAATCATGTAGGGCTGGATAAATGGAGTTGATCAACCATACTCGTTCGCCATTTATGTTAATCTAAGAACGAAAATCTTTATAAAAATATTGACAAACCCAAAAAAGAAATCTCTCCCCACTTAATATATCTCATAAATCAAAACAAACTCCATTTTATGCCGATCAGTCACTTGTGTTGCTAAGAATTTGTCCCATCGGGAATGTTGTTGTTGCTATTAAGGTTAAAGATGGATGTTGGCGAATGGACTGAAGTTGAAACTGTCAAGTGTTCCCATTAGGTCCATGCCAGATAGGTTTATCTCGGAACTGTTTATGGTGAATATTAGATCCGTTTTTAGCTTATTTATCAATTTAATTAATTGACTCAATTAATTAATCATCAAAAGCAAGTAAATAAAGAAAACAACAACTTTTTATGAGATTCGATTTTCTTACTTTTCGGGGGCACGCCTAGATGATAAACAATTCGCTAAATGTCAAAAAATAACAAACTACAAGATCTTATACAAATTGAAAACTTCAGCTCTTTTATTGCCACCGGTCGTTTTGTACTAAGTCAATGAATCTGTTCTACGAGCTCTCCTTGCTAGTTACGTTCAACTTCCTTCAACTATTAATATCTTTTCTTGAAGACGCCAAATCTTTCTCCCGAAAGGCGTATAAATACTAATAATAAAATTCAAATCTTAAATCCATTTTTAATATCAAAATAGATTTTCGCCAAATATATCAAATATTTAAAGCTATCGGATTATCACGAAAATACCAATAAATCGCCAACTTCAATAACTCTTTGGTTAGATATGTGATCCAAATAAAATTAGAAATTCAAACTTAATTAAAGTTACGATTCCTAGTTAATTAGAATTTCCCTTTCTAGAAAAATTCCATAATTATCTACGAAATCAAATCATAATCTAGAACATTATCTAAATATTTACATAATCTTTTTTTAATTTTAAATCGCCAATAAATCTTCAAGATCTTATAAAATATTCCTTTATAAACTTCAAATTGTGTAAATGTGAACTCTATGCAAACATGTTGCAGCATCACTTGCAACATAACCCATGACACTGTTTTAAATATAGTAGCTAAATTAACAAAAGAGATTTTGGTTTTTTCTCATCATAAATGCCAACTAAAATACCTAAGAGTGGAGTTGTTACATAAAGTAATTTTGTCTAGTTGTAGAAATTAATGTCAGTTTTTCTAAGTTATCACGAGTTCAGAGAAGAAGGTGAAGACGATGATCAGCTGTTCCTCCACTTGACCAGCACTTCTGCTTTGATATATTCTTGTTGAGGAAGTGACCTTATTAGTGAACATGTGTGAAGCAAAAATTTTGAGCTAGACTTTTATAATGTAATTCCCAAATAATAGTTCATCCTTAGGTGTCTGTCCCCATAATATATTTAAATATGTTGTGCTAGCCATGTTGATTATTGCGCATTAATACTCAACATATCAAATGAAATAATTGGTTTTGCTTCTGAAAGCTTTTCCACCAAAAATAAAATTTAATAATAATAACAAATGATTTTTCTTCCTTTTCTCAGTCTTTTTTTTTTTTTAATGGTGTGTGTTTTGTAAAGGGTGTTTTTCACGTCACAAATGAAGAGGCAGCAGAAAGTAACTACTATTATATATTAAGTTGTAAAGTTCAATTTATCAAATTTCATTATCATGCATGGTAAAGAAAGGGTCTTTTTCCACAGTTAATTTGAAAGAAAAAAAAAATCCGACACCAGGAATAAATGGGCACGCTTCATATTCTATTGTTTTGTGTCAATAAGTGATTTGAATCTATTCTTAAGTAAGCATCAAGTGATGGCGAGCTATAAAACTTGGTGCAACCAAATTATTATTATTATTTGGGAAAAAGAATACAAATTAAACAAAATGCTGAATAAGAAAAATGTAATATTTTATAATTATTGGTGATAGGTCAACATATAAAATATCGGGTGATCTAATTACTTATCATGATATTAATTAGCATTTATTTTTTATTAAGAAAAACTGTGATAGTTTCAATCACTTTTAGTCTCAAAGTTTGTTTCTTGTTATTTTACTATGACTCGAGACTTATCACATCTCTATGTACTACGGATTTACAAATAGTTATGAATTTCTTATTATTCCAGCACTACCTTCTCAATGTTTTACGTTTTTTTTTTTTTGATAAAAATGTTTTACGTTATTACTATTATTCAATAAATAAATTATTACTATTTCTTAATTTGTTGATTAAAAAAACACCGCACTTAACACATGGTATTAGATTTTCGTTATTATCCTACCCGGGGGAATCTCAAAGAGAGAGAGGTTCCCGGTTCAAAAACAGTTGGATATATCTATATGGTCCAGTTCATACATGCATTCAAAATACGTGCAAAATTTGGTATTTTCTTGAAAAAGAAGGCAGAACATAGAAAACTAGTTGAATTGTGGAAGTCATATAAAACGCATCTCATTGCTGATCTATAAAAAGGTAGGACAAAGGCGATGACGGCCTTGACAATGCACGCGGCTCCAACCAAGACGGAGAACCAATTCTCAGGGTGGGGGTGAAGCGGCGGAGGAGTTGCTTGATGTGGTGGTGGAATTTTGGAATTTATTGAAATTATTTTTCGATAACAAATATTATGATAGAAATTAGAGTGAATATGGAGAAGCTACTCCTTATGGGGATTTCACAACCCATTCCCCCTCTCATAAAGCCAGAGAATCAAAACGGGGATGGGGATTGGGTTGAATGGCGCTCATGGGAATAGGTAAGCATTTTCCAACCCTATCCCAACCAAGACGAGGTGCATACGTTCTTGGAAAAGCTTTTGGGCTGCAGCAAATGGCAGAGGAGTTGCTGGAGGTTGCGGTGGTGGAATTTTGGAATTCCTAGGTGGAGACGGTGGTGGTGAAGCTTGAGGTCCATACCTCTTTGGAAAAACTTTACCGAGTATTTTTCCCGCTATTGGGCTGGAGAGAGAGACATAATCACCACTTTTAACTATTAAGAAAACTAGTAAACCTAACCAATATAGAACTCTAATAAACATTTTTCTATGGAAGTATTTCTTTTTTTTATTTTTTATTTTTTGAAACTCGATGTATATTTATACCTTATATCTTTCTTGATATATTTTAACCAAATGAGATAATCTGTCCAGCTATATGTAATATATTAACGAGAGAGGTTGCGTTTCTTTACGTGAATTTTTAAATTAATTAATTGGTTGTGTAGTATACATTTCTATATATGATTAGAAGAAGGTATATTTCTTTTATGATAGGAAGAGGCCAGTAAACCTTTAGACAAATAATGTTCCTTTCACTATTCAGAAAGTTTAGGCATTGGTAAGAATAACAACAACAATAATAATAATAAGCTATTACGCATACCCATCAAATTCGTTCGATTTTTCAACATTCAAACAGTAATTAACTTGGGTAAATGATCCGTGAAATTTATAGTGCATTTGGATTATTCTTTGAGACTCTTTTTAATATTATTTAAAAAGTATTTTATAGTATTTTCTTTTATAAAAATTTGAATTTAGTAATTCATGATCTAAATGGTAGCTTAATTCTCTCATCAGCATATCTGCAGTTCATCACTAAGAATTGGATGTCAGCTAAAAAAAGATACAAGGAGATTAACTAAATAACATAGTATCATATAGCATCATTTCTTGGAACAATTAAACAAAAAACGAAATCAAATTGAATCCGACAAGCAAATAACAATTGACAATCACATGAATACGGTTTTGTCATTTATTGAGAAGGGTTTTCAGGACCGGTCACCATAGTTTATCTAGTTATAATAAAATACAAGTATCTTTTTGTTTTGCAACGAGACCTTCTACAAAATAAAGTTCCCCATACTTCATGGTATGCTTTATCAAGGTTCTCTTTGTTTTGTTGAATCCCATCCCTTCTTTGTTTTGCCATTACTTTAACTAATAGTACAAATTTAAAAAAGACCTTTTGATTTTTTGTAATGTACAGTGGAGAGTTGATATAAAAAGCAAGCTTACGGGGTTCAACAATTCTTCATCTGGAAATCTATCACAATTTACTAATAAATTTGTATAAATTGATCAATGTTGCAAGCGTCTAATTGTAAGTAACAATTCACATACACGCTTAAATAATCCAATGTGCGATACAAGGCAAACTGTTAAATGGAATTATGAACTTCTACAATGTCTAAAATTTTCATTGAAATATATAGTATATGCATGCAATGTTTGAGGCAAGCTTTATGAATTAAACCGAATCATTACTCATTTATAAGATCATTGTTCTTTTCTTTTATTTTGCTTAAGAATTAGAAAAATGTTAAGTTTGTGAGTATTTGATGAGCTTAATTTTATATACCTTTTGTATACCCTTTTTACTTAATTTTATGCTAAAGAATCTTAGATGTTATAAGTTTTTATCTTAATTTTGTGATATATTAATTAAATGGAAAGATTTAAAAAATCTACACATGGCGCTATTTTATAGAACCTAACTCAAGAAGAAACTGAGCAAAAGAGAAAGGAAAAAATGGATGAACTTTTAAAAACTGGTAAGGCTCACGGGGAAAGCAGCCCCTAGAATATTCCTTTCCCCTGCCATAATCCTTCCAACCAAGGACCACCACATACTTTCCCTCAACTCCTTTTCTTCCTTCCCTCGCTCCATCCACAAAATACACCCAAAAATGTTCATTTGGAAGACAAATTCATTCTGTTTTGTATTTAAATATGATATATATATAAAATCCTATATACATTTGGATGTTCCCTTTGTATATTATATTTAAATATAATGTGTGTTTTGTTTACATTTTAAATAGGCATTTCATGTATATTGATGAGAAAGAGAAAAAGAATATATAATATAATTGATAAAAATAGATAAAAAAATAGATGAATAAT
The DNA here is from genome assembly GCA_035233585.1 of Antiaris toxicaria. Lineage (NCBI taxonomy): Eukaryota > Viridiplantae > Streptophyta > Magnoliopsida > Rosales > Moraceae > Antiaris > Antiaris toxicaria. The sequence goes on along the minus strand of CP141153.1, from coordinate 4,987,981 downwards.
AATTATATTAAATTTATTATTTAAATATATTTGAATTTATATAAAATACATGATATACTTAAACACTAATTGCAATATATTGGAATATAATATAAAACAAACTATTGGGGTATATAGATAACGCATTATATTTATATTACGTTTAAATACAATGCATTGAATACAATTAACAGTCGGATAAAAAATATTTGTATTGCATTTAAATATAATGTGTGTTTGGATGAAAACTATTTTAATTGTATTATATGTAATGTGATTGATAAAAGTAGAGAGAAAAAAAAGAAGAGAGAAATAAAATGTGTGATGTGATTGGAAAAAATAGTAAAAAAATGAAAAATGAGTAGTGATTATATTAGATTTAAAATATAATGTGAATGATATTTAAATGTAATACTTTTACATTTAAATGAAAATTACATTATATTTGAATGTCATATAAATATAATTCAGTAAATAAATTGAGTAATTTATAAACTACCATAAGTTTCATGTATTTAAAAAAAAAAAAGGAGAAAATAGCAGTAACATATAACTATTTGCCAATTGGAGGAGCAAAAGAAAATTACTGGCGGCTGCAAAAGGAAACGAAAAGGGGAAGGAGACTGGCAATTGGCATCCTGAAATAAAAGAAAGGAAATAAAATAAAGTTCTTGTTTTTTGCTTTTGGTGAATAATAAGATTCCTTTTTGCGCACTGAAGCTGACGACTTTTGCTTAGTGCTTACTTTAAGCAGACGACTTTTGCTCTCTTAAGCTGCCGACTTTTGAAGGGTATACAGGAAGCAGAGAGCTAGGCGGCTGCGAAATTGAGAGGAAAGAGGTGGAGCAGCCGTGGGGAGAAAAGAAAACGAAGGACACCGACAGTTTCTAGAGCAGTTTTTTTTTTTTTTTTTTCCTTGCTTCTTTTTAATTTTTATGGCTTCATGGATTTTTGTAGTTTTATTTTGAACTTATATTTGTTAGGCTACGATATGTAGTTTAATTATGTAGATTCAATTCTTATGATTTTTATTACTTAAAGATAATTTCTCATATTTGTTCATTATCGTGCTTTTTAAATATTTGATTAATTTGATAATTATATTGAGATCTAGAGGCTTTTTAAATATTTGTTCATTATCGTGATTATATTGATTAATTTGATATAACTTGATAATTATATCTGATTTTTGCTTCTTATAATAAATGCCAAAGAATTACATGCAAGGCATAAGTGTACTAACCTGATTCATGCATTTAGCTTACAGTTTACCAAATATAAAAATGGGCTCTTGGATATTATAATTCACATATAAATATCGTGGATTGATGTTTGAGAATATGTCAAACGAATATAGGTTAGCCAACTGACAACGTAAATAACAATCTCTAGTGACATGATTTAAGAAATTGTTTTGAATGCATTTTAATCATTTAAATTATCTAAATTTCCCTAGTGTTTCTTTTTTTTTTTCATTTTTTTTAATTTTTTAAGTTTAATATTTGCTTTCACTATTTTAAGCATCCAAAATATCTTTATTTTGATTTCTTCAAATAATCTTAAGGTTAAATATACTTTGGTAATTAATAAGAAAATAATAAACGCGAGAACAATACTACCGTCATCACTTTGTTCAATTTGTACACACGAAAATTACACAACAGCATCTACACATGAACAAAAAACACACTGGCAAACCCCACAGCTAGAAGGCACGTGCAATATCGGCCCTCACCAATACTGTCCACCAGACATCTTGATTCATGGAAACACATGGCATTCCCGTGGTGCCCCTTTCATGTGCCACCTCGCACAAGCACTCTTGACCTGCGGATAACTATTAGGAACTTTTAATACTAAAGAAATTAGTAGTCAGTGGATTGTTAGAGTGTGGTTAGTACTTTGGTAGAGGGAAATGCTGAGCATAAACGGGGCTAAGGGGCAATCGGGAGGGGTGGTGAAGGAGTTAGTCTGTTATTAAATGCTTGATTGAGGTTATTGGGAGGCTTGAGGGTCCTTGAAACTACCCGTTATCTTGTTCTTTTCAGTTCATATATCCAGGTTCCTATTGGTGACTCATTTAGCTCATCACGTGCTATGGTGACGAAGAGCTTACACAAAACGACTCCCTTAAAGAGATTTCAAGGCTGCAATACGAATAACCGAGAGGGCCATCGTATCAAGAGACTGGAAATCACCCGCTGAATGGACTGGTCATAACTACGATGATATGCAACCACGTCATAAGTAAAGCAGTAATTAGTAAAGGACAACAGAAAACGAAGGCAACTTAAACAACTGGGATCCAATATGAATAAATTTCTTCTTTTTTATTGACCACAATTTATATAGAGATTAATGATGTATTTTGAATACACCTTCCCTCTATATTATAACTTTATGTTAATATAATGTATATTTGAGTAATTCGTATATTTTATTTTAATACAAATTTATTTAATAGTACACTCGCATAGTTTATTTTTTATCTATTTTTATCAATCATATCACATGTTCTTTTTTTTATCAATACATATAAAAATATTAAATTTAAATATAAATTATCTAAACATACATAATATTTGAATATAATTTTAAAATAGAATATCCAAATATGTATTTTATTTCATATATTACATTAGAACACAATATAAAATAAAGGTGTCTTCCAAACAAACTATAAATTTTTCAATCACGGGTTGATATTTTTTATTTTCAGGCTATGAAAATAAAGATGCGTTTATTTAATTGAAATTAACACTCACCTTGATCATTAGAGAGCTTAACAATAATAAAGGAAGGATAATGACGAATCTCTTCAATCGTCACCTTGATTGTTTCTTTTTATATATATATATATAAATATATATATATAGATCTCTGACGTACACTCTCTTTCTTTCTCTTTTAGCTAAATAATAAATAAACCACATGGAGTGGCGTCACACAAATGAGACACAAACAACTAATATGGGAATTGTTTTGTGATACTAAGATGCTTTAATGGCGGCGGTTCAGAAGGCGACGGTGGTGATTCCAACCGCTACGGCAACTTAGGCGAGGGAGGCGAGGGTCGACGTCGAGGTGGTTTGTTTTGAGGGGGAGAGTTGTTCCTAGGAGGTGGCGGAGGTGCACCACTGTCTCTATGAACTACTACTCTCCACGTTGAAGAAGGGAAAACATGATCACCTCTTATATTGTCGTCCCCATAACTTAAAACAACAGGTACTAGTAATAGCACTAGTACTCCAATATGGATCAAAACTAGCAGACTTAAAGGAGAGTATGGAACTCTATGAACACCCATGTTTTTTGGTGCTTGTGCCTAGGAACTTGATTAATCAGCTTTATATAAAGATCATCTGACATTTTTCAAAGGCTGGTCTGTGGGGCCAATCCTATGCGTTGGCGCTGATCAGGTCTTTTGGAAAGTAGAAGGAAATTTCATGCACGATACAGTAGCGATGAGAGTGCGAAACCGTGTACTATGAAAAGGCATAACATTAGAGTCATGGAATATTTTAGCGTGTCATTGTTCTACAAGTCCAAGAAAATGATACGAAGTTGATTTGTAAGACGAAGATATAATTATGTGTAGAATAAAAGGGAAAGCAGTCAACAGACAGCAGAAGAGGATGTTAAAAAACTATAAATAATAATAATAATAAGAATAATAATAAGGGGGCGTTTGAGGTTAAAAAAAATCTTCAAAACAACTTTTTTTCATCTTATTATTATTTTTTATTATTCACATCTTCAAAATATTATAGTAAATTCTAAATTTTAAAAGTTTCTAATTTTGCGTATATAAGTCCAAATGAGATGATTTTTTTTAATTACATAGAATTTTGAGAAGAACAAAATAATATTCATATTTATTTTTTTTCTAAAAAAATTTTTAAAATTTTATTTTTTTTAATTTCAAACAGTTTTTTTTTTAACATAAATATTTTCCAAAACAACTTTTTATCAATAAAAAAAATCTGAATGTGGCCAACTATAAGTGGGATTCACTTTTTATGCTTAAAAGAAGTTATTTTGTACGGTGGTAGAATTTTGGAATTAATAGGTGGACGTGGACGTGGAGCTCGAGGTTTTGGAAAAACTTTAACAAGTATTTTTCCCACTATATGTTGGGTTGAAGACAGAGATATAATTACTTTTTTTGACTATGAAAGCTACTAGTAAGCTTAGAGGCCGTTTGGGGAAAAGACTAAGACCCATTTTTTTGGGGTCTTAGCTAGAATTAGTGTTTAGCATACGGTTTTGACTTGAGTCACTTAGCCCAAAAATCACACTGTAAACAAAGCTCTCATTTACTGTTCATCCTATAACTTTCCTTTGACCACCTGACCATTGCCCTTCACAGGCTTCTCGAGCTTGATGCCCTGTCCCTTTGTCATGTCTTCTTCAACCTAATGTTGCCCTCCTCATTTCTGTCAAAATCCTCCTATCGTCTCTTCTCTCATATTAACTGCTCATGCCTCTTTCCCTTCTACCTTTAGCGATGGCTTTCACTGGGTTATTTTTGCCAAAGCCGTACCCACGACACTCCTCTCCTTCAACCCATTTTCCTTCACCCTATTTCTATCAAATACGTCAAACCCACAACCTCCCAAGTCCGTTTCCTCTAAACACTAAGCATGTGGTTGACAGCACATATCGCGACATTCACTAGCCAAATCTCCCTCGTAGCCTTTCAGTTCATATACTTCTCTTCCATGGGTTTTTGAAACTGAACCAGCCTTCACCAATTTCGTCTTGTCCAAGCAAATACTGTCCAACTAATTTTAGCCAAATTTGTCGAGCGCCGTTGGCGAAATCCAATCACCACAGCAATGGGTGGCCAAATCGTCTTTGTCGATGGTTGTGCTAGACTTGGCTTTTTCGTTTCTCATTGAGTCGTTTCGTTGGAGTCGATATTCTACACCGATCGTTGGCGCAGCGAAACAATAAAAATTTTTCAGATCATTAAATATCTCATGATGCCATATACAATAAACCAACAACAATTAAAACTCATACCTCAAGGACGCCAATCTTACAGGAAGAGAATGACCGAAGGGCTTCAACCAACTAGCTTTCTCTACTATTCTCCAATTCCCGAATGGCTGAGTGTGTGGGCACTCTGAACCTCGATCGGTATGCTAGCACTGCTAGTCTTCTTCCGACCACCCAGATCTCTAAAGAACTTATTGTCACGATGAGCTGTGCAACAATAAGCCTGCTCACCTGAGAGTCTGTGGTCTGAGAGAACTGGAACGGCATGACCTCTATTTATAGACCTGCATGAGGTAATTCTCTGAATTCGAATTGGATTAGGAGAAGATATTCTCCCTTATCCGCAACCATAAAATCTGAATTTTTCATGGGAAAATCCCAACAATAAAATTCGACTATTTAGGATAAATCCAATCCAAATCTAAATAAGATTTTAACTAGAATTGTATCTCCCTTTTTCAACCAAAAAATCCGAAAATTCCAAGGAGAAAATCTCCTCAAAATTTCAGCTACTTTTAAGATAAGGGAGAATCAAAATTCCACTAGGATTTTCAAGCTTGAATCTTATCTCATCCTTATCCAAAATAACCGAATTTTCCTAAGGAGATATGCTCTAAAATTTCGGCCACTTTCTAGGGAGGAGAGAATCCAAATTCAACTGGGATTGAAACTTGAATTTTTCCTTTGAACCTTATCCACAAAAACCGAAAATCCATTGAGGATAATCCTCAAAATTTCGTCCATCATTAGTTAGGATTTAGATTCAAAATTCAAGTAGGATTCTAATAAGATTATACTCTCCATATCCAACTCAAATTCGAATTTCAAATCTTGTGGATTTACCACAACAAATTCGAATCCCACTTGGACTGTGATTCAAAATTTGAATTTCAAATTTCAAATTTCAAATTTAAATTTCAAATTCAAATTTCAAATTCGAATTTCAAATTCAAATTTCAAATTTCAAAATTCAAATTTCAAATTTCAAAATCCACAAAACAGTTGTGTTTCAAATTCTTGTTCTCATGGATAATTTTCTACAACTCCAATCCAATCTCAAATAAAATCATAGCAACTTTATTTGGAGTTCGAATAATTGTATACTCTATTATCCAAAACAAAATCTGAATCCAACCGGAGAGAATCTTGTCTACCATCCTAATCCTTTGTAATCACCATCCATGCATAATAAACTAGCCAATAGCATACACAAATCAATTTGCCAAACGTTAAGGAATTATGTAGAGCTAGTAGAGAGACTGATTAGACATATATAATCGGGCTCCCACAAATCCATATGATCATCATTCTTTTACCGAACAACTCAATCATATGATCACTAATTTCAGAGTCACACCACTATAAACCTGAAACTGAACTCCCAATTATATACCGTATTACGTAAGCCTGTGACAAGCTATCGTTCAATGACCTTGTCATGTATGCAGAACCCTCATATGATATCTATGATCAGCCTTAGGTCAAAATCCGTTTAATCTTACTGATCAGGCTATCTTAAAGTTCCATTATACTACCGAATAAAGAAAATGATTATTCACCATATATGAATAAGAAGCCATTCGCCCAGCAGACGACCTAAGGCCTTGTCCATTTTCACATTCAGTATAATGCCTTTAAAAGGATACCCTTAACTCCTCATTAGAGCTATGATTCCGATATCTATAAACGAACCCTTCATCGTATACAAGTCATGCACCCAACGAACCGGTTTATAAGTTTACTACCTCTGAGACGCTTTATCCATTGGAACATCAAAGTACACAAGTCATATACATGAAGCTATCCTTTTACTCAGGATTAAAGTTACTGCATAATGAACGTCAAAAGCAGATCGATCCACTCAAAGCGGACTTCGTAGATCAATCACGCTTTAGTCCCAGTCTAATATGTCACCACCAAGCAACATATCTACGTCTCTACTTGGGAGTCCAGCTCCAGACAGTCAAGACAAACCGTCCCCTCCAAGGCTTTAGACAACATAATAGTCTTAACATGAGTTATATGTTCGGTCTAACCCCATAGACTACAGACCATAGTTTAGACCACTAACTTTAGAACATTGTCTTCTCGCATACAAAAATCCATTGCATGCAACGTTCTAACAGTTTAACACAAGTAATCAGGGAGCCATATTTGCTTACATTTACTTTAACATGTAAATAAGACGAGGACAGATAGCAATATAATGAATAACCTCTATATATAATTTTATTATCCAGTTCAAAATAAATACATCAAAATGTCTCTAATGCTTAGGGCATTTCCTAACACCCCCCCCCCCAAACTGTAAACAGACTCACAACATCGGTGATATCTATGGTCCAACATTCATATTCTACCGTGGTTTTTTGTTTACTCATTTTGTTGTTCCTCTGTTCAAATGGTGATTGTTTTGGTGTGTGATTGATGTTGCCGATTCTCACTGTGCTTGTTTAAGTTATATCCTTTGTTGGTGTATGATTATTTTAGAGTTCAGCCATGTTTATGTTTGATTGTGTTGTTATTTGCTCGGATTTGGAGATTTTTTAATCAGAGCTTCACTCTATATTTCAACAATAAGGAAAGTGCAAAACACCTAACATAGGAGGTGTCCACCACCCTCCAAACCATATCGAAAATATTTTGCAAAATCTCCAACCCAACGCCTAATTTCCTATTATTTCAAAATTAGGAAATCAATCCTTCGAAGTAATAACTCATGCCCTAATCCTCAACCAGACCTTCTGTATTCATCTTCTAGATCGAATTCAGTAACTTAATTAGAATTTAGTTTATTTTCCTCTGTGGTCAACTTGCAGTTTTTATGTGTTGGACTTTTTGTGTGCATGAAATCTGTGTTGAATATGATTTGCATTGTTTTTATGATCCTCTAGAAATTTGGCTTGGTGTTTTGTGTATATTTATGCACCATGAATTATGATATTGTTCCCTGTGTTGGTCGGATTTGTCAATGATAATATTCACAGTTCACTTGTTTTGTTGTCTCAGTTTAAAGTAATGTTAGGTTAAGTTATTTATATTTATGTGGATGTTGTTGTTATTGAGAAACAAAACAGGAGTTGAACCGAGTGTTGGCTGTGAGTTGGAATTTTTTATTTGTTAATAGTAGGCCGCCTAATGAGAGAACATTATGTTAAAAATTATTTATTATTGGTTTCGTGACTTAAAATTGTATATTGCATTCCTTGGTTTACACGTTGATCGTTTTGTTGCTTATGATGTCGAAATTCCAAAGTTGATTTGTATGTCGATATATGTCAATGTTTTGGGTTTGACTCGATATGTGAACAAAGTTACTGGTTTCGTGCCATGGTAGCACTGTTTGCATACAAGCATCCCACGTGTGTCCCATTTTTTTTTTTATGCCGATCCTAATTCATTTAACCTCTACTGCAGTTAGAGTGTTTGGTTTTCAGTACTTTTCCTGCATCATTGACTATGATGTATAAAGCCCGTTCATTATATGTTTGACACTCAATCTGACTGGTGTGGTATAGACCCGATTTGTAAATCTAGTTGCTGGTTTGTCACCTTGGTAGCTGTATTTACATCGAGTCATGTCACACTTTAGATGGGTAATACATATTACCAAAATACTAAGCCAATAAAATTGTAATATCACGTTAAGTTTTCATTGTTTGTTTGTATATTTTGCATTTTGTTAAGGAAATGAGTTTCTGAGACGATAATGATACTTATTCATGAAACGACGAGAAAGAGTTGCATCTGCTAACTATATTAGCTGAGTATCTGTCATACAATAGCGGTACGATGCCACCAAATCATGTGTATGACCACTGGGCGGTTGAATTCAATGCTAAATTTGTCAGGCTAGTTTGTTACGCATCAACCTCAACTCAAAAAGTTTTAAGAATGAAGAAAATTTATAAAGGATGAAAGGCTTTACAAGTACACACCAACCTGGGATATAACCCTGCTACTGACACAGTCACATGCTTAGATGCCTAATAATGAGATTTCCTTAAAGTAAATTTGGTGCCTAATTGTTTTTGTCATACTGTGCATATTTTTAATATGTATGGGCTACAAATTAATTGATATTTCATATGTATTGGATAGATATATGTTACCTAATCACATTCAAATGCATTCAGGTTCACAATCTGTGCACACATCTCTAGCATGAAGGCCTGATGCATAAAGAGTTGCATTACACCTGTTTCGAAAAGAACCATGCCACAGAGGCCTTCGGTTATTGGTCAACATCAACTGCACAATTTAGCAATCGATGCAACGGCCTGGACATGTCCGTTGACAACTCTTACATGCCTAATACAAAAATCGGTATACTGAGCGACAAAGCTGGTCCTTCACATTCAAGAGGGTCGGTTGGCAAGCGAAAGCAAAAGGAGATTGCAGATGAAATGACATGTTCAGCCATGAATGAAATTGTTAATCACTTACGAGCATGAGCTACAAACATGTCTAGTTAAGAGGTGAATAGTCAGAATAATCAGTTGCTAGGGTGTATAAATGTGATGAAAGCACTTAGAATCCCTCGATCTAGCCGCATGATCATGATTCTTTACTTAGCTAAACATCGCGATGTGCAGCAAACATTATCAAATATGGACAATAAAGACGCATTAGCCTCGATTAACTCCATCGTTGGCAGTTCGACCCCTCCACTGATTGATTTCCTAATAACATTTTCTCAATTTTTTTTTTACTACATTTGCTGATACTGCTACTTTTAACTGTATATTTCTTATTTGATTGTTACAAATTTACAATGATTGTATCTTTTTTTTTTTTACAATTGGCACATACTTTTATTCATTTTCGAATAATTTAATTCGTTAATTTTCTTTCGTTTTTTCCATCATGTCTTTGTTAATGATACTTACATTATTTAGTCCGATATATATATAAAAGTATTGGTATGGATTAATAATGACAAGTACTTTAACATTGTTAATAACAATTTATTCTCTATTAGGTACTAGTTATTCGTTGATATATGGACTCTTTTGATGACTCTTCTAGGTTGGACGACTCAGAATTGTGCTCAGACAATTCAAATAGTGATATTGACAACATACTAGCTATGGTTGTATATGCAACTTATGTAAGGAGGAGATATAATCGTGCATCCCTACTCCAATGCATGATAGCCAATTAACTGATTTGATAAGGGTCAAGGAATTATTGAACGATCATCTAAACGTTCTGAAAAGCATGGTTGGCATGGAACAAAGATGCTTTAGAATTCTTAACAATATAGTAAGCAGTAAGAACTCATTGATGCCAACGAACAGTATTAATGTCAACAAGCAATTGTTCATATTTTTATCAATTGTTGTTCAAGTCTCTAATAACCGAACGGTTTCATACATATTTCAACACTCACCAGAAACTACATCGTGTTGGTTCTTTGAGGTGTTGAAGGCGATTTGTGCACAAAAGGATGAGTACATTATGCGTCTAAATTTTGAGCAACTTCAGTCCTTTATTGCAAAAGACGATCACAAGTATAGGCCATAATTTTATGTAGGTGCATTTTACATGTTACTAATTTTAAAGTGCTTTCGTATCTTTGCTTTGGTTCCATACTTAAGTTGTATATGTGTTATAGAATTGTGTAAGGGCAATTGATGGCACGCATGTTCTTTATGTTCCATTGAGGGAGAGCAAAGAAGCATGAAGGAATAAGAAGGGAGTAAATTCTCAAAATATTTTGGCTGCATGTACGTTTGATACGAAGTTTGCATTCATGTTGACAGGATATGAAGGATCCGTGCATGACATCAGAATACTTCAAGAGGCTATAACATTACATAGATTCCCCGTACCACCACCAGGTTCAAGTTTTCCCACTATATCGATTGGCCATAAGTATAACCAATGAGTATGCATTCAGTGCTGCATGTTGTTACATTATGTGTAGGAAAATTTTACTTAGCTGATTCGGGTTATGCAAATATGGTAGACTTCTTAACTCCATATCGTGAAGAAACGTATCACCTACTAGAATATAGAAAACGCAGGCATGGCTTGCGAACACCTAGGAAGTGTTCGACTATACTCATTCATCATTTCGCAACTATATTGAAAGAACATTTAGGGTTCGGAAGGCTAGATTTGGGATATTAAATAAAATCAATAACTACCTATTTCTAAAATAAGCGATGATTCCAATTGCATGTGTTGTTCTGCCTAATTTTTGTAGACAGTACAAATCCATAATAAGTTGCTGGATACATACTTAACTAATGCGGAGCTTGTTGCAAAGCATATTGATGCAAATGCAGATAAAGTCATCAATGATAATGAAGATATTGGTACAAGTTCGAACTCACGACAAGCTTTAGTCGAAAGGGCATAGATGAGACAGAAACATGACATGTTGGCGACGCAGATGTGGGAGAGATCTCAACTACATCCATGGTATAGGTCATGAAGATGTTGTAATTCCCCATTATGTATAAAGAACCAGTTGAAAATCATGATTAGTAGAATAAAAAGGTTTACAATAACTTTTTTTTTTAACAGCAAATGGATTCCCTTGACTTATAATTGAAAAAACCATTAGGCCATAAGTTTACAAATAAAATGCATTTAACATCACAATGGTGAACAAAAGAAAAATTCAAATTTCAACGTAAAGATAGGATATACAAATCCTAACATAGATAGTATACGATTAATACATACATTAAAAAATTAGTTATTTTCAATTACTCCTACATATAAAATTTTACTTCATTTTACTAATAAATAATTATACATGTATTCCAGTATAAGTTCAAACCTAAATTTTTTTCTCAAACACTTTTAACACAAGTTAAAAATTTAAGCTCAAACTTACCAACCAAACACTTTATTTAATCTGAGGTTCAACTCATTTCAGACTTAATTTAAATTTTCAGTCTCGAACTCATGATTCATTCGGGGCCTTAACCAATATAGAACTCTAATAGACATTTTGCTATTGAACTCAACATTTATTTTTTTGAAACTCAATTATGAAGACATGAAAATGTCTTTCTTGATATATTGCAACTAAATGAGATAATTGGTCCAGTTATAATTAAACTTTTAACGAGAGATCGAGAGGTCCAATAATCTTATAACATCGCGTTTCCCTATGTATATTTCTATATTAATTAGTAAATTCATACCTATTCATGACTAGAAAAAGGTATGTGTTCGTCTTAATTTATAATAGGAGGAGGTTACTTGTGAAAAATAATATTCCTTTCGTTATTCAGAAAGGATATTAATTAAATACTCAACAATATAAAATGTAGTCTAAGACCTTCCAAAACAAGCTATTGGCGTGAATAAAATGTAAAACCAAATCAATAACGATTGGATCAAGCATATTTTAACAATAATAATAGGGTAGATGTGCTCTTTACTATTCCTTTTTCGTCATTGAAAATACAGATTTTGAGTGTATTTTGAGATATTTTTGAGAGTTGTGTACTTTTTTTTTTATTTTCTGATCCTATAGCTGCAGTAAAAATACATTTTTAACAATGTTATTTTACTCTCCATTATATGTTAACTATAATAAAAGAAATGATATGCTCTTTACCATTCCTTTTTCGTCGTTCAAAACGCTGGCTTTAGGTGCAAAACGCTGATTTTTTAGTGCATTTTGAGATATTTTGGGAGTTATATACTTTTTGTTGTCGGCTTCCAGAAAATGTCAAATATTGGGAAAAGATTTTTTTTTTTTTAACTTATGAAAACAAAAATGAACAAGATTTCAAGTGAAAAAATTTCCAAAATGCAAACTTGTACATTCTTTGAACGCTCATATGAGCTCTTAATCTTTTATGGTAACATTAATTCACCAAAAAAATCTTTTATCGCAACATCATCTTTGTCAGTATGATAATACCTATGAAAAATCATATTTTTTTAGAATTTATAAATTTGAACAAATCATATTTAAAAAATGAAAACTACAATATCAATATTTTTATTTGGGGAATAATAATCTTGTTATTTAACAAACGAATTTAAACTTTAAAAGGACAAAATGAAATGGGGAAAACCGTGAAAGAAAAAAAATACATGAAGATGTAAGGACCATAGAGAAAAGGATGAAAGGGGAAGAAAGTAGTCATTAGACTTTTATCTATTTATTTATTTTAAGAACATCAAGGAGATATCTCAATTTTTGAAATAATTAGTACAGGTGAGATTTTAATTTCTTGAGAATAGCATAACACAAAGTGAGAACTTTCAATTTTTTTTTTTCCCCCCTTTTTGGAATATCAAATAGTTGCAGAAGAGGAGAAGAAACTAGTGAGGAGAAAAAGAGGAATACTTCTAAACTTTTTTTTTCTTTTAACAGAAGAAAGAGGCTACCGACTTGAGCTTTGTAAGTTGGCGACTTTCTCAACAGAAAAAAAAAAAAAAAAATTCTACCTTTTTTTTTTTTAATTTACTCAGAACTCTTCTATATATGTAACTCGCACAAGTAAGAAGTTATAAGAGCTCTTTTATATATACAAGAACTCTTCTATATATATAACTTACAAAAAAAATTTTCTCAAATATAAGAAGTTATGAGTGTTTGTTGTATTTTTTTTTTTTAAATAATTAATACCTTTGTTGTCACAGATCCTAAAAAAATTCTCTTTATTTTCAAGCCAAAGTTGCCAAACAACCTAAATATATATTTTTTAAATTTTAACTTTTCCCTTCCAATTAACCGAATGTGATGTGTTTGTAGTAAAAAATGGTAAAATTTCCGCCGTATTTATATTCGTCTGGTTATTTTATATAAATTCATCTCCATCAAAGAAGTAATTTAAACTGCTTCATAGCCGTATGCTGTCTTGATAAATATATATTTGTATATCTATTAATAGTAATGAAATTTTACATCTCTAAAATATATGGTTACTGTTGTGTTTAGGGAAAAGAAAAGGTGAATAATGGCTGTAAAGTGTAAATGAACAAAAATGCATAAATTGAAAGCGTTAATTCAACTTAATTAAAGAAAAATGGAAGAAAGTGTATTGAGGCTTTCAGTTTTTATTTTGGGATGAGAAATTAAGTGGGATTAAAGAGAGAAAATTAGAAAATAACAGGTAAATCCACAAATTCTTAACATTCTTATATTACAGCTAGGTGGACAATTATGCAGAGTTACAAGACATCATGTCAAATGATGAGGTTTACCCTTTACTAAGAAAAATCTAATTACATAAACATATATATATATATATTTTCGTTGTTGAAGAGTTTGAATTACATATCAAAGTTGTTCATTAACATTATCCTTTAATATTAGTAAAAAGTTGTCATTTTAGGTATTAAAATTTTAAATTATTTTTTAAAAAAATTCATACTTAGTAATTCATATTTCTAATTTTTTTTTGTAAAAATGTTCATCAAAATAAGTTTTAAATAGGAAAAATTCCAATTAGTTTTCTCAAATACCAATCTTGAATTTAAATTGTGCTCAAATCTAATAATTGTGATGAATTTTTTCTCTGTCTTTTTAAGATCAAATTTTTGTGTGTATATGTGAGTGTTTGTGTGTGTGTGTGTGTGTGCGCGTGTGTGTGTTTTTTTTTTTGGATCTTGTCGACAGGCTAAGCCACCCTCCCCCTTTTTTTCTTATTTAAAAAAGATAGACAACAATTTATACTTATGTTGGATAATAAACATGTGATTATTGTCAGTTCTTCAACTGTGAAGAATAATTGACATTTCGTTATAATACGTTTTCTTCTCCCTTTGTACTCTTGCATAAAATAATTAAGTTCAATAAGTTTTGCTCAAAAAGTCTAATTAATGAACTGCTATTTTTTCACTAATCATATTCAGTATAATGTTGTGCAAATTAAATTATGGTAACAACTCGGAGCCACAAGTTTTAATTATATGTTGATTAGAATATTAGAAATCATAAATATTATGTCATCTAAGATAATCGAATGTAATTTTCCTATTAAAGTTTTTTTCTTTTTTTTTTTTTGCATATTTTTCTTTATATTTTACATTATTAAAATTTCAATTACAACTTACTATGTGCATTGCACGTATTTTAATTAGTCATATAAACGGCAGTCGGCACACGCCGAATCAGTGATGCAAATAGTCGATCATTCGAAAGGGAACAGAAACTTATAATCACACCAGTCTTTCAAGACTGCAATGAAAAAAAGAAAAATTAGGCCCATAAATGTTTGTTTTTACCCCTTAAACATAAAAGATGTGTACATCCCTAATTGAAATAATGTTGATTTTGAATGATAATTAACTTGTGATCACTTATGCGAGTCATTAATGAAAATACATATGTCATTTTTAATCATCATTACTGGCAAAGTTAATTTCAAAACCTTTAGTTTTGACATAAAACTTAATTAAAGTGAATATTCATGTCACTAGTATTAATAAGTCACCTATTTTTAAGTGACATGTCAATTCCTTCCAAAAAAAAAATTAATTTCGCCACCAATTGCAGGTGTTCTATTTGTAAGTGACAAGTCAATTCCTTCCCCAAAAAATAATTAATATGGCAATCAATTGCAGGTGTTCGACTATATCTTTTGAAGGAGCAAATTATCAAACTTAAAATTTAAGAATACAAAACTCAATTATGCAATAAATTCAAGGATACCGATTAATAAAAAAAAAATCCACAATAACAATAAGCAACTACAAAGAGAGAAACGACAATCACGCACTATAAAGAGAACGACATCAAAACAAGAAAGCGACAACCACAACGATAACAAGCAACTACAAAGGGAGAAACGACAATCACGTTCATTAAAGAGAACGCCATACTGAACCATGAACAGATTGATCAATATTAGAAATTAAAGAGCTTAGTAGAATAATAATAGAGGAAAGATGATGAAGATCGTTTATCACGCTTGAAAATTTCTACATCTCTCTCTCTCTTCCCTTCTTGTTAAATAACAGACGACCACAGCATGAATTTATTGTGGACGAAACCAATCAAAAACGTTGGAAATTTTACGTAATACTAAGACGTGATGGTGGCGGCGGTGCTGATTACGGAGGCGACTTAGGCGGACGAGGCGACCGTCGCAGAGGCTTAGGCCCGGGGCTCGGGATCACAGGATCAAAATAGGAATTACCGATATGGCGCTTAGGAGGTGGCGGTGGAGGACGACTACCTTGACGTACAACTACTTTCAACATTGAAGAAGGGAAAGCGTCTCCGTTTGTGTTGTTCCCATTACTAAAAGCAGGATCAGGAGCTAGTACTAGTAATAGCAATACTCCAATATGTATTAAAACTAGTAAAGTTAGAGGAGAATATGCAACTTTAACGCCCATTTTGGTGCGTATGCCTAGGAACTTTTACGCTTTATATGTGTGTATATATATGTAATATTTTTCAACGCATGACTGGCCTAGGGGACTCTTATATATATTTATATATATACACACACACACCTCAAATGCGTTGAGTTTACGTCTTTGGAAAGCAGACGGAAATTTCATATATATACACGACCGTTGACTGGAAGTGCAAAACGGTGTAGAATGTTGAAGAGCATAACATAGAAATTAGAATCATTGAAAATTGAGTGGCGTTGATCTAGAAGTCCAACAAAAAGACGAGACGTTGCTTGATAATTAGTGCGAAGCTTGAGAAAAATAAATAAAAAATAAATAAATAAAAAAAGTAGAAAGTCAACGGAGTATAGGTAAAGATGGTGATAGGATAAGGTAAAGACGACTATGCTTCCTCCATTCTCATATTCTATCTCTTTTTTATCCTCCGTATTAATCTAATTTAATATGAGATCGGAATCATGGAATTGTTATTAGAAAGCTATCCCTACACCAGGGATGGAGCCAGACTTTAAGGCCAGTGGGACTCGGCTAAATAAAAAAGTATAAAGAAATTTCTACGAAGTCTGAGTAAAATTTTCAATACTTTTTTATAAAGATATTTTATTGAGACAAGGCATTAAAATAATGTATTTGTAATTAATGGTGGTGGCCACCATTTCAAAAAGTTGCCCAAAAAGATTTCTCTTTTTGAAAAAAATACATGAAAAGAAAATTTAGGTTGGTTAGAGGAGTTCAAGTAGATTTTAAAATACTATAAATAAAAAATCATTAATATATATATTTTAACTTTATTCGATCCCCACAAAGGCCTGTGTGCCTCCCTCTCTTCTACCTGTTCTTATCCATTTACTCACTCAGAAGTTAATAAAAATTTTGATTTTTATTTTTTGAATGGTGGAGCTAAAAAAATTGTTGCAACATTATCAAAATTCAAAACTCAAAACTAATTTCATTAAAATAAATATAAAAACTCAACAACAAAGATATTAATATATGTCTTATCTAAAACCAAATCCAAAACTCCTATAATTAGTAAAAAAGAAAATTATGCCAATAGCATTTTTACAAAAATAATGGGAGGAAAATAACCAGGTTTTAGAGAGAGAGAGAGAGAGCGTATTTAGAGAGAGTGTGTGTGTTTTTAGAGAGAGAGAGAGAGTAGAGAAAGGACTTCCGACTTCAAAACTTCACCTAAAGGTCCACCATCACCAAATCTACAATGGTAGGGGATTCATGTTGTTGGAAGCAAGAAGTTTGGTGTTGCAGTTTCTTGGTTGTTCACGGAGGTCCATTTCGTGCACGCTGCAGATCACTGGTGGAAATGAGATTTGCAATTTGCTGTAGCTCGGGGGTTGCGAGAGAGGATCCTAGTGGTCGGTCTCGTTACAAGTCGTTGGCAGTGTATTTCCTTTTTCTGGCATTGTAGAGCCCTCCTTTAGTCAGCTGTGTATTGGTGTTTGTTTTAGGTTTTTTGTTTTTTGCTTATAGGTGTAGTTTTTGTACTTGTAACAAGAGTAGTGGTCTCTGTACCCAATTTCTGTACCCAACCCTTGTTTGGTGTGTTTTGTTTGTCTACTGTCATTTGTTATATGCTTTGACAATGCATGTTATGTTTGTCCTACTTGAATTGTCTTGAATTGGTGTTTTTAATGTCCCCGTTGATTTGAATTTCCAGTGTTCAATTGATCGGTTTTCATTAATTAGAGAGGTTTTCGAGAAGAGTTAAATTTGTGCTTGATATTGTAGTGCTGGGGTACATTCCTATGATTGGGCCTCAAGCATTCTCTTTCCTTTGTGTGTTATCAGTGTTCTGTAACAGGACTTGGAATTTCATTCTGTGGGATCATTATCAATGGATAGTAATTTTCTCTCTACTGAATGAATTTTCCTTTTCGAAATAACAAAATATTTAAAGTAAATAACAATTTTAATAGGTAAATAACATTTTTATAAGATGTAGATAAGTCATTTACTTGGTAAATTTGTAATTTACTAATATTTATTTTGAATGTTTTAAAAACTTGCTTTTTATTTCAATTATTTTATTAAAACTTCTATTTACTTGTTTCTTATTAATTAAATACTAAAGTCTCAAAACTAAATACAAACTCTAACACTACGAAACTAGTTTATTCATATGAATGTCATTTTTGAAAGGGGTGGCTGGTTAATTTATCTAGGGATAAATAGTTCGTTTGGTCTCTAAGTTTTTTATAAAGTTGTAATTCGATCCCAACCTTTTTATTGTAGCTAAAAGATACTTAAACTCTTTTAAAAAGTTCAATTTGATCTTTTTTACCAAAAAAATTAAAAATTAAATGAAATGCATCACATATATGATATATATAAGTTGAATTATATAAATATTTTTTTTAATTACTCTTAAATAGTAAATCATGTGTAATTTATATGATAATTTGTATTATATTTTTTTTATCTTTTTTTCAAAAAAAGATCAACTTGTACCCTTTTAAAGAATTAGTAGATCTTTTAGCTACAAATAAATATTAAAGATCAAATCACAACTTTGTAAAAAAATTAAGGATCAAATAAGTAATTTACTCTTTCTCTAATAATATCAAGAAAGAAAAATAAAGTGACCGCATATATACTCTAGGAGTAATTTTACACTCATCTTCGTACAAAGATAGAATTCAAATTCTCTAATGAAAATAATAATAACAAAATAAAAGTACTTTTTATTATACAATGCGCATAAACGTATCATTAACTTAATAAATAACTCAAATCTGTTTGTAATTGGTTTGGCCTATGTATCCAAAATGTTGACGGGGATACAAGATAATAAAAACAACGAAAAAGCCCATACTATGAGCAAGCACTGTAAACGAGACTTCACCGCTAGCAAGACTCCACCCATCTGCTTCACCAATGCTTCCTGGTCTGCAAGTTGATTTTCAAAATCTACAAAAGACGATTGGCTTGGCCACCCTTGTACTGCGACAATAAATCCTCTATACTCCTATCTCAATCCATGAATGATAATTCTTCTTATTCTGGATTTTGTAATTCGGCATTAAGATCAAGTTCAAAAATTTCAAGGCACAACAATTTTATCTTCGTAAAACATTGATTAATCGTCGTATCTCTCTACTTAACGACTAGCAACTCATTCTCCAAAAGTTGTAGTCTCTTTTCATTCTTGTGTGAAAAAAGTGCTTTAAAAGTATCCCAAGCAACTTTTGGTGTTTATGCACTCCGTATATGCTCCAGCCTTTCTTCCTCTATTTTGGTCTTGATAGCAAATATAGCCTTCCCTACTTTTATCTTCGACTTTTTCAAAGTATTAGCATCTTGTGGCAGAGACACAACTTTAGTTCCACTCACAATATCCTAGACATCTTCAGCCTGCAAGTAAGACTCCATACATGTCACCCATGTGTTGTAATTTTGGCTGTCTAGCTTCTAAGTTCCTCCAACAACTTGAAAATCACCTACCGTGTTAGCAGTACCTTAATAATACTAAACAAGATTTGTTCTAAATAACAAATTTGTAGAGTCTCAAAGTGATCACGAATAAATAAGCTTATCTTCGATGACAATCTCAAAAAATCTCTTCTAATGTGGAAGATTAATCAATGTTATATTTATAGAACATACTTAGAATTTCAACCGCAATGTGATACCAAATATTGAGTACACAACACCAGGGGGCGAAATAACTTCTATTATTATTATAATAGAAAATACATCAATACCACATATAAGAATTACGCTACAAAGACATAATACTACTTTCTAGCGCATTCACAAAAGAGAGAATCTCAGCACTCTATCACAATACAACAAAAAGAAGAAAACTAAAGCACTCAAACTACATTAGCTGCCTTGGGCTCTTGCAGTACTACAAATGACTGGAGACGTGGGTATTTATAGCCATCAAGTGATGGCTTCCACAAGGGCCGAAAAGCCCACTTGCCCTCTCCTTAATTGATGAGCTGCATTTCCAAAGGGCCATATCCGTTATGTGCCACCAAAGGACACTCTCACGTGGCACTCATCAAGTGTTGTAGAAAACTTACTACACTTGCTATTCATTGAATTAACCATAGGCATCAATAGGTAGTATGCTAGTAGCATATTCCAAATGTGAGTCAGAGCATTTGTTTTATTTATTTTCTTATATATATATATACATATAAATATATATATATAGCAAATGGGAAGATTGTTTTTAGCATTCGCCGGGCCTAAAATTAGGCTTGGGCTAGTGTTGATCAATAGATCACACGCCGAATGTGGTTCATTTACAAACATCGATCGTCCAAAAAGGAAATGGGAACTCACGGACGCGTCAGTCCTTTCAGCGCCGCGGCAAAAATCTGAAAATTAAAACCTCCATGTTAAGCAATTAAAAATATAAACGTCCTGCAAAAATTTAATAGCAAATGCATGAAACATTTCAAACATCCACAAGGGAGGGAAGAAGTAACATTCATTTACAAATGAAGTTCTTTTTCAAATTGTGTCATGTGTTCCAGCTAAATTGAAACAGGAAACATGAACCCAATTTTGAACACTTCCGGGTCAAAAAACTCGATATTAAGCTTTCAAATTGACGCATTTGGTCGGAGCAGATGCGGTATACAGAATGTTCCACAAACGATTATAATGAACCAATTCCAGATAAAAGCTCCATTTATTGTCACAAACCAAGTCATGTCAAATTGATTGCAGTTTAGATGTGCCTATGACAGCCTACGATGGGCAACCATTTAATAAAAAGGACATACTAAACTCGAAAGGAACCAGATTTTAACATTTATCTCTAATTTTTCCATTCCAACTGCTATAAATCAAAGATCAGACCATATACACACCTTAGAAGGTGCCCCAGAACGAAGTCTTGAATCTACGCTAGGAAGTTGAACGTCGCTGCTGCTTCCCTCATCCAGAGTCTGATTTACTTCATCTCCTTTGTCTGATGTTAGATCCATCTTATTATATCTTTTCCACAAGTTGGGGGACGCAGTTTCATCCTCTTCAGCTAATTTTCTTGTCATCTGTCTTGTCCTTACAGAATTGGGTTTACTATTCTGAGTGATTTGGGAATTTTGATCCTTTTTCGAGAACTGTGTGGCTGCGGCTCGTGCACCAGCTATGGCGGCATCGAGATTTGAAGATCTCTGAATTTCAGATCCTGTTGATTCAGGAAAATGTGCAGCAATAGATCCAGGCTTCAGGGAAAATCGATCTCCTGGCTCCGGAATAGGAAATTTTACAAGCAATGGACCTTCAACTGGTCTCAGACCTCTAACCGCGGAATCATATATCTGAAACAGGTCTATAAGTTAGCCGAGTGGAAGAATTAGAAGGGAAAAAATTATACACATGCAAACACAGAGTAAATATCTGCACATTGTTACCTTCTTCTCCAAGTTATAGACACCTTGGTAGCCACGCATTTCAAATGGGATCAACAACTTCTGCATTAATCAAAGAACAACAGAGCTTAATCGTATAACAAGCGGTACTTAGAAATTACAGAAGAAGTCGTGATTCTGTGGAAATATACCTGCGGTTGCTCACAAAGCCAACAAAAATCAGTTTGTGCTTCCAGCCTCACCTGCATTACAGATAAAGCAGAATTCAACAGATGCTTGGTGAAAAGAAAAGAACAGAACACGGAAACAAAGTCGGCATCCTACCCCTTCAGGTACCTTCTCCCAGCCTGCTAATTCTTCTCGTTCAAGACATCCAACAACTTCAACACAACCTGTATAGTCCATGAAATCAAATAAAATTATTAAAATCTCTACCTGCAATAATCGGCGTGTGAGAGAGAATCAACAGAAAACAACTTCCAAAACGAATAGTTATTCCTCAATTCAAGTGAAACTTAATTATAAAAGCATAGTTTCCTCTTTATACCAGAAGCCTATTTTCCCTTGTTCACCCGTTTGAGGTGCCTAATCTCATTACTGAAAATCATTTGGCAGCACTTTTTTTTTCTTTTTTTCTTTCTTTTTTCCAAACATCCATTCTAGACCATGATAGGAATGGCAAAAGGCATTACTTCTAAAAAAATACTTGGGATATCGCCAAAAATCTGGCATAGTAGTTGTTTCTAATATTTCCATGTTTCTAGAAAACAAGACCTGCTAAATTTGTTAAACTACACAGTCCTCACAAAGTATTGACAGTTAAACTATATAGTTAGATTGCATTTTTTTTTTTTTTTAAATATCAAAGGATTCAATTCCTCACTTTTATGAACACAATTGTTGTAATAAGTATTACATTCTAAGTACCTAAAAGTCTTGAAACAGGATAATGTTCTGGGAATATAACATCCGTAATTCCGTTGACGGCATAAATTTCCCTGTAGAAGTCCTCCATCGCTTTGATTGTGGCCTCATCAGGCACCTTACTGGCAGCATGAATCCACAGACGGCCTTCAAAAGACAACAACATTTTTAACATCAGGTACATTTAAAGAAAATCTCCCAAATAATTGTGCTTTGGTTTCTCTTTCTGCCAAAATATATAAATGTATATATATATATATATGTTTTTGCAAAAGCTGCAAATGACAGTAACCCTTTAGATTCAACATCTGCAATGAGTTGAATCATAGTATAAACTAAAAGAAACTGATTTGAACAGCTGACAGGAACCAAAAAAGTGTATGCATATATATAAACATACATACCAAAAAAGAGTATATATGTATATTGAAGTGGAAAAACGACAAGTTTTTTCAAAACCCAAAGGACAAAACCCGGTAACCTTATTTACTTCCATGGTTAAGAGTCCATAATAAGCTTTCAAATTCAGACAAAATCTAATAATAAAATTTGAATTCCAATTAAAGGCTTCTTTCTTTCTTGCGGGTAAACAACAACAAAATCATCAGTTCATCGAAATTCAGAATCCAAACTCTTGAATTAGGGTTTTTTTTTATTTTGGGTTCTGAAAATCAAAGAATTAATGTGAGTTGGTTGGTTGGTAGGTACCTCTGATCGGAGCAGGCCAAAACCTGCCCTCAACGCGTTTGATTCCATAAACGAGGAGAGAAGCCCAAGGCTGGTGCATAGTCAAACATGGGTTTGTGTAATTTCCGTATGAATTTCTTCCTCTCATCTCTTATTCCACAGACAAAGTCAGAAGCTTGGACAATACTCGACGGAAAATTACCCTTTTTTTTTTCCTGCACTTTCCCGGAAAATAGTATCTCAATCTGATTGCGAGTGTTTTGGAGGAGTTGGACTTGGGATGCCGATTAATGCAGCTCTAACCCTTTACTTGCTAGTGCTACTGACAAATAAAAGTTCAATCCCTGAATCAAGATTCACTTTAGAACCGTCCATAATGGATTCCTCCATTTTTCTTCTGATTTCCTTTTTTTTTTTTTTTTTCTCTAAGAAAAAGATTGAGGGGGTGTTTTGGGGAGACGCCAGTGGCATTATTTTTAGATTAAAAAAAATATATATATATATTTAGGGAAAAAAGTAAAATATTTTAAAAAATTTTTTAAAAGAATTATAGTAATATAAATATTATTTTCGTTTTTCTTAAAATTTTATATAATTTAAAAAAAATTATCTCATTTAGATTTGTATATATAAAATTATGAACTTTTAAAATTTAAAGTTTATTATATTATTTTAAAGATATAAATAATAAAAAATAATAAAAATTTAAAAAAAATTAGTTTTGAATATCTCTAAAACATTAACCAAATACTCTCTTTGTTTTTTTTTTCTTTGTTTTTTTTTTTTTTTATAATAAGTAAGAGTTAAAAGGGTTTAAAAAAACGAGTGAGATGAGGTAATCTCGATAATATAAATTGATCAATTTCTCCTAAGGTAGGACGCAAAATACAAGATTTTGTTTGGATTACGGTTGCACTTGAGAATTTTAAATTATTAGTTAGAATTTTTAAGTTAAATTTACATTGATTTTTTAAAAATTAATTATATTTTTTATTATTTTTTTTAAATACAAAAATCAAGTTAGAAGGTATAAAATAAATTTTAACAAAAAATATTATTGAAAATATAAATACTAATAATTCAGTAAGTCTATGGGACATGTGAAAAAAATAGTTCAATTTTAAGCATTTTTTTGTAATAAATCAGAAAATTATTGCTTTCTCCATCAAAAAAAAAAAAAGAAAAATTATTGCTTTTTTAATCGTTAATATGTTTTTAATCAATTAATAATTGATCAATATTTGTTGAATAATATCAACAGGTGCATAATCAATATCTATCAATAATTTAAAATCAATTGCTTAAAGACTTGATTAATCACTAATTAATTAGAATTGATTAACTAGTGTATCTATCATCTTTAATGACTCTAGATCATTTTTCTAAAATGGAAAATCGTAAGGAAAAAGAAAAAAAAAAAACTTTCCTTGATTACTATCTTGAGTGCAAATCCTTTCTAATTAAAAAAAATTATTTTCTAGTTTGCTCTAGATATCATCAAGAATTAATGTTGAACTTCTCTAATAGAATAATAATTTTTATGTTTTCCAATTAGTCTAAAAATATATTTAAAAACTCATTTTTAAAAAAGAATTAAAAGAAATTGATGATAAAAATAATTACAGACATAATGTAAAGGAATATCACATTTAATTCTACTTAAAAATACAATTTTTAAATCTCAATATCCTCAAGTTTAAAAAAAATATTGATGAAAAATATTTGTTATACTATTATACTAAACACATCACTGTAAACAAAAAGATTTTAAAAATTTTATTCATGAACCTTATATAGCATTGTTCTATAAAAACCTACTAGTTATTGTTTTCTAGCCCAATGAGATCCCCAAATAACGGATATTCCATTCATTTTCTTCTCTTTGTAATTTGCTCAACTTTTAATAGAAAAAGAACAAATAAAAGAGAGAGAGGATTTTCTTAGTGCTCGCCATTAGTGAGTTCCAACAATTTGTTACTTATATGCGCATATAATTGAGCCCTCCCCCCCCTTTTTATGAAAAAAACAAATCAAAACAAAACAATATGGCTTTTATATTTCTTTTTGCTGAAAAAAAAAATATATATATATATAGTTATTCATGTATATATATATATATATAAGAGGTCACCCTATGTGTGGCAAAGGGGAAAGCGAGTAATGTCCACGTCCTCCCCTCTTTTAACAAATTTTTATTTTATTTATTTTGAACTTTCCAAATCTCGAAGAATGTCTCAGATCCTCGCCTCCACGCCTCAAACGACGCCTTTCTGACTTAAACGACACCTTCCCGACCTTCTACTTCTCCAAGGCATGCTTTTCGCGGCTTACTTCCCCTCTTCTTCTTCTTCTTCGTCTGAGTTGTTTCTTCTCTCTCGCAGTCAAACCCAATAAAGGCGTTGACTTTCTGGAGTCGTGGGTTTCAGTGAGACCGAAGAAGATATTGAGGGGAAAAAAATGGAGCAATCGGTGTTGGACGACATAATAAATCGGCTTCTGGAAGTGAGAGTGCGGCCGGGAAAACAGGTTCAGCTTTCGGAATCGGAGATCCGCCAGCTCTGTATCGTTTCTCGCGATATTTTCTTGCAACAGCCCAATTTGTTGGACCTCGAAGCGCCCATCAAGATTTGCGGTATTTCTTCTTCTTTTTTTTTTTTTTCTCTTTTAATTTCTTTTGTTGAACTCGATTATGTGTTTTGGGTTTTGGGTCTTTTTTGTTTAATATCTATAATTTGATTGAGCGGATGAACTTTTTACGATTTTATTTTGTTTTATTTTTTTCGAATTTTTCAATGGGGGGTGGGGCTTAGTTTCAGGTCAATTAGGGCTCCATGGTTGTAATTCTTTTTCGGTAAAAAGGAAAATTTAGGGTTCTCTTCGAATTCTACCCAGTGGGGTTTTTGTGTTTGGTCGGATTTGGGGGTTTGAAAATGTTTGAATTCCTTCATTCATCTGATAGAGCTTTTACAAATTCACCAGAACTTTTACTAATTGATGTAAAGCAGAATTAGAAGACTCTTTTGAAAACGAATTATTGCATGATTGGTGTTAACTATGAGCATGTACTCATTTTAAGGCCAACGTGGCTTTTTTTTTTTTCGTCCCCCTCTAGTCATATTAGCATTTGGTGACTTTGGTGTTCACCTCTAAATATGATTGCTTGTTATCCACAGTGGATTTATTTTTATTTATTTATTTTCTTGATGATACGTTGAACCTTCTGATCATTTTTTCTGTCTTTGGTTTATGTACAAATCCTGATTAATAAGTAATGTTATGCTTGTTTATAAAATTTGATAAAGCCTTTATCATGGCCTCATGGGCATGGGTGAGTTGCATAGCTTTACAGATTTCTGTCAGTCTAGTACATTATAATGCTGACGTATGAGAGAGAGAGAGAGGGAGGGAGAGGGAGAAAGAGAGAGAGAGGAATCAGGAAAAGAAGAGAGAGTTAACTTAATACTGCTTTCTTTTTTTATCTTTTTCGCAGTCTACTCCTAATATTCATCAAATGGTTAATTAACAATTGTGTTTACTGGAGCTTATTATTGTGTTTTCCTTTTGCTAAGAAACTTGTTTAATTAGTTAGTAGTAGCTATGCCTTTGCGTCTGTATCATGTATTGTGGTGTAGACGTGAGACACATGCATGATTTTATGCGGTTTAATTTGAACCAAAAATATATATAAGACAGATGTTAGTTGCGAGCATTTATAGCAGTTGCCAAAGTGATGGTTTCGCTCTATCTGGTTGCTTTCTGATAAGATCCTTCTCCAAAGAGCACAGAACAATGGAGAGTTGTATGCCGTGTTTGGGAAGGACAAATCACTCATTAGCGGTACTTTTTGTTATAGGTCCAACAATGAAACAAGTAGCAACTAATCTGGTCCCTTCTGGGTATGAAATTTATATGGGAATATGTAGTGGGTGGATCAATAGTTGGTACCTTTAAGAGCCACAGTAATGAAATGGTAGTGTGTTAGACGTTAGGTTCCATAACTGCTTTCCTCGTTCATGGTTGAAAAGTGGCAAATAACCTAGATGTTATTCCTGATGTAGCTGAAAAATTCTGTAACATTCGTTTCATAGGCTAACCTATGAATCTAGCGGGCTGTTTATTGCGGAAAATATCCTCAATTTTTTTGCTTATCTTCCTCAAAGTGAGGTTTCTGATTGCTTTGATTGAATCTATTTTTCCTAGCAAAGAAAAAATGTCTGCGTCTCTTTCCTTTTTAATAAACTTGGGTTTTGTTGTTCAGGTGACATACATGGTCAATATTCTGATCTTTTGAGGCTTTTCGAGTATGGTGGACTGCCTCCTAAAGCCAATTACTTATTCTTAGGGGATTATGTGGATAGAGGCAAACAAAGTCTAGAAACCATTTGCCTTCTCCTTGCATATAAAATAAAATATCCTGAGAATTTTTTCCTTTTGAGGGGAAATCACGAATGTGCGTCCATAAACCGCATATATGGATTTTATGACGAGTGTAAGAGAAGATTCAACATAAGGCTCTGGAAAACATTTACAGATTGTTTCAACTGTCTACCAGTGGCAGCCCTGATTGATGAAAAGATCCTCTGCATGCATGGCGGCCTCTCTCCCGACCTGCAAAATTTGGATCAGATACGGAATCTACAGCGGCCAACTGATGTACCAGATACAGGTTTGCTGTGTGATCTTCTCTGGTCTGACCCAAGTAAAGATGTTCAAGGTTGGGGGATGAATGACAGGGGAGTTTCATATACGTTTGGTGCTGACAAGGTCCAAGAATTTCTTCAGAAGCATGATTTGGATCTCATTTGTCGTGCTCACCAGGTAATGTAGCTTAATCAGTTTTGATGCATTATTCAAAAGAATTTAGCATTTGGTTCATATGTGGCCTTTGCGGTCCAAACATCTTGCTCGCATATTGTACATGTTTTAATATGGAAAGTCAATGCTATTTCGTGTCCTCCATTATCAGCTTCAATTCGTCAGCATTTCCTTATTCCAAATTCCATGCCGCTGTCAGCAGCAATGGTTTACCTCCACTGGTTACAGTACTTTGCACCGACTACAGAGGATATGATTTTGACATATTTTGTTGCCTTATGATTAACGTAGTTATGCTTTTATGTTACTATTTTGTAGGTTGTGGAGGATGGATACGAGTTTTTTGCAAACCGCCAACTTGTAACAATTTTTTCGGCACCGAATTACTGTGGGGAGTTTGATAATGCCGGTGCCATGATGAGTGTTGATGAGACACTGATGTGCTCTTTCCAAATACTGAAGCCTTCAGACAAAAAGGCAAAGCTAAACTTTGGGGGCACAACCACTACCAAGCCTGGAAATCCTTCCACGACAGCCACTGTCTTTGGGAGCACAACTATGGCAAAACCGGGAAATACTCCTGCAGGAGTCAAGGTAAATGCAACTTCTACTTCAGAAGGGATGATTTTAAATTTAGAGCCTTTGCTACAAAGGCTTTAACCTAGAAAATACTTCACATGTGTCGTTGACTTAATTTTTTTTTTATTTTTTATTTTTTTTGGCTTTCAGTCCTTCCTTGGTACCAAGGTATGAGATTCAGGTTTTTGGCAGCTTAGAGGATGAACCACCAAGCCCATTTGGCTTGCGAAGACGTCAGGTTTACGACTAAAGTTTGAGGCCCATTAAGCAATTAATTTCACTTGTAATATGTTAAATTGTAAAATTCGAAAGCAAAACTGTCTTTAGAGGCTAATTCAAAGCATGTTTCCCTGATTTAAAAAAAAAAAAAAAAAATTGGGTTTGGAGATAAAAAGAAGGGCTCTGTAAAATCAGTCTCCTCTTCCTTCTTTGTACACTACTTAGCTGCTATAAATTGTTGCTATGGACTAGTAAATTAAAACATCACCTTGCTTTGGGACGATAAAGAATTGTCAAAACAGCAGTTTCTGTACTATTATCATCAAAAACGCAATTGGAAAACCAGATTTTCCAGGTAGTGCTTTTAGTTGACGGATTCTCATCTTTTTGCCATGTTTTTCTTTTTCCCCACTGTTACTAAACTTGTAATTATATGTGGTCCTTATTTAACTCTATTTGATCTGATTTCAATTTAGTGGCCAAAATCAGTTTGGGATCCACTGAGGAGGTTCATACTTTTCAAGGATGTCTTAGG
Source organism: Antiaris toxicaria (assembly GCA_035233585.1). Lineage (NCBI taxonomy): Eukaryota > Viridiplantae > Streptophyta > Magnoliopsida > Rosales > Moraceae > Antiaris > Antiaris toxicaria. The sequence goes on along the minus strand of CP141153.1, from coordinate 4,958,551 downwards.
TACGATAGATGGGAATAATCATTCATTAAATAGAGAAACTTTTTTTATTGGAGACATATTATTCTCTTTTTACTTTCTTACACGTTAAGAGTTTTAAGAGGGTCTAATGATGGACCTCACCTTCTAGACATATTCAAGTCTTTTGATTGGCCAAGGGTAAATGAATGATTGGTTCATTGGATATGGGTGGAGTGGCAAATTGGGATGATGGGTGCGGTGTAGAATATGCACCCATTTCAGAATATTGCTTCCACAAAGTCTTGATCTGCCATTACTTGGGTGGTACTTTGTCACTATTTTGACAAGGACCCCATAATAGTTTGTCGAGTTAGGCACTCGAGAACCGGCTTGATATTGTGTATAGCCGGAACCCAAGAGCTTGTTTGAGAGCCTTTTTTGGAATGGTTTTGTTTTTTATGCGAAATAGGAATAAGAACTTTTTTGGAAATGGTTTTGTTTTTTTATGCAAAATAGGAATGAGAACTTTTTTGGAGTGGTTCTAGAATTAAAGTCAAGAATAAACTTTATTTCATTTTCTTGTTTCTTAACGAATGAGAAAACAATTATTTGTTTTTATTTATGTTTTCATATTTAGTGCGAAATAAACTTTATTTCGGGATTGTATTCGAAAATAATTTTATCAGAAAACGTGAAATCTATTTTCAAAACGACGTCAGACAAGACCTAAACCTTTTTTATTATTAATTTTTTATTTTGTTTGTTCCTTGTTCATCCATTTTTTTTGCTTAACATATGAACTTTTCAAGTAAGCTCATTTTGTTAGCGCGACATAGGGAAGCTATAATGGACACAGAATTATGGGGTGGGATATAAACAAACCGATATTTATAAGATACAGTTTTTTAACCATGGAATAACAATAAATATATCATAGTAAGAAAAGTACGATAATTAAATAGAATATGATAAATATCCGATTCTTATTCATCGGGTATTTTTTAAAAGAGAGTTTTCCCTTGGTTTATTATACATGGTTTATTCCCTCTTTTTTTTTTTTTTTTTCCTGCGGGTGGAGGGTTGAACCAAACCTATCTACTAGTTCTTGTTTTGTCCTGCATGTGTTCATTAGTTTACAGAAAATGTTTGAGATAATCAGGGCGTTGAATATCAGTGATATTACCTTTTATTAATTTTATTAATATTTGATGTTAAATGGTATTGATATCTATCTAAAGTTTAAATCTTATTATAATATAAATATGAGTGATTATCAAAGTAGCTTTAGAAATCAAAACTGGGACCCGGACACTAGTTCTCGGATTCGCTAAATCCGAACCACAGCAACTTTTCTTTTCCTTTTTTTTTTATTTTATTATTCTTAACTTTTGCTAGAAAAAAAAAGAATTAGAACTGCTTATATTTATATCAAATAAAAAGATATGAAAAATGCTGCATATGTTACATGTTCGCATTTGTTTGTATATACACGTCATAGATGGAGAAGATTCTTTTGAGAGCAAGTTGTTGAGGATTTCAGTGTAGAATCACATGGGCAGGGACCACCTTGAAATATTTGGCCGCTGCAACATATGGCGGCTATAGGTTCCCTTAATGTTATCATTTTTATTTTTATTTTTTTTTTCAATTTGAATATAAGATGATTGGTTTGTTTAGATAAGGGATTTATTTTTAAAAAATAAAAAAATTTTAGTTTTGAAAAATAAAAAGTTTGTTTGTTTGTTTAGATTTTTTTTTTTTTAAATGAAAAGTTGTTTGGGTGGATAAAAAATTTTCTTTGTTTAGGGAGAATTTTTTTTATTTTTCAAAAATGAAAAATTTTAGATATTCAAATATGAAAATTTAAGAAAATCTATTTTCTTAAAGTAAAAAAATTTTTCTTTTTTAAAAAACAAACATACCAAATATCACAATTTCATTGTAAATTAAATTCCATACGATTCACGTTTTATATTTAATCATTATGTTTATTTTATTTAATATTATGATTTTTTTAATTTATATTAATTATTCATATAATTTTATAAAAATAACTTTTGTATTACTTATATAAAATAATATTTTATACAAAAATTGTATGAAATTATTGATTTAAACTTTAATAAAAGCTAAACCAAAAGGAGCTACTTTAGCCAAAAATAAAAACTAGTGATGAAGTACAAGTTTAGGGTGGGAAATCATAAAGAAAAGTGCTCCAATAATGCAAAACAAGACCTAAATATCCGCAGCCCATGTTGTCAGCCTTTAATTGAATCAATAACTTGTGGCCAAATTTTTCTTATGAAAATTAGGTATCTGTCCATGGGCCGATCTTCAATATCCGTACATTCGGCTTACACACAACAACTTTTGAGTTTACTTCTATCCCAAAAAAAAAATAATAATAATAATAATAATTTTTGTGCTTAGTATATTTTTCCTAATATAGATTAGATTATTAAAAAATTAAACTAATGATTATAATAATTATACCTATTGATAAAATAAAAATATGATTCGTATCATAAATTAAAAAAGAAAACAATTATTCTATACAAAAACAGTTTTTCCCTCCTAGTAATCCTCAATCTAACCAGACAAAGATGCTCAAACGTTGGCCTATGTAATTTATTTTCTCCAAAGCATATCTTAACCACAAAATGTTCCAAACAATTTTTTTGCCCTTTTTCTCTAAACATGTCTTCTCCAACCTTTTTTTTTTTTTTTCGTTTTTCCAGGAATTAAAGTGCCCTCCTTTCAGCTTTTTTTAAAAAAATTAAAAATAAATAATTTTGTTTAGGAGTCAACTCTTTTTATTTTTTTAAGAGAGAGAAACATAGAGTGAGACTAACCTTGTATGTATAGTGTCTATCTACATCTTTTGTTTAAAATTTTTCATTATAAATCATATTCAATCACTTATATCATATCAGCTCACAAAATAAAAAATAAATATAATTTTTTATAAGAGTTAGACATAATTTATGAAAAATTAGAAATGTGGATTCATGTAGGGCAGACAGTGTCTTTGAACTTGAAGTCAATGTTGGCTGCCGCAACAAGCTGCCCATTGTGACAAATAAAAAAATGAATATATATATATATATGTATGTGTATGTGTGTGTGCGTTGTGAAAAAAAAAAAAAAAAACGTAAACAAGACTTTTTCACATTACTCGAGACTATATGCCAAAGTCAGTGGTCCTCCACCCATAGAAAATAAATAAATAAAAGATAAAGTTGATTAGTGGTCCTGAATCTCACTCACCCAGGTACTATGTGATAAGCAACCTACGATAGCTTATCAAGTTAATAGGGAACCAATCTGATCTTCTTTTTTTTTTTTTAACGAGAATCTAACACCTTCTGTATCACCCGATTGTTCTTCATATTTTGATCAGCCACCGAACAGATCAATTTTAACTTATATAATTCTTTTGGCTAGCATTTGGGAACCCCTTAGAAATATAAATAAATAGTGAAATAATTTTGTGCTTGCTTCCTTTTCCACCTCGTGTCCCCTAATTTTCTTTAGATATGTTCTAAGAGCCCGTCTTGTGTGTGTGTATATATATATATATATATGATAGGATAGAATTTGATTTGATTAAATTATAATGTTGAATTGGAGTAAGTAGGAGAAGATGGGATTAGATTTTAGTTAATATTGTCTCATGTTTAGTATTGAAATTAACTGTCAATTATTTAGATTTTATTTAAGATTTATTAAAAAAAAAAAACCATAGTCCTACAATGACAAGTATGTTTTAAAAAATCTATTTTTATTAATTAACAAAAAATTTACCTTTTCTCAGAGGAAATTGACAAACAGTTCATAACAAGAATCAAAGACGATTTTGCTATATCGACACATCTAATGTCATGTGCACCAAGAAACTTGAAGGCAGATGGAATATCGTAGCAGAAGAATTCAAGACCAAAATCCAAATATCAATTTTTTATTGAATTATCAAACTCTTGATGGCTGTAGGAGTCTAAATTAGTGATTCCTAGTAATTCTAGTCCAATCTAAAGCCACGCCACCGTAGAGATCCCACTAATGGCCTTCTTAATCCTCATCACATTCTCCAACATTAACGATGTGTTCCTTCGATTATTGTCTTCTCAAGCCCGTGTTTGCAAGACACAACAGAATACTTCAGGTTCCTTTGATTCGTGGGTTTAAACTCAAAATTTTTATCTCATTTTTTTATTATAAAAATGAAATAAAAATCATAATCAATTTTAAAAAAATCAACTAATTTTAATTTAGAAATTCATTCTCTTTCAAACTCAACTTATAAACTAAATAAATACGAAACTCAACTTATAAACTAAATAAATACGAAGGCTTTTTTTTTTTTTTTTAACTTGCCGGTGGTCATTGATCCAACTGAATATATACATATATATATATGTGTGTGTGTATATATATATATATATATGTATGTATCGTTGAACGCTCGACTTTGAAGCCACCAACCAATTAGTCAATCTCAAATCATGAAGCTTGTTAACAACGTCAAATCACCTCAATTGAAAAGTAAATGCCTCCGGATGTACCGATTGTATCGTTGCCGAGAGCAAACCAATAAGTGTTGTCCTTTGCAATCACATGTTTTTTCTCATAAAGCCGAATCCCCTCAAAAGGGGATTGAGTAATAGACCGAATAAAAATCATCCATTTCAGTCCTTTAAAAAAATTGGATCAAATATAGGATTGAGATCTCTTAATCATCATTTCTAATAATATGCACCAGATATGCACTTAAAGTTTTAGAGGGGAAAAAAAAGAATGTATTAGTAATCACATCAATTAAATCATCTACCGGTATAACAATTTTTTTTTTTTCATTTTTATAATCAGTAAGGTATAAATTTTTCTTCATCCAAAGGAATGAATACAAAATAATGTTGGCAAACCCTCTCTAATTGTACGAAAACATTGTGTCAACAGCTAATTCATTGAATTTTATTAGCTATTACTAACAATACGCCTCTCTCTCTCTCTCTCTCTCTCCTCTCTCATTAGAGTACCTAACGATTACTAAAATTTATTCAATCTTCTGATACATATGAATAGGAGGTTTATTTTTAAAAAATAAAAAAAATTTAAATTTGAAAAATAAAAAATTATTTGGATTTTTTTTAAGAATGAAAAGTTATTTAAATAGATAACAACTTTTTTTATAAGAATTTTTTTTATTTTTCAAAAATGAAAAATTTTAAATATTCAATATAAAAATTTTTAAAAATCTATGTTAAAATTTTTTATTTTTTAAACGTGTTACTCCAAACAAACATAGCATAGCAGAATCATTTATCTATCCTGCAGTAACCATGCTCCTTGATCCATTATCGTACGCTTCACTTCATCTTTTCATGTGGCTGAATCAAACGTCACATGAGCTATCACGTGCAGCTGCTTGTACTTTGGTAGGATATCTGATTATAATAATTTTCTTGTGGCAGAAGAAACAATTAACAAAGTTAATTACACTAAAAGCAAAGTCATGGATCATGCTTATACATAACATGAGGCTGCAAAACACATGCACGGCTACAAACATGGATATTCCAAACTTGAGTGGAGAGTTCACATGAAGATGTACCTTATTTAAATCAAGCAGTTGTACTTCTCTCTAAGCTCTAAAGTGCTTTATAATTAAAAAATTCAAATGCATAAAGAGAACCAGTATGAGCTGCTCTTATTACTTCTAGACTCTAGTCCATTGATTGGCGTGCTTCATGTGGGTTCATCGCCTTGCAATTAAAGAGCCTTCAAGTTTTCTTGTGTTTCTAAAGTCTCAACAATTCCGACAAATAAAAAATTTGTTTATGAGACAATCCATTTACGGAATATTCCACTCTCTCTCTCTCTCTCTCTCTCTCTCTTCAAGTCATGTGATGGGAAAGTCTATTCATATACGTATTATATGCATGCGTGTAGAACCTAAGTGCAAAAGTCTACTACTCAAATTAATGTTGAGCATTTCAACCAAAAAATATATATATATATAAGTGGAGCAATTATAATGAAAAACACATTCCCAAGTTCGTGTTAAGTCAAACATGAGTAGTTTGAATTAATGGTATGACAATTCTATTTGAAATGGTATTATTGACATTTTACAATAATTTACGTTGTTAAGAAATTTGACTTTATGTTTCCTCTGAAGGAGAGACGGCGTGATATAACTTCAACTAAATAAGAGAAATTAATTTTAAAAAGCTATCTGTCTAAATAGTAACTAAAAAAAGAGAGAGAGAGTGAATAGGGCCCACTAAGATGTAACATGTAATACGTAAGGGATGACCATCCAAAAACTGCCGACTGGTGAAGATGAATGGCCAAAATTTCGTATTTTGCACGCACAAAGGGTGACTAATTGTGCGAGAGAGAAAGTAATGTCGTAATATTTTAGTGAAAGAGACTGGTCTAAAAGGAAGGAACAAACAAACAAACAAATTACGCCTAACCGTCTGGAACAGACCCTTGTCCGCTTTCTAATTCACTTGCCAAGTATTTAAAGAAAGTGACTTTGGTACAATTATTATTATATAAAAGGTTAGGCATTCAATGGTACGTGTAACATAGAAACAGCTGTGAAATACACTGCTGTCTGCTGATCTCTATTAACAAAAATGTCTGAACGTTGAAAAAGTTACAAAAACTTCAGAAAAAAAAAAAAAAGAGATTGTTTTCAAATCTCATCTAATAGCTGAAAATAAAAAGTATGTATGTTCAAAAAAATAAATATATATATAGGATGTCATTCAAAGTTATAACAATGCTTTTATTATTATTATTATTGTTTTTCTAAATGTTAGTGCTTTCAAAACACTTGAAATGAAATATCAACATTATTAGTCACTAATTCAATTTATTTTTCAAAGAAAAAAAAAACATGAAATGGGTGATAAACGTCAAAATAAAGTAATATATATATATATATGCGTGTGTATATATATATATAGTAATATACATGACTTGGTCTTTTTTTCTTTTATAGTTAATTAGGTCTTTAATAATTTGGCCGGGAAGGAATAAAGTATTGAAAGAAAAAAATAAAAAAAGGAAAGATAATAATTTTAATGTCGTGAAGAAATGGGAGTAAAAACTTTTAGTACCTAACCCAACTTATTGGACAAGCAGAGAAATCCAGCTTAACTTATCAAATGAGTTAACTAACTATTATTAAAATTTAGAACTAGACTAGAGCACATGGGACCATTGACTAGGAAAGTGTCGTTCGTTGAAATAGGATAACTTATCAAAAAAAACTCTAACGCCCCTCAACCCACTCAACTCAAATACCGTACATACTTCAACTCACATGATAAACTCCCTTACATTCTTTTTCATCTGGTTCTCACTTCTTAAGGGGGGTGTTTGGATCAAGGGTTTAGAGACATGATTTTAGTGACTCCAAACTAAATTTTGTTTGTCTCTAATATTTTTCTAAATCTCCAACAGTATTTATACGTATTTCCAAACATTAATTTTTTATCATATAATTTAAAATTCAAATTTTTTTATTTTTATAACAATTTTTTTCTAAAATATTTATCTCAAATATAATTTTTAAAATTATATTTAATTTTTAAAATCAACGACTTTAAAAATATATCTCTAAAATCTTATTCAAACTAACCTCAAATCTAACCATGGTTTTAACTCTTCCAACTGTTTCATGGAATCTTTGGGTACCACTATACGTGCCAGCACTCTCGAACCCCCAAGAATTTATTTAAACAATTAAAGAGAGAGAGATAGAGAGGGACCCCACTCTAATCAATAATTTAGTGTGCTGGTTCCTGCACAGGGTTTTGATTGCTGATTTTGTCCTTTTCATCAGATGATAACATTTGTTTTTCTCAAATTTCTGGCCTCAAGGAAGTGGATAACGAGTGTGGCTTCAATCAAAGCCAATATCATCACCGGACAAACCCACATGGCGGTGGTTTCCTCCATTTCTGACATCTGGTACCAAGTTTTGAAGTGAGCAACAACATACAGTCATACAAACCAGACACTTGGAAAAGCATTTTTTCCTTTTTCTTTTTTTTTTCTTTTTTTTATTGACAAATGTTCAGTAAAAAGACAAAATAGGTACAGTAAAAGGGGAAAAGCAATCCAAACTTTAGACCAAAAAAAGCAGAGTTATCCAGCTGTACTATGATTCCCTCTCTATGCTGATAAGCATTAACAGGAAATATCCTTATTTGATGATAAGTGCTCTGTCAATTTGTTTGAAAAACTAAAGCAGAGATTGACCTGAAACAACTCCGCGGGCATCTGGCTATTGAGGAGAAGAATAGAAAACTTCTGGACTAAGGCAGATAAATAGAGAATTTTGTAACAGATCTCCAAAATAGACTAATTACTGTTAAATCATATTGATCAAATTAATTTTAATTTAATTTAATAAGATTTATTTTTATTATTTTAATATAATTTTTAATATAAATTATTTTTACTATTATAATCTTTAATAAAAATCAAATTAAACTAAATTAAAAGAAAATGATTAATTTAGTTTAATTTATAAATTAAATTAAATTAAAATGTTAAATCCAATGCACACATAAGCAAATAACAAGCTTACACGTCCGATTAAAAATGTACACGCAATAAATCCATACTATATAAAATATATATATATATACATCCTCAAAAAAACACTGTTCTTGACAACACGGGTATCTCCGGTGTAGGTCTAATGGTGGGCCTGACCTTGATAAATGTGCCATATAATTTGGGAAAAATCCCAGAGGCGTGGAATCCTGTGACCCCGCCCTGCGCGTACTACGTGATATACATATTCTTCAATTCACATTTCAATTCTCACGATAAATCAGACACTCCGCGTTTCTTGTTACATTACTAGAATGGAATCTACACACATAAGAGAGGGTATATATCAAAGCATATGCTTGGTAGGTGGACCCCAATTTTAAAGATTCAATGGGCAAATCTCTTCCCAACGTATAGAATAAGGCTTCACTTGAATAAAATATTATATTTAAACTTAATATATTAAATATAATATACATTTAAATAAAAAATATTTAAATTATATTTAAATTTTAAAATTTTGATATTATTAGTAAATAAAGAATATATATGTTGCATTTAAATTTTAAATTTCTGATATGATTAGAAAACAAAAAAAATATTTAAGTTGCATTTAAATTTTAAATTTGTGATATGATTAGTTAAAATAGATAAAAAAAATTAAAAAATATGAAATATGATTAATAAAAATAATAAATAAATAAATAATAATTACATTAATTAAATTTAAAGTATAATAAGAACGCATCATAAGATTAACTCAAAAATGGTCATTTTTTAAAAGCATGTGAAAGATTAACAACACGATATTCCAAACCTCAGCATATCCATATCTCCAGCATCTCTCATTTACAGAAAGTAGATAAAAGTTGCATCATAACAGCAAACACGGCACTAGTACAGTAGTAGTAGTACTTTAGCCTTCTCACTTCCTAATCTTTTCTACAAACCACCAAAAAAAAAAAAAACATGAAAAGAAGAGGCGGAGAAAGCCATGATTCTCATCGGTCTACCATATCTACACTCTGATATTTCCTCTAAAGTTACCAAAAAAAAGAAAAGTAAAAACATCCTTGGAACTTGGAAGAGTCTCACATGAAACTTCTCTTCAAATTCTGGTTCAGTTCTTCTCTTCAACGGAAAATTGGGTTTTTTTTTTTTTTCAGAGCCATCCATGGCAGTCTTCTATGCACAAAGGTTAAACAAAAAAAAAAAAAGAAAAGAAAAATATTTATATTAAAAAAAACTGGCGTTTTGCTTGTGGGGTTAAAAAGTTTGTGTTTTTAAGCAGATCAGTCCATCGAAGTCGTCTCTCCTCCACTTAGGATCCATGGGTGCCCTGCATTACACAAAACAGAACAGAACCAAAACAAGGTTTAGATATGTAGTAAAAGCAAATATGAAAAAATTAAAATAGAACAAAAAAAAAAGTCAAGTATCTCAAAATTGTTCCACAAAGATCACCAAGATTTGGTCTTTTAGATCCAAAAAGCAATTTTTTTTTTTTTTTTTTAAGAAACGAGAGAAAAACTTACTAAGTGCCTGTTCAGCGGTTAATCTCCTGGAGACATCTCTGCATATCATCTTCCTCAACAGATCCTTGGCCGCAGACGAAACCGACCTGAAAATCCTCGTCGGAAACCTCAAATTCCCCCTCAAAACCGCCTCAAAGATTTCCTTCGCCGACTCGCCGTAGAACGGCGGAATCCCGGCCAGCATAATGTACAGAATCACGCCGGCGCTCCAGACATCAGCCTTCTCATTGTACTCCCGTCCCAACAAAACCTCCGGTGCCACGTAGTACGGCGTTCCGACGACTCCCTCGACGAAGCCGTCTTCGCCGAGCCACTCGGCGGAGCCGAAGTCGGCAAGCTTGAGATTTTCCCGAGAATCAAACAGAATATTCTCCGGTTTGATATCGCGGTGGACGACGCCGAGGGCGTGGCAGTGGGAGAGGGCGCGGAGGAGGTGGGCGATGAGGGAGGCGGACTGGGGTTCGGAGAGGGTGCGGTTGAGGATCTTGTCGTAGAGGGTGAGCGGCTGGCAGAGCTCGAGGACGAGGGTGAGCAAATCGTCGGTTTCGAAGACGTCGAGGATGCTGAGGATGTTGGGATGAGGGGAGAGAAGGGTCATGATCTTCGGCTCCTTGTCGAGGCAGGCGCGGTCGGTGGCGTCGGTCAGGAGCCGCTTGTCGATGATCTTGCAGGCCACGAATTCCGACGTCGAATGGCTGAAACCTCGGACGATGGTGCCGAACCGCCCGCGACCGATTTCCTCGAACAGTTGGTAGGCGTTTTTCAGGGCTTCGCACATTTTCTTTTTCTTTTTTTGGTTTTTGGTTTGGTTTTGGGTTTGGGTTTGGTTGTATTTGGGAGAGGGGTTTTATAGAGGAAGAAGGGAAAAGGAAGAAGAATGCTTAAATTATGGAGAGTAGAAATTAGGAGAAGAATTCTATTAAGGAATTCGGAATATTCTTTTCGGTGGGAGAATTTCTCCTTCTTCTTTTCTTTTCTTTTTTTTTTTTTTTTTTGAATTTTTTTTTGCTTTTAGGTTGGGGATGGTGCGAAATTAAGGCAGTGAAGATTCTACACGTGGAGAAGGGGCTGCTTTTTGGTCAGTTTTATGAGTTTTTGGTACGGCCTTCAACTGACCAACTGTCTGCTCGTCTTCTCCCATAGTATACTTCTCTTTTTTTTTTTTTTTTAATTGATTAAAAAAACAAAAATAATAAATACTTTTTTTTTGAAAGGTGAAATACACTGGATAACTACGTGATATGACCTTCTGTTGATTTTGAAAGTTGAATTAATATGAACAGAGTAGTTATACGTGGTGATTTATAAACTTTTAAAATACACTTATCTCTTGTATTATATTTATATTATATTTAAATATAATATAATTTTTATATAAATATAAAAATATAATATTTAAATATTAATTATATTATATTTTAATTATAATATATTTATTATTTTATTATTTTTATTAATCATATATATTCTTTTTTTCTATTTATTTTTATAAATTACATTACATATAATACAATTTAAATACATTTTATCTAAATACACATTATATTTAAATATAATATAAAAAAATTTTATTTAAAAATATATTATATTCAATATATTATGGTTATATATAATGCAAATATATTATATTATTCAAATACCCATTATAAATTTTCATGCTTTTAGATTGAAAAATTTGAAAGTGATTATTCACAAATTAAATTATTAAAAGATTGAAAAATAATTCTTGTTATCAAAAAAAATTTAAAAACAATTTTTGTTGATAATGCTCAATAAAAAGTCCTAACACGGCCTTCCATAAGAGAAAAAATAGTATCTGAAAATATTTAATTCCACCTGTCAAACTTAATTTAAACATTTAATGGAAATTAACATAAATTGGACTTTACAAACAAATACGCAAAAAGATGTCTGTATATTAGATATCGAGCATACAAGTAAAAAGATAGAAAATTTCTACATGAAGATAGAAACTTTCTACATGGTATTAATATAAAATATTTAATTATTATAAGCATAATCTAAGGGTTCTATCACACCAACCTAATGATTCTATCACATCTACAAAATGTGTAGATTTCATTCCCGCGCCTCCAAATTCCAAAAAAAAAAAAATTATGAACAAAAAAAAAACACACACACACACACAACATATTTATAATTTGTATTTTTCCGGATTTTTTCCTATATTGGGATAATTGTATAATCTCTTCACTTTTTTCCAGAAAATTAATCTATTTCCTTTTCTACAGACAAATACTCTCTTTCCTTTTTTTTTTTTTTTTGAAGGATAATTGTTCCATCTTTAAGCAAACTTTTTCAGAAAACTTTTTCAGGTTAAAGTTTACAAATTTATCTTCAACTACTGTTATATTAGTATTCCTATCCTTCAAAAATAGTAATTTGACAACCGCATTTTGCGGAATTTAATTGTAGAAGATTATAAGGCTTAGATAGTATCACATAATTTAAGGTGTTTCTTTTAGTAACATAATCTAAGGGAGTAATTAATTCTTTGTGGGAGTAAGGTTCAACTTTAAATCAGAATAAAAGAAGATTCCAGTGTCCTTTTTAGTTTTTTTTTTTAATTTGATGGGATGTTTTAATCAATTTTTGGCATCTTAAGATTAGGTGTTCTATATAATATGTTGGGCTCGGAGGCTATGCTAATAGCCACTGCCTGGTGGCTTTGCCCTCTCTTTTTCTCCCCCCTCTTCTAACAGTCTTTCAAGAAGAGGAATTTCTTTCAACAATCTTGCCTTAAAGAGAGATGGGCTAATTCTATATGATACATGTACCCTCCGTTTGTTTGACATATCCAAATTTAAAAATTAAAAAAAATTTATTTAAAAAAAAATAGATCTTTCTAAATTTTCGTATCAAAATATTCAAAGTTTCACTAACTTAAATAACTTTTCACTTTTTAAAAAAATTTCAAACAACTTTTTATTTTTCATATCTAAAGATTTTCTATTTAAAAAAAAAAAACTCACGTCCAAACGAAGTTATATTTTTAATCCAATATGTACTTTTTGTTTTATAAAATTGAAATAAAGATTTAAATTTTACTTTTTATGAGGTAAATACAAATTTATTACTATGATATATTTACAATCACAATATATGAATTGTATTGTTACTCGATGAAAAAAATACAATAAAATAAAAACATATAATAAGATAAAACTACAACCAGTATATCACAAATAACAATCAATTATTTTGTTTTTTTGCCAAAAAAAAAAAAACAACCAATTTGGCTGTTTCTTTTAGGCACTCAATTATGTTATTTTCTTCTATTTAAGATTAAGAAGAAATAATGTATATATGAGAACCAAATGACGTCTACGAAACTATACAGGGGATACAAAATAAAGCACCACCAATTTTTTGCAGCTCCTTTAATTTAAAATACACTTCGTGTCCTCATCACCAAAATAAGCTTTTTAAATCTTATATAATTTAGAACCTAACTTATCAGGGCATTTGGATAAAAGATTATATTTGTATTACATTTAAATACAATACATTGAATATAATATACGTTTAGATAAAAAAATATTTGTATTATATTTAAATATAATGTTTATTTGGATAAACAGTATTTAAATTGTATTATATATAATGTGATTGATAAACGTAAAAAGAAAAAAAGAAAGAGAGAGAGAAAGTATATGATATGATTAGTAAAAGTAGTAGAAAAAGTAAAATGATGAACAGTGTTTATATTGGATTTAAAATATAATGTAATTGGTATGTGAATACAAAATTTTTATATTTAAATAAAAATTATATTGTATATAAATACAATACAAATATAACGAGACAAACAAATAAGACATTAATTTTAGTTAAAAAAATTGGATCTAATTTAAGGTCTGATGCTGCAGATCAACCTATTAATTATGGTCACCAAATATCAAATTTGAGGACGTTAAAAATGAATGATATTCTCACCACTGCACTGCATTATTGGTAGTATTCCGGGGTCGAAGCAAAAGAGAGATTGGAGACGTGTAAGAGGACGAGAAAGACCGATTGCACGGGCAAATAATTTAGGGCCATATCACCGAAAGTATTTCATTTTTGTTTTTATTTTTAAAATTTTAGTTTTTCTTTAAACCTTACCAATAGCTGCGTGATTGCTGCACATATCATCAGCTTCCGCCAAGTGGCAAATTAATTATTATTATTTTATAGCAAAGTAGGCAAGTGGCAAATTAGTCTATGAATGTCTCATTATTTATTAATTAATAGGCCTGTTATTGTTTTTTCTCCAATATAAAAGTTTTGATATTACCACAATTTCCATGCACTACACTACAGGGCTAATTTACAACCCTTATATAAAATAATTAGCTAAGCACCAACCCTTTTATCAATGGGTCTACCACCTTACTCATATTTTATGTTTTAATTAAAAGTTACATATCCATCCTCCTAGATTTAGCTAATGTTTGCTACATCAATTTAAAGCTTCGTTTAATTATAAGTTTGAGTTCAAATTTTTAGATTTAAGTTTTTTGTTTTTTAAAAAAATCATAAAAATTATAATTATATCATTAAATTTAAATTTAAAAATTTCATTTCATTCTAGATTTAACTTATTAACCAAACGAATCCTAAATTGAAAAAACCTAACTCACTTTTTATGTTTTTATGTAAAGTCAACTTAGTTTCACTGTTCAAACTAAGTTAAAGTTCCAATTATAATTTAAAGTCTCAAATTTTAAAAGTTCATAATTTTAAAAATATAATTTTAAATGAGATATATATATATTTTAAGTTACATAGAATTTCAATATGAAATAAATAAGATCCATTTCATATTTTTGTTTTTGAACATATTTTAAATTTTTAATATTTTTTAACTCTAATTAATCAAAGCTATAATTCAATTAGCCAAATACACAACTCAAATCTAATTTAATTTAAATTAAAAATTTTCAACTCTAATTAATAAACCAAGCACAAGCTAAGTATTAAAATAACTTAAAATTAAAATTAAAGATATGCTTTTCTTGTTAGGATATGTTTGAGACAACCTGTCACCTCAGTTATGTGTTAAAGAATTTTGTCCATTTATAATAAAAAGCCATTGCAGTTAATATTTGGTTGATGCATATACGCACATACTGTTATTAATTATATGTAAAAATCAACATATTTAATGGAGGTGTTTCCACATAGGCACATATATATTAAGAAGAAGAACAAGTGTCATGAATATTAATTTTAATCTTAGTTTTTAAATATCAATTCACATAAATTTTTTAACATACAATCTTTTAATCTTAACTGACGTGGTAATTTTTTTTAAAGACTTATATATATATAAATTCCGCGTAATGTGAAGATTAATATTCAAAAATTAACATTAATTATTCTTTAATAATAAAAAAAAAAAGAGTAAGGGACTGATAAAGGATGGTTTCTCCATACACGCTCAAGAGCTAATGTATATACCATCATTACATTTTGTCAATAAGAAATAATTCATAAAAAGATGTCCAAGTTGTGGAGTTTTTATGAAGTGAATTCATGGATATCTTCTCACATATCACTGTCTGCCTAATGGTGGAGTCTGCCGTGGTCCAACCATAATTTGTTAGGAATTATTGTCCAATTCGATCATGACAATGTCTCTGTTCCTCGTGACACAGTCCTATAACCACTGCATGTCTCGTTTATCTTCTATAACCAGATTGTCAATCCTTGATAGCATGGCAAATACATTAGATGCCCTTTTCATTTATTCATTATTTTTGGTTTGGTTTGAGCCATTTTCATATCCTTCTATGTTGCTGTCTTGTGGACAATGACTGCAATACTTGTATTTTATATAAACTTTTTTGATTATATATCTTATTGAATGATTAAATATGGGTTATTTTAATTATTAAATTAATTTTAATGATATGATCTATAATTTTTTATGGTAAAAATTAATTAAACACAATCGTTCTTCAAATAATACAAAATTAGATATCTTATTATTTGAAATTCGTGTTCTTTAAAAATATAAACTTTTTACGTAAAGATATTTTAATGGTAGTATACACTTTAAATGTTAGATTTAGTTCTAAATATATCAAGATGAGAAGTCAAACAAACTAAATAAAATCTCTTGTGTGCACACATATGATAGTGTGAAGCAAAACCTTAACGATTATATATTATTTCATATTCTCTATTTGAAATTTATATTATGCCATATTCTACTATAACATTCGCATTAAAAGTAAACCTAAAGCTCAATGCCTAGTAATATGAAGGGAAAAAGTTACATAAACAAAACAAAACGAAAAAGATAATGAGAAAGTCCTTTCATGGCATTTTATTAGCCTAGCCACATAAACCAAAATAAGGAATCACTTCTGATAAAGAAATGTATGACTTACTTGGGCAATAGCTAAAAGCAGGCAACAAAGCTTTACTTGGTGGGGCACTTGTATTCATTCTCACGTATCTTTTACAAAGCCAAGTACTTTTTGCAAAAACCTATAATAGCTTTTTTCTGTTCCTTTCATTTGTTTTTCTTATTTTGGATTATCATTTCGTGAACTACATTATAAGAGGGTGCTCTTTAGCTTCCAAAAACAATAAACATTAAAGTTACTATATTTAATAGAAGAAGTGACAAAAGAACAAATAGCTTTGTAGAAATCTGTAGGGCCCCCCACCCAAAAAAGAGGAAAAAAAAAAAAAAAAACTAGCTTTGTAGAAATAAACAAAGAAGCAATTTTGGGATTTGGTTCTTTGGAGCCTAACTTTTAAGATACGAGGCTTGATATTTAATGAATTAGTTTGTTAGTGGGTTCGATTTTTTGGGATCAGTGACTTGTCGGACACCGCAAGGCACAAAGCAGGACAATCGGTTCTCCTTTTTCCTTTCCTTTAGGACATAAAGTGATCTTTATTTCTCTAATGTTTCTCAACTCTATTGATCTTGCTAATTTGATATAAAGAAACATTATAGTTTTGTTGAACTTTTTTTTTTTCCATTTCAATTTAAGATGGAATAAATCCCAAATCTCCTCCTAAGATCCTTAATTCATTCAAAACCCCCCGTTTCCACTAGATTGAACGGTTTTAGATCAAGAAATTATAACATCTTTAAAATATATTTGGTAAATAACATTTTTCTAAAAATATTCAAGATAAACAACATATTTATGGTATATAATTTATTTTGAAAAATATTTATAATGTAAATTTTTTGTAAATTTACTTTGTAAATAAATTATTTATTTAAAATTTGTTATTTCCTCTTTAAGTTTTGAACAAAAAAAAAAAAAGGATACTTATCTCTTTAATCCCTTTAAGCCTTTGTATACTATCAACGTATCTTCCTATCAATTATCATTACCTTGATAGAAAATGCTTTGATTTCTTTATAAGATATAATTCAACTCTACAGTAATCTCTTTTTGGAAGACAAAGAAATGTTATTATTATCATTAATATATCTAAAGAAAGCCTGAATATACACCAACTTAAGTAAATGCGTTATATGTACTTGATAGTTTGGGCATTATGATGCTATCCAAACATGCAAACCACATCCATAGCAGCTCACTAGTCACTTTTAGGTTTTTTCCCCCAACCTTTTTTTTATTCAAAAGAAAGTTATTTACTTTAAGCTAATGTTGTTCTATCATGGAACCCACTGAAAAATTCTGCAAATTTTATATATATATTTTTATTTATTTTCATTCATTATATAATATTTATTTCATTTGGTTCAGATCGATCCTTCTCTATTTTAATTATTTTTTTATCATATTTATGCACCATGTTACATCTCAAGATTCTTGAGTTATAAAAATCTTAAAGCCTCGTTACTTGCAGAAGTCAGGAAATGAGTTTATGAAATTGAAATTTTTTTGAAATCTTTTAAAAATATATAATTTCCAACGTCATTTTTTTTAATCTAAACAATATATATTTTTTTGTTTTTAAGAAAGAAAAAATTTTATATATCTAAACGTTATCTTATTTTTTAAAAGGAAAAGGCTTTTTTATTTCAAATAAAAAAAATTTCTTTTCAAATATGAACAATTTCTCAAACTGAATGCAATTTACATTTAGAGAAAAAGTATTTATATTGTATTTGAATGCAATATGTATTTGAATTGTATTTTAATAATGAATATGTAATGTGATGGGTAAAAGTAGAGAGAAAAAGAACATGTGATATAATTTGTAAAAATAATAGAAAAAGTGAAATAATAAATAGTGATAGTATTGAATTTAAAATGTGATGTGATTGGTATTTAAATGAAATGCTTTTATATTTGAGTAAAAATTGTATTATATTAAAATGTAATGTAAATCCAATGTTATCACCAAATAAAGGGTAAAAGTTTATTGAAAAAAAAAAAAAAAAAATCAAAACCTGATATACCGGTGAGAAATGATCTTATCCAACACAAAATTGAAAAAAATAAGTATTGGTATTCTAATTAAAATAATTTTATTCAATCCATTAACTTATTATTTCGTGTTTTTTTTTATTGTTTAAAATGCAATGTGTTTACCAAACATCTTAAAAAAAAAAAAAACACTCTTCATTAGTATATATTTAAAGCACGTGGCATGGGTTCTTCTATTTCTTAATTCTTTAAGCAGTGATTAATTATGTCATGTTTTTCGTGTAACGGAGAGTGTTACTTGTGCAAGTTATAATTTTACATTTATCTCATTCACAACATAAAGCAGGATTCTTTTGCACTCCAGCAAGCCATAAATATATATATAATATAATATAATATAATACATATGTATATATATGTATATATAACTCCCTTTACAAGGCATGGTTCTTATTGCTTTCCAGTAGGTTTTTTTTTCCCTCCCTGAAATTAGGTGCTTTCTTTGTAGAATTGCACACCGCATACAATACTATATATGTAATAGTTATAACCAAAATATCAGTGTGTATATATGTGTGTGTAGAATACAAAATGCGTGACACATACCTTGTGTGTTCACGCCAGTAGCTAGGCTCTCCAACTTAAAAATTAACATGCGGTATCTTTTTTTTTTTCCCCCCTTTTCTATTATCTGATTTTCATTAAACAGGGAATAATTAACTATATATATTGGATGGCAAAACAGACAAATTTCGTGAAAAATATCCTGTCCTTTCTATTCCACTATCGGTTGTCATTTTTCTATGCATTTCTTAGTTCACATAAAACTTTAGTAATCTCATCGTCATTCAACAAATCAATTGCCTTATTTTATTTTATTTTTCTCATAATATTATAAGAACGAATCCAATCAATTAAACAAAAAATTGTGGGACCTTTCATTAGGCATTAAATATGCAACATTGTTGTTTTGATCGAATAAAATACGCAACATTATAGATGTGTGTGTGTGTGTGTGTGTATATTTATATATACGTAGTGCATGCAGTTTGGATGTCACACTCGTCACGCTAAAACATTATGTTATAGACATTCTAATACTAGGTTCAGTTGTTTTAGTTGTCGATTAACATGTGTTTGAATAAACAAAAAAAATTGTTGATTAATATAACATATCACGCTATTGTTAATCAAGATTCTCCCTTTTTGTTTTTTTAAGGGAATCAAAATTCTTATGTTGAGTGGCTTCCAAAAAAATACAGATTCTTGTATTGACATTAAATAATGACTAACTCTTGAAGTGACTACTTTAAAAAATTAAATTAATTAATACTCACTTTGTTTAAAAAAAATTAACGCAGTTCAACGGTAGTTTTATATTTAATTGTACTATAAGGTATAGAGTTTAAATTTTCCATTTTAAAATTCAAAAAAAAAAAAAAATTATACTCTCTTTAAAAAATGACAATAAAAGTTACTTTCAAAAGAAATAATAATTAGAAATAAATTAACACGCTTGTTCTTGATAGTTAATATTATAGCGATGCGCCTGGATCCACGAGGGCCAGGTAACTTTGTTATGGGCCATAAAGATGGTCTTAGGCCTTTCCAGCCCAAAGTCGTATAAAAGTTCAGGCCTAAGGTTGGGCCCAATCTTTGAAGAGGCAATCCAGTCAATAGAAAACCCTAATCGTTATTCATCAAAACCTCGTCGTTTGATCCTCTTCGACCTCTGTCACCCTCCAACCTCTTTCCTTTTCCTCTCCAAGCACCCTCAAATTCTCAAAACCCTAAATTTGAAATTTCCTTGAAGTTTCTTCTTGGAGCTGTCTGCGTGCTTCGTTCCCTTCGGAAAGTGCCTCCGATCGTGAATTTCAGTAGAAATTTATCAGGTAATTACTGGTGACCTGTTTCACAACTTGGAAAATTTTCTTTAAATTTTTTTATTTCTTAGTCGTTACGTCTTAAAAAAAAAATGATTAAAACTTTGAAATTATTGTGAGCTAACTACGTATGGTGGGTTGATTAGGTACTCTAGAAAAACATACACGATGAAAAGAAAAGAAAAAGGATTTTCATCCCCTTGTCATTTGTGGATGAAAATGGAAATTAAATTGGTTGCTTTGGTTTTTGGAAATTAAATTACACAGAATCACAAGTAGAAAATTTCATGTGATGCTATGTTATTTTAGGTTTAGTTTGATTTCTGGTCTCCCCTAAACTCAAAATTAGAAGAATACACCTTAAGGCCTTGTTTGCCATCGGTATTTTTGTTATTTGTTTTTTTAATGTAAATCGAGCAGCGGAAATTCTCGTTAATTAGCGTGCTGACACAATTGTCACGCTTTGTTTCACCTCTCAATTTATGAAAACAAAGGATGAAGATGTCATCCAACTAGCAATTGGTCGACCTTGAGTTTTTTTTGTCGTTTACACATGTTGATTGGATATTTCAATCTTGTAGGGACGGAGTTATGGCAATGAGCCATGTCAGGTCGTTTAGGAGCGACATGGTTGGTAGGGAAGCAGTTGGGCTAGTGTTGCGGCGAACATTTGCAGCTGCAGGGGGGAAAGCAAAGAAGGGGAAAGGTGGCGCTGCCGTTGATGGACTGAAAGAATCTTCACTCAGCAAAGAAGTGAAGTCAACAACCGTGGTGGGTGCAAATATTCTCAAAGATGGAGCTGATCCGAAGATCTTGGCAGATTCTGAGTACCCTGATTGGCTCTTCCATCTGCTTGACAAACGCCCTGCTTTGAGTGAATTGCGTAGGAAGAGTAAGGAAACTCTCTCATATCAAGATCTTAAACGCTTCGTAAAGCTTGACACCCGAGCGAGGATCAAGGAGAACAACTCTCAGAGGGCCAAGAACTGATTAAAGATTAATCTTTTTTCGTTTTTTCTTCTTTTAAGGCGTAGAATAAATATCGGCTGTACAAAATGGAAATTAATAGTCTGCCGATGATTGTTGTATGAATCCAATTCCTTTTTTGGCATGTTAGTGGGGCGTTGGAAAACACTCCCTTGTCTAGTATATGCTATATGGGAATGTTTTTGACTCCAAATTTTGGAAATTTGGCATGCATATTTAAAAAAATGAAGTTCTGGAAAAATTTCGCTGAAGCTGTGTTTTTTAGAAAAGGTCGTGGTGTTTGTTTTGTGGATATTTTTTTCCAAGTAATGTTGTGGACTTAAGCCACACATATTTTGGAATGTTTAATGCTTTATTCAAGTAGAGGAAATTTCTAATGAACATGCTCTCTTGCTTTGTTGAAAATGTTAGGACAATTCAAAAGATGGAAAAGAAAAGGATGATTCTTGAGATGAGAAAGACCGGCAGCTGGGTAAACAATGACAATTTATTGGACTTTTAAGTAAAAGTCCCAATCCGTGCTCAAAATTGTCAACGAAGATGGTCTTTTCTAGTTTGAAAGCAAGTGGATGTTAGGGTGGAAAGTTAAAAATTGAAAGAGTTTTGTCTAACCATTACCAAACTCGTGTGTAATTTTTTTTTTCTTTTTAACTTTTGTGGCCAAAATCCAGTGTCGGAAAGGTGAAGATTTTGCATTGTTTTTGGCTTTGAAAAGTGACCTTTCTTTGCTGGGTTTGTTCACAAAGGTATAATTGAAGGAAGATCTTGCTCCAGACAACCAAAGTCAAGATTTGCATTATCATGATACATTGACGTAAGCTTACTGTTGCGCCGACAATGTTTATCAACAAGCATTTTCTCTAAACGTTTTTCTACCCTTTTAGAAATATATTATAAATTAATGGTCTTGATTATCCAAAATAAATGAACCACAATATTATAATTGTTATTATTGTGATACTTCATTTATATATAAAAAAGAAGGAAAAAAACAAAAATGTGACAAAAAGTTTGTACAAAGTAGTATAAAATACCATGAATCTAACCCTTTTCTTTTTCACTATAAGTATGATTATTGTTAGTACAAATGGCGTATTAGATGCTTGTCCCACAAAAGGGTATGTGGCAAAGACTGCTTGGGATTCAGGGCAAAAGCCCTTTTGGCCTTTTTCCTAGTGGGAGCGCATGTAATTTTTGACCCTAGGATACACTCCGTAAGTGTGTGTTTGGATATGTCTAGTTTAGCCTTTTTAAACCAAAGAGGAGAAACTACCAAGAAGCTTAACAAAAAGATATACAAACATTCATGGATGTGTGTGTGTGTATACATAAAATATTTATGCATTATAAAAAGATGTCGTCACAGCTTGCTTTTAGACAAAGCATTAAAAAATGGGCGTTGAAGAGGTCTCCAATGGACAACCGCTTTAGTGATAGATTAGGAAGAGGCATTTGAAAGAAAGAATGAAAGAAAGAGAAGAAGAACACAGATATACATATAGATAGAGAAATGTTTTTCTGTATTTGCTTTTGAAAAACATGATGGTTTTTCTTGGCTTTTGAAAAATCAAGCGTTGTTGGATTGGACCACGACCTCGGCGTATCTTCTTGGAGGAATGAAAAGACGCCCCCTTCGCCTTTGCCTTTGCCTTCGGCGTATGACTTAGAATAGGAATAAGCCAGAAACTAAACTCATTCGCCAAAAACTTTGAGAGAGAAAAGAGAGACAGAAATTAAGATCGGAAAGAGACCATTTTGAAGACCAAAAAAATGGGGAGAACACCTTGTTGTGAAAACATGGGAATAAAGAAAGGTCCATGGACTCCTGAAGAAGATCACATCTTGATTTCTTTCATCCAACAATACGGCCATGGCAATTGGCGTGCTCTTCCTAAACAAGCAGGTAAAATATGTTTCTATACATACATATTTGCTTTTTTTAGTTTCATTGGAGAAGCAACAAGCTTAAGTCTTGCTTTAATTTCATTTTTGTGATCTTCTTCTAGGCCTGTTGAGGTGTGGAAAGAGCTGTCGGCTGCGGTGGATTAACTATCTGAGGCCGGATATCAAGCGAGGGAACTTCAGCAAGGAAGAGGAAGAAACAATCATCAAACTCCATCAACTTCTTGGAAACAGGTACACAAACAACAACATATTTTACTCGCATGAATCAGCTAGCTGTTTCTTATTTATCATGAATTAACGTATGAATAACATAATCTTATGAAAATGTCAAAATTTGATTAACGCTGAAATAAATGATGATTTGTTGTTCATAGATGGTCCGCCATAGCGGCTAGGTTACCGGGAAGGACAGATAACGAGATAAAGAATTTCTGGCACACGCACTTGAAGAAGAAGCTTCAACGAAGCAGCTTATCAGCTGCAGCCACTAATAATAATACTAATCTACTGATGAATAGTGATGACACTATTTACAAACACCACTCTCATGGATTACTATCCAAATATGCCAATATTCCCACGAACAGTGCTACAATTACGACACAACTTAGTCCCCGCATGGGCACTAACAATGCAATGGCTGTGGCACCAGGACCGGTAGAGTCTCTTGCTGTTGTATCAAATGCTGATCATGATCAACTTTCTGCGATATCATCGGCGAAAATGCAGCCGACCAAGGAAGATGCCACGTGGAGGACATCGGACGCGGCGCCAAAAATTCTACCGGCAATGACGAAGTACCACCCTACTGATCATCATCATCAGTGTGTTTTGGATCATAGCATGATCAGAGAGAATTATTGTAGCAATATTATTGGTGGAAAGAAGGCAAATGAAGACATGGATTTTTGGTACAATCTGTTTGTGAAATCAGGAGAGCCATCATGACTCGGTTGAGAAATATTGAGATCATATTTTCGGGTGTCGGCTTGAGAATTTGAGTAGAACATTATTTGATTTTCTTTACTTTATGTAGATTTTTCTATGTAAGACAATTTGAAATTATTGGCTTCCGGTTTAAATTGAATACTTCAAAGGTATAAGTTGGAAAGCTAGAAATTTACAACTTTGTTTTTTTTTTTTTTTTCTCCCTTGCCGTTTATTTTTCCTTCTGATACTTGAGTAACGAGTGACTGCTTAGAAGGAGGTTCTTTTTCTCTTTTCTTTTGTTTATTCTTTCTTTCCCTTTTTTTTTTTTCGGTAGTACTAGTTTGGAAGAAAATAAGCCATCACTTTACAAGCCACCTAAATATTCGACGATCACTTTCACACTCTATACTGACAAGGATGGTATTTCAGGGTTGTTCTAACTTACAGCAACAAATCAATTGTAACCCATATCAAAAACCACAAAACACATTCAAAATAATTTTTCCAACACATTTATACACTTATTTTGAACCAACACAATTATACCAAAAGAAATGGAAAAATAAACCATACAAAGAGTAGACGAAGATGGAAAAGAGAGCGCAAAAGGGCGAGGGCGACGGAAGGTGACAGTATGGAGGGAAAGAGAGAGTGAGGCAGCAGTGTAGGGAACGAAGAGAGAGAGTATGGCGATGGTGTAGAGAGGAAGAGAGATAGAGGGTGATGGTAGTGCAAAGGAAAGGTTGGGGGTCAAGGAGGACGGCGATGGCTAGAAGAGTGGGTGATGGCGAGTGTTTCCACAGAGGGGGAGATTTCGAGGGAGGGAACCAGACACAGGATTTCACGCTTCATAGGGACGGAGGTTCAAATTTTATGGTACGTATGCATTGAAGGTTTATTTAAAAAAAGTGAAAAATTTTTAGATATAAAAAATAAAAGTTGTTTGGATTTTCTTTGTAAAGGTGAAATGTTGTTTGGATAGGTAAAAAATTTTTGTTTTCTAGATATAACTCTTTTTTTATTTGTAAAAATAAGAAATTTTAGATATTCTGTATGAAAATTTAGAAAAATCTATTTTTTTGAAATGAAATTTTTTTTAATTTTTAAAAATAAAACTCCTAAATAAATATAGCATTAAATGAGGGTGGTTTTTAAATTTTTATTTTAAAGCTAACTAGAGATTTTATAATTGTTTTTGAAAATTTATATTAGTATTATGTTTTTATCATAGTTTCCACTACTGTTTTTTTAAAAACAATTTTGAAATCTCCATGTAATCTAACATTTATAAAATGTAAAAGATGATTCCTTTTTCTAATCTAATCTTATATTTATAAATATATTAAGCGATGAAAACTGAAAATTTAGTAAGCTACACGATTTAGAGAAAGAAAAAAAAAAGGAATATTATTCTCTATTGATACCTTGATAAAAGAAAGGGATGCCAAACTTATATATATCTTTAATTGGCGCCCTTTATAAGTGTTATTAATTTTGATTGAAAAAATATCATTAATTATTTAATTATGTATACAAACTTTTTTTTTGTTGAATAAAAACTATTTTTTGTACAAAAAAAAGTTTCATTAATTATTATTATTTATATAAAAACATTTACTAATGTACAAATATATTTTTATATGACACATCCAATAAACAAACAAGTATGCAAGAAAGCAATAATATTTATAGTGATTTAAAAAAAAAAGAGAGAGAGAAAGAGAGAGGAGAATAGCGTTCACGGTGGGACTCGAACCCACAATCTCCCGCTCCGGAGGCGAGCGCCTTATCCATTAGGCCAAGCGAACAGGTGACGGACAATCGGCTACCATTTTATACAAAAATTTAAGTCAGCAAAGTTTCCAATTCCCACCTATTCACTATTGTAAAATAAACAAAACTTTGGATTTTCGAAGCTTAAATCCTGCTAAACCCTCACTTCCAACCAAATTCATCAAACCTGAAGCAAAAATGACTTTGGCAATTTCGAATTCGCTTCACTGCCCCAAGATCAACCTCCATCTTTCCCGGAGGAATCTCCCTCTTTCCACTTTCCCTCCCACTTTCCTCAGGTACTAACTTTCACGGAAAAAAATTTTCTCCACCTTTGGTGGATAAAATTGCTTTAGTTCTAGTTACTTTTCATTTCTATCAATACAAGAAATTCCCGCAACCTTAATTTGTTGTTGTTGTTGCTCAAATCACCAGAATTCCGACAAGGACATTGCAGTGGAAGGGAAGAGTAATTTGTGCCGCTTCTTCTGCAGCTGGAAGTTCTAATCCAGACGGTGACTTAAATCCATACGAGGTAGTTTTTGGTTTTACGTACTTGTCTATGAACCTTTTTCCATTGTTGCCCAGCATTTGATTTTTTGTTTGTGTTTCTTAAGGTTCTTGGTGTTAGTCCAATTGAGGGGTTTGAGTCGATTAAGGTGAAATATGCGAGAAAGCTCAAAGAGGCCGAAAGGTCTGGTGATGAAGCTACTGCTGCCAGAGTGAGTTACAACTCTCTCTCTCTCTCTCTATATATATATATACATGTATATATATATATTGATTGGTTATAAAGAATGTGTAATTTGATATATTACTGTTCGTATATTGTAGCTAGAGAAGGCATATGACAAGATCATGATGGCCCAATTGCACAATCGGAAGAAAGGAGTGACCTTTGGTTCATTCAAGGTACGATATTTCTGTTTGATATATAGATTGATTGTTGGGAATATGGACAAATTTCAATTCTCCTTCAGGATCTAACTTGTATAGAAAAAATAAAATTGACACCAGTAGTTTTTATCTCATGGAAAACCTTTTAATTTGAAATGGAAAAACCACAATATACAAAAAAAAGAAAAAAACACTATAAAATGATGAGTATATAACAAACTCTACAAAATTCTCTCACACTTGCAAGTATAATAATCTCACTATTTTTTCTATAAAATAAAACCTTTGTAGGTATACAAAATTATTTCTCTATAGCCTTATTTTTCTTGTTATTAGAATTTCTATTAGTAGATCACTTTTTTTTTTTGCTGCTTCTTCTTTGTAGCTTCTTGTAGCTTGTTTTGCTGCTTACCTTGCTTATCTGAAGAGGAGGGGGCTCTTTTTATAAAGCCTCGAAGCCGTGAAGAATGCATGAAACACGTTCTTCTTTCCTTTTTTTTTTCTTTTATATTGATGTGGATGCCGAACTTTGTATTCGACACCGTCTCCCTCTTTTTTTTTTTTTATATTATTAATGTGATGTGGATGCCAAAAGCGTCCATACTTTTTGACCAAAAGAAAGAGAAAATTAACGATTTTCTTCTACATCTGGAATAGTTTTTTCTCAAATGCTTCATGTGTCCGTTGATATCTGATATCAATGTGCTTCGTTCTGTAGTGATAGGTTACATTCTTACTCAGATCAATTGCACTCTGACTGTCGCTGTAAATCATGTACTCATTTTGTTTCAAACTCAAATCTTGGAGAAAATTTTTTAGCTACAACATCTTTTTTCCCACTTATGCAAGCGTTATGTACTCAGTTTCTGTTGTGGATAGATCGATATATTTTTGCAGCTTGGATTGCTATGATATAGCTCTTTCTGCAAAAGTAAACAAGCACTCGGATGTAGATTTTTTGCCATCAAGGTCACCGGTTATATCTGTATCCGCATATCCTTTTAAGACTGATTGTCCTTTTCCGAAGCTCAGGCACACTTTAGATATGCCCTTTAGATATCTGAAGATCCATTTAACAGTTTTCTAATGATCCTTGCCTGGGTTTGCTAGGAAACGGCTCAAAACCTTTACTGCGTGAGTGATATTCGACTTTATACAAACCATTGTGTACATTGGACTTCGAACTGATGAAGAGTAATGAATAGCCAACATCTTTTTCTTTTCTCAATCAGAATAAGGATACGTCTTCTTGGTTTGTTTAAACTGACCGCCAAGAGATAAAGTAAATGGCTTTGCTATTTTCATGTTGAATCTCTCAAGTATTCATTCAACATAGTTCCCTTATGATAGCCATAATCTTCAAAACTACTCGTCTCGAATAATCTTCATTCCCAAAATTTGTTTTGTCGGAGTTAAGTCTTTCATATAGAAGACTTTAAAAGTTCTTTCTTCAGCTGATTGATCATTTTAGCATCTTGGTTAATGATTAACATGTTATCAACATATAACAGCAGGATAACGAATTTCTCATCAGGAAATTGCTTGATATAGACGCATAAATCTAGTGTAGTTCTCTTGTACTCTCAATTCATTGTAAATGAATCAAACTTTTTGTACCATTGTTATGGAGCCTGTTTTAGACCATACAGGCTTTTTTTCAAATTGTAGACTAGATATTCTTTTCCTTTGACCTCAAAACCTTCAGGCTGCTGCATGTAGATTTCTTCTTCTAAATCTCCATGAAAAATTATAGTCTCTATATGCACCTACTCAATCTCGAGATCTAGGTACTAATTCTAAGATTATTCTGATTGATTACATTTTCACTATCGGAGAGAAAATTTCATTAAAATCAATTCCTTTCTTCTGTCTAAAGCCCGTGACGACTAATCGAGCTTTGTCCTTACCATATTACCCTGTCCATCATCTTTTAGTTTGAATATCCATTTGTTCCTTAAGGTTTTCTTGTCTTTTGGAAGCCTTACCAACTCATAGGTATTGTTTTTCATGTAATAATTCATTTATTTTGGCATAAACTCCATCCACCTGTCTTTGTCCTTGTGGGCTATTACTTCTTGAAAGCTTTTCGGCTCCCCCCTTTCGGTAATAATGACATAATCTAACGACGGTTATCTTATGGACGACAGACATTCGATTTCTGGTTGACCTTCTGAGCAATTGTTCGTCATTTTTTGATTCTTGATTCTCTTCCCCCTGATGGTTATCTTCTTGTACTAGTATATCTTCTTCAACATCATCATCATCAGGAGGCACTTTTAAGTTGTTAGCTGCTTCTTGCATTTTCTTTCCATCTAATGACTATTGTTGTAGAGGAATTAGCTCAATTATGGTTTTTTTAGGCTGTTTTTCTTCTTTACCTGAATTTTCAATTGTTTAGTCTTCATTGGAAACCATGTCTCTGTTTCTTATAACACTTTTCTTCATTGGATCCCAAAACCTGTACTTGGACTCTTCATCTCCATAGCAGATGTAAATACATGATAGTTTTTTATCATCGAGTTTTGATATTTGTTCCTTTGGCACATACACAAATGCTTTGCATCCGAATATGTTCAGATAAGTGTAGGAAACATCTTTTCTGGTCCACACTCTCTCTAGAATGTCAAACTTCAAAGGAACTAATAGAAACGTGTTGATCAAGTAGCATGCGGTTTGCACAATTGTTCCTTAGTAAGGCTTCGGCAGTTTTGATGATCTCATTATGCATTTAACTCTCTTTATGATGGTGCGATTCATCCGTTCTGCTACACTATTATGCTGATAAGTACCAGCAACCGTCTTCTCATGCTGAATCCCATATTTAGAGCAGTAATGTCTAAACTTATTAGAAATGTATTCGCCTCCATTATCTGATTGGAGATATTTTAGCTTCTTCCTTAAAACAGATGCTGTGACTAAAGAATTTTCTCTAAAATCTGGGTTTGAAGTAAAATGGATATGTGATTTATTGTGATAGTCAGAGTATAATTAATTTGAGTAAGAATGCGACCTATCACCACCAGAACGAAGTACACTGATGTCAGATATCAATGGACTCGTAAAACACTTGAGAAAAAGCTATTTCAGGTGTAAAAGATACATATTGAGAAATGTTGCGAATATGCTAATAAAGGTGATCACTCGATACAATTTTAAGTTGTGTTCCAAGCTTGTTGGGATAGGTTGAAAAAGAAAAAGGGGAGAATTGTTGGTTTTTCTTTTCTTTTGGTCAAAAGATGTGTGCCATTTTCACATTAATAATTAAAAAATAAAAAAAAAGAGGGGGACAGTGAATGTCGAACATGAAGTTCGGTGCCCATATCAATATAAAAAAAAAAAAAAAGGGAAGATGAACGCGTTTCATGCATTCTTCACAGTTTTAGACTCTATAGATAGAGTCCTTCCCCTTCAGATTAGCAAGGCAAGCAGCAAAGCAAGATGTAAGAAGTAAAGCAGCAAAGAAAAAAGAGTAACCTGCTAAGAGGAATTCTAGTAGCAAGAAAAACAAGGCTAATGAGAGAGAGTTTTGTATACCTATAAAATTTTAATTTTGTAGAGAAAATAATAAGATTATCACATTTGTGAGTGTGAGAGAATTTTTTTTGTTGAGAATATTCCTCAAGTTACTGTTAAAACTTGAGATTTTTTTATATACTCATTATTTTATAGTGGAATTTTTTTTTGTGTATGTCATGATTTTCCTTTTTAAATTGAAAGGTTTTCCACGAAATAAAAATTATTGGTGGAAATTTTATTTTTTTTGCACAAGTTAGATCTTGAAGTGTATTGGGCTAGTTTTACATATGGTTTCTCCTGAACAAGTAGTATCAGAGTTGATGGTACATATTGACCAAGCGAGCACACTCTATTGTCAAGTTTCCACGTTGCCTTCCGTGGAGAGTTGGTGTTGCCCACTGTTGGTGTCATTGCAGTTGCGTATGGTGAAGCATTTGGTGAACTCGTATGGTTTTTCCATGCTTGAGTTGGCTTTGATTTGGAGTGCGATGCTTGGATATACCAGTTATAAGAAACTTTGGTTTGAGAGTGAGTTCAGTGAACATACATTTATGGGGGAGATTGTTGAGAAAAGTGCATGTGCTTGTTGTCTCACATGGAAAGTGGATGGGAATGTGAAATTGTTTATGTACATGGGAGGACCTAAGACTTAATATGTTAATCTTTTGGGTCAAATTGGGCTCCTGAAGTGGATGGGAATGTGAAATTGTTTATATACATGGAAGGACCTAAGACTCAATATGTTAATTTTTTGGGTCAAGTTCGACTCGTGAAGTGTGTTGAGTCAATTTCACGTGTGATTTCTTTCTAACATTGGTTACATTGTTACCATCTGGTTAGCCATGCAATGGCTTTTCTTATTGATGTGTGTGTGCAAAATGCAGGTGTCGAAGGACGTTAAGTATGCGGATAAGCAGCCAATTGTACCATGGGGACCGAGGTTTGTGTCTCCTAATGTGACTGTTTATGAGTTAAGCCACCACCAAAAGGCGAAGAGTGCTACTTCCGATATGACATTTAGAGTTTTTTCATATTTTTTTGAATGATTCTTTTGATTAGTTTTAGAACATAATCTTGTGGGTTTTGTTATTTAATTAATATTTTTAATGAGTTGGAGAGCATGGCTTTCATGTGGTTGAATGTCTTAGTGTTACCATACTCTCTTATAATCAAATTTTGATTTCTTTCCAGATTCACCAAGTCCTCTGTACAAGATATACGCATCAACATGGCAATATCTGCCGCCTTTGTAAGTAGTTAAGAAGTGGCTGATTCTCGTTGTCCTTTTTTTTTTATTTAAACGGATATAGTTGGTAGAGAATGTTCGCTGAACAACTGTAATTATATTGGTTATCCTAATGCCACGTAAGTTGTTGGTCATTCTAAATAATTAGTGGTTAAGACTTTTACTTTCTGCATACCGTTTGATACTTGTTGACCGTCTTCTATGATATCATGGTACATCAAATTGCTAGAGCAGATTAACCATCCGTGTTCTCCTATGTCTTATGGTTCTTTTGCTTTGATCTCTTTGTGCATACCTTTGCAGATTGTCTGGATTCTGATCAAGCAGACCGCTGAGTATAAACCTTTGCAGTTTCTATCTTTTGCATTTGTCTATCGTTTATTTGAGAAGCTGAAATCTTTTGAACCACCTGTGACACCTACATATACCGTGAGTACAATTTCAAAAACATGATAACCTCTGCTCGCTTATACTCTGTTGCTTCAGAAATAGGAATTTATACCAATTTTTATTTGTCAAGTTATCAGTTGGTTAATGTGCAAGTTAATCTTTGCTGCAGGAAGATGGGGAGGAAACAGGGAGGGGACTGAGAATGGGGAAACGTCTGCTTCGTGCTCTTTCTCTAGTTTTTGGCTGTGTCGCTGCTGCTTCTCTGGTGTGTACCTTATTTCAACTTCTTGGTGTATGTTTTTCATAGGTTTATAGTCGTCTTGTTTTTGGGTAGTTAATTACCTGATAACATAACCTTTTCATAGGCAAAACACTGCAAACCAACGAATATTAACTTGCGTGGTAGATTTCTTTTATCTGCCTTTTATGTTGTCTGACAAAATGGGTAGAGCTCTATATATTTAAAAGAATGTTTAGGGCGGTCTTCTTCCTCATGTTAACTCATTTTAGCCTGGCATCTTGATAGATTGTGTTTAAAATCTTGTTGTAGTAATGTACTCATCTTTTGGAGCATGAGGATGTTCTATCAATTGTCATATCCATATTTGATACAGTTTCTTGTCCTTACATAGTTACATATGTAGCGAATTCGTTATTTAACTTATTTATTTATTATTAATATATATATTTATATTGCAGGCATACACTGGCATTTTGAATTTGATTGAGATCTTGGGTGGTTTTATACCCGGTTTTCTTTACAATAACCAGGTATTTTCGCTTACATCTTGGCATGAACATTCTCTTTCGTGTTATAAGTTGTGCAGTTGAAAAAATGGTATTTATAGGAGCAAAAACTTTACGTTTTTCCTTCTAGTCAAACAAAGACACGGATAATGAAGTTCCTCATGAAAATGGATTTTAAAGTATTAAAGAGTGCAATTCGTGGAAGCTAGTCTTTTAATCTACAGTTTTGTTTAGTAAAATCCATTAAACCTGTAATCATCTTATTATTTCTAAATGCACAATCTTTGAGGTATTGGAAGCTCAGATATACTATATTTTGATAATGCTCTTGACTCCTGAAGCTGTTCATTTTAGTGCATAAAAGGCAACCGTCATTGAACATTCAAGTATTAGGCGCCCTTTTAAATTACAGACCTCAACTATTCCCTTTTTTTCCCCTTAGCATTTTGTGGTTGTGCAGGAACTGTTGATCACTATATCAACTTCTATCATGTTGTACATCATGGCATCGTATTACAGATGATTAGAGTTCATTCAAGAAACTGATGGGACACATTGCTAATTATCATGACGAATGTACTAACTTCACCCCCCGTTAAATTTTGGCTGTGAAAATTTTGTCAAATTTGAGGTCTTACTTGTTGTTGTGAGGTGAAAAGTATTTGTAAATACTATTTTATCAGTATCGTTTGGTATTTTTAGTTCAAAATTGCTTGGCGCTGAGATACCCTCTAGCATATCATGTGATAGAGTTTAGTCTTTGGCCATAGTATTTGAATCAAATTTTTTCTTTAAGATCCGTTCATCTTGTCTTATAATTCTTAAATTTTGCCGTTGGCTTGGGAAACCATGCTGTGGTATTTTCGAAATGAAAATTTTGGGATTACCTCTAAAGACTACTATCTTAAATTCTATGTCATATCACAGCTGTGTAAGGTTTCTCCATTGTCATCCTTGTGCAGACACTCAATTATGAGAATGAATTTATGCCCCGTTTGGTTAACACATTGCGTTTGCATTTGAATGCAATGCATTGAACGCAATTTGTGTTTGGAGGAAAAGGATTAGCATCGCATTTGAATGCAATTTGTGTTTGGATAACAAGTATTTAAATTGTATTTTAATAATAAATATGTGATTTGATGAGTAAAAGTAGAGAGAAAAAAGAAAGAGAAAGAGAATATATGAAGTAATTAATAAAAGTAATAAAAAAAGTGAAATAATGAATAATGATTGTATTAGATTTAAAATGTAATGTGATTGGTATTTGAATGAAATGTTTTCGTATTTGCGAAAAAATTGCATTACATTTAAATGTAATGCAGAAAAAAAGTGTATACCAAACGTGGGCTTAGAGTCTATTTGGATATGCGATGCATTCAATGTAGTTTAAAAATTAGTGTAATCAAATGTTTTGTAATTTAAATTAATTTAAGAATTAAGTTAAAACAGACATTTTATAATTTAACTTAAAAGTTATAACAGATATTTTGTAATTTAACTAAATTAAGTTAGATTATTCATTTTATATATAGTTTAGTTTGAAATTTTTTTTAAAACTATATCAAATAAAAAAATTTTATTCTTACTTATCTCACTCCTATTCGTTAAATTTGAATATATATTGGTTTAAAAAAAAAGTTTGTTTTAAATTACAAGACATTAAGTAGTTAAAAAAAAAGTTTATTTTAAACTATATTTATTTTATTTAACTTAAAAAAAAGTTTGTTTTAAGTTAAATTAAATTAAGTTAAATTGACTTAAATTGAATAATATAATATAGTTTAAAAGTGGGATTAAACTAGATTATGTTACCAAACAGGCTCTTGGATAAATGATAAACTGTCCGATATGAAGCGGATAACTTATGAAATAAGCCTGAATATGCATCCATGTAATGGTAGGAAAGAAACATGCAAATGCGTCATTAGAAGGGAAAACAGGTTAAGTTTGATGTCGTTTTTGGAAAGGAAACAACAGTCGTTCATTTTCTGAATTCGTCCATAAACTTGTCGGACGTCGTTTTAACATTTGTTGTTTGAAGCGACAAATGAATTTGGTATGAACGACATGTCGTTTGAAAATTGAGGGTTTCATTCGTGTGTTGTTTCTCCCTTTCAAAATTTTCTGTCGTTTGTTAAACGACATGGAGTTTGTGTTTGAAATCCTAATGTCGTAAAAGGCAATAGATAGAAATTAATTGGCTTATATTAATTAAAGATTTTTTTTTTTCCCTTTGAAATACAGATATATTGATTTAGAATGTGCAGCATGTTGTTCTGATTCTCTTAAGTCGCTCTTTTTATGTAGAGAATGAGGGATGGTATACCCTAATTTAATGTACTTTTTCAGTAAACGACATGTCGTCTGTAGTTGAAATTCAGCATTTTAAAAGACCAAAGAATATGTGCTTTGTCTATAGAAGTTTAACTGTCGTTTCCTTGTAAACAAGACGCCGGTTTGTTTGTTTGTTTTTGTTCGTCGTTGTTTTGTTTTTGCGTTTGTTTGTCAGAAGTTGGCCTTTTTTTTTTTTTTTTGAAAAAGAGAAGTTGCCAAATTATCCTAACTAAAAATCGTCGAATAGCCGACACGTCGCTCTTCTCATAAAAGTTTCTTGTCGTTTGTTCTGTATGTGAGTAAACGACAAGTCGTTTTTTTAAGATTTCCGTCATTAGTTTAAAAAATTAAGAGTTTAGAGCCGATAACAGAAGAAGGAGAGGGATTGGAGACAGGTAAAACCCCCAAAATCCAAATCTAGACCGGACGCTAGTGAACCTGCTGTGTAGAGAGAGAAAATTACACAGCTACAGAGAGAGAGAGAGAGAGAGAGAGAGAGAGAGCTAGGGTTTAACCGATCCTCAACCTTGTCGCTCTGTATAACTCCCACTATCTGAGACCTAGGATTTTTCTCTCTGCACATCGAAAGTCTTCATTTCTTCTTCTTCTTCTTGTGTTGACATTTGAAGATAATTAGGAGAGAGAGAAAGGGGGCAATCAGAAAGAGGAGCGAAGATGAGGATTATGATAAAGGGCGGTGTGTGGAAGAACACGGAGGATGAGATCCTTAAGGCGGCTGTAATGAAATATGGCAAAAACCAGTGGGCTCGAATCTCTTCCCTTCTCGTTCGCAAATCCGCCAAGCAGTGTAAGGCTCGCTGGTACGAATGGCTCGACCCTTCAATCAAAAAGGTATTTTACTTTTTTTTTTCTCTGTCTTTTTCACTGAATTTCCATTGCTTTCTGGAGAAAAATTAATTCTTGAATCTGGGTTTTTGTTTTGTTCTGTTTTGTGGAATTTAGATTTGATCCAAACGGTTATATAATGGTAGGACAGAGATTTTCAGTCAATTTTGGAGTTTTGTGAAAATTTGAGTACAAGATTAGATATGAAACCTGATGGGTTACTTGTTAATTTGTTGTTCCGACCACTTTCCGAAAGCATTTATTTTCTTATGTAGTCTCTGGTATTCAGCACTTCACGAGTTTCTTGTTTTGGGTACATGTGGACTGATGATTTCATGCTAATGTATCTGTAGACCGAGTGGACTAGGGAAGAAGATGAGAAACTACTTCATCTTGCGAAGCTCATGCCGACGCAGTGGAGAACGATTGCGCCGATTGTTGGTCGTACTCCGTCCCAGTGCCTCGAGCGGTATGAGAAGCTCCTTGATGCAGCCTGTGTTAAGGAAGAGAACTACGAACCTGGAGACGACCCAAGAAAGCTGCGTCCTGGAGAGATTGATCCGAATCCTGAATCAAAGCCTGCACGGCCAGATCCTGTTGATATGGATGAGGATGAGAAGGAGATGCTTTCGGAGGCACGAGCTCGGTTAGCAAACACGAGGGGTAAGAAGGCGAAGAGGAAGGCCAGAGAGAAACAGCTTGAAGAGGCAAGGAGGCTTGCTTCTTTACAGAAAAGGAGAGAATTGAAGGCTGCTGGGATTGACACTAGACACCGGAAGAGGAAACGGAAGGGGATAGACTATAATGCGGAAATTCCTTTCGAAAAGAGGCCCCCTCCAGGCTTCTATGATGTGACCGATGAGGACAGAGTTGTGGAACAACCACAGTTCCCAACCACCATTGAGGAGCTCGAAGGCAGAAGAAGGGTTGATGTGGAAGCGCAGTTGAGAAAGCAAGATATTGCAAAGAATAAAATTGCTCAAAGGCAGGACACTCCATCAGCGATATTGCAAGCTAACAAATTGAATGATCCCGAGACAGTTAGGAAGAGATCAAAGTTAATGCTTCCTGCTCCCCAAATTTCAGACCATGAATTGGAAGAAATTGCAAAGATTGGTTATGCTAGTGATCTCGCAGGTAGTGAGGACAATGCAGGAGGGAGTGGTGCAACACGTGCCCTTCTTGCAAATTATGCTCAAACACCCCAGCATGGAATGACCCCTTCACGAACTCCACAAAGAACGCCTGCTGGTAAGGGTGACGCCATCATGATGGAAGCAGAAAACCTGGCAAGGTTGAGGGAATCTCAAACACCCTTATTAGGTGGAGAGAATCCCGAGTTGCACCCTTCAGATTTTTCTGGGGTAACCCCTAAGAAAAGGGAGATGCAAACTCCAAATCCAATGCTGACTCCATCTGCGACACCTGGAGCTGCAGGTCTTACCCCTAGAATTGGCATGACCCCATCAAGGGACGCCTATTCTCTTGGTATGACCCCAAAAGGTACTCCACTCAGAGACGAGCTCCGTATCAATGAAGAAATGGAGATGCATGACAGTGCAAGACTTGAGCAACGAAGACAAGCTGATTTGAGAAGGAGCTTACGTTCAGGTTTGAGCACTCTACCGCAGCCAAAGAATGAGTATCAGATAGTCATGCAGCCCATTCCAGAAGATGAAGAAGAACCGGAAGTACGTATTGAAGAAGATATGTCTGACAGAATAGCTAGAGAAAAGGCAGAGGAAGAATCACGGCTACAGGCATTACTCAGGAAAAGATCAAAAGTACTCCAGAGGGAGCTTCCTAGGCCTCCTGTTGCTTCTCTGGAGTTGATAAAAAATTCCCTGATGAGAGCAGATGGAGACAAGAGTTCCTTTGTGCCACCTACATCAATTGAACAAGCTGACGAAATGATACGAAAAGAGCTTCTTACCTTGCTAGAGCATGATAATGCCAAGTATCCACTCAATGAAAAAGTGGGTAAGGAGAAAAAGAGAAGTTCTAAACGCTCTGCAAATGGATCTGCTACTTCTATTCCTGAGATAGAAGATTTTGAAGAAGATGAGATTGAAGAGGTATGTTTATGTTTTTGTGCTCTGTTGCAGTTTCTGTAGGTCATGTTCTGGTGCTCTTTAGTTTATGCATTTGCTTAATAGAATATACACTTGTAAGCACAAAGAAATATAAGTTTCAGTCAAGCTTTATCTTAAATTGCCATTGTAAGTTCTAGTTTTGATGATGATATATTTCTGTTATCAGGCTGATAAGTTGATCAAGGAAGAGGCTCGGTATCTTCGTGTAGCAATGGGACATGAAAATGAAGACCTTGATGAGTTTGTTGAAGCACATAAAACGTGCCTGAATGATCTCATGTACTTCCCTACTCGTAATGCATATGGGTTATCAAGTGTTGCTGGAAACATGGAGAAACTTGCTGCCCTGCAGAATGAGTTTGAAAATGTGAGAAGGAATGTGGAAGATGATATTAAGAAGGCAGCAAACCTTGAAAAAAAGGCTAAAATTCTTACAGATGGTTACGAGGTATGTTGATTTCTCGTTGGAATGGTTTCAGCATCTTCTTATTTCTGGGGTCATTTTCAATCAATGCTATAGCAGCTTACGGTTTAAAGTACAAATATTGAAACATGTCCTTAGTGGGATGTCTATGCACATTTTCCACTTCCCTACAGCATCAATGTTTAGGATTTGACCTCTGGATGAGGGTTGGGGGGAAAAAGAACAGAAAAGAGAAGAAACGAGAAGAAAACCTAGATCACCTGTGGGATTACGCACCAGAGTTGTCATCTCGTTTATAAATATTAGATTGATTAATTAAATGTAGTAGTCTCTCAAGTTACTTGCATTGCTAGCCGGGGTGCTGGTCTGTTTTTCTTAGTCGAACCCAACGGGAGATAGTTGCTCAGGGAATATACACTAAGGTTGTCAATTTATATGTATTATTCAATTAGTTCTCTGCTAGTTCCGGCTTTGCTAATTCAATTAGTTCTCTTTTTTAGTTGTAGATCCCTAGTATAGATGTTTATATGGACAAAATCAGAGTGAAAAAAAGACCTGTCATTGTTACTAATATTGGGTTCATTTTGATTGTTTAGCTGCGGGCTAAAAAGTCTCTTTGGCCACAAATTGAGGAGACCTTCAAGCAGATGGACACTGCTGAAAAGGAACTTGAGTGCTTCCAAGCCTTGCAAAAGCAAGAGCAATTGGCAGCATCACACCGGATAAATAATATATGGGAGGAAGTTCAGAAACAAAAGGAGCTTGAGCGAACTTTGCAAAAGCGGTATGGAGATCTCTTGGCAGAGCTGGAAAGGGCGCGACAGCTAATGGATAGCAACCACGAGCAAGCGCAAAGGCAAGAAGAAATTGTGGCAAACAACCGTGAGCTTGAACCAACTGAATCTGCTGCAATTCAAACTGCTGCGCAGAGTACAGAGAACTCAGAGATAATCACGTCCTCAGATGAGCTTGGAAGTTCTATGCCTATCGATCAGTCTCATAATGAAACTGCTGGTCAACAGATGGATTCCGTGCTAGCACATGATGGCAATGGTTTTGAACGCCCTGATGGTCAACTCTCCAGGCCGGATGCCATGGGAGAGGAAACTGACATTGAGACCGTTGCAGCTGAAAACAACATTGCTCAAGACTCTGTCGACAGGCTGGCTAATGATAACTTGGAGACCGTTGCAGCCAAAAACAACATTGCCCAAGACTCCGTCGATGGGCTGGCTAATGATAACTTGGCCACCACTGAAATAGCTAAGGAGGATCACCATGTTAAGAATCAGCTGAACTTCAGCAAGCAGGAAAGCAGTATACAAGAAACAACTGTTGATGGAGATGCTACTGATGTTTCTGCCAGCGCAGAGGAAATGTGAATTCGCTTGAAGAGTTCATCAAGAAGAATCTCACTTAATGAATGTTGAGGAGAAATCAGAGATGGATGATCATCAGCGTCTGAATCGGACGGGAAAGAAAGCAAGCAATGCCATTGTTTGCGTGGAGATTTATTGTACTGAAGTTTCTGTCCCGAACGTTAGCTGCTCGATTATTGATGAAAAGTGTTGATGGTTCGTGGGGATGGATAATCGGAACTCTTATTTTGTGTTCTAAAAAATTTTGCCATCCTTGCTTTTTTACTAAAATGGACGTGAATGCTGTACGCTCTTTGATTCTGCTCGAATATTGAGAACCATCCAAGATAAAATTTTTATCTTTATCTAGTCATTTGTCCGGTGTAGCTGTGTTATTAGATTGAGAATCTATGAAATCTTTCTTGAGGATTTAATATAATTAATCTCCTTTAGTACTAGATTATTGTAAAACAAAACGTCAATTCTTGCTTGTGCTTGGGTCAAATATTCAAACCCACGTTCAATTTGGTCTCTGCTTTTCATTAATTTATATCTCATTCCTCAACTTGTATTAGATTCAACTTGGATTAGATTATTGACATTCTAATAAGTGTTTATTACCTGCTTGGTTTGGTGGGGGAGCTGATAGCAAGTTTTTTGCTTCACGGGTCTTAAATTAAAGGAAAATAAGAGAATTTTATGATAAAATATGGAAAAAAAAAAAAAAAAAAACAAGATCAGAGTTTTTAGTTGTAACATGTCTATCAAGTTTCATAAAATTATCAATTCATTTTTGATATTTTAATACGATTAGTCTTCATAATTGTATTGTAACGGTAGAGTATTACCGTGGAATTCTCAGCAGACACTGTTGTAAACGACAAAACAGAAAAGGCAGTCCCAATGGCCACTTTCGTAGGAGGTGTCGTGTCTCCTACGTGTCAAAAGCCAAAAGGTTAAAAGGATGTGGACATCCATGTCCATGTCGTACAAGAGAGCAACAAAGGCTGAAAACAAACGCATAGTTCCCAGATGATAATTCCAACTAAGCACAGCGCCAAAATGGAACGAACCTAATTTCTTGTTGCTGGATAAGCTCATAGCGTCACGCCCAATTTGCCCACCATCTCAACTCCCATAAAGAGCAGTTCCCCTGCTCATCCTCTCCTCCACGGCCCTTCCTCTGTTATTTCTTCTGTCGTTTTATAGATCCTTCAGATTTCAAGCTCACTCTCAAGTTCAGCAACATCACCCCACAGGTATGCCTTTCCTTTTGTCACTACTAACACTTGAACTTGGATTGGACCTATTTGACTTAGGCCAGCGTTGGTGTCGGTGGAGTGTGTAAGGAGTTTGATTCCGAATCTTTTATTTATTGTAATTTTTTTACAGAAATGATTGTGTCAATTTGTACGTCAATGTCTATGCACATATATGCATATGTTTATTTGCATGTTTGTGGTTGTGAAAAATGTATGTGCACATTATTATATATATTAAAGTGAAGACATTAAACACTGTTCATTCACGGTTATTGGGATAATAATGTGTCAACATTGCTTCTAATTGATTATGGATTTTTGATCTTTTTTATATTTTTTATGTGAATTTTCTTTCTTATATTTATTTTAATTTCTTGAATCTTTCTTGATCGTGACCTTTTCATTATTTCACTTGATCATTCTATGTAAGAAGAATATTTCTTTACTTTGTTTTGGCTCTCTCTTATATTTTGTTGATTTTGAGTTTTTTTGTTTTCCTCTCTCTCTTGTCTGCTGCTTTATTTTGTTTTAGATGTCTCTTTCACATCTGGAAGGTTTTGAATTTTTTTATCTTCCTCTCTTTCTCCTACGTCTATTGCTAATATGTCTATTGATGGCTACCTTTCTTTCTTTTCTTTTTTTTTTTTTGTGTTTTTTCCTCTCTTTGTATTCTGTTAGTTTATAAACTCTTATCTTTTATTTTTTAATTTCTGTTCCCTCTTCCCTCCAATCCATTCTAATATCCAAGGTTATTTTTTACCTTTTTTTTGTCCTCATTTTTCTTATTTTTCATCACCTTTAGTTTTGGATTTTAATTTTCCCCTCATATTTTTAGTTTAAAAATTGTGGTCTTTTTTATTTTCATTCTTTTTTTTTATTTTCGTTTTTCTCTCTTCATTCAATCTGTTTTAAAACCCTAAGTTGTTTTTTACTTTTTTTTTTCCTCAATTTTTTTTTTAATTTTTCATCCCCTTTCTTATTATTTTTTATCACTTCGTTACTTTCTTTATTTTCCTATCTTCTTCAACATTTTCTATCTCTTATTTACTTTTGTTTTTTCTTCACTTTTGACTTATTTACGTTCTTTTTTATTTTTTTAACTATCATAACCTTTTCTGTCTCCCACTTACTTTTGTTTTTTTCTTCGCTTTTGATTTTATTTCTGTTTTTTATTATGTTTCTAACCACCCTAACATTTTTGTTTCCTACTTACTTTTATTTATTTATTTTTTTCACTTTTGATTTTATTTCTATTCTTCTCCCTTCCTCCTGATCTGTTCTAGGACCGTTCTGCCCACCATCTCATAGCATCACACCCAATTTGCCCACCATCTCAACTCCCGTAAAGAGTATTTCCCCTGCTCATCTTCTCCTTCCCCCCTCTGTTATTTCTTCTGTCGTTGTATAGATCCTTCAGATTTCAAACTCACTCTCAAGCTCAGCAACATCACCCCACAGGTATGCCTTTCTCTTTGTCACTACTAACACTTGAGCATACTTGAACTTGGATTGGACTTATGTGACTTGGGCTTCAAAAAAGCGCCTGTTCCGTCTGTTAGGAGCGTTGGTGTTGGTGGAGTGTGCAAGGAGTTTGATTTCGAATCTTTTATTAATTGAAATTTTTTAGAGAAATGATTGTGTCAATTTGTACGTCAATGTCTGTGTGGACATATATGCCTATGTTTATATGTATGTTTGGGGTTGTGAAAAAATGAATGAGCACATATATACATATTGTATGTATGTATGTATGTATGTATGTATGTACGTGCATGATGACGGTACTTTCATGGGCTTCAAAAGGCTTCCCTACAACCACGCGATGTCAAATATAGTCTTGTCCCGAACAAGTGGGAAGCCAAAACGTATTTTTCTTTTAGACATCAACACGTAAAGCCGTTTTTCAGAAAAAGAGGAGTCCTCTTTCCATTGAAGAGAAACAAAATTAGAATTGGACTACTTTGGATCCCATGAAATTGAATC
Organism: Antiaris toxicaria; assembly: GCA_035233585.1. Classification (NCBI taxonomy): domain Eukaryota; kingdom Viridiplantae; phylum Streptophyta; class Magnoliopsida; order Rosales; family Moraceae; genus Antiaris; species Antiaris toxicaria. Next base: position 4,915,529 of record CP141153.1, on the reverse strand, counting down.
AGGAAAATGAACGGAGGAGGAGGCTTTAAGGGTTGGCGGAATCTACAATACAAAATGATAAAAAGTAGAATTTTTCTAGAATATTCCTGACTCTAATATTTGTCTAAACAAAAAAGACACACATGAAGTCGGTCCATTGTCTGATAATGAAGCCACCAAAAATTAAAAAAAAAAAAAAAAACTAGTCAATAAAAAAGAATTAAAAACATAGTCACGAAAATTATTTTTAAAAAAAGGACATAAAAATAAGATGTTGGGAAGAGAGAGGTATTGGTGTGTTTGGTAAGTGGGAGGATTAATTTTACACGTAAAAAGTTTAGATCAGCTGTCATATTTTGTTGTATGACACCACCATATTACTGCTTCATAATAAATCTTTTGGCTTTTTTTCTGTATTTCCCTTGCCCTGCCTTCCTTTTTAGCCTTCCCTCTCTGGGGTTGACCACTGCATGTACTAAAAAGTGGCCAACTTTGCCTCTGCGCACATAATTTTGCAATAAAGTAGGCCTGATTTTTATTGTATTTTTCACGGTGGTTTTATTTTGTTTTGTTTGGCTTTTTTTCTTTTTCTTTTTTTTCCTTTTTACGTTTTTGGAATATTCTTGATCAAATAAACTTGTGGGTTCTTGTGAGCTTAAGTCCGAGTACTTGATAAAAAGATGAGTTTTTTTTTTGGTACTTTCAAATTGATCGTCTTTGTGTAAGTATTGGCTGGATTTTGATGTGGATGGTGTTTTTTAAGTTGTTGTGTAAAATATACAACCACAAGATTTGCAAGTTTTTTTCGGTGGTTTAAAGCAGTTTAGCTTTCCATGCAGTCTATTATTGAAGTTGTTCTCTCTTCTGTAAATTATAGTCTTCGCGTATTAATTTGCTTGTTTGTGTTGAATATAATATATACATATATGTATATAATTTTCTTTATGCAGTGAGTAACTAGGCAATTGCTGCGGTTAAAGGGTGTGTTCTGAAATTGAGTTGAGACTCTACAAGATTCCGAATTTTTGATTTTGTGAAAGTTTTGTTTGGCTGAAGTGCAGAAGAGCTTTTCCTGGTATGAACACATGCATCTCTCTCTCTCTCTCTCTCTCTCTCTCTCCGCGCCTGGTTTTTTTAATTATTATTATATATTTATTTAAGCTTTGTGTCGTTGATTTTTTTTTTAGAATAATTCAGCCCAAAAAAAAATGAAAAAGAAAAACCTTAAGAATAGCTCAAGTGTTTGACACGTTTAAAGTGCATTTAGGGAAAGGCAATAATTACTGACCAAATCCTTAAAAACTCTTTTTGGTTTTGACCTTCACAATCTCCCCATGAATCTGTCTTTTCATTTATCGCTTTTGACAAGCACACTCTCAGATTTTCTTCCCTTTTGGTTAACAGTTCTCTCTCTTTGAAGAACAAATTATCATCTTGGCGTCAGTCTCACCCACAAAAATGGTTGCAGAAAAGAATTTGTGTAAGCATCTAAGAGATATCATTATTCATTACATGTTTATTATATAGAATTGAGGAAATTATGCCATAGAAAAGATTCTATACAAATCGAGGTGTTTTTTTTTTTTTTCAAGTAAGTCCAATATAAATATTTTTTAAGTGGAGTAGAGGAAAAAAAAAATTTCCCACTCAAATTCACAAATTAAACTAGATAACTACAAGAATAAATTCAAATTTAAACTAGATAATTACATAAGGAAATAAATAGAGCTTATGGAATTATATATTTCCTCCTATATATTACATATAAAATCTTTGGAAATACAGCACACACAAGTCTTATATTTTTTCCATCTGGGAATTTTTTTTTTTTTTTTGGATAGTGAAAATGATGACAAGAAGAGTGGATCTCCGGTCAGACACAGTGACCAAACCAACAGAAACAATGAGGGCTGCAATGGCTGCTGCCGAAGTGGACGACGACGTATTAGGCAACGATCCGACTGCGTTACGCTTAGAGGCAGAAATGGCCAAGATAACGGGCAAAGAGGCTGCACTTTTTGTTGCCTCAGGCACAATGGGAAACCTCATTAGTGTGCTTGTCCACTGTGACATTAGGGGAAGTGAAGTCATTCTTGGAGACAATTCCCACATCCACATTTATGAGAATGGAGGGATCGCAACCATTGGTGGTGTACACCCCAGACCCGTCAAGAACAATCCTGATGGGACTATGGATATTGATTCAATCGTGGCAGCCATTCGAGACCCGGGAGGAGAGCTTCTTTACCCCACTACAAGGCTTATTTGCTTGGAAAATACGCATGGAAAGTAAGGATTTTCTTTATCTTGATCAATAAAGGCCTTTTTGGATTGTGTTGTAATCACTTTGTTAATTACCTTATACTCTATATGCCTATTGGTGGATTCTCCAATGTTTGGTTGGAGATATTTGGCTTTTACCTTCACCAAATAATCTTTTAAAGGAATTGGAATGATTTTGTTTTATGTTCTTTGTAGTCTAATACGAAGTAAACCACAATCGTTTTGGATTTTCGGTCTGTGACTTTGTATATACATGGATTGTTCAATCGTCCCCGGTTAAAATACATTTTCAAGGATTTGCAATGGCCATTTTGTATTTTTAGTAATTTCTGTATTTTAATCGTATATTATCATGGTTGAACATGTTTTATTTTTGAATCTTTGGGAACCATTTGAGCCAGTTTCTTACATTCTCATTCTTTCGTTACAAGTTTGTTAGTCGGCTATGGCTTTAGCTACTTGAAAGAGTCTCTAAGTGGTATCATTTCCAAATGCAGCACTGGCGGTAGAGTACTATCCGTAGAATATACAGATAAAGTGGGAGAGGTAGCGAAAAAGCACGGTTTGAAGCTTCATATTGATGGGGCCCGCATATTCAACGCAGCAGTTGTGAGTAAAATTTATTTGATGCTTCGATTACAAATATTTAAAAGTTATATGGCTGTTTGGTACACATGACAACTCATGCAAATATTGATCTTGTGATTAAGGGCATGGTGACCTTAAACCCAGAGTTATCTCTTACCGGTCCTTTTAAATTTCAGAATTATATCTGTCCGACATGAAAATTGTATTGTTGTTGGAGTTAGTTATCCAAAGAAACTGTGAATTTTATTAGTGATTGTGATGTGTGCTTCAACTTTTGGTATGAATTTTTTTATGACAAGGATTGATGAATCAATCAAGTTAAATAGCATGATTTATCAAAGATCACAAGTCCAAACTTCGTATTTATCCATGATATCTATAGAATTAGAACCTGTCCATGTGGGGCAAGTATTTTGGTGTTGGAGGTTATGTGCTTCATTTCCATTACTCATACTTGTTATTTCTGGAGTAGCTTTCTGGTGTTTTATTTTCATATAAACGTGAAATTAGAAAAAGAATTTGGTCATGCCTCATTTTCAACGTCTAATTGAAAAGGGCTTGTTTTACAGGCACTTGGCGTCCCTGTCAGTACGCTGGTGCGAGCAGCAGATTCAGTTTCGGTACGACTGCCAAAATGTCTTCTTAGTTATCTTATTCTCTTTGAATTTTTGTCATTCATGTTTATTACCTGATGCAACTTCATCTTGGTTCCTTGTGTCACTTCATGATTCATGTGTCAGTATAATGTGTCGTAATAATAATCTCGTCTCCATAAACTTGCGAACCCAGGTATGTCTGTCAAAAGGCCTGGGGGCTCCAGTTGGAAGCATTATCGTTGGTTCAGAAAGCTTTATCAAGAAGGTAAAATAGAAAAAACTTTCCCATTGAAGTAGGACTAAGAGCAGTTTTATCCTCTTTCCATTTCTGTGAACACTTTATTTCTCATTCGTTGCCCGCTTCTTAGGCTAGAAGGCTCAGGAAAACTCTAGGTGGCGGTATGAGACAGGTTGGCGTCCTCTGCGCTGCTGCTTTCATTGCTGTTCAAGAGAATGTTGGAAAACTCGAGGCCGATCACAAGAACGCCAAGTTCTTAGCTGGTAGTCCCCTGTCCTAGTAATCATTCCTTACCTTCCAGCTTTTCTTCAGATCTTTGTAGTTCTCTATTTCCCGAGCGGTGACTTTTTAATTTTCTTTATCATTTCAGATGGACTGCATAAAACCAAAGGACTAATTGTGGATGTCGCTGCAGTGGAGACCAACATTGTATATATCTCTCTCTCTCTCTATATATATATACACACACATATATATATATCTCAATATGTTTCTATATATATATATATATAAACACGTGTGTGTAATCCAATGAGGCTAGCTCAGTTAGTGAAGGAAGGGGGTTAAGGGTTAGGTCCTCAAAGTCCAAGGATCGAACCTTGGCATGTGTAAAATATTGAGGTAGTAGTGTTTGTGAGTGCGGGCGCGGGTGCTTACCAAAAAAAAAGGAAAAAAAGTGTCTGTGTGGGGATTGTCCTATTTTGACTTTATTACTATTATGTAGTTCCTTGATGCCCAAGAAATGCATATTTTGTGGAATAAAGCCAGAGCTAATCAAGTTCTTATGTTTATTACTTTTTGTATGCATATATGACCAGATATTTATTGACATAGAAGAAGGCTCCAAGATGACTGCAGAAAAGCTCTGCGAGAACTTAGAAGAACATGGCATAGTTGTGATGAAAGAGAGCTCATCAAGGTTGTTATCTATATAAATATTACACACACACACACACACATTACCAGCACCCATCACTTCATTAAACACACACATACACATATAGATGCACATATTTTATATGTATATATTTATTACTGATGCTGCTACTTTTGGTGTTTTCAGAATTAGAGTTGTTCTGCATCACCAAATTTCATACGACGATGTGAAGTTCACTTTATCGTGCTTTCAGGTGATCAATGTGTCAAATACTCATCTTCTTATGCTTATTGTTTTACTTTCACTAACTCTCTCTCTCTCTCTATCTCTCTCTCTCTCTTTTGTTTGAACGTTTTGCAGCAATCTTTTAATGGCGTGCATATTGAAAATGGCAGTTAGTTGCAGAACTTGGCTCTCTCTTTCCAAAGGAGATAGCTCCTTTGATCTGTTTTTTTTAAATTAAGCTAAGACTTGTGTAACTCAATCTTATAAGGCTATAAGATTGCTACATTTGTTTGTAAGAAAATAAGCTTTACACTTGATATAAGTTTAGTTTATTTGTATTGCATAGCACTTTCGTTGTGCTTTGATGCAAAAAATTTCTAGGCAAATAATCTATACATGGTCAACAATAAACCCCATTTCTCAAAGAATACAAAAAAATTTTTTTTTCTGCAAATTTTAGAATATTCAATTGAAACCCCTTAAATAGGATATAGGGCCGGTATACTTTTGGGCCTGTGGTTGCACCCAACGGATAGGCTCTTGAAGGCCAGACCTACCCCAACTTCAGAAGAAAACTAGCCCAAAAACCATGCGATGATATTGTTGCATGGTACAAAAAGTTGAGAATTTTTAAAACATTAAATTTATTTATATAGATGGTAATCTTTGCAAGAAGAACTTTTAATCAGCCATCCATAGAATCACACAGAAAAGAAAAATGCACACGAAAAAACACTTAAAAGGAAAATGCACACAAAAAACACAGTTTTTTGGTGACATTACTAATAAGATGCACATAAGAAGTTCTAAAAGTAACTACTTAAACAGCCATCTTACTAATAATGTGTGTGAAAAAAAAACCGATGGCTTTATTGATAGCAAAATGTGAAATTTTTTAATTTTTTGCTTTTTTTTTTTGAATGGATATCAACTGTCCCTTCTCCCAACCTATTTTAGACATTGTCTTCAATGTCTATTATAGATGAGAAGAAATTATATGGATAGGAGTTATTGAAAACGAAAACTAAAACAAAGAAAAGAAAAAGAACAAATTGCTGTAAATAAAATCAAAAATAAATATAATTACAACCCAAGAGTTAAATCTAGTTCTTGCTTTTTATTGTTGTTAGAAGGGGTTGACCAATCTATCTGCAACATTATGAGATCAAGTTCATGAACATAGACCTGAAGTTGGTCAATTAAATTGGTTAGTAGTGGGAGCAGAGACTATGATCTTTCTAGCTGATTGTGAGATAAATTCACGTTTCACAACATGATCTAAGAAAGACAACAAACCATCATAAAATTCATTAATATTAAGTAATCCTAATGGCTTTTTGAGAAGGTTAAGTTGGACTCATGACATAATATTGAATAGCTCTTCAAGGATTCTTGGACCACTGGGTAATGTGATAAAAGCATCGACATTATATACCATGTTTCTTATTCTCTCATACATGGTTATAACTTGTAACTCACTACTTATAATGTTTCCCGTGATGTTTTTTGTAGCCAAAGCTTTTGGGATGATTCGTAAGACTTTACTACCAGCAACAGATACAATTGTTGCCACATAACCCATCAACCCAAGACTACCTCCCCCATACACAAAGTAATTCCTCTAGTAGCTAAAACTTGGCAAGGTTATTTGCAACTCTAATGTACTCTCTTTCTTTACCAAGATTGGAACCACAAAAGACACAAATGCTTTTGAATTTACAAACAGATGGTCCCTCCACTTGGGTCATTCTTTTCTTTTTATCATTACAAATGAAAACTCATGTTTTGATAAAAATGATCACAAAAAGAGTTTATTTCTAAGGTGAAAAAGAAGAGTGTAAAAATAAATATTGCATGAAGTACGTTAAGTGTTATCAGATAAAATTATAAATTAAACAGGGAAAAGCAAGGTAAAGTAAATATGATTACAAAAAAGTAACTGACAAATATCGAAAAATTAAAAAGGCTAATAAAATAAATAAGGTAACTGACAAATATATAAAGTTAAAAGAACAGTAAAAGGGAAAATCAAAAATAACTGATCAAGAGGAATAATACAATAGTTGTGATTGTAGCTTACATGTTCCTCTAAGTTTACATTCAAAAACGACTTAAATGACTTCTATGAGTTGAGGATATACTTCTCATCCAATTTTTTTTATAAGCTGGCAAATAAGGTCTTTTTGAGTCAAATTCCTAAGACATAAGCACTCTTCTTATTTTTTTAATTTGCTCCACAAATTAAGAAGACATCTATGAACTTGTCCACTCAGATGCGTCTCAAGAGTCAGTAGAATATTATCCAAAGACTCCTTGCTCAGGCCATTTTTAATGAATTTAGTTTTTTCTTCTTGATTTACAGAAACTATTCCTATATTCTTGCAATGCTTATCACGGCTCCAATGTACACATTTATAATAGATTTGCATATTTTGTGCCCTATGCTTTTTAGCATAGGGGCTTTTTCCCATATATCCAATAATTAAATTAGGACACTCACATGATATTCTTACTTTAGCTTCAATCAGTAAGCGAACATCTTCTAGGATGCCTTTGTGCATGACCATTCTCTTTCAAGTCAGGTTTTGTAAATTTTTACAATTATATTTTCAGTAAAGAAAGAAAGTTGTTTTTCTAAGGGTTAGAAAAAGATTTTCCATTTTGAGAAAGAAGGATGAAGAAGAGAAAGTCAAGAAAGGAAAGTGAAGAGATTGTACAAATCAGTTGTTATAGGAAAATAAGACACTGAGAAATTCAACTTTATAAAACCACTGAGTATTGTTATCCATCATTTACACGGTATTAGTTTTACTTAAAAAACAAAAATAAAGTTAGTATCTAAGGGTTAATTCGAGATAAGATAAATCATGCACGTTTGTCAAAAAGTAAACAGTTTTTGTCAAAATTTATTTTTATAAACTTTTTGACAAAATTTTTCCAACATGCATTTTCAAACTATTTAGTGCAAATTTTTGAAGATTCATTTAGGATAAATTTTAAAATGTATGTGGGTAATTCAATTGAAAAATTTTTGACCTTCATCAATTTTTAAATTTTTCAACATGTGGCTCCTACAAGAAAATTTTTTATGTAAAATATTTCGGGAAATATTGTTATATCATATAAAAAGTAGAATTTTTTTTTACAACATATATAGTGAGTTAATATAGATACATATCTATATATAATTTTATATTGAAAATTATATTATTATTTTTTACAACTTTTTCCCCCTTTTTTTTTATGTTTCTCACCACTGCAACATAGAATTAAATAAAAATAAAAAAATAAAGGAAGTTAACATTATTAAAAAATATATATTATAAATTAATGATTAAAAAGTATTTATATTACCTAGTCATTGGACTTTTTTTTATGGATTTGTCCTTTTTGTTTCAGAATTGAAATAATAAAATATTGTTGAAATATATTTTAGTAAGATTAATCTTAATTTTAATATGTATTTAATATAAATTAGTATATATATTTTACCTTGTAGTTACTCTTTTTGAATTTGGTATTTTTGGGTCTATTATTATAGTGGTATTGGAAGTTGAACGCCTTTAAAAATCTTTGAAACATCTATATCAATCAGTGTTTCTTTTGGTTAAAAATAAACTTGGAAGATCTTTACTTGCCCTTTAAGTTAATCGATGATTGGCAGAATTGTAGATGGATCTGTATTACCTTTATTAATTGTCAATGTTGAGCATGGTTATTTTGTAAGTGTTTGTGTAACTCGTCTAAATATGATAATGGTCATATCTATAGTATTATCCTTAATCTATATGTTTAATTTGTACTTATTATAAATATTATAATAAGTAATAATGTAATTTTTAATTTTTAATTTTTAATTTTTCATAATTAATAAGATTAAATAAATTTTAGTAAAAATTGATAGATAATGTTTATTACCATTGCATAGGATTATGTTTGTGTGGTTGTGGTTATCGCACCATCATCCGCTTCATGATTGTTTTAATTGTCGATAGCATCTAAGGCATGAGTTGTAATATTAGTCTTGATTCGTGTGAAATCCAGTAATTATTGCTTTTAGAGCAAATTAATACCTTGTGTAAATTTAAAAAGTTATTAGTTTGAATAATGAAACTTAAGTGATACTATCCTAATTGTTTAGAGGATCTAATGGTTTTAAGTCACTTATTGTTTGTCTGTGTTTTGATTTTTATTCGTTAATTGACTTAATTGGTGTTGCTAATGGTGGTCAAAATTCAATTTGTTCAATTTGTTGACTTTGATGGGAAAACCTATGCATATAAAATTAAGTGAAAATAACGAAGTAAAAAGGGAGAAAAAAAAGTTTTGTAAGAAAAAGTGAATAAAATTTTTAAATAATATGTTAATATTTTTACACCTTATTTTTAATATTTTTGTTTCAGAGATATCTAGATCAAAATAATTAATTATTATTGTAGTATTAGAGAGATATGAGTTTCATATATCACGAAGATAAAATGGATTAGTATTATGTTATATTAAAATATTATCTGTACTTATATATATTATTTTAATAATGAAATTTTTGAAAATCAACCAAATATTGCTTTATTGATATTACTGCAAAAGCTGCTACAACTAAATCATAAATTAAATTTCAAATGTTTTCATTGAACTGTTCTACTTTATTTCCCCCACAAAGTAACTTGTAGTTATTTACTCTTGTAAGAAAAATTTTAGAAGAAAGAATTTAAATTAATGTAAAAATAGCTTGAAATTGATTAAATGTTTTTTAAAGATAATAAAAATAAGATATATTTTGGAGTTTACTTACCTTTTGTTTTGTATTATGAGAGTGTACCTAGAAGTCACTTTGTTGTTGATATTTGTTTATTTGATGGCTTAAATACTTTTTAAGATGTTAGTAACATCTAGTGTAAAATAATTATAATTAATTATTATGAATTTTATTTGTGAATTAAGGATGTATTTAATTTGTTCAAATTGACAAGGACTATTACTACTTAAAACATCATTGTTGTCAATTATTTACTATAGTTGATTGAACTCTTCAAAATTGAATTTATTACGTAGGATATATGGTAATTCTTCTGCAACTGGGATAAAATATGTCGCATGTGCAAATTGCAGCATTGCATTGTGGGGAACAATTTTGTATATGGGTTTATTTTGGTTGACAAAAAAGTTGCTGATATCATAAATTATATCCAAATGAATTTGTCCATAAATGTAGTCGGAATCTCAAGCTCATATTAATCCATAAATTGCTTTATGCTGTAAGCAAAAAATATAAATTATTAGTTATTTTGTTAAATTTGATATTAAATATAAGACAGTATAATATGATATATATATAAATTATCACCTCTTCATCAACTAAAAGGTAATTAAGACTTATTAAACATTTGCTTGTGAAGTTGTTATTGTTCCATAATCTACAGATTCTTACTCTAATAGTTTCATATACTTCATTTGATCTTAATAAGTGAATAGGTGTTGCCATTTGTTCTAATTACAAAGAATAATAAATAATTTTTTAGTTACTAAATTAATGATATTATTATATACATAACTAAATTATTGATAAAGCAATATTTTAATAATAAATAAAAGTATAATTGCCAATATTTTTATATAACATAAAATTTCTTTATAAACAATGTTTGTTTATATGAGTTACATATTTGTCAATTAAATTATGAATTAGTATCTGTTATCTTTTTGGTATTCTTGAGTCCGAGTACCTGATGAAAAGGTGAGTTTTTTTTTTTTTTTTTTTTGTACTTTCAAATTGATCGTCTTTGTGTAACTATTGGCTGGATTTTGATGTGGATGGTGTTTTTTTAAGTTGTTGTGTAAACTATACAACCACAAGATTTACAAGTTTTTTTGGGTGGTTTAAAGCAGCTTAGCTTTCCATGCAGTCTATTATTGAAGTTTTTATCTCTTGTGTAAATTATAATCTTCGCGTATTAATTTGCTTGTTTGTATTGAATATAATATATACATATATGTATATAATTTTCTTTATGCAGTGAGTAACTAGGCAATTGCTGCGGTTAAAGGGTGTGTTCTGAAATTGAGTTGAGACTCTACAAGATTCGAATTTTTGATTTTGTGAAAGTTTTGTTTGGCTGAAGAGCAGAGGAGCTTTTCCTGGTATGAACACATGCATCTCTCTCTCTCTCTCTCTCTCTCTCTCCGTGTCGGGTTTTTTTTTTTTTTTTTGTAATTATTATTATATATTTATTTAAGCTTTGTGTCCTTGATTTTTTTTTTTGAGAATAATTCAGCCCAAAAAAAAAAAAAAAAAGAAAACCCTTAAGAATAGCTCAAGTGGTTGACACGTTTAAAGTGCAATTAGGGAAAGGAAATAATTACTGACCAAATCCTTTAAAACTCTTTTTGGTTTTGACCTTCACAATCTGCCCAGGAATCTGTCTTTTCATTTTTCACTTTTGACAAGCACACTCTCAGATTTTCTTCCCTTTTGGTTAACAAAGAACAAATTTATCATCTTGGCCTCAGTCTCACCCACAAAAATGGTTGCAGAAAAGAATTTGTGTAAGCATCTAAGAGATATCATTATTAATTACATGTTTATTATATAGAATTGAGGAAATGATGCCATAGAAAAAATTCTATCCAAATCTAGATGTTTTTTTTTTTTCAAATAAATCCAATATAAATATTTTTTAAGTGGAGTAGAGGAAAAAAAAATTTCCCACTCAAATTCAAAAATTAAACTAGATAACTACAAGAATAAATTCAAATTTAAACTAGAAAATTACATAAAGAAATAAATAGAGCATGGAATTATATATTTCCTCCTATATATTACATATAAAATCTTTGGAAATACAGCACACACAAGTCTTATATTTTTTCCATCTGGGATTTTTTTTTTTTTTTTTTGGATAGTGAAAATGATGACAAGAAGAGTGGATCTCCGGTCAGACACAGTGACCAAACCAACAGAAACAATGAGGGCTGCAATGGCTGCTGCCGAAGTGGACGACGACGTATTAGGCAACGATCCGACTGCGTTACGCTTAGAGGCAGAAATGGCCAAGATAACGGGCAAAGAGGCTGCACTTTTTGTTGCCTCAGGCACAATGGGAAACCTCATTAGTGTGCTTGTCCACTGTGACATTAGGGGAAGTGAAGTCATTCTTGGAGACAATTCCCACATCCACATTTATGAGAATGGAGGGATCGCAACCATTGGTGGTGTACACCCCAGACCCGTCAAGAACAATCCTGATGGGACTATGGATATTGATTCAATCGTGGCAGCCATTCGAGACCCGGGAGGAGAGCTTCTTTACCCCACTACAAGGCTTATTTGCTTGGAAAATACGCATGGAAAGTAAGGATTTTCTTTATCTTGATCAATAGAGGCCTTTTTGGATTGTGTTGTAATCACTTTGTTAATTACCTTATACTCTATATGCCTATTGGTGGATTCTCCAATGTTTGGTTGGAGATATTTGGCTTTTACCTTCACCAAATAATCTTTTAAAGGAATTGGAATGATTTTGTTTTATGTTCTTTGTAGTCTAATACGAAGTAAACCACAATCGTTTTGGATTTTCGGTCTGTGACTTTGTATATACATGGATTGTTCAATCGTCCCCGGTTAAAATACATTTTTAAGGATTTGCAATGGCCATTTTGTATTTTTAGTAATTTCTGTATTTTAATCGTATATTATCATGGTTGAACATGTTTTATTTTTGAATCTTTGGGAACCATTTGAGCCAGTTTCTTACATTCTCATTCTTTCGTTACAAGTTTGTTAGTCGGCTATGGCTTTAGCTACTTGAAAGAGTCTCTAAGTGGTATCATTTCCAAATGCAGCATTGGCGGTAGAGTACTATCCGTAGAATATACAGATAAAGTGGGAGAGGTAGCGAAAAAGCACGGTTTGAAGCTTCATATTGATGGGGCCCGCATATTCAATGCAGCAGTTGTGAGTAAAATTTATTTGATGCTTCGATTACAAATATTTAAAAGTTATATGGCTGTTTGGTACACATGATAACTCATACAAATATTGATCTTGTGATTAAGGGCATGGTGACCTTAGACCCAGAGTTATCTCTTACCGGTCCTTTTAAATTTCAGAATTATATCTGCCCGACATGAAAATTGTATTGTTGTTGGAGTTAGTTATCCAAAAAAACTGTGAATTTTATTAGTGATTGTGATGTGTGCTTCAACTTTTGGTATGAATTTTTTTATGACAAGGATTGATGAATCAATCAAGTTAAATAGCATGATTTATCAAAGATCACAAGTCCAAACTTCGTATTTATCCATGATATCTATAGAATTAGAACCTGTCCATGTGGGGCAAGTATTTTGGTGTTGGTGGTTATGTGCTTCATTTCCATTACTCATACTTGTTATTTCTGGAGTAGCTTTCTGGTGTTTTATTTTCATATAAACGTGAAATTAGAAAAAGAATTTGGTCATGCCTCATTTTCAACGTCTAATTGAAAAGGGCTTGTTTTACAGGCACTTGGCGTCCCTGTCAGTACGCTGGTGCGAGCAGCAGATTCAGTTTCGGTACGACTGCCAAAATGTCTTCTTAGTTATCTTCATTCTCTTTGAATTTTTGTCATTTATGTTATTACCTGATGCAACTTTATCTTGGTTCCTTGTGTCACTTCATGATTCATGTGTCAGTATAATGTGTCGTAATAATAATCTCGTCTCCATAACTTGCGAACCCAGGTATGTCTGTCAAAAGGCCTGGGGGCTCCAGTTGGAAGCATTATCGTTGGTTCAGAAAGCTTTATCAAGAAGGTAAAATAGAAAAAACTTTCCCATTGAAGTAGGACTAAGAGCAGTTTTATCCTCTTTCCATTTCTGTAAACACTTTATTTCTCATTCGTTGCCTGCTTCTTAGGCTAGAAGGCTCAGGAAAACTCTAGGTGGCGGTATGAAAAAGGTTGGTGTCCTCTGCGCTGCTGCTTTCATTGCTGTTCAAGAGAATGTTGGAAAACTCGAGGCCGATCACAAGAACGCCAAGTTCTTAGCAGGTAGTCCCCTGTCCTAGTAATCATTCCTTACCTTCCAGCTTTTCTTCAGATCTTTGTAGTTCTCTATTTCCCGAGCGGTGACTTTTTAATTTTCTTTATCATTTAAGATGGACTGCATAAAATCAAAGGACTAATTGTGGATGTCGCTGCAGTGGAGACCAACATTGTATATATCTCTCTCTCTCTATATATAAATATCTCAATATGTTTATATATATATATATAAATACGTGTGTGTAAGCCAATGGGGCTAGTCCGGTTGGTGAAGGAAGGGGGTTAAGGGTTAGGTCCTCAAAGTCCAAAGATCGAGCCTTGGCATGTGTAAGATATTGAGGTAGTGTTTGTGAGTGTGGGTGTGGGTGCTTACCAAAAAACAAAAAAAAAAAGTTTCTGTGTGTGGATTGTCCTACTTTGACTTTATTACTATTATGTAGTTCCTTGATGCCCAAGAAATGCATATTTTGTGGAATAAAGCCAGAGCTAATCAAGTTCTTATGTTTATTACTTTTTGTATGCATATATGACCAGATATTTATTGACATAGAAGAAGGTTCCAAGATGACTGCAGAAAAGCTCTGCAAGAACTTAGAAGGACATGGGATAGTTGTGAGGAAAGAGAGCTCATCAAGGTCTGTTGTCTATATAAATATTACAAACACACGCACACACACACACACACGTACACATATAGATACACATATTATATATGTATATATTTATTAATGATGCTGTTACTTTTGGTGTTTTCAGAATTAGAGTTGTTCTACACCACCAAATTTCATACGACGATGTAAAGTTTACTTTATCGTGCTTTCAGGTGATTAATGTGTCAAATACTCATCTTCTTATGCTTATTGTTTTACTTTCACTAACTCTCTCTCTCTCTCTCTTGTTTGGACGTTTTGCAGCAAGCTTTTAATGGCGTGCATATTGAAAATGGCAATGAGTTGCAGAACTTGACTCTCTCTTTCCAAAGGAGATAGCTCCTTTGATCTGTTTTTTTTAAATTAAGCTAAGACTTGTGTAACTCAATCTTATAAGGCTATAATATTAATACGTTTGTTTGTAAGAAAATACGCTTTACACTAGATATAAGTTTAGTTTATTTGCATTGCATAGCACTTCCGTTATGTTTTGATTCTTGGCAAATAATCTATACATGGTCAACAAAAAGCCCCATTTCTCAAAGAATACTAAAAGATTTTTGTTTTCTGCAAATTCTAGAATATTCAATTGAAACCCCTTAAATAGTGCTTGGGGCTGGTGTACTTTTGGGCCTGTGGTTGCACCCAACGGATGGCTCTTGAAGGCCAGACCTACTCTCACTGAAGAAGAAAACTAGCCCAAAAACCATGCGATGATATTGTTGCATGATACAAAAAGTTAGAGAATATTTAAAACATTAAATTTATTTATATGGATGTGTAATCTTTGCAAGAAGAACTTTTAATCTGCCATCCATACTCTAATGGAATTATCTAGTAAAGAAAAATACACACAAAATAACACTTAAAAGGAAAAATGCACACAAAAAACACATTTTTGTGTGACATTACTAATCAGATGCGCATCAGAAATTCTAAATGTAGCCACTTAAATAGCCATCTTACTAATAATGTGTGTGAAAAAAAATAACCGATGGCTTTATTGACATCAAAATGTAAAATTTTTTAATTTTTTGCATTTTTTTTTTTAAATGGATATCAACTATCCTTTCTTCCAACCTATTCTAGACATTGTCTCCAATGCCTATTATAGATAAGAAGAACTTATATGGATGGGAGTTATTGAAAACGAAAACTGAAAGAGAAAAGAAAAGGAATAAATTACTGTAAATAAAACCAAAAATAAAGATAATTGCAATCAAAGAGTTAAATTTAGTTCTTGCCTTTTATTGCTGCTGGAAGGGGTTGACCAATCTATCTGCAACATTATGAGATTAGGTTCATGAACATGGATCTGAAGTTGGTCAATCAATTGGTTAGTAATTGGAGCAAAGACTATGGTCTTTCTAGTTGATTGTGAGATAAATTCATGTTCCACAACATGATCTAAGAAAGACAACAAATCATCATAAAATTCATTAATATTAAGTAATCCTAATATCTTTTCGTGAAGGTTAAGTTGGACCCATGACGCAATATTGTATAGCTCTTCAAGGGTTCTTAAAACACTAGGTAATGTGATAAAAGCATGGACATTGTATACCATGTTTCTTATTCTCTCATGCATGGATGCAACTTGTAACTCACAACTTATAGTGTTTCCCATGATTTTTTTTGCAGCTAAAGCCTTTAGGATGATTCATAAGACTTTACTACCCGTAACAGATACAGTTGTTGCCACACAACCCATCAACCTAAGACTACCTCCCCCATACACTAAGTAATTCCTGTTGTAGCTAAAACCTGGCTAAGGTTATTTGCATCTCTAATGTACTCTCTTTCTTTACCAAGATTGGAACCATAAAAGACACAAATGCTTTTGAATTTATAAAAAGATGGTCCCTCCACTTAGGTCATTCTTTTCTTTTTATCCTTACAAATGAAAACTCATGTTGTGATGAGAATGATCGCGAAAAGAGTTTATTTCTAAGGTGAAAAAGAAGAGTGTAAAAGTAAATATTGCATGGAGTAGGTTAGGTGTTCTGAGACAAGATTATCAATTAAACAGGGAAAAGCAAAGTAAAGTAAATAAGATTATGAAAAAGTAACTGACAAACATCAAAAAATTAAAAAGGCTAATAAAATAAATAAGATAACTGAAAAATACATAAGATTAAAGGAACAGTAAAAAGAAAAACATAAAATAACTGACTAATAAGAGTAATACAGTAGTTATGATTGTGGCTTATATGTTCCTCTAAGTTTACGTTCAAAAATAATTTAAATGACCTCTATGAGTCAAGATATGCTTCTCATCCAACTTTTTTTATAAGCTAGCAAACGGGGTTTTTTTAGTCAAATTCCTAAGACATAAGCACTTTTCTTTATTTTTTTTAATTTGCTCCACAAATTAAGAAGACATCCATGAACTTGTCCACTTAGATGCGTCTCAAGAGTCAATAGGATATTATTCAAAGACTCCTTGCTCAGGCCATCTTTAATGAATTTAATTTTGTCTTCTCGATTTACAAAAACCATTCCTATATTCTTGTAATGCTTATTACGGTTCCAAAGTACATATTTATAATAGATTTGTATGTTTTGTGCCCTATGCTTTTTAACACAAGGGCTTTTTCCCATACTAGGCATGCATCCAATAATCAAATCAGGACACTCACCTGATATTCTTACCTTAGCTTCAATCAGTAAGTGAACATTTTCTAGGATGCCTTTATGCATGACCATCCTCTTTCAAGTCTGGTTTTGTAAATTTTTACAATTTTATTTTCAGGAAGGAAAAAAAGTTGTTTTTCTAAGGGTTAGAATAAGATTTTCTATTTTAAGAAAGAACGATGAAGAAGAGAAGGTAAAGAAAAGGAAACTGAAGAGGTTGTACAAATCAGTTGTTATAGGAAACTAAGACATCAAGAAATTCAACTTTATAAAACCACGGGATTTCGTTATCTACCATTTAAATGGTATTAGTTTTATTTTAAAAAAATAAAGTTAATATTTACGAGTTAATTCGAGATAAGATAAATCATGCACCTTTGTCAAGAAGTAAACAGTTTTTGTCAAAATTTATTTTCATAAACTTTTTGACAAAATATTTCCAACATGCATTTTCAAACTGTTTAGTGCAAATTTTTGAATATTCGTTTAGGATAAATTTTAAAATGTATGTGGGTAATTCGATTAAAATTTTTTTGACCTTAACCAGTTTTTAAATTTTTCAACATGTGGGTCCTATAAAAGAAAATTTGAACTCGAGAAAATTTTTTATGTAAAATATACCCGGAAATATTATTATATCATGTAAAAAGTAGAAAATTTTTTTGTAACATAAAGTGAGTTGATGTAGATGCATATCTATATATAATTTTATATTGAAAATTATATTATTATTTTTTACTACTTTGTTCCCCTTTTTTTTTTTTATGTTTCTCATCACTGCAACACAGAAATAAATAAAAATAAAAAATAAAGGAAGTTAACATTATTGAAAAATATATATTATAAATTAATGATTGAAAAGTATTTATATTATCAGGTCATTGGACTTTTTAATAGGATCCGTCTTTTTTGTTTCAAAATTGAAATGATAAAATATTATTGAGATATATTTAGTAAAATTAATCTTAATTTTAATATGTATTTAATATAAATTAGTAAATATGTAATTTTTCATTTTTCATAATTAATAAGATTAAATAAATTTTAGTAAAAATTAATAGATAATGTTTATTACCATGGCATGGGTTTGTGTTTATGTGGCCGTGGTTATCGCACTACCATCCGCTTCTTGATTGTTTTACTTGTTGATAGCATCTGAGGTATGAGTCATAGTACTAGCCTTGATCTATGTGAAATCCAGTTATTATTGCTTTTACAGTAAATTTGATACCTTGTGTAAATTTAAAAAAGTTATTAGTTTGAATAATGAAGCTTTTGTGATACTATCCTAATTGTTTAGAGGATTTAATACTTTTAAGTCACTAATTGTTCGTCTATGTTTTGATTTTTGTTCTTTAATTGACTAAATTGGTGTTGTTGATAGTGGTTAAAATTCAATTTGTTGACTTTGATGGGAAAATCTATGCATATAAAATTAAGTGAAAATAATAAAGTATAAAGGGAAAAAAAAGTTTTGCAAGAAAAATTGAATAAAATTTTTAAATAATATGTTAATATTTTTTTATCTTGTTTTTAGTGTTTTTTATTTCTGAGATATCTAGATCAAAATAATTAATTATTACTGCAGTGTTTGAGACATATGAGTTTCATATATCATGAAGATAAAATAGATTAGTATTATATTATATCAATTATACTTATATATATTATTTT
This sequence comes from Antiaris toxicaria, assembly GCA_035233585.1. NCBI lineage: Eukaryota > Viridiplantae > Streptophyta > Magnoliopsida > Rosales > Moraceae > Antiaris > Antiaris toxicaria. The sequence goes on along the minus strand of CP141153.1, from coordinate 4,896,762 downwards.
AGTAATGATATTTTCAAAAATTACCTAGATATTGCTTTATTAATATTACTGCGAAAGCTACTACAATTAATTCATAAATTAAATTTAAAATGTTTTCATTGAACTGTTTTGTTTTATTTTCCCATAAAATAACTTGTTGTTGTTTACTCCTATAAAAAAATAAAATGAAAAATTTTAGAAGAAATAATTTAAATTAATGTAAAAATAGCTTGAAATTGATTAAATGTTTTTTAAAGATAATAAAAATAAAATATATTTTAGAGTTTACTTATCTTTTGTTTTGTATCAAGAGAGTGCACCTTCAAGTCACTTTGTTGTTGATATTTGTTTATTTGATAGCTTAAACGCTTGTTAAGATGTTAGTAACATCTAGTATAAAACAATTATAATTAATTATTATGAATTTTATTTGTGAATCTTATTTGTGAATTAATGATGTTTTTAATTTATTCACATTGGGAAGGACTATTATTACTTAAAACATCATTGTTATCAAGTCTTTACTATAGTTGATTAAACTCTTCAAAATTAGATTTATTAAGTAAGATATGTGGTAATTCTTTTGTAACTGAGTTAAAAGATGTCACATGCGTAAATTGCAACATTGCATTGTGAGGAACAACTTTGTATATGAGTTTATTTTGGTGGACAAAGAAGTTGTTAATATCATAAATTATACCAAATTGAATTTGTCGAGAAATGTAGTCGGAATCTCGGGCTCATGTTGATCCATAAATTGCTTCATGCTGTAAGCAAAAAATATAAATCATTAGTTATTTTGTTAAAATTGATAATAAATATAAGATAGTATAATATGATGTATATAAAAGTTATTACTTCTTCATCAACTAAAAGGCAATTAAGACTTATTAAACGTTTGGTTGTGAAGTCATTATTGTATCATAATCTACAGATTCTTGCTCTAATAGTTTCATATACTTCATTTGATCTTAATAAGCAAATAGGTGTTGTCATTTGTTCTAATTGCAAAGAATAATAAATAATTTTTTAGCCACTAAATTAATGATATTATTAGATACATAACTTAGTTATTAATAAAGCAATATTTTAATAATAAGTAAAAGTATAATTGCCAAGATTTTTATATAATATTGTGTAAATTTATTTATAAACAATATTTTTATATGATTTACATATTTATCAATTGAATTATGAATTAGTATGTGTTATTTTTTTGATATTATTACTCTTTATAAAGCAACAGAAAACTGTCTATGTAAAAATTCCATTTTTTAAGTAAACACCAACTTTATTTAAAAATTGTTGTTAACTTTTATTTATTGTTATAAGAAATTGTCGTCTTTTGTCTGTCAATTGTGTAATAATGAGTCTTGTTTTATTACATAAACCTGTTAATTGATTTAAATTTCTTAATAACATGATATGAATTCTAATTTTAAGATTTAATTTATATGGTGGTATATTATTGAAATTTTGTGTTTATAAAAATTCTTGAAGGTATAAAGATTTAATTATTTATAACAGGTAGGAAAATAACATTTTTCATTATAATTTTTAGATATTGATGTTTGAGTTGAATAAGATATTTACCTTTTAAACTTGGAAAAGGCTAATATTATATTAAGCCTGGATCGAAAAATATTTGCTGAAAGAGTCTCATAATTTCTATATTTTTGGAAACATGGAAAATTTCTATATTTATTGTTTCCAAACATGGAATATTGATTTGGACGAGGAAATTTGCACCATTTATGTTGACGATCTGATATTAAAGGACTTTTTCTTATTCTTTTGTTATTCATCTAATTATTAAAAATAAAAAAATGATTTAGAATTAACAATGAAGATATTAATATTTGTAAATGTTTTAAAAGAATCTAATTTAAGATGTATCGTTTAAATATAATATTACTAATTTACATTTTAAATTAATTTGATTTTTAATTTATATAAATATTTTAAAATTTTTTATTAATAATAATTTAAAGTGATTTTCAATTCTAAATTCTTAAATGTTTGTATTTAATTGGTATATCTACTATTTATATATATTTTTTCTCTGCGTCATTTAAGAATACAATTATATAAAATTTAAAAATTTCCTAGTACTTCCAATAGTTATTAACAATTAGTTTTTATCCTATAAATTAATTTAACCTCAAGTTTTCACAAACACATGTCTCATCTCCTTTTCACCTCTCTAATTCTTTCACTTGCTCTACTAAAGTTTTTATCTTAATTTAAAAAAAAAAACCCCCCATGATATGGTTAGTGCATTTTTATTGTTTTTTTATCATTTTAGTTATTATAAGTTTAATTTTCACTTTTGTTGTCAAGCCTTTGGAAGGAAACTTTCAATTTTTATTTTATTTTATACTCTTTTAATACTCATTCTTTTATTTATTGTCATAATGATTAACTAGTCATGTGACCATATTTTATAATTACATTATAGTTTGAATTATACTTTATTAAATTATAATTATTATCATGTTAAGTATTGTCAAATTAACCGTTTAGATAAAAAAAAAATACTTCTATAAACACACTATAAATGGATATACCTGCTTCAATTTTAAATAATAAAATTAATTAAGGTCTATAAAAATATTAATTATATTTTTTGGTTTGAGTTAGTACTTTAGCTATCTTATTTGAATAACTTTTTTCATATGCCCTTTTTTTTAACTAAAAATTCCCTTATAATTAATTGTTGACTTAGTTCTTATCAAATGTTTTTTTTATTATTTTTCTATTTGTAAACTATCAATTTTTGTTGCAAAAACAATCACTAAATTATAAAGGTGAACAAAAAATCCGATCACTCAACAAACACACCCAATCTATCTAATCCAATCTTAATTAGGTAGGTTAATTTACTATATTTAGTTGATTAGGTGGGTAAAAAAAAATTTCAACCCACCCAACCCACCTAATATTCACTCACTTATTATTTTTTCTTTTTTACTAAATGATGTTCACCCCTAAGTGTTGTTTAGATTAATTAAATATATAAAATGCATTACTTGATATTCAATATGGATGTAATTTTTGGTAATTTTATAAAAAAAATACTACTAATTGCTTTAGTATTCTTATATCTTTTAGTGATTCTTATAACTTATATTTATTTTATATTTAACTATTAATGAGATTATATTAGAAATTTTTTTTATTTATGCAAAGTCTATGATAGAATTTATTTTAAAAACTATGTCATCAATTTAATTTCTTTTTTTTCCATTAAATTTTTTATTTGTTGTTGGATGTCTAGTATCATTTATTATTTTTGTTAATAAAATACAAAACATACCCAACCCAACCAAACCCGATATTAATTGAGTGGGTTGATATTATTTACATTAGGTTGATTGGGTGGGTAAAAAAAATATCAATTCACCCGATATTTACCCCTACTAAATTAGTTAACTTAGAACTGGATCTATTTGTATCCTATATAATTATAATTATTTTTAATAATTTGTTAAACCAAATGGTTTTTGTTGTTTATAAAAGATAAGACTATATCATTTTTCAATAACTTTTTTCCTAAATTTTTCAATTTATATCTTTGGAACGTATAGTTTGAATAAGAATTAATTCAAATAGAATTACATACTTCCAATTCTAATCATTCTAAATAAAATGATACAACAGTATTCGAATTAATTACATATTTACGATGATTAAACTTTAAAATAAAAACCATCGATTATAACTATATTAAAAAAAAAGTACTCAAGCTAGAGAACAACGCAGACTCGTCGAACTCCAAGGAAAGATGACGGCTGCGCTGATGGTGACGGAGAGAGAGAGAAATAGTGAAAGAAATCAAGAAAGAGAGAGACAAAGAAGCTGAGGGAGAGGGAGATCAGAGAGAAAGAGTGGGTGAGGAAGATAGCAGGCAGGGGGGGAAAAAAAAGGACGAGAGACATAGAGAAGTCAACGAGGGGTAGAGTTGAGAAAAAGAGTTATATTGAAATTTGTGGAAGAGAGCCAAGTGAAATAGGAGGAGAGGGAGCTAAGGGAAAAGAAGAGAAAGAAATAGAGGAGAAGTGACGAGGAAATTTTATTATTATTATAATATTATATTAAATAAAATTATTTTTGTGTGTGCGCGCAACAATTGAAGAATGGACGCGGGTGACCATGTTTCCCACCCCTTTCTCTCTCTTTCTTTTTTTTTATTTTTATTTTTCGGGTAAAAATTTAGAGCAAAATAAAACTAAAGATAAACAAAACTCAAAAGAAACAATGGATATATATATAACCAACATTCATTAATTTAAAACAAAAGAAGTTGGAAAAACAATATAATAATATTCTGAAAAAAAATATAAATAAAACAAAGAATAGATATTGATGAATAACAGAATAAATTGTAATCAAATAATAGAAATATTAATACGATATTTTATCACAAATTAATATAAAGAAAATCATCTAGAGAAAATACAAATAATATTTGAAATTAACACAAAACTATTTTAAATAATCAAGTATCAATCACGAAAACTTCAACAAAAAAAAAAGTGTAAAACACAGAGTGAGATAAGCATGAGAATAAATGAATTAAGGTGAAATGGAGAATAAGAATATATATGGAGAAAAACAAAAAACAATACTAATATATTTATTCCCAATTACACCCACCAGATTAATAACTATTTTTTCCTAGAATGTTCAAAGAATTATAGATGTTGTCAATAAAATTAAATATAAATATTATTTAAGTAAAAAAGATATAATTATTTTGAAGTTTTGTTTAGTCTTTAAAGTAATATAATATAATATAACATAATAATCAATATATATATGTATATATGTGTAAGAAAAAAAAATCAAAGGAAAATAAGAAAAACAGTAAAGTGATTGGAATTGGTTTTGCTTGTTCTGTAAAGTTTTTCAACCGTATCGGGCACACTCTCGAAACAGGCACACTCTACATCGGTCACTACCTTGCACACTAAGTGTCCTTGTACTATGTTAATTTTAACCCAAATTTTCTTTTGTTCATGTTTGCTTGTTGTACTTTTGGGGGGATGTTTGGGATAATATTTGGAGGTATTATTTTTAGATTGGAAAAAAGTTATTTTAGAAAATGTGTTTAGAAGAAAAAATTGTTTGGGATGAAAAAATATAAAATTTAAATTTTTTTTAAAATATCAATATAGATATTATTTCGTTCCTTTCGAAATTCTATACAATTTAAAAAAATTTTATTTCATTTAGACTTGTATACACAAAATTATGAATTTTTAAAATTTAAAATTTACTGTAATATTTTAAAAATATAAATAATAAAAAAAAAAGTGAAATTTTAAAAAATTAGTTCTTCTATACAAACACCCTTTTAGTCTCATTATTTTGTCTTTCTTTTCAGCTCTTCTCCTGTAGCTTATATCTCTTTTTGTTTTTTTTTTTTTCTTTTTTCGTTTTGTTTCTCTACACCATTTCTTCTTCTCTCTCTGCCCTTGCATCTCTTTATTATTATTTTTTAGTGGCTCCCAAAAATTCAGCACCACATCAATCTCAAAATATCTCTCTCTCTCTCTCTCTCTCTCATTTGTTTTTCTAAGCCTTTTCTTCTTCTCTCTCTGCCCTTTTATCTCTTTCTTGTTTTTTCTTGGCTGTGAAACATTCAACCCCTCCTTCATCACAAAATCTTTCCTTTTTTTTTTTTCTCGTTTCTGGCTTCAAGATCGAGAAACGACAAACACAACACGCACCCATCGTACTCTTTTGTCCATAATTCGAGCCAAACGAGTGGAACTAAAATTATTCACAATTATACTCATGCTATTAATATTTGTTTTTCTCTAAAATATTCAAAGAGCCATAGATTCAGTAGTATTAAATATGAATATTGTTTAGGTTAAAAACGTATAATTATTTTGATTTTTTTTATTTTTTATAATAATATAATATAATAATAGATATATATGTGTGTGCATGTGTAAGAAACAAAGAATTAACAAAAAAAAATAAAATAAGTAAAATAATAAAGTGATTGGTATTGTTTTTGTTTTTTATACAAAGTTTTCCAACTGAATCACACACACTCTTCAACAGCCACCACATTGTATACTAAGTGTCCCCGTGTTATGCTAATTTCAATCCAAATTTTCTCCTGTCCATGTTTGGTTGTTGTACTTCCATCTTTAAAAAAAAATGTTAAGTTTTCATTTTTTTCTTCCGCCTTTAATTAAAAAAGAAAGAAAGAAAATTGAAGGTTTTACAATAAATAGTGATTTTTGTCTTTATTTTAGTATATATAATGATATATCCTTGGGGCATACACATGGGGACTTGAACATTAAACCTCCTTTTGTGATATAGTTTCAAAGGTGAAAATTTTTGTCTCTAAAAATAAGTAAATTTGTCTCTAAAACACAATATTTTAAAGACAAAAAATTAGATTGTAAACATAATCAATATCGTCTCAACAAATACAAATTTAGTCAAGATTTTTGTCATTTGGATTCAAATTGGACAAAAACTTTGCTTCTTGAGACAATAATTTTGTCTCTGAAACTCCTTTTAGAGACAACATTTTGTTGTTCGAAAAATTAGTTCATAGATACAATTATATTTTGTCTCCATTCTTATTTCTTATTTCTTATTCCCTTTTTTTTTTAATTTCAGTTTAAAATTTTGTTTTTGTGTAAAATTATTTATTTATTTACTTGTGCTTTTATGGAGCACTGGACCATGTAAGAAACAAAAATTACATTACACAAATAAATCATCATAAAAAAAGCTAGCAAGTAATGGGGAAAATACATTGAATAATAACAAATAATTACAACTTCAATAGAATGTTCGATTAAGCCGAGAACAAAAACAAACTTGACAAACGATCTAAAAGTAAGAAGTTAAAGGTCACATAGCAATGATCTTACTTTAATTAAAATGCTAAAGAGAAGTCTGCATCTTTCACAAGCTTAACTTTGTTTATCTTTCCTTTCATTTTTTTTTCACACGTTCACCAGGTGGAGATGTAAAAACTTCAAAATGCAAGTAACTTTGTTGCTTCATGTCCCTTTTCTTCCACTTGATATTTGCAATTCCTAGAAACTACTAGAAAACCAAAAAGATTAATCTAGTCGGGAGATAATAACCAAATAGAATCTAAAAAATATTTACTTCATTTACCAAATTTATTCAAACGATAATTCATCTGTTAAATCCTATTCAAGGTAGTTGATTACACACATTTTTTTTTCTTCAGTAACTTTTTAAAATCTACGTATTAAAAAAAAAAACTATTAAGATCTACATAAACATTAATTTAAAATCAAAGAAAAACAATATTTAATTTTCGTTCTATCTGAGCAATTACATATGTATACATACATATATATATAATTACAAGCAATAATCTTAAACGAAAATCATATTCAAACAGAGAAATGAAGTAAGTAAGGTATATAGAGGAATAAACAAGAAACAATGGTACAGTTCAAACACGAAGCAGACTGCAAAAGAAGTTAATTTGCAAATTAATTGTGGAAGAATTGGTCAAGATTTGAAGATGTATGAATATAAAATTTAGTTGTGTGGAGAGAGAGGAATTAAAAAAAAAAAAAACGTGGGCATGTTGGATTTACGATCAGTTACTTTTACTAGTTACTAGTCAGGTAGTGTAGTGCATGTTGGTGAAGTTTTGAAAACGTCGGTAATATATTTGAAATTTGAATAAAAAACTGATAGAAAAAAACTTCACAATACCGCGAAAGTGTTCCCACTTTATTTTCTCGCTGTAATCTTGTTTTTGTTTTCCCTCAATTGGCTAAAATTTTTAAACTACTTGGATTTATAGCCTCAACTTATTATTTTGCAACGAGGAAAACTATACAAGCAACTTATTAAATACAAATAATATATTGAAAATTATGTTTTGGAAAAATCAAGTACATAATTGACAAAACTTCACTTTCATTTTAAATATGCATTTTTTTGTCGAAGTGAATCTCTTTTTGAGGAAGAAGGAAAAAAAGCTTCATTCATCTTTTATATTATATCAACTATTTTCTCTTTTACAATTCTGATAGTTATCTACAGCGGTGGTCAAATTTTTAATATATTCTATTGATTATTTTATATATATATTTATTTATTTATGATATACATATATAGCAAGAAAGTTTTTTTTTTTTTTACATAATATATGCAAGTAAAGTTGCCATCAAAACAAATTGACATTTAAAAAAAAAAAAAAGGAAGACATTTATCCATCAATAATATTATAGAAGTTTTCACAGACGAAACAGTTTTGATCTCTAATTGTATTAAGTATTTAAAGGGACAAAATAGTAAGTTCGTCTCTATTGATATAAGATAATTTGGGGACAAAATTGAATGTCTGTCTTTAATTGCCTTAAATGTGTTTTAGAAACAGAAAAATTTTGTCTCTAGATGACTGATTATTTTCCCACCACAACAATTATTGGAGGGAATAATTCCCGCCAATTGAATTAGAGGCAAAGCTACTGTTTTGTCTCTCAATCTTTCATTCAATAATGAAATTATTTTGTTCCTAAAATAATTTATCAGAAAACAGAAAAAACGACAAAATTTTCAAAAACAACACTTATTTAGTTTCTGTAAAACATTTTTAGAGACTAAATAAGTTTTGTCTTTGAAAATGAATTTTCTTGTAGTGGCAATTATTGTTTGCAAAAGTTACATATGCTATTGACAAGAGAGTATGCAATCAAAACCGTTTAAACATCACTTAAAATCATAATCGAGAATCTATCAAAGCACCACATATTTAACCTTTATTTAGAAACGATTCTTTAAGGGCTCATACGAAGAGAGAATTAAAACTTTTGTTTAAGAGGTTAAATTGTATTGAAATAGTAAAAATCAATCGTAAAAAAAAAAAAAAAAAAAAACACTATGACAACCTATCCCTTCTTCACACAAGTCCTAAGAATCTCCATGAGCTCACCTAACTGACTGGTTCAAGCACTTCTTCAAGAACTAAATAATGTATATTCACTCCCAAATTTAAGTCTGAGAAAGTTGTGGAAACAACACCCTCAAATAGACATTTATGATTTTTTTGTCATTCATTAATGCTTGTTTGGATTTTTGACAGTTTATATAGAGGTTAAAAAAACTAAAGCTGTTATAACTAAAATATCGATTTGAAGATATATTTTAACGAGCAATCTTACAAATCATTATAAGATACCATGTATCAAATTTAGACCTAAGATGAGCATGTGGACTAAGCATGTGAACAGGCTTAGAAATATAAGAATGAAGGTTGTGATTAGTTCGTTAAAAATTTTTTGTGAAGGAAATCTCTTGCACAGCCTAATGCCTATATATTAACGGGAAATGACTCATCTTTTCCTTTATGAGAACTCCATTGCTATCAGAGAGTTTGTTTTCATATTATAAGCATAATATATGTATATATTAAGCCTTCATTTGAATTATAGATCTAAATTTATAATTCAAGCAGTAAATTTAAATGTCTGAGACAAAATATCATAGAAAAAATTTTAAAAATAAATTTAAAAAAAGATATTAAACTGAAGCTAATATTCTCATATCCACACACCTGCATTCCACATAAGAATCGCGAAAATTAGAATTCACCGTTCAGATTTCCCTTTAGCCAAAAACGGAGGGAAAAATGTTGGTCAGATTGCACCAATACTGCCTAGGTAGCCATCTAGTAGGAGTAGTGGACATCTATACATACGAAGTTAATATTTGTTACATGGGCCTTTGTGTTAGTAATGTTGATTTCACGGGTGAACCAGAGAAACACCATTTCTGAAGGATTATTGGTTTGCAAATATAGGATTTTTTTTAAAAATAATTGTAAAATACCATTTCAAATAAATAAAAAATCAAAGAAAAATATCTGGGTTTTATCTCTTCCTCTTTCTTTTTTCTATATCTTCTCAATTTCTGTGTCCTTAATTAATTCATATTCCGTCGATATTACCAATGACATATTAATTAAATATATGCATGTTTAATTATAATATTATGTAACAACAATTGAAAAATTATATTAATTAAATAAGTGGTATAATATTATTGGATGGATAAGAAATGAAGTATAAATTACAAAGAGTCAAATCTTAGCAGTTTCGTTCTCTGTTGTGAAGTATCTCTTGGACTCTTTCCCTCGTCACTGCACTCCACCACCATACATTACTGTCGGTGCTCCATTATCAATCTTTACTGTAGCTAGAGATCTCCATACCATTAGCGCTCCATTATCAATCTTCACCGTAGCTAGAGATCTCCATAACGATGATCTTTGCCATGAGAGATCTTCGCCATGACAATCTTCTGGTGGTTTGTCATCTTTTCAAGTAGGACAGAATTTGTAATTCATTTTTGTTTTCTTTAATTTTTATTTTTGGGTTACAATCCATTATTGATTGACCAACGCACATCATTGAAGGACCAAGGTAGTAGTCGAGGGATAAAAATAAATTTTTGTCAAATAAAAATGAAGAGAATAAAAAAAAATCTCTGGGAAAGGGTAAAATTGCATATGATGCACCTTCAAAAGTGACTTTGGACCTAATTTCCTTGGATTTTACATAGGTTTGGTCCACTTTATGCTCTACATATAGACATATTGTTCACGTCAAAACATAGAATATAAGTGGGTCTCATAGTTCATTGTGACCCTTTTTTTTTTACTTTTACTCATAAATACATGCATGCTAGAGATCCCCATACCGTCAGTGCTCCATTATCAATCTTCTGATGGTTTGCATCTTTTATAGTAGGACAGAATTTGTAATTGATTTTTATTTGCTTTAATCTTTATTTTTGGATTACAATCCATCGTTGATTGACCAAATACATCATTGAAGGACCAACGAAGTAGTCAAGGGATAAAAATGGATTTCTGTCAAATAAAAAGGAAAAGAATCCAAAAAAAATCTCCGGGAAATGGTAAAATTGCATATTATGCACCTTCAAAAGTGACTTTGGACCTAATTTCTTTGGATATTCACATAGGTTTGGTCTACATCAGCTGACATATTGTTCATGTCGAAATATAGAATATAAGTGGGTCTCATAGTTTATTGTGACTTTTTTTTTTTTCACTTTTTAGTCATAAATACATGCAAGCTGGGCAATGAGAGATGCTGTTATGGATAATAAACATCGATGTCGTGCATTTTTACAGTCAGATTACAACAAATTCAATTAAATTGAAAAAAAATGATAAATTAATGTTAACGGTTTTATAGATACATAAATATACATATATTAAAGAAATGGCTTATAGATAGTTGCTAGTTTGCTACTATCAGGTAGTAAGGGGAAAAAAAATATTTTTTTTCCCATTCTGTTTAATACAATTCCCCTGCCGACCATCATGAGTGTGTGTGTTCGGGGACAGCAAAGCTTTGTACGACAAAAAAATATATATATATATCTAGTATTGTATGATGCAAGAATCACCTTAGAAGAACAGAAAAGAGAAGCAGATAGTGTCGAAGAAGTTTTTTTGACAATTAAGGAGGAGAAATAATTCAATCGATCGAGTATATTATATTTATCATATTTACACTATACATCTATTTAATAAATAATTAATATTTAAATAATTTATTAATGTAAATTATGTTTTAAATTATTTATCATTATTTTCTTTACAAATAAAAATCTTAATTTATTTTAATGATTAAGATAGTTAATATTGATAACTCAAATAAATGATGATTATTCATTAAATGGATATATCAAATATATAAACATGATGACATAATATTGATTAATTTGTCATCAAAAGAAACTTGAGAATTTATTTATTTTTTGAGTAAGGATCACGTGGTTACAAATAATTAATTAATAATTCCACTTAAGCAAAAAAAAAAAAAAAAACCATTTACCTCTATTGTGTGGGCGTCACCTATGCGGGCTTCTATAACACTGACGTGCAATGAGACCTAAAAAAATTAAAGCAATCCAAAATTGATTCAACATCTTCCTTTTTCCCGATAGAGAGAGTTCAAAACGTAAATTCCTCAAAAAATAAGAATAATTTTCATATGGTTCGGGAAATGAAACGATGTTGCTCCGATCCAACTAAGGACATTGGAGAAGCATTATAACACATTCATAAGGTTGATATTATTTTTTTTTTATATTTTATTTTTAAATTTGTTAAAACCTGAGACCCCGCTACATTTGTTTAAAATAGATAAAATGAAAATTCTTATTGTTAATTAATCACCCCCAAGTATAAATTAAATATTCATTTCCCACCCAAAAAATATATATATATGACATCGTTACTCGTAAATGGTGTAGACAGTTTTTGAGGGGTTATTCCATGTATTTTTAAATTCAATGAGCTAGTTCTATCAAAACATTTTTGTTGGGAGGTAAATTGCAGTGAATTGGTCACTGTCACGGTGGAAAGAGGGCAGACTGGTGGAGAGAGATAGATATGGAAGAAAATAAAGCAAGAAAGAGAAAGAAAGAACAGAAGACAGGGAGATGGGAAAGCAGAGAGACAGCTTTATGGACAGGATATCTCATTTTAAATCTTTATTCTTTTTTGACTTTAAATCCAAATCTACTTTTTTTACTTTTTGAAATCCACACGACATCACTATCTTTTTTTTTTTTTTTTTTTAATTTCATTTCATGTTCTCGTTTCAAAAGGAGTTGCTTCATTTCAGGACTATGTGCCAACGGTCAACAAAAAGATTGTTTTTGGCAGCTCCCAGGGAACTCATCCAACATCCACATTTTGGTGGGCATTGCATTTGAATCCGGAACCCTCGTCGCTGCGCTTCCGAGAAAGTCTACACGTTCATCCACCAAACCTAGGCTGCAGTTAATTATGATTGCCATTCTAGATGAGGCTCTCAAACTCCTACTGACCATGATCTTCTCAAAACGGTGTGACTTGAATTTCCTCCTCATGCATATCAAACTAAATAAGCATTTTCTTGCTATAAAATTTAATAACATATCACCCAATAACAGACTTCTCTATGATACGTCGTCATCAACAGTAAAATATGTAACATCAGTTTCTATCTTCACATGGATCTACAATCCAAAAGTACATGGCTCAGTTGGAGCACCATCATAGGTGCTATGGAGACGCAAAACTCTAATGACTTTGTAAACATTGGCAATGGCATTAAATTTTGGAATTTGATGTGACTTTATATATATATTGTCGTTTTCTCTTTGCGTTGTCTTTGAGGTTCTTGTCGTTTTCATACCTCATATCAATGATTGTCTAATGGTTTCGGCTTTTTGAATTTTCAACTGATTTCGTTTCTTGATGTCATCGCATAGAGGAATTTATGACGTCTTTTTCTTGTTTATTGTTGTAAGTTAGTTGAATGAAAGACTTCTATAATTCTATCGCCATCCACTCGTTGCATTTAATTATATATCATCTTTTTCTATTCGGCATCGTTTCTGGTTTCTACTTATATAGGTACATACATACATATATTTATATATATTTGGTTTCTCACCGTCTCATTTTCGTCGTCCTTCACTAAATATGTGTCGTTTTACCCTATCTTCGTTTTAGTAGATGTCATTTTTTGTGCAGTCTAGCCTTATGATTTGATGTGTTGTTCGGAAAGCCTGTCGTTTCTCTGACGTTGTTATCATTCTCATAATTTTCGACGTTTATTTTCCCATGCACCTCACTGAACGTATGTAGAAAAATTTTATGGGTATTCTATTTATACATAAATACATACAAATACTTACCTATATACACACCTGAATGTCCATGGAAGAAAAAGAATCACGCAAAGTAGAGGGTCATTCCCATTTAGGACTATTCCCACCAACCCCACATCCCCACACCACCCCCCACACCCCCGCCGCCCCCCCCCACCCAACCCAAAAAAAAACAAGGGGTGAGTCAGGTTCAGCACCAAATACTCTCCCCTTAGGTAGGTATTAGGGGTAGTGGGTGTAAACATCTTGGGACCTATAGATACGTAGTCCAATATTTGTTAAATGGGCCATAAGTTAGTAACGTGGGTTGTTTACATAGGTTTGGTCAAGTAGCACTTGCATGGATTGCTGCATTAATCAACGGTCATATCGCACGAGTGCGTGCACATGTGTGTGCATGTGTGCGTGCGTGTGTATATTACAAACTATATTAGCACCCCAGGCTAATATATATATATATTCTAGCTTTCCATAGGCTTGAATCTTGATCATTATAATCAAACACCTTCATAGAACATATAGTTACAGTGTTGTAGACCGACGAGCCTCCCTCCTCCTATATCCTATTGCCAGAAGTGATAGCACAATGAGGACAAATAATGCGGCTACTGAATGGGTTTCTTTCTAGAATTTGAAAATTCAAGAAATTTATTTTTGACATTATAACAGTGAGATCAAATTAGGGGGAGCACCACCTATACATGCTCTACATATAGCAACATTGTAAATATGGGATTTGTAAGGATACGTGGGTCTCACAGTTTAGTCATAAATAAATACCGCGATAGGTAATAAATATCGTTGGTCCGTGGACATCAAGAATCTCCCTTGGATCACTGACATGATATATTGATATAGATAATTAATGTAATCGTTGTTGTCAAATACATAAACCTAAACTAACCACCTTGCTAGAGTGAAATAAATAAAAAAATGAAACGTGGATACGGATTCATTGAATTTGATCAACGGTACAGCAAATTAATGCCGAGATATCTTAGTTGAAATAGTTCTATGATATATACGTATATGATATCATTCTTATGTGAATTTAGTGTTAGGTATCCAGTACTTCTATGTCCTGAAGAGAGGGCGAAAAAAAAAAAAGAAAAGAGGAAAATTTGAAAAAAAAACAAAAGGCTAGAGAGAGAGAGAGAGAGAGAGTGAGAGAGAGAGGGATGGGGCCAGAATATATGGACCTCAAACCAAATTCAAAAACTCAATTACATTGTGATGAGAGACTAAAAAAAAAAAAAGTACCATAAAACTATCACATTTCATGAGAAAAATTATAGAAACGAAAATAACACAAAATGGCTTTAAGACAGAACAAATGCTTGAATGCATATCAGGGAAACGTGTTCAAGAGTCATGGATTAATTAAATTGATGGTGACATTATTTTTCCTATTGCTTGTGTGTCTATTTTGAGGCCCCCACAAAGAAAATTAAACGCCCGCCCAATTTGGCTGTTTGCATAGTTAGAATCAAAAGTCAGGAGAAATATTAATGGAGAATTTTTGGTAGGTTATGAAAAAAACACTCCGTTGGTAGAGTTTTATTTATATTATCAGATCATCTGTAAATTCTGTCATATTTGCGTGTATTTTAAATTTGCTATGATTTTGACTACAGGCTTCATAAACTTAAACTAACGATGGAGTATATATATCCACACGGTAAAAAAACTATTGTTGGTTGCTTTTTTCATTTCCTCTCAAGCCAATTCTTATGGGTACTTTAATGAGATGGGACTTGATGCAAAGATTTTGGATGGAAGTGTGAGGGAATTGCCTTGAAGGTTCCCAAATTTTGTTGTTTTTTGTTTGATCAAAGTTTTGGGTTTAATTTGTAAGCACTTGTAAGTGGCATAAGATAAAAGGCATATATGTAAAATACTCTTGTCTCCTCCTTTCTGTCAGTGTCAAAACTTGTCCAAAACTTTTCACTAGTTTCTCTACTTTTTTCCTCAACAACTTGCCTCCCTTTTAAGATTCCTTAATGTCTTGCCTATTTATTGGAATTTTATTGAAAGAGGGGTTATGTCAAAGGAATTGCGGATTAATTACAATGGACAAGAATAATATCTTTATCAAGTAACGAATAATCTTCTGATCATATCTTGCAATATGTGCAGTAAGATTTCATTACATGGCTTATGCTTCCGCTTTTATTTTTATGTCAAATTTAAATCAATACCTTAAATTAATTATTACTTTTGCTATCATTGAAAATAAGATTATCAAAATGTTAAATTATTCCGCAGAAATCTGATTATATCTAGCGAAAGTATTATCTATGGTGAAACTGTTTTCATTAGACTGAATTAGGGGATTTTTTTTCCCTTTTTTGGTTTTCTTGAAAGACTTAAAAGATGTTTAAATAAACGTGCTTATTGTAGGATGTCCAATATTACAGCCCATGGTCTGAGTAAAAAAGGATCAATACGTTGCAAATTAATAATTTGATTCTCAAAATTATAAAAAATGAAAACTAATTATTTGATTCGCCGTCGAATTCAACCCAGCATATGGTTGTCTCCACACTCCATATACAAAGGATGTCCAATTCTATTTTTTTTTTCCCCTCAAGTTCTTAGGATGTCCAATTCTATACACACACAAAAGCATATCAGTAAGTCATAATAAAAATAAATAAAGAATTGATTTTCTAAAAGCATAAAGAATCAAATTATTTACATAAATTGTATTATTACACTAAATAGTATTAAGAATATTAATTGTAATCATAATTTTTTGAGTATCAACCTTATAATATTTTCATTAATATTGGAAATCAAACACGTTAAATACATGTTAATAAAAAAATAATAAATTCACATATTATATATATTAATATTTAAAAAGTACGATTAAAATAAGTATTCATGATATTTTGCCTGCACTATATTGCCTATACATAATTCCCTTTTATAGGTAGAATAAAAAGCATCGTCACCTGAAATAGCATATTAATTTGCACGAGAAACGAAAAGGCAAGTTCAGCCTATGCTGTTGTTCAAGTTCCGAAAACACTGTAGCTATAATTCACTCATGAAAATTGGCTACTGTAGCTCCTTTTAAAAAAGAAAGAAATTTGGCTACTGTAGGACTTTTATCGACAATTCTGTAATATTATCGTTGGCACTAGCACTATAAACTATAGTACGCAGCAGAGGGAAAAGCAAATTATGAAAGGAGCTATATATTATTTTATAGACAATTCTGTAATCTGATAAAGGTTTTTATTCTATTAACATCCATTAATTATCATTTAATTTAAGTGAGAGGGAATGTGTTATTTATCATATTAAATTAAAATCCATATAATTTAAATATTTTAAAAAAAATCAAAACCAAAAAAATCTAATCATCACTAACAGTTTTTCCACTAAACACCATTGCAACCAACGTCTAGAGGAGGTGGGCAAGCAATTGCGACGGTTCCTCACCAAAATGAGTCACCGAAGATTGTAGTGGCCAAGCTGTTGAGCCCCCCTTACTCGCCCCTTGGCCTCCCTCATTGCTCGTTATTGGAGGTTGCTCACCTCTTGTCATCGTTGGAATCTTGCACCCATCATGCCCCCATTACACTTCTTTTAGATCCACCATTGTCTATAGCTCGACCCATCACCCCAAGCCTCCTATCCTCGATCTTTGATGCCACAACGGCCACGACCCAACCCCATTTCCACCTCTAACGGGTCAAAAACCCGCCTCTACCTAGGCCACCACCAACATGACATGGTTCAGCATACAGATCCGGTGGAGGGTGAAACTTTGTTACGAAGATCTGACACACAGGTCTAGTGGAGAACGAAAATTCATCACGAAGATTTGATAGAGGAGCTAGTCAGTGCGTCGATGGGGGAGAGGAAAGCAGAGGGGATGACAAAGGAGATGGTCTGAGAGATCTTATGGAAGGGCACCGATGTTGGGAGGGGGAAGAGCTTCCGGTGAGTCTACTGGCGAGAGGAGGGCGACTAATGTTTTGTAAAACAAATAATCAAGTATGATTGGATGTACGATAAGTATTATATGCACAAAATATCTAAGGTCTCGTTTGGTGAACGTATTACATTTGCATTGTATTTGAATGCAATGCATTAAATACAATTCGTATTTAGAGAAAAAATATTAGCATTGCATTTGAATGCAATGTGTATTTGAGTGAAAAGTATTTGAATTATATTTTAATAATAAATATATGATGTGATGGGTAAAAGTAAAAAGAAAAAAGGAAAGAGAGAATATATGATGTAATTAATAAAAGTAATAGAAAAAATGAAATAATGAATAATGATTGTATTAGATTTAAAATGTAATGTGATTGGTATTTGAATGAAATACTTTTGTATTTAGAGGAAAATTGCATTGCATTTAAATGCAATACAAAAAAAAAACACATGTACCAAACACGCACTAATGCTTCGTTTGGTACACACATTCAAATTGCATTACATCTAAATGCAATGCAATTTTTTCCCAAATACAAAAGCATTTCATTCAAATGCCAATTACATCACATTTTAAATCCAATATAATTACGGTTTATTATTTCACGTTTTCTATTACTTTTATTAATTATATCAAATATTCTCTTTCTCTCTCATTTTTTTCTCTCTTCTTTTACCTATCACATCACATATTTATTATTAAAATACAATTTAAATACTTTTCACCAAAACACACATTGCATTCAATACATTATATTTAAACATAATGTAAACGCAATGTCAATACAATGCGTTCACCAAACGACTATAAGTTCTTAAATTGAAATTTAAGAGTCAGAAATTTGTTATCTTATCAATAAGATAAAGTTTATTATAGAAATTCTCTTATTTTATTAGTAAATAATATTGTTTTAACTATTAAAACAAATTTTTGATAATATTTTTATGACTAAAAATAATTCTGGTGTTATAAATTTTCACGTTGGTACAATCATAGATTACCTATCCTATTTTAAAAGATATATATATATATAATTAACAGATAAATTTTATAAAGTCAAGACTCAGGAATACTTTTGTTCCCCGAATGTGTTACAGCTCAGACCAGGGAAATTAAAGGGTACTTTTTGGAACTGTACTCTTTCCTATGATAGGAACTAGCATGCCCATGACTATTTTGTTTTTGTTTTTTGTTATTTAATTATTTTGGATTAAACTAACGTGCCTATAGACTATGTATATATATATATAACTCTAGCTTAAGTTGTATAGCAGATTAGAAACAGTTGCAAGATTATTGGGCATCCAACTGAGATCATGTGTGCAGCCTCATTTGTGGGTTTTTTAGATTCCAAATGCTGGAAGTCTGTTTCTTACTCTAAGTGGAAGGTTGTAAACTTTCCATTTTATATAAACTACTATAATATAATTTGTGTATGCCAATCTAAGCAAGAGTGTATACATAACTATTTGCCGTATATGTGTGTGTATTTGTATATATGTTTTTTTTTTTCAATTTCTTTATATTAATTCTGCTCACTGTCAACGAGACAGTCTTTGTATGATGAATACCACACATTCATTTGTTTCCTATATCTTATTCACCGGGTCCAGTGGTTCACTAGTCCCCTTAAAAATAAAAAATAAAAATAAAAATAAACAACAACAATGACAACAACAACAGCGAACTTCATTATATCGTTTTGGGTTTCACATCCAAGTCTCATTTTTCTCATTTCGTTTTTCAGTGAAACTGCGAACTTTTTTTGAAGGGTGAACTACAACAGTTACTAATGGAAATTCGAGTAATATTTATCATTAAAAGATTGGGAGAGTTAAAAAAGAATCATGAAACTAAGAAACATTATATTATCTATATCCTGGAATAAAATATGGACTCAGTGAGTGTATTTTGAAGACCGTTCTTGTAAAATGATCATTAGTGTTATGTTTGGTATGATGGAAAAGTGAGAAAAAGAAAATATAAAAGGGATTTTATGATTAAAATTAACCATTCGTTTGAATCGGATATTCATTTTTGAAAAGAAAATTATTCGTTAAATTAAGTGAATTACATCATCATATTTACGTGGTATATTTGTTTAACACAAGATCGACATTTAGGTTTTTTTATATGTTATAATTTTGTTTTCTATTTTCTCCTTCCTAATATACATTACTTTAAATGTTAAGTCAAAACCACCATAAATATCATGCATAAATATCTTATCTTAATTAATTAAATTTAAATAAATATAGTATTTTATTATTTGAAATTACTTTATAAATTTAATTAATTTTTGCTTTCTAGTAAGATAGAATTTTGGATGGAAAAGAGAAGAGTGTAGAATAATTATAGATGGATCCCACTAAAATTAATCTTGATAAATTTGGAAGGATTTTAGGAGGGAAAAAATGACCCCAATTTAAGAAGTAAAATCACATAATTATCCTTGTTCATTAGAATTCCAACAGAAAATAATTGATAGTATTAGGGTAAATAATAATTTTGCAAAGTAAGTTTTCCATTCTTTTGGTTTCACTAACAATATTAAATAAAAGAAGGTAAAATCATTTTCTTTCCTATTTTGCATACCACACAATTAATGGAACAATTAAAATCTTTTCTTTCCATCATAGTTTTACTTTCCCTCATGTTTTATTTCCTTCTTACCAAACGGAGTGTAAAAGTGTCATATAAATATGGTGGAACTTAGTTAATGCCTTGGCATAAAGACATTATGTGGGAATTGGGAAGCTCCTTCCCAGATGAAGTTGTCTCACATTAAGGGTAATTTGTGGATTTCGTATTTATAAATTCAGTAGTCCTTTTTTTTTTTTTTTTTAAATAACAAGCGGTACCATTAAGGTTTATTTATTAGTGAAAAGTGGTTGAAGGAAAAAAGAAAGAGACCGAAAGATGTATAATTTTCTTTTATAAGCTTATACTTTTTATTGCAATGAATTACTATGACGACTAAATGAGGACGCAATCTCACGTTAAGACAAATATCTATAAATCTTATATTCTTTCTCTGTTTATTTTCTTTTATGGTTTTATTGCTCTCGGTAATATAGAAATAGGGTGTCAAATTCTTACCAACAAAATGGCATTTTTTATATGAATTGTCATCTTACGTGCAATGACCAAAAAAAAAAAAAAAAGATTAATTTGGATTTTACAGTATTTCCATAGATGACCAATCCCATATGTCAATTAAGTGGCCTAAATTTATATAATTACATTCCACTGAATTTGTAATTTGATTATTGGTTTTTGGCACTATAAAAAAATAACTTTCAGCATAATAGTTTTTTATAAGATTTTTAATCACAACATTTTTTATAACTAAATGTCACTTTCAGTTACAATCTAGAAATTAATATGTAATTGGTCACAAAATTTTGTTGTGATTAAAACTTTTAACCATAAGACATTTAGTCATGGATTAAAATTTTTAGTCATAACAAAATTTGGTAACTAAACGCATGGTAGTTACAATTTTGTGACTAAGTGAAATTTAGTCACATAAAAATGTTACGACTGAAAGTATTATATAAAAATATTGTGATTAAAAGTCTATTTATTTATTTATTTATTTTTTGTAGTGTTGGTGATAGTTTACTTCGTGTATTAATCCAAAATTTGTAGTAGAGATTTTTTTTATTGTTTTTCGATAATGGTAGATTACTAGGGGAGAAAAAAACAAGTCAATAGTCATATTTCTTCTCATCAACTTAATTGCTTTTTACTGCCTTTTATTTTTCGAATCCATCGAATTTCCCATGTAATAAGTTGAGAAAGAAAATGGAAAGTTAAACGTTACCGAAGCTCCTCTCCTATTTATCAATTTATCTATTTATTTGCTAAAACGAAATGATGTCAATTGTCAAGTATTTTGATCAGAAGGCAAAAGTGCAGGTTTGTGTGCTAAAACAATAAAAAATTGTGTGGCTGAATTGTGATTTTATTAGTGTGAATGATATTCTTCTTTTAAAAGAAGAAATTGTAATTTTTAATGTCGATGAACTAAGAGTCGACCAGTAAAATTTTCAATATTCGTTCAGTATATGTACTCTGGCTTACGGAAAAAACACTTTCCCCTGAACAAATAAAAATAAAAAAATAAAAAGAAAGAATCGCCTTATAACTCTAAAAACAGGCGGGCTTAATAATAACAAGAAACTAATTTTATTCAATGGCTACTTAATAAATGAGGTACACATTTACAAAATTAAATTAATGAGGAATATTGAAATGATCTAAATATTATGTATGGTTTCGAATCATACTAAAGAGATGACAATTTAACATTTGAAGTTTTAATACTCTATTTATAAATAAAATAAAATAAAATAAATAAAACACTTCAATACTATAACACGTGGATGTGTCGTATTCTAGTCGCAACTTTCCCTCATTATTCCAACTTTAAAGTTTAGAATTTTAATTTACCTTCTTGGCATCTAATCTCATTATATTTTCTTTCAAATATTGTGCTAAATTGAAACCTAATTTACCATTAGAATTATTTAAGGAAAAAAAAAACAATTAGGATAAGTATTCATTGCTATACATACGTCTAAATCTAGCTAGTATTTTTTTTTAGAAAAAAGAATAAAAGAAATTTTCACTTTTCTTCAATAAAAAGAACACTAAATGAATCAAAATTATAATAAGCCCATTCATTAACAGTAGGGTTGTCCCAATCTCGTGAGCTAGTTCAACTAAATGGTAGAAATCAAACCTATAGCGGATACAGACTCAAAATCATATAGAGAACCATGCAGGATTTACTCGCAATTGTAAAAAATATTAAGTGACCATTTTAGTTTTTTTTTTGTTTTATAAAAATATGGAAAATGGGTGACTAATAATGTTAACATATCATGTGGATGTTGTTCAAAGGGTTGTCTTAAATGCTATTTTGTCCTTTCCTTTGAATGAAGAGCGCTATCACAAGTATGTTAAATCAGATATTGCACTGGCAAGCATTCTTTTACGTTTAATATCCTTAAGAGGATCTTTCAAGACTCAAATCAAACACCATACATTTATAGGGACGACGATATTCTCTGCGGACCACTAGGGCTCACCCGGCATCTGTCCCAAACGGGGCAAGGTTGAGGATTACCTTCAGGATGGAGGCAGAGATGGGGACTAATGTAGCGTTTGGGACACAAATTTTTTTAGCATTGCATTTAAATGCAATGTAATTTTCCCCCAAATACAAAAACATTTCATTCAAATACCAATCACATCACATTTTAAATCAAACACAATCACTATTTATTATTTCACTTTTTCTATTACTTTTATTAATTACATCATATATTCTCTCTCCCTCTTTTTTTTCTCTCTACTTTTACCCATCACATCACATATTTATTATTAAAATACAATTCAAATACTTTTCCCTCAAACACACATTGCATTCAAATGCAATGCTAATGCTTTCCTCCAAATACAAATTGCATTTAATACATTGCATTCAAACGCAATGCAAATGCAATGCGTTCACCAAACGAACCCTAAGTACACGTTTGGTACTAGCATTTTTTTAGCATTGTATTTAAATGCAATGCAATTTTCCCCCAAATACAAAAACATTTCATTCAAATACCAATCACATCACATTTTAAATCTAACACAATCACTATTTATTATTTCACTTTTTCTATTATTTTTATTAATTACATCATATATTCCTTCTCTCTCCTTTTTTTCTTTCTACTTTTATCCATCACATCACATATTTATTATTAAAATACAATTCAAATACTTTTCCTCCAAACACACATTGCATTCAAATGCAATGCTAATGCTTTTCCTCCAAATACAAATTGCATTCAATGTATTACATTCAAACGCAATGCAAATACAATGCGTTCACCAAACGAACCCTAAGTCTTGTCCTCACGTTAAGGGCGGGCCTAGAATGGGTGAACCACTCTCCATCCTGTTTTTGCATTGATATATTTTCTAAAAAAAATTTTTGAATAGTATTAGGAGTATCGATTCTAATACCAACTTTTTAAATATCAACTTAAATATCATATTTTAATTAATAGATATAATTAATTAATCAATAAAAAAACAATGGTTTATATATTACATAATTGATACTTAAAAATTGAAATTAAAATTAATATTCTTAACATATTTCATTTTCTTTATATATATTTATATCTTTTAAGCACGATCAGTTTTCTTTTAAATTGTACTTTATGTACATCTATATCTTTTTAAATTTTTTTACTTTATTGTTTGTTTTAATTGCTTTAATTTTCATATACATAGTTACATTAAATAAAGAATGAAGCGGGGGCATGTGAAAGATAATCCCGATGGGAAATTCCAACACCAATGCAAGCCCCATCTTAGATAGCGATAAGATAGTTTTTGAAAGCGCCGAGGAGAACGGAAAACCATTCTTTAGTCCAATTTTATTTCGTTTCTACCCTATAAATCCAATTACGATAATCATTATCACTAATACAAAATGCACTTTGGAGCTAGTTGTCCAAAATCAAGGATAGGAGATTGTATACCGACTACAGAAGCAATTGCTTCGAAGGTTCCACCATACGTACGTTGTGGCCATTAAAAAAAAAATGTATATCATTCCTACCAAAAAGAGTAAAAGTATACAAAAAAAAAATCCATCTTTTTTCTTGCAGTCCCCATCTTCCCACTGAAAATTTAACTGAAAAAGATATGTACACACATATAGATCGTCATGATAAAAAATGTCTCAGAAACATTATTTTGAGGGGTAAAAAATTGTCTCAATTACTTCTTTGCATTTTGCTGGAAAAAAAAAATTAACGTCTTGTCAACTTTAATGACCGGTAATATAATAATCTTAGCTCATGCACTATTTATATTGATATACAGATATATATATTAATTAAAATAAAAATTTAGTTTTTGTGCCTCAATATATATATTGACAATCCATTAAATACAATAAGCAAGCATATACTTTTCTGTTAACATAATAAATTTAAGATTAATTACTAAAGATTTTTTAAGATACTTAAAATTCTAATAATAATGGATCAATGATTGATTTTATTCATCGGGTGTGTTAATCAACGTTCTAATGATCACTAAGGGGAAGTTTGTGACATGGTTTTGGAGACATAATTTTGGGGATCGGAGGCCAAAACATGTTTGTCTCCTCCATTTTATCAAACCTCTAACAAAACATGTATTTATTTTCAGGCATTAATTTTTTATCATATATTTTAAAATTTCTATACACTAATTTATATAATAACTTTTTTCTAAAAACATTTATCTCAAATACAATTTCTAAAATTATATCTGGTTTTCAAAACCAACGTCTCTGAAAATACATCTCCAAAACTCTCCCTAAACACCCCCTAATTATCTTCCCAAATGAAAAAGAAGTTTGGTATTTTTTTTTTAATAAACTACCTATCTATCTTCCTTTAATAATTCAATGTTAAATCCCATACAAGCACAAATGCGTATGAATCCGACTTTAGTACTAGAAACGGTATTCCATGTTATTGCTACATTGTAATTTTTTAACGTTATTGATTATGTAATGTTTCTTCTTTGATATTACTTAAAATATTAAAGTAGAAATTGTACCTTTGTTTAGATATGAGTATGATATAGTTGTTGGATTAACTTTTGTATGTTTTGATCCATTATTGAGAGTAGTTTTGCATATTATTATCACTAAATAATAACAGCATTTATATTACGGAATTATCACAGTAAAAAAATTACCAGATCTCATATTATCCCTATCATCTGATACAATAAGAATTAATAACAGCATAAAAGCATGTCGGTCAAAAAGATCAAAAAGAACAAACAAATAGTGCATGCAGAAGAAATTAGTATCTGCTAACTCATGTTCACCAAAATACTTTAATTTTTAACCATTTCCCTATTCTTTTGATCATAGATACCGCGTCCACGAGAAGCAACTGGCTGCGTTATATGTGCTAATTGCTATTTAGCTGACAAGTCCGTGGATATCAAGGTTCCAAACGGTAATTGTATTTGTAGTAGTTGTCTTTCTTCATGGATGAACTTCAGCGTTTAAAAAATACTTTCCTCTTGAGCCAAAAAAAAAAAAAAACTTGACTGATTTAACTGTCAATTAATCTATTAAAATTAAAAAAGTACAATTTAATTTTTGAAGTTATTATTTTATCTCACGGGCAGAGCAATTTTTTTTTATTATTGAATTGAATTTTTAATAGTCATTCTCTTTAGTATTAATGTTATAATAATGCATCATATTTATAATTCGAAAGTATTCATACTTTATGAGTTATACCAAAAAAAAAGTACTTTTACTTATAAATTTTAATATTAAAATATACATTGATGAATAAAATTAAAACTTGCTGAATCTATATAACAAAGGTATATTTTTACCATAAATTATGTCAAAATGGAAAATTTTCGAAGCAGTACTCTCGAATATAAAAAAAGATCAATAAAAACAGAAAATTAGCAGCCGACGTTATATTAATCATTCATGCTTCAATCAGAAGTTATAAAGTAGCACTAAAATAAGCAAGCTCTAACAGGGGATCATTCTACAGTTTGGTTGTTGCATTGGTCCAAATTAAATAAATATAAATACAATATATATATATCACATCTAATCTGAAAGACTTTAAAAGCTGTTGAAAAGAGGATCGCACAAATAAGCTGTCACCAGTTAAAAGAGACGTTGTAAAGCACGGCATATATATATATATAAATATATATGTATATATACATATATGTATGTATTTTGGGATTTCTGTCAAAAAGAAAAATAAGTAGAACAGGCCAGGGAAAAAAGGTTCATCAGTAATAAATATCGGCGACTGCTGATATTAAAGCATGTGTTTGGCGTGATAATCCAATATAATTTGAGTTTTTTAAAATCAATTTAGTTTTATTGCTTACAAGGAGACCGACACAACAATTTTATTTTAATTATATTTAAACACAATATAATTTTATTTCAAATATAAAGATTTATATTTAAATATAATTTTTTTAACAGTGTTATGAAAACAATTATTATTTAAAATTTTTTTAAAACAATTACATCAACTTTTCAACTCTACTATTTATCTTTAATTTTACTAATTACATCAACTTTTCAACTCTAGAATACTTTTCATCCAAACACATATTCTATTCAAATACAAAACAAATACTTTTCAACCAAATACAACATTCAAAAACCAAATTTCATTCAAATATTATCAAAATACAATACGTTTACTAAACACCCTCTAATTTTTATTATAATTTTAACATCTAAATATTAAAATTTCATAATTTTACATATTTATATATATATCTATATAAAATGATTGTTTTTAGATTTATAAAAGTTTAAGGCGAAAAAATAAGTTTCATGATGATTTTTCTTTTGAATATATTTTAAGCATGCGTTTGGTTAACGTATTTTTTTAGCATTGCATTTAAATACAATGTAATTTTTTTCCAAATACAAAAATATTTCATTCAAATATCAATCACATCACATTTTAAATCAAACGCAATCACTATTTTTATTTCACTTTTTCTATTACTTTTATTAATTATATTATATATTCTCTCTCTTTCTTTTTTCTCTCTACTTTTACCCATCACATCACATATTCATTATTAAAGTATAATTCAAATACTTTTCACCTAAACACACATTGCATTTAAATGTAATGTTAATGCTTTTCTTCTAAATACAAATTGTATTTAATGTATTACATTCAAACACAATACAAATACAATACGTTCACCAAACGAGACCTAAATTTTTACACTGTTAACTCTTGTAATTTAAATATCACGTTCTATTAAATATATAACTGAATTCAAATCAAATCAAACTTATAAAACTCAATTCCAATACAGCAAAAAAACGCATGCTAAGCTCAATCTATTTTATTTTGTAAATAAGGTTATTGTATACTCAAGCTGATTTTATTTTACCAAAAAAATGTTTTTATTTTTAATGGAAATACACAAGCTGATTTTACATAATATCATATGCCACACGACTAAAACAACACAGAATTCTTTTTAGTGAAAGGAAAAAAAAAAATAAAAACGTTACTGAACAGTATTCCGAACTTTCATATTTTAATAAAGTATTGTTAATTGTTTTATTTTTCAGTTTGATATAAATAATTATGATACGATGCAAGAATATAGATTTGTACCTTATTGGCTAGATTTTTTTTTTTAATATCCTTGTTTAAAAAAAGTCCTATACTCATGTAAATATAGTAAGAATCTTGGGAGTTTTAAATAGTAACCGGTAAAAACTATTTTTAATTATTATATTAATTTTTTAATATTTTGATTTATGAGTGTTCGTAGGCATGGGCATAAACTACCCCCAAATATAGACAAAATCATTAGAAAACCAATGGTTATTTTAACATATTGCCGTTAAATTATATATTCAATCCCATATTTGTCCCTAATTTTAATTATACATATTAAAAATTATAATATTTCAAAATTTTCTATTGTTATATAAGTATATTATAAAAAATTAAAGAAAAATTGAATACATTCCAATTAGATGAGATTTATTAAAATTAAATCATAATTAAAAGTTTTTTTAGAAAACTTATATATACCTCTAAAACTATGACAACGCTATATATCTTTAATGAAAATATAATTTATTCTCAAAATATATTTGATTGATGTATAATTTTTTTAAAAAATATTTAATAACAACTCTATCTACAAATAAAGCTTGTAAAATTAAAATATGTTCATTTTCTATATAGTTTTTTTATAAATCATTAACAAAATGATCATTGACGTAATATATAATTTAAAAATTCAAAGAAACATTATACGTAAAATTAAAATTTAGGAACAACATAACATGATACGAAATGATAATTTAGGAGTTATTTTTACCGCAATGAGAAATAAAGATACATTTTTTCCCTTCAATTTTGCACCATGTCATATGATTGGAAAAGAAGGGAAGATTATTGGCTTGACAAATCATAGAAAATAAAAGAAAAACGGGGAGTGGAAGCACGCGCTTATGGGTGAGATTGAAGTGCAAAAGAGCCCACCTATGGTCACAATCATCTCTGTTCACTGCCAAACTTGTCCTATTATGGCATAACACTTCAGTTGTCATCTTTACTTCTTACTTCAACTCCCAGTCCTTGTGTGAAGAACACTGCACACTACGGACTAAACCCCTCCCCTCTTGACTCCCTCTCCTTCACTCTCTCTCTCTCTCTCTCCCTCTCACTCCATTTCTTTTCTCTACAGTCTTAAAGAAGTGTTGATTTTAACTCAGATTGCTTTGCCCTTTTCCTGAAAAGAGAGAACATCATGATCTGAAAGCCCTATCAACTCCCCCCACAAACAAATAAAATAAAATAAAATTTCATCCAAACCCAATAACTTCAGTTTTCAAGATCTCTTTCACCAGACTGTTTTTTGCTCAAAACAAAAGCATACCTTCTTTCCCACCCAAACCAAAACCCAAAGATACTCAAGTTACCAGATTCTTTTATTCTCTTCCAATTTCCAGTTTCCCCTTGTCTCTCTCTCTCTCTCTTTCACTCACTCTTTTTCATTTCCATCCTTCAATCCAAATCCCCACTCCCCTTAAATTCCCCAACTCTCTCTCTCTCTCTTAGATTTCTCTCTCCTTCTGACAATAGATATATATGGAAACCATGCAAATGCAAAATCTAGCAACCATCTAGTCCTTCAATCAATTCCCACTTTTAGCACTCAATGACAGATTCACCGCCACCATAATCATAATCCAACACCAATAAACCCTAAATCATCAAATCCAAGACCAAGCTAGCTAGTAGATCCAAACCCCAAAAAAAAAAAAAACCCAAAAAAAGAAAACAAATCTTGCCCACAAAACCCAAAACCAGTTTATCCCCAAAAAAAAATATATATTTTATCATATGGACATAGTCTCAGAACAACCCGCAAATACTCACCCCCTCTCCGCAGCCACTCGTCCCTCCATGATGCCCACAATGAACAACCGCAGCGACATGATCCCCAGCGCCTCCTCCACGGTCGGCGGCCCCACGGCAGCTTCGGCTTCGGCGGCGGCGACTACGCCAAGCCGGTACGAGAACCAGAAGCGGCGTGACTGGAACACGTTCTGCCAGTACCTGCGGAACCACCGGCCGCCGCTGTCCCTGCCGATGTGCAGCGGCGCGCATGTGCTGGAATTCCTGCGTTACTTGGACCAGTTCGGGAAGACCAAGGTTCACAACCAGACCTGCCCGTTCTTCGGGCTGCCCAACCCCCCCGCCCCCTGCCCCTGTCCGCTCCGGCAGGCCTGGGGCAGCCTCGACGCCCTCATCGGCCGCCTCCGGGCAGCCTACGAGGAGCACGGCGGCCGCCCCGAGGCCAACCCCTTTGGCGCCCGCGCCGTCAGGCTTTACCTCCGAGAAGTTCGCGACTTCCAGGCCAAGGCCCGAGGAGTCAGCTACGAGAAGAAGCGCAAGAGGCCCAAACCGAAGAATAATAATATGCTCATCTCCTCCACTTCTTCTTCTGCACCACCCAGTACTAGTTCCAGTTAGTACCCGCATATATATCTATATATACATATAAACATCATGATCTCTGATGATGTGGGTAATCTTCTGATCTTTTACTTTTTATATTATATATATGTATATATGCTCAACTATATATAAATATAGGTTACTATGTATATATATATGTGTTTGAGGATGATAATAAGGGCGATTTTTTTTATGCGTTTCAGAAATATTACACATGATATTATACGTCTGAAATTGGGGACAGTGGCAGCGAAGAGGAGCCGCAGGTGTGGTGGTGGTGGTGTAGTGGGGTGGACTGTTCGCCGAAATGATGGTTGTACTTGAAATACCAAAACAGTAGAGCTACTCTGTGTAAAATATGTGTTGATTTTTTTTATCCACTTTGATTTTCTTTTTAATTAATGATGATGATGAAATCTTAATTATTATTATTATTGTTATTACTAGTTAATTCGATATCTATGTGCATGGCATCTTGTGTTAATGACGATCTTAATTTCTAGAGGTAAGATTTGGAAATTGTTAATCTTCATGATATCGAAATTCAACATTGTCCGCAAAAGTGATTATATCGGTAACGGCTTAACAGTTTGCATTATTACATTGCTTGATTATTTATGGAATCATGAAGGATCAAGAACAGTACTCCTTTTTGTGTCTTTTCTTGTTTCTCTTTTTTCTTTGTGGAATATTTTATGTCTTTTTTGGTTTTAATTCCTCTATTATGCAGGAAGCATTTGTAAATGAAAGGAAATGGATTAGGGAAGTGGAAAATTCACGAGACAAATTGTTGTCAAATCTGGTTAGGTAATTATTTAAAGGCAATCTTATAAAAGATCTACAATAGGCAAACAGACAAAGCCTAGATTATCCTTTTTTTTTTTATCTGTTGTAGACGCCAGCTACAAGCACACTACACATGCATATGTAATTATACGAGTTGAAAATAAATGAAATCATATTTATATATATTACTAGATTATGAGACACTGATTATTCTAGGTAATCCATCTAGGCCTTAATTAAATATGAATAAAAAATTTATGGTTCTATGTGGCTTATCCTTATAGCATTAGTACTTAACCTTAAACCATTTATTGTTAATCTTTAAGAGATAGCTTGTGTCTTTTTGTGTTTAGAAGCTACTTATATGACCCCATATAGATATATGTATGTATGTATGTATGTATGTATGTATAGACATCCTCATTATAGCTTCCAGGTTATTCGTATGAAGGACTGAGATAAGATCATGTGGTTTGATAGATCAAGAAATTTCGCGCCACCCATCTAGGAAGTAAAGAAACGGACACACACACACACACACACACACACACACACACACATATAATAACAATATAAATATATCTTTCTTGACGATATATATAGGTATTGACAATCGTAATTAGCTACTTATGCATCTTGTCACACCTTTTGTTTGTTTTGCTGGAAATTAAATGGTACTACTGGTTTACTCCTGTGTTGATTATTAATTGTTATTGCAGTGTAGTAGAGGGGTAATAAAAGGTACTTTCATGTTAAAGTCGTACACATAAATTTGTACTGTTTTTAGATTAGCATATAAATTTATACGGTCTTTTTTTGCCCTTTCCGATTTATGATTAAAGGCTAGCACTTGAACTTAAGTAGAAAGCTTTTTTTTTTTTTTTTTTTTTTGGGTTTGAACTTATGTAGAGAGTTGCAGCCCCAAAATATGTCAGATTGTGATCATTTATATCATATATATATACATATATATGTGTGTATTTATATATACATATCATGTGTATGCACATTTACGTACTTCTACTGCATGTACGTACGTGGTCTTTTTGTGTAGTTGATGCATTACAGATCGTCGCCTCCTTGAGTAAATCATTAATCAACACTACTTTATCATGAGTAAGAATTTTTATGAATATATTCTGTAAACTCAGCGTCAAATAAGCGTGTTGTACGTACGTAAAAGGAGTGTTTTTTTTTTGTTTTTGTTTTTTTATTAGTTCCTGATATTGGTTCATATGTTCAGGTTTAAATGTAGCTAGTCTAATTTGTTAATAAATAATAATTCTTATGAAGAACGGTTTTTAATCTTGTCTATGAATTTCTGAATCTATTTCTTCAAGGATGACCAAATTCCAATGTAATTTGGGCTTATGTCTTGTGTCTTTGAGCTAGCTTTGAACCAAACGGTGCAAATAAGGTAAACCAGAAGCGACATGACTGATAAAAACTTCAGAGCAGACATATCGAACCTCTGACAAAAGATTTACGCGTCTTTAGCTTTACAATCAACGGACCGAATGCGGTTCGATTAGATAATAATTATGAGTCTCAAAGACATTTTTACAGAATCCTTATTCCTGAAATTGTTTCAATATTGCTGTTTTTAAAATAGGGAGGAATCAGTAGCTGCACAATATGGCAATTAGGATGGATATAAAATATTTATTAACAAGAAAAGTGTATATAAATTTGCACCCACTTGATTTCCTGTCATCACAAATTATTACAAAAAAAAAAAAGCGAGATAAGCAAATGAAGATTAGGACCTTCTCTTAATTATGTTTAGTGTGAAAAAAATAAAAAGAAAAAATAATCTCACGACTAGAAAAATGTTTAAAAAAATTGTCATTGAAACTAAAATATTGTTGGAAAAATATATTTCCTTAGTGTTTCCTTACAAAACTATTTTGTTGGTTTTTCGTCGGCAAAGGTTTGAATCCAATCTATTTTGTGGTCTCCGATTGCATTCAAATTTGGAGGAAGAGGGTCTCTTATCGATGATTCACAATCCCTCTTCCAATCTATTTTCTTCTCTAATCCTTCGAACCAAAAACTAAATTAAGGGTTCGTTTGGTAAACGCATTGCATTTGCATTGCGTTTGAATACAATGCATTAAATGCAATTTGTATTTGGAGGAAAAGCATTAGCATTGCATTTGAATGCAATGTGTGTTTGGGAGAAAAGTATTTGAATTGTATTTTAATAATAAATATGTGATGTGATGGGTAAAAGTAGAGAGAAAAAAAGGAGGGAGAGGGAATATATGATGTAATTAATAAAAATAATAGAAAAAGTGAAATAATAAATAGTGATTGTGTTAGATTTAAAATGTGATGTGATTGGTATTTGAATGAAATGTTTTTGTATTTGGGGAAAAGCATTAGCATTGCATTTGAATGCAATGTGTGTTTGGGAGAAAAGTATTTGAATTGTATTTTAATAATAAATATGTGATGTGATGGTGAAATCTAATACAATGCATTAAATGCAATTTGTATTTGGAGGAAAAGCATTAGCATTGCATTTGAATGCAATGTGTGTTTGGGAGAAAAGTATTTGAATTGTATTTTAATAATAAATATGTGATGTGATGGATAAAAGTAGAGAGAAAAAAAGGAGGGAGAGGGAATATATGATGTAATTAATAAAAATAATAGAAAAAGTGAAATAATAAATAGTGATTGTGTTAGATTTAAAATGTGATGTGATTGGTATTTGAATGAAATGTTTTTGTATTTGGGGAAAAATTGCATTGCATTTAAATGCAATGCCAAAAAAAAGCTTGTCCCAAACGCCACATAAGACTCAATACCTAAACACAGATCCTCTTAGACTATATTGGAGGCACGTAATATTTCCATTTTTCAAGCAAAAAAACTTGTTAGATGTCTAATTATCATATTTATAAGTTTATGACCAATTATCTCATCAATTACCATAGTAATAACATATCATCATTTTATTTGGAATTTGATTTTGTCTATGGAGCAGGGTCCAATTGGAGTCTGTAGTGTTTTATACGTTGACCTTGAAAACAAAAATTAATTTTGGTCATCATTCTTGTTGAATAATGATCTGTTTCATGAAAGATATTCACCGAGATTTCTAGTATAAAGAGAAATTTTCAGATTACTAGAGCTGATCATCATATGGTTTTCATTTAATGTCTTGTGGAATGATACCAAGTAAAAAAAAAACATTTAAAGATATATATATATATATATATGTAGGTGTTATACACAAATATATATATTCCTACTAATATATTGATTTCAAATTACCTTCTATTGAAAATTAGTAAATTAATTACATATTTAATTCAGTGATGATAATTTATAACAGTTTGACTATATTAATTGATTTTTAAGATTCATATGGAGATAGATTAGAATCTATGTAGTATAGATTAAAATTGATTCAAATAGTAAGTGCTGAGAGTAAAAATTAAGAAAAAAAAGATAAAAATACTATAGCAATTCATAGAAAATAGATTCAAACCCGTCAAGTTCTTAAAAAATTATTTATTGTGGATTTCTTACTAGGTTTTTCTATCAAGGTAAATGAAATAATACCGGATAATATTGCATGATTGCAGACGAAGCAATAATTGATTGAGAGTTTGCTCTGATGAAGACGAAGCAATATTCTTGCAATGAAATTGAGAAAAATCATTAAACTTTCACATGGAAAAATGATTTTTCCAAAGGTTTTACTTTCCGTTTTCTTTCCTCCCAATTTGCTAAGGTTTTGGTCTCAGTCATGAAAAGCGTGGCCGTCTTTGAGGAAAATATAGGTGCTGAATTTGTGATATAATGCTATCTGTTTTATGATGAAATGTGTGTGGTTTCCTTTTGGCTTTTCCCACCAGTGACGCTATAAACATAAGTAATTATTATTTGTGGCCACGTGCTTTATGTGAGTTGGTTTAGTGTTGGTTTTTCTCGTTCTTTTTAAAAGAAGTTTTAGATTTGAATGATTATATTGTTAATAGTAAAGTTATATATATACTTTGATAAGCGAATTTTAGTAAGATGATATAGGATTTTTTTAAAAATAAATGCATAAATTCAAAATATAAAAGTTAAAATAATAAATGATTCGTTTAGATTATAGGTTTAAATTCAAAAAATTAAGTTTGAATTTAATTTTGTATTTAGTTTATTATTCAATTTCAAACTTTTTTATTTATGACTTGCATAGTATTTTGAATTCAAAAATACTATTTATAAATCTCTAATACAAAAAAAAAATTATACTAACCACATAAAAAAAATAAAGGAAAGTATAATTTTTAATGCAAGTTCAAACTCAATTTTATTTTTTAAACACTTTTAACTTATGATGAAATTCTTTAACTCAAACTTGAGTACTAAATATAAAGTTTATTCTATAGTTTAATTCATTCTAAATTTTATCTAAATTTTCTAGTTTGAGCTTGGGATCCAAATGAATCCAAAGTTTTAGTGAGGGCATTTATGAGGAATTTCAATTTTCACCTGGGGCAAACATAAATATGCCATTGCCCGCCACATTGCTCTGATTTCCTTCGGAATGTCAATTGGCGCAGATTGTCTAGCAACTCCAACCTCTTCCTTTATAACCTTTTTATTCTTTTCATTAAGAAAAGTAATTATTTATTTTCTCATCATTCAAAAATGAGCAAACGCTAATCTAATTAAGAGCGTGAGAATCATTAATGTAAAAAAATAAGATGTGCTTAACCAGTCAATATTAATATTCTTGCTTTAATTTCTTTTGTTTTGTCCGAATATGTAGCTTAATTAATAGAGTTCCTCAGTTTTTTTTTTTTGTTGAAAAAAAGCCCCAGCGGCATTTTTTTTATTGTTTCAATAGGTACATCCTAACTGATAGAAAATATTTTTTTCTAGACATAATGAAAGATAATAAGTTTTTAATTACTTTATCTTAATATCCAATTAGGTTTGTTACCACTTGCATAATCTTTTTGTGTTTTAACAACTAAACTGGAGTAAGTATAAGGTTACATAATTCAAACACAAAAAAAAAAAAAAAAAAAGAGGAAAGACCTAATAAAGGCTCGCTCCACGACTAATTCATCCGCCTCTCCTTGTGTGGGTTCCTCAGTTTAATGGTTGTTACAGTCAAATATTCAATACCTGCTCCTGGACATATGTGTTTATGTTGCTTTAGTCAAGAGAATGTTAGAAGGTAAAGAGTGTAAATTACTTGAAATTTGTTCCGCTCCTCCCTTAAAAGTAACTGAATAAAACTAATAAGATATATGCATTATGTTTTAATTATATTTGAATATAATTCATTTTTTAAGTGTTGTATTAGATTAAAAAGTATTTATTTTATATTTGAATAAAATATGTGTTTGGATAAAAGGTATTTTAGAGTTAAAAATTTAATATGATTAATATAAATAAAAATAAATAATAGAATTAAAAAGTTAATATGATTATTTTAAAAAAATTTTAAATAATAATTATTTTTATAACACTGTTAAAAATAATTATATTTAAATATAAAATTTTACGTTTAGTATAAAATTATATTATATTTAAATATGATTAAAATATAAAATTTTTGCCAAATGTAACGTAAATTACAAAGTCTCGGTTAAAGACGGATCGTTTGATGATCCTGTCCGTACTATAGAAACAATACATCTTGTCTCTGGATGAAGGGAAAAAAAAATTTTTTGGGCCACTAAAAAATAAAGAAAATTGCTATGATTTTTTTTTTAATCAACCTCTCTTATTTTCTATATTCTTTCTGGTCAAGTGTCTTCATATTTATTAAAAAAAAAAAAGTAAAGTCTAATTACAAACCAAATATTTATAATTTATCGCTAGTTTGCCACTTATGTATTTAAAAGCAAAAATAAAAAGGAAAAGTACAACTTTAATAATCCTTACTAATGAAGAAAACTAAGGTGGCGTTTGGTATTGATTTTGAAATATTTTTTGTTTTCAAAAAAATTGAAAATGAGAATGTTTTAAAAATTATGTTGAGATTATTTTTGAAATTGTGTTTGGTTATGTTTTTTGAGTGTATATTCTGAAAAATATAAAAATGAAATTTTGTTTGGTTATATATTTTGATAACTCATTTTATAGGTGAGTATCTTATAAAAATATATTTATTTTTAATTTTAAAAAATAAAAAATAAATTATTAGTCAAAATTTTAAAAAAAATTTTGATGGTAGGTTTTGCAATGAGCGATAGGGGTGGAAGAGATTGATGGTCTGAGCTCTAGATGACGGTGGTGACTAAAATTTAGGTCATAAGTCGATAGTTATCATCACGAGGGGATCGCCGTCATCGTCACTAGCTCATGATCATCAGCCTTTACTATTCAAGCTGTTATTTCACACAAATACTGACATATGTTTAAGTTTGGCAAATATGAATTACATCTTGAACTACTAATCAATTTCATTCACCAAAAAAAGAAACGTACATATATATATAAAATATCGTATATACAATACTATATCATGTGATATTTTTAATCTTTTATGCAAAAATTTAAAACAACTAAGTAATTGATTTACATATAACTTATTATTTATAATCTTTTTCTATGATATTATTTAAATAGTAATATAAAAATAAATATTATTAAAAATTATTGCATTTGAATTATTTGATTCGTATAATATAACACAAATTAGATAAAAAATAATAATATATATAAAGGTGTGTATAAGAGTCTCTCCGAGCATATTTATATATATTATATATATGTATTAAATTTTCACGACCTTTTCCTGTGGTTTAAGTTTTGAAAGAGACTTCAACCAAAAAAAAAAAAAAAAAAGTTTTAAAAGAGACAGCCATTTGGAACCAAATTTAAAGTGTATCGGATAAGAGTAATAGCTTCGCAACTAAATTGTCTCCTTGACAAGACGTACAACTTGAGCCTTTACCCGAAAAGAAGAGGGGGGGTAATAAAAAAAATAAAAGAAAAAAAATGCCTTTGGCTTAATTTCGAATACTAAAAAAACATTATCCTTTGCTAAATTTTCCCTTTTTTGGGCCAATTAAATTTAAGATATTGCCCACACAACGTAATACAATGGTCTTGTCTGGTAAAACAAGACAGGATTTCGTCTCCTCCTGGCTTTTGCTAGCCCTATAATTGATTGAAAAGCACTTTGCTTTCTCAACCCGTTTCTTTCACATTAATCAATCACTAGATTCATTGAAAGCAGACGTATAAATAAAATTCATTACTAGTAAATATAGAGACTCTAAAGTTGTACAATATATATGTTTTTTTTTTTAAATATTTTTTGTGTGAATAAAATACTAAGTTTGGAGAATTTTAAGATAGGATGTAAAAAATGCACTATTGATCTTAAAGAAAAGTACCAAATTATAAGATTTTTTTTTTTCCCTAATTCCGTTTATCTAACAGTTTAAAATTTTGTTGTGCTAGCTAGTAGAATATATATATATATATTTCCATATCCTTGTATCAGCTACATTTTCTATATATTTAGCAAGTGGTAAAGCTCCAAAGTACTATATATGCTTGGTGTTTGATAAAGTAGACCAACAAAGGAAATTATTTATGGTGTCGAGAATTCATGCATTTCCCTGTTGGTCTAGTTGAAGAGGAAACTGTGCGAACAGGAAAAAAACAAGACACAAAAAAACCATGCAGTACCAGCAATTTTTAATTAATTTTTGAAGCATTAGTTACAATTTCAATGAAAACAAACAAATATTCTTTGCCATTCACCAAAAAATATATATATTATTTGCCGACAAGGAAAATAGAGTTTGGAAAAACTTGAAAAGATGGTATCATTCTCCATGTTTTCATTTTGTTTATCTTTCCTCTTTGCGTTTTTCTACTTAGAACCACTCAAACGGAGAAGAAAACGTCGCATAAATTTTGTCAATATGTCATGGTGAGGATTATATAATCCATTTTTCCTTTCCTTTTGCCCTTTGAATGTCCTTCTCACTTTCTTTTTCCCCGCCTCACTTTCTTTTTCCCCGTCTTACCTCCTGAAAAGATAATGTTGTTAACTCGACTAGACACCTGTCCACATCCAACTCCAATGCTCCAAAAAGTTGCCCTTCTTTTCTCCATCTACCCAGATAGATGCTCTTGTCTCTCTCCTAGTTAAAATAATAGTAAAAATATTCAAATGCATAAAATTATAAAAAAAAAAATTTGCTTACAATTTTATATTTACAATTTTTACCTAAATATAAAATTTTATATTTAAATATAATATTTTTAATAAATATTTTAAATATATTTATTATTTTAAAATATTTTAAAAATAATTTTTTTTCTTATTCACATCATATTCTTTACCTATCACATTTTTAATTTATTTTTATTAATTATATTAACTTTTTAACTTTAAAATACAATTTAAATAATTTTCATTCAAATACACATTGTATTCAAATATAAAACAATTAATTTTCATTCAAATATAAAATATATTTAATATATTATATTCAAATGTAATATAAACGTAATATATTTATCAAATACTTTATAAGACTTGTTTGTTTTATTAATTTAAATTTAAAATTTATTTTTTAAAAAAATAAATAAAAAAATAATTAAATCAATTAATTTATATTTAAAATTTTATTTTATTTCATCATTTAGATATTTATAGGTTAATATGAGATACGTTATATAACTTATGAATCATTTACAATATTAACTCTTAAGTTTTACCTATAATTTATTCACACTGCCAAAAAAACAATCAATTACAATAGTAATCAAGCATACACCATACAAAAATTAAAATAATAAAACAAAAAATAAATAATTGGCCAGTTAATTAAAAAATGAAAAGAGAGAGAAAAAAAAAAAAATCAATCACCAAACATCTTTTTGTCTCTTGTCAAGCGCACAAAAGATACCGCCTTTGGCACGAAGACCGAGGCAGAAGCAGCGGGCCGTACAATGATCCCGCAATCTACGGGGCCAGCTCAATTGGGCCCCCTCAGGTAGTTGACACGTGCGCCTCCACGTGGGACCCACGCACCTCGTGCACCCACGTGGCTGCCCGTACTGATGTCGGCTACAGTGGGGCCGACGCCTTCCTCCACATGCGAGCCATAACATTTGGTATGATGCCGCGTGGAATCACCACGATCGTCCGATGCTCGTTTTCCCTCGTG
This sequence comes from Antiaris toxicaria, assembly GCA_035233585.1. Taxonomy (NCBI): domain Eukaryota; kingdom Viridiplantae; phylum Streptophyta; class Magnoliopsida; order Rosales; family Moraceae; genus Antiaris; species Antiaris toxicaria. Next base: position 4,856,590 of record CP141153.1, on the reverse strand, counting down.
GGCAGCATTAGGCCGTTGGATTAGTTGCACATGTTTCGTCCGTACGAGGAGGGCTCGGGGGGTTTGGGATATCGTGTATTTCCTTCTTTGGTCGAAACCCGTCTTGCCATTTATGGAGGGAAGCAACGGATCAGATCTCTATGGTGGTGGTGTGGGACCACTTTCTTTCCTATTTTTCCAAATTTTTCTTGCAGGTCATCTTTACTTTTTTTTTTTTTTTTTGGGAAAACTTAGGATAGAAACTGAGCTTGTTTCATACCATTTTGCATATATCAAATTTTTACATGAATTTGACACTTACACACACACACACACACACACACACACACACACACACGATTAAATGAGAATTGGAATCATTGCTCATTTTCTCCGTCACTATTTTACATACCCTTACATTTGAGAGACATTTGGCCAAAATATTTGGAACGCAACTATTTTAGATAAAAACATTTAATCCCGTAAAAAAACATCCAAATGACTACAAAATTACCTCATGACATTTAAAATTTTTGCTTAAACGTTATAAATGTCAATATTTTGTTACATTTTATTCCATTTCAAACGTTTTCCTAAGCGCTCAGGTGAATGTCGGGAAATGATTCTTCCCAAATGGACGGTTGGTTTGATATGGAATATAGGCTACACGAATTGGCCCATAAATAGCAAGAAAGAATATCAGAACCAGACCCAAGTTGAGTACATACTCATCCTTGACTAAGCTTGGCCCAGCTACCCATTCATCCCATAGAGTAGAATCGGAAACTGTTTTTTTTTTTTTTAATTTTTTTTTTCAAAACTTGAAAGGAAATATGAAGCAGAGTGTAGTATACTTAAAGACTATTTTATCTTAAATATTTTTAAAACTAGTTATTAACTTCCAATATTTTTAAAAAATTACCTATATTTTTAGAATTTAAGAGTGGAATTCAGCACCGTAATGTCACAATCATAGAATGCGAGACTATGCTTAATGGTTGTGCAATTGCAAATACATAAATGCCAGGATTTCTGTAGTAATGGGGGGAAAAGAAACTTTGGTTCTATTAACTTTTTGGTAAGAATTTTTATTTTAGTTCAAAATTTTGGCTCGACTACCATCTTCTACATTGTTATGAACAAGGCTCCTGAACAAAAGCTCAAATGGAGTAGAGAAAAGAAAAGAAAATAAAAAAATAAAAAATTTACCGAAGACAAATGGTGGCTATGGTATGAGTCCTGCTATATGACCCTGGACGGTCACCAAATCACAAAAAATGAGGGCATCCACCAAACAATATTCTAAACAGAACACAGTCTAAATGATGATAATCTGCTCCCCAACTTGTTTTTGGTTTCTCTTCCGCTTCTATAGGCTATAAAAAGAATGATTGAGTTGTACCTGAGATGTAGGTGAATTTTGGAGGGAAAAAAAAACAAGGTATTTACAGGTCAGGAACGGCCATAGCAAGCAGGGTCGGGAATCACGATCAGTCATCTCGGACGATTGTTAATCTCATTGTCAAGAAGTCGAGCCACCAAGTCTCGACCGGCTGTCGACTGATTGTCATTTAACATTCTGTACAGTAAGTCTAGTTCTTCTAGGTTAGCCTTCTTGAAGAGGCCTCCGAGTATTGTATCGACCCCAGTAGGCAACAGATTATTGTCAGGGGCCCCTTGAGCACTTCCTTGCTCCGACGTCCTTCCACCAGTGTCTTTGGATCGAGAAGTTTGAGGAATTTGTACCTGAGGCCGAGAGTAGGGTCGAGAATCCCAGTACTCGGAACACACCCGATTTCGATCCATTGCCTCAATCACCTGTTTCACAATGTAAGCCAGGGGTTGAGGTTAAATATTTTAATGATAAAGGGTACATGTCTAGAGTGAAAACCATGTAAAAATGCAGTATTATTCACCTGCACTATGGCTGGCGAGGTAAACCCAAACATCTCGAAGCCATCAAGACTGCCAGGAGGTTGTAAAGGCGGAAGGTTCAATCTTCCCGCTTTATGCTGCCTTGTAATCTCATGATTCACTCTTTCTCTCACCATTTCCCAACAACGAACAGCTGAACCATGGACGAACATTTCACTTGGACAACTCTCCAAGGAAACCTAAAACAGAAACAAAGAATATATCTTTCAGTTATTACAGGCCTAGTAATCACGTCTCTGTCATTATTTTTTTAACCATGAAGAAAAGAAAACCTTCTCCAAAGCATTATACTTGGAAAAAAGTTAAGAAAACTTTCTCCAAAGCGTCATACTTGACCTCGAAAGAGGTTGGCCAAGCGCGACACAACATACCACTTAAAAAATTATTATACAGAAAGCTTAACAATATAACAGGGAATACACACAGCATAAATGCACTAATAAAAAAGTTGGACAAAAAGATTATACATAGCAAAGAAATATCCAATACCATGAAAAGCGGCCCGTCCCGTTCTGCATTGAGCACTTCTGAGATATAATAACACATGTTTGATGGATCTAAAATATTCATGTATCTAACACGGCTCTTAAATCCTGCACCAAAAATACCAAAGTATTAATGGCATAGTTGTGAGCTCTTGTTTATTTTTGACAACAAGTGGACTATACTTGTGATGGGTACAAAACATTCAAGTGACAAACCTCTTGGAAAAATGGCCTGGCTATTACACCATGATTTCCCAGAAAGCACAACTCCATATTCCAAAGGCTCGACCATGCAGTTGATCCTCCGCACTACTTTTGCTATGCGAGGTCCCTTCTGCCGGTAATATCTATCCACATTGTTTGGGCTGGATGACGCATTTCCAGTCAAAGATCTTGTATTGTCAGCTAAATTTGTTGCCCCACTATCAGGTTTTCCACCACCACAAGGCTGTGCATGCTGAGAATCATTCCGCATATTAGCAACACTTTGATCATTGTTTTCACTGATAGCAGAAGAATGTTGAAGTGTTCTGCCACATTCTGAACCGGGAGAACCCAAATTTGGAGAAATTTTTGGTGGATTTGATCCCACCTGTCCCTGGTTTTCTTGAGGTTCGTTCTTCACATGGATTAAACAAGATGAAAAACCATTCTTGTCTCCGTCAGGCAAGGAACAGCCAACCTTTTCACCCATTCCCGTGGTACCAATTACAAAGTCGGAATAAATCGGGTCTTCATTGTCGTTACGAGAGGGTACTTCATCATCAGGACGTGTCAGCCTCTTAGAAAGATCTAACTGCTTAGCAGCCAAAGTCTCTTTATCTTTATCTTTATCTGAAACTTGCTTTTTTAGGTCATCGCCCTCATCATCACTAAGAAGTATAACATCATCATGTTCCAAAACTGGAGTCTTCTTCATGGTAGATCTCCCTCCAATCGGATTTGTGGTGTATGATGTGTCCTCTTGTGACAACAGACAAACTGAGATTCTTGAATCGGAATCCAAATGTATAGTTTCTTCTTTCTTGAACCGAGAATTATTACTCGTCCCCATAATTTCACGTGGAGTACGAGAGGTGGATGATGGTGCTGTAACTTTTGAAGGCAATGCAGCTCCTAGGGCAAGTACTATCATATTCTGATCACTTGAATTTGCATGCTTCTCCTTGGGGATTCCTGTGGCCAGCTGATTTTTACAGCTACTGACTGATGGCTGTGAATTTAAACCTCCAAGTACAGCTCCTCCCTCAGACTCGGAATTAGTAATGTGCATATGATCTCTGTTGACATAAGAACTCAGTGCAAGTCCAAGGTCTAGTCTAGCCCATCTGTATATTGAACTTAATTTTCCCTCCAATGCCTCAACTAGGATGTATAATTCACTGATGTCGTAACGAAAAAGAAAGAATTTATCACCCCAAGCACATGGACATAATTGCTTTGCGTGATTCAAGCATGCAAACTTATCCGGTGAACAATGACAACCAGCAGCAGAGAGATGCAAATCAAACAGGCATACACTGCATTCCCTCTCACTAGCAGCATCAAAATTGCTCTCCATTTTCACTGCCTGTGACGAACTGCAAAGAAATTCCCTCCTCATACGCTCCATGTCAACACGTGACTACCAAGGGGGGAAAAAAAAAAGGTGTCAAAGAAGCAACCAAGTAGCATAAGAATAAATTCGAGAATAAATTGTTACTTACCCTAAGGCTATGTTTGGTAGGAGAGAAAAGTGGAAAGAAAGAAAGAAGTTGAGAGATTTGTAGAAGGATTATGACAATTATGGTTGTTTGATAGGAGGGAGGGAAAGGTGAAACGAAGGGATTTGAGGAGGGATTCTCAATCTTTCAAAAGACCATAATTTTACTCTCTCCAAATTAAAGAGATTTTTGGAGAGAATCAATTTGTTTTGTTAATTATTTACTAAAATTATAATAATACCCTCGTCAATATCAAATATTCTTTTCTTAGTCGAAAAAAAAAAAAAGAAGATAACAAACAAATTAATAAAAGATAAAATTGTTATTTTACAAATAAAATCTATTGTTTCCCTTCCCTTGCATCTTTATACCAAACAAGAGAGATGATTTTTGCTTTCTTTCCCTCTTGCTATACCAAACATCATAAAAGAAAGGATCTCTCCCTCCTTCCTTATCCCCTCACTTAGGTGATGTACCACTCCTTCCTTCCACTTTTCCCTTCTTCCTACCAAACATAGCCTAAAAAGAATGTGAAATAATAATAATAATTAATTACTGTAGTTCATTAACAAAAACGAGAGATGATGAATTACGTAATCATGTAATCATGATTGACACAAATCCATTTACGTAAGCATGATTAAGAATCAGGGAAACAATACACCACAAACAAAAAATTGAGCTACTGCTACCATCTAAAACGAGCCTTAAAATCCATGAATACCATCATCAACGTGAGAACTACATTACACTGCTTCGTTGTACTGTAACCATAGAATTTGCGTTTTGCAGTTAGGCCCTAAAAAAAAATCTTGGAATTTTATCTATATTTAAGCCCCAGTACCAAACAAATTAGCATAGCAAATAAGATCCGACTCCAAAATGGTAAGGTCTGACACTAAATCACTCCATACTGAAAATTGTTGGAATGAACACAAAAATAGTAAGCTTAGCATTTACCTTGAGTGCTTTTACTAAGATCCCATCCTTTCCACAGACATCTTTCCATCTTAAGTTATCTGCAGTATTTTTCTTCAGTAAGTTGAGCTCCCAATGCGCTCTTACTGCTTCCCTTGCTGCACCAAGTAGTAATTTATCATGGGAAATAGAAGTCTTCCTTCCCTGCTCACAGTATAGCTCTATCGCAATCTGCCCATGGGGCAACCAGTCAACAGGAGCAACATTTACTGCCTCTGCACAATTGAAGCCGCAGTTGAACCCTGAATGGTATGCTCGAGGAAATGTTAGAATAAACTCTCCAGCATTCTGAACGCATCTGTAGACTGGGACTCCTTCAGATTTGAGTATAGAGGGGGAGAGCTGAGTGACCTGAATATAAAGGGTGAAAAATCACCAGTTGAGGGCATTGATAGCATGCAACGGTAGAGTTAAAACTTCAAGTTTGAAACAACAACATATCCACTTAAGCTATGTAGTATACATTAGTTGAACTACAAGTATCCAAAAAGGCGAATTAATAAGAAGCAAGAGTGTCGAGATTAGGGCTAAAGAAAAATCATCGAAGGGAAGAACTTAACTCATGCAATGATATCATCAGTTTCCTTTAAATAATCATAATTACGATACTGAGAGAGAAAGAGAGAGAGAGAGAGAGTGTGTGTGTGTGTGTGTGTGTGTGTGTGTGTGTGTAAATATAGCTTATTGGTGCACTTCTATATGTCCAGGGAAGCATATCACCAGGAGCCACAATTTTCGAAACATTACACAATTACCACAGAGCAGGAACTATTACTCACCAGCTTATGAAGCAAGTCCGGTTGTTCTTCAAAAAGGTCAGGCAAATGCTTTCTCATAGCCTCTTCCAGTTTGCAGGCATCCTTTCCAGGGACACCGTACCACAACTTTGGAGCACCCCAATGCATATAATTCAACGAGTACAAGTGGTGATCCTCAACATGCTGCTTTCAAAATTTTATAAACAAAAGAAAAGGCAGCAGAATTAAACATTCTTCAAACATGTAAAAGACAGTAATAAAAGAAGTTTTTTTTTTTTTTAATGAAAAAAAAGGGCGAAGAAAGGAAGCAATGGACGTATTTGATTTGTTTGAAAAGTGTATTTCCTTCTATAACTTGACTGACAAAAAAAATATCAAATATGAGTAAGAGAACAAGTTCATAAAGGAGGACAACCCATCCCTGAAAAATTAAAGAAAAAGAAGATAGAATGAAAGTCTAAGTGAACGCAAGTTTGCACATTCAAGGACACTAGGCCATAGGATTGTCAATGGTGACTTGAAAGTATTAACTCTGAACAGTGTAACAACTATCCATAGGAATATTTAGTCTTACCCAACAGAATGAAGAAAAGCACATGCCTATATACAACCAAGGCACCAGAACACCAGAAATGTCACAGCTTTCATAAGAGAGGATAGATCCAGGAAGCCTCGGAAAGTTGTTCAAGTTCCAGCCAGACTTTACGTACTGTTCTTCTGGAGCTGAAGAACCTTGATTGGACGTCTTTGGAAAGCCACTGCCAAAGGCCCCCGTTTCCAAATCAGCCCCATATAGCACCTAAAAGGGCAAAGAACAACCGTAATTTGGCCAGTTGAATGGAGAAAGACAAACACAATGAAAATAATAACAGGTGAAAAAACTTGATAATTATGCATATTCATATTTATATCAGCCCCTTAAGCAGTACCTCAATTTCTTCTGTAGGCTTCTCCACCATCCGCCAATATTCCCCCTCGATATTGTCCACAGATGGTTCGCTGCACTCTTTATGAATAGTTAGGTTACCTCCCATATCAGCAACATTGGCATCTTTGCTGAAGTATTGGCTCTTGAAGTTATCAGCATATTTTTGAAACGTTTCCAGGGTAAACTCTGGACCAGGTTCAAACCCAAACGTTTCTACCTCCGGATACCCAGCCTCCCCAGGTCCTCTACTACCAGTAACACAATCAGCCCCCATTCTTGAGCATCTCCTCCGTTTCCTCTTCATTTGGTTTTGAATTATTGACATTTTCCTCAGCGAATCCCGATTTTGAAGTTTGTCAATTCTCTGGACACGAGTAGCAAATCTAGAATTCTCCCAAATCTTTTTCTCCTTAAGGGGACAGGGAGGTTTCCAAGAAGGAGGAGGAACAATGCGACAAATTCCATACAGTTCAGCTTTTGGACGAATACTTGCTATATATCTCAGAGTATCTTCAAATTCCTGACAAAGGCCACAAACTGATTCATATAACCGAATTCTTCTAAACAAATTTCTATTTATAGCTTCCAAATAACATTAACGGGTAATGAAAGAAAATTAGTGAAGTTTAATATCACAAACTGAGGAAAACATTATGAAACTTCAATAGCACAAAAAATAAGCTACAACAGAGACCTCTTTGGTCGGGTAGAAGACAGGAGCATCTTGAATGTCAGGTTTTCTAGAACCCTCGGGATGCCATCTTGCAGCAACCTACTCCAACAGGTTAATTGAAATGATAGTAAGGTTGAATGTTTCTACATGGTTTTCAAAGAAGCGATTATACTGAAAAGGTTGTGTTAACATCAAAAATGAGTCGAGCACATAAATTTAAGAAATAAACCTTTTGGCAATCACTACATTCAGAACATCCACGGATTACCCCCTTTGGAAGTCCCATAGGGAAATTCTGCAAAACATGAACAGGTTAATTAGGCACCGTGTAAGTCTAGCATTTTCGTGTGGAAAGAGGCAAAAGGAGATATCAATCACGATGCATCTGAAACAAAAAGACCAACAAGAAAACAAAACACCCACTGGATTAAGCCGCTCAGAATCACAGTCATCCTCTGGACTGCAATCATATCTCCCTGGCTTGCGCCTGAGGGGCCTGGCATTCTTTGCAGCATCACTAGCATCAACATTAGTTTCCATCTTAATCGAGCGCGGCTCAGGGGCACTAGTAGAGGCCGAAAAGCCAGGCATGCTTTTACTATCTTGATTTTTAGTATCATTGACCCTCTTTAAGTTGAAAGATGTGAATGACTCGAAACCTGGTGGAACTGGGGGGAAGTCTTCGTTGTCTTCTTTGATGCAAACTCTCATGAGTTCTGTCCCCATTGAACTGTAAAATTAAATATTTAATGGCAGTCTTCTGTAGTTATGATCAATCAAAGGAGTTTCTCAGGAGGACAACCGCTTCTGCTTTGATACTTTGGGAACTGTGAGCGGATGGTGTTAAGTAGTCACTAATTAATGGAATAATGCTCATTGACCCAAGACGGAACTGTGTTGATAAGCATCTGGTCTGAGAAGTTACCCTAGACTCTCGGTATGTTCCTACAGAATTGCAGAACAAGTTGGTTTATCAGTTCTGCGAGACAAAAACGTAAAACTCAAGCCACAGCATAGTTGAATAAACAGAATTACAACAAATAAAAGTGGGCAAAAAAGATCAGCACAAGCCACAGTTGGAGAAGAACAGCAAGAGATAAAGCAAACTACAATGGCAAGAAAAGGTATAATGGCCAATTGACAAAAACCAAAATTCTTCATATATCTCTATAAATTCTAGCAAATAAAATCAACTTTCGCTGCAAATAGATTCCTCTTTAACAATATCAGAAGATTACAATTCTGCATAACGTTAATGAATCCTTGGTTTGAAATCCCAGTAAAAAAATAAAAAAATAAAATCCTTCTCTTAGTTTACAAATAAAAAATAAAAATAACTTATCTTCACAATTTCCTTATATATCCCCCAAGATGCTATCCTAGCATTTTGTCACCGTACACAAAGTTGAGAAAGTCACTTACCAGATCCTTTAATATTAAACATAAATAAACAAGAAAAAACGAAGTTTCATTAGCAAGAAAAACATTGACAATTTACAAAGGAGAGTAAATAACTCATTCGCAAACAAGTCAAACTATGAACCCACATTATGATTTTGATTGCAGAAACAGTATTTAGTTGCTAAAATCAGACACTAAAAATATTTGATCCAAAATCCACAAGTTCTTCATGCAAGAGACAAAAAATTCTCACAAAATACATTACAAAATTTACCATCATAAAACAAACAAACAAAAAATTCTCCAGAATTGAAATCCATCACAAAGAAGATCATCACAGTGACAAAGAACAACAAAGAGAGAGAAAAGGACAAGATGACCAAAAAAAAAAAGAATTTATTCCAAAAAAAAATAGTAAATAAACTCAAGAATAAGAACTAAACTATTTTTATTTTTCTTCTTCACGGAATTTGGCCTTTAGAGTCGTTGATCCAAGGTCTGAAACTCTTCTTTGAGCAAAACCCAGCTCAGAAAATAAAAATAAAAATAAAAACAAGAATTCAATAGAGTTGACTTAAAAATATCAAAATCTGATCCAATTTTAAACTATAAACTCTTGTAAAAACTCTTGAATTTGAAGATAATAAAAAAAATTAAAAAAAAATTGGGGGAATCTGATTGGCCCAGATCCAACCCTAACCCTAATCAGACAACAAGAACCGAAGGCAGAGAAACAGTAATCGGTAATCAACCGTTTCAAATTATGGAGGATGAGATAATCACCGAAGTTTCTAGATTAGCAAAAATTAATTAAAATAATATAAAAATACAGATAATTATAGGAATTTTTTCAGACCATCAATAAAAGGAAAAAAGATTGCCGGAATTACAGTGATACAAGCAGAAATCAGAGATGAGTAAATCCGGATGAAATCATAGACGAAGAATTTTTAAAATTTTGGAGAATAAAATTGGTAACAAATTCCAAAGTTCTAGAAACCCTAGCCTAATGACAATACATTTTTAGGAATATCAATATGAAAAATACAAAAAAAAATACCCAAAAAAAATATAAGTGCATGTAACAAATTTCAGTACCAGGATTTTTTTTTTTTTCTTCTTCTTTTAAAGTACAAAATAAATGAATACCTTCCATTAAAAGGCCATGCCTAAACAATAATAATGATGTTCTTGAATTGTTTTCACGTTTTGGGCCAATTTTACGTCCCAAAAGAAGCAAAACTTAGATATATTTATTTTTTGTTGGTTGATATAAAAAAAAAAAGAAAGAATTCTTCAATTCTAAAGAAAATAAAATGAAATAGAATATGATTTCTTTTGGTGCCGTGAATTTTAATGGGTGGGTGAATTTTGGATCCTACGTTGGAGATATTAATTTGTGTATATTTAACAAAAATACAAAATAAAATAAAAATGAAAATAGCGTGAGAAATTGACGAGATTTTGAGGTGTGGCCTGTGAGACGGGTTCGGTATTTGGGTGCTTTTCGAATTGCGTGTGTAAGGTGGCGACTGACAGAGGAGCGCAGCTTCGAGGGACACTCAGCCAATTGTCTCTCTCTCTCTCTCTCTAGCTTTTCTGTTGTAAAATATCTTTGTTGAAATGCTTTCTGTAAATCTAATCAAAATTATATTAAAATAAAAATAAAATGATATTATATTGTTTTAATTGTTAAAAACGAAAGTTTATGGATAAAATCAGTAGTGGATATACCAATTATTTTTGTGAAAAAATATATGTTAAAGAATAGAGTTTTTATATAGACTTATATTGAGATATTTAACGGAGCAAAACAAAAAAAAAATATGTAAATTTTTCAAAAGAAAAATTAGAAAATCTAAAAATCAAATAAAAGTCTATCGGAGCGGCTTGGCCACGGGAAACTTGGCTCCTAAATTGAATATCTTTTTCATACCACACGGTAATATTATGAAAAATAAAGTACTCGTAAAATTTATAGAGAAAACAAAAGAATGGAAATATTACAGTAAGATATGAAAAGATAATCAATCTAACGAATTTAAATATAATATTTATTTACAGTATTTTAAATATATTTATTATTTTAAAATATTTTAAAAATAAATTTTTTAAAATTCATTTACATTATATTTTCTCTTTATCTCAATTTTTTTATCTATTTTTATCAATTACATTAACTTTTTAACTTTAAAATACAATTTAAATACTTTTCATCCAAACACATATTGTATTCAAATGCAAAGTAAATACTTTTCATTCATATATAAAATATATTTAATGTATTACGTTTAAATGTCATAACGTAATACGTTTATCAAACGCGTTATTAATATTTAAAATAGAATAACTAGTAAGTGAGGAGGATATTTTTTGTGAATTGACCGGCAAATTAAAAGTTGTGGTGAGAATAGATTTTAAAATAAAAAAGAAAAAAGAAACAAAAACTTTAGGACATAAATTTTATAGAAGAGAGTGAGGGTAACAAAAACTAAAATTGGATTTTACTAGAATAAATGAATTAAAATAATAAATACCATATAGCACAAAATCTGATTTTTTTTTTCTACTATTTTCTCGACAATCAAACAAGAAATCAACTAGAAAAAAGCAAAAAAACTTATTGAATTTCTTAATCATCAATTAACAAGGCAATTTGGGGAATCTGGAATAGACCACGCACAATTAATAGATTTAAGTAACAATTGCCGATAATTGACTTTATTTGTAAATTCATCTACAAATAAAAAATGTGATGCGATTAGGTTAAACAAAAAAAAAAGGAAAAAAAAAAATTTTGATTCATCGCTTTTACAGTGGAAGGAGTAACAAAATCAATATTGGATTGAGCTAAACTAATGATATGAAAAGGACTTAAAAGAACCAGTATCATATAACACAAAATCGAATACACTTATTTCTATAATTTCTGGACAACCAAACAAAAAATCAATTATAAGAAAGTGAAAAACACATTGGGTTTATTAAATTACCAATTAATGATAAGGCGATTTTGAGCTAAGCTCCAGATGTTTGCAACATTGTATATATATTATATTTTTATTTAAATATAAAAATATTATATTCAAATATTAATTACATCATATTTAAATATAATATAATTATTATTTATTATTTTATTATTTTTACTGATCATATCATATATTTTTTTCTTTTTTTTTCTCTACTTTTACCTATCATATCACATATTCGTTATCAAAAATAATTCAAATAATTTTCATCCAAAAACACATTGTATTTGTAAATTATATTCAATGCATTTGTAAATATTTTTTCTCCAAATATAAATTATATTCAATATATTATATTTAAAAATAATACAAACACAATACGTTTATTATACGGATCCTAAAATAGCCCATGAAGAATATCTTCTAGTGAGAATATAGGGTAAAGATCTAAGGGCCCGTTTGGGAGCTGTTTTCCAGCCCGTAAAAATCAACTTTTTTCCAAAACTTCACCACTTTTTACTATTTATATCTCCAAAATACTACAGTAAACTCCAAATTTTAAAAATTCATAACTTTATGTATACAAGTTCAAATGAGATATTTTTTTTTAAATTACATAGAATTTTGAGAGGAACGAAACAATATCCATATTGATATTTTTTTTCTAAATTTTTTTTAAATTTTTATTTTTTCACCTCAAACAGTTTTTTCTCCCAAGCACATTTTTCAAAACAACTTTTTTCTAACCCAAAAATAATGTCTTCAGCCTCCTCCTCCAAACTCCCCCTAAATCTGCAAAATCAGGTGTGAAAAAACAGTGAGAACAACAAAAATTCAATGAAAAAAAGGAAGTGAGAGTGGTAGAAATTTAGGTGATTGATGAGAAAACTAAAGTTTGAAGTTTAATATAATGTTTCTTTCATTTACTCTTTAATATTTATATATTTATTATTTATTTATTTTGATTAATTTTAATGTTTATTTACTTTTTTTAAGCTATTAATTTCATATGTTGCCCTGTTTACCACATATTCTTCCTTTCAATTCCATTTTCCAAATTAATATGACAATCGACAAGGCAATTTCACGGTTTATTTTTCACTTTATTAGTGACAACAATTTAGGCTAACACCTTCTCTCAATGACTTAGAAATATATATAAGGTGTTTTATTGACACATCTTTTTTTATTTTCTATGCACCTTTTTTAAATTTAAAATAATTAAATTTATTTAATACACATCTTTTTTATTTTTAAAATTATCCTTAATTATTATAAAATAAAAAATACACCGTTATTTTAAATTTCTTTTCATACTAACTTTTTTTTTAATTTTGATGTTCTATTTTAGGTTAAATTAAAAATTTTACAAGAAAAAAATATTAAAAAGAAAAAATACAAATAACATAAGCTATTTATATATATAATAGAATAAATTCACGATTTTACAAAAAAAAAACTTAAAAAAAATGTAACATATTCGTATATTTATATATATATATATATACACACACAATAAAACAACAATGATACATACGCATAACAAAAGAACAAAAGCATATAAAACGAGAAAGAACAAAGAAAAAAAAAAGACAATATGCCAACAAATAATACATAAAAAGAAATATATATACAAAGAAAAAAAAAAAAAAAGCCATAATATAAAAGTTTACAATGAAAAAATAGTTAAAATATTTAAAATACCTCAAAATTTTATGGGCTACTTGTTGAAAAATAAAGATTAAAGTGAAAATTAGAGTTTTTGTTATAGGTTTTAAAATAATAATATTTATAAGTTATTTATTTAGGAATTTGATATATGGGTGTGTATAGAAATAAGAAAAAAAGAATATAATTAAGTTTCTTTTAATGATTGAGTTTTGTTTATGTAATTAAATGTATTATTATTGTCCTCTTATGTCATTTTATTTAAGGGTTTTCTATAATTAAAGAATTTAATGTGTAAAGTAAAAAAGGATATGCTAATAAAATCGTCTATATATGGATTAAAAACCGGGGGATCTTTATATCGGGAATGTATAAACTATTTTTTAGGTACTTATTCAATTATTTTTTTAACAATATGATCTATGATTGTAAGAAATTATGTGTCATACACAATAAATTTTTAAGGTAAATATTTATAATTTAGATCATAAAAAATTAATCCAATATATAAATAGCAATTTTTATATACAATAAAATAAAGGACAAAGAAAAATTAGATGAATAAACATTTTTTTAATTTGAAGGTGTGAGATTTAAACTTTACATCTTTAAATAAGTCGGGAGTGGTATTACGATATGTTATATCTGCAATCATAAAATGATAGTTTTTAAACATTTATTTAAATAAATGACCAATTTATTTTTTTTAGAAAAATCATGATTTATATAATCAATAAGTAAAAAATATATGTATTAATATTGATTAATCATAATCTGTAAATTTTACTGTTTAATCATTTTTAAAAAATGACAAAACTTGGACAACTTATTAACAACACGTTTGGTAAATGTTTTTTGATGTTACGAAAACTAATTTTATACCAAACGTAAAGTTTTACATTCAAATATAATTATTTTCAACAGTGCTATGAAAACAATTACTATTTAAAATTTTTTAAAACAATCACATCAATTTTTCAACCCTAACTATTTATCTTTACTTTTATCAATCGCATCAACTTTTTAACTTTAAAATACTTTTCATCTAAACACATATTTTATTCAAATACAAAATAAATACTTTTTAACCAAATACAACACTCAAAAAAGAATTGTATTCAAATGTAATTAAAACGTAATATTTTTATCAATTAAAACCCTAATTATTTATCTCTACTTTTATTAATCACATCAACTTTTCAACTCTAAAATACTTTTAATCTAAACATATATTTTATTCAAATACAAAACAAATACTTTTCAATCAAATACAATACTAAAAAAAAATATATTCAAATGTAATTAAAACGTAATATTTTTACCAAACGTCCTGTAAAAGACTTCTAGAAAAATAGTACAAATTCCTTTAAAATTATTGCTTTCCCAATTGTGCGTTAAGGGCAGTTCATATATCACATTCACTAAAAAATATATATTTATTTTGTCTTCCTTTTTCTCTTTGGACACTTTTTCTAACAGAGTACGAAAACTAATTTACAATTAGATCTTAACCAAATTGGGTTAATTGGTTGAGAATTTTATGATGGAGTATGGAAAAATATCTTAATGTTTTGAACATTTAGATTTATATAGATTTGTTTAATTTTTAATAATTTTTTTTAATTTTGATATAGTTTTGCCATATCAAACATCCGACTGATAAAAGTTATGTTTAATATATATTTTTTCTCTTCGTTTTAGTTTTCTCGTATTCCAAGCAGTTTCATTCCATGGGCGCCATAAGAAATTGCACGTTGTTTCGTAGAAGTAACCACAAACCATTTTTGTTACCAAAAAGACGCTTATTTTCACAAGTTTGAGACTTTTCCGTCAGCTAAATATATCTATATATATATATGTATGTGTATACCATATACTATGATATTATGATAAGTCGTGTTATTTTTTTTTTTAATTTTTCTTGTGGATACCGTGTTACGATATTTGATTTTCAATTATCATCCTATTCGATTATGAGATTCATGAGATTCATGAGATTAACGTTCTTGTACCTTACGCGGAGTTGGAGACTTATTTTATTAGGGGCGTGAAAAGAATTCTAAACTAAGATGATAATAAATAAAACAAAACTTTTTTTTTAATAACACCTTTTCTTATACCTTTATGTCCCCACTTTTACTTTTTTTTTAATGTTTATAATATTTTTAATTATTTTCTTTCCTGCAAAAAAACTACTGATTCGTTTGGTAAATGCATTATATTTGAATATAATTTGTTTTTTTAAATGTTCTATTTGGTTGAAAAATATTTGTTTTATATTTGAATCAAATATGTGTTTTGATAAAAAATATTTTAGAGTTAAAAAGTTGATGTGATCGGTAAAAATAGAGATAAAATATTAGAGTTGAAAAGTTAATGTGATTATTTTAAAAAACTTTTGAATAATAATTATTTTCGTAACACTGTTAAAAAAGAGTGTATTTAAATATAAAACTTTTTGTTTAGTGTAAAATTATATTGCGTTTGAATCCAACAACACTAAAAAAATGTTGCAAACGAGCACTATGAGTGCGTTTATTTTGCAGGAAAAAAAATATGAACAATTGTGCTCTTTTTTCTACCTAATCATGCGTTTTTTTTATAATATAAGTAACGAGAGTTTAATGGGCGCCACCACACAATATAATAAATGAGAAAACAGAACACCAACTCTTATACGTCCCTTGTTATTAATTTTTTGTGAAAAGAATTGAGTGTCAAATTTACTTACATTTTCTTAGTAATTACACTAATGAACATTCTAAAGTTGTAAACATTAGAGGGACAATATAATTAATACCATTGTACTATTTAATAAGCAAGTAAATATTAGAAATAAAGCGAATTAATGATTATATTTCTTATTTTTTTACTTTTATGATCATATTACATTTCGCATTATGATTTGGTAATTAATGCGCTCTAAGTTTGGAATTAAGATTAGCAGAGTTTTTAAAGTTTGGGTTCAAGGAATGTTTATATTTTTAGAGATTAGTGTGGTTAGTTTTATTTAGTTGAGTTTTCAATTTAGCCAATTCGGATTATCTCAATCAACTGGCGTTTGGTAGATGTGTAATTTATTTTTAATATATTGAGGATTATCTCGAAATTTTTAGGGAAAAAAAATATGTAAGTAAACCATGAAATTAGAAAGCCTCAATGGGGCAAAAAAAAAAAAAAAAAGGGAAGGTAGTTGAAAATTGCGTTAAAAATCTCTCTATGCATATTAAATGGAGTTTTAGTATTATTCAATGATGTCTTGCAATTATGTGTGTGTGTGTATATATATGTGGTTAGTATCATTCTACTTCGTATTATTATAATTAATAAAAGAAATCCTAAAATGGATTAGTAAAACGGAATAAGTCCAATTGAATGCTGTTTGAAAGATGAGCCTATTTCACTCACCACCATAAATTGGAGAACAAATAGTTTATTAGCCAGACTGGACTCTTGGTTAAGGTTATTGAATATTAAATCTAAACATATCTCGAATTTTAAGGATTTGAATGGTGTATGAGTAGAGTTTAGAATGAAATAAAATTTTGAATCTAAATTAGTTGATTTAGTTATAATTTTTATTGATTTTTCAAAAAAAGATAAAACTGAAACCAAAATTTTAAATTTGAGACTTTAAATCATTCACTCCTGAGAAAAAGACGAGAAAAAAAGATGATACATTAGCAGTGACAAATATAAATATTTACTTACAAGTAGTTCTTTTGTTGTTAAACGAAGTGTACAACCAAGCAAAAATGAAGTCCGGTAGAAAAATATGAGCATCAGCACCATACTCTATATTGGCCAGTTACATATGTATACTTTATTTTATCCTATTATTCCGGGCAACAAATAAAAATTTGTATTATTGTTGTTGTTATTTTGCCGAGAGGTCAGAGCTATGTTTGGATGTGTGGCCAACGTAATTTCCAAGTTATGATGTTGACTGTGTCGCATTAAAATACAAGGCTAGAGCATGTCAAACCGTGGCTTTTGGGTGGCCGAAGGATTCAATTCTTAGTTTTAAAAATAATAATGAAGCATCTTCTTCAATTTATTTAGGTGGGGTTGACATTGAGAATATATATATATATATGTTTTTTCTGTTTAACAGCTCAATCAAAGGCAGGACTCTAGTTTTGAAGAGCACAACATGATATGTGGTGTCAAGTGAGTTCCTCTTATGCCCAGTCATACTTCTACCCGCATCAAGTCTGCAAGTTGAATGGTATAAGTTTGAAGGAATAACGTAAGAAAGGGAAGTCGGCTGTGACGGCCCACCCTGCTGTAGAGGCTCCACAGTGTCATTACAGTTAACTCTGTAGTTAATTGCAGTAGTCTGTAGACCTCTAGGGTAGCCGGCAATCATGCTAAAATGAAAACTTGCTTGCTAATTTACGGAATAAAATTTTTTTTTCTTTAAATTTATAAACTGTTCGAAAATGTGATAAGGAAATCATGTTAATAAAATAACATGCACATGAATCATGATTCTCCTATCACAAAATCTTAACTTGAAATCTTGTTCTTGAAACTACATGGTTTAATTTTCAAAATCTGTACAGCGGAAGACTTAAGGGTGACTAAATCCCTTGCCCAATCCTCCCCGGCATGCATCTTCCCTGTTCGTCGTCCACCGTACACTACTGGTGAACAGGTCTCTTATCTGCAACATGTGAACAAACTGATGAGTTATGAGCTCAGTAAGTTCAAACATAAAAACATGAAACATGACATGCTGTACTGCTGTACTCATGCAAGAAACTGGACACTGTAAACATGCTCGTGGCTGAAGGATTAGTCTTAGGATATTGTCTATTATTTTAATTCTGGTTTTGGGCCCCTGATTGATCGTACCGACATGTTAGCGTAACTAGGAGCGATACTTTAGTGCTAACCTCCTCAGTTCTAATTGATGTAAAACATAAGAACCTCTCCGTGGGTCGAGAGGCCGATACGCCAATAATTGGTTTAATTACCATCTTGCTGGTGTTCCAACTGGGTAGCATACTGATTGCCCCTACAGTCGGAACCTGTTACATGATTTACTGGGGTGTGAGTTATATTAACACACTAGAGTGTCTTGTGCACCTACCTGTTTTCGTGTACCTGGTACTGTCTGACATGTATACTGAAACATGAAACTCTACATGCATGACATGAACTGACATAGATAGCGTGATGCAGATAATCAATGTCTAACATACACGTCATACAACCTACATAATATCATAATGTAACAAGCTTGTCTACGTTGCAGTCAGGACAATGCTTGAACTTACAGATAATCCGCTAGCGTGAGCCTCTACTGCCCTGGGACTGCTGTATCGAGGTCTCTGACTCGAACTCCTATAAAAGGAATAATCATTGATTATTTCCAATATTTATCTTATACTGGAAATATGGCATAACATGAAAATTTTCATTTCCAGACTTTTTTTTTTTTTTACTCTTTGGCTTCGGACATGCCCTCTTACACGGCCGTGTCTCTGCTCGCGTACCTTTCTGGACTTACATGCCTGGCCGTGTAATTCGTGGAACATGGCCGTGTATACTTATACGGGTGAATACACGGCCGTGTACTCCTCTGGATTCTTATATGGTTACTTACACGGCCGTGTTTCTGGCCATGTTTTCTTGCTGTCTAACGTGGTCTGCTATACGCCTTCCCTTGACCATGTGCCCATTGACACGGCCCGATACACGGCCGTGTTCTTGGCCGTGTACCTCTCGGGTCTAATTTTTCTTGCAACACAATCGTGCATATGGGCATGTTCGGGGCCGTGTACTGAACACGCCCGTGTATACGCCCGTGTTCATACCAGAATCAAGATTCTGGGTCCGAACTGCTCTACTCTGATTCTCTAAGGCTTTTATGGCCTTTGTTCTACTTCTTACACTCAAAATCGATCTCCATAAGATCGTTTCGAGATATCTACTACATTTCTACTATCACAAATCTATGATTTCATAAGCAAAAATTCTACATTTTGCTCATTTATACCTATTGACTCAACTTTTGAAAAATCTGAGCTTTTTTAAAGAAAACTCACTAAACTTGGTTTTTCTAAACCATCAACTCATGGATTCATGTTTGAAAACATCTAGACTCGAACCATGTTTCGATTTTAACCAAAAACCTCAACATGATTCACTTACATTCTCTTTTTTTTTTTTCACTTAAAACCTTAGATTTTTCCCCCAAGAAAAATGTGAGAAACGAGGGTTTACCTTGCTTTGAATCTTGAGAGCTTCTTGCTGCTGATTCGTGATCGAAACTCGATTGATCTGTTGCTGGAATAAGAAAATCAGAACTTTTCTTGGATTTCCTTTTTTTCTTCTCTCTCTTTTCTCGGTTTCTCTCTTTCTCTCTTTCCCTTTCTTTCTTTCTTTTTCTCTTTCTTTCTTTTCTCTTTCTTTCTTTCTGCCGGCTGCTTTGCAGCTAAGGGGAGTAATTAAATCCCCCCCTTAACTCACGTGCCTCACTCCCTCACTCTCATTTTCTTTCATTTTTTTTTTTAAATGCAAGGGCTTGTTTGGCTACTTCTAGCCATTGATCAACATGGCTCACTTGTGTGCCATTGATCTCTTAGTATGTATTTTTCGCATACTTTTCTATTAATTTTAAAATATCATAAATTAAATTAATGCTTAGCTTTTAAACTATATTCATTAATTCATCATTAAATTTTGATTAAAACTCAATTAATCAAAATTTTCCTCTGCTTTGTATTCTGTAATATGTCTCACTATAAATGTACATTTATTTACATATTTTGTACAAATATTTCCGAGAACGTAAATTTCTCGGTTATCACATCGGCGATATAGATTTGTGACTTAGAGAAAAAGATTAACTCTTAGGACGGCAATATAGATTTGTAACTTGAAAATTGGGGAATCGAGGACAGCTCTCACATGCATATTTCTAGCAAATCAACCTGAATATATGTATATATGTCAGATTCCATATGTAATATCTAGAGTACCGGATCATGTTAGTTGGTTGAATATTGTTGTTCATTAATAACTTTAGCCTCCTTTTAACTTTGTATTGTTTTTAGATTTTTGTCGGTGACATCTTGATTAATTCAAACTAACCATCAATTAATTCAGAACACTAATTATTTTTATCCTGATAATGAGAGTCATGATCCTACGTGGGCTATGTTGAACACAACACTAATAGGAAAAAAATAACTATTATTTCAATTGTTATAATAACTATTATAACCAAAATACACCAAAGAAAAACACTTCAATAGCATAATACTGTACAAGAGATTACCTCAGCACCTTACTATAGTAATATTGTGCTTGGGAGCTTTTGGAAATAACGGTAGCATTTAATATTGTTTTTGAAATCTTTTATATTTTTAAAAAAACTGAAAATGAAATCGTTTTGAAAGCTGTTTTGAAATTGTTTCTGAAATTATATTTGGTTCTATTTTTTGAATGTGTGTTTTCAAAAAACAAAAATAAACTATGTTTGGTTATATTTTTAAAAACTAGTCATTTTATAAGTACTTTATGAAAATATATTTATGTTTAATTTTAAAAAAATTATTATGAACATCAAAAATTAAAAATTAATAAAAATTTTAATTGAAAAATTAATTGAAAATTAATAACCATAATATTTAAATATTTACTATATCAATTAAAACATAATTAACTATTATATTTAGTTATACATACATTACAAAATAATTCTTACTAGTAGAAGTAACATTTAACTAAGAAATTACAAATTCTAACTATCATAACAATTATGACGCATATTGTTCTCACATTGCTTGGATTATTTGGTCTCTGAATTAGCTCATACGTTGTCGGTCCCCATTAGTGAAACCAACATCAAAAGATGGTTTAGATTCATAGTAATTTGTATGCTGTTGATTTCCTCGTCACCTCTCAATATCTTCTACAGGCTCGTCAATGCCATAATCTCTAAACAAATCATCATTTACATCATATATATTAATACAATTATGAATAACACAACATGTAATTACTATCTGGGCTTGTTTATGCAAAGAAAAGTTGGACATATTTTTTAAAATATCAAATCGTGCTTTAAGAACACCAAAACACCTTTCTATGCAATTGCGTAATAACAAATGCCTGTAATTGAATAGTTCAATATATCCAGTTGGTTGTCCATTGTTTCTAAATTTTGATAGATGGTACCTTTGACCTCGGTACAGTGCAAGGAATCTTGACATGTTACTATATCCGAAGTCAACAACATAATATTTAGGCCATGGTGGCCTAACAGATCTATTATCTTGATCTTATAATACATGTATTAATACTCTAGAGTCTGCAGCTGAACCTTCTCATCCACTATAAATATAGATAAATCTCATATCGAAACTGCATGCTGCCATTATATTCTGAGTGCAAGTATGTCTTCTTCCTCGATAAACTCTTTGCTCAACCGCTGAGACAATAACCATCACATGTGTGCCATCAATAGCTCCAATATAGTCCTTACACAAGTAAAGAACCTAAGCTTTATTAAACCCTATTATGAAAGTAAAACCACCTATTTTAAACTTTAAAAATAATGCGAGTTATACCTTAAACCACGGTCAATACTTTTCGCTATTTTGAATCTCTGAAGGCACAATGTTTGGGTCTAGTTGGCGAATAAATTCTGGGGTTAATGCACAAATGGCATTAAGAACACTATCGAAATGTCTACTCACTGTTTCTCCAGAATGAAAAAATCTATCTTGTATTACTCTATTACGATCAGAATGACTAATAATCTTCAAGAACATCATTAACCGTTCCTCCACTGATAGTCAACTTCTAGATAATAATTAACGTTTTTCAAGTAGCCGAGCTAATGCCAAAAAAAGTTCTCTATACATACGAAATATTTCATAAAATACTTCATTATGCCCTTCCAATATATTTAATACATATTGTCGTCCTGTTAGCTCGTTATTATGCCAATGTTGCTTAGTAGTGGTTGGTATAAGATCTAATAATAACTATAAGATTTCTTCCTCATCATCAGATGACTCAAATGACTAAAAAAAAGCCAACTCTTCATCAGTATCTGAACCATTTGATTCCATAATACTCTATATAAGATAATCAAACTAATTCATATCTATTTGGCACCAATAATAATAGCACAATAAAACAAATATCTTATAATTAATATAAATCAACAAACCAGTCATTATATAAGAGTTCAATAAACTAAAATCGTGAAAGCAAATAACATAAAGTAATCAAACTCAACAAATCAATCACTACTCCAGAGTTTAACCAATGACTTAAATCACGAAAGTAAACAATATAAAACAATCTAACTCAATAAATCAGTCAGTAGATAATAAGATAACAAATTGAAAGAGTTTAACAAACTGAATAAGTTTAAGAAACTGAAACCAATAATTAACCAATGACTACTGTACTAAGCTGAGGACGAAACCACGACAATGTTCGAGTTTGATCTTTACAAATGACCTCCTGAAATTCTTGTCCTTTGATAATGTCTTAATTGTCATCCTGTATGTCTTGTCATCCAAGTCTCCCATTTCATCCAACAGCTCAATACAAATTTCAATGCTATTGGGATCTTCAGCCGACGTCTCTGCCTCACTTGTGTCCCCAAGACATACTCGTTTCGCCGCTAGATATTGCTGCAAGTTATTAGTGCGTTGCATTGATGCCTCACTTCGCAAACTCATAGACTTTACCAACAGCTCCATTGCTGACTCCATTACAGTTTTTATCTTCTTCTTGGAACGCCGACTGCTGGCTTTAGCATTTCGAATAGGTGCGGTCTTTCTGGACTTTATGCGAGTCTCCCATACCTTCCCCTTCAGCTTCCAGATTCACTTAGTCTGGTGGTGCTACACGTCGCATATTGGCAACTATTTACGAACCAATGCCATGATGACCTATTGCAATAGTCCCACCAAAGATCTCCTTTAGGAGAGAAAAGTTTGCTAGCCCCTTCTTCTGGAACTTTTTAGATGTTGGATTTTGCTACACAACGAAAATAAATTTAGTTATGCCAATGATTAGAAACTTATGTAGATAAATTTGAATGCCATTAAATAATAGGTATATTACTTGTAGATAGGAATTCCAAACTTCTTTTGAGGCTGTGACTGTGTTTGCTTCAGAATTCCATCCAAATCTAGTAGTTTAAACCAAGCTTTCAAACTCTCTAGTGCTGCGTCTAAGCCTATTCCACTTAGTTTTAAGTTGTGTAATTGTAACTCATTTATTGAATTTGCTATGTATTTCATTTGAAATTTTCATCCAAGTTTTTTTGTCTAAAGTGGATGTTTAAAGTCCTTTTTGTGCCTCTTCATGTAGCAACTTGATAAAAAAAGATTCCAAAATTTTTGCCCCATGTGGCATGTTCCTCGATAGTATTATCCTCAGTGACATCCATAGTATAATTTTACTGTCCTTATATCACATATCAAGGGTTGTCAACATTAACAATCAAACAGATTAAAATGACTACTATAGCACGCATTTTTATTTTTTTCAAGTACTAGACATAGCAAACTCTAGTAGGGTGGTGCAGCGTAAAAATATCTTTGGTTATCAAAGCCAATTCTATATCCCTTAAAAAGAATAAAATAAAAAGCTAAGCCCAAAGTTTATCATATTGGGATGAAATAAAAAGGACAAATTCTCTAATTTCACTAAAAATGCTACTAGTATAACATAAATCAATGAAATTAACTCATCAAAGCAACAAATATATTTTCTTACAAGATAATTTGCCAACTAAATGCGTAATAGACATAGAGAATATGACTTGATTAGCACTATTTTATCAAAAAATTTGACCAAACCATTGCTTGGGGTCACTGGTTTTGGTTAAGGGAACTTAATCACATTATAGTGCTAATCAATCAGGCTAGAATAAAGAATAGCAATAGTGCAAGGATCATCAACAAAAGTATATAAATATGAGGTAGGCTAAGAATGTTTATATTTTTTTCAAGTACTAGACATAGCAATTGGAACACATGAAAATCAACAACAAAAAGCCCAAAATCTAATTATTTTCATTGTTGTTCTCCGAAAACTAAGTTGTTGAAGCTGGCCTATTATTTGTTATAAAATAAAAAATTCAGACATAATTCATCTTATGAATAAACTGAGGACCTAAAAAGTCAAGCCATAGCCATCCATCGGTCAACACTAGCAATGTTGACAAGGTACTTTGCTTCAAACTCAACAGAATCAAAACTCACAATCAAAACTTGGAAAACAGTTCAATAAACCATGCCATCCATCAGTTAAACCAGCTCAAATTTGGGTTTAATCTTTGTTGTTAGGCATTTATAACAAAATGTCATCTCCTGATTAGGTCATCGACGATAAAAACGAAAAAAATCCCAAATTCTAGGGTTTTCAAATACTATCAATTACCATTCTAAATAACTGCACAAAATAGAATTACCACTCCAAATCGACAGGAGGAGCTTACCTCTTGTGAAGAATGTGATAACCGAGAAATCTACATTCTCGGAAACATTTGTACAAAATATGTAAATAAATGTACATTTACAGTGACACAGTTTACAGAATAAAGAGCAGAGGAAAATTTTGATTAATCAAGTTTTTAATCAAAATTTGAAAATGAATTAATGAATATAGTTTAAAAGCTAAACATTAATTCAATTTATAATGTTTTAAAATTTGATAGAAAAGTATGCGGAAAATACATACTAAGAGATCAATGGTACACAAGTGAGCCACATGGATCAATGGCCAAAAGAACTTGCCAAACAAGCCCTTACACATTTAAAAAAAAAAAAAAAGAAAGTAAGGGAGAGAGTGTGATGCACGTGAGCATGAGATAGAGAGGGAATTAATTCCCTTAGCTGCACAGTAGCCGGAAGAAAGAAAGAGAAAAGAAAGAAAGAAGAGAAGAAAGAAAGAAAAGAAAGAGAGAAAGGAAACCGAGAGAAAAGGGAAAGAAGAAGAAGAAATCCATTGAAGTTCGGATTTCTAGTTCAAGCAGCAGGTTGATCGAGATTCGGTCACAAATCAGCAGCAAGAAAAGCTCAAGATTCAAAGTAAGGTAAACCCTAGTTCTCACGTTTTTCGTTTGGGGAAAAATCTGGGGTTTTGAAAGAAAACAGAGAATGTGAGTGAATCACATTTAGGTTTTCGGTTAAAATCAAAATGTGATTCGAGTCTAGACGTTTTCAAACACGAATCCATGAACAGATGGTTTAGAAAACCGAGTTTAGTGAATATTCTTCACAAAAATACAGATTTTTCAAAAGTTAAGTCAAGAGATGTTCATAAGCAAAATGTGGAATTTTTGCTTATGAAATCATGGATTTGTGATAGTAGAAGTGTAGTAGATACCTTGAAATGATCTTATGAAGATCGATTTCAAGTGTAAGAAGCAGAACAAAGGCCATAAAAGCCTTAGAAAATCAGAGCAGAGCAGTTCGGACCCAGAATCTTGATTCTGGTATGAACACGGGGGTGTACACGGGCGTGTTCAGAACACGGCCCCGAACATGCCCATACGCAAGACCGTGTTGCAAGAAAAAATCAGACCCGAGAGGTACACGGTCAAGAACACGGCCGTGTATCAGACCGTGTCAAGGGGCACACGGTCAAAGAGAGGCGTGTAAGTAACCATGTAAGAGTCCAGAGGAGTACACGGCCAGAGACACGGCCGTGTACCCACCTGTGTAAGCATACACGGGCATGTTCTAGAAATTACACGGCCAGGCTTAAAAATCCAGAGGGGTACACGGGCACGGACACGGCCGTGTAGGAGGGCGTGTTCGAAGCCAGAGAGTAAAAAAAAAAAAAAAAAAAAAGAGTCTGGAAAGGAAAAATTTCATGTTTTGCCATATTTCTAGTATAAGATAAATATGGTAAATAATCAGTGATTTTTCCATTTATAGGAGTCCAAGCCAGAGACCCCAAATCAGCAGTCCCAGAGCAGCAGCAGCTTACGCTAGAGGACTTTCAGTAAGTTCAAGCATTGTCCTGACTGCAACGTGGACAAGCTTGCTTTATTACGATGTTATGTATGTTGTATGACGTGTTGTTAGACATTGATTGTCTGCATCACGATGTTATGTCAGTTCATGTCAGTCACAGCACAGGTCAGTTCATATCAGTTCGTGTCATGCATATAGAGTTGCATGTCCCAGTACGCAGACCAGACAGTACCAAAACAAGAAAACAGTTAGGTGCACAAGGCACCCTAGTGTTTTGATTATTTCACACCCCAGTAATTTGATTAACAGGTTCTGACTGAGGGGACAATCAGTATGCTACCCAGTTGGAGCACCAGCAAGATGGTAATTAACCAGTTATTGGCGTATCGGCCTCTCGACCCACGGGGAGGTTATCATGTTTAGCATCAGTTAAGACTGAGGAGGTCAGCACTAAAGTACCGCTCCCGGTTGCGCTAACATGTCGGTACGTCCAATCAGAGACCCAAAACCAGAACTAAAATAACAGATAATGTCATAAGACTAAACCTCCAGCCAGTACAGCATGTTTACAGAGTCCAGTACAGCATAAGTACAGCAGTACAGCATGAGGACAGTTGTACAGCATGAGCACAGCAATACAGCATATTAGTTACATGTTTTTATGTTTGAACTTACTGAGCTCATGGCTCATCAGTTTGTTCACATGTTGCAGGTAAGAGACCTGTTCACCAGTAGTCTTGGTGGACGACGAACAGGGTAGATGCATGCCGGGCAGGATTGGTCGAGGGATATTGGTCACCGATAGTCTTCCGCTGTGTAGATTTTGAATGTAATTTCAAATAGACAAGTTTTCAAGTCAGGAGTATGTGATAGGGGAATCATGATCAGTTGTTAACATGATTTCTTTATCACATTCTCAAACAATTTATGTATTTAAAGAAAAAAAAATTTATTCCACAAAATTAGCAGTAGTTATAGTCCAGCATGATTACCGGCGACCTTAGAGGCCTGTAGACTATTGCGGTTGACTACAGAGTTGGCCGTAGTAGCACTGTAGAGCCTCTACAGCAGGGCGGGCCGCCACAAAGAAGACAACCAAAACGAGCGAGTTTTGATGGTGACTGACCGACCACAACCACCAACGAATGCGAGGTTCAGAGCTCGGGCCGAGGTCGATGAAGGCAACAGTGACGGCGTAAAGTCGACCCCAGGGGAGGAGAGACTGCTTGCGCCAATGCCGATGAACGAAAAAGAAAGAGAGTGTGGTAGAGTCGACACCGTGGAGGTGAGACATAGACAGAGGGGTAGCGGGTTTGTGTATACGGGGGGCTGAGGAAATAAGTTGAAAACAATTCTCGTAATCGAAGAAGAAGAAGAAGCCGCTACTTTTTTCTATCAAGGACTTTGAGTGAGACGACAGCCAACAGCGATGAACGAGAAAGAGGTTGCAGTCGAGAAAGGGGGAGCCTCTATGTATACATAGGTCTGAGCCGATGAAAACAATGAAAACGACCTTAAGTCATTTTCTGCCTT
The DNA here is from genome assembly GCA_035233585.1 of Antiaris toxicaria. Lineage (NCBI taxonomy): Eukaryota > Viridiplantae > Streptophyta > Magnoliopsida > Rosales > Moraceae > Antiaris > Antiaris toxicaria. The sequence goes on along the minus strand of CP141153.1, from coordinate 4,828,615 downwards.
TAAGTGGAAATAATTGGGATTTAACCCATTAGTTTCAAGACTGGTTTTCAAAAACACTGCTAACCAAACAAAGTTTCAAATTGTTTTAGAAAACAATTGCCTTGGAAATCATGAAAACTAATTTGAAAACACAAACAAACATAGCGAACATTTGCATACTTTTTGCTTTTTTTTTTTATTCAAAACTACATTTTACTAGTTATATTTTTAAATTTTACAGTAAATTCAAATTTTAAAAGTTCACAATTTTATTATTTCAAATCCAAGTAAATATATTTTAAAAATAAATTATATAGAATTCAAAAAAATGAAACAATATTTATGTTAATTTTTTTTAGAACATATTTAAAATTTCACATTTTTTTTTCACTTCAAACAGTTTGTTTTTAATCCAACACACATTTTTAGAACTTCATCCCATTTCCAATCAAAATATTTTCAAAACTCCGTCTCTAAACATTCCCAAACGATCTTTTAACAGACTTCGCTTGTGTTTGGATTCACAATCCAAACTCAAAAATCACAATTTAGTTTGTCTTTCTTTGTAAAATCAATAAGTTTCACTATTTAATGATTTAGATTACAACTTAAAAACTTAAATTTTGAAAGTCCATAATTTTGTATATATAAATCTAAATACAATAATTTTTTTAAAATTTTAAGACGAACGAAATAAGATCCTTATTAATATATATTTTTTCCAAATACATTTTAAGTTTATATTTTTAAATCCAATAATTTAAATACATACCAAACATATAACTCAAATTAAACCACAATCTAAACTCAAAAATTTCAATTAAGATCTTGCATCGAACAAGAGCTTCGCGTTTAGTACACTACACTGTAATGGCATGCTTAATTACCTTCACTAACTCATTTTTGGCATGGGGAGGGGGATTGGTACATCCCAATATCCCCATTAATCAAAAGAATTAAAAACAATTTACATTTGTGATTTTCTTTCAATCCTCGAATTGAATAAAGCTTTATATTTCGTTATTTTTTGTTTGATCAAATTTTGACAATGGGCATTTAAGTGATATTCATTTATTTATTTATCTGTTGCTTTCCGAAAAAGTGGGATTTTTTGTTTTTCCTCTGCTAATAAGTTATTTATGCCACGAGGCCAAGCAAAATTGACCATAAGCCTAAAAAATGTGTTTCCGACGACAAGCATAGACTAGAATAAACTACACATCAATGAATCTTTCATTAATGTATATCTTTTTTCAGACAGCATGTTCATTTGCTGTCGTATATGGGTAAAAATAGTGAACGACGCTTCATTTTCTTAAACGACACTGCATTTGCTTGATCCATCACTATGTCCGTTTCCAATACTAGTACGTTAAGTCTTGATGTCGTTGGCTTATGATTCTTCGAATAAAGCAATAAGAATGGTAATGACGCATCAAACTGTAGTTTTAATTTTATAATACTTACTATATGATATATTAGTTATCATTATTAATCAATAAACCTTTAAATAACTAATTTATTAATTAAAATTAAAAGATTGAGCTTTTTTTAATTAATAAAAAAGTTAAGCTTTTCACTGTCACATATATTGGTATTAAAAAATTATTCATATAATAACTTTCATACGTAGATTACTCTCATGCCTAATATACGATTACAATATAACCCAAAATTATTCCTTTATAGGTTTTTTTTTTTTTGGATAATTTATTCCCTTTTGATTGTTATACGGAGGCTATAAAAAGACCTCAAAAAGTGATTCTGACCAGACAGTTGTCCAACTTCATTTTGGCATTTTTTCCACATAAAAATGATTGGGGAATTACAGAAAATACTTAATTAGAAAGTTAAACGAAACAGAGTAGTACAACAAGCCATGTTAGAATGACAAAAAATATATATATATATAAATTGTTAGGGCAACGTACATTAAATTAGGAGAACAAGGGTGTACGATAGTCTTAAGGGTGGAATAAGAATTTGCAAGATTCCCATGTTTAGTACAGGAGTGTTATATATATATAGGGTGCATTTTCAAGAAAGTCAATCACATGAAATTTATATTATATCTCATTTTGGGGTAGTTTGAGGCTGAAATCCACTAGTATTACTTAAATTTTTGAGAATCTCAATATCATTTGACCAAAAGTGGTAATATAAATTTCTCGATAGTATCATATTGCCGAGAAATAAATTTAAAAAAAAACACAATACTTTGATTTAAAACGATGTAGTATAGCATATGTTACGCTGATATCATTTATTTCTTGCTGACCTGAGAATCTAATGCATGAATATATAGAATCATCGCTAATTTTTAACTTATCATATACAAAGTGTACAGCCTCCATACCGATAGCTTTATACAAAGATGTAAGATCTTTGATGTATGATATGTCCTGGAAAAAAAAAAAACATTATAATATTAAATATGTGTAATGCAACAAGTATCTAAAAGATGTTCTTTAGTAATATCCATATTATATTATATATATTAAAGAGGAGCATGATTTTACTGTTTATTAAACAATTTTTTTTCTCTTTTTTGGCTTTTCAGATTTTATAAACTAAAGAGGTATTGTAATAAAGAGAAAGGAGGAACATGATTTCATTGTTTATTAAACAATACTCCTTTTTTTTATTTTTGTTTTTGTTTTTTTCTTTTTAATTTTTTTTGCTTTCCGAACTTCATAAACTACAGAGATATTGTAATAAAGAGGTTTATGATTTTACTGTTTATAACAGTGTTCTTTTTTTTGGATGTTATTATATATAGTAAAGTTAAACTCAGATTTACTATTTATTAAACTGTGCTCTCCTTTCTTCTGACCTTCGGATTTGCCCCTAATTGTTGTTGGGCATAGTTGAGATACTGTTTTTTTGGTCTTTTTGAGTACCTTTTAGAGTTGGTTTTCTGGGTTTACCTATACATTTGTTACTGGGTTTAACTTGAGCTATTGATTATTTAATCTTTTGTTTTTTGGACACCTCTTCATCTGAATTGATAAACTTACCCTTTGTTCTTCCTCTCCCTCTCTTTGTTGGGTGTGTGATTTTTGGTCATTTGACTCGAAAACCGTAGGTCCTTTTTTGCATTTGTTTTTCATTGATTTACTTATTATCAATACACATATAACATGGAAAATTTTTTTATTTTTTCTTATTTTTTCAAATTAATTATTAATTATATTACAATGACAATGACAAAGAACAACAGAAAAAAGACAGCGTAAAATATTTTAATATAATATATATAACATAATTTATGTCTAGTATTATGTTAATTATATAATATAATAATCTATAATACGTCTCAACAATATTATGGGCATCATTGTTTGTACATATCTAAAAGACGTTATATTGGCACGTTCTTTTTTCTGCAAACTGTTACTTCAAATTAATTGGGTTGAATTCATAAATATAAAATGCACAATAATAATAATAATAATATACCTTCGTAGTCGGAATAAAAGAAGGATGCACATGACATGGCAAATTGAGCCAATGGGCATTTGACTGGTTTCATCTTTTTGTCTTATCAGCAAAATTCCTCTTATCTGGTCCAAATACTGTTGAGAAAAATCTTGACGACGCAATTCTCTTAGAACTTTCTCGCATGCATCAACGGCTTCAAGAACCTGGATATATATGTTGTGCTGTAAGAAACTCAAAAAGGACAATAGGATGTCTTTTTAATAGATGTCTTCATCATTTTTTTTTTAATTTCTATTTAAGTTTATTTTTCTATGTATTTGGGTGTTTTTCCCAATAGGGAAGAAATCAAATCTTACCTTGTAAGGAGTTGGGGTTATGGAGATGATACACCATCCAAGATTTAGCTTATCAAATAAATCAACACCCAATTCTGCTTCATATGCCAAACCGGGATCAACAACTTGTTCCCGGAGCCTATATGGAATATTAACACACTAATGTATTGTCATTATCTTAACTTGAACCCGAAGTAAATAATTGCAAAATCATATGACTATAAAATGCAAAGATGATTATTTAAAATTCATTTATTGGCTTGCATGTTATACTATGTGTTAGTCGAGAAGATCAGGAATAATAAGAATATTCTAAAATTATTATCCTAAATTTGGATAACCATCAACAATGTTTTTTTTTTTTTTTCCCGATTGGATGAAAAATATTGGCAAGTGGACATACAGATCATCCATAATGCAACCCACGAAGTCCATTGCGACGCAAAAGAAAAGCGGATGATCACGAAGTCTACTTTGTAAGTCATCTTCTTCAATTAACAACTTTGACTTAATGCGATGTTTTTCATCACTGATGAACCCCCAAGTATTCGGTGTAAGACCCGTGATAAATGCGTTTGTCCTCTCTTTAGTGTCCTTTAAAAAGATCTGCACCACAAAAAAAAAAAAAACCTTAGAATTATAAGATACTAAGTAATAATTCGTTACATATGTAAAGTGAATATCAGATCGGCTTCTTACTTGGGATTGCAAATGGGATGGAGAAGTACTACACATTATTGGTTCATACTAATGTAGCTCCTTTTAAAAATCTCTCGTAGCTTTAATTGTACCCAAATAGTTATCAATGCAAAACTCTATATCTTCATCGGAGAAGTTCCCTACTATACTAATCTAAAAACAGATTTGATTAAATAAATGATTAGAAACATTCAATTTATCTGTGAAATAAACTCAAGATAATAAAACGTTACGCAACTATACCTCCATATTGTTTCCGGTAAACTGGTTCATCACTGCATCCTTGACAGATTGCAATGTGAAATTTTGTAATGACAATAGTGTTGGCCAAACAAATCGCTCATCTCCACCCAACATCGCCAGCATGAGTTTGCGAAAGGTGTATTGCTCCAAGCTCTTGAAAGTCAATTCAAAGTTTGACAAGCGTAATTGTATTGCTCTATCAAATTGCTCTTCCAGCCAATTACTTTGCTGCATTAGAGAAGCCAACCAGCATTACTTAATGATAAAATAAGTATTGGTACTGAGATTGATCACGCGAACAAAGTGTCAAGTTTTTTTTTTTTTTTTAAATAAAAGGGAGTCTTGGTCAGATATCATATAAGAAGCAACAGTGAAGGGATTTTAAAGTCACGAAAACCTTTGTTTTTCATTGTCCTAGTCAAAAATTAAGTTTGTACTCTTAGTTTAGTTAAATTTCATTTTTGTCGAGAGTGTGAGTTAGTATTCGCCTGAGTAAAGTGTTTGTATTGGAGGAATGGGAGAAAAAAGTCTGTGAGAATGTAAAAATTTTATTTCTTTCTAGGTACCATAGTTTTTCTAATGTTTTGAAGTATTTCACATAAGTTCTTATGTAGCGATTATCGTGATTACTTTTCAATTTCTGATGCTTCTTCAAAGATGAAATACAAAGTGCACAGGATTTTATTTATTAGGATTACCTCAAGCAACATGTGAAGCTATTGGAAAGCTGCTTGCATCCCGTTGTCTCTTGCATTAAGGATCACCTCCACGTAAATAAATTCCACGGTAGACTTCATGGAATAACGAATCATGTTTTTCGAACAAAAGCATTCTATCTAGACAAAATATTTTCTAATTTTAATCTTATACAAGTATTCATACCAACTTCAACATGCTCCGTATGTATGTGAATGTGTGTGTATGTATGCAAAGATACAAATATTCATACCAACTTCAACGTGCTCCGTATGTGTGTGTGTGTGTATGTAAATCACATCACTTCATGAATGACAATATACCTGCTCTCCAGAAAAATGACCAACACAACCTCCTTTCAAAAGAGTTTGAACTCCCACGGATATGGCACCTTTTAAAAATCTGAACTTTCAAATGCTCTTCCACCGCCTATTTTAACTCCTATTACAGATTCATCGCCTTCATTTTTTGAAATCTGGCTTATACATATATGCAATGCACACTCATATAATTAGTGAATGCACCGGAGAAAATATAAGAAACATGTGAAACTAATTCAAGTTAATTAACGGTAGGTTGGTCTATGAAAACTTCCAATATGGCTTTTCAGATTAAATATCACAAAATATGAGCACTGAAGTATTATATCCGAATGTAGAATATAAATCATCTATTAATTATGTAGACAAATTTTTTTTAATCAATCAGATACTAGTGGAACGATGATATTACCTTATAATTAACAGATATACCATTTGAAAGACGACATTGAGTGATGTTAGTTTCTTTATCATGAAGTTTCATCACATTTAGCTTTGAACTTATCACAGGAATGAAAGTTGGTCGGCGCTCTAGCAATAACTCTTGAAACTGTGATGAAGATATTAATTCTGTTGGCACCTCAATCTGCAACAACTACATCTAGCAATAAGTATATATAGTAATAGTAAATAAATAAAAATAGAAAATTTTCTAATTTTGTAGCTATTAAAAAAATTAAAAAAAAATACAACAACCATACCTCATGCTGAACATCAATGGGCTCCTCCAATCCTTGTTTTATAGCATCTTCAATTGTTGAGGGTATTTGGAGCACATGCCATAATTGTTGAGGGAACAGCTGCACCAGGCTTTCCAAAATCTGAAATAAATTCGAACAATTTGCTGCCAATGGAATTTACCTTCCGCCACCGCAAAAATAAATCAGCGATAATTATAAAACAGTATATATTAATTAGCTAAAGCAAAAAGAAGGAGCAATGTATTAAAGGGAGAAAGAAGTAGATAGCATTTTTACAATAATAGTTAAAAGTAAGCAACAAAGCTTAAAAATATTAGTATTAAATAACAAATATATTATATCTTAAATTGATTACATATCCAATAAATTAATTATTTGCTATAATTATACTTTAAATATTTTATAAAAGTTATTATTTATTTTATTCAATTTCGTAAAAGTGTTATTTATTGCTGTATCTGTTAATATTATATTGTGTCATTAATCAAATTACCTCTTCAAGTGTAATTGTTTTACCAATAGCGGCTAAGCTTTGACATGCTTCCCTTTCTTCTATTATAGTATGGCCAAGTGCATCCTTATTCATAATAAAATCCAGTATTTCACAAGAGGAATTGTCATCAAGCACAGCTATAGGATATGCACTATCTTTCAAAATCAAATCCTTTCCAATACTAAACTCGTCATTGTTAATCCCCAACTCTTTTAGCTTGCGGACCTGCATGTTGTATATAAATTTACATTACTTGTAATGCTCTATATATATATATATATATAGACACACATGCACACACATGTAAATAAAGTAATGCTGGTAGCATTCATCACCATCTTGTTTAAAATTAATTCAGTAAAAACGATTTTTGGTATAACTTCTTGACAACCACCGTTCAATTTCATAATACCAAAATAATATTATGGGGTTTCTGTTATCTCACAAACGGGCATGAACGTAAAAGGACCGAAAATTTCCCCAAAAATAAAAAAGGTAGCCAGGATTTTGCCAAAATTCCAATTCTCAAATTTGCAGAGATTATAGTTCCAAGACATATATTTTATGTTCCTGTACTGCGTTGTGATAAGAATGTAAAACTATTTTTCAAAAAGCAAAAAAGTGAGTGATCAAAGTAGTTTATATATGTGTGTGTGTATATATTATTTGGATCAATTACATGATACATGCTGCGAACTACGAAGAAAAGGAGATTTGGCTTTTGAAATAGTTGAGGGATTAAGATATAAATTACCTTGTGGAAAGCTATTTTTATCGAAGTTTTCCGATCCTTAGGCTCACTTCTTATAGTAAGATTAGTAAGAGCACATAGGGTTGGTAATTCGTGTTATTGTGCCGTGTTCGTATTGTGTTTTGCTTCTTAATTGATACTATTAACTAAATCCAAACCCAATCCATTTAATATTCGTATCAAAATCTCAAACCCAAACCCAACCAATTTATTAATCGTATTAATCGTGTTGACTTAAATTAATCCGTTTAAATTAAATATAAATAAAATAATGATGACAGGGTCAGGAACGACTGGTTGTATTATCGCGAAGGTGGATGGAGTGAGGGAAGGAGAGGGCGATTGGATAAGGTGAGCAAAGCTGCAAAAACAATAAAAAACTAAAAAAAATAAAGTAAAATCTAGATTTTCTTTTCTATGTTAAAATTTTTTTTAAAAATATATATATAAAATAAAATATATATTATATCTGAATTTTGAATTTTGAAACTCAAAATTAAAAATAGTAAAATATTATAATATATATAATAATATAAATATATTAAAGATTATAAATGGGTAATTTATGAGTTATATTCATGTCAACCCATGTAACAACCGGGAAAATTCATATTTCTCGGAAAATAAATACACAATGAATTTAAGCGTTAAAATGTGAAATTAAGTGATTTAATATTGTTTAGAACTAAAATAAAATGTTCTAACAATGTTAAAGGATGAAAAATGAGTAATAGTGATATTATGTGTGTGCACGTGTGTGCCACTCACAGTATCAAGAAGTAGGTCAAGATGATATTATCTTGACATAAAACTGATAAATTTGGGTTCAGCACACCCAAATTAATCAGGATAGCCTATCAGCACGCTCAAATTTGATAATTGAGTACAAGGGTAATTTTTGACCGAAAATTCACAGTATCGGAAACGGGTCAAGATGACCTCAGATAAAAATAAAACCGATATATTTGGATTCAGGACACCCAAATTAATCAGGATAGCCCATGTTGAAATTTTGTGCGAAAAAGTATATAAAAAGCGGAAAAAAGTGGAATTTCCTCATTTGTCCACAAATTCTCTCTCTCTCCTCATTTCTCTCTCTCTTTACCCGAAAGTGTACAGTAACCAACCATCGGAAACGGTGTCCGTTTTCGACACCGCCGGCACCGTAGGAAAGCTCTCGCCGAGCTGAGTTAAACGGTGGGCCGAGTCGACGGAACCGACGCCGGAGGAGCCTGGATGCGCCGCTCGAAGCCGCCGGCCACCGGAAAATTCGTGACGCCGTATCTCCGCCATCTGACGTCCGATCAAGGTGATTCCGGTCCCAAAAGACTCGTGGTGAAGAGTAGAACAAAACCCAGGTGGCGTTTTAGTCCAACGGCCGCTGGATCTCGCCGCCCGAAGCCGCGACGTCGCCGCCGTGGAACTCGCCGTTTCCGGCGATGTTGAGCTGCACCACCTGTACAGAAATGTTCGCCGTGAAAAGGGGAGCAAAAGCACTCAATCAATTTCGGGGAAAAAGTCCGGCACGACGGAGCTCCACCGTCGCCGCCGTGACCGAGCTTTCGAAGGGCGATTTCCGGCGATAGAGGTGTCGAATGGTGAAATTGAAGCCACCAATGGATTCCTCTCGTCGAGATCTTCAAGATGGACTACCCACTTGCCACCGTAGCCGCCGTCGCCGCCGGTCAACGCCGACCGTTGATCAAAAATTGAAGTTTGGCCCGTTGGCCTATTTTCGACGTTCCGGACGCATCCGCGGAGTCGGATTTGCAAGACGGGACCTCAGATATGAAGAACGAAGAATTAGGGTTTATGCCGTCGAGACCGGACTGCAATTCGGTATAAATCCTGACCCCTTTACGTTCCGCAATTTAATTGTTTGGGACTATTGTATGATTTTATGATTATTGGTATGAAAAATGTGGAAAAAAATGTATGTAAAAAGAAGAAAATGACTGTAATGGAGAAAAAGAAAAATATGTGATAATGTAACGATTTTACGTAAATAGTATGAGTTTTACGTAAAATCTAGGCCTCTGGTATAGTACGTGATAGAATTAGATTAGGATAGATAGTTTTCAGGCGTTTCCTAAACGCTGGAACCTCAAAAATTAAGCGGAAATGCTGTCGAAATTTCTAAAAATGGCAACAGGGGTAATATAGGAAACGAGTGGTAAAAATATGATCGTGAAGGGAACCCAAGCCCCCTCGAGGAATTGGGGCAAGGAAAAAGGAATGGGTAAGGTACAATTAGTAAACCGACCCTTCGAAACCCTAGAACGCAAAAAAAAAAAACATGAAACCGATTCTTAGGTTCGAATAGTACTTCCCGAGGGCCGGGAATGTGAAAATTGGTAAAATGATAAGAATTGATCCGGAAAAGATCCGATAAGATTTAGAAAGTTAATTAAATGATTTTGGGTTTAGAAAATCCAGCCTAAGCATGAAAATGAAAATATTATGGTTAAACGACCCATCAGGGGCAAAACGGTCATTTTGCCCAAAGATTCTCAAATTATGTGAAAAGAGCCCCAATGATCCCAGAATAGGGTAATGAAGTTTGTAAAAATCAAAATTGAGGTTTAAGCTATGAAAAATCATATCAAGGGCAAAATTGTAATTTTATCAAAAGTTAGGGGTAAAATCGTAATTTTTCAAAAGTTGGAGAAAAAATTCGAAAAAGGCCATTAAGGTTTCAAAAGCTGTCTTAAGGCTATAATTAAGGGTTATAAGATTAGAATCAAGCTTTTTAAGAAAATAAAAACTATAAATGAAAATGTAATTAACGGACAAAATTTGTCTGTAGGAACCTGATCCAAACGCGACAAAGGACGTCGATGGATTCGAAGAAGGGGATAAGCACGCTATGAGTAAGTTCAGACATTTACTCGTCTACAACTATGAACAAGTTTATCGTGTTTATATGTTTTGTATGCAAATGTCATGATTTGATTTATGATGATACTATAGTAATACTATAGTAATGCTATGATGATCTTAAAAGATAGGTTTTAATAAATAATTATAAAAATATATGTATAAATATATGTATATATTGAATTATGAAGGAAAGACATTATAAAAGCTTTATTAGAGTAACGATATGATAAAGAGGGATAGAATAATGGAAAGAGTAAGAACAAGAATGTTATGATAGAATGCATAAGAAAGAGATGAAATATGAAAGAAAAGAATAGATGTTTTATGAAAAGTTTTATGAAAGTTAGGTTATGATTGATAGAGCAACGATAATCGGTGATGAAAGAAATTAAGAAAAAAGTATGTTTTATGATAACGAAATGATAGGGGTTTTATGAAAAATGATATGAAAGCAAAGAGTTAGACAAAAAAAAGAGAAACAATGATAGGTTATGATGAAAGGTATGATGAAAGGATTAGAACATAACAATAAGATGTGATTGATAGAATAGAATGATAGGCTATGATCAATAGGAATATGATGATAAGATAAACAGAGAATAATTTTCTGCACATAAATAAATGTGTTTTTGATTGTTATGATGTGATGCGGTGTGATAATATATAAGTAATATGTGCTATGTTAAAGTGTGATTAACATAATTCACACAAGTAGAGTAAAGAATTAAGAAAAGAAAAATAACGAAAGAACAAATATTCCATGGAATGTTCTATGAAAAATGAGAAATGAAAGATGATGAATGTCATGAAAAAGATGTACAACGAAAAATCAATATAAGAAAAATAAAAGTCTACAAGATAATAAGACTGAAAACTTAAGTTGTTGGCGTACCGGTCTCCCTACAAGGTCGAGACTTCCGGTATATATCCTCCGCGTAGATGTGGCGCTACTCCGAAGGTGTGTTAGATTATAGGTTGGACCAGCCCCGAAGGTGAGGTTTTATGTGACTGTGAGGTAGGTTGGTAGGTAACTCCCCCTCCTCCCACTGTCCGCGCGCAACTAGGTACGTCCAACAACGGGCCCAACCAAAGGAAAGTGGAAAGAAAACAAACGAAAGAAGAGTGAAAAGAAAAGAGAAGAAAAGAAAAGAAAGGAAAAGAGAAGAAAAGAAAAGAAAGGAAAAGAGCGTGAAAAGAAAAGAAAAGAAAGGAAAATAGCGTGAAAAGAAAAGAAAGGAAAGCAGAGAGGAAAGAAAAGAAAAGAGAAGTAAAGAACGATATAAAAAAAACAAACGATATGAAACATAATAGAATCATATATGTGATGTGATGTTATGCTAGTGTGTATGTTACTAACTTTTAAGATATGAAATGTTAAGAGATGATGACAAAGCGATAGAAAAGTTATAAAAGTTTAGAACAGAAAGTTAAGAAATGATAGAAATGAAAAAGCAAAGAAATTAAGAGATTAGATTAGAATGATAAGAACAATGAACGAAGAGATAAATGAGTATGAAGAGGCTAACATTTTATGTTATGTTTTGAGAATATGTATAAATGATTTATATGATGTGTATATACGTGATGTCACATATTCTAGTAATAATATATATTACTAGTATTTATAAGTTAATGAATGTATGTTTGAACTTACTGAGCATCTAGCTCATTAGTTATTTATATGTTGCAGGTAAGCAACCTGTTAGTTTAAAGTAATATGATGGACAACGGACGGATCTGCACGTGCCAAGAGACTGGGCGAGGGTATGGTACTACCATGAGTCTTTCGCTAAGCGTTCAAAAAGGAAGATGAAAGAAAGAAATTTATGAAATATGTGTTATAAGAGTATGATAGAGATAGGTATAATATGTAAGAGAAAAAAAAAATTTTGCTATAGAAATTGCTTCTGCTTTAAATGAGAACGTTAAGAAGGGAAAGTTAAGTATGTTAAGTAAGAGGATGACGACCCACGAGGTTGCCAGCCATCACGGTCGGCATCAGAGCTCGACTGGTTGGTATGGTAACGTACGTGGGGGGCCACACAACCCATATATAATTAATTTATTAAATGAGTTATTTTGTGTCAATTACGGGTTGACGGGTTCGTGCGGGTTTGACCCTTTATTTAATCGTGTTTGACGGGTTCGACCCTTTTTGACCTAAACCCATTTAAGGACAACCCAAACCCTCTAACTTCGTGCTGATTTCGTGTCCTGTTATCGTGTCATGACCTAAATTGCCAGTACTAAGAGCATATCCGTAATAATCATAATCTCTATGAAACAGTTCCATTAATACTGAGGATGAAATTGAACCTGAAACATTTTATATTTTAGCTTCTTTGTCGAAATTATATACAGATGAGATTATATGTATAGTTGTTAATGCGTGTGAAATGTAACAACGGAATTTATGTATTTAAAAAGCTGACAAGAAACTACTAAATTCTACTTCAATTTACGAATGAATAATACAAGTTATCAGTAATATAAAATCACAACAATTTTTTGCTTATTTTATTTCTAATTTTGTCTAAAAATTCATTATGATTTGGCGGAACTCCTAACTTAAACAATAAGCAAAACCGAAATTCTGATTTTTGGGTGGGATCCTGACACTAAATATAGTATTTTTAAAAATGTATAACATGATGAAAAAATGAATTTACTATATATATCTAACGATAATAAGACATAAAAACCTTGACATAATTATAAAAAAAAAAATGTAGAATTTCCTTGGAATAAAACAAGTATTAATCACACAATAAATTAAAGAGCCTCACCTTGTATTTAGTATAAAGTCGGTAATGCAAAACAGACAGATATATTCGCTTCGTTAAAAAATAACGTAAGTCACCGTATGTTCGAAATTTGTTCACCGAAATCTGCAAAAGTTTATAGGAAATGTTATTTTTAAGGGGATAAAAAAGAAGAACACAAACAACAATTCATAGCTTATAACATAAATTCTTTTCACTATTTTTTTTTTCAATAATATAAATTGCGCAATAACAATAATTGTATTAGCTTATAACTGTTTTCTACAATTCTTTTATATGTTCCTATATAAAAAAGAAAGCAACCTGCTTTACCAGATTGAATGATATTAGATAATATTCATACTAAATCAAACAATCGCCTCAAAGCCTCTAAATAAATTGAACTAAAGATGCTCAAAGAAAAAAAAAAATTGAACTAGAGATGCTTGATTAAAGCCCTTATAATAATATTCTATTCACTAACCTTAGAGTAGATATAAAAGAAAAAATGGTGTATAAGCTCGTGTTGAAAAATTTGTGGACGCTTTTGATTATCTATGTTGCTTCGCGGGAGTGACCAATGATGATATGTTAGAGCATCTTTATTTTTAAGTACTTCAGAAGATCTCCTTCTAGATTTTCTAAAAGTTGCCTGCCAAAGGTGATAAATTTATGAGATCTATGTATATATATATATATATCTCTATATATTCTATATCGATCTTACTTATATCGCATCAATTGTTTTAGAGACATCATTGATATCCCCAACAATATATAAGGTTGCATTTTCAGTAATGTACCAACGTCTACAGAATTTTTTTTTATTTGAGCAACACTCCACTTCTTGATCTGATCCTCCAGTCCTAAAACTCTCCTTTTACTCAACTTGTTCTCCGAATGTAAATGTTCGCGCAACTGATACATATTGTAAAAGTTTAAAGTCTATTATGAATAAAAATCAAATTAAAAAAAATTAAATCATGACAAAAAATAATTAATGATATTGTCTACCACACCTGATGCGTTATCTATGTTATCAGACATTTGTAATTCTGCATGCACGATATCTCGTTTTTTTTCAAGATAAGAAGCTCGAATTTTTGGCTTGAAAGTTTGCTGTATCACAAAAGAATAATACATGCTAATTTTGCTTCAAGTTTTAGTCATAAAAAAGAAAATTAATTGAATAACAAAAAAGGTTTTAATTTCTGCATTGAAACATATACCTCGTACAAAGCATCTAGTACACAGGGAACAAGATCTCCATCGACCAAATCGCCATCGAATATATTTTTGTCAAGATGCTAAAATAAACACGAAATTAGCTGGGTCAAAACAAAATGCAAAATTATAGTAGAACAGTAATAGATTTTAATTTCTAAAATGTATTCAACTTTTGGTTTATTATATCAACCCAAACAATATCCTACCAAATTATATCTAACAGAACAAACCAATAAATTTTTACAATGAAAGACTGAGAGATTAATAAAGAAGAAACCTCCAATGTGGTTTGTGAAGTTAAATGATAATCTGTCCCAATGAAATCAATACGTGCACCATAGTCAACTCCTATCTTGTAAAGTCGATCTATTTTATCAGTATCAAGTAGATGTTCAGTCATGTGTGCAAGACCTTGTTCATCTTCCTCTTCATGAATTGATCCCACATGAACCACAATGTGTGCTTTAAACCTAGCATTAAATTATTGACAATGATATTGTAATTTTCATCTATATTTATCAGTAATATCGTTTTTTTTAATATATTTATGAAGACATTTTATTTTTAAAGAATATAGTTGACCTAGCTAACGTTATAATTAGTTAATCGATCTAATAAGGACTTCATAGCAGCAAAGAATAAAAAATAACGAGGCTTTTGGTAATATTAAGAATTTCGCGGCTCTAAATAAAGATGTTTTACAAATACTTATCGTTTCTGTTTTACACAAAGTTAAACAAATAAAAGACAAAAAAAATTTTTTTTTTGTTAAGGAATAAGAAAATGAAATAAAGTTATTTCCAATTTCCAATTTTATTTTCCAATTTTTATTTTTATTTTCTAAGGTTTATACACCTGACAAATATTTTCAAAAAACGTATCCAATTGCGATTTTATCTTTTCTTATATCCAATCCAACTTCTCTAGAAACACAATTTCAATATATATATATATATATAAATCAGTCCCAAATCATTATCATTTCTATTTTATATCCAAAACAAAATTATTCCCAAAATACTCCTAAAGAGACCGGATATCACTCAAACCTTAAAGCTATTAAAGGAATGAATATAAAACATAATTCTTGTTCCTAAATAAACGAACACCTTACCTGTTGGGGTGTTTTTTGTGGGGGAAAATACAATAACGCAACCCATACTCTAATTGTCCGCGAATTAGTTTTGGATGAGAGGGAAGCTCAGAACTAAGAAAATCCTCCAAACCATCTTGTGTCCTTGCTATACTATGTTTTGGTTTGACCAACGAATTAATGTCCACGGAAGGCTTTACCTAAAAATAATGTTAAATGCAAATTAAGAAAAAATAAACACCACTAAATTAAGAGCTTGTATAGATCAACTAGATCATTTCAAAAAATAAATATCCGATAAACAATATTTTCAACGGTAATCTTAAATCTTTAAAAAGTCTCATTTTACTCATTAAATTTTAAATTATCTTATTTAATCAGTTATTTAAATTTCAGCTAAGAACATACAAAAAATAGGGGAATCAGCCTTACTAAAACTATTTTGTTAAGATTTCTACTAAAAACAAGTGAAAAAAAGAATGAAATGAATGCACTTAACTCACTATTTCTTTTCCCTGTTAACTGAAATTCTAATAAAAAAGGTTAAGTGGCACTATTAAAAGTTCTGGTGGGCAAATAAGAGTTTTAAAGTTTAGGAAATAAAAGAAAAAATGACTTAAAGTTCGAGTATATAGATGAAAATAAAGGAGAATGACTACACACACAAGTTTTAAAGTTCAGGGAATAAAGGGAGAAGGACTTAAAGTTGAAGTGCATAAATGAAAATAATTCAAGAAATTTTCAATTTTCATAAAATAACAGACTTTTGACACACACACATATGCATACTCTCAAGCATCTTTATAAAATGAAATTTTTGTAACTTTCTTTATATGTTATTATAATAACCAATTGTTCCAATTTAACATTTTTTAGTACATCACCAATAATTCTAAATTATACAATATTACAAGATTGTAAATTGAAACTATATCAACTAGTAGTTATAATATTTTAAATAGAATGTTTCAACTATTGAAGATATCCATCTGCCAATTTGAGACATTCATATATATAAATATACATATACATACATATATATTGGTTTACCATTGATTCTAGGAAAATCTTAGGACCATGATTCCAAAGTCAGTAATTATAATAAATAAAGAAGGGAAAAGATGAATGGGGCAAAATCGATATACCTGAAACTGGAAGTTAGGGAATATAAGGACAGACGATATAAATTAGGTGCTAATTCCATTTAAGCGGCTTATGTGAATTGGAGCAATCATGAGTTGGTCTTAAACCTCTAAGGGCTATCATGCTTCTGCCTACCATAACAGCTCAGGAGCGAAGATCCTGAAATTGTCAAATTTTAATCATGTGAAAATTATCTTATACAAAGAAGTAATTACTAGCAATCTTTTATTAAGGCGCCACTCTACTATTACTTGATTCAATACTGCATAGCAATGTTCTTATACAACTTCATACGCACCAAAAAAAAATTAATAGATTTTTTTCTTTTTTCTTTTAATAAAAATAGTGTCTAAAACTTTGCTTTAATTAGTCACAGGATTCTTGTAAAGTATCTCCTCTAAACGATTCAAATAAATCTTGGGCCTTTGGCCTGTGGGCATGACCCAAGTCCTAAAAAATTGGTAATACTCGTTGAGAATAGAACTTTACACTAACATTTCAAAAATCATCAAGTCCAAATAATCAATTTACAGAAATTATAAACTTATTATCTACATTTAAATTTATATATATGCATCGTTTTGTCTGAAGAATATGCAAAGATCATCTCATCGGCTTCAATTGAACATAAGAAAATTCATTAGAACGAAAGAAAAAAATTGCCATAAAAGTGGAGTCCTTAACCTTGAAGTCCGTTCCTCTAAACAGATATGACTTGGAGGAACTTGTGGCCCACACTTCTTTAATTCCCCGTCTGCTCCAAATGGCCTAACTGATACAGATTACAGATTGAAACCCTCAAAGTTTCTAGTAAAAATCATATGTAATACAGTAAGAGAACTGACAATTATTTTTTAAAATTACGAAAGTTGAATAGAATTTACCGCTTTGGTGGGCTGATTTGTGGAGGAGTCGTTGACGTAAAGACGAAACTTCTGAAGCTGCTTAGTTAGCAACCTCCGGCGACTGGACTGATCAGAGAGTGAGACGAGTCTAGGCAGCAGAAGAGGATCGGCGAGGACTGAGAAGCCTAATGCTCTGTTTGTTACGATGGACTATTGGAATGAAAGAAAATGGTAGAGAGAAAAGATAAGGGAAAACCCTACGAGCTTTTAGTGCTTGTGTGGTAGACGGTAAAGAAAACTATAAAGAGAAAGACGATGGATCTATCGGACTGGCTTTATTTTAGCTGGGCGGACTGTAAGAAGGAAAGTGTACTTTTCCATTGTTAACCCCCTTTTAACTTTATTCATTGCATTAATTATTTCTAGACTTTTAAATTTAGTAAACATGCCTTACAAATTATATAAAGAATCATTTATTTTACTCCCTTAGTTCACTTTCATCTATATTTGATTGACTCTTAAATATATATTATGTCAGTAGTAACTCTATTAAGTTTATAAATGAAATAATGCAAAAGAGAAAAAATATGTGGTTTTACATAATTTAGGGTATGAAAACAATTTTAAAAGCCTAAAAAACAAAGTGAAATAGGATATAGAGTTTAAAGGAAATTCGTATATTAATTCCTTTCCTTTTGATATTTTTAACAATAATTTATACACACTGTACAATTACTTCTTATGCACGGACTCGATCAGACCTCTATGGTTTCAGGCTGTACAGGAACACACCGTTGGAACCAAAATCACAAAATCAACGTCGAAAACTAAGTGCGTGTTTGGTTTTATTTCTAAAACAGATTTCACGATTCTCTAAAAAATCGATTTCAAAAGCGGTGTAAAATTGTGTTTGGTTTATATTGTTTTTGAAAACAGATTTCAAAATGAATCCAAAATCTCCTTTGCTCTCAACGTAAAATTGAAAACGACTAAAAGTCGTTTTCTCTAATTTCATTTTTCCCATTTCTCCCATTTCTCTGATTTAATTATTATGGTTAATTAAGATTTAATTGATATAGTAATTACTTAAATATTATGGTTATTAATTTTTAATTCATTTTTCAATTAAAAAATTTTATTAATTTTTAATTTTTGGTATTCATAATAATTTTTTTTAAATCAAATATAAATATATTTTTATAAAATACTTATAAAATGACTGGTTTTCAAAAATATAACTAAACACAGTTTCACTTTTTTGTTTCTCAAAACATACACTCAGAAAATAAAACCAAACACAATTTCAGAAACGTTCTCAGAATTGTTTTCAAAACGATCTCAAATTTAGAGAATTTGAAAACATAACAGATTTCAAAAATAATACCAAACGCTACCTAAGGGGCATTTGTTTTTGTTTTCAAAAATAATTTTCTATTTTTAAAAATATAGAAAATGAAAATGGTCTTAAAATAATATTTGTTTATTTAACGTTTTTAAAACCATTTTAAAAACATCATTTTTAACTATGTTGTTTTTTTTTGGTATTTTGAAAACGAAAAAAAGTTGTTTTCACTTTTTGTTTTCGTTTTCTCTCTCCATCTCTTATCTCTCTCTCTTTTTTTTCTGTCTGTGCAACGTCAATGATGATCATGTCCAACGATAGCATCCATTTCTGACGAAGGCTGATGACCATGGGTTAGTGACGATGACGACGGCCCTCTCACGACGATAACTATCGATTCATGACGTAAATTTAGCCATTACTGTCACCTAAAACTCAGACCATCAATCTCTTCCACTCCTATCACTCATTACAAAACCTACCACCAAATTTTTTTTTAATTATGACTAATAATTTATTTTTTATTATTTTTTTAAGATTAAAAATAAATATATTTTTATAAAATACTCATTTGTAAAATGAGTTTTCAAAATATATAACCAAACAAAATTTCATTTTGATGTTTTTCAGAATATACACTCAGAAAACATAATCAAACACAGTTTTCAAAATATTCTCATTTTCAATTTTTTTGAAAACAGAAAACATTTCAAAACCACTACCAAACACCACCTAAACGTTTCAATTGGAAAACCACATAGTTGAAAATAATGTTTTCGAAATGGTTTTGAAAACGTTGACTAAACAAACGTTATTTTGAAACCATTTTCATTTTCTATATTTTTGAAAATGGAAAATCATTTTCGAAAACAAAAACAAACGCCCCGCAAGTTTCTCGCTTAGTTTTCAGTGTCAGGCTCTCAGTTTCAGTTTGAAATGTTTAAAACGCAGTTTTTAAAACATAGTTTTCCTGGAAAACATAGTTTTTAAAACATTCTCATTTTCAATTTTTTGGAAAACAGAAAACATTTCAAAACCAATACCAAACGCGACCTAAACATTTCAATTGGAAAACCATTTCTCGCTTAGTTTTCAATGTCAGGCTCTCAGTTTCAGTTTGAAACCGAATTGAAGAAGCCGACGCTTGCTTTTTCTTTTACTCTGACTTTGACACTCGCCTACATTGTGTTCTTCCTCTTCCTCGTCCTCGTTCTTTTACTTCTGAACACAAGCCAAGCCCTGATGCACCAAATTTCTTCTTCCTTTTCTCCTTCTTCTCTGACTCCGACACATGCCTCTAATTCTATAGCGCTCACCGACCCGCCATCGAAAACCCCTCCTACCTCTGCCCTCAGTCTCTTCATCTCCTATGCCTGTCAGAGACTGTCAACTGCCTCACGCCATCCCTGAAGCCAAGACCCACGCTGGTTTTGTTGACTAACGCTGAACCAAACATTTCGACTTAGTAATCAAACTAAGTGCATGTTTGGAGAAAGTATTCAATTTCAATTTTACTAAAATATAATACAATTTTACACCAAATACAAATTTTATAATAGTGCTACGAAAACAATTACTATTCAAATCATTTTTAAAACAATCACATCAACTTTTCAATTCTACTATTTATCTCTACTTTTACCAATCACATCAACTTTTCAATTCTAAAATACTTTTCATCCAAACACACATTTCATTCAAATATAAAACAAATACTTTTCAACCAAATACAACATTCAAAAAACAAATTTAATTCAAATACAATCAAAATGCAATGCGTTTACCCAAAGCCCCCTAAATCTCCTTAATGTCGGCCGACCCTTGGTTTCACTTTCTGAAAACCAACGACGTCGGTTGTAGACCAATCTGAAACTGAAGCTTGGTTTTTTATCAACGTTTACCCCTGCCACAGTTAAGATCACTTATCCTAGTACGTCCCTTGCCCAACACATTGTATCAAAACTCGGTGGTAATGAGTTAATAAAAGAAGCATAATATTTTTCTTCTTCTAGTTTTTCTAGTTTTAACTTAATTTTTTTTTTTTAATGAAAGCAAGAAATTCTATAATCTGATATTAATATCCTCAATTTTTAGGTTGAGTATTTATTTGACATGAATAACAGGTAACCGGTACGTACATGAAAATTGGCGTTATAAGACTAGGATATATCCGTTAAAATTATATTGAGAATATATTATGACGTGCAAGGGTTGGGATGAATCTTGAGAATTATCGAGGAGACTTGAATGTTAAAATTGAACTGCAAGCTGGCCACATAACAGAGCCCAAAATTAGGCTAAAACCCCATTTTGTCCCGTTACCCCAAATTTCAAAGTTCAGACCCCATATATAGCGGGGGAAATTGCAATAAATAGCAATTTTACAAAAATACACTATTGATGTAATATTTTTATTCTTAGGTAACATTTGGTAAACGTTTTTTGATGTTACGAAAATCAATTTTACATCAAATATAAAGTTTTACATTCAAATACAATTATTTTCAACAGAGCTATGAAAACAATTACCATTCAAAAGTTTTTTAAAATAATCACATCAACTTTTTAACTCTAAAATATTTTTCATCCAAACACACATTTTATTCAAATACAAAACAAATACTTTTTAACTAAATACAACACTAAGGGGGAGTTTGGGGGAGGTTTTGGAGATGTGGTTTTGGGGTTTGGAAAAAAGTTGGTTTTGGAGAATATGTTTGGGAGAAAAAACTGTTTAGGGTGAAAAATTAAAAATTTTAAAAATTTTTTTAGAAAAAAAATATCAATATGAATCTTGTTTTGTTCCTCTCGAAATTCTATGCAATTTAAAAAAAATCATCTCATTTGGATTTGTATACAAAAAGTTATGAATTTTTAAAGTTTGGAGTTTACTATAGCGTTTTGGAGATGTAAATAGTAAAAAATAAGAAAGTTTTGGAAAAAAGTGAAAAATTGAGGGCTGGAGACAGCCCCCCAAACGACCCCTAAAAAAAGAATTGTATTTAAACACAATTAAAACGCAATACGTTTATAAAACGTCTCCTTAGTAAGTTTTAATTATGTTATATGAAATATATTTCCATTAACTACTGGTAAAAACATGATCTACTAAACTTAACTAACGATCACGTGATTCAAATTTCAGCAAAACAAAATCTTGCAACTTGAAAGCCATGGCTTATGAGGATTAAAACATATTTAAAAGCATAGTAATTCATTTCATATTATGTTTCAAATCCACTTTTCCAACCTTTTTTTTTTTACAATGTTTTTCCTCGTAAAGAATAACATTAACTTATGATAAAAACGGACCATAAAAGTAAGATGAGAATATGATAGTACCCATTTTATTGTAGAAATCATATTAATATTTTATTAATATGTGAATTGAGATTATCTCAATTAGTATTTAATTGATATATATGAATTGCCTTTTACCGCAGTATTGGAATTTAAGACTCATTTGTTTCCGGTCTTGGAGACATCTAAAATTAACTTTTTTCCAAAACTTCACAATTTTTTTTATTTATATTTCCAAAACGTTACAGTAAACTCCAAACTTTAAAAGTTCATAACTTTGTGTATACAAGTCCGAATGAGATAATTTTTTTTCAATTGCATAAAATTTTGAGAGTAATGAAACAATATCCATATTGATATTTTTTTATAAAAAATTTTTTAAAATTTTTTATTTTTCACCCCAAATAGTTTTTTCTTCCAAACACATTTTCCAAAACAACTTTTTTCCAACCCAAACAACTTTTTTTCAAAGAATACTAAAATTTGTTGGTTGACGAGAACAACGCTGAGAGATTTTATATTGCTAAGTGGTAGAGTATAGCTTGAAATTTTGAGGGGAAAAAAATAATTAGAGAGTCTCAAAGGGGATATAAATCATGGAATTAGAAAGAAAATTTATGTTGCCCAGTGGTAGAGTATAGCTTGAAATTTTGAGGGGGAAAAAATAATTAGAAAGCCTCAAAGGGGATGTAAATCATGAAATTCGAAAGCCTAAAATGGGCAAAAGAGGAGGTAATTGATAATTTAATATAAAAATGGACTCTTCTTATATACTGAATGGAGCTATGGTGTTGTGCAGTGACCTCTTGCAATTTTATTTTTAATAACAAAAGATTTGGGAAGGGATAATCGGCATTATCAAATTTCTGTGTGCTGTTAAAGGGATTCCTCAGAAGTTACCATAGCCAAAGGTCCTACATTTGGGTCCATCTACTTCGACAAAATACATATCATACCAACTATATACATGCTTGTAAAAAAGAAAATAGTTACTGTCATCTTAATCCTCATTCTTATCGTCTACATGTAGAAGCAATCTTATGAAATATTAATAAAATATAAAAAAGCCTAATCATTTTTGAAGAATAGGTTTGTTTCACTCACACTATCATATCATAAGTCTAAGGATTAATTATATGAATTCTCTCCGGACTATGTATCCAAATTCCCCATGCTCTCACATTTACAAAACTATTTATTGTGCTTTTTGATGCATATAAAACCATTCAAAGTGTCTTTTTTATCTAGTTTCGTCTATTATATTAACAGAAATATTGGTGTGATATCCCATTAAAAAAATTAATTATATATTTTTAAATATAAACCCACATTATTAAAAAAAATATTAATAAAAATCAAATTAATCTTGATAAAAATAAAAAAGTTTAAAATAATAAAATTAATAAAAAAAAATTTTGGAACAACCTGGCTCCCCCTATGTGTCAATGGCAAACCCCTAACCTTGATGATCTTCCCTGGCCACCCTCTCAGCAAACCCTTCAGGGCCCTGCCCGCCACCCTCGACCCTAATGCCCCCCTCCTTTTCTCATCTTCCTCCCAATTTCAGCAAATTCATTACCTAAGCATTTTTCTTTTCCTTAGGGTTTTCTCTCTCTTTCTTTCTCACTTTCTATTCAAGCAAACACCAACCCAAACAAAAATATACACTATGCCATATCTATATCCATATCCCCATCCCCATCCATCCTCTCAGATCTATATCCTCTCTTGCTAGGTTTCTCTTGATTTGAGCTCCTATATATATATATTTAGAAACATATATATACATATATGGGTGTTTTTTAAATTTTGTATTTAGAGTGAGCAATAATGTCTTCTTTGATGTGTGTGGATATGATGTCTAGGGTTTCCTTCAAGCCAAACACCATTGAAATGGACATGATCGGAGTTGCCACTGTGTCCTCCGTTGCCACCATCGACACTTTCCATGGCACCCTAATCTCCCCATTGAAGTTGGGGTTTATGTTTAAAAACATTTATTTAACCTTTAACTAAGTGTCAAATCAATAATTTTCATTAGAATAATAGATGAAATCAAATAGAGGGGAGATTTTGAATGATTTTATATACACTAAAAAGCATAATTAATGGTTTTATACATGCGAGAAGCAAGATAAATTAGAGTACATAGTTTAGAGAAATTCATATAATTAATTCTAAGTCTAACGATGTAAAGTTTAGTAACTAAAAACTTGAATGCCATCTGGCATTATAAAAAGAAAAAAAAGAGATATATTTCCCATACATCACGTTATTAGTATGATAAATTCGGTCCCATTTTGGATTTTGAAAAAAAAAAAAAAAAAAACCCTTCGGTTCAAAACATATTGTTCATGAAAGTGACATAATTTAAACAATGAATGGGTTGTCTACGTTCATAAAACAACATAAAATCAATTCAACAGCGTTCCCATTTGTATTAGTCGATATGTGTTGCGCTTTGTTCCATTGTCACAGGATGACACGTGGATGTGGCGGATTCTTGAAACAAAAACAAGCTTGATGTAAAAACGACATAATATTTGTCCCCGTAAAACAAGAAGGCAAAATTCTTGGAAGGAAAATTTGTGTTCATTCGCAAACGGTAGTAAACATATGTGATCCTATATTTTTGTGAAACTATAAATTTTTCTCAATTGGGACACTAAAATGTTTTTATTAAATAAATATCATAGTTATATATCTAATTATTGAATGGAAAATGTTTCTAATTTTTCTTTGACACTAGTTGAATTAAATGCTCCGCGTGCGTTAAATCCTCCATTAATATGTATTGTATAAAAATACAGTATTGTTTAAAATATAACATGAAAAGTAAATTAAATTAATTTTTATACCTCTCATATTGAAAAATATACATAATAGGGATAAAGAAGGGAAAAAAAAAAAAAAGAGCAACAAAACAGTAATGAGGCGTTTAGTAAACTTATTGCATTCACATTGTGTTTGAATGCAATACATTGAATACATTTTGTATTTAGATGAAAAGTATTTATTCTGCATTTGAATGCAATGTATATTTTGATGACAAGTATTTGAATTGTATTTTAAAAATTAAAAGTTGGTGTGATTGGTAAAAATAGATAGAAAAAATGAGATACAGAGAGAATATGATGTGAATAGATTTTAAAAAAATTATTTTTAAAATATTATGAAATAGTAAATGTATTTGAGATAATGTAGAAAAATATTGTATTTGAATGTAAAACTTTTACATTTGGATGAAAATCGTATTATGTTTAAATACAATATAAATGTAACATGGAAAACAAATACCCTATAAAATCAAGGAAAAAAATGGGATAAAAAGCCCATAGATGTTGAAACCAAAAAAAAAAAAAGTGAAAGAGCAAAAAATGAGGAAAAAACAAAAAGAAGGTGCACCATGTCACTAAGGTGGAAACAAAAAGAAAAGTGAAAAGGGGAAAAATGAAAAAAAAAAAAAAAAAAAGATGCCAGCACATGATAAGAGTTCCTGGTGGAAACCAAAAAAAAAAAAGTGTAACTGTTAAAAAAAAAAAAACAGAACATGTTGGTATCACAAGAACAGCCTTTGGCTATTTTATTATTGTATAGATATAGATATAGATAATTAAATGGAAAATTAGATTGTATGCTTTATTTTAAACATCCAATTTAATAAATAATCAAATTTTTTTATTTAATAAAATAGTTATTTATCATTTTTTTTAGTTTTAGTCAATTAATAATTAATTATTAATTAATCGATAATTGATTAAAAAAATTAATAATTTACATTATAGTCAATTATTTAAAAAAATTGATTAATCATTTAAAAAAAGATCTTTTAATTAATTTTTAAATATTTGAGTCATTTATTTAAAAAATACTATTTAGCTATAAATCTTTAATTAAATTTGAATAAGTTTTATTTTTATCTCCATATTTTAGTATTGTTGAAATTTTACCTATCGCCAGATGAAGACTTACAAGCTTATTATCAACAAACAATGAATTAAATTCTAAGTAAAGATCACCTTTCCCAATCCATCAACATCTTACTCCGACATTAGTGTGCATGCTAGCTAGCTTGATAAGAAGAAACATGATTACACACATTTATACATGTCTCCACCAAAATACCCCGTTCTTTTAAACAAACAGGGACGCGAACTCGGGTTTAACTCATTTTTGCTTTAGAAGTCCTGTCTTGTAGGCTTAAATTCACTCTTTTCATTTGTTAATTTAATTATTACTAACATCATATTGGAGAAGTGAAACAAGGCCTAAGTTTCATTATCTTTGGGAGTAGAGAGTCAAAAGACTACATGGACTTCAACCTATATCTGGGCTCTGATATGTATATTATATGTATATATTGTCTTTCAGGCTTAAATTTTCTCTTTTCACGACAAATTAAAATTAGAAAACCTTTATTTGTTAATTTAATTTTGACTAATATCAAATTGGAGAAGTGAAATAAGGGTTAGGTTTCATTAACTATGCATGAATTGCAATGTCAGAGACTATTTGGACTCTGAAATTCGTGTATAGAGGGTCACATGACCGCATGGGTTTTAACCCATTGTTGGACTCTGATATAGATACTGCCAATTGAAGACCTGTAAGCCTATTATCAACAAATGGCGAATTAGAGTCTAAAAAATAGACCATCTTTCCCCATTTGTCAATATCTTACTTCTACGTTCGTGTGTATACTAGCTCGTTTGATGAGAAGAAGCACGGTTACACACATTTATATATCTTCACCAAAATATCCTCCTCTTTCAAAAATAGGAATGTGAACTCGGGTTTAACTCATGCTTTACTTCAGTACTTTGTCTCTTAAACTAAAATTTGCTCTTTTTATGACACATTAAAATTAGAAAACTTCATTTGTTAATTTAATTATGTCTAATATCATATTGGAAAAGTGAAACAAGAGCAAGGTTTAAATATCTGCCCATGAATTGCAATGTCAGAGACTGATTTAGAATTTGAAATTTAGGAATAGATGGTCACATGACCACATGGAATTTAGCCCGTTTTTGGACTCTAAAATATACATATTGCCAGGTGAAGACTTGCAAGCCTATTACAAACAAACAACGAATTAAATTCTAAATAATTATCAGTTTCCCAATCCGTCAACATCTTAACAAAAGGAAATTGGTCTGCTCCCACATGGACACAAAGTTACAACTCCCCCATGGCAGCCAAAGGTTTGGCCAAAATGTTTGCAAACTGTTCAATAACAGCCAGACGAGCAGCAGAATTTCACAAATACATGTCTACCTCAACGTACCTGCAAACAAAACCTAATTTAACGCCCTCCGGAGTTCAAATGACAAAGGAAATGAAATGCCTTTTTATTGGTTAGCATGTACAGGATATAAGAATGTATCAAGCAAGCACGTAAACTAAGCAAATTGGTCATGTTGCTAACATAAGCTATATCAATAAATCTTTACCAAGCACTTGAAGTATGATGATGAACACAACTCCAAAACAGACCTGAAGCAATTGAGAAAAGGTTGAATTATATAATCAAATATGTACATTCAGGTTACAATCAAAGTTGAATTAGACATTGAGGTTAGAAATTGGAAGATAAACTTTAACGAGCTCAATGACAAAAAATATCCTATATTAAAAGATAAACTTTGAAACTACTGATATCTGAATTTCATGGTCCTTTAACGAGCTCAATGACTAAAAATTAAAAGCAGAACATGCCACAATAGTAGTAGAAAACCTTGCTTCTTTTGTGAGACTATGAAACCCTATATTCTGTTCTCTGCTTGCCTATAATGCTAGGCTTTTTTATTATCGCTTCTTAACATATGCAAGCAAACTTGATGAGAAAAACATGATTACACACATTTATACATATCTCCACCAAAATATCCTGTTCTTTGAGAAATAGGGATGTGAACTCGAGTTCAACTCTTTTTTTACTTTAGAAGTCCTGTCTTTTAGACTTAAATTTGCTCTTTTCATGACACATTAAAATTAGAAAATCTTCATTATTAATTTAATTACGACTAGTATCATATTGGAGAAGTGAAACAAGAACTAGATTTCATTATCTACGCATGAATTGCAATGTCAAAGACTGATTTAGACTTTGAAATTTGGGGATAGATGGTCATATGACCACATGGGCTTTAGTCCATTTTTATATATTGCCAGATGAAGACTAGCAAGTCTATTATCAACAAACTACGAATTAAATTCTAAAATAAAGATCATCTTTCCCAATCCGTCAATATCTCACTCCTACATTGGTATGCATACTAGCTTGCTTGATGAGAAGATTCATGATTACACACATTATACATATCTCTACCAAAATATTCTCTTCTTTCAGAATTAGAGATGTGAGTTATGGTTCAACTCACATTTTACTTCAGAAGTTGTCTCTTAGACTTAAATTTGCTCTTTTATGAGATATTAATCCCCGTTTGATAACAGTATTGCATTCGCATTGTATTCAAATGTAATACAATTTTCACCCAAATACAAAAGCATTCCATTCAAATACCAATCACATCACATTTTAAATCCAATACAATCACTATTTATTATTTCACTTTTTTCTATTACTTTTTGGGTCTGAATGGTTCACGAGTCGAGTCCGGAATAAAATGAAATTTTGAGTCAAAATTGGTTGACTTAATGATAATTTTTGTTGACTTTTTAGAAAAAGACAAAAGTGAAACTAAAATTTTAAATCCGAGTCAATGAAATAAACAGAGCTTTACTAATCACATCATATATTCTCTTTTTTTCTCCTTTTTTTCTCTCTACTTTTACCTATCACATCACATAATCATTATTAAAATACAATTCAAATACTTTTTATCCAAACACACATTACATTCAAATACAATACAAATATTTTTTCTTCAAATACAAACTATATTCAATACATTATATTTAAACGTAATGCAAACACAATACGTTTAGTAAACAGAGCCTAAAATTAGAAAACCTTCATTTGTTAATTTAATTATGACTAATACCATATTGGAGAAGTGAAATAAGGGCTAGGATTCATTATCTTCTTATAAATTGAATGACAGAGTGATTTGAACTTTGAAATTTAGGGGAAGAGGGTCATATGATCACATGGGCTTTAGCCTATTTTTAGGCTTTGATATACAAATTGCAAGATGAAAATTTGCAGTTCTATTATCAAAAAACGATGAATTAAATTCTAAATAAAGACCATCTTTCCCAATTCTTCAACGTCTTACTTCTACATTTGTGTGCATGCTAGCTTGCTTGATGTGAAGAAACATGATTACACACATTTACTTATGTCTCTACCAAAATATCCTCTTCTTTCAAAAATAGGGATATGAACTCGGGTTCAATTTTTACTTTAGAAAACCTGTCACTTGGACTTAAACTTACTCTTTTCATAACACATTAAAATAATTAGAAATACATTTACATACACACATATATATGACTCTGTTATACGGATGACTCTATATACATAGATAACTGAACTTTATGTGTGTGTGTGTGTGTATAATAAAATGATATATAGAAAATTCATTAGTATTGGTAATATTATTTTAAGTTTACCAATAAAAATTTCAGATACGGACACAAGCAAGAAAAGATTAAAAAGGAAAAAATTCGATAGTGAAAGGGGTAAAACAAAAATCTAGCTCATATCCTTTTATATGAATTAGAAGTCGTATTAGTAGATCATCTGCTATCTGTATGCCTTGGGCAAGCAAGATTGGGAGAAGGGTGTGTTCGGAAAACCACTAGACATAGGGTTCATCTTGATCGTTTTGTAGTTCATCTATTTTACTCAATAAAGTTTTGTTTTTCTGATCCAATTGTGAGTCGGTGGTGAGGTTTTTACCACAGTTTGTTTGGAGAATTGGTAGGCCATCATCCGTTCTTATAATTTTTTTTTTAATTTCTTGTTAATGATGATGTTAAAAAGTTCAATTTGGTGGTTTAAGAGTTGCTTTACATGATCAATTTTTATTTGCGGCAATAACAATTTCGTATCCTATCTTTTGGATCATTTTGGGATTATCATGTTCTCCATGGTTTTGATGGGTCACCAATCTCATAGCTCTGCGTTGTACCTCTTTAAATACAGCATTCGTAGATATATATACGTGTATAAATATGTGTGTGTGCGTGTGTATATATATTTGTTGTATGCATGTATTATGGGACAATCAGCGGCTTAACGCAATACATATGGTAACCACCTAAATAAAGTACCGAGTATTCGAAAGTGGTTTAGGGGCATTTGGTAAACGTATTGCATTTTAATTGTATTTAAATAAAATTTGTTTTTTTAATGTTGTATTTGGTTGAAAAGTATTTGTTTTGTATTTGAATAAAATATGTGTTTGGATGAAAAATATTTTAGAGTTGAAAAGTTAATGTGATTGATAAAAGTATAGATAAATAATATAGTTGAAAAGTTGATGTGATTGTTTTAAAAATATTTTGAATAGTAATTATTTTCGTAATATTATTATAAAATTTGTGTTTGGTGTAAAATTATATTGTATTTGAGTAAAATTAAAATAAAATTTTTTGCCCGAACGTCACCTTCGTATAAGACAATATGAAGATAAAACCTCATAGTGTCAATGTGGCGACCCCCCACGTACGTTACCATACCAACCAGTCGAGCTCTGACGCCGACCGCGATGGCTGGCAATCTCGTGGGTCGTCATCCTCTTACTTGACATACTTAACTTTCCCTTCTTAAAGTTCTCATTTAAAGCGGAAGCAATTTCTATAGCAATTTTTTTTTTCTTTTAACTTACATATTATACCTATCTCTATCATACTCTTATAACACATATTTCATAACTTTCTTTCTTTCATCTTCCTTTTTGAATGCTCAGCGAAAGACTTATGATAGTACCATACCCTCGCCCAGTCCCTTGGCACGTGCAGATCCGTCCGTTGTCCATCATATTACTTTAAACTAATAGGTTGCTTACCTGCAACATATAAACAACTAATGAGCTAGATGCTCAGTAAGTTCAAACATACATTCATTAACTTATGAATACTAGTAATATATATTATTACTAGAATATATGACATCACATATATACACATCATACACATCGTTTATACATATCCTCGAAACATAACATATATACACATCATACACATCGTCTATACATATCCTTGAAACATAACATATTATGTGAGCTTCCTCATGCTCATTTATCTCTTCGCTAATCATTCCCATCATTCTATTGATAATCTCTTATCATTCGATTCTAATTTCTTCATTTCTTTTCTTCTCATTCCTATCATTTCTTAACTTTCTGTTTTAAACCTTTATAATTTCTCTATCGCTTTATCATCATCTCTTAACATTTCATATCTAAAAAGCTAGTAACATACATACTAGCATAACATCACGTAAAAACGTGTCATTCACATCACATCACATATATAATTCTATTATGTTTCATATCGTTTGTTTCTTTTTATATCGTTCTTTACTTTTCTTTTCTTTTCGTATCATTTCTTTTCTCTCTGCTTTCCTTTCTTTTCTTTTCACGCTCTTTCCTTTTCTTTTCTTTTCTTTTCTTTTCACGCTCTTTTCCTTTCTTTTCTTTTCTTTTCTTTTCACGCTCTTTTCCTTTCTTTTCTTTTCTTTTCTTTTCACGCTCTTTTCTTTTCTTTTCTTTTCTTTTCTTTTCTTCTCTTTTCTTCTCTTTTCCTTTCTTTTCTTTTCTTCTCTTTTCTTTTCACTCTTCTTTCGTTTGTTTTCTTTCCACTTTCCTTTGGTTGGGCCCGTTGTTGGACGTACCTAGTTGCGCGCGGACAGTGGGAGGAGGGGGAGCTACCCACCAACCTACCTCACAGTCACATAAAACCTCACCTTCGGGGCTGGTCCAACCTATAATCTACCACACCTTCGGGGTAGCGCCACATCTACGCGGAGGATATAGACCGGAAGTCTCGACCTTGTAAGGAGACCGGTACGCCAACAACTTAAGTTTTCAGTCTTATTATTTTATAGGCTTTTATTTTTCTTATATTGATTTTTCGTTGTACGTCTTTCTCATGACATTCATCATCTTTCCTTTCTCATTTTTCATAGAACATTCCATGGAATATTTGTTCTTTCGTTGTTTTTCTTTTCTTAATTCTTTACTGTACTTATGCGAATTATGTTAATCACACTTTAGCATAGCACATATAGCACATATTACTTATATAACATCACATCACATCATAACAAACAAATTATGTTCAAATATGTGCAGACAATTATTCTCTGTTTATCTTATCATTTGCATCATTCTATCAATCATAGCCTATCGTTCTATTCTATCAATCACATCTTATCGTTATATTCTAATCCTTTCATTATATCTTTCAATCATAACTTATCATTGCTTCTCTTTCTTGTCTAACTCTTTGCTTTCATATCATTTTTCATAAAATCCCTATCATTTCGTTCTCATAAAATATACCTTTTTCTTAATTTCTTTCATCACCGATCATCGTTGCTCTATCAATCATAACTTAACTTCCATAAAACTTTTCATAAACATCCTATTCTTTCTTTTCATATCTCATCTTTTTCTTATGCATTCTATCATAACATTCTCATTCTTATTCTTTCCATTCTTCTATCTCTCTTTCTCACATCTTTATTCTCATAAAACTTTTATAATACCTTTCCTTCGTAATTCAATATATACATATATTTATATATATATATATTTTTTATAAATTATTTATTAAAACATAACTTTTAACATCATCATAGTATTGCTATAGTATTACTATAGCATCATCATAAATCACATCATGACATTTGCATACTATACATATAAACACGATAAACTTGTTCATAGTTACAGACGAGTAAATGTCTGAACTTACTCATAGCGTGCTTATCCATTCCTTGGGATCCATTGACGTCCTTTGTCGCGTCGGGATTGGGTTCCTACAGACAAACTTTATCCGTTAATCACATTTTCATTCATAACTTTTATTTTATTAAAAAGCTTGATTCTGATCTTATAATCCTTAATTATAGCCTTAAGACAGCTTTCTAAACCTTAATGGTCATTTTCGAATTTTTCTCCAACTTTTGAAAAATTACGATTTTACCCCTAACTTTTGATAAAATTACAATTTTACCCTTGACGTAATTTTTCATAACTTAAACCTCAATTTTGGCTTTTACAAATTTCATTAACCTATTCCATGGTTACTGGGGCTCTTTTCCCATAATTTGATAATCTTTGGACAAAATGACCATTTTACCCCTGATGGGTCGTTTAAACATAACATTTTCATTTTCATACTTAGGCTGGATTTTCTAAACTCAAAATCATTTAATCAACTTTCTAAATCTTATCGGACCTTTTCCGGATTAATTCTTATCATTTTTCTAATTTTCACATTCCCGGCCATCGGGAAGTACTATTCGAACCTAAGAATCAGTTTCATGTTTTTCTTGCGTTCTAGAGTTTCGAAGGGTCGGTTTACTAATCGTACCTTACCCATTCCTTTTTCCTTGCCCTAATTCCTCGAGGGGGCTCGAGTTCCCTTCCCGATCATATTTTTACCCTTCGTTTCCCATATTACCCCTGGTGCCATTTTTAGAAATTTCGGCAGCATTTCCGCTTAATTTTTGAGGTTCCAGCGTTTAGGAAACGCCTAAAAACCATCTATCCTAATCTAATTCTATCACGTACTATACCAGAGGCTTAGATTTTACGTAAAACTTATACTGTTTACGTAAAATCATTACATTATCACATATTTTTCTTTTTCTCCATTACAGTCATTTTCTTCTTTTTACATACATTCTTTTCCACATTTTTCATACCAATAATCATAAAATCATATAACAGTCCCAAACAATTAAATTGCGGAACGTAAAGGGGTTGGGATTTATACCAAATTGCAGTCCGGTCTCGACGGCATAAACCCTAATTCTTCGTTCTTCATATTTGAGATCCCGTCTTGCAATTCCGACTCCGCGGATGCGTCCGGAACGTCGAAAATAGGCTAACGGGCCAAACTTCCATTTTCGGTCAACGGTCGCCGTTGACCGGCGTTGACCGGCGGCGACGGTGGCAAGTGGGGTAGTCCATCTTGAAGATCTCGACGAGAGGAATCCATTGGTAGTCTCAATTTCATGTTTGGAGGCCCCAATCGCCGGAAAAACCTCCTCGAAAGTCACGGCCACGGCGGCGGCGGTGGAACTCCGCCGTGTCGGACTTTTTCTCCAAAATTGATTGAGGGCTTTTGCTCCCCTCTTCACGGCGACCATTTCTGTACAGGTGGTGTAGTTCAACATCGCCGAAAACGGCGAGTTCCACGGCGGATTCACAGCGGCGACGTCGCGACTTCGGGCGGCGCGATTCCGCCGGTGTTGAGGCGATCCACCACATGGGTTTTGTAGCACTCTTCACCACGAGTCTTTTGAGACCGGTTTCAGCTTGATCGGACGTCGGACGGCGGAGATACGGCGTCGCGAATTTTCCGATGGCCGGCGGCTTCGGGCGGCGCGTGCGCTCTCCTTCGGCGTCAGTTCCGTCGACTCGGCACACCGTTGAACTCAGCTTGGCGAGAGCTTTCCAACGGTGCCGGCGGTATCGAAAACGGACACCGTTTCCGGTGATCGGTTACTATTCATCAATGGGGGTAGAGAGAGAAAGAGAAGTGATGAGAGAGAGTACACGTAGACAAATGAGGAAATTCCACTTTTTCTCTCTCTTTATATACTTTTTCGCCTAAAATTTCAACATAGGCTATCCTGATTAATTTGGGCGTCCTGAATCCAAATATATCAGTTTTATTTTCATCTGAGATCATTTCGACCAGTTTCCGATACTGCGAATTTTCGATCAAAAATTACCCTTGTGCTCAATTATCAAATTTAAGCGTGCTGATAGGCTATCCTTACTAATTTGGGTGTGCTGAACCCAAATTTATCAGTTTTATGTCAAGATAATATTATCTTGACCTACTTCTTGATACTGTGAGTGGCACACACGTGCACACACATAATATCACTATTACTCATTTTTTCATCCTTTAACATTGTTAGAACATTTTATTTAGTTCTAAACAATATTAAATCACTAAATTTCATATTTTAACACTTAAATTCATTGTGTATTTATTCTCCGAAAAAAGTGAATTTTCCTGGTTGTTACAGTCAAAGAAACAACTCTATGTTTTAAAGATAGAAGTAGTTAACCTTTTCAGTTTTTTTTTCTTTTTACGATCTTCTCTTACTTTTCATCACGGCGTTTGGCATTTTAAGCATCAAAATCAAAAGATGCATAGTATAAAAAATTTGATAGTTGTAACTGATGACCTGTCCTAATAATTACGGGCCTATAATATCGTCTTTTGCTTGGCACAATTTAATTAATAGCCGAGTTAAACGTAAGCACTACATTAAAAAAGACCAGAAACAACAAGAACAAACTACACTTACGATAAACCAAAAAAAGACCAGTAACCACAAGAACAGATCCGATCACAATCTTACAGCAGAGACTTAAACATAAGCAAATATTTAAAAAAAGGACGAGAAACTAATTACTAAGCAGTCTCATTATCCTTCCTACTGCTCCCTGTCCTCATCCTCGTACTCGTACTTGTCGGTGTCTCCATCTTCGTCGTAGTCTGAAGAACGTAATAGAAAGGAAGAGAAAAAAAAAAAAAAAGGCGCCAGAAAATAGAAAAGGAAATGGAAGAGAAAATGAAGAGTTTGCAGATGGAAGATATGGAGGAGAAACAAAAAGACAAGAAGGAGAAAAGCCTCAAGGAAATCGTCGTCGCCGTTCTAGTGGTCATTCTCGTCTTTGTTTTCCTTTTTGTCCCCTCCCTTGTCACCACCATCACTACTGTCGCTGCCGTCTTCCTTGAGGCTTTTCTCCTCCTTGCCTTTTGGTTTCTCTTCCATTTGTTCCATCTGCAAACTCTTCATTTTCTCTTCCATTTCTTTCTCTATTTTCTGGCGCCTTTCTTTTCTTTTTTTTTTTCCCTCTTTTCTTCTCTTCCTTTCTTTTACGTTCTTCGGCCTCCTTTATTCTCAAGTATTTTGGTTTGTCTCTCATCGTGAATGGTTGTGGCAGAGGACTTTTCTCTCTCCCTGATGCCTCGGTGGACTCCCCTCACTTTTTCCGGGTTAAGGTGTTTTCTTTATTGCAGTGGTGTTTTGATTCACGTTCAGCTTACTTGGTCCTTCATTAAACTAGAAAAACAAAACATAACAAAAACAAAGCAAAAGCAGACAGTTTAGACAAGAATAACACTAAGAATAATAGGAATAAAATAAAGAGATATCGTTGTAACTATAAATTAAATAGAAGAAAGACTCACCAAACGTGAAAACTTCTTCATTTTTTCTGATTTTGCAAAGGAGAGAGGGGACTGGTGAGTATGTGATCGAGAGTTAGCGCACAGAGACAGAGAGAGAGAGGAGTGTATGGTGAGTGGTGAGAAGCAAGGTTATCATACATAGGAGAAATGCACATCTCTCCTTGAGGAAAAAAAGAGGAAAAGAAAAAATTAAGAGAGAGAGAGAGAGAGAGTTAATTTCCATCCTTGTCCTTTTAATTATTGAAGCAAGTACGAGTCCACCTTAAATATTAATGCTGGTTTCCAAGCTGAGTTATACTTTTACAGAGCCAATAAGTGCTAACTGAGAGTTTAAATATTTCAACCAAAAAAAAAAAAAAAACTGAGTTTAATTAAGAAGATTCTTCTGTTACCATACTTGAGAGGTCTTGTCGGCCATGTCTCCATGACCTGCCTTTAATATATATATATATGCATATATATATATTTATTAACACACACGTTGTTATGTAATTACTTGTTGTTAGGAGTTAGGAAAACACTCCATCGATATACAGTTTAAAAGCTGGAATATATAAAATGAGGAAAACTAAAGAACCCTATTTCATGTGAGACATAACCGTCATGCATTAAAATTCTACACATATGCTGCAAATCCTCCTTTTCAATGTTTGGAAATGCAATTCCAGCAAAAGATAAATTTTAAAAAAAATTGTAGAAAAAATGAATATTTTGTGTTAGTGTTTGGAAGTACAATGATTGTTGTAAGGCTATCTCAAATATATTTTGTTTATGTCAATGCACTACAAATTTTGCTTAATCTCAAATATAGAATAAAAGTCAATAGAAATCAAATGTTAAATTAAGCATTAGCCATACTTAATAGAAATTTACCACAAAATTTATCATATGATAAATTTAAAATCAAAGATTTAGCACTCCATATGTTAGAGAGCACTTTTTAACAAAATGTCAAATTTATCATTAATTAGCACATGAACAGCACAAAATTATCTATTTTTGGAAACGGAAATCATTTTTTTAATATAGAAAAAATGAAAAAAAAAATGCAAATGGAAATGGAAGTCATGTGGAATTTAGAAACATGATTCTATTTCCTTTCATCTCATTTCATCATATAATATTCCATGTGATGCCTTTGCTAATATGAGAATTTTTATAAATGCTATTTTCAAGCTGTCAACAAACAAACAAAAAAAATCACATATTTTGGTTGATGTATGTAGTTTTAATTTGGAGCCTAAAAAGGTAAGTGTATTAAATTAATGCTTGACATATATAGTTAGTTTTAACTTTGGTTATGCTAGGGTTTTTCTAAAGCTTGCTCTGAGCACCCCTATATATTATGGTTATTACGAAATGGTAATTAAGTATTGATAATGCAAGTAAATACCCCCCTTTTTTTTTAAGGAAAATGGAATTCATCAACTCACGAAAGAAAGTAGAGATAGTCAAAGAGATGAAGATGGGTGACATCGTATATAGATGTTAACCGAGACGTGCATCAGAGATATAAATGCTTAATGCCTATGATCGATGTTGAAATAGGTTATATTAAGCATTGATGTTGACAAGCTTAATGCTTATATTGAGGTATAAATGCGCTACGTTGAAGTAGGATTTTGGACGTGATTGCGAAAAGCGCAAGTGGGGGACCAACAACATCTTATCATAATTGCTAGGTGAGATTATCTTCTGATGGGAAAAAAAATGTATAAAAGTTTAGGATGCTTAAAGTCCTACATTGATAGTAGTAATAAAATATGTAGTTGCAGTTTCGATTTAAGCTATTCATTTGTGTGTGTGTGTGTGTGTTTGGGGGGGGGGGGGGGGGGGGGGTGTGTGGGGGGGGTGGCGGCGGCGCGGTGGCGGCGCGCGTCTGGAAGTCAAGCTATTCTTGCCTTGAGGATAGTTTATTAGGGACTACATGCATATCATACACACAAATAGTGTATTATCTTAGACTCTGGGGCATTCATCAGATAAATTTTGTATGGTGAAAATGGTTCTATTACATGACAATTGGGCATAATATTATTGTTATTGTGCTTTCTATTTTCCATAAAATTAAAAATTTATAAGAAATTATTCATAAAGTGGGTGTATCAAATTATCATGATTATGTGATACATTTGAGGGTCAATCCTATGTTTTAATGAAGTTGTATCAAGCTTGCTCCTCAATGGTAGAGACAGGTGTCTTCTTTAGAGAAAATTACCTAAATAGCTATCTTTATCATTTATTAACCAATATGATACAAACTTTATTTTAATTAGTGTATGATTTGTGTCATATTAATCCAGTATCAAATTTTTGTGACATACTAGTGCAATGATATTCTTTAAATTAGTATCATTTAGATGCTTTCTTTTTTTTTTTTTTAATAAACAATTGATATGTGGGTGGTTTGTTAATGTTAGTTCTATTATAATTCCTAATCACCATGCTTTTTCTTAATAAATTTTACCTTGTTTAGATGATAAAAGACTTGAATGTCAAATGTTCTTTTAAATAGGTGTATTACGTCTTGTATTCCCGATTTACCATATAATATCTCTAACCAATATAAGTAAGGTTTGAATCAAGACAATGGTGGTTGTAGCTTTGCTTATTATATTAATGAGATATATGCAATGGAAAATGACATACGCATGAGATAAATCAGTTCTAATATTGAGACGTAAAATTGGCCTTGCAAATCCTCGAACAGACCCCAAATATGGGAAAGAACCCCACGTGACTTGTCTGTATATATTTGTATGATCACATTTCTTCTGATCATCGATTTAGCTAGAGCTACATATTGTTGCATATATGTGTGCATATATATATATATGCATGCTAATGTTGGAAAAGGATGTTGACGTGATTGGGAAAGATCTTTGTTGAAAATTTATCATCAATTAGCACATGAATTCAGCATAACGTTACCTATTTTTGGAAATGGAAATCATTTTTTTAATAGAGAAAAAATGAAAAAAAAAAAAAAAAGCAATTGGAAATGGAAGCCATGTGGAATTTAGAAAATGAGTCTTTTTCATTTCATATCATGTCGTCATATAATAATATTCCATGTGATGCCTTTGCTAATATGAGAATTTTTATAAATGCTATTTTCAAGCTGTCAACAAAAAAAAAATCACATAATTTGGTTGATGTATATAGTTTTAATTTGGAGCCTAAAACGGTAAGTGTTTTGAAGTAATGCTTGACATATATAGTTAGTTTTAACTTTGGTTATGCTAGGGTTTTTCTAAAGCTTGCCTTGAGCACCCCTATATATTATGGTTATATGAACTAGTAATTAATAAGTATTGATAAGGCAAGTAAATACTTTTTTATTTTTAAGGAAAATGGAATTCATCAACTCATCAAAGAAAGTAGAGATAGTCAAAGAGACGAAGATGGGTGACATCATATATAGATGTTAAGCGAGACCTGCATCAGAGATATAAATGCTTATTAAGGACATGCATATCATACACACAAATATTGGACGCTGGTAATTCCTTTTTTTTTTTTCTTGAACTATAACAAAATAAGCAATTTTGATGTGTTGTTTCCAGTAAAACGTAGTGTGTAGGTATTATCAAAAGAGTGTATTATCTTAGACTCCAGGGCATTCATCAGATAAATTTTGTATGGTGAAAATGGTTCATTACATGACAATTGGGCATAATATTATTGTTATTGTGCTTTCTATTTTCCATAAAATTAAAAATTTATAAGAAATTATTCATAAAGTGGGTGTATCAAATTATCATGATTATGTGATACATTTGAGGGTCAATCCTATGTTTTAATGAAGTTGTATCAAGCTTGTTCCTTGAAGGGACAGACAGGTGTATTCTTTAGAGAAAATTATCTAAATAACCACTTTTTTTATCTATTAAAACTAATATGATATAAATTCCTCTTTTTTGACCAACATGATACAGATTTTATTTTTATTAGTATGTGATTTATGTCATATTAGTCTGGTGTCAAATTTTTGTGGCATATTGGTGCAATGATATTCTTTATATTTGTATCATTTAGATGCCTATCCTTTTTTTTTTTATATAAACAATTGATATGTGGGTGGTTTGTTAATGTTAGCTCTATAATAATTCCTAGTCACTATGCTTTTCCTTAATAAATTTTACCTTGTTTAGATGATAAAGACGTGAATGTTAATTGTTTTTTTAGACAGGTGTATTATATAAATATAGGAACATTATATTCTCGATTTACTATATAATATTCTAACCATATAAATAAGGTTTGAACAAAGACAATGGTGTTTGTAGCTTTGCTTATTATATCAACGAGATTTATGCAATGGAAAATGACATACGCATGAGATGAGTCAGTCCTAATATTGAGACTTAAAATTGGCCTTGCAAATTCTCAAACAGACCCCAACTATGGGATGGAACCCCATGTGACTTGTCTGTATATATTTGTATGATCACATTTCTTCTGATCATCGATTTAGCTAGAGCTACTTATTGTTGCATATATGTATATATATGCATGCTAATGTTGGAAAAGGATGTTGATGTAATTGGTAAAAGTCTTTTGTTGAAAATTTAATTCATCTTTGTTATTGTTTAAAACAAAAATCATTTTTGTCAAGATAGAAAATTATGAATTGATTAAATTTATGTCTAATTACTAATATAAACACTGTTGGAAAAGTAGTCGTGAGGCTGAATTGGAAGTCCAAGTTTCTGTTGTAAGGACAACGAAAAAAAGTATCAAAATTTGGTGGCAATGAATTAATATAAGAAGCGTAATATTTTTCTTCTTCTAATTTTTTTAGTGAAGGCAAGAAGTACTATAATCTGATAATGATACAGGTTGAGTGTTTATTTGACGCGAAGAACAATTAATGAGATATGTACTTGAAAAGTGCCATTATAGGACTGGGACGAATCAGTTCAAATTATGTCGAGAATATATTATAAGCGTGCATTTTT
This sequence comes from Antiaris toxicaria, assembly GCA_035233585.1. Classification (NCBI taxonomy): domain Eukaryota; kingdom Viridiplantae; phylum Streptophyta; class Magnoliopsida; order Rosales; family Moraceae; genus Antiaris; species Antiaris toxicaria. The sequence goes on along the minus strand of CP141153.1, from coordinate 4,787,046 downwards.
ATAAAAATATAATATTAATGCATTTATTCTTAGTAAGTTTTAATTTTTTGATTTGAAATATATTTCAATTTAACTACTGACAAAAACATGATCAGCTAAACTTAACTAACGATCTCGTGATTCAAATTTCAGCATAACAAAACCCTGCAACTTGCAAGGAATGACTCATGAAGATTAAAACATATATAAAAGCATAGTAATTCATTTCATACTTTGTTTCAACTGCACTTTTCAAATTTTTTTCTACAATATTTTTTTCCTCATAAAAAATTAAATTTACTGTAAGTCCGAACTTATGATAAAACTAGACTTAAAGTTAAGAAGAGAATATGATAGCACCCGTTTTATTGTAGAAATCATATTAATATATAATTGATATATGAATTGAGACTATCCCAATTAGTATTTAATTGATGTATGAATTGCCGTTGGATTCTAGTTTCAAAGACTACTAAAACTTGATAGTTGACGAGAACAACACTGAGAGATTTTATATTGCCAAGTGGTAGAGTACAGCTTGAAGTTTTGAGGGGAAAAAAGTAACTAGAAAGCCTCAAAGGGGATGTATATCATGAAATTAGAAAGCCTAAAAGGGCAAAACGGGAGGTAATTAATAATTTCATATAAAAATGAACTCTCCTTATATAGTGAATGGAGCTATGGTTTTGTGTAGTGACCTCTTGCAATTTTTTTAATAACAAAAGATTCGAGAAGGGGATAATCGGCATTATCAAATTTCTGTGTGTTGTTAAAGGAGTTTCTTAGGTCTTAATATAGATATTCATTTAAGAAACTACACTAGATCCCTCTCCTTCGACAAAGTACATGTCATACCGGCTATACACATGTTTGTAAAAATGAAAATAGTTGGTGTCATCCTAATATTTGTTCTTATCATATAATGTAGAAGAAATCTTATGAAATATTAATAAACCAGAAAAGGTCCAATCATATTTAAATGATAGGTTTGTTTCACTCACACTATTATAAGTCTAACGACATAAAGTTTACTGACCAAAAACTTGGATGCATCTCACGTCAACAAAAAAAAAAAAAGGAACATATTTTCCCATACATTACTTCATTAGAATGATAAATTCTGTCCTTTTTGGATTTTGGGGAAAAAAAAAAAAAACCTTCGTCTCAAAACATATTGTTCATGAAAGTGACAAATAATCTAAACAAGGAATGGTTGTTTTCATTTATAAAACGACATAAAATCAATTTAACGACATTCCTATTTTTATTAGCTTATATGTAGTTGCGCTTTGTTCCTTCGCCAAATGGTGACACGTGGACTTTAATATACATATGGCAGACGAGGACTTGCAGGCCTATTATCAACAAATGACGAATTAAATTCTAAATAAAGACCATCTTTACTGATATGTCAACATCTTACTCCCACATTAGTGTGCATGCTCGCTAGCTTGATGAGAAGAACTCTACCAAAGATATCTTTTTCTTTCCAACTTGGTTTCAACTCATATTTTGCTTCAGAAATCTATCTTTTAAACTTAAATTTGTTCTTTTCACGACTCATTAAAATTAAAAAATCTTTATTTGTTAATTTTATTTTGACAAATATCATATTGTAGAAGTTAAACAAGGGTCATGTTTCATTATCTACGCATGAATTGCAATATTAGAAACTGGTTTGGACTTTGAAATTAGAGGGAGACGGTCACATGACCACATGGGTGTTAGCCCATTTTTGGGCTCTGATATACATACTGCCAGATGAAGAAATACTTGATCCTACGTTTAGTTGAAAATGAATCACATTCGTTAAATAGTATAAAAACTTGAAATGTAGTTAAAAAAATAATGATATAGACCTTGTTTAGTTTGCATCATCATTTTGTATATATATATTTTTAAATCATATCATTCCACTTGAAATAAGAAAGTTATGTATTTTTAAAATTTAAGTTTTTAAGAAAGATTTGGAAATATGAATAATAAAATTGGTTTGCTTTAGAGAAAATGACCCCAAAAAAAAGAACTCTTAGAAAATTTTGATTGGAGTGTATGCCCCAAACACTGCCTTGTAATTTCGTTAAGTTTCTTATAGCATAACGTGGCCAGGTTCATGAAGCCATTGATGTATGCAAGCAAGTTTCTTAGGGCGTGTTTGGTACGTGGGATTAGGACTGGGATTGGGATAAATAGTCCTAATCCAATATTTGGAGCAGTTTTTGACCAGATAACAAATCTATTGACCAGCAAATAATCCCACAAATGTAGGATTAATAATCCCTAAAAAATAGATAGGATTTTCAATCCCTTGGGCTGCACAAGAAAGTCCACATCTCTCCGCCTGCTGCCTACTACCAAAGTTTGCCTTCATCACTGTGCTCCTCCCATACCAAACGACAGAGACCTACTACTCTCACTGCCGGAGCTTGTCATCACCCCGCTCCCCCACCTGCCCCTCCCTTATCCTTGTCGAAGCTCACTAGAGATCATAGCTCATGACCTAAGCCCGAATCTCTGTGCCTTAAATCCCCATCGATCACCATCACCCATACCTAGACCTCCATCGATTTTCATTCTCTGCCATGGATCTCCTGTTAATCACCGGCATCCATCCTTGGATCTTCGTCAATCATGGCCTCCCAACTTCAAATCTTCGTTATTCGCCGTGCGCCTAACCTAGCAACCTAGCTTCACACCATTGGTCGTCCCACTCCATCAAGATTCTCCGCCGCCACAACCTTATTCACGTGGTCATCATCACAGCCATGGAGAGAGAAGAAGGGAGATATAGAGAAAGAGTCGGAGAAAATGATTTTTAAGTTTTTTTTTTTTAAGAAAATTAATATATATTTTTTTGAAATATATTTTAATTTTTTATATCATATTTTAAATTTGTCATTTGATGCATTAATTTATCACAATAATTTTAGTTATTATAATTAATTTAGTCTAATTTGATGATTTACCAAATATTAGATTCCATTTTAAAAATTAAAAATGCATATTAGATTGCTTTTTCGGACTTTTAATCCAATAGTCAACTAAACATAGGATAGGATTGTATTTAATCCTCTCCGATCCAATTTGATCCTTGTAACCCTATCCAATCCGATGTACCAAACAAGGCCTTAAAGATTTTGGTAGCGAAGAGATTTCTCAACAGTACGTGGACCAGGTTAGCAACTCTTTCATTTATTTATTTATTTAGCCAGATGAAGGCTTACAGGGTTGTTCTCAACAAACGACAAATTAAATACTAAATAAAGATCATGTTTACCTATCCGTCAACATCTTACTCCTACATTAGTGTGCCTGCTAGCTAGCTTGATGAGAAGAAACATGATTACACACGTTTATACATATCTCTACCAAAATATCATCTTCTTTCAGAAAGAGGGATTTGAACTTGGTGTTTAACTCGTTTGTTACTTCAGAAGTGATATCTTTTAGACTTAAATTTGCTCTTTTCACGACACATTAAAATTAAAAAAAAATCTTCATTTATTAATTTAATTGTGAGTAATATCATATTGGAGGAGTGAAACAAGGGCTAGGTTTCAATTTCTACACATGAATTACAATGTCAGAGTGGTGTAGACTTTGATATGTGGGGGTGAACATGACCGCAAGGGCTTTAGCCCATTTCTGAACTCTGATATACATACTGTCAGATACAGACTTGCAGGCTTATTATCAACAAACGACAAATTAAATTCTAAATGAAGACTATCTTTCCCAACATCTTACTCCTAAATTAGTGTGCATGCTGGCTAGCTTGACAAGAAGAAACATGATTACACACATTTATATATCTCTCCACTAAAAATATCTTTTTCTTTCAAAAATAGAGATGTGAATTCGAGTTCAACTCATTTTTTGCTTTAAAATCTTGTCTCTTGAATTTAAATTTGCTCTTTTCATTTGTTAATATAATTATTACTAACATCATATTGGAGAAGTGAAATAAGAGCTACGTTTCATTATCCATGCATGAATTACAATGTCAAAGGTAGTTTAGACTTTGAAATTCAGGTATATTTTTCACGAAAGCGACAAATAATCTAAACAAGGAACGTGTTGTTTTCGTTCATAAAATGACATAAAATAAATTTAACGACATTCCTATTTGTTTTAGCCAATTTGTAGTTGTGCTTTGTTGCTTCGCCACATGGTGACACGTGGATGTGGTGTATCCCTGAAACAAAAACAAGATTGATGTAAAAACGACATAACATTTGTCCCCGTAAAACAAGATGGCCAAATTTAAAGTAAAATGTAGTGTTCATTTGCAAACGGTTAAATATAAGACAACTATATTTGATCATTTCGTGGCCAATAGTGGTGAAACTGCAAATTTTTCTCCATAGGAACCCTAAAATGTATTTATCAAATAAAGATACATAGTTTTATATCTAATTATTAAATGGAACATGTTAATAATTTTTCTTTGGCATAATTAAATTTGGACAGGTTTTATTCTTATCTCCATATTTTAGTATTTTTGAAATTTTACTCCCTAAATTTTATTATTGATGTTTATACTCTTTGAACTTTTAACTGTTAAAAAAAAACATATTCTTTCATAGTACATCCACTTAAAATCAATATAAAACTAATTTAAATAATAAACAGTTGGTCAAATTTTATTTTGTTCATGAATAATATCTTCATAATTTTATCTTAAACTTTGAAAACTGGCTGTTAGATCCTTATTTGAATTTTAATTTGTTAGTAAAAATACTCAATGTATTATTTTTCGTTCATTTAAGCTGTTTGTGGCAAGAGTTGCAAGGACGTGTTAAACGAGATGTCATTTAGAGGGCGTTTGGTAAACGCATTGCATTTTGATTGTATTTGAATGAAATTTGTTTTTTGAATGTTGTATTTGAATGAAATATGTGTTTGGATGAAAAGTATTTTAGAGTTGAAAAGTTAATATGATTGGTAAAAGTAAAGATAAATAGTGGAGTTGAAAAATTGTTGTGATTGTTTTAAAAAACTTTTAAATAGTAATTGTTTTTGTAACACTGTTGAAAAAAATTATATTTGAATATAAAACTTTATATTTGATGTAAAATTATATTGCGTTTGAATATAATTTAAATGCAATTGCTACAAGACACAACAGGAATATTTTGGCTAACAAAGGACATGTTTAAATAAGTTGTTTTATCGTATTTACCGGATAAAGTTCACCACCGCTGGTTTTCCCAATTAAAAAATTTATGTCGTTTCTTTTAAATGAAAGGAAAGGCTCGTTCAGCAATGACGACTTGACGTTTTCCACATAACAAGCGTTGTAAAATGAAACGACATATTCTAAACTTTTTCAAACGACATAGCAATTTATACAAGTAACATTGTGACGTTCACATTGTTTCAAAACGAACGACATGTCCCAGACACCAACAACATGTCGTTTATGAATTTGACCATGATTTTTTATAACTTTATAAAATAAAGTGATTTTACCATTTTTTCTTATATAAAAATTAGCTTATCTTTGAGAGTTTTATTTGTTTTTGATTTATTTTTGTTTTGTTTACCTTAATTTAGATTTTTTATAAATTTTGTAACATTTTTATTTAATTTTATTTTGTTTTAGTAATAGTACACTAAAAAAGTTAAAAATTAAATATTTCCAATGAGTTTATTTATATCATTTTATTTTAAAAATGTTTAATTTTAACATTTTATTTGTCATAGTATCAAATAGTTTTAAAAATTTATTTGTTAAAAATAGGTCCCACTGGATATTACTATTCATATCGGCAGTCCAACTCTTTGACTGGTCTTATTTTGATTTTATCATTAATACGAGTATTTTAAAAAAAGAATTACTCAAGTCGGAGCTCATACGAAAAAGTTATACCTGATTCTAATTTCGGATCAATAAGAAAACATCTGCGACCCCTATGTAGTTACCTTTTTATTTTTATTGTTATTTTTTTCTTTTCCTTTGTCTTTTTCCTTTTTTTTTTTTCTTTCTGCTGCCTTCTTGGCACCAAAAATTTTCGATGCCCTATGCACTCATGCACCGAAAAGCATCGCTTGATCTGTGAGAAAACAGTGTCAATTTTTGGCTTATAAAAAACAACGAGGAAAGAAAGCAGAAGGTAGACAAAAGCTAGAGAGAAGGGAGCTTCGAGACTTAGGCATCTAGTGTAGAACTCCATTTAGAGTATAGGTTACCTATAAATTTGTCTCTTTTTAGTTTAAGTTATAATTTTCATATTAATAAAAGAAGGAGATTCTGGAGTAACTACCAGTACAAATATCAGTAACTTTTCAAAACTATTTTCTTTTTGTCATTATGTTTAATTTGTCTTGTTGTGTTATTTTATTTTCTTTATGAATTAAATAAATTTTTGTTGAGAATTATGACGTAGCCTGATTATGATAATTTAATTAAATTAAGCATATTGTTATGATTATCGTATTTATTGACGTATTTATTCTTAAACTTAATACTTTTAAATTTCGGGTCAGTTTTTGAATGAATGAAGGAACAAAATGAAACAAAAAGAGAGTTTTGTGACATAGCTCTGGATATGGAATAGAGATATATCATAAAATCTGAGATAGAATAGAGATATAATTATCTGTTTTTGTATGGTCATATTATTAACTATCACAAATTTAAAAAAAAACACTTTTATAATTAAATTTGGATTCATATTTTACAGTTCACATGTACGATACTCTTTATATATATGACTATTTACATGTATAGTATTATTCATCGTGAATTTTAATTTACTAATCCTTTATATAAATTTAATTATAAAAATATAGAATTTATATATAACTTGAGAAAGAGCACATGAAGCAAAAAGGACATCAACGAATATGAACACAAAATCATAATAATAAACTTAAATAAAATTAAATCTAATTGATTATGATGAAATCATAATTCCTAACATTTGTGTGTTTACTTGTGTGTTGTTAATTTATATTCATTTATTTTTATAATTTTATTTTGTTTATTTAATTTTTCAATTAAAATATTTTTTCGTCACTCAAATAAAATTAAAATTGATTGATTTCGGTACTTAATAACACCATTCTCGTGAAAATGATATTTTTCTCATTATTTTATTACTTATTCGATTCGTACACTTACGAAAATCCACAACAATTTTGTTTGAACTCTAACTAATAGGGTGTTTATGGGAGCAATTTCAATAATAAAAAATAATTAGAAAAAACTTAACTCATTTTTGTTCTTTTCTAAAAGTTAATAAAAATTTTAGTTAATTTTTAAAAGGTAAACAATTTCAATCTAAAAAACTTTTTTTTGACACATACCAATCTACGAAACTCAACTCCAGCCTATATACCAACCAATCTATAATTGTAGTTATAATCTAATGATAATTTTATATCTGACTCTAATAGAGAGTTATATTCTTCAACCTAAGAGCCTATTTTAGGAGGGGGGGGGTGGGGGGAGGGGGGCGGGGGGCATTTAAACACAGAGTTTTGGAGATTGGATTGAAAATGTGTATTTGGGAGAATTTTTGAAAAATTTATGTGCTATAAAAAATATTGTGAAAATTTGAAAATATAAAATGAATCTTATTTTATTTATCTCATTGTTAAAAACATTTTGATATAAAAATGAACTTATTTAGATTTGAAATGACAAAATAATGGACTTTTAAGTTTTGGTTTTTTGAAAATGAAATAGAGAGAAAATGAAATATAAAATTGTGAATTTTGACTTAAACGACAACATGTGTATTTGAAAATTGTGAATTTAAAGACAGAGTTTTGGAGGTTGGATTGAAAATGTGTATTTGGGAGGATTTTTGAAAAATTTATGTGCTATAAAAAATATTGTGAAAATTTGAAAATATAAAATGAATCTTGTTTTATTTATCTCATTGTTAAAAACATTTTGATATAAAAATGAACTTATTTAGATTTGAAATGACAAAATAATGGACTTTTAAGTTTTGGTTTTTTGAAAATGAAATAGAGAGAAAATGAGATATAAAATTGTGAATTTTGACTTAAACTACAACATGTGTATTTGAAAATTGTGAATTTTATGACAGAGTTTTGGAGATTGGATTGAAAATGTGTATTTGGGAGGATTTTTGAAAAATTTATGTGCTATAAAAAATACTGTGAAAATTTGAAAATATAAAATGAATCTTATTTTATTTATCTCATTGTTAAAAACATTTTGATATAAAAATGAACTTATTTAGATTTGAAATGACAAAATAATGGACTTTTAAGTTTTGGTTTTTTGAAAATGAAATAGAGAGAAAATGAGATATAAAATTGTGAATTTTGACTTAAACGACAACATATTGTCAGGAAAAGTTACCCCAAACTAAGTTCAAAAGGAAAATTTTTAAATTTTTTAGAGAATAGCAAAAGGTAAAAGGGCGTTTGGATGTAGTATTGTATTAAAATGCAATACACTGAATGCAATATATATTTAGATATTTGGTATTTGTATTGCATTTAAATGCACTATGTGTTTAGGTTGTTGATGAGAGATAGATAGAGTATATAATGTGATTGATAAAAGTATATAGAAAAAAGGAGTGAGAAAATGAGTGTATAATATGATTGGCAAAAGTAGATAAAAAAATAACAAATAATAATTGCATTAGATTTAAAATATAAGGAAATTTTTGCACATTACTTTGTCATGCCGCCACACTAGCTATTACCAAATCATGAACTCCCTGACTTCTTAAGCAACCTCTTCATCGATGAGGTTCCATCGATGCTAATGAATCTCAAACTTAACAAATTAAGCCTCTCAAACGACAAGCTTCACGACAAGCCTATACCTAAACCCTATAGGAATAAAATCAGTAAAAACGTATCAGAATAGCGCAGCGGAATAATAAAAAATTTTTAAAATCGTTAAATATCTCATGATGCCATATATAATAAACTAACAACAATTTAAACTCATACCTCAGAGGACGCCAATCTGCAGGAGGAGAATGATCGGAGGGCTTCAACCAACTAGCATTCTCTACTATTCTCTAATTCTCGAATGGCTGAGTGTGTGGGCACTCTGAACCTCGATCAGTATGCTAGCACTGCTAGTCTTCTTCCGACCGCCCAGATCTCTAAAGAACTTATTGTCACGGTGAGTTGTGTAACAATAAACCTGCTCACCTGAGAGTCTGTAGTCTTAGAGAACTGGAGTGGTAGGATCTCTATTTATAGACTTGCATGAGGTGATATTTTGAATTCGAATTGGATTAGGAGAAGATTTTCTCCTTTATCCACACACAAAAAATCTGAAAATCCTAGGCCAAATCCAACTAAAAATTTTGACCATTTTTTGGATTTTTCTTTCAAAATTCAAATAGGATTTTAACTTGAATTTTATCTCTTCATTTATCCATAAATAACTGAATTTCCTTAGGCCATAAACAAGGCTAGATTCGGCCACTAAAAGTAAGTAGAATCAAAATCCAAACAGGATTTTCTAACTTGAATGTTATCTCATCCTTATCCTTTAAAAAAACGAAAATTCTCCTAGGAATTATCCATAAATTTTCGTCCACACTAGGGAAAGAGAGAATCCAAATTTAACTAAGATTAAAATTTGAATTTTTCCTTGAACCTTATTCACAAAAACCGAAAATATCTTAGAGGATTTTCTTCAACAAAATTTCGGCCACTTTTGTTAGAATTAGGATTCAAAATTCAAGTAGGATTCAAACAAGATTTTCCTCTCCAAAATCCAACTCAAATTCGAATTCTAACCCTGTGGAATTATCTACAAAGAATTCAAATTCCATTCGAACTGTGATTCAAAATTTGAATTTCAAATTTCAGAGTTCAAATTTCAAAATTCAAACTTCAAATTCAAACTTCAATTTCAAATTTCAAATTTCAAATTCAAATTCGAATTTCAAATTTAAATTTCAAATTCAAAATTTAAATTTCAAATTTCAAAATCCATAAAAAGTTGTATTTCAAATTTTGTCCTCATGGATAATTTTCTACAACTCCAATTCAATCTCAAATAAAATCATGACAACTTTATTTGGAGTTCGAATAATTGTGTACTCTATTATCCAAAACAAAATCTGAATTCAACCAAAGAGAATCTTATTCACCATCCTGATCCTATGTCAACACCATCCATGCAAAGTCAACTAGCCATTAAGCATACACAGCTCAATTTGCCATTCGTTAAGGAATTATGTGGAGCTAGTAGAAGGACCAGTTGGACATACATAATCGGGCTCCCGTGATTCCATATGATCATCATTCTGTATCGAACAACTCAATCATATGACCACTAATTTCAGAGTCACACCACTATAAACCTGAAATTGAACTCCCAATTATATACCATATTATGTAAGCCTGTGACAAGCTACTATCCAATGACTTTGTCATATATGCAAAACTCTCATATGATATTTATGATCAGCCTTAGGTCAAAGTCTGTTCAATCTTACTAATTAGGCTATCTTAAAATTCCATTATACTACCGAATAAGAAAATGATTATTCACCACATGTGAATAAGAAGTCATCCGCCTAGCAGACGACCTATGATCTTGTCCATTTTCACATCCAGTATAATACCTTTAAGAGGATACCTTTAACTCCTTAGAGTTATGATTCCGATATCTATAAACAAACCTTTCATCATATACAAGTCATGCACCCAACAGACTGGTCTATAAGCTTATTATCTCTGAGACGCTTTAGCCATTGGAACATCAAAGTACACAAGTCATATACATAAAGCAATTCATCTACTCAGGATTAAAATTATTATATAATGAACGTCAAAAGCAGATTGATCCACTCATAGCGGACTACATAGATCAATTACGCTTTAGTCCCGATCTAATATGTCATCACCAAGCAACATATCTATGTCTCTACATGGGAGTTTATGCTCCGGACAATCAAGACAAACTATCTCCACCATGGCTTTAGACAATATAATAGTCTTAACATGAGTTAGATACTCGGTCTAACCCTGTAAATTACAGACCTTAGTTTAGACCGCTTACTTTAGAACATTGTCTTCTCGTATACAAAAGTCCACTACATGCAACGTTCTAACAGTTTTAGCACTAGCAATTAGTGAGCCATATTTGCTTACATTTACTTTAATATGTAAAAAGAATAAGGACAAACAACAATGTAATGAATAACCTCTATATATAATTTTATTATCCAGTTCAAAATAAATACATCAAAATGTCTCTTATATTTATGGCATTTCCTAACAAACCCTTCTCTCCTCTATTGTCAACAACAGAACAAGAATGCTGGCGATACCTCAACAAAATTTGGTTAGATCTGTAATGACCGAGAAAATTCACCATTCTCGGAAATATGTACATTGTATATAATACAATGATTTTTATGTTCAAAAATGCAAAATGAATGATTTGATACTGTTTAGAATGAAACAAAGTATTCTAACAGTGTTAAAGGTTAGGAATTCGAAGATAGAGATTATTACCGAACAAAAAATGAGAAGAACGGTGCCAAATCGGCATCGAAAACCCTAAATGGTGCACCAGGTGCACCAAAAGACGAAAAACTTCTAGAATTAATTTTGGACAAACAGAAGCAGAATAAGGCAAATTGACTGTACCGGAGACCCCAAAAACCTGCCGGGGTGATTCCGAGAAAGTTTCACCTGGGTCGATTTTCGGTCAAAAAGTTGTCGAATTAATGTGAATAGTAAAAGTCAAAATATGACTTTGCCTTTATGATGTCATAATTTAATTATAAAAAATAAAAAATAAAAAAGGTGGTAGGTAAGATCAAGCGTCAAGATTAGGTGTACCTTTGATCTAATGGTCCAAAAAGTGACCAAAAAAATTAAGGAATTTGATTTTAGAAAATTATGGAAAGAAATGGTTGCAAGGTGTCACTTTCTCATTGGCCAAAAGTGATTAATAAGACCAAAACAAAGCTAATTAACTCATTCCTTCTTGCATAAGATTCGGCCATTTTTTTTTTTTTGCAGCCAAAGAACCGTAGCTTTCCTTGCTTCCTTGCCTTGTTGAAGCCATAACCTTCTCCCCCTTTCACCAAGAAATTTCTCAAGTTTTTGAAGCTAAAAAGTTGGAGCACAAGTTACCTTCCATCATTCTAACAAGGTGAGTTAAGCAACTCAAACTTTCCTCTTTATTTGATGCACAAAAACTGTGTGGGAAGTGTTGAAATTCTTGGTGATGAAAGCTTGTTTTTTTTAATGAATCAAGTGATGGTATGGTTTGTATTTTTCTAAGAAAGGATTAGTGTGCTTTGGTTGCATGAAAAACAACAAGATTGGTGGTTTGAAAACAAAGTTTGGTTAGATTTTTATCAAGAAATCCGTGGCTATTGTGAGGATGGTTAGTGAAGTTATTTTTGTATTAAATTTTGATGAAGAAAATCTGAATTTTTGCAGCCCAGATTTGGCTATGAAGATGGCCTAATTTGACAAAAGTTAAAACATGAAATTGTAGGAAATTTTGTCCTGAACAACTTTCATGAAGATCATTTTGGCAGGAAATGAGTGGAAGACATAGTTTTAGGATGTGTATTGAAATCGGGTCACCTAGTGCGTAAGTGTAACTAGTCTCGGATTTTTGACAAAACCAAGGCATTAGAGGCAGAATTTGACAAAAGTCAAAACATAAAAGTTGTTTTTCTAGATGTTATCTAAAAGTTTCATGAAGACTACTTTGGCTAAATATGAACAAAAAATGGACTTTAGCATCAATAAATAAATCAGTATTTTAGGACAAGTATGTGATGGATTGTGACATTTTTAAGTTGGATTGTTGTTGGTTAATGGTTCGAGAAAAATGATTTGGCATGACAAATTGTTTAGGAAGGTTCATGTGGTAAATGTGAAAAAGAATTAAGCATAATGTGCATATAATGTGGCTTTAAATGTGATTAAAAGAGTTGATATGTATGTAAAAATTTTTAAGCAAAAAGTTTAGAAACTTTAGCGTAAAATAGGCTTCTGGTATAGTACGTGATAGAATTAGTTAGGTTAGATGGTTTCGAGGCGTTTCCTAAATGCCGGAAGCCTCAAAATTTAGCAAAAATGCTGTCAAAATTTCTTTATCAGCATAAGGGGTATTTTAGGAAACTAAGGATAAAAGTTTAGGGTAGGGTCGGAAACCTAAACCCCCCTCGAGAAATTAGAGCCCGAAAAACACAAGGGGCGGTTTATGAATAGTAATCCGTCCCCTCGAAACCTAAAAACAAGAGTGAAGTGAGAAAATTGACCCTCAAAGGGGGGATGTTTTTGGAAAACGACTTACAAGTTAGCGTCAGGTTAGGAAAACCTAAGCCCTTAGAGATTTAGGTCAAGAAAGCCTAGGTGAACATTTTAACGATTAGTAAAACGTTCATTTGAGACTCCGAAACAATAGAAAAATAAGAAATCGACGTAAGAGTCGAAATAGTATTTCCTGAGGACCAGGAAAGTGAAAATTGGGGAAATTGTAGAAAATAATCTGAAAAATACCCGATAGGCCTTGAAAACCAATTTTATGGTTTTTAGGCTTAGAAAATTTAGTTTAAAAATTTAAAATACAATTTTACGGTCCAATAACCCGTTAGGGGTAAAATGGTCATTTCAACCAGAAAATCTCAAAAAAATAGAAAAAAGACATTAAACCCGTAAGTTTATCATTTTATGATTTTTGGACTTAGAAAATCCCATTTAGGCATTAAACTGGAACTTTTACGGTTTAATGACCCATCAGGGGTAAAATAGTCATTTTACCAAAAACATTTCAAAAAGACCCAAGAAAAAAAAAAAAAAAGAGACTGTGAAAGCCTTGGTATGACTCGATTTAGGTTTTAAAGACCGTCAGACAGTAACAACAGAAGTTACTATTCACGATCAAAGTTAAAAATAGTATTCATTATGAATAGTACTATTCATCGTCAAAGTTAAAAATCGCTATTCACGACCCAAATTGAGTTTAAGGTTAAAGGAACGGTAAATACATAGAGAAAAATCTCGCTATGAGTAAAATTGTAATTTTACCAAAAATTAGAGGTAAAATTATAAATTTTCAAAAAGTTACATAGAGGTCCAAAAACGGCCGTTAGGGCTTCTAAAGCTATCATAGAGCCTTAATTAGGATTTTAAACACTAAAATCAAGTTTTATCAAAAGAAATGTCAGCGAATGACAATAGTATTAACTGAGGGTATCTTATGAATAGGACACCCAACGAGAGACAGGGATGAAACTGCGAAGGACCCAAGGATGACTACGTTAGCGCAAGTTTTGTAAGTACAGGTATTTACTTGTCTACCTACAAACTGACTGGTTGTACTAACTGTACTGACTAAATCACATAAAAAGACGATTTGGGTCTAGATGAAAAGTTTAGGAAAAAGAATGATCAAGAATGTGAATAAGCAAGATAATAAAATTTAAAAGTTAAATGTTGACATACTGGCCTCTTTAAGGTGAGGTTTTCAGGTCTATAGCCTCCCCACAGAATGTGGTGCTACCCAAAAGGGTGGTAATTGGCTGAACCTACCCCAAAAGGCATGATAGCTATAATCCATTCATGAAATGCGATGGATTAAGATGACCGTGAGGTAGGATGGTGGGTCGCTCCCCCTCTTCTCATTGGTCTGCGCGCATTTGGTACGTTCAACATCGGGCCCCCAAGTGAAAGTAAAGAAATTAAAGAGAGAAAGAAAAGAAAGAAAGTAAAGACAGAATTTATGGAAGAAAAGATAGACAAAGAGCAGAACAATATAATTCATAAGAAGAAATATAAAGGGGTCAGAAATCAAGGTATAGAAGGCCCAATAAGAAACCCCAACGTAGAAAAGAAAGTATAGTAAAACTAACTCTAGTCGTTACACTCATATCGGTTTTGCATGTATGTTTGTACTTATTGAGCGTTAGCTCACTAGTCTGTTTATGGCGTAGGTGAAGGGTAAGCAGCCAGCACAATGAAGAAAATAACTGATGGACTAGCGGACAAATTCTCGAGATGTCATGAATAGGGAAGTGGACCCGCTAGGTTTTCTGCGGCGAAAGAAAAGACGAAAGAAAAGTTTAATGGATATGTAAAGAAAGAAAACAAGAAGTTATGTGTGTTTATAATTATGGAGTATGTATAATAAGAACAAGAAAGTTTATATGTACGTTACAAGTCATGTATATATATGTATTTTCTGTATATTATATTACATTAAAAAAAAATCTATAGTTTTGCACACATAAATTCTAAACCCAAAAGTAAGTTTTTCAAGCACGTTTCCGCAAAATAAAAAGTAAAACTATGTTACGTAAGAGTAAGAAGAAAAGAAAGTAGTCAACGGCCTGAGCGAGTTGAGTCGCCAACAAGATCTTTCCAAATCATCTTCTCCCATGCATTCGCGGCCGTAGTCCCCAAGATCCCTTAGCTGTCGACTAACTTAGTTTGGGAGATGGGAACCAAATAGCGAATCGCCATCGCTGGAGGGGGTCAGAAGAGCTTTGAGCTTGGGACTAGCTGTTTCTGGTGATGATTCAGAGAGGTTGGTGGCATTGGTGGTGGGTCGCCATTGCAGGCTTCAGTAATGAGTTCGCTAGTGTAGTGGCAAAGTGGTCAACGGTGGCAATGGGAGGATACCTTCTTTAAACTCAAAAGTTGATCCAGAGGGTAGTTTCTTTCTTTTTTAGTTATGATATAATCATGTGTAACAAAAACTTACTGTAGTTTGGCGTTTTTTCCAATCTAGACCATCCAAATTTGATATAAAAGTTTAAAAATTTTGTTCCCATCAATAGGAAAAATATTCCCAATCTAGAACTCCTTATTAAAATTTATAAGTATTTATATTTAAATATAATGCTTTCTTAATCAAAAACACATTCAATTACATCATAATTTAAGGAGAATTGAATATGTTATCTAAACACATGTAAACTTGATATAGAATACTTCAGAATCTTTAAACATGTTTATCAATCAATAATCCAATTTCGAAAAAAAGAATTAAGTTCCGAGTTTTAAATTTATTATTTACGATTGTATTTGATAATTAAATGATGTAAGTCCCATTTAAAAATAAAGAATTAATTTTCTTTACAAGGAAAAACTTGTATCCCATATAAACCTATAGAATTTAATTCATTCTCTTATAAGGTGAGAAGTAACATTTTACATCTATGTCTTTATTTTTATTCAATCATTTCTTTTATCTAAGGATAATTTTATAATTATAAAAATTCTATTTACAAACCCTATAATTTTTAAAATTTATTCAATTAATTTGACTCTTAATATGAACATATTAATTTAAAATTTAATTTTGGGTAATTAAAGGGGGTGTTTGGGGTTAAAAATAATACCTTTAAAATAATTTTTTTTCTATTTTAACATCATTTTTTATTATTTATATTTTTAAAATATTATTGTAAATTTCAAATTTTAAAAATCTATAAATTTATGTATACAAATTTAAGTGAGATGATTTTTTTTTAAATTACATAAAATTTCGAGAGGATTGAAATTATTATGCTTGTTTGGGAGTTCTATTTTTAAAAAATGAAAAAATTTAATTTAAGAAAATTTTTGAAAAGTGAAAAATTTTTAATTTTAAAAAATAAAAAGTTGTTTGAACTTTTTTTTAAAAGTAAAAAAATTGTTTAAATGGGTAAAAAAATTTCCTTTTTAAGAAAGAACTATTTTCTATTTTTTAAAAATAAAAAATTTTAGATATTCAAACATAAAACTTTAAAAAAATCTTTTTTTTAAATAAAAATTTTTTTATTTTAAAAAAATAAAACTCCAAAACAATTATATCAGTTTATATTGATTTTTTTCTAAAATTATTTTTAAAATTTTATATTTTTTCGCACATATTTTTCAAAAACAATTTTTTTTAACTCAAAAAATATATCTCTTGGCCTAATTCCTTTTATTGAATATAGATTCACCTGGTCCCCAATCTCAACGCTTGCCGTCCTCCTGATCAGGGGTCCAGATTCGTTCTCCGTAGCGATCAATCGAATCGGCAACCCAACAATTCTCCTCTCTCCCCAATTCCAACAACCTCTGTTACTGTGACTGCGAAACCCTAGATTTCCCAATTCCCGCTTTCCATGGCGACCCATTCCTCCTCCGCCGCTCCTTCGTCCTCCTCCTCCTCCTCCGCCGCCGCTGCGGCATCTTCCCAGTACAGCTACGCCAACGGCTCCTCCTTCTTTCCCATGCCCTTTCACCTCCAGCAACCCCCCGCTGTCTCCCAATACCCATCCGCCTACGTCGCCGCTCCTCCGGTCGTCGCTCCGGTCTATCCTGCTCCGGCTCCCGTCGCCGGCGTCTACACCATTCCTCAGTACCAGCAGGTAACCATCAAATTTTCTCTTAATTCTTTTATTGCCTAGATCAGGATTTTTTTTTTTGTTTTGTTTTGGTTTTTTTTATTTTTTATTTGGAGGAATTCTGTATTAGGTATTCTTATTTTCATCTTTGTTGGATAAGTATATATATGTATATATATTTAACAACATGTGTAATTTATCAATTTTCGATCACATATTTAATAATCCTTAAATTTTTTCCGTAAAAAAAGTGATGAATTTTTATGAAAGGTGCTATTTTTGATTTGATAAAAGCGGAGAAATTTACTGAAAATATGCTTCATAATTGGTTGGTGGAAAAATGAATAGGCACAGCAATTGTTTCAAAGGGATGCACAGACAATTACGCCCGAAGCCCTGGAGAGCGTGAAAGCTGCGCTTGCAAATAGTGAAATCGAACACAAAGCAGAGGTAAAAAAGAAAGCTATTCCCCGTAAAGCGGCCGGGCTGTCTTGGGAGGATCCGACACTTGCTGAATGGCCAGAGAGTATGTTCCTTTTCGCTCATACACATTTTCGAAATTCGTTTTTATTTTACATGTTTCATGTTATCTACTTACATAATAGAGTCAGTAGAGCTTTATTGATTTGGCACAAATTTATCCTTATTTGAAAGATTCAAGACCCTTAATTCCTGTGGAATGAAAGCTTTATGCTGGTTCATGGTTACTCCATTACTCTTGGGACTGACTTTTAGGTTTTCTAATTCAAGAATCCTTATTTTAGTTCTTTTGTCAAAGAAAAAAAAAAAGGAAGGAGCTTTTTTTAATGTTTTTGAACAAGGTTCATCTTTGCCATTTTTTTAGATCGAATTTTACCTGATTCTTCTCATGAAGTATGTGCTTAATTTTTTTTTTTTTTTTTCAATGTGATTGGTCTCTTGCAGATGACTATCGGTTATTTTGCGGTGATCTTGGTAACGAGGTGAATGATGATGTGCTTTCTAAAGCATTTTCTCGATTTCCTTCCTTTAACATGGCCAGAGTAAGTGTATTTACATTTTCTCTCTTCCTCCAGTTATTTTGTATTGGCAATTGCTTTTTTGGTATGAACTTTGTGCATTTCCTCTTCAGACTTTTATTTGAAGAGCGCAGAGCAGTTTTTTTCTATGTTTTAGGTAGGTATTGTCTATCATATCAAGCCTGTTATATCTTGAATGCAATTTTGAAAATTTTGTTGTGTGATTTCTGTATGTTTTTGTGATGATTATCGATTGGTATCATTCTTGACAGCTTTTATGGATTATGTCTTTGACCTAATTCCTGGCCTAGCTTGGTTCATTGGTTGGGTCACTTTGACCGAGTTGGAGTCAGGTTAGTAAACAATTTGAGCCTTCAAAAGGGTTTTATTTTCTGGATATTTATGAATCCCAAGTGAAGGATTCTTTAGTATTTGTTGACCTCTAGGGACATGATGCTTAGAAAACTTTAAGTAGGATGGTTATGGATATGGGACTGCGAGATCTCATATGAGTCCCGAGCGGTTTAGTTTAGTTTAATTAATTGATGGATTTAAGGCTTGGAAGAACTAAAAAGTAGGGATTTGGCTATTACTTGGTGGTACATTCTAAAGGAACTGCAATTTATCGAGTCTTTATATGGGAGGGTTAGAAATAGGCACATGGGAAATGATTCAGTGAGCCAGTTAATGTTGTAGGTGGGTGGTAGACTGGCTGAAAAGATAGGAGCTTCTATTTGTTTGGATAGGTATTCCTGACTTTGAGATGGGCTTCAAGATTGGTAGTAATGAAAGAGCTGAAGATAATTTTATAAGCAGCTATGTAACTTCACGACTTGAATAGGCATGACATATGCTTACATCGTGAATGATGAATTTGAAATCAAATTTACCAATAAATCCTTTCATGAAATTGTTTGAAAAAAAAATTTAGCTAAAGTTGGTTCCACATGATTTTTGTACAAGTAGCTTTTTGAAGGTTGGATTATGGTTTTTTTTTTTCCCCATGTTTTTCTTGTGAGTGAGATTAAGTGGTGATTGTCTTGGTGGTGCCTAGTTTTGCTCATTTTTGGAATGTGCTTGTATTTGTGGCATGCGTTCTTTAATCTGTTTGCGATTATTTTTCTGCTGTCTGTAATGTGCTCACTGTCAATCTTGATGCTTTTCAATCTCATGTGAAACTGAGAACTTAAAGTTATGTTTTATAACATCTTTAGGTTGTTAGAGATAAGAGGACTGGCAAAACCAAGGGCTATGGATTTGTTAGCTTTGCTAACCCTTCTGACCTTGCTGCTGCGCTTAAAGAAATGAATGGTGAGAAATCTTCTTCTTGAATTTATCTGCTTATATAAAGGAAAAATATAAAATAAAATAAAAACTATCAATGATTCTGTTATGTACCCTAGATAAGGACCTAGTCACGGGTCTAGATGCAGTGAAAGTCTCTCTCTCACCCTTCCCTTGACGTTCCTTGCCTTTACCTATGGTGTTTCCCTCACAGAACCCGCCCCCTGCAGGTTCCGCCACTCTCTCTCTCTCGCTCTCAAGAAGAGAAGAAAATTATCAAACCAAGCTTAATCAATCTTTATTCATCATAGCCTTTTTATAGGCAGCAAAATTACACCTATTAGAAATCAGAAAACAATACTCTTAGAAATCAGGAAACAATGCAACAAATAAAATATTTCAATTGCCTAAACAATACTCCTAGAAATCAGGAAATAATGCAATAAATAAAAAAAGGAAATAACTAAATGCTGAAAATAGGAAAGATATAACTAAATGCTAAAAAATAGGAATGATTATCTCAGTCTTCCACACGAGCCCTTCTTTGGTAAGTCTTTCCCACAAAGGCATCCGTAACATTACTCCCCTCCTCAAAATTGAGCTTGTCCTCAAGCTCAAAGTCGGGATAAGCGTCCTTTAGGGTATGGAGATCCTCCCAAGTAGCGCTGTCTTCCGAGCTATCGGACCAACGAACTAAGAGCTCCCAACGGCCTCGGTTGATACGCGCACGCAAGAT
Source organism: Antiaris toxicaria (assembly GCA_035233585.1). Taxonomy (NCBI): domain Eukaryota; kingdom Viridiplantae; phylum Streptophyta; class Magnoliopsida; order Rosales; family Moraceae; genus Antiaris; species Antiaris toxicaria. The sequence continues at coordinate 4,766,740 of CP141153.1, read as the reverse complement.
GGAGTGTGGTACTGGTAGAACACGCCCCTCATGAATTGGAGGTAACTCAGTAATTGTTTTTGGAGGAGGGCCCTTAAGAGCCTTGAGCAACGACACATGAAACACATTATGAATCCGACTCCCTGTTGGCAAATCCAACTCGTAGGCCACCGATCCAATTTTGGACAGAATCTTGAAGGGCCCGTAAAATTTCGGGGACAATTTAGTAACATTCCGGCGAGCAACAGATAATTGGCGATATGGGTGAAGTTTCAGCCAAACTAAATCCCCTACCTCAAACTCCACGTCGCGGTAATCCGCATCATATGTATTCTTCATGCGGCTTTGTGCGTGAGCCAAATGGGCTCGGGCTGTACGAAGGAACTCAGAACGATCAAGCAAGGCCCTATCCACCGCCTCCACCCTTGTAGACCCCGCTGTGTAGTCCAGTAAACGAGGTGGGTCTCTTCCATAGACCAGCCGGAATGGAGTAGTCTTGAGCGATGTGTGAAAGGAAGTATTGTAACAATACTCCGCCCAAGGAAGCCATTCAAGCCACTTACGGGGCCGATCCCCAGTCAAGCAACGCAAATACATCTCGATTGTACGGTTCACCACCTCCGTCTGACCGTTCGATTGAGGGTGGTAGGCCGAGGAGAAGGATAACTTGGACCCTGATAGTCGATACAATTCCTTCCAAAAGAGGCTTTGGAAGACCTTATCTCAATCTGACACAATGGACTCAGGAAGTCCATGTAGGCGGAATACCTCAGTGAAAAATGCATGTGCCACCGTGATTGCGGAATAGGGGTGCCCGAGAGGAATGAAGTGAGCGTATTTTGATAACCGATCTACTACCACCAGCAAAACCGATTTGCCCAAAACCTTTGGTAGCGCCTCGACAAAATCCATAGAGATATCGGCCCAAATTTGAGTAGGAACTGGAAGAGGCTGAAGAAGACCTGCAGGATGTAGTGTTTCCCATTTGTTCCTTTGACACACAAGGCAGCCTTGGACTAATTCATGAATGGTTGCCTTCATACCCTTCCAGTAAAAATCCCGACGGATCCGTTCTAAGGTTTTCTGAATACCCTCGTGGGACACGTCATGAAACCCTGTAAAAATGGCAGGGATGATTGGGGAAGATGGGGCTAAATAAGCTTGACCACGATAGAGGATTAAGTCGTCCTTGACTTCCCAATCCGGCCCTTCCTCCCCCTTTAAGATGCGATCTCGAAGTTGTCGTAAGGCCTCATTGGTTTAGATTTCTTGACGCAAGTCATCTAGCAGAAGTGAGCGTGCATAGGACACCGCAAACAGTTGGCCAGATTCTTCATCTCGACGAGATAAGGCGTCCGCTGCACGATTAAGGGAGCCTGCCCGGTAGTCCACTCGAAAATCAAACCCGAGGAGTTTACTAACCCAGTGTTGTTGTGGAGAGGTAGTTAAGCGTTGCTCGAGGAGGTATTTCAGACTGAAGTGGTCTGTTTTGATCACGAATTGTCCGCCCCACAAATATGGTCTCCAGTGTGTAACGGCCTTTGCAAGTCCGATCAACTCCCGTTCATAGGCGGCCAACTTATGATAATGATCAGCGAGCTTGCGACTGAAGAATGCCACTGGGTGTCTGTGTTGTTGTAGTACCGCCCCTATGCCGCTTCCCGAAGCATCACATTCCACCACAAATTTTGATGTGAAGTCCGGTAAACAAAGGACCGGTGACTTAGAGAGCGCCTGTTTAAGGGACAGGAAAGCGAATTCTGCGTGTTCATCCCAATGAAAGCTATTCTTCTTCAAGAGACTCGTCAGAGGTGCCGCGATTTGTCCAAAATTTTTAATAAACTTTCTGTAGTAACCTGCCAATCCCAGAAATCCTCGCAAAGCCTTGGTGGATTGTGGTGCTGGCCAATCAATCACTGACTGAATCTTGCTTTGGTCAACCTCTACACCAGACCCATGAATAATATGCCCTAGATAAGCCACCCGATCTTTGCCAAAAGAGCACTTAGACTTTTTGAGGAAGAGTCGATGAAGCCGAAGGAGCTCAAAAACTACTCGAATGTGGTGCAAGTGTTCGGCCCAGGTCTGGCTGTATATCAATATGTCGTCAAAGAAAACCAACAAGAACCGACGCAAGTGATCGAGAAAAACTTCATTCATGAGGCTCTGAAAAGTGGAAGGGGCGTTGGAGAGCCCGAAGGGCATGACCAGAAATTCAAAGTGGCCGTGGTGAGTTTGGAAAGCAGTTTTCTCTATGTCGCATGGGTCCATTCGGATTTGATGATAACCTGAAGTAAGGTCAAGCTTGGTAAAAAATTTGGCACCGTGAAGTTCGTCGAGAAGTTCGTCCACCACCGGAATCGGAAACTTGTCCTTGATTGTGCGGCTATTGAGCTCGCGGTAATCAACACAGAAGCGCCAAGACCCGTCGGCCTTCTTTACCAAGAGTACTGGTGAGGAAAATGGTGACCGACTTGGGCGAATCACTCCTTGTTGCAACATTGCTACACATTGTCTCTATATTTCGTCTTTTTGGAAGTGCGGGTACCTGTAAGGCCGCACCACCACGGAACCTGATCCGGGTTCAAGTTGGATACGGTGGTCACACTCACGCGCGGGAGGTAGACCTGTTGGTGTTTCAAATAAGTCCGGAAATTCGTCCAATAAACTGTCAATGTTCCCTTCCGAGGGCGGGGGTCCGATCAAAGTTGCAATCCTTAGGGTCGGAGCCAGGAATTGTCCCTTCCACTTGATTGGTTTACCCTCCACATTGAAGCTCATAGTCAAGGAGGCTAAATCCCATAATATGGGACCCAGGGTGCTTAACCATTTGATGCCGAGTACCACATCAAACCCGTCTAGGGGAATGGAGTAAAAATCCGTAATAAACGAGTCAGCTCCAACCTGAAAGGCTACTCCTCTGCAGATTCCCCCGCTCAACACCTTCTCACCGTTGGCTACCGCGACGTGCAGGCCCGGTCTTTCCTGTACCGAGATTCCCAACCTTGGAATCGTCCCACTCCTTATAAAGTTGTGCGTGCTCCCTGAATCAATTAACACCCAAACTGGACAATCTGCAATTTTTGCTTGCAATTGCATGGTCCGGGAACTTCGGAGTCCACTAATGGCGCGTAGAGATATTTCCGGGTTTTCCTCGACCTCGTCCTCGAAATCGCTTTCCTCATCCGGTACCTCTATCCAAAACAACCGCTTGCATCGATGCCCTGTTGTATATAGATCATCACAATTGAAGCATAATCCCTTTGCTCGACGTTCAGCAATCTACGCTCTCGTTAGCCGCTTGAAAAAGGGAGTAGTGTTTTCACCCAGTCCATTGGTGGTTGTCGGTGTGGGTCGTGTGATGCCATTACTGCCCTTTCCATTTGAAGAAGATGGCGTCACAACTGGACGGTTGCTCGTTCTGGGGTTTGTCCAACCCCCCGTCGGCCGGCTCGCACCCAGGCACAATTGCTTCCGTTCAAACGCCCGTGCTAAGTTCATGGCAATGCCCAGATTTCCAGGTTGATGAAGCTCCACCTCGATGCGAAGACTCTCAACCAATCCCGCAGTAAACAAGCTCACTTGCTGGTTCGGTTTCAAGTCAGTGGTGCGTGCCAAAAGGGACTGGAATTGCCGTTGGTATTCTTCCACAGAACCTCGTTGTTTTAGGTTGCTTAACTCCCCTAGCGGGTTGTTACTCAAAGGTGGTCCAAAACGAATGTTGCACTGGAACTTGAATCCTTCCCAATTAATATCGGGATCCTCTTGTTCGATCTGATAGTACCAAAGCTGGGCTTCCCCCGTCAGATGAAATGCAGCCAACCCCACCCTGTCCTCCGTTGGTGTGCGTTGGCTAAGGAAAAACTGCTCACATCGACGTAGCCACACCAACGGGTCTTCTCTGCCATCATAGGATGGAAACTCCAATTTTGAGTACCGTGGAACCAAGAATCCCCGATTCGTCCCTTCCGTCATATCTTCCGACCCCGCCTGAAAACCACCGCCGCCGCTCTGCCAATGTCGCGACCCCCCAGCACGCGACTGCTCCGCCCCCTTGTTCTGTAAATTTTCCCGTGAGGAATCTCTCCTTCGAGTCTCGTGACTGACCTCCTTCACCTGGGTCGCGATTTCTCCAATTTGCGTCTCAAGCGCCTGCTGCCGCAAGGTCATCGCCTCCATGAAGGCCTCCAGCCTTGCTTGAAGACTCTCCGCATCTCTCATGACGGCTGGCTCTGATACCAAATTGTTATGTACCCTAGATAAGGACCTAGTCACGGGTCTAGATGCAGTGAAAGTCTCTCTCACCCTTCCCTTGACGTTCCTTGCCTTTACCTATGGTGTTTCCTTCACAGAACCCGCCCCCTGCAGGTTCCGCCACTCTCTCTCTCTCGCTCTCAAGAAGAGAAGAAAATTATCAAACCAAGCTTAATCAATCTTTATTCATCATAGCCTTTTTATAGGCAGCAAAATTACACCTATTAGAAATCAGGAAACAATACTCTTAGAAATCAGGAAACAATGCAACAAATAAAATATTTCAATTGCCTAAACAATACTCCTAGAAATCAGGAAATAATGCAATAAATAAAAAAAGGAAATAACTAAATGCTGAAAATAGGAAAGATATAACTAAATGCTAAAAAATAGGAATGATTATCTCAGTCTTCCACACGAGCCCTTCTTTGGTAAGTCTTTCCCACAAAGGCATCCGTAACAGATTCCCCGCTCAGATAGAAAGCTTAAGGGATTAATGAAGAAAACTAACCTCACAGATGAATTCTTATCCACTTATTGTATCTATGTACCACAAATTTCAAGCATTCCATACATGATTTTCCCCACCATGTAATTTTTTTTTTTTTTTGGGGGTAAGTGTTGGTTCGTTCTTTTGTTTTCTTTCCTTTTTATTGAAAAAAGCAGGGGCTTGTTGCACAAATCACAAAATTTTCCAGTTTTGTTACACATGAAATTGGGTTCACAAAAGCACATGTATATGTATTTACGTTCAGAGTTAGGTTAAATCACACAAGCAGTTTATAATAACGATGGGGTTTTTTTCCAGGTAAGTATGTGGGTAATAGACCAATCAAACTCCGCAAGAGCAACTGGAAGGAGAGAACAGATTACGAGGCTTTAGAAAGACATAAGGTAAAATTGGCTTTCGTACTTGATTGAAAATTTTTCTCTTTTCTTTTCTCCTTAGTAAGTATAGCTACTAAATATTACATCTCTTATTTTGTGGTAGAATCAATCACAAAAGCGGCCGAAGCTTTCCAAGAAGAGTGTACTACACAAGTAAATTTACCAATTCACCATAGTTGTAAACTTGACGGTTCTGAAATCAGGGTTGTGAACAAAATGAGATATTTACCATCTTTTGTCTCTTCACCATTGATTTCTATTTTCATTGTATGGGTAGACTGGATATAGGAAAATATTGTGAAGTTGATGGTATTAACAAGTTCTTAATGAATGAAAAAGATGCTTCTAGCCTTTGTTGCGAAGTATATATATACACATTTCGCTCTGCCGTGAACTTTCCTTTTCGTTAGGCAGGCTTCCATTCATATAGGGCTGTGCTGCTTTATTTTGTGCCCTTCCCCACCCACACCCACCACACCGCCCCCGCGCCCGCCCCCCCGCGACATTGTTCAGTTTTTGGTCCTTCACTCACTTCTGGTCGTTTCACACATTTCTGTTATTTCCTAATGATGTCGTTTTGTTATTTTATCCTCGATTATTTTGGCCTTTGCTATTTTTACACTTTTGCTACTTTCTAACTAGTAACATGACAGTTTTCGCACTGACGTTTCATATTTTGTTGTCGTTTTCTTTCTTCCTGTTTTGTTTATTCGTCGTTCTTATTGGTGGTTGTTTTATGTGTCTGTGCTTTTGTCACATGTTATCTTGTATATTCTTATCATTTCATAATTTTGTGTCTTTACGTCGCTTAAAAAAGTCGGTTTTTCCTCAGGTGTCAGTTTGCCTTTTATTGTTGTTTCTTGGTTCTGTTCTTCATTGGCCGTTTCTATACCTCTGTCGTTTCATATTTTGTTGTGGTTTTGATGCCGTTACCGCCTCATGTCATTTTTTGCTTTGTATTTTTTTTTTGAGGGTACATCGTTATGTTTCTTTTGTTGTTGGTTTCTATCAGTTTCCTTTATTTGTTATTTTCTCTTTTTTTTCCCTTTAGCCGTTTCATCCCTTTTAGGTGCACTTGGAAACTATACAGCATTTTGTTGACATTTGAATATAATATATATTTGGATATAAAACATTTGTATTGCATTCAAATATAATGTATGTCTAGATAAAAAGTATCTGAAATGCATTTTGTAATTGGGTATGTCATGTAATTAGTAAAAGTAGATAAAAAAAAAAATAGAGAAAGAAAGAAGATATATGATGTAATTAATAAAAGTAATATAAAATATGGAATGATGAATAATGATTGTGTTAGATTTAAATTGTGATATAAAGTATTCAAATGCAAATGCATTGCATTTAAATACATGTGTTTGAATAAAAAGTATTTGAAATGCATTTTGTGACTGAGTATGTCATGTAATTGGTAAAAATTGATTAAAAAAAAAATTAGAGGGTGTTTGGGGGTGATGTCTAAGATAAAATTTTTGGGTTGAAAAAAAATTGTTTTGGAAAATGTGATTAGGGGAAAAAATTATTTAGAGTGAAAAAATATAAAATTTTCAAAATTTTTTTAGAAAAAAAAATATTAATATAAATATTGTTTTGTATTAAAATTTTATGTAATTAAAAAAATCATCTCATTTAGATTTGTATACATAAAATTATGAACTTTTAAAGTTGTGAGTGTATTGTTGCGTTTTGAAGATGTGAATAATAAAAAAGGATGAAATGTAGGAAAAAAGTTAATTTCATGTCAAAATCAAGCTTCCAGTGGAACTTTAGAGAAAGAAACAGTATGTAATATAATTGATAAAAATAATAAAAAAATATAATAATAAATAATAATTATATTAAATATAAATTATAATATAATTAATATTTAAATATAATATTTTTATATTTAGATTATAATCGCATTTCAATATTTAAATGGAATGGTAAACTAAATGCACCGTTATTGTCGTTTACATCCTCCGTTATTTTGTTGTTCTTTATTCCCTTAGGTGTCAAGTTTACCTGCAGTCGTTTCGTATTTTATGGTTTTTTTGACATCGTTCAGTTTTTTGTTTCTGTTTTTCTCTGCTGTTGTCGTTTGTTCTTTTTTTCCCACTTCTTGTCGTTTTTTCTTCCTTCATAGTTGTTTATTTCTAAACGGTTCATCAATTTGTTCTGGGCTTCTGGTTTTCCGTCGTCGTGTTTCGTTATGGGTCGTTTTGTCCATTCGTTTTTTTGCGTTATTTTATTTTATTTTATTTGTTTTTCACGTTGTCGTCGTTCACCTCAGTCATACTTTTGCATCTTTATTTATTTATTTATTTATTTTTGTTTGGAACTTTTTCATCGTTAATTAATTCCTCATGATCACACCCTTTTTCCAAGAGCCATGAAACCCACATATTGAAGTCACTTGGGCTTGTCAATCAACGTCTTTGTGACTGTCTGTTTAGACTGGGTATTTATCTTTTAAAAATGAAAAATTTTTATTTTTAAAAAATAAAATATTGTTTGGATTTTTTTTAAGTGAAATTATTTAGATGAATAAAAAATTTTATTTTTTAGAAAGATTTTTTTTTTTTTAAATTAAATGTTTTTGATGTTAAAGTATGAAAATTTAGAATGATTTGTTTTTTAAAAGTAAAATTTTTTTTATCTTTTAAAAAGAGATATGCAAACCATTTGTTCTATCGTTGTTGTAGTACAGACTATTTCAAAGCTGGAACCAAAATCCATAGTATTAAAAAAAAAAAACCGACAAAATAATCACTTGTAATATTCACGGTAAGTCATACAAATGACAAATCAATGACATTGCTTAAAATATTCACAATCATGGATTTACCAGCTGCAGCACATGCCCAACAGCCATTTCTCACACCCCCCACCACCCCACAAAAAAAAAAAAAAAGGGACGAAAAGAAGAAGAAAGACTAACAGCTCTTTCGTCCGTTCCAAAATTTCTTTTGTACAAACATGTGAAAGTGAAAAATAAAAAAAATCTTTTCGTGTTTCTCTCCCAGAATTTACTTTGTCCGCAAAAATCCCCGAACTTCAATGAGGAAGCTGGTTAGATTTTTCCTGAAGATTTGATAGTTCTTACGCTCTAGAGTCGACGTAAGTTGATTTGAACTTGTTAAACCATGCAATGCATTTGCCAGCCTCGATTTCAGCGTCTCATTTGGTTGCCTCTCTATCAACTCATTGCCCAATCTCTGTCATATTTAACATTTCAATAAAAAAAATGGTAAACAAGTTAAGAAGACTAGAGAACGAAATTTTAAAATGAATATGATTTTGTTGTTTCATCACCAAAAGTTTAACTTTTTCGGAAGCACGTACAGCCCTTGGTTTTCTTTTCGAATGTGAAAGAATGAACATACCTGGTAGAGGCCTTGTTCACAAAGTAACAATGGAAGAAGAGCATCCGCTGCACAGCTGATCAGGTCGGGACTGAAGTCACAAACGAAGCTTCGAATTAGGTGAAAGAGGCAAAAGGAAAACCAACTCATTTGAATGGATGCACGCGGTAGCTTGAACTGTCAGTAATAAGCTTACCTGTAATCCTCGAAAAGAAGAAATTGCAGTAATGAGCGAAGGAACCGGCTCAATATGCCTTCCTGAAGATTCCCACCTCGGTCCTTAAGACCAGCAGCATGCGAGCCCAGTCCAATTTTACCCGCTTTGGTTTCATTGCAGTGGTAAGAAGCAAGAGCTCTCAAAGCCCTCAGACAATTATCTACCACGTCTATGTCCTGGCCGATATAAAAGGAACCGGTTATTAATTTCTTGTACAAGAAAAACTTAAAAAATAAAATAAAATAAAATAAAGGGGGCCAAGAAGAGACCACATATCAGACATATTAAGTTGCGCTGCCTAAAAAATTGATGAACGTGTAATTACCTGATGGTGAAGACCAAAATCAAGAGTTCCTAGTACATGAGAAAAGGCGTCGGTGTTTAGTTGTGCAACTGTTTCAGGATAAACCTCCAACAGATGCGATAGCAGAGAGAAGTACTGCAAAACAATATACCAAGCTTAACTTCACAAAACCACCAAGTCGTCACCGTGGAGCTAAAGTTATTGTAGCTATAGTAAATCAGCTTACATCATGACATAACTTGGGATATTTCAGCAGATCCAAAGATATCAAAGGGGTGATTATGTGAAGACCAAAGTACACGACCTGCAAGACCAATAATGCATCAGCGCCACCATATCGATATATTAATTATATATATATATGTTATATCTTTATTTACAGGAATGGAACCTGAAATACCTGAGGTATATTTGTGCCTGGTGTCTCAACAGAATCTGATGAAAAATCAACCTGAAACTCGGTATACAAGATAAAAGTTCATGCAGAAATTTAGTCGTAAACCAAAACCCAAAAAAGCCATATTACTCAAGTACGAAGTGGTGAAAAACTATACCAGATCTTTTGAACAAAGATTAGAAAGGAGTTGAAGAAGAGCACGTAAATCTTTGTACTTCTCAGTCTTCGCTTCACTGAGTAAGCTGCTTGAAAGACTTATTGATATCTGGAAAAACAATGAGTTTAACATATCAAAAAAGGATTGTGAACAAAAGACATTCTTAAAAATTTTAAGTTTAGACATGCAGATCCATCATTTAAACGGTTCCTTCCAGTATCAAGTTGTATTAGGTGAAAAATGCATTCAAATACATTACAATTTCAAGTATTGAAACATTCAGGTACGGGGATCCTACTTGGTTATAATTACAATAATACTGCTCAAAGAAAGGAAAAACACCTTGCCAATATTGTGCGACGAGTAAAGCTGAAGCAAATTCATGCAAAAATTAACCACAGCTGCAGTTTCTTGAGCCTCTAGATAGCTTATTTGTCCATCCACCCAATCAACAATAAACTTGAGTAGCAGATAAACAACTGCAGACTAAATAGTAAAAAAAAAAAAAATACAAATATGCGGATCCACTTATTATGGGAATTCCACCCAAAGATGAGAAAATTTAGGCAATTGTAAACATATTTTCAGAAATACAAACAAACCTCATCTTTGTAAACCTCGAGCAGTGCCAGAACAGGGTTCATTACTGAGGTTCCCAACTCATAAATTGCTTTTTGTGTTCGAGGTTCCGAGGCACTAGCAGCTCCGCGAAACCGCTCGAACAAGCAGCTGACCTAAAGGATGATCATATATTACTTTGTTCTTGTAAAAGAAATAACCAATGAATCTAAAAAGTTTATCTCCTTACCGACAGGATAATGTTTGGTTGCTGAGCAATACTTCTCAAGTCATTCTTTCTTGACAGTTCCACGAGATATGTCGCCATATGACCCATGAGATCCCTTACGTATCTGAATGAAATAGTAGAAGACACACATTTATGTGTGCATCATATAAATTCTTTGAGATAAAGGTAAATGTTTGAAAGAGCATAAAAATGGAAGACTCACTGATTTGATGATTCCAAATTCCTCAAGCCAGAAGCTGAACGGACAAGTGTTTGAGCTAGTGATCGCTGAATCATAAAAGAAAAGCAGTGCTTAAGCAAAGTAAAAAATAAAAATAAAATAAACAGAAGCAACTACAAGACGAGGGATATTGTGTTTTACCTGGTAAGAAGCGTTAAGCAAAAGCAAAGTCTTATCATTAGCAAAAGCATTTGCTAAGTCACGCCAAGAATCCTGCAAAAAATCCTAAGCGTATGAAGAAAGATTGACGAAAGAAATATCTCTTGCTGTAATTAAGAAGAAAAAAAAAATGAATTTGGTGATATACAATAAATTTTAGATGTACTTTCCTAATCAACACATGTGTTAATACAACTTGGAAGATCAGAAGATCCAGAATTGACTTAAATGATAATAAGACCACACACTCACTTGAGATCATCCATATCTTAATTTCACTCTCAAAGAAAACATGTTTTCCTAAAGAAATAGCAGCCATCCAAAATTTCTACTCCTTTTCATATGAGTAATCCATCTCCGTTTTTCTACTTGAAAGGGACCAATTTTTAACTCCACGCAACAAGGTCGTTACAAATATGATCTCAAATCAAACCAATAGGAACTGATTTCATTTAATTTACAGCTCCAGCAATTAAAAAAGACTCACCAGTTGGACAAGGTGAACACAAATATGTTTTTGCTGAACTAGCGCATGAAGTAGCTGGTAGCAAGTGAGTGCCTGTTAAGTAAGCAAAAACATGACCCCAGAAAATCGTTTAATCAGGACCAGAGTCAAAGATGTTTGAATTTACAAGTTACATAATTTATTAATATACCAATCACATGAAATCATATTGCTAAAGCTAATTCATATTTACATATACATACATCTACTGCATAAAACAGTAACAACAGGATTAAAACAAGCATATATATACACACACGAGTACGTGCACAGACATATATATATATATGTATGCATGCTTTCTGGGTACTCTTAGTTTTTCTATGACGGTATAAATTGAACAAGAGAGTAGAGATATATTTCTCAAAGTCGGAACACTCCAAGACTGGAGCAATCAGAAAAGATCTTTAATATGTACCTGCAGATCTTTCTCTCCAGGATAGGATACAAGGGTTGTCAGGGAAATGCGAATAATAATGTCAAGCACAGGTTTTCCTTGATTATGTTGACTAAAAAAGCCCACCAGTACTTTTCCAGAGTTCATATCTGTATTCTCGTCAGGGGACATTAAATAAGTCGAAGACCATCTTGCAAGGAACCAAATAACAGCCTGCATAAAGCATAACGTCAACCATCCAAATTGGTAGCATGGTCAACAACTATTAAATTTGTCTAAATTAAAAGATTCACTCTAAGCTCTCAGAATAGAATAAAAGAAACGGCACATCATGTTATATACAACCACTAGGAACGTCAAAGTTATATCAGCTCGGAAATACTAAGCATGGACATGATAGTTAATTAACTACAAAAGAAACAACAAGACTCGAAATTTTTACGGGGTGCCTTGGACGCCATGTTTTCATATATGAACGTTTTAAATATTACCTCCATAAGTCGAGGACTGAACACTGATGCTCTCATTTCTGGATTTATACTCTGCTCAGCAAATCTTATGATTGAGCTGGATAAGATCATGATGGCCGGCACAAATTAATCATTTTTAGCAAAACAAATTACCAAGCATTGGCTATCTACTTTAGCTACAGAAAATGACCAGAAAAAGATCTTAAAGCTATGAGAATTGGTCAGAAAAACGTTCTCTTAGACCTATATTTAGGAGCAAGGAAAGGGCTTCCTTGATATGAGGTCGTTCTTGCATGGGCTTGGGCTTTCTCTGATGATGGATAGGACAAGCATGCCGAATTCTTGTAATCAGATCAGCATGGATTTTTCAGAACAGTGACATGGAGATGAACAAGTTAATGGTTAATTTTGCAAAATCTAGCAAGAGGTCAAGAATTTGGATAATGTGAAGCTTGAATACCATTCTTAGGCTTACTAATTTTCCAATAAAATAGCCAGGTTAAGAGGATGTGGGTAGAATCTAATATCCTACTTAGAAAGAATTATCAAGTCCGCCAATAGAGAAATGATACTTTACCTACAAAGTATAATAACTGGATGCTTCTCTGCCTCCACAATATGAGAAAACTGAACTTGTATAACGTATGGAACCTGAAAAATACATGAAGAGAAAAAAAAAAATTAAAACAAGAAGAACAAGACTCAAATAAGAAAAAAAAATATTTTATCTTTTCAAAGGAATAAAAAAAATTTTGTTATCCTGAGACAGTGTGTGCAAACTACCAACCATGCAAAGAGAAGCCAGAAAAGTAGAGTAATATAAGCATATGGTACGCCAAGAATCAATAAATAATTTACATGGCCACAAAATATCTTTGCATGAAATTATTATTAAATAAAATATTAACCAGTTACCAATGGTGTCTCTCCCTCCCCTTCATCAGCAATTACATGCCCAGTGAGGAGTAACAATGCGTAAAGTTCTTCCAGAGTTTCGGTGTGATCAACGATGCCCCTGCCCTATGAACAAATAAAATAACTTCAGAAATGAGCAACTGGAGCAGAGAGTACATTACTTGGATTATTATGTTTGTCTGTAATGATAACAGAATGCACAGACATGTCAATAAACAGGGAAGTGTCCGTAAGAAGAGATGCTTAGTTCGATTTTTTTTTTTTCTCCTGTTTTTGTAGGGAAAAATGTGCAAGCATAAATAGCAAAACAAAGGCATAATTAAGGTGCAAGCCGATGGAGATAAGTTTCCTAAGTTCTACTAATAACAGGTGTCGTACAAGAAACTTGTGATTGAGATTGAATTCAAAGCTAATCTCTTCTAAATCCTCCAATATACAAATAATTAATATATTTTAGAAGAAATACAGTGCCTTAATAGTTATAAAATTGTTGCTCATTCCAAATCAATAAGAAATCCATGGTTCTTCTGACAGAAGTTTCCTTGAAAAATCGAAAAGTAAAGTAACACCTGAGTTAGCCGAGCATATCGCTCTGTAAACAGCCCAGTGAGCAAAGGAATCGTCACATCACTTGCTGCCCTTGCAATGAGAGCGTAGGAGCACAGCCTTTCATCCATGGCTGCGATTATCAAACAACAAAAACTTAAGAGACCAATGTAAGTCATATATCAAATTTAAATCCTCATCATCATTAAGCTAGTTATTGATGTGACACATGCAAGTTCTCATAGCATACTGGAATACCAGAAATGGAAGCCTGAAGGTAGTTCAAGTCAACATCGTCGTTGAATGCAGATGCAGCAGCAGCTATACCACAAAAGGACCAACCATTAACCGATCATGATACAAGGAAACGGAGAGGTGTGACTGCTGAACCAAATCAGAAGCAAATGTGACGTATCAAAAAAAGCTACCTCTTAGCTCAGACTCCACAATTAAGGCAAAGAGGTTGGCCGCAGCACTTCTTCCTTCAGGTGGAAGCACTGCATTCCCACCACTATTCACTGGCTGAAAGAAGATGGAAATTTTTGAATAAAGTCTTTTTAAAGGATTAGGAAAGGATGCAATATTCATATAACTAATTGTGATAAGATAACGTTATAGCACTTCAAGATCGACATGATGCAAAATAGACACACACACACACACACATATAGCATCCCCTCATTCTTATACTTATGGAAGGAAGATGTGAAGAGAAAATAAATACCGCAAGAAGGGCAGTCCATGTATCTAATAGAATATCACGCGCCTCCCAGCTCCACGTCTCTTCTTCAGAGTTATTATTCATGAGGTTCTTAACAACTTCGATCATCAAGGTGGATAATAGGGTAAGAGTACCGAAGGGCCTGAACATAGTTATTAATGAAAAAAGCATCCAATTCAACAACATTCCAGCACATACATTCACTTTAACTGAAATTAGGAATTAAGAATAAGTCAGTTTGCCACTAGCCTTGCTGATTTTAAGAGCTGGTCAAAGACAGTAGGACTTGTGATGGTTGCAATTGATAATAAAGCACGACAACCATCAAGCATCTCACTGAAGATCAATAGAGTGTGAAAGCATCAGAAACATCAAAGGGGAAAAAAAAAAAAAAAAGTACAGTGTGAAAGATGCTTGTGAGGAACATAACCTTTCACTCTTTCCAGATTCTATTGCTTTTGAAACAGCATCCGGAGGATCAATCCACTGTATTATTCCAGATAGCAATTGAAGCAGATGGTGCTCATGCATTTGCACATTATCTAGAACATTGAGCAAATTATGGATTCAACAGTAGAAATTTTTGTTTTCTTACTACTTTTGTTATGGCTTAAACGTAAAGGTTGATTTTCATAAAAGTTAATATCAACAGTAATGGATTTGCCAAACTTGTTTAGAAAGTAAAATTTTCAGCTTCACTGTGGGCATCAATAGGCAAAACTTTCAAGGATTTTAAGTTCTCATTGATAGTGTTAAATTGGAAGCATGTCATTGGAAACTAAATTATCTTTGCAATTTTGGTTTAGTTTCTTTTTTTTTTTTTTTTAATTCAGTTTTCCTACAGGTTTTTCCATGTTTAGTTACCTTCTCCTTTCTTTTGTTCTTGAGGATTTCTCATCCTCTTAATGTTTGATCATTCCATCAATAAAACGAAGTTTTCTTAACCCAAAAAAAAAAAAGGCAATGAAAGAAGAAACACTGTTGACTTCTTTACATTTGTGATAATAGATTAATATATTTTTTAACATATATTATCAGATGCTCGCATCATTAATTAATTATATGAAAGCATGCGAACATCCCAAAAATATGTGATAATTATGAGAAAAAATAAACAATGAAATAACTTTACCTGAAGGAAATATTGTTCCAGTCAAGGAGCAGAACTGAACAATTAACTTTCGAGCAGAGACAGCAATAGGGCAGTCCAGCCAGTAACCTTCACATGAAAACTTCTGTCTCAATGCTGCATATAAGCTCAAGAGCCATCCAACATGCCCGCTGGTAACCAAAACCTCACGCCATGCAAGGCCAGGCTACAACAGCATAATACAAGAACAAGAAGGAAGGTTTAACCATTGATCATGAGGACTTAAAAATCACTATGCCATCAAGCATATTGCTAGTAAATATTGAGAAAAGACGAACTAGGCAGGTTAGTGTTACGGATGCCTTTGTGGGAAAGACTTACCAAAGAAGGGCTCGTGTAGAAGGCTGAGATAATCCTTCCTATTTTTTAGCATTTAGTTATATCTTTCCTATTTTTCAGCATTTAGTTATTTCCTTTTTTACTGCAATTTTATTTGTTGCATTGTTTCCTGATTTCTAGGAGTATTGTTTAGGCAATTAAAATATTGTATTTGTTGCATTGTTTCCTGATTTCTAAGAGTATTGTTTCCTGATTTCTAATAGGTGTAATCTTGCTGCCTATAAAAGGGCTACGATGAATAAAGATTGATTAAGCTTGGTTTGATAATTTTTTTTCTCTTCTTGAGAGTGAGAGAGAGAGAGTGGCGGAACCTGCAGGGGGTGGGTTCTGTGAGGGAAACACCATAGGTAAAGGCAAGGAACGTCAAGGGAAGAGAGAGAGAGAGACTTTCACTGCATCTAGACCCGTGACTAGGTCCTTATCTAGGGTACATAACAGTTAGCTGTTGTTTCTAGTGAGAAAAAAAAAAAACCTTTCAGCTAATTACACCAGACATACACGAAGAACATGATGAAAAGGAAACAGTTACAACATAATCTATTAGGAAAGAGCTGGTATTCACTTGCATCCGCATGAGCACTATGAATCAATATGCTTATCATTAGCCTTCATTTAATTTTAAAATAAAAAAATAAAAAGTTCAACCACAAACAAGAGAATTTTAGAGATAATTAGATACCTGCACCAGATTACACTCGGATCTCTTGGGTGAATCGTTATCTTGCCTGACTCCAGCAGAGAATATCGTGGATGCCACACTACTGCTCTTATATGGGAAATCCCAGTTCAGGATTTGAAGCATGAGCCGAAGTGCAGCAGTGCAGACTTTAACCTCAGGTATTGCAGAAGTAGACTCAATTATTCTATTTGTGATACTTAAAGCAGCATCTCGTGCCCAACAGTAGAATGTCTACAATAAAGAGAGAGTGCAAATGCCATTGGAAAAAACAAAGCAAGAAAAATCACAAATCCAACCACATTGATAGTCGCAAGGAAATTCCAGTGATACTAACAAAAAACAAAATTTCCTCCACACATGATCCAGAAACAGTATAGAATACCTTCAAATGGTCCCGCTCTAATGATTTTCGGCATTGCTCATGAAACTCCCTTGGAAGGCCCATTGCACTTGATGTAGAAGGGGAAAATTCAGATACCTACAACAAAAGACATTCTCAGGCTTAGCCCAAAATCTGGAAACGTCTTTAATACTGGTGCTCAACTAATAAAAACTAGAACCAAGACACAATGTTAGTTTCCAGAAAAACTTGTAAGTAATTCACACTATTTAATTTGAAGTAATCCAGAGAAAGACATACCAGAGATTCCAGGAAATTTATTCCAGCAAACTGCACATCTACACCATGGATTCCAGAAATAGCCTGGCTTACCTGCAGCTCTAGATCAATTAGAAATGCCACTGAAAAAATAATAATAAACAAAAAAAAATAATAACTCTTAAAGAAAGGGTGCCTGAAAATCAGACAGAATTTCAAGACCAAAGCGGTTAGTGGTATGGTTGGTAATGCATCTAACAATGGGGTAGCAGGCGTACTGAAAAGGAATAACAGCAATGCAATGATCAATTTATTATCTCAGGCAGAAATTACTAATATAGATAGATAGAAAGATATGAAGAAAGTTTAGTACCTGATAGAAAAATGATTCCTTCTCAGCAGATGTAAAATCAAGCCTACAAGCAAAATATGGCTACATTAGAAAAAGGTTCACATTTCTCATCATACAAACGCTTAAAATTTCTAATCAATCATATGATTGATTTTTCATTTGACTTAGAGTTCTAATAAATTGCTATAAAAACTCAGTTCTCAAGCAGGAATGGATTTAAATAGTAAAAGCTATTCCTTGAGATAGCCCATATCCACCTGAAAATAAATTGAAACATGGTGAAAGTGATAAAAGGAAATGCATACATTATGTGCTTTATGAGGCGCATGCAACATAAATTATGCACCACTTACCAGCCCCTTTTCAACAGTTGTGCAGCCACAGAAGAAACCTTCACTTGAACATATCCTTCAGGAGAATTTGCATGCTGCATAGTGAAGCACAAACAAAAGCTGCAAGATAAAAAAAAAAAAAAAAAAGATATTTGGAATAATCAGAAAGCATGTCGGTTAAGTAGAAATATATCCAAACTATACCCAGTTGACATTTTCATCATCAGACAAACAATCATGTATAGCGATGATAAGCGTATGTACAAAGCATTCTTATTCTTAGCATTCTACTAAAACATTTAGAACAAAAAAAAAAAAAAAAAAAAGCATATGAACACCTAATCAAGTTTATCTTGTCCTCAGAACTAAGGAAACCCCATTCTCTTATAGCTGCATCTTTGATTGCTGCTGCAGCCTGAAACCTTGCATTTGCCACCTGAGAATTCTCTGATTTAAAAAATCATTATCAGCATTGTCAACTCAAAATAAAACTACCAAATTGTAGCAACTAGCAATTCAACTGTGTTTTTGTAAAATTTTAGTCTGACTGCATATTCAACTTACTGAGGACTAACTAGATGCTTTACGGCCATGAATGACATGGCTAACTAGACTAGAAAAAAAATAAACAAATAAATAATCATAGAGCACGAATATGAAGCTTCCACAATTAAGGACACTTACCAAGAATGAATTTACAAGCTTGATATGGCTGGTGGGACTGGGAAAGCGACAGCAGAGTCGCCTCGGCCTCGGCAGGATTCATGTGCATCTGCTAAAGGGCAACACAACCATGTCTAGTGCAGTTAGCGACTGTGATATAAAGAACATGATATCAGTATTGATCATACCCAAAAGTAATTCTTGGTTGGAACAAATCAAAATAGCTCACTTTAAGCATACTTTTATACATTCAATCTAAATTCTACATTCATCATTTCAAACTTAATACTCTTGAAAGAAAAAGAAAATCTCATTTCCGTGCTTTACAAACCAAATTCCAAACACCCATTTCTAGAAAAACTTAGACAACTTGTTTTTCCCACCGATTGGGATCATGGGTCATCAGATTTTTCTCCCCTCCTTCCAACTTTTCTCTTCATTCCTTCTCAGCAAATGGCAATGTGGGGTATTCTTCCTTGATTTTCTAGGCAGCCAAACAGAAACAAGGAAGAGTGGAAACAATCTAAACAACCTGAATGGAAGTGCAAGCAAGCTCGATGGCGTGCATGGTGGATTGAAGCTGGGCCAAATCTGGTGCTGGCCCACCTCCTGTCTCTTTAAAATCTTGCATCTTCACTTCACCAGCCTCTCTGTAACTCAACCAAAGATTCCATTTAGTCACTTCTACAACACATAAGTGTGTATGTGTGTGTGTGTACATGTATGTATGTATATTCATTATTTTCCCAGAAAATCAAAGCCATGGAATTCGAGAAATACAGGTAGTTTGATAACTATACCTCGATATACTCAATCACTGAAGAAAGATTATTGAATATTGTGATATTTTCACAGTTTAACAAGGAAGAAAGAAATTCCAGAGTGACAGAAGAAGAGTGGGAAGATTGGAGTGCATAATTTGACACGGTTAAACAATAGAAGGTGGCTTTCAGGCTTGTCTCATGGTCCGTCTCCCTGCCTCACCCAGAAGCCTGAGCCATCAAGTTTTCATATTTGCCAAACTACCCTTATATTGCTAGTAAGTTTCTTTCTCCCCCTATCTTTCGGCTTTTTCATTTTCCAATCATTATGTTTTCAAAGATATGTGTATAAATGACCCTTTTTAAAGATTTTTTCTTTTTAATTAATGTCGATTAGGAAGAGCAATTGTATTTATATTTCATTTCACAATAACATAACGCTCGTTTGGTTAATAATGTATTATATTTAAATATAAATATTTTTAAATTTTAAATATAATATAATTATTATTTTTTATTTTTTTAATCAATTTTTACTTATCATGCCACATATCCTCCCTTGGGAACAATTCAAACATTCATTTCATTTGAAAACAATAAAAATACAAAATATTTACATATATATTTTATTTAATACATCATATTTAAATGACATTATGGATGAATTCTTTTTTCAAAAGTCTCAGTCTGAAGTTTAATAAGGATAAGAAAATAATATATTCTATATATATAAAGAAAATAATCTGATCAATAATTAATTGATTGATTATGATTAATGATAATCAATATTTTTTTTTTTATTTTAGTCTTTTTTTCTTAAATAAGTGTTTGACAATATGTTTGAGAGAATTTTAAAAATGATTTTGTTTTAAGTAAGAAAATAAATTTGAAATATTTTTAGAAACAATTTTAAGATTATTTTTGAATTTCAAAAGGAAAAAAAGACACGAAGGATTTTTTTTTTTAAGTTGATATTTATTAATTCAAACTTTACATATTTAATTGATAGAATTATTATTAATTTATATCTATAATTATGAAGCGTCGTTCATTTTCATAACGAAATATTATAAACATATTTTTTTGTTTTCAATTTTTATTTTCATTTATGATATATAAAAACATAATTTCAAAAACAATATAAAAAATTTGCCTTAACAATTATGAATATCATTCAAAAAATGGATCCAAATGGGGACTAAGCATGGATTTGGTGTGTTGGTTGAAGTTGAGTTTTTCTTATTAGAATTGTTTGATCATTTAAAAACTAATTAAAATTTTTATTAATTTTCAAAAAAAAATGATTGAGTTTTTTGGACAAATTTCGTTTTTGCTCTTCAAATTTTGGTGTTTTTGTAATTTGCTTTCGAACTTTGAAAGTTAGCAAAAATGCTCCATAAATTATTAAATATTATTATATTTGCTTTTTTTGTCAATTATATGGATGATATATTTTTATTTTTACCTATAAACTTTAATATTCTTGCAATTTTACTCCTAAACTTTGAAAACTGATATTTATATTTCCTAAACTTTAAACAAATAGTAAGAATAATAAGATTTACTTATAAAATTGAAGTCATTACGATAGACAAAAAAAACATGTATATTTATATCCCTCAAACTTTAAACTGTTATAAAAAAAATCCTATGTTTCATATTTTGTCCATATGAGATTTGAAAAAACTTTATTTTGGTTTCCTAAATTTTAATACGTCTATAATTTTATCTCTAAATATTAAAAAACTAGCATTTATACCTTTTAAAGTTTAAAGTGTTAGCAAAATCATGTATATTTTATTAACTTAAAACTGATGTAATACTAATATAATAAAAAAATTAATTTAAATAAAATCTTTATAATTACAAAAATAACCTTAAAAATCTATCAAGAAATCTAAATATATAAATTCTTTTTTTTCTTGTAACAGCTTCAAATTTAAAATAAACCTTATAACCACATTAATCATTTATAGACCAAATGTATTAAAGATTAGGGAGTAAAAATAAGTTTTTTTTTTTTTCAATTTTTATATGACCAAAAAATGAAAAAAAAAAGTGTGTTTTTGATAATGGTTTAAAGTTTGAAGCGCATGTTTATTATCAGTTTAAAGTTTGCGGGTTATAAACAATAGTTTTTAAAGATTGGGGTGCAAAGTTATAATAATATTAAAATTTAGACGAATATTTTATTTGTCTAAATGACAAAAGGAGTAAATATGATAATATTTTATAGTTCATTGAGTATTTCTATCGGTTTTTAATGTTTATGCATTAAGTTATAAAAGCACCAAAGTTCAGGGAATAAAAATAAATTTATCCGTAAAGATAGTAATGAGGCAATGTGGGGGTGGGTATGCTTCCTCCACCCCAATACCTCCCTCTCTTTTAACTCCTATTCCCGATCCATACCCATATAATTTAATGTGGAGCTAAGACAAGTAATTTTTATTGGGAGTGTTATACATATACTCTATTTATTTATCCTTTAAGAATTAAAAATAAAATAAAATAACTCAAAACAAATTCTATTAAAGTTTTCATAAAATTTAATAGCATAATTACAAATATAATTTAAAATAAAACTGAAATCTTTAAAATAAATCAAAACTCTAGAAATCCATAAACTAAATCCATAAAACAAATTAAAACATTAGATATTAAAAATTTTATTATTCATCTTATAAGAATTAAGTTAATAATTAGTAATATATAGTGAAAAAAATTGTTTAGAGATACTTTATAGTTTCTTTTTTATTTTTTTCATGAAAGTTCTTTTTTTATATACATATTTCTATCAAATATTCATATGTAAATATGTGAGGAGTGTGTGGGTACAAGTGAGTTTCTCGCGCTCTGACTTCACACTTACATGGGGTTAATCTTAGGCCTCGTTTGGTGAACCATTGCGTTTAAATGTAATACATTGAATGTAATTTGTATTTTGAGGAAAAGCATTAACATTTTATTTGAATGCAATGTGTGTTTGGGTGAAAAGTATTTGAATTGTATTTTAATAATGAATATGTGATGTGATGGATAAAAGTAAAGAGAAAAAAGAGAGAGAGAATATATGATGTAATTAATAAAAATAATAGAAAAAGTGAAATAATAAATAATGATTATGTTTGATTTAAAATGTAATGTGATTGGTATTTGAATGAAATATTTTTGTATTTGAAGAAAAATTACATTGTATTTAAATATAATGTCAAAAAAATACGTTAACCAAACGCATGCTTAACTTCAATTTTACCCCTCATCTCAATTTACTATCCCTTGTTCTCATCCCATTAAGGGTGGGTATGTGCACTTTAGGTAAAAATGTCATCCATATTTATCGAGTTTTTTTTTTTTTTTTTTTTTTTTTTTACGTTGAAGTTGTAACTCCAAACCCTAATAAAATTATACCCATAAATCTAATTTTTCTTATTTTTCTTATTTTAAATAGTTATTTTTTGTGTAAAAGGGAAATGACGAAATTTGTCAAAGCTATAACCGCGAAACCTAGTTAATAACGTAACATCCCCTGTCAATCTCCACCAGCCGCTGCACAGTGACATCTTCTCTTCTCACCTAACGCCTACATGCTTCTGTTCAGACCCCAGAAACAAACCCACCCCTCTTCTGCTTGTTCTTCCGAATTGTGGGTAAATATTCATTCTCCTTTTTATAATTGTTTTCTGAATTTGAATTCGACCCATTTCACAGTAACTAGCCATATATATACCCAACTGGCTCTTGGAATAATATACGTCCGCTAAACGGTCGTGTTGGCTCTGGCTTTTCTCTTTTTCCCATTAGTTTTCTCGTCAACCGATTTTCAGTAGCAGAGTTTTAGTAGTGTTGCAATACGTTGATTCAATTTTGGTATTAATGTTATTATTTTTTTCTTTTTTTGTTTTTTATTGGTATTGACGTTATTGCTTTCGAACTTTTTGCAGAGCTGGGTTTTCGTGAATTGTTAAAGGGAAGTTCATCTCAAGGCCATGCCATATTGAGGGAGAATTTTTTTTCTGGTTCGAAAATTTCTTGGTGGTAGTATTACATGTCTTGAAGCTCTTTTTTCTATTTCTTTGGTGTTCATTTACTTAGTAGTGGGGGGGACAAAATGGGGTATGTAGTTTCCCAACAGAATTTTCTGGTTGGTGATCATGGTTTGTGTCGAATTTCAAAAAAAGATGGTCCTTGTTGTGGAATTGATCATTCTTCAAGTTTAAAAGTATCTGGCTTTCAGATAAATTGCCTAAGCAAGTTTAAAGGTAGTGCTCAATCTAGTTTACAATTGAGAGTAGATTTCGGTTATGATAGAAGGGTGCATTTTTCGCGGTGTATAGGTTTGCAGAGAAGTGCTGGGGTTAGTAGTTTAGATGAAGTTGAGCAGGATGAGTGGACTTCTGATGGTTATGAGATGGATGCCGAGGGAAAATTGGGACGGGGGACGAGTACAAGGAGGCTGAGCGAACATTCAACGTTGAATTTAGAAGGACGATTTGTGGGGAACAATGAGAATACCAACAATGATATTCTTCAGCACTTCTGCAGGTGCGGGAAAGTGATGGAAGCTGCAAGGTTGGTTGATATAATGGGACGTCGGGACCAAATTCCACACTTCCCTTCTTGCACAAACTTAATCCGGGGCCTTATTAAAATCGATAAGGTAGATAATGCTTCCAAGGTCCTGAGAGTCATGGTCATGTCTGGTGGGATTCCGGACATCATCACATACAACATGATGGTTAGTGCACTGTGTAAGAGAGGGCAATTGAAATCCGCCATTGATCTCTTGGAAGAAATGAGCTTGAGTGGTTGCCCTCCGGACGTCATTACTTACAATACGATTATAAGGTTCATGTTTGATGACGGGAATTTTAGTCAAGCGGTTGGATTTTGGAAGGACCAACTGAGAAAGGGGTGTCCTCCTTTTCTTGTTACCTACACGATTCTCATTGGGCTCGTCTGCAGGAACCTAGGAGCTCCACGAGCCATTGAAGTACTGGAAGAGATGGCGGTTGAGGGCTGTTACCCTGATATAATTACCTACAATTCTCTAGTCAACTTTACTTGTAGGCAGGGAAAATTTGAGGATACGGCTTTAGTTATTCATAATCTTCTGTCTCACGGCATGGAGCCGAATGCTGTAACTTACAATACTCTTCTCCATTCTCTTTGTAGCCATGGTTGCTGGGATGAAGTGGATGAAATCCTTGACATGATGAACGGAACCTTGCATCCTCCTACTGTTATTACTTACAACATCTTGATCAATGGTTTGTGTAAATTTGGGCTTTTGGACCGTGCCATTGACTTCTTTGCTCAAATGGTATCCGAGAAGTGCTCGCCAGACATTGTGACTTATAACACGCTCTTGGGCGCTCTTTGTAAGGAGGGAATGGTGGATGAAACCCTCGAACTACTAGACCTTTTGGGCGGCACCAGTTGTTCGCCTGTTTTGATCACTTACAACATTGTGATTGACGGATTTGCTAAAATGGGTTATGTGGAGAAAGCCATGGGATTGTATGTTCAAATGGTGGAACATGGAATCTCGCCGGATGATATAACGCATCAGTCTTTGATTTACGGGTTCTGCAGAGCAGATCTAGCGGCGGAAGCCGCAGAGATGTTGAAAGAGATGCACAGGAGACGTCAGAAGGTCAGAAATAGTACTTACAGATCAGTGATCCATGGGTTATGCAAATTTAACATGGTGGATACTGCAATACAAGTTCTGCAAATGATGATATCGAGCCGATGCAGGCCCGACGGGACGGTTTACTCGACCATCATCAAAGGTATCGCTGCTGCTGGTATGTCAGAAGAAGCGGAAGAGCTGCGTCGACAGTTGACTAGATTGAAGGTTTTGAGAGATGAGACCTATCATATTGGAATAAACTGAGATTTTTGGGAAAGTTTTGACTTTATTTAGTTCTAGACATGTAGGAGAGCCGTTTCTTACTTGAATTTGTAACAGAAATCAATTTCGCAGGTGATGTCTCTTTATCCTTTTTGACCTGTTGATAATCAAGCATATCTTGGTTCCAGTTTGTCATGTATTCATCCATAGCAATATTTTGGGGCTCTTATTTATGGTTTCGTATGTCTCTCTCTCTTCATCGTGCGAAAGTTGGGTGCTGGGTAGAGATTGATATCGATCCGATCGAAATTCTCGTATTTTGAAAGTCCCATGAAATCGTTTCAGTGCTGAAATTTCTACCACAATTTTTTAATTTTAAAGATTTCGAAATATTTTTCAGGTGTAAATGGGAGGAATTTTTGCAAATATTGGAAAATATCGATTTCGGATAGGTTGTATTCAATTATCCTCTTTCTTCTTGTATTGATGCGTTATGGAATATCTTCATAGCACTTTTTTTTTTTTTTTTGAACTTTTTGTTGAAGGGAGCTTTTCCCTTTTAATTTATCTCTAAAGTTTTCATTTTATTTTCCTGCTTCCTGCTGATTGACCGATAGAACAAAAAAAGGTCTGCCTTAGAAACTTGAACAGAAAAATAACAACCCAACAAAGATTATGAGGAAAATAAGAAACCATTTGAAACGGCTCATAAAAGGCAGTCCATCATAAGTTAGTTCTTAATTTCCGACAGGGTAAGCTCTTTATAAACATCAAGCATGGGGAAGGTCTTGTTCAAACGTTTGAACGAATTATCTGAGATTGCTCCTCGATCATAAAGCGAGTTGGCAAGCCCCATCGCCTCAACTCGCCATCCCGCGAATCCAATTCCTTCAATCAGCAGGGTGTAAGTAGTTTCATTTGGTCGACAACCCGTTTCGACCACCATTGCCGCAAGTACTTCAATTGCATCGTCGATCAGACGTGCTTTGCACAATCCAAGAAGAACAATGTTGTACGTGATAACCGAAGGCTTGAATCCACCCGCTTCCATGTCTATAAGCAGCCCAATAGCCTCATTCACCATCCCATCTCTGCACAAGCAAGATATCAGCGAATTATACGTTATTTCATCAGGGTTAATCCTTTTGCTAACCATCTCTGATATCATTTCCAAAGCCCTGATTCTCTCCCCACGATTCCACAATGCACTGAACATCGTGTTGTAGGAACTCACAGTTGGAGGACACCCCACTCCCCCGAGCTTCTTGAATATCTCCAGCGCCTGATCAGCATTTCCATTCTTACACAAAGCAGCCAAGATAGTGTTGTAGTTAACAATATCAGGTAAACTACCGTCAGAGATCATGTACTCCATGAACTCAATTGCCAAATCCAATCTCCCCTCTTTGCAGAACGCCGCAATTAATGGATCATAGCTATACGCATCCGGGGTTATCCCCTTTTCCTTCATTGCCTTAAGCACATTCACTGCATCCTCAACTTTCCCGTCGCGGCAAAGAGTGCTGATCAAAATGCTGTAAGTCACCACATTTGGCTCGCACCCTCTCGACACCATATCATTTAGAAGCCTCTC
This sequence comes from Antiaris toxicaria, assembly GCA_035233585.1. Classification (NCBI taxonomy): domain Eukaryota; kingdom Viridiplantae; phylum Streptophyta; class Magnoliopsida; order Rosales; family Moraceae; genus Antiaris; species Antiaris toxicaria. The sequence continues at coordinate 4,740,116 of CP141153.1, read as the reverse complement.
TCCGCCACTCCATTTCCCTTGGTTCAAAAGCGCCCGTAACAAAATATTATAAGAGATCACATCCGGGCTACAACCCTTTGCCTCCAAGCTCCGCACAAATTCGAAAGCCCTATCCACCTCTCCTTCTCTGCACATCCCTCTAACTATTGCATTGAAAGTGAACATATCAGGCAAGAGCCACCTTGATAACATCTCCTCCAAAAGCTCCATCGCCTTATCAATCCCGCCCTGGCTAATCATCGCCTCGATCAAGATCGTGTACGTTATCACCGACGGCTTGCAATTGTCCCTCAACAACTCATCCAAGACCTTGAACGCGAGCTCAACCTTCCCTCTACTACACAAACTCCCAATCATAATGTTGTAAGTAATCGTATCGGGAGAAAACCCCTGCGCCCGCATTCGATCGAGCACCTTGTTCGCCAATTCGACCCGATTCGCCTTACAAAGCCCGCTGATCATGGCATTGTAGGAGAACAAATCGGGCTCACCGTGCCTCTCCAGAATCTCCATCACCCGAATGGCCTTGGGGACGTTCCTGGAGTTGAAGAACCCTCTCATCACCTTGGTGCAGAGAACGGCGTCGGGTTTCAGCCCCTTCCCGACCATGAGCTCCAGAAAGTAAAGCGCTTCATTGTACTTCCCGGACTTGCAGGACCTGCCGATAACCTTCAGCAAATGAGACTCCTTGAAGTCGTTGTTGCTCTGCAATGGCGGCGATTTTACCGAAACCCTAACTCCCAGCGGCTGCTTCTTCTTCTTCGTCCTAGGGTTAGGGTTTCTGCAGTTGAGAGAAGTAGTGCTGTGACTGAGAGATTGTGCAGAAGCTGGTTGTTTGGGTAGTGGAGAGAAAGGAAGGGTCTGAGGGAGAAACTCGGTGGAGATTATCGCCATTAATGGAGGAGTTTTTCTTTGTTTCGGTTTGTTGTGGAGTTTCAGTGATTGGAAGCCATGGTTTTTGTTTGAAGAAAATCTGCGAAGTGAAGAAGAAGAAGAAGAGGAAAAGGACCGAAGTTGGAATTTGACGGTTGGGTTAACCACGAAATCTCGGACACGGGTTTCAATTGGATTTCTCGTGGATAAGGGTCGCATCAGGTCACGTGCTTGTAAATTTGGGGGCATTCTTGAAATTTCATAATGTTATTGTTTTTTTTAAATTATTTTATAATTCATTTATAAAAAATACAAGAAACATCGACTTATTTTAACTATAATTTTTTTTTCCCTAGAAAAAGTTAGCCATAATTAATTTTAATTCACTTAAAAAAACTACAATTACTTTTAAAATATTGAAATAATTTTTACCATATCAATTTATTGGCCAAATTTATAATTCATGAAAAATTTCTATTAAATGTGGAGTGGAGTTTGATGATTATTGTTAGACAGATAATTAATAATATATTTAATAAAATAAATTATAACACTACTGAAATAAATAATGATTAAATTATAAAATATAATATGTATGATATAAAATGTAAAATTATAATCCTGATTTAATTATATTATATTATTAGAATTGTAACTTTTTATATTTAAAAGATTATTATGTCAATCCATTATATTTATTATAAAAAAGATGATAAAATACTTAATACTTTAAAATTAAGGAGTTGGTTGAAGTGACAACCAGACGCAAAGTTTTAGGTGTCGATTTGAAATTATGTGTATGAAAGAGATGTATTTACACAATGCATTATGTATCATCTAATATTGTTGATTTTATTCAATAGTTTCTGTTACTTTTACTTATCCAAATCAAGCACATTCATACGGAAGCATGAATAACATCTTTTTTTTATACTAATATTTGATTTTTGTTACAAAAAATCACATCAAAATTACTTGTAACCATTCCTACGTATATAGAATAATCCAACCTCTTTTTTTTGGTCGAGATAGGTTTGTAATGGATGGATGATTAAATGTATGTTCTAAAACAATAACCATGATTTGTTAACAATGTAGGACGGAATCTAATTTACATATTTTATTCTTTATTTTTAATTTATGATTAAAATAAAGGTTAAGAATGTAATTATAATATTGAAATTGATTAATTTTTCAATCACTAATTATTAATTTTGTTAACTTAGAAAAAAAAAATTTTTAACTGAAAGTTTTAATTTGGACTTGATATTTAAATGCTTCATTTGCGTCTGACTAAGACATTTTGCTCCTCATTATTAAAAGAATTCACAAATTACTAGTCATAACTAGTTTTAAGAAGTTGTGTCAAATTCACATAACAAAAGCTGTCGATTAACGGTTTGTTTGAATGGGAAGTCCAACTTTGAAAGTATAAAAATTTTTGCAAATGAGTGTTTTTCCCTAAATTTCTCTATATTTCTTCATATTTTGAAAAAGAAAAGCTATCTTATTTTTAAACTTATTTTATACAATACTCTTTTGAAATGGGAAAAAAAAATCTTTTTAAAATCTCCTCACAATATACTATTCTCAACACTATTTCATTTTATTACAAACAACTCTTTGTTTTCAATGAGGAAAACTTTTTACACATTCAAATACTATCTTATTCTCAAAATGAAAAGACTTTCTCATTCGAAATAAGAAAATTTTCTATCTCAAAAACGGACATCTCATCCAAGCAAGAGTTAATCCTTTGGGATCTAAATTAGTTGATTTAATATCTCTGTGGGTCTAATAAACTTTTTTAATATGCTTCGAAGTTGTTTAGATCAAATTAAGTATATTAAAAGATGTAAAATATCCTACAAAATGAACATCGATCTGGCAATCCAAGTACAAAACAAAGCCAAGGCACGTTTAGATCTACATTTGGTATCAAGTTTAAGGTTTTAGGATTAAAGAAAAGGGTAAGGTTACAGGAGGTGCTCAAAAATAGTACTTACTATAGGTACTATTTTTTAAACTGTTTATATGTAATTTAAAAATTGAGATTTACTTGTTATAATACACTATATCTCATAAAATCATAAACTAATAAATTTAAAAAAATCAAGAAACAAAAATTAAAAAAAAAAAACCCAAACTTACCCAAACATCACTAACCCACCTTACTAGCATTGCCTCCGCCGACAACCTCCCACCTCTCCCTTTCTTCAATTGCCGGCGAGACCCCCCACCATCGCAACCTCCCTCCTACCCCTTCTTTTTCTCTTTCCCGATGCTTAATAAAAGATGGAGGCAATGGCCTTGACATTCCACTGCGACATTAGCCCCTTCCTGCAACCTTTCACCAATGAAATTACAGTCTGCCCGATCTACCCATCGTGAAGAATCCGAAGGTCTCCTTGTCAACAAACTCCTCTCCTGTGACAAAGCCCTAAGCTCAGATTTTATGCAAAACTCTAGCGAAGAAGATGAGAGAGAAAAAAAGAAAGAATCTGGGAGGGGTATCACCACCTCGAGGTGCGAGGGGCCTCTTCAGTTGAACATGGGGAAAGGGGCAACAACAATTACCATGTGGGAGCCCAATTGGCAATTGGGAAGAGGGTGGTGTTGGACATAGGGGGACTGGTGGTTTTTGGGGTTTTGAGGTGGGGTTTGAGTTTTTTATTTTTTTAAATTTTTAATTTCATAATATTATGTGTTAAAGTGCATTATAACTATTATAAACAAACAAACTATAGTTATTCAATTATATTTGAACAGTTTAAAAAAGAATACTTATAATTAGTATTATTTTTGAGTATATATCATCGCCTTACCCTAAAGAAAATAAAACAATATAGGAAATACGACAGGAAGAGTATAATATATAAACCCTTTGTGTAAATAAAAAACAATATTACATAGTTTTTTTATTTCAAAAAGCTTTGGCACCCTAGTAAGAGAGGAAAAACATCGGAGCACCAACGTAATTTTCATTGACATTTGGCATTTTGAGGTTGCTGCCCTAGATGATGGTTGTTGCTTGCAACAAAGAGTTGGTGATAAAGGAAGTCCTCAACTTGGTGGCACTCTATTGGATGGAGATTGTTGCTACCCCGCAGCATGGTCACTGCTCAATGGAGAGGAAATACAACCAAAATCGTTGTCTGGGGTCTCGCAGTAAAGAACTGGTTCAGAGAAGAGCCGGGGTTGTGGTGACAATTAGGTAGAAGACTGATGGCAGCACTCGCCCTAATGCAAGGTTACGGCATGAGCCTAGCCCAATCCCATTAAGATCATAACTTAGAGGCAAGTAGGCAACAAATCAAGGAAGACATAAAAAGATAAGAGGCTGTTTAGCCAATCAAAAACTGTCTCCAAAATACTTTTTTTTATACTTTTTTCCACCTCACTATCACTTTTACCATTTACATCTCCAAAATGTTATAGTAAATTCTAAAGTTTAAAAGTTCATAACTTGGGGTATACAAATCCAAGGGAGATGCTTTTTTTTTTTTTAAATAAATTACATAGAATTTTGAAAGAAACGAAACAAAATCCATATTAATAATTTTTTTTAATAAAATTTTAAGATTTTATATTTCTTCACTCTAAACAGTTTTTTTCCTCAAATACATTTTCTAAAACTAATTTTTTCCACACAAAAAAAAATCTCTAAAACTTAACACCAAATGTGCCCTAAGTTTAACATAAAATCTGAAAATCAGAAAATGCCATTAGCAATTGACCTTTTCTTTCAAGAAAAGTAGTAACATAATAGCATTCCCCGTATAAAGGTCTAGTTCTTCCTCTCACATTAATCTGATAATAACTCTTTGTAACCAATCGAAAAGTCCCTAAGAAAAGACTTTTCCGAGCATGCTGTTTTCAACATAGACTGCAAGTTCTCTACCCTTAGCTTCTTGTGGAAATCAATTCCATGGGACTTGGGAATTTGCTGTGCAAATAAGAGTAAGAGACCACCAACCAACTCAAGTCAAGAAAAATGTATAAAGTCATGACAAAGTTGAAATAGATGACAAATTACTTTTACCTTAAGTAACCACAACATGTAAGTCGCGGAAAATAAAGCCTGTGCTTTATGATCCTCAAAGTGACCATCTGAAACAGTGGAGCAGGATCTAAGGAGGTGCAACTCGCTATCCATGAAGCTACCAAAATCATTGTTGTTGCTGGTGTCAGTGTGATCAACTAAGAGACGCTCTATCAGAACGAGAGCAAGGAAGCGACGATGAAGCCATAGACCCTGCTTAGAGTGAATGCTATAGTGAAAAATAATAATAAATGAAACTTGGATTTGAAAAAGAATCGGAACAAACTAGAGTCAAGAGCTTTTCCAGAGAACTTGTTTTGAAGATAGACTCCTCTTCTTGGCAAAAATGCTATAAAAAGCTACATACCTCCCTTCCAACATAGAGCTTGATCAACCTTTCATTCCAATCAAGCTCCTCCTGTCACATACCCAAACCGTCAAAACGTAAAAGAAACACGTATTCAAAATAAAATGTGAAATAGAAATTAGTGACAGTTTAAGCTAGTATACCATTGTGGGATCAACGTATTCGAGCCATCAGTTTTGGTCAAAACACTACCTTGTTAAAAATATATATATATATATATAGCATATATATAGCTGGAATATTAGGAAAGGATGAGTTTTTAAGAACAAACAAGGGACTAACAAGGAACCCTTGCTTACATACTACAATGCAATCATAATCGTTACTGCATAGTCAAAAAAGCATAGTTGTACCTTCCACAACTGAAGAATTTTAACCGTACACCTAGAAGACATAATTTTTGGTTCATCACTTAAGTCTTCTAAAATTTCAAGCATCAGCCGCTGCACATATAAAACAAAAGGCTAAGGAGTCAAAGCATGAAAGATTACAATAGTGCCTATTAGGCATGCAGACTGAAGAGACAATTTAAGAACCGAGATAACCATTAAATGCTACAAATATCGTGAAAAATTTAAATTCAAGTTATGGACATAATAAGTCTTTTTGTACTCGGCAGAAAAATAAAGGGGACAATATTTTGTTCACTTTTTATCAAGAGACTCACTCTTCTGTAATGGAAGCAACTATTATCAGCAACATGCAAGCCTGCCCAGTTTCTGCATTTATTTAACTCATGTAGCACCTGTGAACACACATTTAGATTTATAAACCTCAAAACAAACACATAGAAAACTCAAGGTAGATGTTAAGTACTATCAAAAGGTCTACCATTACTTGAAGAGAGTCAGAGAGAGAGAGAGAGAGAGAGTGTTAGTAACCTTTAATATAGAGTTAAGAAGTTAGTGGTAAGGGCATTATTAAAGGGTGGTTAGTAGTTTGTTCGAGAGAAATAATTAGTGTAAACGGGTCTAAGGGGCTATGGGGAGGGGAATATTTAATGAGTTAGACTATTGTTGAGTGGCTGAGTGCCTTGGGAAGCTTGGCGAGTCCTCGAAATCCCTCTGTTATCATCCTATTTTCAGTTAGTGTATTTGTTTTTGATTCAATGAAATGTCTAGATTTCCTGGTTCCTATCAATTGGTATCAGAGAGGGAGAGCTATCTAACCTGTTCTGTTGACATGTAGGAAACCAACCAGCATCGATGATTCCATGCACGGTAATTCATCTTTGATCTCTATAAAGAAAAAGATAAAACATAACATGGAAAGACCTGTAAGAAATGCAACTAAAACTTATGGCATTATTTTAATAATAGTAATTACAGATTCTTAAATCTTGTAAAAAAATATGCACAAAGTAGCGGCTCATGCCACATAGGCTATAGATGATAGTGATTAAAGAGGTTGAAACATCATCTGAAACTCAAGAACAAACAGTTCGTGAACCAAAATTACACCTCAGCTATTTTCTCAACGAGCTCAGATTCTTTTCCCAAAATTTCTTGCAGAGTTGGACAGCTTCCAGCAATTGATTTGATGACCCACCGCCTGGAAATTATAAATCCATTCATAAGATTTGTATTCAAAGCCATTGCCAAAAAAATGAAGAAATACTAAAGGGGCCTCACATAATAAAAGCAATATCCAGCTTGCCATCAGAGTTATCCAGTTTTTATCACTCCATACATAAATCAAGCAAAAGAACAAAAGAACATCAAGTAACACAGCCAATAAAGAACAACATATTTCCACATAACTCTTCTCTTCAAGCAGACACCAATTTCTGATAGTTGTAAGGCTGTAACACCAATTGTACATAAATTTTCTGCTTTCACATCTTACGCATTACCTATGATTCCAAGCGTTTTCGCATTTAGGTGCATATGAAAGAATCAGTGCTGACAAGTTGAGTTCATCCCTAAACATAGATATTGGATGCTTCTTCGAGATGACTAATTTCCTGCATTGATTACACAAAAGAAGTAGTTGTCATAAAATCACAATATACATTACCACCCACCCAGTACTTCATTAAACTTCTAGAAAACTGCCTTTTTGCGAGCTATATTTTGGCAAGTTCTTTACCGCCATTAGAATCAAACAAAAATAAAGAAGCCAGCAAAAATAAATAAACAAACAAACCAAACCGATCAGGAAACCGGAGAAAACCTGGAATGCCATGCAGTGCCAAAATCGCAGCTTAGCAACAATAGAGCCTTGCTATGCTTCATAACTTCACTTTCAATACCACCATAGGAAGATGAGAAGCTACACGCTGACTCCTCAAGCCAAGTTTTATCAGATGAGTTGCTAAGCGCCTTGTACTGTTTAATTGCAGCCATGAACGTACGTTTAGCTGCCTGATATAACGGAAAAAGAACGTCGGTCGAAATTCCCAATTTGTGATCTTTATTCCAAAAACAAGCATTGACATTTAATAACACCCCAAAGCTCGAAGTTTCACCGTCTGCGGATGAACACGGCTCTTCATTCAGCGTTACGAATTGGGATGGATGAATAAACCCCACTTCATCCCTGGAAGAGACAATGCCATTGACGTAACAAAATCTTAAGAAGCAACTCAAGCATTTTATCAAACATTTTTTGTGCATGTTAAACTGCAAAAGATTTGTCCAATCCACTACCCACAATAGTAAGTGCATATAAAGACATATATATATATATGCAACTATGTATAGGAATATTTGGGGGTTGTAAAGTGCTTACAGGAGAGGATCGGATTCTAAAATACGCTCCAATTCATTTAAAAAATGGAGAGCCTTTACTTCTTCAGAATGTGAGTCTTGTTCGCTCATGTTATTTTATCCCAATGCGAGTTGATGACGACGCCTTGCTTTGCCGCCCTGTTTGGATGCACAGAAAATGCAGGAAGTTTGACAAGGAGATCGAAACTTTACTTATGTTTGCTATATTTTGTTCCTATTTTTATGGTAGAAACCTCAATTTTAATACAATTTTCTAAACTAATCGTAAGAATATAAAACAAAATAAAAATCCTTTAAGAAGGAAAAAAAAATAAAAAGATCTAAAAATTATCTCTCAATCGGTTTTCTTCTATTAAATCTTGACACTACAACGACGAACTAGGCGGCTACTAGTCTTGCAAAGATCTTAAATTGTTAGATGAGCTCGACATATGAGGTTCACTCATCAGTGGGATCTATGTCGTTGTGTTTGACATATCACCGGGGAGAGAGGAAAGAGAAGGAGGGAGATCGAGAAAGAAAATCGATAGGAGAAAGATAGAGGCGAGACAACGATATCAAGTGGAGAGAGAAGGAGACGAAGAGGGAGGGAGAGAGAGAAAGAGATTTTTATTTTTATTTTTATTTTTATTTTTTACTTTTATGCTTTTTTCTTATGTTGTTTTATTTCTTAAGATTAGTTCAATAAGTTCAATAAAACTTGGAGCGTGTGTGTTTTTGGTTTTGAATCGGATTTCACGATTCCCTAGAAAATCGATTTCAAAATCGATGTGAAATTGTGTTTGGTTTGTATTGTTTTTGAAAACAGATTTCAAAACGAATCCAAAATCGCTTTTGTTCTCAATGTAAAATTGAAAACGACTTTCTCTGATTTCATTTTTCCCATTTCTCCCATTTCTCTGATTTAATTATTATGGTTAATTAAGATTTAATTGATATACTAATTACTTAAATATTATGGTTATTAATTTTTAATTTATTTTTCAATTAAAAATTTTATTAATTTTTAATTTTTGGTATTCATAATAAATTTTTTTAAATCAAATATAAATATGTTTTTATAGAATACTTATAAAATGACTGGTTTTCAAAAATATAACCAAACACAGTTTTACTTTTTTGTTTTTCAAAACATACACTCAGAAAATAAAACCAAACACAATTTCAGAAACGTTCTCAGAATTGTTTTCAAAACGATCTCAAATTCAAAGAATTTGAAAACATAACAGATTTCAAAAACAATACCAAATGCTACCTTGAAGTTTCATTTCATACACAAAAAGTGGAGGAGATATGAAACTTCACGCTAACGGTGCGTTTAGAGAGCGCTTGTTACACACGTATTTAATTTATATTATATTATATTTAAATATAATATAATTTTTATTTAAATATCAATTAATTATATTTTAAATCTAATATAATCACTATTTATTATTTTATTTTTTCTATTATTTTTATTAATTATATTATATATTCTTTTTTTCTCTATTTTTAATCCGCTTTTACTCATCATATCACATATTTATAATTAAAATACAATTTAAATACTTTTCACCAAAACATACATTGCATTCAAATGCAATGCTAATACTTTTCCTCTATATACAAATTACATTCAATGCATTACATGCAAACGCAATGTAAATACAATGCATTCATCAAACAGACCCTTAGTATTTCATTTTAGCTTAAATCAAGTTATAATGAACATTTAGATATAATTTTAACTTGATTTTGATTTCGTTCAAACTAAGTTATTTTTTAAACTTCCTTTCATTATTTCAGCATAATTTATAATATAAGTTATCTTTATTTTTACTATATCAGCAAAATTTTTAATATAAGTTTAAATAAATTCAAGTTAATTTTCAAGCTAAACTAATGCCTCGGTTGTTTATTATATTGCATTTGTATTATGTTTAAATATAATATAATTTTCATCCAAATATAAAAGTATTACATTCAAATATTAATCACATTATATTTTAAATTCAATACAATCATTATTCATTATTTCACTTTTTTTTATTACTTTTACTAATCACATCACATACTTTCTTTCTCCATCCATTTTTTTTCCTCTCTATTTTTATTAATCACATCATATACAATACAATTCAAAAACTTTTTATTTAAACAAACATTGCATTTAAATGCAATATAAATAATTTTCATCTAAATACATATTGTATTCAATGCATTAATATAATACAAATATAATGCCTTACCCAAACGCCCTGTAAAAGCACAAAATGCTCAACTTTAGCTTATATTTATCTTAACTTAAGTTAAAACAAAACTAAAATGGACGCTAAGGGCCTGTTTGGTGAGATTCTAGATATATGTTTTGAATGTTGGAAAAAAATAAGTTTTGAAAAATATTTTTGGGGGAAATAAAATATTTAAAATGAAAAAGCGTAAAATCTTATAATTTTATTCAGAAAAAATTATTAATATACATTTTATTTCATTTCTTTTGAAATTCTATACAATTTTAAAAAAATCTCATTTGGATTTGTATATGTAAATTTTTAAAGTTTTAATTTATTATAGAGTTTTAAATATGTGAATAGTAAAAAGTGATTATGAGATAAAAAATTATAAAAAAGTGTCTAAAATTTTTCTTCAAAACACCCCCTGAGTAATTGTGTAAAATATGAAACTGAGCTTCTTTTTGGATTAGGTGTCTATTTTTAGAAAATAAATTAGAAAATAAAAAGTTATTTGGATTTCTGTTCAAAAGTGAAAACTTATTTAGATAAATAAATTTTTTTTATTTTTTAGAGAGAAACTCCATTTCCATTTTTCAAAAGTGAAATTTTTTTTATATTCAACCATGAAAATTTAAGAGGGTACATTTTCCAAAAGTGAATAAATTTTCATTTTTTAAATATCAATCTATCTACTAGATAAAGCATAAATTGAAACAAAATTATCAACTTAATTTAATTTGTAAACTAAATCAAATTAAAACAATAATTTAAACAGATGCTAAAAATAGTTTAGGGACCAATTGAGCAAGTAAACTTTTATTTTTTATTTTTAACTATCCTTTTAGATTATTAAAAGATATATATATATATAAATATAAAAGAAGACTTGTTAATGTATCACAGATATAAGGCCCCTGTATGGGGATGTATTAGAATTATATAATATAAATGGAGAAAATTTGAAATTGTGTAATATAAATTGAGATTGATTGGAATAATAAAGATTAAAAGTAAAAATTGAAAAAATAAAAAATATTATAATAATATATAGAAAATGAGTTGAAATAATCTTCCAATTGAGTCCATAATAATTTAAAAACCAATTAAGGAATTAAACATTTTGGTCTTGATGCCATAGAATCATAAAAAACAATAAAGCCTAGTTTTGAAAGCTATATACTTTTACTAGTTATGAGAAATTTGAACTTCATTATTTTAATCATTACATCAAATAAATTCCAACTTAATTATTTTTTTATCATCACATCAAATAGATAACCAATAATTATTCAAAAAAAAAACAATTAACTACTATTTTCTTGCTTTTAATTTTGGCTAATTTAATTTTCCTTTTTCAATAATGTGAATTTAATTATCTTAAAAAGTTTGCTAATTTGAAATTCGTAAAATAGACACGTGTACCACTCCAAAATTTTTCACAATTTCATGTATCAATTTACAGATCTCTCTATCCCTCTCTTTCTCTCTCTCCATTTCCGTGGTTAATTCGCTTAGAAATTGCATCGATCTCAGAAGAAATTTTCCTGTTCATTTTCCCTCACTTTCCCTCTATTTCTCTCTCCAATTTCATCCACCTTCCTCAAACAATCCACAACGAAACGAACCGACTTTTCCACCCCTCAAAGATCTAGGGTTTCTTCCACTTTTTCCTGCTTCAAAACTACACATTTCGATTCCGTATTTTGATTGACAAGTTTGGGCATTGGAGTGGACGCTCTGAGCTTCGGATTTCGAATCTAGGGTTCGGTGAGCTGTATATGTGTTTCGATGAGCATGGAAATCGTCGGCGATGCGGCGTCTTTTGACGCCGAGTTGTTGCAGCTCTCGGAGGTCTCCCCTTTGGCCCTCAAATCCAATCCCAGTTTCGTCGAGACTCTCTTCGACCAATGGCTTTCCCTTCCCGACGCGAATCGGCTGGTACTTTTCCTTCCATTTTCTTTAATCTAATCAATTTTGGGGTGCATTTTTCTGGTTTCTGATTCTGAATTAGGATATGTTTTTCCCTTTCATTTATGTTGAAGTTGGACATGAATATGTATTGCTATTTATGTAAAATTGTAAATTCTTTTCAATGGCGTAATGAACAGGAGAAAATGGCGTTCTGGATAAATCTTTTGAATTTAATATAAATTATTTATCCCGGACACGATGTTATTCATTTCTAATGGATTCGGGTGCTTAGTGTGATAGTTTAGAAAATTTTGTATAAAAGAACATTTATCCATATAAAAGAGGGAAAACCAACATGGTGGTGAAATTTGCCAGAGGCCTCTGGTGAAGACACCCCCTTTGTTTGCATCCATTTCAACGGATAATTATTCCCTTTCTACTTATAAGTCTTCTACAAACGAAACATTGGGTAATTGTACTTGCCTTATGCGATTAAAAGCAAAACGGAATTTATATGCCCGTGTGTAATTTGTTTTGCAATTTTCCAATTCAGACAAGATGGAAATGATAAATAATTGCCTGCAAGTACAAGCCTATTTTATACATTTCTTTTACGAAGTCAATCTCTGTTGCATATGCTAAGTTCTTGTTGTTTTCGAAATTTGTGAGCGCAGGTAACATCACTGCTCAACGATGCTAAAGCAGGTGGTCCCTTGAATGTCCAGGGAAATTCTTCTAGCCCGCATGCTACTGCAGGAAATTCTTTGCCTTCAATGTTTCCCGCAGGCAGTGCACCTCCCTTGTCACCAAGGAGTACATCTGGCTCCCCTCGCATAACGAAACAGAGGGCTGGCCCTTCTAATTTAGGTTCTCCCCTGAAACTAGTTAGTGAGCCAGTTAAAGAATTGATACCTCAGGTTTGGGAAGAGCTCTTATATTTTTTCCAATAATCAGCTGGCATTATTTGCTAATTGTTCTTTTTGGTTCCTTTTTATCCTCCTTTTCCTTTTCTTTTGATGAATAATCTCTGAATCAGTTATTGAACAAGTGGCGTGACTGTTTATAATGTGGGTCCTTGTTTTGCTCGCAGTTTTACTTTCAGAATGGGCGTCCTGCTACAAACGAACTAAAAGATCAATGTCTGTTTAGAATTAATCAGTTTTTCTATGGCCACTTGGACGGATTACAGATACATGGTGAGATACACTTGATATATGAGTACATGTAATAGTCCAATAAACGAGTTATTAATTTTCTCTCTGGTATTTCAGAATTTAAATCTGTCACAAAAGATGTTTGCAAGCTGCCATCATTTTTCTCCACAGCTCTTTTCAGAAAGATTGATGCTAGCAACGCTGGTTTTGTAACAAGGTATTTTGCAGTTTCATTAATGTCAGCGAAAGCAATTTTAAAGTGTTCCATTGTACGAGTCTGTGCAGTGGGCGTACGTACTAGTGTTGCATTCTTTAAGTTTGCACTTATATTTTGCTATGACTATCTTCTTATATTTTAATGAACTTGTTCATAGAGATGCATTCGTTGACTATTGGATCAATGGAAATATGTTGACTATGGATATAGCAACCCAGATATATTCTATTCTAAAGCAACCTGATCTCAAGTACCTCACTCAGGTTTCTTCTTTTTCCATTTTATATTTCTGCTTCTCTCTTTGTCTGTATCCAGTGTGAGTACTATCGCTGGAGATATGGAAACCATTAAATTGTTGCTGTTAAGAATTAAAAATTCTGATGAGAACTGAATAATTTTCTTTTTTTGCAACTGTTCCATTAACTATTACCATAGCTCATGCTGCTTTGCCATGATCTGATAACAGGAGGACTTTAAGCCTGTGCTTCGAGAACTTTTGGCAACTCATCCGGGGTTAGAGTTCTTACAGAGTACACCTGAGTTTCAGGAAAGATATGGTTCGTTCTCCACTTACCTACGTAGTTTTTATTGTTTGTCATTACCTATTACTTATATTCTATGATTGAACATGTGCATTAAGCACACCGCACAAGGCTTCCTCTTTCATAACGTGGGCAATGTGAACATGGAGAAATTGGATTCCTTCTCTTAATTTAAGTTTCATATTTTTCCAAATATGCTTTTAGCATTCCCTTAACCTCTTGAATTGAGTAAGCTAATAACCAATATTTATATATAAATATTTATTATATATTATTATATATAGAATATTATTAATGAATTCTAAATAGATATAAAAAAAAGGAATTTTTTTTTATAACTTCATTAAAAAAATGAAACTTTCTTTGAATTACTATGGGCTAAACTTGCAAAATCATTTCTGTTTGGATCGTTTTTTATTGTATCCAAGAATCCTTTTTTTTTTTTTAATTTATTTTATAAGGATGAGTGCTCTTAGCTTATAACAAAAATGCCTTTTACTTTTTTACTTTAATTTGAACTAATTAAATTTAAATTGATTAGTCAACTCATTAAGATAATCTCTGGAATGAAAAGGAAAAAAAAAAAAAAGAAAACAAAAAAAGAATAATCCGATGATCTCTCAAAACTAGTTTTTACATTTTGTCTTTTCATACTACATAGCCCTATCCTTGTAATTAGGTCAAGAAAGAACCTGTTTTTTGGGTCTAATACAACAACTAATGTGTGGATTATGAATATTTATTTTTATTGTATTTAGTTGTTTTTCTCTTTTTTTCTTATAATGCTGTCTAGTATTTTTACTAGATCCTCGGTTTCTAGTCTGAAGCTAATTATTATATTAGCTAATAATAGAAAAGGTTTCTAGAGAAAACTTTTCTATTATTATATTACAAGTACTACTACAGGTACTACAGGAATCTTAGTGATTGAGGAATATGGATATGACTCTACAATCAATTTGCTTTATACTGGATTCTTGGTTTTATATGTGCAAATAGACTCTTAAACTAATTAATTGGTATTAAATTGGGGAGAGCACGTAGCTTGATGCTGAGTAGTTAATAAATATGGTTATATGATTTTTGTTTTCTCTGATATGGCTGTATGGTAATTAGTTCTGTGTGTTTTTGTGTGTGTGTGTGTGTGCGTGTGTGTGCGTGTGCGTGTGCATGTGTGTGTGCTTTTTTTTTTTTTCTTGGTGGGGGGGGTGGGGAGGTCTTATACCATTAGTGTCTCTCTCTCTCTCTCTCTCTTGCTCTCTCTCTGATAACTCGTTTCTAAACACGTTCATCATATTACAGTTCAATTCCTTCCTATGATGGCAAAAATTAAGTCTTGAGATTCTGTGTTAGTAACGACTTTATAATGCTTATTACATTGTTTCTGTTCTCATACACAGCGATTGCTTTTTCCTTTTTCCTTTTTTTTTTTTTTTGGGATCTTTTGGCGATGCAATTTTTTACTCATGGGATGTTATTGCAATGGGCCAGCCGAAACCGTAATATACAGGATATTTTACTACATAAATAGAGCTGGGAATGGTCATCTTACTCTCAGGGAGCTGAAACGTGGAAACTTGATTGATGCAATGCAACATGCAGATGAAGAGGAGGATATCAACAAAGTTTTGAGGTAGCATCCTTGATATAAACTTATCCTAGTTGTGGTCTTTTGGTCATGTAAGATAGGATTTGTATTTTTCATTTGGTTGGGAATAGATTTTCTTGCATGTTGCTCAAAATATCAGGTACCTAAAACTTCTGTCTTGGTTTTTTTTCTTTTTTTTTCGTAATTTTGTCACAGGTACTTCTCGTATGAACATTTTTATGTTATATACTGCAAGTTTTGGGAGCTGGATGCAGACCATGATTTCTTGATCGACAAGGAAAATCTTATCAGATATGGTAACCATGCACTTACATATCGGATTGTTGATAGAATATTCACTCAGGTTTGTGTCGCATCAATATCTTTATTGTTCTTTAGAACAAATTACCTCCTGTCCAAAAAAAAAAAAAAAGTTATTGTTTGTTAAATACTTCAATTCTGAGTCCTCTGTCGTTGTGTTAATTTACTTATTGGACTGATTTATCACCTTCTTTTTTTTTTTTTTTTTTTTTTTTTTTTGGGGTTTGTCAGATCCCCAGAAGGTTTACTAGTAAAGTTGAAGGAAAAATGGGATATGAAGATTTTGTTTACTTTATACTCTCAGAGGAGGATAAATCATCTGAGCCCAGTCTTGAGTATTGGTATGTATGCGTATCTTTCATCCGTTTTCGTTAATGTTAAATTCCTTCCTTGACTAAATTCAGTGATCAGCTTATCTTAGCGGTTGACAAGAATGAATGCATGTCTATCAATAATGTGAAACTTAAACCAGAATTGTTCTAGCTCTTTAGGTAGTTGACTATAATCAGTCAGTTGTGCATAGTTTTCTGACTAGACTGTCTTGTAGGTTCAAGTGCGTAGATTTGGATGGAAATGGAATTTTAACACGAAATGAACTGCAATTCTTTTATGAGGAACAGTTGCATCGAATGGAATGCATGGCTCAGGAGCCTGTCCTCTTTGAGGATGTATTATGCCAGATAATTGACATGATTGGACCGGAGGTTTTACCTTCTATACCTTTGTAATTTTCTTGAATTTTCATTTTTTTTTAATATAGATGGCATTGGTGGAACCTTATTATTATCATACAAAGTTCTAACAGTCTTAAGTATTTTGTTGTTGAGTTGTTTTTTGAGGATTTCAGTTGGTTATCACTAGCCAATTTCAAAGTATTCTTTGTGTGAATACATTGTTAGTTGCTTCCATATGTGGTTGACATCTGGTTATTTTCGTGCAGAATGAGAGTTATATTACCCTCCGTGACTTAAAAGGCTGTAAACTTTCAGGAAGTGTTTTTAATATTCTCTTCAACCTCAATAAGTTCATGGCCTTTGAAACCCGTGATCCATTCCTCATCCGTCAGGTACGTGAGACACATAATTAAACTAAATATGCCTTATAGGTCATCTTTTCTTAGAAGGAATACTGCATTCCCATTGTTGGTGTTGGGCTTGATGGTGATGTGATACGAACAGGAGCGTGAAAATCCAACCTTGACAGAGTGGGATCGCTTTGCACATCGAGAATATATTAGGCTTTCAATGGAAGAAGATGTTGAAGATGTCTCCAATGGAAGTGCAGAAGTTTGGGACGAGTCACTTGAGGCTCCCTTCTGAGTTCATATAAGTAAGCTATTTACATTTTTCAAAATTCTGTTGCTTCTTTTAACCGTGCAAAGTAATGGCATGGTTTCTGATCGGCCAGAAATGCTTTAGAGTCCTGCTAACTGATATAATTCTTATCAAGCAATCTGAATGCTTTTTATTAGTTCCTTGGTGCAAATCATGTGATGGGATCTCTGAGAACAAGATGATGGTCATATACAAATGCTAAAAACTTTAATTACAACTCTGCATGACAGGGAATTTTATTCTATTCTATTACATTTTTTTAGGGGAATACTACAACTTTCTTTTGTCCAGAACAAAAAGGATCATGTAGTGTTGGTGCTTGCATTCATACGTATGCTGTAATTTTACTTGTTTTCATCACGCATGTGTTTTCTTTTCCGGAACTCGCCATAATATATACCTGCTATGATGCAGGTTCTGACTATGAAATTTCTTAATTCATCTTTGAACTGGCCATCCGTGAAAGGAACTGTCAACCTGTCAACTCATAGGATCAGTTACTGAATGGGCTTTTCAGACGAGCGCTCATGGTTGGCAGTATGAAAGGCATCATGTGCCAGTCGCAGTAATAATATCCAAATCTTCGTGTGCATTCATTCACACATTATTATCGGTTACGATGGAAGCCGTCGTTGCATCATACAAGTTGCAGGAGGACTAGCTGTCTGAGAGTTGATTAAACAGAGCTAGATTAAAGTATTTAAGAACATTCAATTCCTGCCCCTTTTCTCTTCCCTAGTTTTCCCCCCAATATTTAACCTCCAGTTGTAAGTTATCAGCTATGATAGTTTTTTTTTTGTTTTTCCTGCTTCTTTTTTCTTCTGCATAAAAAATTCTTTTAGCTAGTGCTTGGTTCTTTAGATACTTTCGTTTATAAGAGTTATTGGGTGGTTTCAGATGTTATTTCTATTTTAGGAATTTTGGATCGATCTTTGGTCATTATCAATTGATTTTCAATGTTTAATAGTTATGTGTTATGAATAATGTTTTCTTTCACAAAAACTTGAATTTTTTGTTTGAAGTTATGATCCAAACGCTAGTCTTTGTCCATGAATGATTTTCTTGACCCACAAGAAACATACTTTTCATGCGACAACTGAACATACAACTCTACAACTGCTCAACTAAAATTGCAATTTGATCTGGTTCCAATTCCATCCTTCAGAGGACAAATTAGGAAGAATAAATCCTCTTGAACTAGATATCAATGACTTGAGACCATCTTCAATATATTATATTGTTAATATTATATTTGTTATAAAATAATTTAAAAAATAGTATTATTTTGTTTTATGTTCTAATATATTATGTTATTTTTAATGTTATTTTTATTTATTATTATTATTATTATTATTATTATTATTGTATTTCAAAAGTTATAAAAGTGGATTTTTAATGTTTAAATAAATAAAAAATAAAATTATTGTAATAATTATATAATATAATAATTAATAAGAATCAAAAGTGAAGTTTAATATTATTTATATTTATGATAAATTTATCATAAAATTTAGCATATAATAAATTTAATATAAAAGATAATATTATATTATAAGGTATTGTTTATTTAAATGTTAAAATTTATCATATGTATATTAATTTAATATTATATTAAAAATGTTCTAAAAATATTATAAAATGGCTATCGTTCTGCTTAGAACTTCTGTGTCATCTGTGAATTGCTCATTTGTCTCCGAAATATGAAGTTGGTGATGAGTGGTGACTCTGATTTCGAGCTTAAACTAAGGTTTTGCCAATGTCCGTTGAAAAAAAAAAAAAGTGAATTTTTTTTTGGGTTGGATTGAAAAAAAAAAAAAAAAAAAAAAAAGGCAGCGACCTTTACAGCTTGCGAGCCAGATTGGAAAGCCGTTGTCGGAATCTTGAGCATCACCATCAGCAAACGTTGCAAGTCTTGGGGTGACGTCAACTACGAACCAAGCAGGAAATTCGATTTTGCCTATGGAATCTCCGCGTCCGCTTTTTTGATCCGGTAAATTGCTTGTGTGTCTTTTCCTTGTTTTTTCTCGTACGCCCAGAATTCTCCCTTGCCCCTACGCTTTTTGTAGAAGTCCAATAACCTTTTCGGTATATATGCCATTAAAACTTATTCCAACAATGTTCTGTGAAAATAAAAAAAGAAGAAAAACTTATTCCATTAAAGTAAGAACGGTTGGAGGATATATAGGTATTTACCACTTGATATTTAGGGAATATTTGGTAAACATTACGTTGATATTATATTTAAATATAATTTTTATTTAGATAAAAATATTTATATTATATTTAAATATAATATGTGTTTAGATAAAAAGTATTTGAATTAGATTTAAATAATGAATATGTGATATGATAAGTAAAAGTTAAGAGAAAAAAAGAGAGTATATGATGTGTTTAGTAAAAGTAATAGAAAAAGTAAAATAATGAATAGTTGTTATATTAGATTTAAAATGTGATGTGAACGGTATTTGAATTTAATACTTTTACAGTTAGATAAAAATTATATTGTATTTAAATGCAATACGAATGTAATAAGTAAATAAATGAGGCATTAGGGCCATTTGGAAGGACTAGTTTTGGTCTTTAAAATAATTTTTTTGGCATTTTTTTTTACCTTAACATCATTTTTTATCATTTATATCTTTTAAACTCTACAGTAAATTTCAAACTTTAAAAACCGACAACTTCGTGTATATAAGTCTAAATGAGATTTTTTTATAAAATTGTACAGAATTTCGAAATAGATGAAACAATATCTATATTGTTAATTTCTATGAATAAATTTTTACAATTTTACATTTTTTCACTAAAATAGTTTTATTTCCTTAAACACATTTTTCAAAACTACTTTTCTCCCAAAAAAAAGAAAAAAATATATCTAAAATTTCTCTCAAACGGACTTTAATAGAAAATAGACCTAAAATAAAAAAAATACATTACACACTAATAAAAAAATAGATGTAAAATAAAAAAAAAATCATATATAGTTTGATTCTAAGAAGAGAAATGGGGTTCACGAGTATGTGAAATAAAAGGATGGATATGAGTTACTCTACTCTTTAAACCTAACTTTTTTTTTTAATATTTAGCATGAGTGAAATTACCATTTACCATGAGGATTTTAATATTATTTTTTTGTTTCCCCTATTTTCGTCTATTTTACAAGCTAAAACTTTTTTTTAACAAGTTTTTAATAATTGACCAAAGCTTTTATAAATTACTTAAAATATTATTTTTCTTAAAATGATTAATCAATTTTATTAAATAATTAATCAATAATAGATGTTAATGTAAATTATTGGTTTTATTAATAAATTATTGATCGATCAATAATTAATTATTGATTAATCTAAAAAAATTGGTAAACACTTATTTTACTAAATAAAAAAGTTTAATTATTTATTAAATTAGCTTATCAAAATATATCAATAGACTTCATTAATTTTAAGTGAATATTTCAATTTCCCTTTTTTTTTTTTTGCAAAGATGACAGCGCATTGCTAACAGAGAATAAAATTGTCTTCACATGGAATTTTAGAGGCAAAATTAGAACAAGAAATTAAGGTTGAAAAGGTGCTTATTCCCATGGATACACACACAAAAGTCTACTTCTTGCAAACTCACCATCGGAAAGAGAGAGAGAGCTCGCACTAAAACCCTAACCTTTACCAGGTATTTTGGGGCAGAGAAGAGCAGAGTTCTTTTGGTGGTTGAGATTTCTTCGAGTCTTCGAAACCCAGCCATGAAGGTGGTGGCCTTAGTAAGCGGCGGCAAAGACAGCTGCTACGCCATGATCAAGTGTATTCAATACGGTCACGAGGTCATCTCTCTCTCTTTCCTTTTCCCGTTTGGTTTTCCCAAGAAAAAAAAAATTCCTCTTTTTATTCTGTTTTTGTTTTTTGTTTTTCATCATCGTAGTCTTAAACTGAACTGCTATAAGTAAATAAGATGTTTTGGGTTTTTATTTTTATTTTTTTTTGGAATTTCATTTGGTGAGTTTAAGAAATTTGAGCACACAAAATGTTGTATCGAACGAAAATAGTTGAAAATTTTCCTTAAAACAAATTCATGTTTTCCACTGAATAGATTGTTGCGTTGGCAAATTTGATGCCGGATGATGATTCAGTGGACGAGCTTGATAGCTACATGTACCAAACTGTAAGTTTCTCCTTTTCTCTCTCTGTCTCAAGCTCGTATCCATGAAAATGTTATTATTTTTTCAATTGTTGTCTAAAATGTTGCATAAGGAGCAAATGCGGATAGTGTTTTCATATGTGATCGAAATGTTTTTAATTGTTTTAGACTGTTGGTTGCTTTCTCCAGGTCGGTCACCAGATAATTGTCAGCTATGCAGAATGCATGGGACTGCCGCTGTTCAGAAGGCGAATACAAGGATCCACCAGGCAAGCATTTTTTTGCAGCAACTTTTGGTAAAATCATTATCTTGGATTTGGGGAGTTGTGATGTCCGTTTCTACTGTCGTACTAGAAAATTGCCTTGCGATGGAACAACAAATCCATTCTAGTATTATTCACACTGGCCAGTACATTTTTTTTTTCCCTTAATCCTATTCTTGTGAATTTGCTTATTGTATCCGTCGACTTTATATTTGGATGCTTGAGATTGGTGAAACATGTCATTTACTATTCAAGGAAAAAAAAAAAAAAAGAAATAAAGAAAGCTATAATCAAGGGGTTGTATTCTCAAGAAAGTTCTGTTTGAATACTTAGAAATAAAAATTATCTAATAGTTTTTGCATATCATTTAGGCATCAGAATCTTAGCTATAGAGCAACTTCTGGTGATGAAGTGGAAGATATGTTCATTTTGTTAAGTGAGGTGAAAAGACAGATTCCCTCTGTTGCTGCGGTATCTTCCGGTGCTATTGCATCTGATTATCAGAGGCTTCGAGTAGAAAGTATTTGTTCAAGGTTAGGGCTTGTTTCTCTAGCATATTTGTGGAAACAAGATCAGTCGTTGCTCCTTCAAGAAATGGTAATTTGTATTTTAGAGATAGCAATGTAGTCAATTAGTATTGAAATTGTTACATCTCATGTGATTCTTCTCTTTTCTAATCTTATCAGATAGAAAATGGGATTTTGGCTATCACTGTAAAGGTATAATTTGTGATTTTAATTTTAATTTTCTCCCTTTTCTTGAATTTTGGCGCCCCTCTTTTTTACTCTCTTTCTTGCTCTCCCTAACGTTATAGGTTGCTGCATTGGGGTTGGACCCTGCGAAACACTTGGGCAAAGAAATAGCTTCCCTGCACTCTTATCTGCATAAGTTGAAAGAGTATGTCAATTTTTTCCTCTCTTTCTTCCTGTTGTACTAATGTACTTCAAGAATAATAGTGTAATTGGTTTGTAATTCACCATCCCTGGCAGGCTGTATGGAATAAATGTATGCGGCGAAGGAGGGGAATATGAAACGTTAACACTTGATTGCCCTCTTTTTACTGTAAGTTTGTACCTTCCTTTTCGTTTTATCAAGAAAATTTTATCCACTGTTCTCTAGTCTGCCATGGAAAGAAAGGGTATCCAGTTTGTTGTGATACAATTTGATAATTTTTTATGTGCTGGAAGTTGTGATTCTTTTGGGTATCTTCTCCGTGACTAGAGGCTAGTGATCTTATATTTTACTACGAGATGATATTCAATTCAAAATATATTTTGCTCAATGTCTTTAGAAAACTAATGGTGTTCATGGTGTTTATTTGTGGCCCCAGAATGCTCGAATTATACTAGACAAGTTTCAAATTGTTCTGCACTCTTCAGATTCTATAGCTCCAGCTGGGGTCCTTCATCCCTTGGCTTTCCATGTGGAAAGGAAGAATGCACACGCTTTGCAAGACAATGACAAGGCCGAAGAGATCTGTCTGGAGAATATTGGTTCTGTGTTTGAAGTGCAAGGAGATTGCTCACAAACATTTGATGCAAAATCCCAGTCCGCTGTTGAAGTTTCTGATTTAAGTGAAATTGCTGAAAATAAGCTTAACATTTCAAAAACACAAAAGGGTGATACTTTTTCCATGTCTTGCTGGTTGCAAGATTCACACAAACATTCATTGGGTAATCAATAGAAGAATTTTTAGTTTGTAGTCCTTATTCTGCAAGCATATTAACTTTTCCAAAATTTATTTCCAACGCATTGTGCTTGAATTTGACTTATCATGTTTTTTGTCTTCTACGTTATTTGGTAGGTTTGCAAGAAGAGCTGACAGCCATCCTAAGGAAAATTGAAGCACGTCTTGGGACATATGGTTTTGGCTGGGGGAATGTTCTTTATATTCATCTTTACGTTGCTGACATGAAGGAGTTTGCTACCGCAAATGAAACATACGTAAGGTTTATAAAACAGGAGAAGTGCCCTTTTGGTGTTCCATCCCGCAGTACAGTTGAACTTCCTTTATTGCAAGCGGGTTTGGGCAGTGCATATGTTGAAGTATTAGTAGCAAATGACCATACCAAAAGAGTTCTACACGTACAAAGTATTTCATCTTGGGCACCTAGTTGCATTGGACCATATAGCCAGGTCTGACTTGCATTTTCTTCGCTACTTGTTTGTTAATCAGGATAGACAATGTTCATCGCTATTTATTCTATTATTTGATTATATTTATTTGTTTTCTGCTCTCTGATCCACTATACTTGTTTGCTTGTAGGCAACTTTACACAAGAACATACTTCACATGGCTGGACAGTTAGGGCTTGACCCTCCAACAATGACCTTGTGCGAGGGAGGTGTTGCTGCCGAGTTGGAAAAAGCACTAGAAAACAGTGAGGCAGTGGCAAAATGCTTTAACTGTTCAATATCAACTTCTACTATTATATTTGTCATTTACTGTTCAACATGTACTCCATCTGAGAGGCTTCAGATTCAACATAAACTAGATGCATTCTGTAACCAAACAAAGCTTTCTCATCTCAACAAAGAAAGCATGTCTGAGGCCCTCAATCCCATTTTTCTTTATGTCCTCGTCTCTGGTCTGCCGAAAGGGTATATTTCCTTAAATCTCTCTTCTTCCTTTCTCATCATGTATGCAACTGTTGGGAATCACTATGTTCCTTGCTCCATTAGCCTCCCCATCATTCCTGAGGGTTCATCGCATGATAAATGCTTGCGCATCTGTACTCAGAAATCTAACCAAAAAGCAAAAGAAAGAAAAAATATTTTAATTAATTTAATGTAATCTATTAAATTCTCGGTGTATTTGATGATTTACTTTGAAGTGAAGAATACTAGGTTAGGTTCCATGTCCAATGAATTTGAGACCTTTTAAGTGTTCAAGGTGATTTTATGGCTCTCAGTTAATTGAAATAACACTGATTTAGTTTCTTATCAAAACAATAACAATAATAATAATAATTATAAAAAAAAACACTGATTTGGTGAATGTTTGGTTGAAGTCGCAATCATGTGCCCTTGTGTTTTCGTTATTGCAGAGCACTTGTAGAAATTAAGCCCATTCTCTTTGTTCCAGAGGACATTGAAGCAACAAATGAAACCACGCAAGATCTGTCTTGTACAGGGACCCCTAGGAATTGGGGTTTTCAGCAAGAAAACTGGCATGATCATTGCATTAAAAAATGCATTGTTGGTGGAGAGTTGTGTGCAGTTATTTTGTCTGTTACAAGTGAACTTGCAATGAAGATCTGTTCCGGTTCTATAGGTGCTGAACAGCGCAAAGGGGGCAATCAAAATCTTTTCACAGAGGGGCAAATGAGAGAAGTGTCAAGATTTTGTACTTATCTTCTTGACAAAGTTATCGTGGAAAATGGTTTCTCTTGGGACAATACAATGGTAGGTTTGCTTTATATGCACATTAAAGCTTATTCCTCTGAGGGGGCGTTTGGTAAACGCATTGCATTTTGATTGTATTTGAATGAAATTTGTTTTTTGAATGTTGTATTTGGTTGAAAAGTATTTGTTTTGTATTTGAATGAAATGTGTGTTTGGATGAAAAGTATTTTAGAATTGAAAAGTTGATGTGATCGGTAAAAGTAGAGATAAATAGTGAAATTGAAAAGTTGATGTGATTGTTTTAAAAATGTTTTGAATAGTAATTGTTTTCGTAGCACTGTTATAAAATTTGTGTTTGATGTAAAATTGTATTATATTTGAGTAAACTTAAAATTGAATATTTATCCAAATGCCCCCTGAATCCATTGAAATTCATTGTATGATTAATCTTCCATTTACTGTTGATGACATGAGTAACGCCCCATCTTTATGTCATTTGGGTTTAGCAAGTACCTTGAAGCTTGGTATAAGGTATCAGGATTCCATTTGAGAATGAAAACGAGCTTGCTTCATTTCACTTGAAAGATCTCTTGGATTGTTGATGGTCTTTTCTCGAAGATTTTATTTCGTGCACTCTTTTGACCAATTAAAATTGGTTTATATTGTTATAACTGGTTTTCTTTTTGTATTTTAGATTTCTGTTACATTGATGAATCCCATGATTCTTCCTGAGATTATCATTTTAGATTTTGTTTGTAACAATACATATTCTCGTCCTTCTCCTGATGATATCTTTGCTCTCAGTTATTTTTTGGTTTTCATCTATGTTGTTCTCACTTAATGTTCCTTTTTTTTTTTTTTTTCCTGCAGTATTTAAGGTTGTATTTTCCAACAAACCTTCCCGTGCCCCTGGAGACTGTGTCTCTCATGTTCACCAATGCATTCGCGGAACTTGCTTCAATGGACCAGACTTTTAAAACTGGCCATGAACCCATCTTCAACCTTGTTCCTGTTGTCGGTGCTGGGAGCTGTGCAGCCATCAATGATATAATTACTTGCGAACTATTGGCCCAGAAATTTCGAGTATAATTTGCTTTATCTGGAATTATCCATTTTCTGAAACTAAATCACGAGCTTTAGAAAGTAAAGGGCGATTTAAAGATATGAAAATCTTTTAAAGAACATAATCTATTTCTTGATCCCCACCCTTAACGATTTGGCGCAATGGATTCAGGAATGATTGGAGAAGGCTTTGTGAAGCGTCCATAGCTTCGTTTCACAAAGGGGTAAGAGCAAATCTAGCTTAAAGTCTGCAAAAAATGCTTCATTTTGTCCTGTTATTGGCATCTCATTCAGTTCACACTTCATCATATTGCTTGGGAATGACAAGTCAACTAGACATGGCCCTTATTTTAGAGCCCTTTTTTCTCTTTTCCTTTTTTTCCCTATTATTGTGTAATCTTTTCTGGATTATGGGTTTACCCTCCATTTTTTATTTGGGGGTCCTGGGAATCGGGAACTTTTAGTACTTGAGACAAAAACAGGTTAACAGCTTTTTTTTTTTTTTTTTTTTTGTTATGGTAAATTTATGTGTTTGTGGAGCATCATGATTTATCTTTTGACTAATTGAGAAGAAACATCACAAAATTGCTGACATGCTTTGCTTAGCGGCCAACTCCCAATGAAATAATTTGTTTGTAGGTAAACTAACAAGAGAAACAAGTCATAAGAATATTTTATCATTGCACAACTAGACAAGGAGCATTGCACTTGTAATGTTCCTCTTTAGGTTTATTTTCAAATTCACCATGAACATGGTAACAGTGTTTTGTTGCATTGCCACCTTAGGACAATACTAAAGTGATGGCTAAATGTCTTATCAATCTTGATTAGTGCAGCTCCAGGCAGTATGTGTTTGAGGATTTGTATGCAAGTCAACATCATGTTTGTCCTTTTCTTTCTTGGTACTTCCTCGGTCCTATATTTCTTTAACGCATTTAACGATATTATCCCACTTGCTTCGACTGTTTACCTACTGTTCTGCCCAAACATAATTGTATATATTTGGCCATTATTGATCGAATTGATGGAACTAAGGTGGGTGTGTTTCGCAGGTATAAGGTTTAGCGATTTTTAAGATAAAATTATCTGATCCAAACTTGTTACTCTGGAATCAAACAGAATCAAGATTGGTTGATTTTTGGAAAAAAAAAAAAAAAAAAAGCTTATGAGAATTCGCTCTATTTTATACTATTAGATTCATATCACAAACTGTCATTTTAAATATGTATTTTTTTAATGTGATTTTAATTGCACGACCGTTAAAGTTAGCTTTTATGCTCTATACTTGTTATAAGAGTGCTTCTAATTTATTGTTCACCATTTAGCAGAACAAGGGAATCAAATTGCTCTATACTTATACAAGATGCTTTCTTCAAAAAATAAAAATTAAAAATTAAAAATTAAAAAACAGAGAAATGAAAAAGCAACTTGGTATTTATTCATTTATTTATTTTGAAATAGCTTGGTATTTATTTAAACTCTCTTTCATGCCGCATATTTTCACGTGCCATTAGGGATGCATTTTTTTTTTTTTTGGGTGAATGGACAAATAAGCTTTCAGCCATTGGTAATACATTTGTACTAGTGGGGTTTCTGCCAAAAAAACATGTGACTCAAATGACTCGGGGAAATAGAGAGATAGAGAGAGAGAGAGAGAGAGAGAGAGGCCATGATTTTCTCCTTTAATTGCGACCCTTGGAGAGAGAACTCCAATAGGAGAGACTTTTGAACGAACCAGCAATTATGCTGTTGTTGTTACCGAGCGTAGCGTACATGGACCGCTGTCATCCTTTCATATCATCCATCACTTCTTGATGGGCAACAAATTTTTGACAGCGACCTTTGTACTAGAATTAGCCCCATCAAAGAATTTTCTTTTGAAACCCCTCACCACCAAATGAATAAGCAAAGTGTCAAGTTTTCCCCTTGTTTTCCCACTTCAAAGCTTCGGGGGGTTTTTTTTTGCTTTGGGGAAGGGAAAAAAAGTTCGTGATTTGTGAGGCAACATTGGTAATTTGCTTAGCCACTAACAGCCACATGGGGGAGGGGACCATGCCATGGCTGGTTTGAGAAGGCAATGCATGTGTGTGTCAAGCAAAAGGGTAAGAGGCAAACCCCCACATAGGTGTAGTAGTTGAGAAGCATAGAGGAGATTAGTATGAGCATAGGTCACTAGCAATAAAATCATATGGACCTCACTTATGGCCTACAAACCCCTTATAAAATACAAATCTTGGAGGGAAAAGCAAGAGAGAGAGAGAGAGAGAGAGAGAGAGAGTGAGGATGAGAGGTGCTAGCTTTTCTACAGAGAAAAATAATAATAAGAGGCGTTTAATATAATTAGAAATATTGCATAGGTGGCAAAAAGAGGAAAATTGTTTTGTTCTTATTTGTGAAGACACAATTGGTTTTTCACATGTATGGCGGTTGAAGCAACAATTGTATCAAATTTAAATAGTAATTCACTAAAAAAAAAAAAAAAAACTTTTTTTGTGATGTATTGAGTAGATGGTTCGTTTAACTTATAGTACATTGTCTAAAAATGGTTGCTTGAGTGGTGTTCGAGAAATATAATGCATAAATCGAGTTTTTTTTTTTTTTGAGAGAAACATTGGCACTTTTTAAACATGCTTGTTTATGTACAATGATGAAATTGTAAATAATAGCATGAATTACTTTAGTAAGACGTTTTACACTACGAATTACTTTAGTAATAAGCTATACATTCTTTACTCTACAGCAATAATTATTCCACTTATTTTAGCCTTGTCGTTCCCATAAACTAGTTCACTTTTGATAGCTTATCCTCATAAACTTCTAATTTCTGAGATTTGCCCCCATCTTCAATTCTCTGATTTGTCGCAATGTCTTATTTCATTAATTTTCCATTAAATTAAGTGTTTGAATTTAAAAGATTTGCATTAAGGTTTGAATTGGATCTAGAAAGTTTCAATTGAATATGAAATTCTTCCGTCTTAAATGAGAAGTGTATAGACTTTTTTGTCATTAATTTAATATGAAATTAAGTATAATGAGACAAGTTATAATAAGTTACAAAGCTTGGGAGGCAAATTGATAAAATATTAATTTTGGGGCAAGTTGCTATAGGTCAACAGGCTCAGGAGACAACAATTAAAAACCTGTAAAATTCTGTAATAGAGAAAGAAAAAAATAAAAAAGGTAGTTAATCAAATAACTTTAAAAGAAAATTTATGGAGATTTCACATGAAAATAATAACAAGAATTACTTCTCTAACAAGTTACATAGCTTGTGGTATTGAATAGTAATTATTCCATTTACTTAACTTCTTTGAGAGGAAAACCAAAAAATAATAATAATAAAGAAGAAGTTAAATTACAATGTAATTAATTAATTAATTGACTTAAAAAGAGGGTAAAAGATGGATATTGCAGAGAGTAGCCACCAACCACATGAATTAGAAGCCCTGGGGTGTATAATGTACATGATTTTCCACATGGGAATGGATAAATATTACGAGTACATAAAAACCATTCAATTTCACGTGAAACTTTAGATGGGAGGTTTATTTTTTAGATTTGTAAAATAAAAAGTTGTTTCATTTTTTTAAGTGGAAAGTTGTTTGGTGGATAAAAATTTTTTTTTTTTCTATAAATCTCTTTTTTTATTTTTTAAAAATAAAAAATTTTAAATGTTTAAATACAAAAATTTTAAAAAATCTATTTTTTTAAAATAAAAAATTTTTGGTAGCGTTTGGTATTGTTTTTGAAATCTGTTAAGTTTTCAAATTCTCTGAATTTGAGATCGTTTTGAAAACAATTCTGAGAACGTTTCTGAAATTGTGTTTGGTTTTATTTTCTGAGTGTATATTTGAGAAAAAAAAAATGAAACTGTGTTTGGTTATATTTTTGAAAACCAGTCATTTTATAAGTATTATATAAAAACATATTTATGTTTGATTTAAAAAAAATTTATTATGAATACCAAAAATTAAAAATTAATAAAATTTTTTAATTGAAAAATGAATTAAAAATTAATAACCATAATATTTAAGTAATTACTATATCAATTAAATCTTAATTAACCATAATAATTAAATCAGAGAAATGGGAGAAATGAGAAAAATGAAATCAGAGAAAACGACTTTTAATCGTTTTCAATTTTACATTAGGAGTAAAGGCGATTTTGGATTCGTTTTGAAATCTGTTTTCAAAAACAATACAAATCAAACACAATTTCACACCGATTTTGAAATCAATTTCTTAGGAAATCGTAAAATCAGTTTTGGAAACAAAACCAAACACCCTCTTTATTTTCTAAAAATGAAACTCCGGTGACTTCTAAAACTAATGAGAGAGAGAGAGGATTCAATATCTCATCCCAAGTCTAGTAGAAAATTTAGCATACTGTCGGTGGGTGTAGAAGCCCTCTCAAAAGCCCAAAATCTCCACCACTTTTTATTTTTATTTTTTTTTAAAGCTAACTATAGTTTTTTGGGCAAATGGATATTTGTGGAGCCTAATTTCCATAAGTTTTTTTTTTTTTCTTAAAAGAGAGAGAAAACCAGCAGTGGTTTTTTTTTTTTTTTTTTTTCCTTCCTTCCAAAAGCATAATGCTTGACCTTGTAGTAAATCTAAAGAGTAAAAGACTAAAGACTTTTACCTCGTCTTGTGGACTGCACCTTTTATTTTGGTAAAATGGTTGGTATGAGAAACGGAATATTTGTCCCCCGTTGACTTGTATAACCATGGGATTATCAAATTTCTTTTGAAAATTCTAGCGACAGTATGAATAAATGTCTCATGGATTGAATTCTATTTTTACTTTTTTTTATATTTTAATGTGAGGTTAATCCATCAAACGAATAGAAACATGCAATAATTGTAAAATTACCTTATCAAGAAAACCTTCAATTTATTTGGGCTTCAACTTATTCGGGAAAAAGAGGTAAATAAACTGAATCTTAACTTGAATAAAAATAATTAATACAAAAGGTTTGTGTTGTTAATAAATGACATATTTTGGTAAATCATAATCACATCTTAAACTTTCAAAAATACTCTTACGCGTAAATTTTGGAAATTTTATTTTGTAAATCACTTTTTAATTTGATAAATCATTTATTTACAGATTTTTATAAATTTTGATAAATTTATCTAGTAAATCACTTTTTTTACTTAATAAATCATTTATTTACTGATTTTCATAGATCTTTTATTGTTCGTTAAATCAATTATTTTGGTAAATCAATTGTTAATTTATATTTACCGATTTGTGTAAATTCTTAATTTACTTTAATCAAATCCCAACCATAACACTAACCCCTAATTTTCCTAAAATCCATTAACCCAAAATTAGTTGGTGGACTTCAACAGAAAGGTGGTGACAGTGGAAAGAGGGAAATGATTGTGACTGTGGGGGAAAAGATCACGGTGGTGAGTCCGATCTTGCAATCTCCATCAGGAAAAGCATTCATCTTTGTGACCACCGCCGCCACCAGATCGGAACTCTACCAGGTCCGATCACAGCCACAAAGTTAAGGGTGACATCACCCAGAGAATCGTAATTGTGAATGCAAATATTACCATGGCAACACAATCTCTGCCATCATCGACAAATTTGCATTGTGAAAAGAGATCTGAGCTCCATCAGATTGCAAATCTGCCGTTGTCACCATTGTCGAACTTCGTTCAACCTGTAAAGGAAAAATAAAATCTAACAATCCCAAATTGTTATGGTTTCAAAGCCTCCAATAATTTCTGGTGCGATCGAGCTCAGATCTAGCCATCGGACTCCGATGTGAACTTAGATCTCACAAGGATCTATATCACAATCTCGTGATTTTCCGACGAGAAGGATTCAAAAGCCTGATTGTTACGATCTTGTGATTTTATGACAACTAATCTGTCAGAGATCGTGACAGAGAACGATGGAAGCAACAATTGTCGTTAAAGACAATGACTAGAATGGCATAAAAAGGAGGCGAAAGGGAGAGTGAGACTTAGGGGAGAGAGAGAGAGAGAGGAAAGAGACGAAAGAGAGAGATGAGTGGGTTTTTAGATAAATAACGAAAAAATAGGTCAAAAACTTATTTTAAGCATAAAATGAGAATATTATCTGTACTAAAATTAAATTATAACATAAATTTTCAAATGTTTTAAATTATACTATTTACTTCTAAAGCACAAAAAAAGAAGACCTATTGACTACAATTTTCTAATTTGTGTTTATATTAAGATTGCAAAAAAAAATTTTTTTCACTTTCTGAAAAAAGAGAAAATTAACCAAAAAAATGTAGCA
Source organism: Antiaris toxicaria (assembly GCA_035233585.1). Taxonomy (NCBI): domain Eukaryota; kingdom Viridiplantae; phylum Streptophyta; class Magnoliopsida; order Rosales; family Moraceae; genus Antiaris; species Antiaris toxicaria. Next base: position 4,707,741 of record CP141153.1, on the reverse strand, counting down.
AAATTTAACTAAATTCTAAAAATAATTTTATAAGAAAATTAAAAATATATATAATTAAGACAGAGATTGGAATTTTTTACCTACAGGATCATGCTTGTAACTAAAAAAAAAAAAATCTTTTCTTGTTAGGATGTTTTTAAAAAAATACATATTCTTTTCTTGTCAGGATGTTTTTCTCTCCTTTAATTACTCTCTCTCTCTCTTTTTTAATTGGAAACACTATCATTAATGTTATAGATTTGAAGTAGTGGAGGTGGTGAATAATAATCATGGGCAATTTGGGTAGAGTAACAAACAAACAAACAAACTACAATGTACGGAGGGGGAGGAGATTAACCGAAAAAATAACTGTAAAGAAATGGCAAGAAAGTAATATCCGGAGACAACGGAGGGCAGTTGGAGAATATGAAGTCCAAAATGGCAACAGAGAAAAAGCAAAAGAAAAGAGAGGACTGTACCTGCAATTGAAATTGCGGAGAAAGATAGACTTGTTTTAGAAAAATTGATAGAGAAAGAGAGAGAGAGAGAGAAAGATAAAGAGATCTGAGTCGACTCGGACAACAACTGAGTCGGGGAACGAGTGAGATCACGGCTCTTCCGTCTGTCACCATTAACATCCACTCACCAAGACATAGACGAAGACGACGAAGGAAGATCCTGACCTTTGGATCCCATCCCCCATCTCAGATAGCCCCTTATCCCCACCGTCCGATTATTTTTCTCTATCTTCTCCTCTATCCATTTCTGTTGAAACCTAATTTCGAAGCCTACAGATCGTAAAAAAACGCGGAAATACGGCTTTTTGAAGCCCAATTTCTTTGCTTTTTGATTATCAGGTACTTTTTCTTTTGGGTTTCGTTTTTTCTTTGGGAACGAGAGACGGAAAAAGTTTTGAAATTTTTGGTGTTCTTCATTTTTGAGGGGTTAAGGGTATCAGGGTAATGTGCTAAATTGAGTTAGAGATGGGAATCTGGTGCTTAATTTTTTTAAATTGAGATCCAGAAATTTTGTTTTTTGGGTTTTTGGATTTAGAATTTGAACTTTAAATCCTTTTCGGGAGACAAACGGAAAAATAAATGTCGCAGCTGATTTAGGATGTTTTATCTGTGAAAAGATTGTTTCTTTTTTCTGCTGTTTGAAGTCGGTTTCTGTTGTTTTTTTTGCAGATTTGAAGTTCTGTGGTGACTCAACTACAAGATAATGGAGCTCGGAGTTGGGTGGTGCAAGTGGGTGTCACTGGTTGAGTCGCAGAAATGGGTGAAGCTTTGGCAATTGTGAAGGATTCTTGGTGTAATTTCGATTTGAACTGAATCTTTTTCCAAGGCATTTTTAGGGCTAAAAAAAGTTGCAATTTTTATAATTTTTGGTAGATTCTGTTGATCTTTAACCCCAGAAATTGTTTGTGGTTCTGGAAACCGTGAAGCTGAAGGTAGTAGTGTGAAGTCTTTTTCGGATTTGAATTCAAAATCTTGATTTTCGCAGAGAATGGAAGGGGCTTTGGCTTAGGGAAGAAAATTGGAGTAGAACTGAACATAGTCAAATGGAGGAGTTTTCAAAGTATGCTCACAGTCCTGCCCATTTGGCGGTAGCTCGGCGGGACTATGCCGCCCTCAGGCGCCTTATCTCAACTATTCCTCGGCTTGCCAAGGCCGGTGAGGTTAACACTGAAGCTGAATCTGTGGAGGCAGAGCTTCAAGCTGATGCTGTATCGGCTGTCATTGATCGCCGCGATGTTCCAGGTCGTGAGACCCCTTTGCATCTTGCTGTACGTCTCAGGGATCCAATTTCGGCTGAGATTTTGATGGCTGCTGGTGCAGATTGGAGTCTTCAAAATGAGAATGGCTGGAGTGCTCTCCAAGAAGCTGTCTGCACAAGAGAAGAGACAATCGCCATGACCATTGCTCGGCACTACCAACCTCTTGCCTGGGCTAAATGGTGCCGGAGACTTCCCCGGATTGTTGCCTCTGCAGCACGTATCCGTGATTTTTACATGGAGATAACATTCCATTTTGAGAGCTCGGTCATTCCTTTTATTGGTCGGATTGCACCTTCAGATACATACCGCATTTGGAAGCGTGGTTCTAATCTCCGTGCTGATATGACTCTCGCTGGTTTTGATGGTTTTCGCATTCAAAGATCTGATCAAACATTTCTCTTCCTGGGAGAAGGCTATTCTTCGGAAGATAGTAATTTGACTTTGCCAGCTGGTACTTTGATTGTTCTTGCCCACAAGGAAAAGGAAATCACTAATGCTTTGGAAGGGGCTGGGGCGCCACCAACAGAACAAGAAGTTTCCCATGAAGTGGCCTTAATGTCGCAGACAAATATGTATAGACCAGGGATTGATGTTACCCAGGCTGAGCTCGTTCCGCACTTAAACTGGAGGAGACAGGAGAGGACTGAGATGGTTGGAAATTGGAAAGCCAAAGTTTATGATATGCTTCATGTCATGGTTAGTGTAAAATCAAGACGGGTTCCGGGTGCTATGACTGATGAGGAGCTCTTTGCTGTGGATGATGAAGACAGGATGCCAAATGGTGGTGATAATGACGAATATGATGATGTATTAACTGTGGAGGAAAGAATGCAGCTGGACTCTGCACTTCGAATGGGTAACTCAGATGGTGTCTGTGAAGATGACGAACACGGGGGCTTTGACAGCCACGAAAATGGTTCAGTAGGTGCTTACGAAAATGGTGATGCCAATGGTTATGCTAAAGAGAAGAAGAGTTGGTTTGGTTGGAATAAAAAAGGTTCTAAGGCTAATGGGGATGATTATGAAGATCCAAAGAATTTGAAGAAAGCCTCGAAGTTGGGTCCGGAAGGTAGTAACCAGAAATCACTTGATCATCAGAAACCCTCATCCGAATCATATAGGGAGGATTCGATGGATTCCAAGAAGGGAAAAGAAAAGGGAAGTAAGAAGAAAAAGAAGAAGGGGGCTGCTGGTGAGACTAAGCATGAGAGTGAATACAAAAAGGGTTTAAGACCTGTATTGTGGTTGACGCCTGATTTCCCTTTGAAGACAGAGGAGCTTCTTCCTTTACTAGACATTTTAGCTAACAAGGTCAAGGCTGTTAGGAGACTCAGGGAGCTTTTGACCACAAAATTGCCTCACGGAACTTTTCCCGTTAAGGTAACTAAATATATTTTCCATATTTTTATACATTTGATCGACTTTACATTACTTAACGCTCACACTGCATTTTTTTTCAATGTTTTTGAATTATCAAGTGAAAATGTGTCTGCATACCATTCTTGCGTTATATAGTTCCGACTTCTCTTTGCTATTATCATGTTATTATATTTTGAGGGTAAAGGTTGTTAATTGGATCAGTGTTAGGAAACGATTTTCTTTCAGGGACAGAACCTAGCAGATCATGTTTGTCTTTAGAATGAGCATTGCATCTAAACGAAATCATATGGTATCGTTTATGGAATGATGCAAATTCTGACTATGGGGAAACAATTGTTGGAGAAATTTTCATATGCTGTTGATTTTTGTCTGGAATTAGTCGTCTCTCTTGGGCAAATATACATCCATTTTTTTAGCAAACGCAGAGCATGTTGATATTTTACTATATTTTTGATATTTTACTATATATTTTTTTTATTAATGACTTCTGAATTGGCCTGAGGTACCATTTACATGAATTTGCTTCAATTGGTTAAATTGAAATATGTGTTGCATCTTTATTTCAGTAGTTTCTGTCTTACTTTCTGAATGCTCGCTAAATTCTAGTGACAAAGCTTGGCAACTCGAATAAAAGTTTGATATTTAAGAACACGTCTAGATTTATGTTTTGGGAGTTGATTGTTTTTTTGGTTGCGGAGACTTGATAATGCTAATTTCTTACTATACGACAAGTATGGTATGCGGTGGGAAAGACATTTTTTGATTGAAATGCATTTTGAACATTAGATCTCAAGAACAATTCTTCCGACGCTCTATTTGATTGTCAGTCACTATAGTATTGCATTGCTTGCCGTAGGTTGCCATCCCGATTGTGCCAACCATAAGAGTCCTTGTTACATTCACAAAATTCGAGGAGCTACAACCAGTGGAGGAGTTTTCAACCCCTCTCTCAAGTCCAGCGCATTTTCAGGATGCCAAGTCAAAAGAATCAGAAGGCTCTTCCTCATGGATTTCATGGATGAGAGGGAGTCGTGGCGGGCAGTCCAGTGACAGTGATAGTCATCGATTCAAGGATGAAGTCGATCCTTTCCACATACCAGCTGACTATACTTGGATTGATGCCAGCGAAAAGAAGCGCCGAATGAAGGCTAAGAAAGCAAAGAGCAAGAAACATAAAAAGCACACTGCGGCGAGAGGTGGTGATGGTGGGCATCAGGCGACCGAGGATGTCGAGGAAGAATTGCGTTAAGGAACTTGAATGGTACCGTACCACTTTGAAGAGCTGACAAACAGAAAGAGGAGGTAACAAAAGCTCATCAATTCTTTGTTGCACATCTGACCATTTATTCTCCCCTCTGAATTATGTGATGGGTTTACAGAAAATTGTTAGGTGATCAAAGTGGTGGTCATTTGGAAGAGAAAAGGTTATTTTCTTAAATTGCCGTATTGTTATCAATGTGATGTGAAATTTGAGAGGAACAGGATCCTCTTTTCTTTATAGTCTTATTTTTTGTCCTGATTTTTCCTTCGACGCGAATCCTTGTATCTAAGTTTTTTCATTTTTGTGATTTGTTTTTTTTTTTTTTTTTGGTTTTTGCTTGCCATGTCAACCAAATTGCTCACACTCACGTTTTTTATTTTTCTTTTCAAAATTTAAATATTTCGAACTTCTGCCATATTTTTGTGCCTTCCTATCAAAATGTTGCCGTCTGCGGACCGCCATGACCTTCAAGGTATGGACAAACGAGTTTGTTGTTTGTTGGAAAATATTGCCCCTTCACCGTGAAAGCAAGAATCCATAGAATTAGATAAAAGGCAAAACAATCGACGAAAAATTGATGATGAAAAAAATAAAAAAAGAAAGCGGATAGCTGCATTGGTAATCTCACCAAGAAATTCCATTCACGTTAGTAGAGATTCATGCACCGTAAATTGTTCTATTTTGAAGCAAACTCTTGTTAAAGAGCTTTGTAGAAGTTAAAAAGAGCTTTAAAAAAGATGAATCATTTTGTGGTATGATCCTATTTGAACGCTAGATGCGATTAAAATCATATTATAAAACCCGAATAACATGTAAATCTGGCAAATTAAAACAAAATCCCACCGGCTAAGTATTTTTGCATCCGTAGATAGAATTCACAAAGACAAGTGCATTGAATTTATAATGTTTGAAACGAAGTTGAGCTTTGAATTGAATTTCATGTGTACGCTTTCTTTTGTGTGAATTGAACGACTTTCTTGCGGCCAGACACAGAATTTACTTTTGTCTTATCACAAGAATATGGAATATATAGATGAAATTAGAAACGATATTTTGCAAATTTGACCATCATTTTCATTATGTCCAAGTCCAAGGTGTGAGAAAATGAAATGGTACGTGGCGATATGGACAGCGAAACTGTTGGCCATCAAGCTCAACTGTCCAAGTCCAAGGGTATGTACACAACATATGAGAAAATGAAATGGTACGTGGCGATATGGACAGCAAAATTGTTGGCCATCAAGCTCAACATTACCACTGCTACAAATATTTTGCCCAATCGTGTAATAGTGCAAGGACCTAATAATTATGGGGACCAAAAAATAGTTCTACTTACTGGTGGTGATGAACAGCACTGGTATTTTGATATTTACATGCATGGTCTGCTCTATACGAGTCCCTACCAGAACCTATCCTTGTTGACGCTTAAGTAACCGGCCATGACTTTGCCCCCAGTGTTCCTCATCCCATCTATTAGGAAGCACCATGTGGAACCCAATGCCCCGATGAAGAAATCTGCTTCAACCGCCATCAAGAAATTGACAATGGGGTAATTTGTGCTGGTCTCCCTACCGAGACTCGCTTCGTAAGTGGCCATCGTCATGTTTCCAACTTGTCTTCTCACATCTGTGTAGTAGAACTTCCAGTGAGTGTACCCTTTGGATTTGTCGATCACTTCCTGTGTTTAAATCAGACCTGTGTTAGTCACCAGTTCTAAGCTAAGAAGAGATTGCTATGACTATGAGTGATGACTGTTGACCTGCATTTCGGTTGAGAGCCAGATGCTGTTGAGGTGAGGGAAACGCCTTCTGATGCGGTCAGCAAGACGCATGTATTCTTCGAACTGGACTACTTTCATTTCGCAGGCTTTGTCTCCCATTCTTACGTGCACGCTCAATAGTGGCCGCGGTATCCAAGCCTTGTGATTTGACCAGACAAAATCTTCAATATCAGACCTTTGATTGTTTGTGACATCCTGCAAAAATAAGCATTCTCAAACTAGCATCTTATTTTCAATGGAAAATGAAGCAAAGAAGAAAAGCAAGGGACAGGAGAAGAATTTCAAACCTTGGGCCATTCTCCAGCAAAACTTTTGACAACCATACTCGCAGCTTCCTTTCCAAATGCCGCATGACGAGCAACATTTAGTAGGCCACACGTGTACTTGCTTTGAAATCTCATGAGATAGCGAACTGCCTGGCTTGATTGATAGACCAAATTGTTAACTGATTATAACGTGCTTATTAAATAGAAATACAACTGAAGATCAAAATATTGTTTCGTGAGGCAAAACTATACTTGTGCTCTCCACCACCGTCGATCCATTTTGCGATGATAAGAAAGTAATCTGCCATTTACATCTGTGGTTGGCTGCAGAAAACTCCAAGGGTCACCCCAGATCCTGCTTTTTTTTTTTTTTTTTTTACCTCCATGAGATTAGACATTACACAGCGCAATCACCGATTGAAAACTTAAACAAAATGATCAATTATGCATGCATTTGCTTACCTCGGAGTTGGTCCAGTCCATATTTCCTTTGAACTATAATTATGTTTTTCCTTTATTATTCCCTCCTTCCGTGCTTCTTCACTCCCTAGAAGCTCAAATGCACGGTCTCGGCATTCTTGAGATGCTTCTGGGAAAAAATAACAAGACCAGCTTGATCGCGATGAACCTAAAAGTTCATAAACAAACCAGACAGCAATTGGAGTTAGATTTTGGATTCACATTTAACTTTGATGAAAAATGTAACCTAAGGTCCATGTTAAAACTTATTTAAGCATTGCCATGATACACCAAATTTGTGTACCTTTGCAACCATCATGGTCGGCTCGGTTGAAGTAGTTGGTAACAAGGACCCTTTTCTCGTTAATCGCAATTGCGAGAAGCCCAGCCATCCCAGCAAGTTGGGCTCCAATACCAAATCCAGGCTCTCTTTCCCAGTCAGCGACAAGAAACCTTACACTAGGATCGTTACAGTTCAAAGGATGCTGATGAAGCCATATGTCTCTTTGTACCTTTCTAGTTAAAGGGTAATTTTCTCCATCGGACCCGGTTATCTGAAAAGGCTTTCTACTTTCAAAACGTTGAAAAATAAAAATATCCCATATGAAGTAGAGGAGAAAAAGATACAGGGCATATATACATATAAATGTATATATACACACATTAATGTTCATTTTCTCATTGAAAGCTTAAAAAGATAAGGCTGGCTTCTAAACATATTCCAAATTAGTAAATAGTTGTTGGTATTAAACCTTCGGAACATACCCATGGAGGAAAATCACCTAGAGAAGCAGCCTCATGCCTGTAATGACTAAACCGCTCGTTGGTCACAGCTGCTGGGTACATCTCCAACTTCCCCTTCCAGCTTGTCCATGGAGGGAAATTCTCATTTCCACTGCGCTTATCAAGCCTCTTGTTTAGCCGTGCTTCCGACTCGCAGCTTTCAAAATGAGGAGCATTTGGCACGTTAGACTTGTTTAATCCAAATTTCCTCAGATTCTCATTTTCTTCGTTGAGTGATCCAGTTAGTACAGAACCCCAAATTGAATACAGTAATGACACCCTCTCATCATTGATTTTTTCTTCGCTTCTCGTTGAATGGTTTATTTTTTCCGTTGCTCTTGGAACAGAAGTGAAATCTTGATCTGAATCAATACACCATAAAAAGGTATATCACTGTAAATGATCACCAATCAAAGGTATATATCCTCCAATGCAAATTCCAATGAGTTGGTAATAATGGGGTTGCATTTATGAATGGATTTCTATAGAAGGGACACAACTGCAAATTTGGATCGTTTTTTCACGAGTACAAAACATTACGGCTGGATTCACTAAAGAAGATTTGGTATAGATTACAATTGAAAGTCCAAATAAAGAAGTAAATGCTAAATGTATTCATCAAGAAGCTATTCTAACTTTGACTTGCTTTGAATGCACCCTTTAATCATTATTATCATTGCTTTTTTGGCCACTAATTTAAGACCCCATTTCAATTAAACCTTAGAAGCCCTTTGCAGTAAATGATCGTACCAAGTAACGCATTTTCAGGATGATGGTAAAAACAATCTAGACCGTAAAAATTTTTTGTTGTTCGGTCCCACATAACAAGAATCGGTTCAAATTTAAAACGGTTTCAATTGTTTTCTTTCCCTTTTTTTTTCTCCCCTCTTATCATCTAACAATACCAAAATATATATACATATATATATATATATTGGTCCTACCGTAGCATGGTAAAATCTTGAGCAAAAAAGATCAAACTACTTTAGCGAATTATATCCCCAAAATGCACTGGTGTCCTTGCAAGCTTTCATTGCATAATTATTCACAACCTCAATTTCCTTTGATTTTAAGAAAAGGCAACTTGAGAAAAAGAAAGAAACCAAATAAAGAAAGTCCTTACTCTAAGCAAAAAAAATTCACCCCCACAAGAAGGAAAGAATAAAAATAAAAATAAAATCAAGAACCCAATGAAGTGAAAATCAGATAAGATTAAAAATTAAAAAAAAAAAAAAAGAAAAGAAAAGAAAAGAAAAGGAAAGAAAACTTACTGAGAATCTCAGAGGTTGAATTCCCAAGAGAAGTACTGATAGAAATGGGAAATGAAATTCCACCAAGCTCAAACCTTCCAAGGGATGTAAAAGCAGCAAGAAATATAGAGGTGAGACAGACTCCACACAGAAAACCCACCACACAAATTTGGCATGGAAACCAACTCCCCATCTGCAAAGCCTTCTGTGACACCACTTTCTCTAGAGACTTCTGATTTATTGCTTCCATATCTCTCTCTCTCTCTCTCTCAAGAACTTGTCAACTCAGAAGAACCCAAAAATCCTAGTAAGCTTCTTTTCCCCGCTTTCCCAACAAAACGCATTAACTAGAATCACATGAAGGTACTCAAAACTACCTTTTTTTCCTTTTATTTTCTCTTCTTTTCTTTTCTTTTGGATCAAATGAATGAAGCAAACCAATCAACTTTTTTTTTTCCCTTAATTTCTTTGAGTTTGTTTTGTGTACTAAAACTTGTACAGGAAATAAAGAGAGATAATTGGCTAATCCTACAAGTACTCCAGCAAAGAACAAAGTTAACCAATTGCCGTTCGCCAACAATCCATACGACCTTTTAAAGTCTGTGGTCCAGTCTCCATTATCCTTTGCCACTGCAAAACAAAACACTTTCTTTTCAGAAAACCAAAACGAAAAAAATAAAGAAAAAAAGAATTCAACTATTATTTATCATGGACAGATGACACCATCAAACTTATAGTACTTTTGAAGGTTAAAGAGGAAGATAGTAGAGAGAGAGAAAGAGAGAGTTACAGGAAGTTATTTTTTTAGCCAAATAAAAGGCACAAAAAAAAAAAATATTGATCTGTAAACAGTCACAAGAAAATAATATGAAACGTACACTCTGTAGGAGGGAAAAAAGCAAAAAAGTAACAAGTGGGCTTTCAAGCCACCGTGCAGAGAGACACATAATTACATGCCACAAAGGACAAGAAAATAATAATGTGGAGAGGATAAGAATCAACAAAAGTTATAAAACAAGGCCAAAAAAAAAAAATAACAACATGGGAATTTTCTCTTCCTGGTTTCAGGAAAATGAAGATGAAAAAAAAAAAAAGAGTTTGTAGCCTGAAAATTCTAGTGGGTATTTGAGTAAAAGCATAAAAAGAACGCTTTATGTCACTGTAATGGGGAAGAGGAAGCATATGGATGGTTGACAGAGAACCAATGGCATTGGGAAGCTGACCTTTCAGAAGAAACAGACATGTCATTCCTTCTGTGAAACTTCAAAAAAATGCACTCAGGAAAATTTAGCTGGTGCAGTCTCCATCTGGCACTAGATAGCGAGAGTCTGGTTATTTGCACAACCAATGGCAGGAGGGTTCATTTGGTGTAGTTGGATTATACTCCCTAAAGGCGGGCTCCACCTCACTACTTACTACTCGAGGGCGTTTGGGCTAAAAAAAAAAAAATTTGTCTTAGATTTTTTTTTTTTTTTTTCATTTCACCGTTACTTAGGTGTCGTCGGATAAAAAAAAATACCATTTTAATTTTATTCAAATATAATATAATTTTATATTAAATATAAATTTTATAACAATATTATAAAAATAATTACTATTTAAAATATTTTTAAAACAATCACATCAACTTTTCAATTCCATTATATATCTCTACTTTTACCAATCACATCAACTTTTCAATTCTAAAATACTTTTCATCCAAGATACGTTTCATTCAAATATAAAATAAATATTTTTCAACCATATACAATATTCAAAAAACAAATTTCATTTAAATACAATCAAAATACAATGCGTTTACCAAACACCCCCTATTATTATTTATATTTTTAAAATATTATAATAAATTTTAAATATTCATAATTATATATATATTTAAATAAAATGATTTATTTTAAAATTATATAAAATTAAAAAAATAATATTTATATTGATTTTTTAAAAAAAAATTTAAAATTTTATATTTTTTCATTTTATATAATTTTTTTTCTTTTAAATATATTTTTCAAAACAACTTTTTCTTAAGCTAAAAAAAAAAATTCTCCAAAAAAGCATTCAACTGCACCTTTAATGCAGTCTTATTTGGTACAAGACTTTGAATTTAAAAATTTAAGTTTTGATTCAATATTAAGTTTGATTCATTATTTTATTTTAAGTTTTTTAATTCATAATTTATATAGTATTTTAAATTTAAAAATATTATTTATAAATATTTTTTTATACAAAAAAATATATCAATCACATAAAAAATGGAAAACATAGTTTTTAATGTAATTTTAAATGTAATTTTTATCATTTAAATACTTTTAGTTAGAGATAAAATTCTTTAACTCAAACTTAAACATCAAAAGATAATGTTTATTTCATGATTCAACTTATTATAAATTTAACTCAAATTTTCTATCTCCAAATCTAAATCTAAACTAGCTCTGAAAAATAATTCCTTCCTGTATTCATGTACTAACTTCTTCCAATTTTTTTTTCTTTTTCCTTTTTTTAGAATTAAAAAATAATAATATTTTTACATTTTTGAATTTTTTGTGTAATCAAAATCTATTAATATAATTTGTTAAACAGTAAAAAATAAGCATAAAAGTTCATATATTATTACTTACGATTAATTTTATTTTACATTCTAATTTGACCTAATTACAAATTAAGTTGTATTAATAAAATTAGTTATAATTTAGTTTAATTTAGTATAGTAGGATCAATTTTCCTTATTTTTTATCTATATTTTTATTATTTTAACATAATTCTTAATATAAGTTAATTTTACTTTAACAATCTCCAATAAAAGTTAAGCTAAATAAAACTGAAATAAAATTACCAATGTAACTTAATTTATAAGTTAAATCAAACTTAAATATTGAACTAAATACATGCTTAAGGTTTCATTTGGTTTACTGTTTGAATTTAAATTTTGTGATTGAATTTTATCTTTTCTAAAAAATTAACAAAAATTATAATCAAATTAATTAATTTAAATCTAAAAATTTTATTTCATTCCAAACTAAACCAATATACCAAACAAAGCCATTTAGAGTCTAACATCCCGTTTGTTTACTACATTGTATTCGTATTATATTCAAATACAATATAATTTTCATTCGAATATAAAAGTATTATAATTAAATATCAATCATATCATATTTTAAATTCAATATAATCACTATTTATTATTTTCTTTTTTCTATTATTTTTATTAATCATATCACATACTTTCTTCTCTTTACTTTTACATATTATATCAAATATTTATTATTTAAATATAATTTAAATATTTTTATTTAAATATATATTATATTTAAATATAATATATATATTTTATGTAAATATATATTATATTTAATATATTATATTTAAATATAACATAAGTATAATATGTTTACTGAATATCTCCTCCTACCGATGATGAATAGACTAAGGTGTCATTTGACAAGAAAGTTATATTTTAATTTTATTCAAATATAATATAATTTTACATCAAATATAAATTTTTTAACAGTATTACGAAAATAATTATTATTTAAAAGTTTTTTAAAACAATCACATTAATTTTTCAATTCTATCATTTATCTTTATTTTATCAATCACATCAATTTTTCAATTTTAAAAAATTCTTTTCATTCAAATTTATATTTTATTCGAATACAAAATAAATATTTTTTAATTAAATATAATATTTAAAAAATAAATTTTATTTAAATATAATCAAAACATAACGTGTTTATCAAATAAACGTCGCCTAACTCTAAAAAGCACACTCTCACTGCCATCGTAAATAAAACGAGCAAGAATCAAATTTAAATTTAAAATAAAAGAAATTTTAAATGGATATTTATATCATTATTACCACCGATGATTTCAAAATCTAATCTTAATGAGCCACGTTATCAGTTGAACTGCAAAAGGAGAAAAAAGGTTTTGAGTGCAGAATAGAAAAAGCCAGAACATTGATGATTTGGGTACAAGTAATTTAGAAACGGTACTTACTTCATTCTCACATCTCACTCTCTTTCTTTAATATATTAGTGGGTCCAAGTCTAACGCCTTATTAGTATTATTTTTGGATATACACTTTACCCAAAAATATTGGAAAAACTTTTTCTTATTTTTACTACCAACAATAGGGTTGTTTTAAGCAGACAAAAAAAAAAAAAAAACAAAGAGAGAGAAAGAAAGATAGAAATGAAAAGGAAAAAAATTCTATTAATGATTCTCTCAGTTTGACATGTTTAAATTTAAAAAATAAAAAATTTTTTATTTTTAAAAAAATAACCTTCTTAAATTTTTGTATTAGAATATTTATAATTTTTTATTTTTAAAAAATGAAAAAAAAAACTCTTTAAACAAAAAAAGTTTTCACTCATCCAAATAACTTTTCACTTTTAAAAAAAATTCAAAACAACTTTTTATTTTCTAAAAATAAACATTCCATCTAAACGGAGATTAATTATGAAATTATTATCAGATTTATACATTTAGTCAATAGCCTGTCACAAAAACTAAAATTTCTATAAAAGGAAAATGGTGGTGCGAAATTATAAATCATCAAAACTCGTTAAACCTATATATATATATATATACACACACAGGTAGTTTTTTTCCTCCTGAACCTAAAGGATATATGTAAGAAACATATATACTGTGTAATTTTAATGTGAAACATTATGCAAAACCGGTAAGATATTTTTCTTCATAAATTTTATTAAAATATTGTGTAATTAATTAAATCTAGATAGGTGACTTTTTATCATGGGGCTAACATTTTTTGATTTTTAAATAGCTTTACAAGTTGTAAAGAGTAGGTTTACTTTAATATATGGGTATGTTTGACATAAAAAGCAACATTGATTGCACTCAATAAGTAATGGGAATAATTTTATCCAAAAACTTGAACGCGTTAAATGCAGGATTAAGAAGCAAAGATAAATTATTAAAAATACTGTAGGGACTTATTATTATTATTATTATTAAGGGATTTATAGTTAAAAACACTGTAGGGACTTATTATTGATTATTATTAAGGGATTTATAGCATTTTTTAATAAGTTTTTATTTTTAACGAACGATTTAAGTTTTTAAAAATTAATCCAAAAATTATTATTTTTAAATAATTAATTAATTTTTTTAAATATTCAATTATTAGATCAATTTATAATTAATAATTAATTATTGATTAAATATAATATAAATTATTTATTTTTTTAATCATTTACTAATTATTTAATAATCAACCGTTAATGGATCAAATCCGAAAAAAAAAAAAAAAGAAAAATAATGATTTTGTTAAATTGAAAAAAAAAAAAAAAAAAGGTTCGGGCGATTAAAACCGGTTGCCCAACATAATTTTTCTCATCATTATTATTTCTCTCAGCGGTAGCTTTAAAGTGTGGCTAAGAACGGCTAAGCTGCATGGAAGAGTTGGATCATGGCCGTACACAGTTATTGAAGTGCGAAGATTGCGTTGACTTTTAAGTTCCAATGCCAGCGTGGACCGTGAAGTCTCCAGCATTTGAACTCAAACGTCGTGTTAATGCCCTCACGAGTCAATTATCAAACTCACATGATTCTCGTATCAACTTCTCTATTTGACACGGCCATCCTCGTAAACGCAGGCTAACAAAAGTTTATCCTCAAATTTAAAAATTACTCAATATAATCTATATTCAACCCAATAAAATAAAAAAACTCTTTACGGTGTTTTTTCATCGTGAAGTGATAGTATTGTTAAATTAAAGTGAATTGACTATTTTTGTATTTACAGATATTCCTTTTTCCGTAATTGTCTTCTAATAATACAGCTTTTAGTGAGTCATTATTGGTGTCTACTTCTATGTCTTTTGTAGTGGTAGAGTCATCATTCTTATCTAAAATTGACACTTCTTTCCTGATAATGTTTGTGTTATCATTGTTTTGTCATGTAGATATATCGGAGGTAGAATCTGAAAAAAGGTTTATCCGTACAGTTATTTTTATTTATATTTTTTAAAATAAATAAAGAGAGTAATTAATAGATGCAATCAGAGATAAGTATTTATTTGGTAACTTGATAGTTTTGTGCTTTTAAAGTGCAGTCAAAAGTTGACTACTAGAAGAATATGTAGTTTGTGAAGGATGGCTGTACTCCGAAGCACCGAAACCCAAGCCCATGCTCCTGGTCATTCACATGCAGAGCCGTAGTTCAATAAATTTTTACGCTCAATACACCTCCAAGTTGACAATTGGGACCACCAGCTAAAGATAAGCCCATGAATACAAAAGTTGGCCTACAAAGAATAAAAGTAAATTTTGGGTTACCTTCGTAATTATTACTAATTCTACAATTAGAAAAATTCTTAAGATAAAATAATTATCTGAAATCTAAAAAATATTCATATTAGATTTTTAAAAATCAATTAATAAATAAACAGAAATATATCTAAATCTATATCAATTAATTATTTTTTTAAAAGGACGTGATTTATCTTTTATATTAATGTATTTTTCTAAAGTATCCTTTTATGTTTTTTTTTTTTTAAATATTTTCCCTTTCTCTAATAATTGGATGTCACGAAAAGAATAAAAGTAAGTTTTAAGTCACCTTAGTCTTAGGGTATGCTTCATAATCATTACTAATTCTACAAGTTAGGTATATGTATCTTTCAGAAAGAAAAGCGTTAGGAAAATGTTCCAACTTGGATTTTAGTGCAGAGTTTACATTATCCATTTGGTCTAGAAAAGCAATGGCCGGCTCAGCGGGCTCTTGAATTTCACAATTTCAGCTCTTCTGTTCTTTTGCGTGACCAAAGTTACTACTCCACTCAAAATTCCATCACAAAGTTTCTTTTCTTTAGGGGAATCGTCATTTATTTGTGCGCAGCAATTAAATTAATTGTTAATCTATCAAAGTGTTTTAACTAGGTAGGTTGATGGTTGAGTGCTTGCTTTTCTTGCAAGAAGTTGTGGATCCGAATCATCCCCACCGCTTTAGTTCGATTGCTTTCAGGATGTCGGTGGGACAAGTAAAGTCACTCATGTAAAGTAACTCGCGTTATCTGGAGACTCCAATCTCTCTCCTTTAAACTGTCTTTATCACCGAGTTACAAAGTATATGCTTGCAACAAGGAACTAACCATGTATCTGATTCTTTAGTAAGTACCTCAAGAACAGAGAGAAAAAGACCACCCTCTGTTTCCTCTCAATTGTTTATTGAAGAATCATACAAGAATTGAATCTAAAGTACTTTTATGTGATGCCTCAATAAAGGCATAATTCACAATAAAAACTTGTATAAATATTTGGAAAATTTAATAAAACTTCCTAGTTGCTATCAGAAACGAGGCCGGTCGCTCGTTGAGTACCAACTAAAACAACGTAGTGGTTGCCGGGGAAGGTTGAAAGCCTTTGCGAATCATCTCTTCGAACCATAAGCTAGCCTCTCTTTTCCTCCCATTTCTTAAAAATCCATGCACTAAGATGTCATACGTCCACTGATTAGGCCCGAGGCCCTTTCGGCACATCCTACGGAACAACGCAAGAGCACTCTCCATATTGACAAAGCTAAGTCTTCTCAACAACATATTGTAAGTGTAGACATTAATTGGGAAGCACTTTCCAATCTCTTCTTCCAAATTGTCAATGTGTTCGCTCAACCTAACATGTCCGCTGAACACGCCGATTAGCAGTCCAAGCATCTGACTTTCAGATTTCTTGTTCTCATCCTCGTTCTGGCGAATCCAAGCATCATAGACCTCTTGACTTTGCAAAGCATGACACAGAAGCATGTTACCGATGAAGGGTGTAAGGACACGACCCGTTTTCTTAAATTCCTTGACAAGAGCAATCGCCATATCATATCTTCCCCTTGAGCACAGTAACTTTATAAGGAGCTCGTAACACTCTATGGTTGGAGCGACTCCATCCTTCTTCATTTCCTTGAAGAACTCAAGCGCGACGTCCAATCTGTTGACTTTGCATAGGCTAGTAACCATGACGTTGTATAGTCTCCTACCAAACTCTCTTCTATGGCGCAAACTGTTAAAGAAATACACAGCATCCGAAATTCTCCCATTTTTCAAATAACTCTGTAACATAAGAATGTCGGAGCTCAAATTGGGTTCTATCCCACTTCTCCTCATCATCTCGTATACTTCACTTGCCAGCTCCGGTTTCTTGGCATGGCCAGCACCGTAAATGACAAGGTTGAATACTTCAGCACTGGGTTTACCACGAGACAACTGTAGCTCCAACAGCTTGAAGAATTGCTTTTCTAAATTTTCCGTCCGGAATAGACATCGAACAACAGTGCTGAGTAACAAGTTACTGGGCCTATGACCCCTTTCTTGCATTTCAACAAGAAGTCTTGCAGCAATATCCGCCCTATTTGCCCTGCTAAAACCATCTATTAAGCTAACGTAAGTGCCCTTTGCAGTAGCTCCATTTATTTTGCTGAGTTCGCCAAATATCAAATAACCTTCTTCTGGCCTATTACCCTTGCACAAAGCTGATATAAACTTGTGATAACATGAACGACTTGGCACAACATTTCGGTCCAAGGCAAAGAGAAGCAACTTCTTCATCTTATCAAGTTTTCCCTCCCTACACAAAGCATCTGAGAGTATAGAAAACGCCTTTTTACCCGGAAAATAACCTTGGTCAATAGAATCTTCCAACACGCAGTAGGCTTGCTCAACGCTCCCATTCCCGCACAGCGTATTGATCAAATAGTTGTACGCCATGCTATTGGGGGAGAGCCCAAACTCGGACCTTGAATTGTACAAGTCGAGTGCGGAGCTAACCATACCAGCTTTACAAAAGAAGCACAATGCAGCATTCATGGTGACGTCGTCGGGGCAAATCTCATTCTCCCTCATCTCAATCAACAAGTCGCACACCTCCTCAAGCCGGTTCTCCCACAAAAGCCTACACACCAACATGTTATAACGGAACAGATCGGGAACATACCGTCCAGATGACTTCTGTTTCTTCACGAACTCCAATGCTTCATTCATTCTGCGAGCACGAACAAGAATCCTTATCCACTCATCATAAGCCTGCTTCATCGGAATCACCCCCACCTCCTGAAACTCCTCAATTAACTTCTCCGCACGCTCAAACTCATTACTCTTGCAAAGAGCATCAACAAGTATGCTCAACGTATAGCCATTAACGTCCCGTCCTTTGCAGACCGATTCGCGCAAAAACGCTTCCGCCTCATCCAAAATCTTCTGCCTACAAAAATTCTTCACCATCACAGAAGACGTGAT
Organism: Antiaris toxicaria; assembly: GCA_035233585.1. Lineage (NCBI taxonomy): Eukaryota > Viridiplantae > Streptophyta > Magnoliopsida > Rosales > Moraceae > Antiaris > Antiaris toxicaria. The sequence goes on along the minus strand of CP141153.1, from coordinate 4,689,555 downwards.
GTCATTCTCAAGCCCCATCATATGAATCTGCTTCCAAATATTCTTAACAGCATCAAACCAACCTTTCTCCACCAAAGCGTTCAAAAGCACGTTATAACTGAAGATATCCAAGTCGAGTCCTTTATAGCGCATTTTACCGAACAATTGGAGTGCAATCTCCGGTTTGCCTGCAACAGCATAACCCATCACCAAAGTGCTGTGGAACCGATGTTTATAATCGCTCTTTTGCCTTGAGTAGCTGTCGAGGAAGTCAAGCATGACGGACATGAGCTTAGCCCTCGAGAGAATCTTGAAAATGGCGTGGAACGTGGCGCGCGTGTGTTGAAACCCGGGCTGTCGACCGGCCCAGTCGAAGAACTTCAGGCACGAGAGAACGTCCCTGCGGTTCCCATAGCTGAGCACGTCCAAAACAAACCTCTCGTTCAGTTTCAGCCCTAGATTGGACAGAGCCATATCCACGGCGCGGCGAGACGACATGTCGTCGACGTCGACGCCGTCGTCATCGTTGCCATTGTCGTTTGGGGCGGCTCTAAGGATCTTAAATATATCGGTTAGAAACCCGTCGTTGCGGCTCTTGAACCATTCCTTGAAGAAAAAAGCTACGCTCCTGTCCTTCGACGACCGGCTCAAGTCGGTCATATCGCCATGGGAGGTCGTCGCTGTTCGTGAAGGTAACCATGAAGTTGGACGAGGAGAAGAAGGGTTTGTTTCGTTGTTGAGAATTACAGCGAGTTGGGATTTGGGGAGACGGTTTGCCCTAATTTTGAGTAAATTTCTGGCTTGAAGTGGAAGCATTATCGTTGAGCGAATTGGGTTTTAGAGGGGAAAGCGATTCCAATTGAAGTAAAGATCGAAATTTTAGACCTCCATTGATGAGGAGGAACGCAGGTGAAGTGTCCGATAAAATGTCTGTGTAGAAGCTCAACGAAGATACCGAGGGCGAGGCTCTGGTACAGCTCTTGACTCTCTACGATGGCGTTCCATAGAAAAATACCATCTGCTGAAACCCTTCCCTCATTAGCAGATTTTTGCTAATTCTTGGCAAGTTCACGTTTTGATTTTCAAGAGAGAGAGAGAGCAGCCAAAAAGGGGGTTTTTTTTTTTTTTTTTGTGTCGTTTAATATCATGGACATTCGACGGTCCTTACTTAAAGTGCTTGTCGTTTTTACAAATTATTTGCCGTTTTGAGTTTTTTTCCCTTGTTGTCGTTTGTCGTGTTTCCTTTATCATTGTCGTTCGTCGGAATACTGCAGGTACAAAAACATCTTGAATTCTTCACCAAAGATAAAAAAATAAAGGATAAAAAATGGTTTGGTTTTAAGCGTCGATATGTGATCATTTTGTACAATTTCTGGATGAATCTTAAAATCACCAATTCCATTATCCTTTTCTTAGTTTATTGTCGTTTTAGTTTGACATGAAAAATTGTCACATCAACTTATTGTCGTTTGTGATGTATTTGAAACCGGGATGGCTCATCAAATAATTTGAAAAAAAAAAAAAGGATGTCTCATCAAGTCATTGTCGTTTGTTGTTTTCAGTTTACTGTCGTTTTTAAAGTGTTGTCCTATGACATTGACAACAGTCGTTGTTTGAGTAACTGTCGTTTGAATCATTCTTATTTCAAAATTGTTGGCGTTTTTGTTTAAAACTCGTCGTCCTTTGTTGGACAACTCGTCGCTTTTCAACATTACTGTGTATTGAGATTCTAACTTCGTAACTTATTGTTGCAGTCGGTTTCTTTATTAAATCACTTTTTTGGCTTTATACACTTGTGTCGTTTATCATAAAGTGGCTGTTTTAATATCGTTTTCTTGAGATTTTGTCGTTTACTTGGTTCATCACTTGCATGATAATCAGGTGTGCTAAGTTGTTGTCGTATCTTAGACAACCTGTCTTTTTCAAATGAATGAATCCCAACGGTCATATTTCACAGCAATCGGACAATAGAATGGGCACAGGCGAAACTTCCTTAAAATAAAAGCCAACTTTATTAATTGATAAAAGAATCTCAACGGTCACATTTCACGCCTTTTCCCAACCAACCAATGAGGACTTTGTAAAAACCCAATCTCCATTTTTGTGACCAAAAAGGCACTCCCACTCAACTCAAAACTAACTCTTTTGCGGCTGCTAATCATGGGGTGCTTTCCAGCTTGCTTCTCTTCTAACCACCGAAAACGCCATGACTCAGACCATGTAAGCTCACTTAACCTCCCATTTCATCTTTCACGAAAAAGTAAAATGGATTTTCTGTTATATGCTTTCACTAATTTATTAGTCATCAATATTATATTATATATGTATGTTAGGGACTTGAAACTACTCAAGCTCGTCAATCAGTTGAGCCCGAAAAGAGGGAGAACGTTGGGCTGCTTATCAAACTCATTAGAGAATCAAGGTAAACTATAAATTTGTTACAAATATGCCCTCTCTCTTAAATCTTAAATGGGGGTTTTCCTGGTTTTGTTTTATGCATATGAAACCAGCAAGTTAACTCAAGAATGGTGGGTTCTTATGTTGTCGGGTTTCTTTTCTTTTCTTTTTTTTTTTTTTAATATTAGGGAGGAGGTTGAGGAGCAATTAAGTTGCAGTGCCAAAAAGAGGGTGACCTTTGATTTGAGCGTCAAGAGCTATGGGGAATCATCTGCTAAGGATGTTGCCTGTGATTTGGTGGAAGTTAAAGAGGAGAAAAAGAGTGGAAATGAAGAAGAGGTTCCGAAAGAAATTGAATCCCTTTTGGATACTATTGTATTAAGCAAAGTAGCATCCTTTATTCCAAGTAATAGGTACCAAGATTGCAGAAAAAGCACAGATGAATATGAGGATTTAGGACCGGACGATGTTGATTTGGAAGATGAAGAAGAAGATGATGATGCTGATGGTTCTGGTTCTGATGATAAAAGTGTAGTGGTGCAAGAGGAGTCTTCAGAATCACTATTTTCTCTATCTATAGATTCTAGGAAACAAGCGTGTGATGCCGAGAAAGGCGAAAAGGAGGTTAACAGTCCAATGCCAATCCGGAGTTTGTCAGAGGAAGAAGTTGAGGCAAAGGCGACTGGGGCATGCCGAAGTGCTAGGAAAAAGTCTGACTTTGGTCGTTCAGTGTTTAACCCAATTGAGAATTTTGCCCAATGGAAGATACCAATCGCACCATTTGGGAAGCATCAAGACAAGGAGAATATCAGTTTAGAGCAAGAAGTGTCCATACTCCCAAGTCTGGAGCCTAGTTTCAAGCTCGCAAACCGCAGTTCGAAACCGGTTTCAAGTGAAATGAAGTATGCTGCTGAGAAAGAAATTGGGGTGGACACAAGCCTATCTAGCTGGTTGGTTGGATCCGAAACGACACTTAAAATTGGCGCCAGCGACAACCATTCGGTAGATAATTCAGAATCTGAGAAAGAAAAAGAGCTTAAACAGGTTTCTGCTTCTTTGTCTCCGACAAGGTCAACAGTCCAGAGTCCTAGTTCAACTCCTGTAATAGGGACTGTTGGGAGCTACTGGATTCATACCGGGCAGAACATGGATTCAGATTCAAGCTCCTCAGGCAAGAGAATTTCGGTTATAGAGAGAGAGAACAGAAAGGTACTACCCCAAATAGATGAATTTCATGTTAAGCTTACTATTTAATGTTGACATAAATTATTAATCAAGTAGTTTCTGGGCTGTGCAGGAACAAACAGGGAATTGCAATTCTACGCCATTTGAGGCCAGATTAGGCAGAGCTTTGGGTACCAGTGTTTGCTAAAGTTTATCATGTGACTTTCCTTTTATATATAGATTTTTTGCCAGTGAATCTGGAAATCTTGTGGTGATGTACATATTATTGTTATTAGCATCTGTGTTGAATTATTGAACTATAGCTTTGTCAACAGAGATATTAAATAAAAGGAAAATTTTCTAATTCCTTGACCCCTTTTCTGACATCTTATTTTTCCCACTAGGAAATAGTTGACAACGAGTTCTACTTTGCATATGTTGTTTGTTTTGACCTTTTGTATAAATAGGCTACTATTTAATCTATATAGTTAATCTATACATTATTTTTATTTTTTACATTTAAAATATTCCATCTCGATTAAATTTTCAAATTTTTATCTTTTTTTTTTCAAATCAAATTTTATTTTATTATTTATACTTATCATTATATTTTTATAATTTAAACTTTAAAAATCTATAACTTTACATATATATATATATAAATCTAAATGAGATGATTTTTTATTTTTAAATTATATAAAATTTCAAAATGAATAAAACTCCATATTAATATATTTTTTCTAAACACACTTCGAGTTCTTATATTTTTTAACATTTACAATTCAAGTTTCTCACCAACTATTTAAATATAAATCTAATGTTACATTTGGAGAACGTATTTTGACGTTATTATAATCATTTTCAACAGTGTTACAAAAACAATTACTATTTAAAAGTTTTTTAAAATAACTACATCAACTTTTCAACTCTAACTATTTATCTCTATTGTTATCAATCATATCAACTTTTCAACTCTAAAATACTTTTCATCCAAACACATTTTATTCAAATACAAAACAAATACTTTTCAACCAAATACAACACTCAAAAAAGAATTGTATTCAAACGTAATTAAAACGTAATACATTCCTTAACTGTTTTCATCCGAATGTTCTTTTGTAAATATTAATATCTAAACATTTATTCAAATGACAATCCAAGGTGTTGTTTGGAGAAAATTTTTCATTTTAATTTTACTCAAATACAATACAATTTTATACCAAACACAAATTTTACAAGAGTACTACGAAAACAATTACTATTCAAAACATTTTTAAAGCAATCACATCAACTTTTCAACTTTATTATTTATCTTTACTTTTACCAATCACATCAACTTTTCAACTCTAAAATATTTTTCATTCAAATACACATTTTATTCAAATACAAAACAAATACTTTTCAACCAAATACAACATTCAAAAAACAAATTTTATTCAAATACAATCAAAATGTAATGCGTTTACCAAACGCCTCCCAAATGCTTCATTTTAAATATTTCTACCCACATGTTTTCATACAATGTGCAATGCTCTCCAAAAGGAGGCTTAATACTATGCTGTTAAAAACAGAAAAGCATAGCTCATAGGAATAACACTTCTGACTGCATTTGCCTTTCGTGTTTAGAAGAAAAATTTGTGAGGCAAAAACTTCATATATAGTTCGTATATCTCGATTCTCTCGACCCGCTATAGTTGGCACACCTCTATTTCTTTGAGGAAAGGATTTGTTTTCTTTTTGGTAAGGAGAAATAACTAAAACCTATACATTGTATGGATCTACGGCAAAGGGAAAAAAAAAACTTTTTTTTTTTTTTGAATGTTGGGGGAGCAACTGTGGTACAACATTTATTTGCGTCTCTTGTAATGGCTCGTTAAACTTCCAGACTGACTAGCTACTTCCTCAACAACAGCAGGTCAGACCTTCTACATGTCATGAAAGAGCCTCCTTATGTGATCGACATTAGCCAGCAGTAATGTTACCGGGCAGCGCTTGTACTGTACCAATGATTATTTAAAAAACAAAGATCACGATCACATGAAATAGAAGTACTTATTAAAGGAACAAAGTACTCTATAATACACAATCAAAAAGATTTATGGCAAAATTCCCTTCCATTTTATGTAGAACAGTTCAAGGAATTTTGGAGGCCCCACCTGAGAAACGTACTTGAAGATGCAAGCATAGCAGAAGACAAATCCTGAAACTGTAACTACGGATGGATTTGCCCGCTTCTGTGAACATAAGGGACAAAGTGTTCTGTCGGGCGGCAGAGGAATACCCTCTTTTGCTACCTGTTTTATCATGATAACTTGACTCTTTATATTGAAATTCCAAACAACACATGCACAAAGCCACAAACACAGAGAGTAATTCACCTGCGGGGGTGGGGGAGGCGGCGGTGGAGGGTATACAGTTGGAGCTGACATTCTCTCCTCAGCAGATTGGTACCACCATTCCATCATCTACAAGATAATTCAAACCAATAGAAGTTCAGATGACAATCTATATTCTTTGAAAAAGAAATGCAGAAAGTTGAAGAGAGAAAACAATCTCAAGAAATCATAATGAACAAAATGTTTTCCCGAATTTCTCCTCGTACCCCAATAAAAATATGCTAATTTCATGTCATTAGTCAATTTAGGGTGAAAAATTGCAGATAGTTACTAGAGACTCACTTTGAAAAAGAATACTGCTGCAATTAATCCAGTTTGTGCGTAATCAAGCACTGTGTAAGTACAGCTGAGCAGTAGTCCTTGCACAGCCTAAATCATGAAGTGTGTTAGAGAACTGGAATTAATGTCTAAACAAAGGAAATGTACTATTTATTGAATACATCATTTACTCACAATGTAAGAATTATAAAGCATGAAAAAAAATTTCAAAATAAATAAAATTACACCTATTTATCCATCTCTTACCCTTTAATCAATCTAAATACAAAAAAAAATGACAGTGAGGTAATAAATTGTACGGCTCAATCTTTCCTCTCCGTAGGAAAACATCAATGCAACCTCACTGGTCACTGATAAATATGTGTGTGTGTGTGTGTGTGCTCTCTCTCTCTCTCTCTCTCTCTCTCTCTCTACACATATAGCCCAACCAAGTGACCTAAATGAAGGCATACCTTCAGCCAGGGAGGGCCACGAAGTCTCTCACGTTCATGGCTTCTGATCTTTGAAATTCTAGATGAAGCATCCATCTACCTTAGCATAAAAAGTTGATTTCAATATCATTCATAACATACAAAGAATTAAAATGGAGTATAAAAAGGAAAAGCATTTTCTTTGCGATGACTTTAGTTTCAAAAAAAAAAAAAAAAAAAAAAACTACAAAGAGTAGAAAAGGTTGGCATATCGTACAAGCTCTTGCCCAGTGGCTCGACAGACATGAATACCGAGTGCATGTAATCCTAAGGAATAGAATCCAGTAGCATCCAACAAATATAGCAGCTGATATGCAAATGACAATCCTGCCATGAAAACAGAAGGCCATAGTGGATTATCTCACCTGAGGTACTACACGAATTCCTAAAGAATAGCATCAGACCTAAATAGTTCGAAGCAAATATCTACGAATCTACAAAAACAATCCCCAGCTAATAATACTTCACATAACATATTTTGGCCAAAATAAAGAAATTGAAAAACCAAACACACGGAGAAAGCGGAAGGGTACACGTACCTTCACTACTAGCATGTACCCAGGGGTAGCAAGCCCCAATGATTTTCTGAATATTCTTCATTAGACGTACCCTAACCGATGACGTCGTATCAGAGGTTCCTCTCGGAATAAGAGAATCCTCTTCTCTACCAATTACGTCAACATCAAATCTTTCATCATGATCTCCCCATAAACTTGCTTGAAGCCTAGCTTCCCTTTCCCTATTGTATACCGAATGCAACTTTGACTTGAAATACGGTAGTATAACCTACACATTTCACTTCACAATAACTTACCCCACCTAGCTAGAGCTATTACAATTAACAAAAATTTGGGCAAAAACTATGTCTTAAACAGAAAATTTGTACCAGAAATACCACAGAGAGAACTTTCTGTCGCTTCTCTAACCCCGAATGGTTAACCTCTCCGCCTGAGTTCAAATGGGCTTTCATATTATCCCTTTTCACTTTTATCTTCACAGCTCTCCTTCTTAAGCCATATAAAGATTCAGCAAAAGAAGCATCTGAAGAGATTGTGAAGGGAAAAATAGCAAATTAATGAACTTCATCCAATTAAAAGAAAAAAAAACCTTTAATTTCCAATTAAATTAGACAATACCCTCAGACAGAAGAACTTTCCATAAAATAAATGAAAAAAAAAAAAAAAAACCTGTAGTCCGTAAGCTATGAGTCTCAAGAACAAGCATCAACAAAGCAAAGAATTCATCTTCATAGTCCAACACCATGTGGAGGAAAGGTCGTCTTAAAGCCAATACCTGCCCAATAACATAACATTTCAGAAATAAGTAACATAGAACCCCAAAAAAAAAAAATTACACAAACTAAAGCAAGTATTGAAATTGAAACAAGAAATGCAAAGCAAAATTAAATTTATTTCAGAAAAATCCGAAATCAAAATTCTGTAGAGAAATTCCACTGCTTCTAATTTGTAAGCAAGAAAAGTAACGGGGAAAAAAATATTTGGGCTCGAAAATTGGATTAAAAAGATAAAGAAGCAAAATTTGGTTTAATAGAAAGCAATAGGCCAAGCTTGAGAATAGGAAGAAGCAAGTTAGGGAAAAGGAAGAAGAAAAGAGAAATGGTGGGGAAAGAGAGAAGAGGGGAGGGAGGATTACGCCGACGGAATAGGTAAGGGCGGCGCGTAGACTCGCCGGGAGCTGCTGGGCGGCCGCCATCTCGAAGAACGTGGGACGAGTCCCTTGCCCTCCCACCTGAAACAGCATCTCTCTCTCTCTCCCTGTCACTGGTAATCTCCTCTCTTCAGTGACTGATAATTTCTCTCCACTTTCTGTGCTTTTTTGCTTCCTCGTTTACAAATCACAATTACGTGTCAACATTTTATGCCGTTTATAATGCTACATGTCGTTTGTTAATTAACGACAGTTTTTTCTTTAGGGAAAAAAAAAAAAAAGCAACCTCTTTTTTTTCTTTGTTCTTCATTTATTTGTTTTTATTTTTGATCCTTTTTCCTAGTTTTTTGTCTAAAATTTTCACTCTTTTTTTTAATGGCATTTTTATCGTCTTTTTGTCCCGCACCCACCATTTTTCAACGTGGTAGACTGGTAGTTTCTTTCTTTCTTGCATTTTCAACTTTATTGAAATTAATTTTCTCAAATGTATTTTATTTAAGCATTGTTTTTACAACAACCCTCTCAACTACTATTTTTCTCTATTTCCATGAAATTCAGACTTCACAAATTTTTTATTTTCATATTTTCATTCAAAAAGATTTTTTTTTTTCACCAAACGCTCATAATAAGAAGATAATGCAGCGTTTGGGACAAGCATTTTTTTGGCATTGCATTTAAATACAATGCAATTTTCTCCTAAATACAAAAACATTTCATTCAAATATCAATCACATCACATTTTAAATCTAACACAATCACTATTTATTATTTCACTTTTTCTATTACTTTGATTAATTACATCATATATTCTCTCTCCCTCTTTTTTTTCTCTCTACTTTTACCAATCACATCACATATTTATTATTAAAATACAATTCAAATACTTTTCCCCCAAACACACGTTACATTCAAATGCAATGTTAATGCTTTTTCTCCAAATACAAATTGCATTCAATACATTGCATTCAAACACAATGCAAATCTAATGCGTTCACCAAACAAACCCTAAAATAAGATCCATGATATCAATTAAAATTCTAAATACATTTTAAAATTTACATTATTTAAATATCTTAGTTATAAATATAATTAATAATTTCACACACGTGATCTTCTCTAAATATGAAAAATTCAAATATCTCATTCTTAATTTAAAAAATTATATATATTTATATATATCAGTTTATATTTTGTTTTGTATTTTAGCTAAACACATTTTTAAACCTACAAACTTTTTTAAATAAAATTTCAAAAATCTTATCTAACCCATTATCCAACAATCTTCAGAAAGTACAATACGCCAGTAGCTGTCCTTAGGCGTGAGGAGGAAGAGGAGCTAAGCTTGCCAAGTGGTTGACCATGGCGATCATTCGAAGTCAAACTCTTCAACATTTACCTTTTTTTTTGGCTCTGAACTTCAACATCCACATTAATCTTCTGTCCTTCTCTGTTTTCACAATTGAGCCACAAGCTCTGTCCGTGGCGGTTGGAGACTAAAAAACACAGAAATGGCTGATCGTTTCTTTTCCAATGCAATGCTCGACAACACCAACAAGCGTGGCCGAACAAAGAACTGACACCGACTCGCTCATGAAGCTTCTCAAAAGGAATAAAAAGGAGGAATGCTATTTTTTGTTTGGTTGATTTGCAAAACAGGAATAGTTATTTAAAAGGGAATGACTTTTTATTTTTTTGACTGAATCATCGTTCCTCCATCAAGTGAGAGGAATGATCATTCTAAGCTTCTTTTTTTTTTTTTCTTCCATAGTTATCCTTCTAATTTTTTATAATCACCACCATTTCTCTTCTCTCTTCCTTCATGTATCCCCCACCGTCATCCTCATTTGACCCACTCCGATCAAAGTGCCATAAGCTCTTATTGCCAGATCTTCGCTTAGAGCCACGGCTCTTCGCCGCCTAGCTTCTCATTAGATTTGCTATCTAGTACCCATCCCTCCTTCGGCAGCTCTCACCTACCTTTGCCATCCTCTACTTAACTCCTATCCAAATCTACCAAGCTAACCAGTCATCACCTCCAACAAACACAAACAAATAATAAGAGACATCTCTTCGATAAATACATTGGGTAATCATATTTGCTTTTCTGTAGTCGTGTTCTAAAAAGAAAATTTCTTTTTGGATTGTCAATTTATTATGCCCAGTGCCCGATTCCCCAGAAACCCGTAAGCTTTGAGTTTATGTGATTATCTTTTAAACTTTATATTTTTATTTTCTTTTCTTTTTACACGGTAAATTCATGTATACTTATTATTTTTTGTTTTATTTTTATTTTCTATGGAAGGATTTGATAGATTTAGGAATGATATGTCTCTTTAAATTCATCTTAAGATAATAATAATAATTGATGGGTTTTGGTAATTTATATTTTCTTTTTTTTTTTTTCAATTTAACGTTGTTAAAATTTCTGTATATATTCAAAATGAGGATAAATTTGTCAAATGAAATATAACTATTTTTTATTTCATGATGTGTGTAAAATTCCAATCAAATGTCAAAAATCACATTTTTTATTCCATCCTATTCCATTATTATTACTATTCTCATTATCATTCCATTATTATTTTCAATTTAACGTTGTTAAAATTTCTGTATATATTCAAAATGAGGGTAAATTTATCAAATGAAATATAACTATTTTTTATTTCATGATGTGTGTAAAATTCCAACCAAATGTCAAAAATCACATTTTTTATTCCATCCTGTTCTATTATTATTACCATTCTCGTTATCATTCCATTTCCACACACCCCACCCCTCCCCCAAAAAAAAAAAAAAAAAAAAAACAAAAATGGCATTAGAGAAACTATACTACTATTGATTTGCATATATATCCATTTACATCTAAATTAAAAATATTGAATTGAAATATATCTATTTTTTATTTATATTAACATCTAAAATAATACTTATAACGATAATATTACTCTTTATAAAGAATGAAACTCAGAAAATAAAACCCAAAAAATGGGAACAATGTTGCAAATTAGACTTATTTATTGGTAATCATGTTTTGCATAAAACCAAATTTTGAATTTTTTGAATAAATAATGATATAATAAATAGGTGTATAATTGATCTATTGTTTTTGGTAATCAAAATTTATATAAAAGGTGAATTGGACTTTTGTTTATTTAATTTATTGTAAATAAAGTATGATATGATTTAATAAATAATTAGTCTTTTTCATTAAAATATCATTGATTTTGTTTGTAGTAATTCATATAAATAAGATGGTTTTTATTTTTGGTAAAGAATTTAAAATGCTTAATTGTGATAAATTTTTTTATGTGTATAAATCTTTTTTTTTTTTTCTAATGTTTTAGTGGTCAACATAAATGGTAAGGTTTTTCATAAAGAGTTCATCGGTTTTCTGTAAAAAGTTTGAGTTAATATTATTAGTAACTGAATTTTTTTATGTGTGATTTTTATGTGGCGTTTGGGACACAAATTTTTTTGGCATTGCATTTAAATGCAATGTAATTTTCCCCCAAATACAAAAACATTTCATTCAAATACCAATCACATCACATTTTAAATCTAACACAATCACTATTTATTATTTTACTTTTTCTATTACTTTTATTAATTACACCACATATTCTCTCTCCCTCTTTTTTTTCTCTCTACTTTTACCCATTACATCACATATTTATTATTAAAATACAATTCAAATACTTTTCTCCCAAATACACATTGCATTCAAATCCAATGCTAATACTTTTCGTTCAAATACAAATTGTATTCAATACATTGCATTCAAACGCAATGCAAATGCAATGTGTTCACCAAACGAACCCTTAGTTGTTGCTTAAATAATAAGTTTTTTCATTAAAAAAATTTATTTTTTATTGAAAACTTGAACATTTTGTATTAGTATAATTTTTTTATTTTTATTTTTATCAACATTTAACATAAATAATTACTGTAATGTATTTATTTTTTATCTGAGCATTGTCTTTACAGTAAATATTTTGTATTTATCATAATTCTTTTGATATTATTAATATTGTAGCCAAAAAAAACTTTTGAGTTAATATTTATATTTAAGATTAAAACCAAAAACCAATTTGATTTTATTAAAAATAATGATAAGTTGTTAACTAGAAAATTTATCATTATAGGAAAAAAAAAAACAAAGAAATAATATAAATAAAAAAGAAATAATATACATTATAATAAAAGAGTGAATATTTCAGATATTTATTTTTAAAAATAGATATTTATATAATAATATTAAAAAAAGATATATTTTAAAACAAGATTTTGAAAATAGATTTTTATTTATAATTATGTTAATTAATTAATCGATTGGAGGTACTGTTAGATGAGAATCTATTTTGTTCTGGCCTAATGAAACTTTATTGGGCTTCTAAAGTTTGAAAAATTATACATTCTACCATAAACGGTTCATATCAACCCAAAATAAAAAAAATAAAAAAATAAAAAAAAAACCCATCTCCCTCTTTCTCTCTTTTTTAACATATTTGAAGATGTTTGGAATAAGAGGGTATTCCAGTTTTATCTAATTTAGGACATTTTGGTGGTGTTTGATATTAGTTTTGAAATATTTTTTATTTTTAAAAAAATTGAAAATAAGAATATTTTGAAAATAGTGTTAAGATCATTTATAAAATTATGTTTAGTTATATTTTCTAAATATATATTCTGAAAAACATAAAAATGAAACTTTATTTAGTTATATATTTTAAAAACTCATTTTTATAAGTGAGTATCTTATAAAAACATATTTATTTTTAATTTAAAAAAAATAAAAAATAATTTATTAGTCATAATTAAAAGAAAAACCTTTGGTGGTAGGTGTTGAAATAAGGGATAAGAGTGGAAGACATTAATAGTCTGAGTTCTAGATGGCAGGGACGGCGAGATTCAGATCATGAGTTAATAGTCATCGTTGTGAGGGGGCTGTTGTCATCGTTGCTAGTCTATGGTCGTAACCCTTTGTCAAAGATAGATGCCATCGTTAAACATGATCATCACTGATGCTGCACAAACGGAAAGAGAAAGAGAGAGATAGAGGAGATGGAGGGAGAAAATGAAAACAAAAAGTGAAACAATTTTTTTTCATTTTCAAAAAACCTAAAAAAGCAACATTGTTGAAAACGATGTTTTCGAAATGATTTTGAAAATGTTGAATAAACAAATACTATTTTGAAAACGTTTTCATTTTTTATATTTTTAAAAATAGAAAATTATTTTCGAAAATAAAAACAAATGCCCCTCCATTTTGCAATGTCATATTAGTAAGCTATAGATATCATTAAGACTAGGATTCTCCCACAGGTTCCTTTAGGTCGCCTTTAGTGGGCATACTAAACAATTGAGCGTAGTTGTGGGTATATTTGATATACAAAATAGGATTATATTAAATAAAATAATATCAAAAAAGTAAATTATATTAAATTATATTGTACAAGATAACATTAAGAAATTAAATAGGTAAAATTAAATTTAAAGATTATATGATTATCTCTTTTTAAATAGGTAAAATTATGAGTTTATCTAATCTATTTTTTTAAAATTTCTTATCAAATAAATGATTAAAATTCAGTCTTATTCTATTTATTCTCTCTAATCCAGTACACCAAACAGACCCAAGTAAATTAGAGCAAACCCTATGAATTGATATGTTTCCATTTTCTTCTAATAATGGCATTGGGATGAGACACTAACTTTCTTTTATTATTTAGCTAGGTGGAGTCACCCACCTGCCTGTCACTAATTTCTGATTTTCATTGCAATTGGATAATGGGCTAATGCTAAACTGTCACTAATTTAGCATGAGCCATTCTAGCTTACCTTATTTTTCTAGGAGTATTTCCAATACAATGTTAAAATATTGTGTCAACAATAAAATTTTACATTTTGACAAAAAAAAAGGTTTTCTCGAATGTTATATTTGATATTAAATTTAGTATATGACAATTTTTGTAGCAAATATACCACAACGCATATCCAATGCCAAAATTTTGACACAATAGTGGACTGTTCAGTTTTTAATATTTGATATTTTAAAATTCTAAAATGTTCTTGGAAACCGGAAAGACAAAATTGTTATCTACGGACTCTCTTCTCCTTCATATACCCTCTCCTCCATGAACAACAACAGAGAAAAAAAATGGAAGAAACACAAAATTCAGTAAAACGTGGGAAGTCATTTACCAGTAAACAAGATGTAGCCATTTGCAATGCTTGGCTGAGCATCACCCAATATCCCATAATTGGCAATTTTCAAACATAAACTTACTTTTGGGACGGGGTGTTTGAGAATTATATGAACCAAGCAAGTAACGAAGGTGCACAATCAAAAGTTTCTATTCAAACTTGTTAGGGAATAATCACGAGGAATTGCAATAAATGTTGCGTGTATCTCTGTCAAATAGAAAATATGCAATAAAGTGCAGTGACTAAAGCTGACAAGGTAAGCTTTGTCTCTCAAATTTTCCATTACTTTGTAGCTTGTCTTTGTTTTTGTCTTCTTCTTCTTCTTCTTCGTCTTCTTCTTCTTCTTCTTTTTTCCTTTGGTTGTGTTGGTATTTTTTGTAGTTGACTAAAACGAAAAGATGATATTTGTATTTTCATTCTTTAATTTCTCAAATTAAATACATTGTTACAGTATATACTCTATAGCTTGTCCTTGTTTTTGTCTTTTTTCTTTTCCTTTGATTGTGTTAGCACTCTTTGTAATTGACTCAAACAGAAGGATGATATTTGTCATATCATTCTTTAATCTCTCAAAATTTCCATTACTTTGTTGCAATATATACTCTGAAGCTTGTCCTTGTTTTTGTCTTTTTTTTTTTATTTTTATTTTTTATTTTTTCCTTTGGTTGTGTTGGTGTTCTTTGTTGTTGACTGAAATGATAAGATGTTATTTTTTTTTATTTTTTAATCTCTCAAATTTTTCATGTGCCTGTATCAATCTATACTTTATAGCTTGTCCTTGTTTTTATGTCTCTTTTTCCCGCCTTTGTTTGTGTTGGTGTTCTTTGTAGCTTGCATTTTTGGCTTTGCTTCATAAATTCTCTATGTTATAAAGTTCTTTTAAATGACTAATTTTGTAAACTATGTCCATGTTCTTCAAGAAAAACCACCATATAGTGAAATTGAGAAAAAAAAAAAAATGACATTTGATCACTATTGGGAAATCTTGCAATATAGTTTGAAGTGGCAAGATTCAGTCATACAAAAGAAACAGACTTCTTTCAATGACTCTCCCAGCCCTTATTTTCCTTCAGAAGTTTTTGACACTCCAATTTCACTAAGCTCCAATCATGATCCAGTTGAGGATGATATTGTTGATCAAAATGTTGAAAGGCCTGTAGGGAAGAAAACTGAAAAAGAATTTCGAAAGAAAAGCTAGATAGTGGATACTTCAAACATATGCTTTTGTGATTTGTTTTCTGAATTCAACAAATAAGCATGTGAGATTGAAAAACACAAAGCTCTTGTTAAAGATGAAAACTACAAACCTTGAAAGAAGCAAATGAAAGGGAAAGAAAGAAGTAAATTATGAAAGATAAAAATGAAAGAGAACAAAAGGAAAAAAATGACTAAATTATGATGATGGACACCTCCAATATGGATCCTCAAACAAAAGCCTACTATGGGCTCCGCAAAGCTGAAGTTTATGCCAGATTAATGCATTCACCAAACTCAGAAGATTATGTTACCAAAAGTTTATCTGCATATGCTTAATTCAATTTTTTTTCAAGCTTTTGTTTACATTGTTCAAGCCTCTTGGAGATATACACCTTTTTATAAACATTTAGCTTGAATACTATGTAAAATTTTTCATTTTCAAAGATTTACTTACATAATTGTCCAAGTATTTTTCATTTTTGTGCTAACAAAAGGTGTATGTGTTCAAACAACCCCCAAAACAAAAGGGCCAAACTAGTAGTGGCAACAGAGGATATCACCTCCGCTAACCAAAACGACATCAGGAATTTGTATTTAATTCCATTCTATTCATGTTCAGTACTTTCTTTTGGGAAAATCAAAAAGTGCACCAACATAATTTCAGCAAAAAACATAACTTCACAGTTTAAACAAATAATTCTCACAATCAAATTCACCAAGTCTTATCTTCAACGTCTAGAATTTCGATCACCGTTAAGAACAAAAATTAAAAAAAAAAAAAAAACGAGCTACATTCATAAATAGTCAACTTAAATATCATGTTGTGACGGGCAATAAAAAAAATACATAAAAAATACCATCACTTAATGCTTTCTCCATGTTGTGCCCACAAATATACAATAAGATCATTGTGAAGTGTGTAATAAATCGATTGTGATCAAATCATTCTGTGACAAGTAATAACCTCAATCAAACAGAATGTTCGCCTATGTGAAATTTAAACTAAAGGCATATCTGCTACATAACAGTCATGATCTAAAAATTCATTATGCTCATCTTCAATGATCATATGATGTAGAATAAAACAAGTTTTCATAATACAAGCAAGATCCTTTTGAATCTAAAATTGTGTTGGCCCTCGAACAATAACAAATTGTGCTTGGAGTACTCCAAATGCCCTTTCTACATGCGTCTTGCATGGTTGCAAATAACTTCTTCAATCCTTGAGGTTGGGAAATTGATTGGACAAGTGTTGGCCATTTTGTATAGATGCCATCAGCAAGATAATATCCCATATTGTAACGATGACCATTTATTGAATAGTTGGCAAGTGGGGTACAACCTCTAGCAAGTTCAGAAAATAAATGAGATCTGTTAAGAACATTGATATTATTGTGAGACCTAGGCATTCTAAAAAAAGCATGTCATATCCATAAATCATATAAAGTCACAGCATCAAGTATAATTGTGGGTTTATAAGAATGCCCAGTATATTGTCCATGCCATGCCCTTGGACAATCCAAACTTCATAATATTCCAAGAAATCCATGTTTCTCCCCTTTCTTTAGCAATCTTGAAACATCTGCCTCAGTTGGAAATCTCAAATATTCATCTTCAAAAGTGCCAATAACTGCATGACAAAATCTTGTCAAAGACTCAATTGTTGTGTTTTTTCCAATTTTTACATACTCATCCACACAATCAACAGGCATTCTGTATCCAAACAACCAAATTGCTACTGTCATCTTTTGTCAATCAGATAGCCCAACTATACCCAATCCATTACTTTTTTGAATAAGATAATTGTCATATACTTGTATTATAGTTAATATGTGAAAGAACAAAGAGTGATTCATTCGAAATTGTCTTGGAAAAATGTTGGAAGGATAAACTGGACTTTTAGAAATATAATCTCTAAATGATTGCTCATTGCCGAAAACTCTATCACGGAAAATATACTGGTGATCAATTGAAGAACCAGTATGATGACTTGTTTAGCTTCAGTTGCGTGAAACTTGATGCTGCAACTTGTATCATTTTTCTATTTTCATCTTCATCAGAAGAAGATTCGTCCTACTCTCCATCTAGGATGTCATTCAACAATTTACTCATTTTGTGTGTCAATATAAAAGAACGACCCAAACAAAAAAAAAAGAAAAAAGACAAGCCAAAACTCTTTGTTTATTGAAAGAGAGGAAAGTGGATAATGAGATTTTTTTTTTTTAAAAGAAAAATCATAGTGCTTTTGGACACCAGTTGTCAGCATTAATTACTTTCAGATATCCTATATTGGATTATTATAGTATTTAAAATGACACAAATGCATTAGAGCAAAAATTGAATACCAATGTCCTATAATATTTGAATAACTTTTTGTGTCACATATAACATTGACATTGACATATACATTGGAGATGATCTAAATATCGTTGATTCTTAACATATTTTTATGCAGTTCTCTCCTTTAGAATTTTGTTAAAGAAAATGGTAACATTCCATCTTTATTCATTGTGATTAGGTTAGTGTTAAACAAGGTGAAAGAGACTGATCTTCTGTAACAAATAGAGCTTGATATGCTGAAAAATGCAAATCCTATTTGAACTTAAATTAAGAGGAAGAGTTTATGGGAATCGAGCCTATATTCATAGCTGCTGTAAGTATTTTTAATTCTATTCAAAGTTTGTTAAATTATCATTATTATTATTATTATTTATGATTTCAGAGGGTATTTATCATTTTATAATACACACTTTTAGGTGTAAAGCTTGTCTATAACAGATGTGGAACATCCCACTTGTTAGTTGTCTAGTTAATGATCAAAAGTTAATTTTTCATGGGTTAAATGTGGGTCCCAATTACAGACACTATTACGGTACAAAATGAAGCACCGCAGAAAACTGATTGTAACCTTACATTAACCTAACACTCTTTGTTTACGAGGTATAAATTCCGTGGTTTATTCATGGTTCTATTGAGTAAATTAAGGTCGTTTTTCTGCTTCTTTCGTGTTTTTTTTTTTTTTTTTTGGGGTTGGATTTTGTGGGGTAAGGTCCGCAAGAATATGACCGCCCTCTGTTACTAATGACGGGGGAAAAGCTTCTTCGGCTGGCCTATGTTGTTGCTGTCGGTGGCTTCAGCCCTAGTTAAACGATACTCTCTTTTAGCCATCATAAACAAATAAATAAACGCTAAATATTAAGAAAGTAAGAGTAACAAATCATAAAGAATCACTTGGGCAAGATTTAAAAAAAAAAAAATAGTTTATGCGTTTTAATTTAGAAACATTCCATAGTCAGAGAATCCCCACAAATGCAGAGTTTGTCCCAACTTAAGTATCCGTTCTTTTCAGGTCTTATATTTACATTTACACATAAGTATTTGTATTTATGTGTATATATTGTAAACTATTCTAGTTGCAGCTGTTCATTCATCTTCAACGAGCACCATGGAATCAAGAAGTTGTTATTCCTTTGCTTGAGGCTGGAGGTCGATCACTTTTGTTATCCTTTATGTTTCACCTGCCGCATTGTTGTAGCCAGTTTGTTATGATTTTCACGAAATTATAGTAGTTTTATTGCAAAAAAATGATCACTTCAGAAGCGCAGGTGAGATTTCATTTCACACTCTCAGGCCTGTAACCATGCTGGTTCAATCTATGGGGTGGAGATAAAGTTGCTTTGAGTGTTCATACCTCTCTAAAACTAACGTCTGTTTAGATTATATTTTTGTAAAAGAAAACAACATAAATACTCTTTAGAATCCCTCCAACAAAGTGTTTAAACAGCGATCCAAATGAGAGCTAAGAAGCAAACCATGCTTTTATTTGGGAGAGAGAATTTTTAGTCATCAATATTGCAAATCGTCACGTCTTTGCCAGTCAGCAGTACAACTTGGTCTAATAATAGTTCATCGATAATATAAATATTTATACATAATTCCTTTATAGATGTCTAATTAGACATCGATGATCAGGAAACTGAGCTGTTCACCTACCAGAACAAAAGTCTCCATTTAATTTTTAAAATGAATACTTACAAATCAGAAGCTTTACACTCCAAAGGTTGTTCATGTCCCTTGGTCTCAATCAGCATGAATTATTACACCACTGCTTGCCTACTCTGTATCCAGGCTTAGCATGTCATCTACAGAAACTAGGAGCAAAATGCCATGGTATTCAATTAAGGGGAAAATAATAATAATAAAGCAAGGTTTCCGTCAGTTTATCCGCTCCTTGCACGTTTAGTAGGAGAGATATTAGACTTAACATTCCCTGAATCAAATGCCTCATCGGACTTGATTTCTTGTACCTTTTGCTTCCCACTCGCATCTTCACAACATTCTATTAGCGATATGTCGGCATTACTTGGGCTGCTTCCTGTCCTGGGATGATCCTGTTTGGAAGTTTCTGGTTTGTTGTTTTCAGGGGAATGATTCACTATATTTGACAATGGAGAGTACGGGTCATTGGAAGTGGACGGCGAAGCTTTGAACTTGTTTTCCATCTTTGTATGTTGTTCAAACATCATGCGGAGGCATTTCCCTTGTTCTTCAATTTGCAACTGCAATTTTCTTTGGTTCTGCATAAATGAAGTGGGATATTAATCGGAGATGCAAAACCGTCTGTGCATGAGACTGAGTAAAAGAATTACGGAAGTTTATTTATATATTATGTTTGATACTAGCTTGTGTTCCCATAATCCCTCTCATAATACAAGAAAAACAAAGCTGAGTTACAAGACTGCATACCTCAAGTTGCTCATGAAGGCACTTCTGGAGTTCCACCTGCAACCGCAATGCTTCTGTGAACCCCATACTCCTGCACATTTTAAAACTTTTCAGCCTGGTCAACTTTGCCTAAAATAAAAGTTTTTACTTTCTTTTTAACGGTGCAGGGCCTAAGGCTCCCACTTATCAAAGAGAAACGAGAACATTCTCAGGTTTCAAATATGGAAGCTCCTACCTAACCCAACCCCTACCCTCCCATCTGCTGAGACAACCCCAACGAAAAGCATTTACTTTATCAAGGGTAATAATTTATACAGGTTAGGAAGCTACTCTGTGGGCATTCAGTTTCATTCTCTACATATCTTTTCTTTCCCCCTAATGGACAGTCGTGTTAATCATCCACTGGTAAATGAATACGCAGGAAATACATAACAGTACAATTAGTAAATATATATATATATTTTTTTCTGTATTCAAAAAATAATAATAATAATACTTACGTTTTCACCTCTTCAGATTTCACATCTTCAGAAGGAGTTGATTTTTTCTCAGAGATTCCTGCCAATAAAACAAAATAAAACCAGCTTTTTAATCTAAGTATCCAATTATCAATTTCCCAGATAAACCAAGAACTCCAAAACAAAAGAACAAAAGAATGCAAATGATACATTGAAAAGACCACAAAATTATATTAAACAAATCGCATAAATGCTAGAAATATTATTCTCCAGGCAAAAATTTAGAGAGGACGACCAAAGGAAGAGATCATCAATATTCAATACCATTTGATGGCTCTGGTTTGTATCTGGCTGTTCTATATTTCTGAAAATTAATTATAAAAAAAAAAAAAGAGAGAGAGAAAATCAATTAAACCAATAAAATAAGCAACACGGTTCGTAAAGGAAAAGTAAACGACGTTACGTACCTGCAAGTGACTTTTCACGTGATAAATTGTCAAGTTAGGAACTTTCATCAGATTTAGGATACCTTTTGGAGTAGCTCCTGTACGTTAATAACGTGTGTGAGTCTATGTATAAAAGAAACTTCTGCTTTTCTGAGTCCTAAATCAAAACATACAGACACGGTTCACTCACTTTCACTGCCACCGAGATTGTTGACAGCTTCCACAAAGGCCTCATGAAGCTCTTGTGTCCAACGCATTCTGGATTTTGCTGGGGCTGCAGCAGACAATGGGTCCGAAACGGTGGAGTGTTCCCCGGTTTGTAATGGCTGATGTTGATAATTTTGGGGCTGCTGTGCCGTGGTATCATCTGATTGTTTAGGCACCTGGTAAATGACATAAATGTCAAACATGGGGAAAACAAAATAAAGGAATTTACAATAAGTTGAAACCTCGAAGAAAATAGCTAACATGGATAGACATAGCATTGCCCATTTGTAGTCCAGAACAACATTTAACAGGAATCAAAAGTAGACTCAGTTTTAGATTGTTTTCGGCACTATACTTTTACTTATAGCAAAAAGTAGAAGTCGAAGCACCATTTATGGGGGAATGCCTTCTCTCAAATTGAGATACAATTTATTTATTGAAATGCGCTTGCAAGGTTTTCACCAAGTCAAGTTGCAAAATTTTGCTTCTAACAAAAATGTAAAAATGCGTTGGTGTTTGTGCAAAGTACTTTTCTTAGCATTTTACGGAACACACTACTTGTATTGTTTCATGTCGTAGTAGTCCCGTATGGCTGTAAAGATAAACATGAAGCACCAGCTATTTACTCTCTAAAGGACAGGAAATCTATGTTATTGTTTTCAGATTCGTCAGATGATATGGATGGAAAATGCAACAAGCACTTAAAAGGCATCAAAGAGTTTCAGCAGTGCCCAAAAGACACCCGATCTTTTGACAAGTGGGTTTGAATTCACCTAAAATATTTTAGCAAATTTATTAAGATTAAATTGAGTTTGAAGCACACACCTCTGATTTGGAAACTGCTGCATTACCATTAACAGGCAGATCAGGAAAATATTGATCCAGATCATCACCAATGGAAATCAACGGATCCCAAGCTGACCAATCAGTCTTTTCAGCATGGTCTTCAGATGTAATGGCAATAGTTCTGCTTTCCACCTGGTCATTCTGGACAGATTCAAGTTCGGGGAAATCAAGAAAACCTTGTATTGGGTCTGGACACCAAGAAATGTCCTTATTCCCTCCAATGTGATCGTGAAATGCTGTAGGTTGTACTTCTGAAAAGGAAGAATGGAATGCAGGCAATGACCTTCCACCACTTGACTCGGAAACAATCGAAGAATTATGGGGATGCCTTTCATGAGGGGAAACTGAAGATAATGGAATATCATTTTGGAACCGAGACGGTGATGAAAACAAATGCCCAGAATACCCAGCATTGGAACTTAATGGCGAAGCCTGCCTTGTGGAGGCATTAAACATCGTTTTCTTTTGTGATGAAACCGAAAAAGTATCTGCCAGCTTCAAGTAGTTGTTCTCAATAGGGGTGGAGCTAATTGGAAATGATAAAGACATAGATTGAGAAAGCCCCCAAGTGGCTCATCTCCTCTGCATCTGATCCATAAAAAGACAAAGCCAGGCAAACAAACATTGTCATGGGTGTATCAAGAGTGGCAACCGGGTTTCATCAATATAACAAAAGAAACACATTTATTAAATGGTGTATCTATCTTAAGCCTGCATACTTTGCCAATTCTTAGGAATCACTCAAAAAGCATATACTGTAGACGGCACAATTCGGTAACTTAAAAAGACATGGCACTCTGTTTTCTATCGTATAAAACTTATATCTAGATTTCATATCTGTTTATTTGGTTAATGAAAGAACTTTTTTTTTTTCATTCCAAAAAATTAAGGTGAAAGCTACTAATCATCTGAAAGTCTGGAAATAAATAAACGCAGTTTCACTTTCACAACTTCTGAAAAAAAAAAAAAAAAAAAAGCCTAATATCATCTTTGCCTTCATCATATAGAAGGATAGCAAACCATCAACTCAACCACCAGTAACACAAAATTACCACCAAGAAACTACCATCTAAAAGCATAATCAGTGCAAAAAGTTTCAAAACTAGTTGGCAAAATACAGAGAAAAAAAGAGCACAGACACAGAAATCTGCAAAATTAAGACACAGTTGACCCAAAATTCCAGCTACAGGACCATAATTAATGAGCTCAACTTATGTACTCAACAAAATTACAGACGGAGAAAACATTAAAACATCAGCCGGAACTAAGCTTCTGTAGAATAACAATCATGTCCCGACAATCCAAATCAAAGCACCACGGATATGGTCCCTACCCAAAACCCAAAAAATAAAAAGTAAAAATCATTGAATTCTCAATTAACTAATTGCAAACATACCCAAGTCCATAAAACACCCAACAACAAAAACCCATTTCCAAAAAATAATAGATACCACCAAAATTCAGAACAAAAATCTAAATTCCGAAACAAATGAAAAGTAAGAGAACTTGGAAAAAAAAAAAAAAGAAAACAAAAACTGGGTATTGGATTGTCTTACCGAGGAGTTCGAGAAACTGGAATTTGAGGCCAAAGAAGCTGGACTTGATTAGAGAAAGAACCCAAAACTTTGGTGGGAACTTGAGCAATAAGAAGGAAAACACAAAAAGATGTTTTGGGATTTGTCTTGGTGACTTGGAACTCACAGAAACTCGTGCGGTACTGGAGAAAAAGAGGGTCCAACAGACATGGCCTAAGTTGTTGTTATGTCTCTTCCTCTGATTCTAAATTCCACGAAACTGCAATTGGGGGCTGTGTCAGGCTGAACTAGAAAAAGCGAAGCCTTTTTTTTTTTTTTTTCAATTTCTTTTTTCTTTCTTTCTTTCTTTTTTTTACCAAAATACTCGAGTTTTGGCCGTTTGATTTAGTTCCAGAGGCAACCAACGGTGTTGGGTTGACTTACCGAAATTGTTTTTTCTCATATAATTGATTGCAGAATGGCGGCCAAACGAGCTTTGGGGTTCCCTTTTCCAAAGTGGGCTTTTTGGTTTGGTAAATTAAACATAAAATATTCGGCGGTTTCGTAAATAGACAACGTAAGTTCTCTCCTTATTTTGTTTTTCCAATTTAATGAAAAAAAATGTCTGGATCAAAACAAGCTTATATTGGTGAGGTGATGTTTGTGCAAGTGGTTACAGGCTTATTTAATAACAATTTTATATTTAACTTTATTATAAAATAAATAGTTTGAATTTCATATCTAAATTATAAAAAAAAAAAAACTGTTTTGCAGAACGAATTTATATGATTCACACAATAGCTTTTTGTTTAATTTAAACGCTGTTATTGTTTTAAGACGTTTTTAACATCTTGTTAAATTCAAAGGGCCATTTACAAATTTTCAATAGTTGTCAAAGAAATAAAATTAGGGGATAAAAATGTCCAATGCCATTAGTTGTAAGTCAGTTTCTAATTTTAGCATGTATTGGTTTTAATTTGGATTTGGTCGATTGCTTCTTCCGTATTGCAACAGGAAATTGAAAGGAAACCCAAGAGCCTTTTTTTTATTTTTTTTATTTTTTTTATTTTTTGGTTATGAAGAGCAATAGATATTCTCATGTTATCATCATGCGATTATTCTCTATGCATATTCTAGCATCTTTCAACTACTGCCCATTGCTGGGAATTTTCCATGGATAATATGATAATGATCCATGAAAATTTTTGTGCTTGTACCCCGAGGCTAGACTGCACTTCCTCTTTGGCTCTAGCGTGGTGTCCAAGCATGGTATTCAATTTATATCATCGTTTAAAATTAAAAGACCTTGTTTAATTTCTAATAAAGTGCCATCCTCTTGACTCTGTCAAGATTAATAAATATTAAAATAGATATCTTACGCGTAAAAGCATGGATAATTATGCCAAATTACTTGAATTTCGGTCAATTTGATTAAATATTTTTGGGCTAATCTGAAACTAGTAGAATATTATAACATATAAGTTTTTCACAACATTGTAATTTTCTTTTACACTAAATAATATTAAAGTATTTGGATAATAATCAACCTAGAATTCGAACTTTTTTTATTATTAATATTGATGTTTAATCTAGACGGTGTCTCGAGCGTTTTCTATAATATTACTTATAATAACGAGACACTTAAAAGATAGAAATTAGTATTGTTTACGTGTCAAACCATCAATATCAAATAACATGAAGCATTAAATTTCAGATTTTGCATGCAACGGCTCTTTCCGTGTATGGATGGTGTTCTCCGGTCAATGTACTCTCCCCGTGTACCGAACCGTACATATCAAATCAATCGGGTTACTTGTCTGACGTGGATAATCTCAAAACGTGCCAACTGTCACAACAAATAAAGCCGGCGGCGTTGACCATATTTTTCCTTTAACAAGCGACCAGGCGCAGGTGATTTGCCATGTATTAGGATTTATTATATGATTATGCTTCTTACTCTTAACTATTTTTCAATTAATTTCTCTGTTTTTTCTTAAATTATAAAGGTGTATATGTTATGCTTGTTTAAGAGTTTCATTTTTTAAAAATGAAGAATTTTTCATTTTAAAAAAATAAATTTTCTTAAATTTTTATATTTAAATATTCAAAATTTTTTATTTTTAAAAATGAAAAAAAAGTTACTTTTAGATAAAGAAAATTTTTTACTCATTCAAATAACTTTTTACTTTTATAAAAAAATCCAAATAATTTTTTATTTTTCATATATAAAATTTTTTCATTTTTCAAAAATAAACCCTTTATCCAAACATACCAATAATTAAATTTAAAAACACCTTTTTTTTTTGTTTGAGGGAAAATTTTTGTTTCAATTTTATCCAACAAACTTTGTGGATAAGAAAGTGGAAAGAGATAAAAACCAAGTTTTTTATTTGATTTTTTTTTTTAGTATTTTTAATGTATTTTAGATGTATCAAATACTTTTATAAATTATTTAAAGCCATTTCTATCATTTGTCCTTTTTTCCCCCCAATCACAAAACGCACAAGAGATCAAATTAAAATAAGGTTTTAAAATTTTAAGGATATTTTATAATTTCTAAAAATAAAAAGTTAAATTGAAATTAATTAAAACTAAATATATTTATACACACACACACACCAGTGTAACTAGTCCGTTTATTAACCTCGTATCTCTCCAACATTTTGGTTTCCCAATTATTTGCCATTTCACAGATTTTTCTTTTCATTACAGTACTTTATTTTGAACTTTACAGAACAAAATCGAACATAGTTGTTATTATTATTATTATTATCATCATCGTTGTTGTCGCTGCCATTGTTAGTATTATTATTCTTACTTTTGTTTCTCATATTTAGTATCAGACGCATGCAAACAGCATCGAATTTATCAAATAATCCTAACCGTCATTTGCTCATATGTGAAGATGTTGATATAGTTTAATTATTAAGATCGATAAAATTGATGCTGAGTCAGTGCAACAAACAATTCAAACCAATAGAATCGAGGTTGATTACAATTATGCATCTGTACGTGTATGTGTGTATATATGTATATTGATTTCGTGGCGTGGGTGGTAACGCAGCCGCCTTCAAAATGCTTTCCACTCGCTAATTGTCTGTAAAGGTGTAACTTTGTAGAGGTGAAAGTCCGTAAAATACATTATACGCCATTGCATATGAGAAGCTGCACATACGGTACTGCTTTTTGCTAGTACATACGGCTTAGCATGCATATATGTATACACACACACACACACACTCACGATTTGGAAATTTTAATCCCCTGCTGCTGACAATTGTATAGATACGGTCAGATTGTGTCCTAGTTCTTCTATTAGTTCAATCCTCATATCATATTATACTAGATTTAATACGTGGCAAGATGTGTGACTACATACTGCGATGACATTAATAACTCGTAAAACATGAACCGACATTTATATATATATATACATACACATATATATCAATAATAATGGTAACACGTTAATGGAAATTTCTCCGGTAGAGCATATTGTGCATTACAATTTGTTAAAAATTTAACAATTTTTACCTATATATAGCATTATAAAAGATGAAAAAGACTAGAGGTATATGGCTATAATTTTAATTTTTAAATATCAAATTATACTGCATGAGAATTGTCTTTTTTTTTTTTAATTGGTAGAGATATATAAGATTACCTTATCAATTAATTGCATTCTTTCAATTAAAAGATGTCAATTCATCCATGTATGAGTTAGTTAAAAGTGAAGATTATTATTGATGTTTCTACATTATTTGGAAAAGATATTACTCTAAAAAGGCCTATCTATACCTCGATTGCTTACTGCATTACATTCATATTGCGTTTAAATACAATACAATTTTCATCCAAACACAAAAGTATTACATTCAAATATCAATTACATTACATTTTAAATCTAATATAATTATTATTTATCATTTTACTTTTTCTACTATTTTAACCAATCACATCACATGCTCTTTTTTTTTCTCTATTTTTTCCCTCTACTTTTTTTAATCATGTCACATATATATACAATTTAAATACTTTTCATCTAAACAAACATTGCATTTGAATACAATGCAAATATTTTTCATCCAAACGCATATTACATTTAATACATTATATTTAAATGCAATACAAACACAACGCATTACCTAAACGTCCCATTGATAACTTTCAACAAAACCCAACTGTATGTCAACACCCAACAATGTTTTTTTTTTTTTTTTTTAAACATTGAATATACATGTAAAAAGAATGTCAACTGCGAAAACTGTTAAATGGTTGAGACCTAGGAGAGCGTTGAAGTATGGGATGCAATCAAAAAATATTGGCCGTCCTTGGCCTCCACAAAAAAAAAAAAAAAAAAAAAAAAAAAAAAAAAAAAAAAAAAAAAAACTGCGTATAAAATATTCCTTTCAACTATTTTCTTCTCCCCCAAAAAATATTTGACCCACCTACAACAAAAATATTATTGGCATGACTCTTCTAGTCATTTCAACTCCTATATCCACAAACCTATTTCCTGCAACAGCAAACATTCATAGCCACCAGTTATTAGCAATTAAAGGATACTTCAATAATAAATCCCCAAGCGTTTAGCAAAGAAAGACAAGAAAAACAAATCATGATCAGGGTGGCTAAGCGAGTGATTAGGTAATATATAGCAAATAGCATATTTACGAAAGCTCCATAGTTATGAAATTTATCCGTTAGATAAATAATTTATTTACTTATAGTAAAAAAAACGTACATCTTGTAAATATAGAATTTTTACTTTTAACAGTATTGTAAATATATTATTTACTTCTTTTAGCGACTGTAAATATACCTCTTTCTTCTTTCGGGCTCCCCATTTGTAGTAAGATTCAACGAAATTCCATAATTTTTCTAGGTTAGCATATGATTCTTCTAGGTTAGGACTAACCGTTTTTGTTTCTTATCTCTGCACCTTTCACTTCCACATGAGCAGCTAAATGCTTCGATAGGATGTTCTATGTCATCAAAATCAATTCCATAGTCCTGTGAGGAATGTAAACTGATCATCTCACTAACAAAAATATATAAGACAGCCAATTGATTGGAATGGTATTTGAATTCTAAATAATTTATAATAATCGATTAACTCATTTGTACCTTTATGTATAATTTTATATAACATAATACTATTTCTTATTCACTTATTAAGTTACAAATAATTTTACATAAAATAAAATCAACTAGACTGTTTCATTAGAGATGATACATGAATCTATATATATTTATATAAATAGGACAAATGCATGGAATACCATTGGAAGAAAATGGTAGAAATAAATTGCAAGGGTCAATAAAATAAAAATTCCACCTACCCAAGTTAGCTCCTCCAAAGCAGCCACTTTCCTAGTTGTAAAAAAGGCAAGCTGCACAGACGGAAGAAGCCAGCTTGCTTAGAAGTGCCTCGTAATTGATAAATAATATATTAATGCACACGTTAAAAAGGACCATTGAACATGTATTTGATTCATCAAACCACCTTAATTTAATTTACGATCTCAATAGTTCACGAATCAAAAGTCCGGAATGAAATGAAATTTTAATTTAAAACTAGTTGATTTAATTATAATTTTTATTGATTTTTAAAAAAAAGATAAAACTGAAACTAAAACTTTAAATCTGAGTCAATGAAACAAACGGGATCTTAAAAATTAAATTAAATTAAATCAAATATTTTATTTTAGTTTATCTTATTTTGATTTATATTAAAAATTATAAAAATAAAAATAATTTATATTAAAAAGTAAACTAAAATAAAAATAATTAAAATAAATTTTATCAAATTAAACTAAATTAAAATTAGCTTAAATAATTTAATTTAATTTATATTAAATTAAATTAAATTAAATGAAACAAAATTAAATTAAATCAAATATTTTATTTTAATTTATCTTATTTTGATTTATATTAAAAATTATAAAAATAAAAATAATTTATATTAAAAATAATATTAAAATAAAAAATTAAAATTAAAATAATTAAAATAAATCCTATCAAATTAAGCTCAATTAAAATTAATTTAAATAATTTAATTTAATAAATTAAATTAAGTTATATCAACCAATAATCAATTCCAAAATTTATGTAAAGCACAATGATTCACTTTTGTTATATTTCTTTTAAAAATCCGTACTTGACGGTTTAAATAGAGATGACTATTTGCATATAAAGCAAATAGGTTTTTAATAGAGATGACTTTTGTTATTTTACCAAAAAATAAGTTATTTAATTCAAAAAGGAGCAAAAGTAATTGATTTTTCACGCACTAACTTGAAGTCAAAAGTCAAAGGAGTAGGGACTAGACTCATAATAACATGATACTTTTTTTTTTTTTTTCCTGGTTAACATGACACTAGTTTGAAAAGTGGAATAATCTATTAGCACAAATTCAGACTGTTTGACAATCTTGCGATCAATTTCAAAATTGATCACCTCTCTTTTTTCCAAGGGGAAAAAAATATATATATGGACTCATTTGAAGTGGATTTTTAACCCACCTCTATAGATTATATATATTTTTTATTTTATTATTAAATTTTTTTCCCAAATTTTATTATTTTAATTAATTTTAATCTTCAAAACAAAAATTCCATTCTTCTCATTCAAGCCCTGAGATGCATACATGCAAAAATAGTGAAGAACAAAACAAGTCAAGTCCATACATGGTAATAATGGTGATCGGGTGTCTCCACTTCCACCGGAACGTCAACCAAGTTTGCATCTGAGCATCTGCAGTGAATAAGAGATATGTGAGTTTCTGCCAAACTAACCCTGTTGGGTATAGTGGAAAAAAATAAATAAATAAAAATATTTGTACTACTGGCACTAGGATTCTTCAAAAGTAGAATATTTTGGGTCGTGTTCCTCTATGTCAATAGTGAAGAGGACAAGCATTTTCTAATGTGTAATGCTAAACATACCACCCTTAATATCAAAAAAATTTTATTCTAATGTGTAATGCTAAACATACTACCATTAATATTAAAAAATTTTTAATATCAACTTACATAACAGTGAATTTTTATTTTTATTTTTTATCTTTATTTATTATTATTATTAAATATAATTAATTAATATGACAGTTTTCAAATATTTATTAATAAAAAAATCATAATTTATATATCACATGTTACTGTTAAAAAATTTAGATTAAAGTTAAATGAGCTTAGAATTATTATCTTCGGATTCACATGCACGAACCATAGCAATCATCAATTTGCAACAACAAGCCAGGGAATTGGTAAAAAATATGGGGTGCATTTGGTTCATGCTTTAAAATGAAAAATTTTCTTGTATCGCAAGGAAAAGTCACTTTTTATTCTCTGAAAAAAATTATGTGTACTTTTTTGTAATTCTGAAGAAGGTGAAATCTCCAAATGGCGTTTCGATAGATAGTAGAAAAAATAATTTGATAATTAGTTTTTTTAACAATTTTAATAAAATCTTATCATATTTTAATAGGATACAAATACATATTTGTTCCTCTATTAAATATGAACACATTGGAAAGAAACAATCATTCTATTCGGAGATAAAATAAAAAAATTCAGGAATTTTAAAACTTAAAATAGAAAAGAAAAATTTTTTAATTTGAAAATTTTACCGCACGAACTAGGTATAAAATGGAAATGAGTAGAGGGGAAATAGATGGAAGGGTTGACTCTGAAAAAGGACATTTTTTGCATCTTATTTCTATAATAAAATGAGCTTTTGGTTACAAGCAAACACCATTTTCATTTTATTTCTAAAATGAGATGGGCCAAGCACGTAAAACAAACAGCTCCTAAGTGCTGTGGATAAAGAAAAATGCTATTCACAAGCTGGCACAGAATAAGTTACCTATGGTTTATAAATCTGGCAACATTTCCATTAAATGTGGCATCCAAACAAAGTGCCTCCTCATCCCTTAGAATTCCTTCAGTGCCCCAATCGGCATCCAGTGTTACTGGATACGTATGCCTCTCTTTGCTAATTCCCATATTCCGCTCGTACAACTCCGTATTGGTCAATACTTCTCCTACGTATTCACAGACGAATGTTCCTTTGGGCAATGCCTCAAGTGGTCTAACACCCCAGCCTTTTCCTTCACGAGTCAGGAACACCTGAAGCATAAACAGCATCTACTCAATATCCGGACTTACTTAGAGAACTAACATAACAACAAGAACATTAAGAACAACAGATTCTAATTCTTATTGCTACTGATAAGAAAATTAATTAAATAGATGGGAAAAAAATCCACTTGTAAACATATGGTACCTCTTGGAATTTTGACTTGAGTTCTTAGGTAGTAGAATAAGCGAAAAGTCTACGACTTTTCAGTCCATGTTTGAAAATTATTTTTTGAGGAGCTTAATATGACAAAAATGGTTTTAACCTTATTAACAACAAATAATCATGTTAGGATTAGGTTTACAAAATTTTGTTGAAGATCTATTATAAGTTTCAAAGTATTCTTAGAAGAATCTTCTTAAGAAGCTACGACTTATATTTTTAAGTTTTAACTAAAAGTTCTTCTAATAGGGTCAAAAATCTTTTGAAAAGACATCCATACACTCATGTAAGCAGTTTGGAGCCATATAAGAAGCTATGGCTGAAACTGACCTGCAATTTGCATGAAATGCCTCGTTGGACAACTCTGTTTCCACATTGCATGTCACATCCACATTTTCTCCAGCATTCTTTTATAAACTTCCTGATCAGGTGTCCCTTGCATCGCTCGCGAGAGTAGTCATTCTTAGCCTTCTCAAGTGGGCAGTCTTTACAGTAAACAAAATGGCGTTCTTGTGGCTCATTTTGCATAGTCATACACTCTCTTAAAAACTCTTCTTTTAAAAGGCCTTGTGGTGTGTAGGCAAACTCTCCGCCAGTTTCACGGGCACAAGCACAAGGAATTGATGACGAAAGACAATCTCCGGAACAATTTGAGCAGCAATCCTCATCCACAATCCGGGCCAGCGAAATATTTATATTAGCATTTTGGTAGATAATATTCTGAGGAATGTAGTTAAATTTAGGAAGTGTCTCATTGCCAATATCATCCACCAATGATATTTTCACTTTCTCCGTCCCTTTTGTAATGTCATCTAGAAAATTATATCGTCTTTTCTCATCATGAATAAGAGGTTGTGTATCTCTATACTCACTATTTGAAGCAGCAAAACCAATGCTTAGAAATCGTTTCCTTTCTTCTGCAACATGACGGCCATGGGCATCACCAGTTTCTCTAATCACTCCAGCAGGATAATTAGAAGAATTAAAGCCCAGCTTCAAATAACTTTCACATAAATCTTTCAATAGCTTCCGCACTGAAAACTGGTCACCTGATATCTTGTTTGATCTGACAGATTTTTCCTCCATGTGTTGCACAACATCATCAAATCTTGGCTTCTGGAAGTTTGGCTGTGCAAGAGCAGAATCACAATTCAACAAAATCTTCACTTCTCCCATGGACGAAGAAGCAATTTTTAACTTAGTTTTAATAATTCCACTACGACTGCTTTCAGAAGAACCATCTTTGATCTGCTTAGACGACAGACTTTTAGACAAATCTGGATTAACTAAAGAAAGACAAAGCAAGAAAGTGAGTTATTAATCAGTTAAAAATACTTGAAACAAATACAGAAGAAATTTCAATGTCATGGACGTGTACAATATCCTGAGGACTGAAATTGTAACAAAATAAAAGGAGTATGTTGGAAAGAATCACTAGACAATTTGCATTTGGTCAAACCATCGAAACCAAAAAAACTTAACTCAATTTTTGTTTTTGTTTTTCATTTTTTATTTTTTTTGTTTTTCCTAAAATATCAACTGATTTCATTATTCATTAGTTTAAATTAAAACTTAAAAATCAAACTTTAAAAATCTATACTTTTACATATACAACAAGTCCAAGTAAGATTTTTTTTTTATTAAACAGAATTTCAAAAAAACGAAATAAGGTCAATCTTTTTTTTTCCCCCTAAAACATTTCAAGTTTTTACATTTATTAACTTTGATTAGTCAAACTTACACTCAACTCTAATCATGTTTTTCAACTCAAACCTACCAACCAAACGCAGGTACCTGAAATGGGCTTTTTAGAAAGTGCTGAGTCGTTAACCCGTTTTTTATCAGCGTTTAACTTTGCCAAACCTCTCTGGTGAAGTTCACTCGATACATTGTCTCTACGGACAAGAGAGCAGCTAGGCTGATTAATGGACTCTTGAACAAGTCTTGCAGGTGATTCTCTCGAAGACTTTGGTTTTTTATCTCCATGAAGCACTAGAGGTTTAGATTCACTAAAACGTGGTTGAGAAGATTTCAAGATTCCTTGTCTGGAAATCGTTAGAGAGGGTTTCCTAACTTCTGAATCCGTCTCTTCCCCTGAGTAAGTCAATGTAGGAGAAGCAAGTTCTTCCTTTCCAACCAATTTTTGTCTTTTAGCCGGTCTTCCAGACCCATCATGCCCTTCAAAACTTCTAGTACTATTATTCTGCTTCCCCTGGTAAGGGAAAGGCACACAAAAACATTAAGCAAGATATTTAACAGGGTAAAAAAGAAAAAAGAAAAAAAAAAGTAAAGAACAAATATTTATAGATGATTGAGCAAAAGTTTTCCACTGTTGACTCTTGGTAAAAGATGACATAATGTGATAACTATTGATGCCACAAATCGATCAACATTAGTAAAAATTTGACAAGCGGGTGGTTTTTTTTCTTCCAATTGGGTTTAGATGGGAATGCAAATGTGAAAAATTTCTTAGACTTAGGAAGCTGATTTCCTAGCTAATTTGATTTGATACGGAATATATGGGCTGGATTGCGAGCTGGTTTTAAGAAAAATAGTGCAGGTTTTAATGTACTAATATAATACTACTTCAAGTGCTTTATCTACTTTTATTATTAAAGCATTAAAAATGGTAATGTAGTAACGATTAAATGAATAGTCACTACATCAATAAATAACAATGAAAATACTAAAAATTTAACATTTATAGTAATTGATATCAAATCTACCACTAAGCATTCGTTTACTTTTGCTTTTAATTTCAGTCAATAGAAAAACAAAAACAAAAATAATAGCTTTTTAATAAGCATTTGAAATCACATATTAAAAAAAAAAAAGAAATAAAAGCTTTAACATGTCAAAACAATTTTTAAAATTTTAGAATGAAGTTTTAATATTTTACTAAAACTAATATACAAGTTTCAAAGTCTACTCAAACGAGTTTGTTTAGAAGCCACATTTTTGGTCTTTTTGACAGAACGACTTAGAAGTTGCTTTTGACTTTTTAAATCCACAATCTACTTCTGAAGTGTTTGTTTGAATGATAGATTAGAAGAGCTTTCCATCTACGCTAGAAAATATGACTTAAAAAAAAAAAAATTTTTGAATAAACTTTAAAACTTATATCAAAGTTTAAGTTTAAGTTATATATTATAAATTTTTATTTTAACATACTTATTATTTATTTGAAAATTTAAAAATCATTTTGACCTTAAAAGCTTTTTAAAATGTAGTTTCCAAACACTTACAGAAAAACCTAACCTTTTTTTTTTTCTTCTTCTACTGACTAAAAAAAAAGCAAAAACTCTATCAAACGGGTCACTGGAAACTCTTCTAGAGATACAAAGCACTTCTAACACATTATTCAAACATTTTTAGAAGTAGTTTTTGAAGACATTAGCTAAAACCAGCTTTCAGAAAACGGTTTGAAACAGACTCTATATACCACAAATAAAATATTGCGCTTCATTGGAAAAACTCAAATATCAAAAATTGATATTGACACGTCAATTTGGTACTCTATTGAAGATGTTCTAATATTTTTAGGAAAAAAAACGCACATAAGAGGGTTTTCTTTTTTTGGGCATAGTTTAAAACCAAATTTAGAGGCAAGTAAATGAAGAACCTTTTTTTCTTTATGCTCAAAATATTCATCAAGAAGAGTTCGGTAGTTGTCTTCAGCAATGTGTGTCCAATCGTAATCATACACTTTTAACAGATGCTTCAGAATTGGTTTCACCTCTTTGTCAGGAATTCCTAACGCCCTCGTTACATTCAAGGCCTTAGTTTCAGGTTCATCAACCATTGTTGAAGAACAATGAACTTGGGACAAGCTTAAGGCACTTTTCCTGCTTTCTGCCAAATGATGGAACTTAAATTACCTGCAAAATTTTGGGTCGTCAGTTGAGCATTCTCCTAATTAAACGAGACAAAAATTTTCCCCCATTTTTTAGCACATATAACAGAAGAAAAGTCTAATCTTTCAGGTCTTAGGAAACTAGTCGACATGAAATATCTGTCTTCAATTTCTATGCTTATTTCATCTTTATAAAATATATATATATATATCTTTCACACATCCAAGAAGTTGGAACCTAAACTTATACCTAAATTAACCCCATAAAAAACATGCAATTCAAGTTAAACCATCATCTGCAAGGAACAAATTTTCCCCCTTTTTTTTTCTTTTATTCTAAAGTATCTTCTTTTATCAAACTCTTCTGAAATACATCTCCAGGAACCTATAAAAGAATAACAGTAACACACAAAATTGTTAAGTTAAGCCGCAAAGAGCACTGAAAA
The DNA here is from genome assembly GCA_035233585.1 of Antiaris toxicaria. Lineage (NCBI taxonomy): Eukaryota > Viridiplantae > Streptophyta > Magnoliopsida > Rosales > Moraceae > Antiaris > Antiaris toxicaria. The sequence goes on along the minus strand of CP141153.1, from coordinate 4,653,005 downwards.
GAAAACAAAATATATATATATATCAAATGACTACATAGTCGAGAAAATCATGTGAAATTAACTCCGATTTTTAATCTCATTAGTCCCCGTTTACTTCCTCTGTTCATGGCAATGTCAGATACGGAACGAAACCAAAATCGCCAAACAAGAAAAACGAAAAACTCTGGTTGGAAACTGAGAAAGAAGAAAAGTCGCAGGTGAAGAAAAGAGAAAATATTACGCACAAAAGAGAATGACGATCCATTTGTTCCCTTACTTGAACCGCAAGCATAAATCCATAAAGAAAACCAAAAGACGAAAAAAAAAAAAAAAAAAAAAACCACCGGAATACTTACAAGTACTCTGTTTGGTTCCGAAGAAAACGAAGGAAAAAGAAAAGAAAGCAGTATCTCTTCCTTCTATTATCATCAAGAAACGAGCCGAAGAACACGAAGCGAAAGCCAAGAAAACCCACGGGAGATTGTATTGGGGAAAGAGTGTGTTGGGAAGAGAGTGGGAGAAGTTGGAGAGTCGGCCGGTGTAGGAGTGGATACAGGAGATTATTCTTCACTTTATCAAATGCGGATACGTAGCACGGTAAGGAGACCGCGATGCGGGTTTATTTAGTTATGATCAGCAATCGTACGGTCTTCTTTCGGTTTCCGGGGTTTGGGATCGTGATTTGGTGATGGTGCGCATTTAATGTTTTGGAGTAGAGTACAGGGGAATATTAGCTCATCAGTCATCAGCCGATAGAGCGTGGCCATCTCCACGTTGTTGTATTGCGGCCGAGGACAATTTGTGGGGTAGAAAGTGGGCCTCACTCATAAAGCCCGAGGTTTTTTTTTTTTTTTTTGGTGAAAATGGCGGAAAGCCATTGGGATCATTTGTAGCTTTTCTTTATTTATTTTTACTTTATTACTTAAGATTGGGATTCAACCTATAAGGTTTATAATGAATCGTATGTGAGATTATCAACATGTGACAATGAAATTTATAGTACAATATTTAAAAAAAAAAGGCAAAATTTATTAATAGATAATCTAATAAACGTATTACATTGTATTGTATTTAAACACAATGTGTTAAATATATTTTGTATTTAAATTAAAAGTATTTGTTCTACATGTGTTTAATCTCCCATATGAAATTTATAATACAATAATTTAAAAAAAAAAGAGGCAAAAATTATTAATAGGTAATTTAATAAACATATTACATTCGTATTATATTTAAACGTAATATATTAAATGTATTTTATATTTAAATTTAAAAGTATTTGTTCTATATTTGAATACTTAGATAAAAAGTATTTAAATTGTATTTTAGAATTGAAAAGTTGATGTGATTGGTAAAAATAGATGAGAAAAGTGAAATAAAAAAAGAATATTATGTGAATAAAAAAATTATTTTTAAAATACTCTAAAATAATAAATATATTTGAGGTATTATTAAAAATCATTATATTTAAACATAAAATTTTTGTATTTGAATAAAAGTTATAGTATATATAAATAAAATGTAAACATAATACTATAAACAAATAAATCATACTACCCTCTATAAAAAAAAAAAAAATTGTGACAGTTTTTGCACATCATCATGTTAAGAATCTTTTTAAAAATAAATAAATAAAAGAGGGGCATATTGTATGCTTATGAGTTGGTCATTGCCATGGTCGGGAATTTCTGGGTGAGTTTTTTTATTTTATTTTATTTCCTAATTAAGGAAGGAGTTAAAAATATGGTACTTATATTGATTAGGATGGACCTCATTTGAGTTTTCTTAAATATTATGTGTTTTAATTAAGAGAATCGTTGTTTCACTTATCGAGTATAAAGGACTTCCATCATAAAGCGGTGGACTCCACACATGTTGATGAGTTACTGTAAGAAGTGGAACCCAATTCTGATAGCAGTAGATCACCAATGTTTAATCAATGATTGCATTATAAAAAAAAAACACACACACACACACATAGACATCAATTATTGTTGTACTCAACACAGTCAACATTTTACTTGTGATTTATATTTTTTTTTTCATGAAATGCCAGTGTCAAAAATGAAATTAATGACTTTATGTTCTTTTTTAACTAATTAAGGAGATGTTTGCTAAATGTTTTTTTAGTACTGTTATATTTAAACACATCATAATTTTATATCAAATATAAAGTTTTACATTCAAATATAATCTTATTTAATAGTATTACAAAAATAATTAATATTCAAATGTTTTTTAAAACAATCACATCAGTTTTTTAATTTTAACTTTTTATCTTTACTTTTACCAATCACATCAACTTTTCAATTTTAAAATATTTTTCATCCAAACATACATTTCATTCAAATACAAAATAAATAATTTTCAACCAAATACAACATTCAAAAAACAAATTATATTCAATTATAATTAAAACGTAATACGTTTACCAAATGACTTATAAGTTCCAATTGTATAACTCTATTATAAAATATAAATTCAAACCCCCTGGCTTTCACGTATTTAAATATATATATATATATTATATAATCATATTGAGGCTATCTTAGTGGATGAGAAGGAGGGGAAGTGAGATGGTTTAAGTAGGAGCGTTTTTAATTGGAAATCTATAAATGAGTTCATTTCTAGCAAATAAATGAAAGCCTACCCGCACATCCTAGTAGAACTTTTTCAAAAAAAATAAAATTAAATTAAATTAAATGATTACTGGATTTTAGAATTATTTACATTTTTGCACAAATTTTTACTTTATTTATAAGACAATTGTATGTATTTGATACGGTCACCAGTACATCTTTTGCTAAAAAAAATATTATGCGCTTTTTTTGACAAAATAAGTAAAAGAAAAAAAAAACTAATTGAGATATTTTTCAAGAATAAAAAATGTAAAATACAAAAACTAATTGAGATAATTTAAAGGTTTTTTTTTTTTTCCTTCTAGGACCAAAGAGACCATCTTTATAGTTAAAAAGTCTTTCAACTAAACTCAGAATGCATGAGTTTAACATCAAAATGGTGTCAAACCACTTTTGGTTCATTTGATTCAAAGTTGAATCTGTAATAAAATAAAATTTTTAAGTTCAAATTAGTTAATTTAATTATAATTTTTGGTGACTTTTTAGATAAAAAAAATTGAACTCAGGAATCTGAATTTGAACTCGTGAATCAAACGAAAACTTTAGATTATATTCATAAATAGACAGCAATTTAGAAAAAATATATATTAAAAAACAGTTGTAAAAAATTAAATTAAAAAATCTCACATTTGTCCAAGATATACATTGCTATTTCCCAAAAATAAAAAAAATAAAAGAAAAGGAATGAAAGCCATTACCTTTAGAAGTTGATTTTGACTTCTAAAGTTTAAAAGTTTTCTTAAGAGTAATTGAATAATTTTCAAAAGAATTTTGAGTTTGAAGTTAGAGCCCCAAAATGAGACTTTCTAAAAAAAGTTATTTCATGAAGGTTTTAAAATTTATATCATAATCGTCTCGCTAATTACTTCTAAAAACATGTTATTTCAAACACTAATAAAATGTCCCAAACTTTTTCTTTTAAACAAGAAAAGATAAAAAGTCACAAACGTTTACTATTTTTTTTTTTCTATAAATTCTAATGTTTAAAACATGAGCAAAACGTAATTACAATTATAACTTAGTGATAATATTATACATATATTCACTTAAAAATACCGAATTTGAACTCCCACCTCAAATTATTATTAAAAAAAAAAAAAAAAGCAAAGGCTATACGTTAACTGAGCTTGGCTGTAGGTTTTTATTTGTTATTTTTAGGCCCAGTGGGTCTGGGCTAAAACAAACGACCCATTTACACATTGGTGTACTGGTCTCCCCTCCAGAAAGTTGAGGACTGTATGACTGATTTCTACTTTGGAAAACAGAAATAGTACTAAATAGTATTTTTACAAAATTAAAAAAAATGTAAATAAAATGATTTTAAAATATTTAAAATAAATAACAATAAAAAAAATTTATGGGAAAAGTAATCTTTTTATAAGAAATAAATAATATCATTTTTAAAAAAGAATAAATAAATAATATCTAATAAATTTGTTATCTACTATTATTTATTTTAAATATTCAAAAAACCTATAATTTATTTAAATTATTTATTATAAAAATTCTATTTATCTATAATGATTTTTAAAATTCCATGTTATACAATTGCATAATAGTTATGGTAACGATGTAACTTTTTTGTTATTTACAAACATATTTTGGAATTACTTTGAAAGTTGGTAGCCTCTTTGACTATCTTGTATGCCAAAGCATGTGACTTGGTTTTGTATGTTTCATCCAAACAACACTTTCTTCACGAGCAAACTTTTCCCCCTAACTTTTAGAGTTTGCGATATCATGGTTTCGTAATTTACAAACGTTCAAAATGAAGCACTTATGGAGCGTTTAACAAACGTATTGTGTTCACATTGTATTTGAATATAATACATTGAATATATTTTATATTTAGATGAAAAGTATTTACTTTATATTTTAATGTAATATATGTTTAGATAAAATGTATTTGAATTATATTTTAGAATTGAAAATTAATGTGATTAGTAAAAGTAGATAGAAAAAATGAAATAAAAAGAAAATATGATATGAATGAAAAAAAAAATTATTTTTAAAATAATAAATATATTTGAGATATAATTGAAAAATATTGTATTTTAATAAAAAAATTTTATATTTAAATGAAAATTATATTATGTTTAAACACAGTAAAAAATTGTAAACAAACGTTTAATATCCATAAATTAGTCAACGGAGAATGTGAGCACGAATGGCCGTCAGCAGAAGAAAATTTAAAGCAGGGCCCCACTAGCATCCACCACAACCAATTGGTCGGTAATCGGTAGATTCGGTTACGTCTAAAGCATGCACAAAATTATTGGGTCTAAATGTGATTATATCATAACATCACAATGATCTAGGAATATCCAAAGTGGACTTAAGGACCCCACCCACCAAAAAATAAAAAATAAAAAATAAAAAAACAACAATATTTTGGAATAAATCTTCAAAATTTTCACACCCAATTGCTACTGCCTATTGCTAGTTCTAAGTTTAGTTAAGATCATGGTTGGAAAATTCTAATTTTTTTAGATTATACATGATATTGTTTTATAATCGTTCAATAAACTTGAAAAATAATTTTTTGTATTGAAATTTTTATTGATAAAAAAAAATAACGGTTTAGTCTCTTTCTTATCATCTAGTGAAAAAAAAGACGGGAATATAAAATTTAGATATTTTATAGAAGAAATCTATAGATTTGATAATGAGTCATATGTAAGTAATCTTCTCTAAACACTATAACAAAACCCGATTAGGAGAAGTAGCTTCACAATTTGGATTTGGTGTATTTGGCAGCCAACAGGAGACACCATAGGGGGAGTCAAAGCCACACAAGAATGGCCGTCAATATTCCATTCTGATCCTTTTTATCATGCTACACTACCGTTGATTGCCTATCAACACAAACTGAAGTGGGGAGCCTCTGAAGTGGGTGAAAAAAATGCCCAATATCCAAAAGGGAGGCTTTAAAAAATGCTCCAAACTCACAATTTATCACTTAATTTAGACCAACCAAGTGAGCCAATGCGGGGAAGAAAATGGAGAAGCATGTCTTCTTCTTTCCTTCTCTCTTCAATTGTCCGCATGCATTGTTGACCCCATATTATTCGCCCCAATAGCAAGCCAAATTCCAAATTGGAAGTAGGCGGTTTCACGCACTATCACAATGTCAGGCGTGGACCGGCCCATAAAAGTTTGTTTCCACTAGGATTTCCCAGCATTACTTAAAAAAATAATAAATAAAAAAAAAGAGAGAGAGAGAATTTTGGATTTCTTCTTTTAGCAACTCATTAGGTAAAGCTTACTATTGCAAAACTAATTTATGTGGAATATTTGGTATCTAATATTCTGCAAACTCTGCGATCATCATCCACGGCAGTCCATCATCTTTCCAGCTAAGTGACATTGAATTTGATTGACTTTAATGCCAATTGTTAAAAATCTATTAAGCACCATTTATCATTGCAAAAAAGACTTGAAAAAGGAGAGGGCCTAAGGATTTACTCACAACTTATCTTCTAATCTTTTAGTATAGGACATTCAATATCCTAACATTTTCACTATAGTAAATATGGTTATAAAGATAAAGAACAACGTGTTTAGATAATTCTTAAGAAAGTAACGAATCCACACAAATTATATAGATTTTTCACAAAATAGATCTTTCATATACCGCGGTCACTCTAATGGAAAGGATTAAAACTTTAAAAAATTATCGAGAAGAACGAATAATAATTCTAACTGATTTTCCCATATATCCTCTGTCTCGTCAACTTGTTTCTTTCCTGCAACTTGTTTTAGTGCTTAAAGTGGTCACATATAAAATTTGCAAAGTCTAACACTTCTCTCTATATCCAAAGACGTGGGTACCTTGCTCTATGTATACCCTATGTTACCTAGCCGATGAAAGTGACACAATCTATCACAAGTCCAATAGGGTTCTTTCCATATCCAAAGCGTGAGTTTAAGGCCTCCAACTAGCTAGTCTAGGCTAGAGAGAATTTGATCTATAAGTAGCCTGAAACGTTTTTCATATTTCACTTCACTTGCCCCATATTCTAAGTTAACTCCACACAAAAAATGTTATCCTCTTTGGTTCTCATTAGAGTTCTCTCTCTCTTTTCCAATTTCTTATTTCTTGCAACACAAGGCAGATTACATGGTTATGCCGAACTCAGCCATTTGAGTGCAGTATCTAGGATTTCACTGCCGCCTTCTCCCGCACCCGAGGCTGCTAGCCCAAGTTCAGCCAGCCCAAGTCCTAACAGTGCGGATTCCCATCATAAGACCAATATTTTCAATGTGATATCTTTTGGTGCAGTTGGGGATGGTGTTGTTGATGAAACTCAAGCGTTCAAGATGGCTTGGGATACCGCCTGCCAAGCAGAAGAACCGTCAATTATTCTCGTTCCTCACAGCCACACTTTTATGATACAATCTACTATCTTCACAGGGCCTTGTAGATCTTCAGGCCTCACATTACAGGTAATGATTCTTACATGTTAAAGAAAAGAGTAAACAATACAAGCACCGTATTTTCTTCCATTTTCTTCGGTATTTGACGCAGTGACATTTTTTTGGTGGGTGCTTGAAATGGGAAGATTGACGGGACAATGATGCCGCCGGATGGGCCTGATTCGTGGCCAAAAAATAACAGTAAGAGGCAATGGCTTGTTTTCTATAGAATCAATGGAATGTCAATGCAAGGAGGTGGTGTTCTTGATGGGAGAGGACAGAAATGGTGGGATCTTCCTTGCAAGCCTCATAAAGTAAGCCACTTTTTATGCTTCGACATCTTATAAATATCGACCATTGTGAACTCATTACTAATTCATGTTCGTCCCTTGTTCAATGGAACAGGGGATTAATGGAACAACTCTTCCTGGTCCCTGTGATAGCCCAGTTGTAAGTCACAATATAGAGTAAAATTTTAGTCCCTTATTTAGTACCATAATTTAGTACATATTATTTGAGGACTTATCTGTATATTGACTTTGTTTTGCAGGCAATAAGGTTCTTCATGAGTTCGAATTTGATAGTAAAAGGATTAAGAGTCAAGAACAGCCCCCAGTTCCATTTCCGGTTCGACGGTTGCCAAAACGTCCACGTAGAATCGCTCACAATAAAAGCATCTAGTCAGAGTCCCAACACTGATGGAATTCACATAGAGAACACCAACAATGTGGAAATATACAATTCACTTATCTCGAATGGTGATTTTTCATGCTCTCATTTGATATGTTTCTATTCTACATGTTGCACTCAAAAATCTCATATTTCCTCTTTGCTCAATAACCTTTCTTGCAGGAGATGATTGTGTGTCAATTGGAGCTGGTTGTTACAATGTAGACATAAGGAATATCTCTTGCGGTCCAAGTCACGGAATAAGGTATTAGCCGTTGCTCGAAAACTTAGCTGTTTAGTTCTTACTGGTTATTGCTCTCTATTAACCATACAACACCAAATCGGCTTTTTTTTTTATTTTTTATTTTCCAAAATGCAGCATTGGAAGTCTTGGCATGCATAATACCCGAGCCTGTGTTTCAAACATCACAGTGACGGATTCAGTCATTAGAAACTCAGACAACGGACTTCGAATCAAAACATGGCAGGGGGGATCAGGAGCTGTGTCTGGCATAACCTTCCGCAACATTCACATGGACACAGTCCGGAACCCAATCATTATAGACCAGTACTATTGTTCCACCAAAAACTGCCCCAACCAGACCTCTGCGGTGTATGTGTCAGATATATTGTACTCAAACATCAAAGGAACATATGACATAAGGAGCCCTGCTATGCATTTTGCTTGCAGTGACTCTCTCCCTTGCACAAACCTGACTCTTTCCGAAGTTGAGCTGCTTCCTTCACGGGGGCAATTTATGTCGAACCCGCTATGTTGGAATGCCTATGGGATTATGCAGACACTAACTGTACCTCCAGCTTTTTGTCTGCTGGAGGGAATTCCGGATATAGTGCAGGAGAGTTACGTCGATCAATGTTAACTGATTTGGCTTAGATTGTCACCCTAGTAGATAGTGATACTAAACTAAGAGCAAAACTAGCTAGCTTCACAACGTACAAGTGAATAAGAAGCATGAATTAGTATTTCATATAGCTACTGTGGTTACAACTTTGTTGTTTTTCTTCTCTTTTCATTATGTGTGTTTCTCCAAAGTGAAGCACGCAAAATCAGATTCTCGTAATTTGATGATATTTAACAGAGCCAAGAAAATTTAAATAAGATTACAGTCGGTCTGATTGTCGTGTATTATTTAGTTGTTAAGGGAAATTACAAAGAAAATGCAAGTTCAAATTTATGAGAAAGTAAAATAGCACTTTTACTTGCAAAACAGAATTAGGAGGTAAACTAGGCAGTGAATGAATTCAAATTTTGCGAGACTCTTTTCCATTGAAGTGGGAAAACATCATCACTAAGTTATTTTGACAAGCTCAAGCCAAAAAAAAAAAAAAAAGGTTAATTTGACATGCAACTTATTGGCCCAAGAATTAAATATCTGCTTTTGGTGCTTCAGATTTTTCCTTTTTCCTTACCTTTTCTGGCCTGGTGAAAAGGTAGGACTAGACTCTAGGGATGTCCAAAAATGATATGGGAATCTTAGAAGGACTTAGACAACTTGAAAGTGACATCAATAATGGGTATGGAACTGCAGGCTTATGCTTTGTGGGCAAGAAAGAAATCCTAAGTTGTGCAGCTTATATAGCCAGGGACCAACTAAGTTTGCTAAATGACATCAATGATTATGCAAGAAGCAGGTTTTTTCTTTTTTTTTTTTTTTAATTTTGTAATTCGTGCCAACTTTTCTAGAAAAGATAGGTTTTGAATTCAAGATGGTGAAAAGCCTCCCTATTATTAATATTATTTTTTTACTAAAATTGAGAACACCTTTTTAATTAATTGAGAACAATCTTATGAAGCCTTGTTCTGACATACAGTCATTTTCTGCATTATTATAATGACCGAAGTTTACCTTTCTTACAACAATCTTCACCAGCTAATATTGGCCTTTGACATGCATAGTCACATTTCCCTTGAAGGAAACAAACAATCTCAGACAAATGTAGCAGACCTACCTAAGACAGAAGTTTACCTGAGAACAATCTTACGAAGCCTTGTTCTGGTGTACAATCATTTTCTATAAGCATTATAATAATGACAGAAGTTTACCTTCCTTACAACAATCTTCACCAACTAATATTGGCCTTTGACATGCATGGTCACATTTCCCTAAGACTAAACCAAAACAACATTTTCTATGTACTAGTAATCTACACCAAGTCATCATCATCTCTCTTTGTCCAAGATCTAATGATCAACAGAAATATGAATCCGAATAACAAAGCCGCTGCCCCTCCGAGAACGATAGCCATTGTTTTCCCATCGCTGCTGTTATCGCCTTTGCTTTCTCGTTCCCCTGAACATAATCAAATATATTCAGTTAATAGCAAAAATTTGGGAGAGAAACAATCTTAAAAAAAATATAATAAAAGTTAACATGCTTGTATGAGAGGCATGTGCAGAATCATTTAATTACCTGGATTCAGTATGCCAGGTACACCTTTTGGATAGTAAGAATAGATCATGGAGCACTTGTCCAAGTAAATTTCACCAGAAACAGCATTACCGCATTCTTCTTGAGCAATGTGAACAGCCTTGTTCACACACTCGCCGCATTCACAAGCGTCCAATTCCCCTTCACACTGCGCCATTACTTGCACTAATTCGAAGCTCGTTTTACAGAACCCACCACTGCTTGCTATTTCATCTTCTAACGCTGCAAACGCTGCATCCCTCATCTCCTCAAACCTGCCTTTCCCTGAATATGGTTCCCCGCAAGTTTTATGAAGCAGTTTATTTTCGTAGTAATTAACCGGAATCCCATCAGGTTCATAGCGGATATAGCAACCCTGAAGCTGAACACGAGCTGATTCTGCTTCTTTACAGAGGTTGGTTGACATGTCTGGAAGAAATTTCACACAGTTTTGACAGTCGTCATTGCTGATATCTTCTCTGCATTGAAAGAGACCGAAAATGGGCGTCCGATCATCGTCACCACCTTGAATGGTTTTAAAGAACTTGGATTTGGAGGATTGAAGAACTAGTTCTTCAAAAATAGATGAAAGGGTTTGTGAGTGAGATTTTGTCGAACTAAGATGGGCTTGATCTGCGCCACAACTTTTATATACTAAGCTGCTACTGTTGTTTGAAATCGGTTTTACAGATGGTGAAGAATCTGCACAACAGAACAGCATAATCAGTGTATGAAAGAGAAGAGAGAGCAATTTCGAAGTTAAATCCATGCAGAGTTCAGTTTTTTTCATTATAAATGCGCTCGTTCTATATTTGGGCATTATGAATTCAGGGTTAAAAAGAGTAGTGCAATGAATTTATTGTTGCAATCGCTACAATAATATTCATTCTTCATCTATTTATTTATTTATTATTATTATTTTTTCATGTAGTTGCTTAGAAATTTGAGGTTTGTAGTTCGTTTTTCCGGCCTACTTCCATCCAACTTTGAAAGTAACTCAGGAATCTGATCTGTCGACAAAGAAAGATGATTAAAGCTACAACTGCAACTAGCTTCCTAGACCAGTTTTTTATAGCTAGAGCAATACAAGAAATACCCAAAATTAGCAAATAAAAAAACAAATAGATAACAAATAAAAAACAAGTAGTTAGAGCAAAATTAGGAGGACAAAGATAGGAAGCTAACTTCCGTTGTAACTACCATTTTCACTCTCTTAGACCATACTCTATCTTCTCCCCTCCCAAGGAATACCCTTTTTTTTTTATTTTGTTTAAGATTTTGAATATATCAAATTATCCTCAATCCATTAAAAAAAGGGTCATGCTCGTCTGCTTATCATGTCATGCATTAATCAAAACAAACTACGTACGGTTGTAAACGCTTCATGTGTAACAAACTTTCCTCAAAATATAAGGCTCCGCTAGTTCCCTATCTCCATTTGGGCCATTTTCTCTTGTCGGAGTAGATTAGCCCCTCCCAAATAAAAAAGAAAAAAATAAAAGCACGTTCAAACGTAAACCACACGCGTTTCTTGTATTTTCGCGACTCTTTCGCCCACAGAGTGGTTCTCTTTGGCATTTCGTCGAACACCTTCTCTGCGCCAATCCACCATTTCCTCCCGTTTTCGCCGAGCGACGGCGGAGATAACATGACCGGCGGTCATGCCTCCGCCCCATTGCTGCTGGAGCTCAATCTCCTCTCGGCGCGTGACCTGGCCGCGGTCTCCAAGTCCATGAAAGCCTTCGCCGTTGCGTGGATCAGCCCGAGCCGGAAACTGAAGACCCGGCCGGACCAGACCGAGCAGACCAACCCGAAGTGGAACGAGAAGTTCGCGTTCCGAGTCGACGGCGAGTCGTCCACCATCACGATCGAGGTCCGCGCGTTGACTCGGCGAGGCAGCGTCGTTCTGGTAGGCTCCGTCAGCGTCCTCGTCGCGAGCCTGTTCACTCCGTCGTCGACGTCGCCGTCTCAGAAGAGGAGCTTCTCCAAGACGCGATTCCTCAAGCTCCAGCTCCGCCGCCCCTCCGGCCGTCCCCAGGGAGTCCTCCACATCTGCGTCGCCCTCCTCGACGGCACCAGGCGGAGCATGCCGCTCTCTAGCGACCTCAGCGCCTCGGGATTCGAAAACTCCGACCTGATCGAATCAATAACCGACAAACAGAGAAAGCATCGGAAACTCCTCCCCAAGATCAAATTGCGACACTCCAAGAGCGAGCGATCCGTCAGTGAATCCTACCTCCTCCTAAAGCCGACCAATAACGACTCGTTTGTCAGCAGCTCCGACATCGGAAACGGAAAAGTATCGCTCATCTCCGACGTCGGACCATCGCCGTCAGAGGTAGCGGCCGCGATCGCTACGGGAATATATCAAACACCGAAAAAACCTTCCGTCGCCGTCCTCTCCATCGCCGGCGCCGGCGACGAGGTGGCGGAGAGCTCGATTCTGGACGACTGGATGGAGGAGGACGACAGCGTGGAAGGGCTGAGAACGAAGATCGAGAGATGGCGGTCGGAGATCCATCCGTTATACAAAAACCTCAACAAGAACAACATGAGCTTCCATAGGGAGAACGTCAACCTGTCGACGCCGCATCGCCGGAGTGGGTCGAAGAAGGAGCTGAGAAGAGGCGGATCGGGGCTGTTCTCCTGCTTCGGGACCGCGTACGGGTGCGAATTCTCGATCACCTGTGGAGGAGGTAGTAGCCGTAGGAAGAGCAGGTTGGATGGCGACGACGTCGTTCATATCTAAGCCTCTTGGAGGTTCAATACAACGATCAGTTTGTATAGCCCGCCCTTAATATATATATATATACATATATGCAAACATACACACATGTATACATGTGTGTGTGTGTGTATATATATATATATATACACGTTGATGAAGAAAACAGGTCGAAGAGTTTGCAGACAAACATGCACGCTTAGCTTTCAGAGACTCGTATGCGGCATGGAGTGCAATTGCTCTCATGCATATATATATATATATATTAAAACTGCAAATATACGTAACTCAAGATCATAGGAAGTTGTAATACGTAACGAGCGAGAGTGTAACTTTGTTCTTTTATTCTCTCGTTTTTTTTTTTTTGTTTTTTGTTCTTTTCGTGGGCGAGTTTAATTTCTGCTGCTACTTCTATATCCTAATTTTTTCAATTATAAAATGAGAATTCGAAAAGGTAAACAATACGATCATTAATTTGTATTAAATAAAACTCTTATTTATTTGTGTTTAGTAGTGCACGCTTAAGCGTAAAATTTCGGTAAATTTGAATCAATATAATATAATGTACAAAGTAAATAAAATTTGGTATAAATTTGACGAAATAATGACAACATACAATCCATGGAATATTTTTCATATTCCACGTAGGATTCTCTTTTGTAAGTAAGCTCTTCTCAATTCTCATTTTAGAAATAAAAAAGTTCATAAAATTTTTTATAGATTCATTCAAAGATTTATGCCTCATTTTATTTAAACACAATACAATTTTCATTCAAATATAAAAATATTATTTTTAAATACCAATTACATTATATTTTAAATCCAATATAATCACTATTCATCATTTTACTTTTTTTACTACATTTACCAATATCACACACTATCTTTTTTTTTTCTCTCTACTTTTATTAATCATATCATATATAATATAATTCAAATACTTTTCATCCAAACACATATTACATTCAAATACAATACAAATATGTTTTATCTAAATATAAATTATATTCAATATATTATATTATATACAAATATAATACAAACGTTATACGTTACACAGACGTAAGTATTAGCTGTAAAACTTCCTTTAAAAAACAAAGGTATTAGCTGTAAAACCATGCATGAAGGGCACGTTGATGACGAGCTTCAGTCTTTGGAAAATTTAGCCAATCGCATAGCATTATCTGCACAGAATGCTAGCGCAAGAAACGTGAGCATTAAAAACCATCTTAATTAATGGTATATTCGGCTCACCAATTTATTTTTATTTTATTTTATTTTTTTTATGAATCTTGGTACACCTGTTTTAACCCTGTTTTTTATTTTTCTTTCCTGAAAAGTCAATTAATTCCTTAACTAGTTTTTAAAAAGTTAATCCACTTAATCAATTCAATCCCAAAATTCTCAACCCAAATTCTCAACCTAACTCAGGCTATTTTTTACATTTAATATAATATGTATTTGATTAGTGATAAAATATTTAATTATAATTTTACTTTTCTTACAATTTAACTCAAATTCTAATCCAAAATTTTAAATTTCAAGAAATCCGTGACCTATTCTTTTTTTTTTTTAATATATATTTACACAAGTCAAATATTATCTTCAATAAAAATACCCAAAAACATACTCAATTTCAATATACAATTCAAATTCTACATTTAGATTCATTCACTCAATTTGATAGCAATATTTAAAAAAATTCAAATGCAAATATATGATTTGAACGCCCAGAAACCATAAATATCTAATTAAAAAGCATAGAATTGCAAAGTTAAATCAAATCTTAGATGCAATTTAAATCACTATTTTGAGACTATTTTTGAATACTATTTAAAAAGTTTTTTACAGTGTATTTTTTTTTATAAAATTATTCATGTTTATATTTTAAACTAATGATCTAATCACACCATTATTTCTTTTATTCAAAGAATCCACAAACAAAATGATAATTTTTGTTGTCAAATTTTGATTGTTCTCCTACCTTTCAATCAAACCTTTTCTTACTGTAATGGTATCAATTTTAACAGTTTTAGTCCGGATCGTACTTCTATTTATTTTGAGAGGGTTATTATGACTTCATTCTGACGTATCAAAATTTTAGAAGTTAAAAGTAGTTCTTTTCTAAATGTTTGTAAGGATCAGGGGACGTTTGGTAAACGTATTGCATTTTGATTGTATTTGAATGAAATTTGTTTTTTGAATGTTGTATTTGGTTGAAAAGTATTTGTTTTGTATTTGAATGAAATGTGTGTTTAGATGAAAAATATTTTAGAATTGAAAAGTTAATGTGATTGGTAAAAGTAGAGATAAATAGTGGAATTGAAAAGTTGATGTGATTATTTTAAAAATGTTTTGAATAGTAATTGTTTTCGTAGCACTGTCGTAAAATTTGTGTTTGGTGTAAAATTATATTGTATTTGAGTGAAATTAAAATTGAAAACTTCTCCAAATGCCCCGAGATTCACATACATGTATAAACTCAAAAAAGTGGGTTGAGTAATGGAGTTACATATATACCATTTTTTTTAGTATCAAGGTTAAATTACATAAATTAAAAAGAAAAATTGAGTAGGATGAACGGTTTTGATTAGCCATTAAATGAATGGTAGAACTTTTGTTTTTCTTTTTTCTAATTAAAAAGGTCTTTTTTTTTCTTTCTTTTTTCTTTTTGGTTAAGTTTTACACTAGTCAATTATTGAGATACCAGTATATCACTGATTTATTAGTAGTCTGTAGAACGGTAGATCATTAATTAACCAATCCACTAAATTTATCAGTTAGGGACCGTCAAGTAATTAATTAATCACTAATATAGATAATTCAATATGATTTTTTTATATGATTATTTACTAAGTTAAGAAACCATTGGACATTTATCAAAATTCGAATTAGAAATTCCATTTCCTATAAACCCAATATAAATCATCATATTTCCTTGATAAAGAATTGATCAAGATAGTCGCATTTCTAAATACAGAAACAATAAAAAAAGTCACACAAGTGAATATAAAACCTTTTTCTTCTATATATATATATATATAAATGATAAACCGTTATTGTTACAGTCTGATTTGTTACTGATACCTCGTAAGGAAAATCACGAATCAGATTCTAAATTCTCAAGTCCGTATGCGCTTATCCACGTGGTTATGCATTCTTTAAATAAGAATTCATTTTTTCAAAATTCGATGACTTATCATTCAAATCAAATTCAATTTATTAAAATTCAATGAATAATATTAAAGAATATTAATAGTATTAAGTATTATGTTTTAATAAAATATGATCAACCTTATAATATAAGATTTATATAAGATTTATATTTTATATATAAATTTATATTTTATTAGTGACAGTGTTTAATAGTAATAACCTTAAGCATAGCTGGAAGCCAATTCTTTATATGGCTTTTGGCTAAATACAACACTTGTCCTCTGCGTCAGCTATGCAGCCCTACACACCCAGCATTACGACAAGCATGCACATAACCGCTCCTGCACCTCAAACATGATAAACATCATACCCCAAACACTTTCGGTATCACTGCATACACATACAATTTCACTATAAATCGAGCCCTTCAACAATCAAATATTCATCCCTCTCTCTCTCTCTCTCCCCCCTCTCTGTCTTCTTTTCTTTCTTAATTATCATGGCCTCGTCGCATGAATTCGAAACAAAGCCGAGCATTATCATCGTCAACTACAAGGAATGCCGGCGAAACTACGCGATCTCTGTCGGCGGCCACGCTGTAGACGGGTGCCGTGAATTTGCGTCGTCCGGCGAGATAGGGACCGAGCAGGCTTTTCTATGCCAAGCCTGCGGTTGCCACCGGAGCTTTCACCGGAAGGAGGTGATCAAGAACGGCGTGGTCTACAGCACTCCTCTGCCGCCACCGCCACCTCCACCGCCATCGGCTGTTGCCTTAGGGCAACCTGTGTTCTCCACGGTACCGTACGTGGTGTTTCATCCAGTGGAGTACAATTACTCGACCATGCCAGTACATGAGCAGCCTCCTGGTGAATCTCATGATCATGATGATCATCAGCAGTACCACCCGCAGCAGAATGATCATGGATCTGCAACGGAAGACATGTCGGAAATGAACCCAAATGGGTTCATGGAGCCTAAGATGGAACCGTTCTAGAGTGTTAGCCCTTGCTATGAGAATAATGAATCTCCTTGCTGTAGAGAGAAAAATAACGTTGAGAAACAGTGTGTCAGTGAATACTAGTAAGCTCTTAATTTGGCTTACCGTATGTTTGTTTGTTTGTTTTTGTTTGCTTTAAGTTCTCTGTTAAGAATAAGTTCGTGTAATGAGAATCAGTTGTAGATCAAGATCAACGAAAGTAATTTGAAGATGATTAATGCACCAGAAAAATATCGTACTTGCCCCAATTCTTGCATATAGGATATAATTTGCAAAGGACGAAACCGGCACAAATCTATATCTAAAAAAAAAAAAAAAAAGCTAAGGCAATGAAAGAAATCCATAACAATTAATTTTTTTAAAATAAAATTATGCTCTAGTTCAATCTCTCTGAATAAAATCGTTTTTCCAACAATACTATGGTACTTGTTGGAGGGTGTATTTGTCACAACAAAAATATTTGAGACAGGAAAGCTCATCAAACATCATGAATAGCGATTGTTAATATAGTAAGGGTCGTGCGCTTATTAAGCTTCAAAAGATTTTAGTAGAAAATATAATGAGATTGGAAAGGAAAATAAATGGTAAGAAGAAAGATTATGGATTTCATTTATAATGTTACTTATTTATTAGATGATATAATGAAAAAATTTTAATTCTTTGATAATTTTATTAATACAATTAATAAAATATCCTTTTATATAATCAAACAATCATTGACATATGAGAACCTATATAAAGGGAAGTAACTTGACATTCAAATTTAATATAGATGACAGTAAAAATTCTAACAGGATAATTCGGTGATCATAACATTAATGAAATTCCTATTCATAATTAGCAAGTGCTATGAAGTCAATTGAATTGTTTCTCATTATATTATTTAATAAATAAATATTAAAAAAATCAATCATCTTTAGTTTATTTCTTTACTCTACTTTTTAATCCTTTATATTTTTTATTTTCATTTCTTTACGTACTTTTCCATCCCATTAGATTTGTTTATAGCTTGGTAATTTTGCTTTCAATTTTTGATGTTTATCCTTCCTCTCAATCAAATCCCTTCTACTACAATGATTTCAATTTTAATAGTTTAAGTCAGGGTCATAGAAATATAAGCACTTTTATCTATTTTGAGCTCCATTATGATGTATTAAAATTTTATAGGCTCAAATTAGGTTTTTTTTTTTTTTTTCCAATTATTGTAAGAAAAACTGTGACATACAAGCAAGTATTAATTAGAAGATAGTAAGTTTTGAGTCGTAATGAAATTATTTAACATTTTCCAAATAGTATTATAAAGGCTACAATACATAAATTAAAAAGAAAATTAGATAGGTGGCGACTTTTTTTCTTTTTCTTTTTGTTGAGTTCTTTTTGTTGAGTTTTACACTAGTCAGTCACTGATATAGCAATTGTCTATCATTCATTGATTAATTAATCCATCAAATCTATCAGTTATTGACTACCAGGTAGTCTATCATGACTAATGAACTACTTAAAAAAAATACACTTTTTTTTTTGTTGCTGTTGAAATGATCGTTTTACTAATTCAATAAAGAAAACTTTGGAAATTTATTAAAACTCAACTTAGGAAAACCATTTTCCTATAAACCCAATTAAAAACAACCAATTTTTCTTAATATATAGAGCCAATCAAGGAAGTCGCATTTCTTAATATTGAAAACTATCAGAAAAGTTGCATAAGTGAATATAAAGTCTTTTATTCTATAGCTGTACAAATAATAAGTTATCATTTTTACATTTAAATTCGTTCCCGACATCTCTGGAAAAAAATTCTGAATCAGATTCTGAATTGTTAGGTCAATATGAGTTTATCCACATGGTTATGCATTTTTCAAATTAGAATCCATTTTTTTGAAAGATGATGCCTTATTATCCTAAGCAAAATCAAATCATGAAGAGCTAAGGAATAATGTTAAAAAATATCGATGGTATATAACTAAAAATTAAAAAAATCAATGTTTCTATTTATATTTTTACGGAAATTTTCATATTTTGGAAGTACCGATATGAAAATATGAGTGTAGTATTTTTTTTCGTAAAATATATAGGAAATTTCCATGAAAATTTCGTAAATATCAAATTTTTATTAGAATATCTGATTTCCTTAAAAAAATATAATACTAAAAAAAATATCGTAGAAATTTCTGCGGAAATATTGACAAAATTTCGATAAAATATCATTTTTAATATTTTTTAACTTAGCAAAATTAATTTTTTTTAATTCACTCACATTTTCTTCTCTACATAGGGATAATTGATAAACTATATGCATGGTCTTCTCAAAATTAATTAGAAAAATATTCAAATATCATGTTTCGATATTAATATTGTTTAAACTCGTAAAATATTACAAATACCTTCAAACATTATAAATACTCTATTTGATATTGATATTTATATATATATATGAAACTGCAGATATAATATATCTATATTATTAGGTTAATTGTCAATTATTTAACTAAATGATACGAACATATGCTTATCATTTATAGTACTATATTCACTTCTTGTAATGTAAATTTAACTATACTCAGTAGTTTAATTTAGTATTTCATTTAATTTATGTGTTAATTATTTTAGAGTTTTTTAAAGTTATTTTTTAAAAAATTAGTGTTTTAGAATAAATTTTCATATTTTACGTTAATTTCTACATATACCAATATTTTATTCAATATTTCTATAAAATCTTAGTAATGATATTTCTGCAAATATCAATAAGTGTACAACATCATCCATTAGCAAAAGAGAAGGAAAAAAGATGGAGAAAATCGTGAAAAGCCCCTTAAATAAACATATATTTTTTTGGCATTTTATTCAAATTTTTAACCTTCCACACTTATATAATCGGAGGTAAAAAAAAAAAAACTGAAATTATTATAATTTGGACCATAATTTCTAGATGTGCCTTTTTGAAAGACAATCTATCATATCACTCTAAAACAGTGGGTCTCATTACTCGTGTATAAGAATCTCTTTTTTTAACAAAAATATCAATAAATTGTGTTTATTAGCATTCGGGATGACTTAATTAAGACCCTTTTTGAAACGAATGTTATCTATAATAAGTGCTTGAACCACACTTGTCCTTTGCGTCAGCCATGCAGCCCTATTCCCAGGCATTTCGACTAGCATGCATATAACCGCTTCTGCACCTTTTAATATGATAAAACATCAAGACCAAATGCTCTCCTTATGACTCCATATGCATACAATTTCACTAATTAAGCTCTTCAACAATCAAACAATTCCACTCTCTCTCTCTCTCTCTTATTTTCTTTCTTAACTATCATGGCTTCATCGTAGGATCGGAATTCGAAACAAAGCGGCGCAAAATAATCGTTATCTGCACGGAATGCCAGTGAAACTATGCGATCGCAGTCGGGGGTCCTACCGTCGACGGCTGCCGTGAATTTGTGCCGTTCCGGTGAGATAGGGACCGAGCAGGCTTTTTTCTGCCAAGCCTGCGGTTGCCACCGCAGCTTTCACCGGAAGGAGGTGATCAATAACGGCACCGCCACCGCCACCGCCACCGGCTGTTGCCATTGGGCAACCTATAGCCCCCATGGAGCTGTGTTCCCCAAGGTACCGTACGTGGTGTTTCATCCAGTAGATTACAAACTCGACCGTGCCAGTACAGCAGCCTTCTGGAGAATCTCATGATCATGATGATCATCATCAGCCCTACCCTCAGCAGAATGATCATAACTTTGCGATGGACAGCAGCGATCCAACGCCGGAAATGAAACGATCAAGAAGCCTAAGATGGAACCCTTCTGCATAATAACTTTGAGGTCTTCGCTTTTGTTTGTTTGCGTGTTAATTTGCCCTTTTTTTTTTCCAATTCCTCCCCTGATAATTTCTTTCGTTGTCTAACTTTATTTATATGTTAAGGATTCCTATATAAGAAGGATTGAAAACTTTGTTTGAGTGGTTGAACCGAATTGAAATAGTAAAATTTGATAAAAGTTAATAATAAAAATTAAGAAAAGATGGAAAAAAATCACTATTATTACGTATCTACCTTTACGAGCCCTAAGGTTTTATAATGAGAAACGACTCCAAATGATCATAATCTAGATCAATCAAAATAATGATAGGTTGAGCACAATATTTTGAATCCAAAAAAATTAAAAATTAAAGCCAAAACAGGACACAAATCCGTATATAAAGGGGGAAAAAAAAAAGCAAACGAAATAACTCCATGCAAATTTTTTTTTTCCTAAAATAAATCTATGCGCTAGTTAAATTCCCTTAAATTAATAAAAAAATTTTCAACGGTCCTGGTTGTTAGAGGGAGTATTTGTTATAATAAAATTTTAAAATGGAAGCTCATGGAACATAATGATGGTTATTACATTAAACGGTGCCTTTACCGCAAAGGGAAAAATAATTATAAGACTGAAAAGGAAAGTAAAAGAACAAGGAGCTTATATTTATTCTCACTCTAGTGTTAACCCAATTTAAAAGCGATAATTTTATCAACATGAATACTAAAATACCCTTTAATATAATCAAATAATTATATACACACGAGAATCTATTCTAAGGGGCAAGTAAGTAACTTGGTATTCAAACTTAATATAAATATTATTAATACTAAGCTTACGTTTCGTTTGGAAAACACATTCAATTTGTAATTAAATATGTGCTTGCTTGATCACATTACATTCCGACACAAATTTTAAATCTAATATCATTTTATTTTTTTATCTACTTTTATCAATAATATCACACACTATCTTTTTCTTTCTATTTCTCTCACTACTTTTATCAATCATATAACATACTTTATTTCTCTCTCATCAACAATTCAAACATACATCGTATTTAAATTTAATACAAATATAAAATATCCAAACGTATAATCTAATATAAATATAAAATATGCAAACATATATTGCATTCAATACATTAAAGTCCAATGCAGTGCAAATGAAATATTGTCTCTATAAAACCCCCTAAATTCTAAGATGATAATTCAGTACTTATATTGATGAAATTCATAATTCTTGTGAGTAAACTACGTAAAGAAAATTAGATTGTTTCTCATTACGTTGTAAACATTAAAAAAAAAATTCAATAATCTTTATTATTTTAATTTTTTTATTTTACTTTTCAATTCTATTATGTATCTCGTATATTTTCAGTTTGGAAAACGAAGCTAAGAGAAATTGAATCAACAACTTGTAGTTCAGATCAAAGGCCTTTTGTCTCAAAAACTGTACTATCGCATGTTTAGACACAGACTGCTAGCAAGCATTTACTTTAAAAGAGCAGACCGAGACTTAAAAATTATATTTAAAAATATAAATAAATAAATAAAAAGAGGCGGGCCGAGTCATAAAACTCGTTTGAGAAAAAGGTTCCAATTTTTCAAATAAATATTGAGTTTTATCCTTTTTTTTTTATATATATTTTAACTAACTTAACTTCCGTTAAACTTCTAAACAAAGGTATCAATTATTCCCACACAAACCTTTATGGTTCACTAATTTAGTTTTTAAATTAAGTTTGAAATGAAATAAAGTTTTTAAATTTAAGTTGATGATTTAATTATAATTTTGTTGACCTTTTAAAAAAGATAAAATAAATTTTAAAAATTTAAATTTGGATTCTTGAATTAGATAGAGCTTTATAATTTGTTTGGATAGGAGGTTTATTTTTTAAAAATAAAAAACTTTTAATTTTGAAAAATAAAAAATTATTTAGATTTTTTTTTAAAGTAAAAAATTGTTTGGATGAGTAAAAAATTTTCTTTATCTAAAGAGAATTTTTTTTTATTTTTTAAAATAAAAATTTTATAATATTTAAATATAAAAATTTAAAAAAATTTATTTTCTTAAAATAAAAAATATTTATTTTTTAAAAATAAATATATCAAAAAAAACATTAATTTAAATGGTAAAAAAAATAAAGGAACATGTCGTCTTTTATTCATGAAAAATGATAAATGTTGACCTTCTCAAATGGAAAAACAACGCATTTTTAAGCCAATCTCGTTTTCTTGGACTGCGTGTTATTTCTAAAGAAACGATGAAACAACGTGCAATTGTGTCTTTTGTCTTTTTCTTGCAAATAATATGCCGTTAACTCACGTAGATAAAAGTCACAATGTCGGCGCTTTCTATGAAAACGACACACCTTTTAATTCTTTTCACATTACAATCTTCGTCCTTTTCTTTTTTCTGCCGTTACTTTTTTTTTTTTTGACTTTTAAGATAAGAAATTCAAATTATGGGATTATCGTGAGATTATAACTGCATACACCTATAATTAGTCATTCACTTTTTACTGTCGTTTTTTTCTATGTAAATTTCAAAAAAAAAAACACACAAAAAAAACTGCTTAAAAAAAAAGAAAATAATAATAATAAAATGAAATTTGGCGAACTATATTACAGTTCGTTTCAGCTACAAACGACAGGTAGTTTCGACCAGTTTGTCATATATTAAATGGCAAATTGAGTTTTCTCGATAAACGATATTACGTTTTAATTATCTCTGATAATTCATTCAAATTGGAAGTTCAATATATAATCTGTTTCTTTTCTTAAAAAAAATAATAATAATAATACGGTCGGTTTCAAACAAAACGACGTGTGATTTTCTTCATGTAAAGCAACATGACGTGTAGCAGTTCGTGAGGTTCGACGTGTTCGGTTCCCTGAAACAAGACCGCGTGTCGTTTTCCGGTTAAATGCCTGTCGTTTTTTTAATGTGTTTATTTTCTTCAACATCACTTGGGTAAAACGATTTGTCGCTTTGTAAATACGTATTTATTTGTCGTTACAACACATCGTCTATTCAAACAACCAGAAAAAAGACATACGGTTTTATTTCAATGAAGGGACAAATCAACTTTCTCCAACAACTGAAAATATATATATATATTTTTTCATACTTTTTAAAAAAAATTTCTTTAACTGAAAACAACATTTCATTTTTTTATTTTTTGAAAAAAAAATCGTTTTTTTTTTTTTGTATTTTCTTTGTTATTTTGGATAATATCAACAAAAAAATGCACTAAAAAAAATGTCTCTAAGAGTTTCCATACGCTAATTTATTAATTACTATAAATGCTAAATTTAAGAATTTTTAACCAAACTTAAAGTAAGACATCTAATTTAAACAAATTTCTGAAAATAATTAAAGAAACCCAAAAGGACAAGGCCTTCGGTGTCTGCCATAACTTACCAAATACTCAAATAATTTAAGCTATACCAAACTCTACTTTATTTAACACTAATCCTATAATATTTGTAAACATAAACTTTCCCTTGTTTCGTATTTGTTTTATAAATAACATTACCCTTTTGTAATTGGCATAACGCATATTCCTTTCAAACATGCCGAATCCGGCCGCGTTATGCATATATATATATATATCTATTTATACAATAAATGTGGAAGGTGCCCGGTCCAGTGGGGCGGCTTTTTGATTTATATTTTAGCCCATGTCAACCCCACAAACGACAACGACACTTGACAACGACGTCTGAATTGTTTGACATTCATCAAGCTATTTATTTTGTTTAAATTACAGTTGTGCTTGTCATATAATATAAGCTTAGCTCCATTGTATCGGTTTTAACTTGGGACTGGACAGAAATTAATGGAGAACACCGGATTCAACCTGACTTATATATATATATATATGTATATAGACACACACACACGAATGGATATCTTTATTAATAGTATATATTTTTAAACTTTTAATTTTTAAAATCGTATTAAAATGAAAAATATATGTAAAATTTATATAGTCTGAAATATGATGGATACATATATAATTAATGTAGATAATTATAAAAGAATCGTATTCATTTTCAATTTGAAAAAAGTCTTAAACATTTGGTCAATGAATTGGGTATATTGTTTTGTCCTAGTCAATAGAATATGAAGATTCGATGGGTGTAGGGGTAAAAATGAGTGGGCCATTTTTGTTAGTGCCAGTCAAATGTTGAACTCCAATTATTAATGAATCACGTCAACATGGGTTTAAGGTGCTTAAATTGATGAATATTATAATGACAAGTGGACAACCCGTGCACGGAATCTGCCTTCCAAAAATTATTGGAAGCAAAGTTAAAATTGCTATAATCCTCCACCAGTTGCAAGAAAATTTGAAGGAAAACGTCCATTTTCCTCTTTTATCTCCAAGTATTTTATTTTTTATTCTTATATATATATATAAAGATATCTCTTAGTTTTTTTTAAGGAGATCTCGCATTTTTTATCTAAAATTTTTTATTCCAAATCATATCTAACGATTTATATTATATCACCTCATAAGATAAAAAATAAATAGAAAAGTAACTATAATATTTTTGATGATATAAATATGATTTAGAATATAATATTTTAGACCAAAAAAATATGGGTTTATTGTATGACATCGCTGAGATGCCTTATTATTTCAACACTGACCAATACAATTAAAGAAACATGCATGCGACTTGACCAAATCTCTTTGTTGATCTTCGTAAGTTTTATTATTATTATTTTTTTAAGTATCATATTTGTTTATGTTAAAACCATCTCCAATAGAAATTTCAATGTCAATATTTTTTAACTTTAGAAAGTGTAAATTAATTCTTAAAAAAAATGATTTTAAATTTTATGTTTGAAAGGTTAAGGATTTAAAGTATATAGATGACACTAATTTCGATTGAATGTGTCTATCGAGTTGCTTTTTATCATCTTTTGCTTTTTGGTTTTGTTTACCATGGAGGTTGGATTCCAAACTTTCATTCTTTTAGTTTTTCTTTTATCTTTTATTTTGAGTAAGGAATTTATTCCTCCTTACCATTAAAAAAATCTAAAAAAATGTGGAATAACAAAATTGATATGCTATTCTATTTTGTAATTTAATAAATAATGTTGCTTTAAATGTTATATCTGTTTTTGTCATAATTATAAAGCTTTTTTAAACTTGTAAAAATAATTTTTTTAAAGGATTAAAGTAATCTTTTATAATTAAGATAATTAGAAAATGACAATATTATAATGAGTAAATGAAAAGATTAGTCTATCAATAAGGGGGTGTTTAGCTAAAGTTTTATATTTTAATCATATTTAAACGCAATGCAATTTTATACCAAATACAAAGTTTTACATTCAAATACAATCATTTTCACAGTACTACGGAAACAATTACTATTTAAAAGTTTTTTAAAACAATCACATCAACTTTTCAACACCACTATTTATCTTTACTTTTACCAATTACATCAGTTTTTCAACCATAAAATACTTTTTTTTTTATCAAAACACACATTTCATTCAAATATAAACAAATACTTTTCAACCAAATACAACACTCAAAAAATAAATTGCATTCAAATATAATTAAAACGTAATATATTTATCAAACATCCCATTAAAATTTATGTCAAATTTGCCAGCAAGTAGAATATTTATTAAGTTTAGAACAAAAAATAACACTAGTGATTTACAACTCAAATTATTATATCAATTTGGCATTTTATTAAAATTACTCTGAAGACAAGTAGATAACCGTCATTCTTATGCCAAGGGATGTGACAATAAAAACTATGCACCAATCATTGCTTCATAGCTTGATGAATATTTACGTCGTTTCTTCAACTCCTCAGTTTTCATTTAAATAGAGTTGAAGAATCATAATCACAATGGACTTGCAGGAACGACACTTACCATTAAAGGTCTGCAATCACGATAGGAAGTATTTTAAGGGATATTTTTATAACACTAAATTCTTAATTCTTAAACAAAATTTTATAAAAAAAAAAAAAAGATATCATTATTTTTCAAATAGACACGTATTCATACTAAAATACTTTAAGGCAAAGCATGAAACATGTTGGGTGGGACAATGTAAATAAATGATGCGTACATCCATGAATATGGAGAGGACAAAAGCAAGCATATACTTTCGAGTAAAAATAGGGGAAAAAAATCATTTATAATTCAATCATTACAACCATATGAATTATGCAGGTGCCCACTTGCGATATTGGATTAGAAGATGAGAGTACAAGCAAGGGCAAAAGGGTGACTCTACAGCAGGTATGCCCTTATCGTAAGACTTAAGGAGAATTTGGCACAATCACTTGAATCAATTAACTCTAATTATTTTTTGTCTTTTTCTTTAAAAATAATAGTTTAGTTATTTACATCTCAAACTCTAAGTTCCTGTTTGGGTAAATTTTGAACACATCTAAAAATATCTTTTTTCCAAAACTTCACTAATTTTCATCATTTATATCTCCAAAACGCTACAGTAAACTCCAAACTTTAAAAATCTATTACTTTGTTTATACAAGTTTAAATAAGATATTTTTTTTAAATTACGTAGAATTTCAAGAGGAACGAAATAATATCCATATTGATTTTTTTTCTAAAATTTTTTTTTTAATTTTTTAATTTTTCACCTCAAACAGTTTTTTTTTTCCTCTCAAACACATTTTCTAAAACTACTTTTTTCTAACCTAAAAATAATGTCTCAAACCATCTCTCCCAAATTACCTCTAATTTAAAAATTAACTTTTAGAAAAAGTTCATAATTTTATTAATTTAAATTGAAATGAAATGATTTTTTTTATTTAAAAATAATAGTTATATTATTCACATCTCAAACTCTAACTTAAAAACTTACTTTTATTTAAATTTTAAAAGTTTTTTATGTTGTTAGTTCAAATCAAAATGGAATTATTTATTTTATAAATTACATATAATCTTGAAATGAATAAAATTAGATTCATATTAATATTATTTTTTCAAATATAGTTTAAGTTTTTACATTTTTTTAACTACAACCAAGTATATAATTACAAAATTTAACTTAATTCCAATCAAAATAATTTAAATTCTCTAACTCAAGCAAACTAACGAAACGAACTCTGATCATCCGTATATGGATCGTGGGAGAATTTTTTAAATCGCCATCTTCAATGTTTAGTTCTAATGCGTATATTAAAAAAAACAAAAAACAAAAATTTACGTTTGCTGTGTTATTTACTTTTGTGCTTCAAATGAAAGATGTTATTTTCAATACTATATTTATTTTTTTTGTCTATCATTATTAAGGTATAAAACGATAAAAGTAAAAAATTTTATATTTAAATTAGATTAAATTATAAAGTCAAGATATCAACCAACAACAATTATGTGATTAAAATTTGACATGTACTATATAGTTATGAATTTGTTATTATATATAAACTAAAGTCAAATTAGTATTAAAATTTTGTCAAGTGCAATATAGTAATTTTTCTTTTAAATATCAAAATTTAACATGCATAAATTTGATGCAACATTCAACCTAAATCTATGTTGTGAGGTTCCCACATCATAATTAAAAAAAAAAAATGTAGTTTCAAAGACAAGTAAAGTTATTTTGATGGTTGCAATTATAATCATGAAGTTATGAGTGAGGTCATCTGCCTAACTTTTCATTATAATTCAGAGATATTTATTTGAAAGTTTTTTTTTTTTTTTTTAACGATGTGGTTTAAAAAGTTTTTTTTTTTGGCTAAAAAAAGGGCTCGCCTAGTCTTTTCACTTTATAATATATATATAAAAAAAGGGCCTTTTCGCATTATATTTTCCATTTTTTCCTTTGTGGTCTACAACTAACCATATAAGACACATTAATATCAGAAATCTTTTATTTGCTATCTCTAAACCCCAAAAGGTGTTGTTACAGAAATGCTTGTGTGAAAGAACAAAATACATTTGTTTTTATGTTGCTTTAATTTTTTATCAACAAAAAGTAAATGAAACGTGAATGGTGAACCTTATCCCCTTTGTTTTTTTTGGATAATTTTTATAAATAATACCTAGATCTCTAATTAATTTTTATTTTTTCAAAATCAATCATGATGCCTCTGATTTATATAAATTTGTTTAAAATGACTTTTTTATTAAATTAGAAATAAAATAGACATTAAAAGAAAAGTTATTTTGAGTTATTTTCTAAATATCGAAGGATATGTTAAACAATTTTAAACAAATAGAGATCCACTTAAATAAAAATCTATAATTCACTAAATATTTATAAAATAATCTCTCTATTAACTTTTTATAAAATTTAAATTTTTATTAAAATCATAAATAAATATATATAAAAAAGATATTTTAAATAATTTTATATATATTAAAAGTTATAATAATCGATTTAAAAAAAATAGATAACAATTTAAATAAACGTCTATAATTCACAGACTAACTGTTTATGAAAATAATCATTTGCCGACTAATTAGTGCTTTCCCTTTGAGGATGTTTATATTCATTTATTCGGGTAAGGATGTATATATATATATATATATGTATTTGACGTTCATCGGTGCTTTTCTCAAAGGTGATATTTTCCACAAGAGGTATTGTTGTTTACATACTTCTCAGATAATGTTATAGTAAAGATTTCAAAAAATTATTAACGAAAAAAAATTATGAGAGTCAAAATTTTATCAAAATTCATTTTCTTTCAATTTAGATTTTTTTTAAACTTAGCATGGGAATTCGAATTTTATCGTTGATGACATGCCTCCTGTCACAATTTAGCTGATTTTGATACACCTAAACCCTTTAAAATTATATTTATTGGTATAACTAATTTAGCTAATTGAACTTATATTAAAAATTATATTAAAATAATAATATAAAAATAAAAAATTATTAAAATATCTTAAATTAAATTAAAATAAAATAATTAATATATTTTAATTTTTAAACTAAATTAAATTAAAACAATGAATCAAATAAAAATATCTTATAATATAATTATTCTTACTTTTAAGATAAACAACCATTCATACATGACTTTTGGGAGAAAAAAAAAAGAAAAAGAAAAAAAAAATTATCAAATGTGAAAGTGAAAGAAAAATAAAAGAGCACTCTCCCAAAAACGAGAGACTTTGCTCAAATCAAACCAAACGGAACAAACTACCAAACAGGCAACAACAGACACAGTCTTCGATTGTTTTCTTTTCTTTTTAATTTTCACCAGGATATATTTATTTATCCCTCAGCTGCCTACCTTTCTTTCTCTCTCACTCAAGCTCTAATCCAACTTTCTCTCTCATAAGAGAAGAGTCTTATTCTACACGCGTTTGTCTCTGTTTTCTTCACATTTTCTCGTGTAAAGCATTTGATCAGGAAAATCCCTCTCTCTCTCTCTCCTCAGTTCCGTGTCTTTGAATCATAGACAGAGAGAAAGAGAGAGAGGGCCTCTATTTCTTCTCTCTGATTTTTTTTTTTCAGAAGAACTATCTGCTCTGCTTATTGATTTTTTTTTTCTTTTTAATTTTTGTTTGGGGATCTTAAGAGAAATGTTTTGGTGTGAGTGTTGGTGTTGGGACAGTGAGACAGAGTTTATTCAATACTCTGAGCCTCAACCCTTCTCTCTGCCTTCACCACTTCCGTCATGGCCTAAAGGTATGTTCTTCCCAAGATAAAAACTTTTTTTTTTTTTAATAAAAGAAGGAAAAGAAAAAAAAAAGAAAAAAGAAAAAAAGCCCATGTTTTAATTTTGTTTTTTTGGCATAAAAGTTTGGTCATTTTCTGTGTTGAAATTGCTTTCGGTTGCAGAAATCGGTGTGCTGTGGGTTGATTTTTCCAATTTCTTGAACTTTTTTTTTTTCATTTTTTTTTGTTTGGTAAATTTGTTCGTGATTTTGGATAAATGGGTATTGGTTATATCTCTTCTCTGACCACTTCTCTTAACATTTTTCCTTGATTGCCCTGAATTTTATTATTTTTTTGTTTTTTAATAATTTGTGGGCCATCTGTTATGCCAACAATCTAACTTTGGATTAATCGTTGGAAAAAAAAAAAAAAAACTTGACGACAAGTTCTAAAATAACTTCTTTTTTTTTTATCATTATTTTTCTCGAAATCTAAAATACATAACTTTCTTTGAATTTCCTATTTCATGAGTTTATTTTTGGAGGAAAAAAAAAATCATTCTTGTTTTAGATTACCAAACAATGGGGTTATTTTATGATATGATTTTGGACTTTTATGTTAGTCAAAAGTTGGGTAGTTTCTATTAACTTTGGTTAAATTCTAGATAAACTATGACCTACCTTAAGGGCCTTGGTCAAGGCTTTGGAAACATAGAAATCAATCCTTAGAAAATGAAATTCTGAATTCAATTTTTTTTTTGTTCTTTTGGAATTTGTTCATCAACCAGTTTGAAGCAACTGCAGAGCTGAATGTTTATTTGGAACTTATAAGGTCATACTTGCAACCAAAAAATTGGAGGAAAAAAAAAATGAAGTTACGTTTTTGTCTCTACAATCACTCACCTTTCTGAAATGTGTGTATTTGAATCTACTTAGGCGGAGGTTTTGCTACTGGAACAATATCTCTTGGAGAGATTGAAGTTGCAACAGTCACCGACTTTGAGAGGGTTTGGAGTTGCAGACCTTTACGTGGAAAATCAGAAGGGGTTTCATTTTACAAGCCTGTGGACGTTCCAAAGGGCTTCTTCTGCCTAGGTTACTACTGCCAGCCGAATGACCAGCCATTGAGAGGCTATGTTCTTGTGGCTCGTGAAGCCACTTCTCCAAAGCCTGAAGTTGGATGTATTCAAGACTCAGCATTGGAGTACCCGGCACTGGAAAAGCCCATTAACTATACTTTACTCTGGAGTTCAAACTCAAACAGTGATAGTTGTGGCTACTTTTGGAAGCCAAATCCGCCAAGTGGTTATAGAGCCATAGGTTTTGTGGTCACCATCAACCCTGAGGAGCCTAAAGTTGATGAAGTTCGATGCGTGCGAGAAGATCTTACCGAGAGCTGTGAACCAAGCAACACAATTTTCTCCATGGATTCAAAACATCCCAAGGACTCATTTGAGGTATGGTGCACGTTACCTTGCGAGAGGGGGATATGGTGCAAAGGTGTTTCTGTTGGTACCTTCTTCTGCAGTAGGTACCTGGATTTCGAGGATGATCTAGGTATCAAATGCTTGAAAAATATGGAACCCAGCTTTTCTGGAATGCCAACTCTGGATCAAGTTCATGCACTTATTCAGCATTATGGACCTACTTTGTTCTTCCATCCTGATGAAACTTATTTTGCCTCGTCAGTACAATGGTTTTTCAAGAATGGGGCACTTCTGTATCGAGATGGTGCTGAGAAGGGTGTGCCTATTGATTTTGGAGGCGCGAACTTGCCTGCTGGGGGAATGAATGATGGTAAGTTTTGGATAGATTTGCCAAGTGATGACAATGTCAAAAATCAAATCAAGTGTGGAAATATGGAGAGTTCAGAGCTCTATGTTCATGTGAAACCGGCACTGGGAGGGACTTTTACAGATATTGCTATGTGGGTGTTTTGCCCCTTCAATGGACCAGCCACCATTAGAGTTGGTGGTCTGATGACCATTGAATTGAACAAGATAGGGGAACACATTGGTGATTGGGAGCACTACACCCTGCGTGTGAGCAATTTCAACGGAGAACTCTGGCAAATTTACTTCTCGGAGCACAGTGGTGGTAGATGGGTGGATGCTTCTGATTTGGAGTTCATTCAAGGTAACAAGGCAGTTGTTTATGCTTCAAGACATGGCCATGCTAGCTTCCCGCATCCTGGGACGTACATTCAGGGTTCAACGAAGTTCGGAATTGGAGCAAGAAACGATGTTGCCCGAAGCAATAACTTCATTGATTCCAGTACCAGGTATCAAATAATTGCAGCCGAGTATCTTGGTGGAGTTGTTACAGAACCATGTTGGCTGCAGTATATGAGAGAGTGGGGTCCAACCGTAGTGTATGACTCTCGATCTGAAATAGACAAGTTGCTCGATCTTCTTCCATTCTACTTTCGATTTTCGGTAGAGAACATATTTGATTTGTTTCCAACTGAACTCTATGGTGAGGAGGGACCAACTGGACCAAAGGAGAAGGATAATTGGGAAGGCGATGAAAGATGATACCTTTATAATACCAAAATACCACTCGACCATTAATTCCCGTCTTTCAATGAGAGTAGCCATGTTATAAGAGCTTAGTTTTCATAGCTGCCAGGTTATCACCGAGTCACCGAGGCAAGATCACGTCGAACAAGCTGCCATGAATATTCGCAAACACTGCAGGTCCAAACACAAGCATACTGAGAATTTGTATATAAATCTTTGAGGTGGTGCACATCCATGCTGCAGAAGAGGGCTTTTTGGAAGCGGAACGTGCGAGAAGACGAGAAATGTTTGGAGTTGTTCGTAGGTGGTCCGAGGAGGTGCCCTCTCTGGAAGCATGGAACTTCACCTTTGTCAGCAAAATTGCTGGGCCATTAAAAAAATGCTCAATTCGTCTCTTTATTCAATTGATGTTGTACTTGATCCAGTCTATGGAGTGATTGGCTAGTTGTTTGTAATGAACTATTTGTTCGTCGTGCCTGAATATAGAGTACGATCTTAAATCATACAAATTTCACTGTGGATTCTATTCGGATCTCTGAAACAACCCTGTTGCTAATCAATCAACTTCATGTCTCTTCTCGGTCCTTGGGTAAATGGTCACCTTTTACATTTGGCAATTCAGGTCACCGTTTGCATTCATTATGAAACCAACTTTGAGCTCTCTTTTATTTATTTATTTATTTATTTAAAATCTCTTCTTTTCCTTGCGTGGCCATACACCCTTTTACCGTTCGAAACCGGGTATATGTTCTTTGAGGAAAAAAAAAAAAAAAAGAAAGAAAGAAAGAAAAAAATAAAGTCCTGGTACGTGTAAGTGAGAAAAATGTGTGCATATAAAGTTGACTTTTATGCTCTGATTGCCAATTTCATCACCATGTATGAGATTACAAAGCCTTTTCATCGTCCCACAACCACGAGACCCTTAAATTTTTTTCTTTTTTCTGTACCCTTGTCAAAAGAAAACCTATTATCTTCCCCCTCAACACCAATAAAAAAGAGGAAAAAGATATGTCAACCTTATGTTCAAAAGGACATTGAACTCGACGCAGTGGCAATATACAACAAAAACCAATTAAATCATGTTAGGACTAAGCCATGAAAGAATTTGACACAATTTTTTTCTTTACTTTGACGGTTTGCCATCTCGATTAAGAGTCTCCCAACTTATCTCCTGGGCACACTCTCCGCACACGGTACTACAACCAGATTTCGTGCCTTGACTTCTTAGCGTCAGCATATGAGCTAGGTTAGTGCATTTCCTCAGCACCACGCGGTTCCTAATGTTTGATCGCGTACAGCTGCTCATATCAGGTTCCTGTGGTGTATCTTTTGACGCAGCAGCTTGATTTTGCTCGGTCACAGTCTCAGTGAGAGGAACTCGCTGTACTTCCTCCCACTCTAATGTTTTCCGGTACACCTCCCAAGCCATGTCTTGCTCCTCCTTTGACAGTTTCTCCTCTTCATTCTCTTGAAGAAGGGTTTCATGTTCATGGAAATTGGCTATCCAGCTGGAACCAGGAAACGTATGAGAAAGATCGTCTCAAAATAAAGTGGTTACACTGATTCTGGAAATTCAAATGGGTCCTGTTATATGCTACCAATAAGTAAACTACTGTACTAATTTTTCATATTTTGCTACCAATAAGGACGTATAAAAAACGGATACATGTAAGTAGCACTTAATAAAGAATTTGTACTACAAGATACTATTCAAGTCACAAATAGTACCTTGGCGAATGCTTGCCAAGTAAATTTTCCATCAGCTTGTCAGACGAGCAACTTCCATGCGAAGCAGTCACTTTCTGCTTAGGAAAAGTGCCAACTTCTGCACTCACAGTTGGCTTATCTATATGTCCGTTCTCTTGATCTAGATTAACCAAAGTATCCGGGTTCTCGTCATCTCCAAATTCAAAGAGATGTAACATCTCTTCCTTGGAGATTGTCCTATGCACCTGCTGCCTATCTACCACCCTTGCAGCCAGGCCCTCCTTTGTTACCTGTTTAATATGTCACTTTGTTAAAATTTTCAGACAGACCAAGTACAATTTCGTTAAGGCATTACCTGACGCTTATAAATCTTTTCCTCCATAGTTCCATGTGCCATCAATCTGTAAGCAAACACTGGCTTTTTTTGACCATACCTACAATGATGAAACATAAAATTTATTTATAAATACTTTTTGCTGAGAAATGTTAACCAACCTGAAATTCCTTGTCCAACATTTAGGACTTCGACATTAAAAAAAAATAAAAACAAGATCATATGTAAGAGTGATTCTAGTAGCTCTTATAGAAACTACACTCTCCAATGGAAGTTCTGGTATTCCACATTCACCTACTCAAACGCACAACAAATCAGCTGGTTCTATTCATTAAACTATACATCACCCCCAACAGTTCACCTTTTCATTGGATACCTGAAAACCCAACCCAGGAACCAAGATTTCCTTCCGAAACTTGGTCAAACGCAAAGTTAAAGCCAATGAAAGCCTTTAATTTTGGCACTTAAAAGGCTAAAAGTTTCCACTGGCATATTACTCAATATTATGCCACCACGGATATCCATTGCTAAAAGGCAAGAAAGTATATATATATATATTTTTTTTTTAAATATTGGAAGTCCCAAGAACCGTAAAAGCACATATTCCAAACTCACCGCCAAGCCCGATATATAGCCTGAAGGTCATATGTCGGATTCCAAGAACCATCAACAATGACTACTCGATTAGCAGCATGAAGATTAATCCCTAAAGATCCCGCTCTAGTTGAAATCAGACAGCATTTCACCCGGTTATTCAGAGGGTCATTGAAGCTCTCAACCAGCTTTTGTCTTTCTGAGCTCTCTGTTCGACCATCTAGCCTGAAGGGTAAACAAAGAATTGGTAAAAACAAGACTAAAAAGCTGCAGTAAACAATTCATTATTATTATTAATTGAAAACATTGCACTTAGCCGCAGTGCAATTAGAGTTTAAGCAAGATATATGAAAGGTTAATGAATGATTGTGAAAAGAAGGGAAACAACAGTGTAAGAGGGGGGAAAAATCAAGAATGAAAACAAAAATGGAAAGGGTAAAACACAGGTTTGGAAGTTGCTGGAAATAAGCTGCATCTTCAGCATTTGCTGAAATTCCAAAAATAAATGCGGCCTAGAGAATCTTCTTCATAAGTTTTGGCTGTATACTGTATTCTGAATAAGGCTCTGGATGGCAAGACAACTACTAATTGCTGTCCCAACTTGTGAAATGCATGGTTTAGCACAATTTCACCGGACAGCAAAAGAACTTGATAGGAAAATCAATGAATCAACGAAAAAACTAAAAAATAAAAAAAACCATTTTAAAACATAAGATACTTGAAAAAGAAACAAGCAAATCAAGCAATTGAACTTGTTTCTGCTAATACACTTACCTATACCAGTCTTTTCCTTTCTTCCATAATTTGCCTTTCCTCTTTGGTCGAGGTAGTTTTGACAGATAAAGTTCTATTAGGTCAAGAGTTGGTATACTCTGGCTAAAAACCAATGCCTTATCACCCACATCAGAACTCATAATTAGAATGTCAAGCAGCAAAACCATTTTTCCACTGTAATCAAGCTCTTTATAACTATTTTCACGAAGAAGATTATTCCACCAGCCCTGAAAGAAAGATATACAAAAGATTATGTCTAAAGCAAGATAAATGAAAACAAAAATGGATGGTGCAAATTCGTGAGCCATTAGTTGATATATGCACCCCATATTGAACAAAATGAATGCACCATGTCTTATCAACCATGATGCTTGTCAAGCACCAAACGGGAGTTCTAATTCCATCTATTTTATATAGAAATGGAATCCAAATGGATGACATATATTTTGACAAACTAATCCATTCAAATTAACCTTTCGGAGAAAGCCATCATCACTTTTTCCAGGAAGAACTGCATTTGAAAATTTCTGCTTCTCTGTAAAAAATTAACAAACATGGTAAGTGATAGAATACCAGAAATTGTTTCTATGAAGGCTGGAAAAACCTAAGGAAGGACTCTAAGCTAGAAAAGAAAAGTTACAGTTAGATGACGATATATGCATACAGACCATTTCATAATAATAACTGCTAAAAGTTTGTTGTCACAGAAAACTTGTCATATGAAGTACAAATAATATAGAAATATAGATTTTATAAAATAGCAGGTGAAAGGAAAACATACCTTCAAAAACCATATTGTAGTCTATGTTTTCATCACTAGAGCTCACGTCTGCAAGAAAGTTTTCAACAGTTTCTTCACGCCTTAAAGCATCTTTGTCCTCCTTCTTCAATTGCAATATACCGGGGTGGTTCCATATCTACTACAAAAAACACAACATTTCATAAGAACCATATTCAAGAAAATGAAGTGAAATAACACACACACGTGTATGAACTATATAATTATTCTGTTAATTCATCAACCTTGCCCTGACAGTGCACAAGGCAAGTGTCACACAAGATATCGTTATGCTACTGCTACAATGAATAACGCAATCTCAACACTCTAATGTTGTTTTTTATGATTTCTCCCCTAAAGGTTAAATTCCAATGTACCAAAGACTATAAAATATCATTTAAACATCTTGCCTCTCACCATTTTGATGATGTCTATGTCCTATTGCACCAAAAAGAAAAAAGGAACAACTATATCCTGAATTAAATGGTCCAAGTAAACAGAATGCTACATAGAAGCCCTTTCAGAGCACTAGCTGTTATTGAATATCAAAGTAAATTGGCAATATAAGAAAATATACTCGGTAGTTTTGCATATTATAAGGTGACATGCAGAGTACCAATAAATATTGTAACTAAAAACTGTTTGCACATGAATCCAGACTACTTGATTTCCAAATTATTATGTTCAAATCTCTGTTGTATTATCAGAATATGCAAAATTCAAATTATATCACTATGATTATCTCTTTCGTAGGCTTATATGTAGGAGTCCATGATCCCACATGCATGCACAATCAGTCATAAGTTTTCACATCTTAAGGCAATTCTGAAATGCAGCCAGGGAACATGAAAACATGCTAAGTATGAACCTGTGCTAAGGCCTGGTACCCCGCAAAAAAACTTCTCTTCCCTATCTTTTCACTGGAAACCTTGTCACTAGTAAATCCATGCACATCAAGGAACCTTTTATATAATTTCCTCTGCAAGGGAGAAAGCTTCACAGCAATCACAAAAACAGTTTTAGGTGGCAAGTCCTTCTTCACCACAGTCATATCCATTCGCTGCACAAACCCCTTTAATTGTTCATAAAGAATATGAGACCTCTGATTCATAATTTTCACATCGACCAAAGTTGAATTTGTATGTTGACCATTCTCTATGGGATTTTGGAAGCTGCACAGTATAGGGGTTGAATTAGGCAAGTGGAAACAAAATCAAATAAAAAAAATAAAATAGCAACCAGAATTATTCATGTAAAGGAGTCTTGCCGGTTCCTAAACTCATGACTGCTTCCAAGAAAACCTTCCCTTACAAAATCAACCATCTGTTTCAGATGAAAATTCAAAACTAGTTAAAACCAATATAAGTAGTAACATCTAACAGTGCAAACACTCCTTAAAAAACTCACGCAATAATATTCCATCAGATTGTTCTGTAAAGGTGATCCAGTTAATGCTATCCTTCTTTGGCATTTCACTTGCTTCAAGGCTTGGGTTACATCAGCCCTGGTATTTTTAATCACATGGGCCTCATCACAAACGAGTATATCAGGTCCATCCTGATAATTGAAACACATTTTACATTGAGCAAATGAAATTGTAAGAAATGTGGGTGGAAAAAAATGTTTTGTGAGAAGACAAACAGAATAAATAATAATACTTTAAAATTGAAAAAGAAAAACACACAATGGATCACCATATGGGGAAGGGTACATGAACTGCAACTAAAATATGCATAAAAATAAAAAAGTCACATTTTAATGGTCATAAGCTGCAGCATCAGGGACAATGACAAGTAACAATATTTAATGTGCATTAAGCAAGAGCACTGATTCAACTCAAAAACATAAATAAAATGTTAAAATACATTTATTAAAAGAGTAGACACTCCAGTTATATTACTGCAGCATAAGTGACCTTTCTAATGTAGCAAAACGGAAAATACAATCCAAACATCCATGTAGATTTTTCAATGTCAAGAATTCAACAACTTTAAATGACATAATAATTCCCTTTAATGATTCGAGTATTTCAACACATTTATAAGTTGCACACAAAGAAAGTAACACCATAAAAAGTAACGTTATTACTTACAAGTAACTAATAAAAGGTTTAACAGGAGCCTCACAAATTAGAATCAAAGGATTAAAAAAAAGACACATTATATCAAACAAAACATAAATAAAACGTAAAAATACATTTATTAAAGAGGAGACCTTCTCGTTATATTACTGCAGCATTAATGACAATCCGAACAGCAATGTAGATTATTCAACAATCAAGAATTCAACAACTAAAAAAGTAACACCGTGAAAAAAGTACCACTATTATTTGTAAGTAACCATTAAAAGTTTTAACAGGAGCATCACAAGCTAGAACCAAAAAAAAGGCCAAAGTAGAAGAATTATTGCAAAATACCAAAGAATGCTTTTCAAGACAAGAAAAAATATCGACATCAAAAACCTGCAAGGCATAACAAATTTCCCTAGCCATGTTGCGGTCTTTCACATGCTTTCCAAGGGATAAGTTTCGAAAAGCACTGTAGCCAATCAAGAAAACACCACCCTTTTTTCTCCATTTTGCAAATAATTCTCCTCTTCTCTCCCTGAAAAAAGGAAATCATGACACGTTAGAAAAGACTCCGTAGAAGTAGAAGCAATGAACTTTCAATAAGAAAAGTGTAACTTTTGAGAATAAGAAATAATCGTTCCTTTTGAATTCCATAATCAAAGAATACACATATTTATAGTAGAAATTAGTCACTAGCACTGTAACCAATTTTACGATAAAACAGGAAAAAATTAAATACAACAGAAAACAAAAAAACTGCCTAACGTAATCTGAAACACTAACTTCAAATTTAATTATCCTACCTACTTCCTCAAACTTCGACAAAAAGTAATAATGTAACCATTGTTTTACGTCTGACTTCTACCGACAAGAATATGTATCCATATGAACCCTATAGAAGATGACAAGATAGTAAATAAAGAAAAAACTCTCTATGGGCGTTCAAAAAAAAAATGTACATAATTTCATTAAAGACCTACATACTGAGCATAACCTCCTCCATTTTGGTCCAAGTGTTCGTAACATGTATAAGTTATGCTAGTTGTAGTTTAGGCATCACAGCTTGTGGCAACAAGTTGAACCATGCAATATTCAAGGAAAGAAAGAGGACGGGAATGTTAAAGTTAAACCACGCAATACTTGTTAATGTCAGTTAAATTAAGCAAATCCTGTTACTACAAACAGGAAAAAAGGTCACCTCCAGACCAAAACTCTTCTTCCCCCAAACTAAACACACACAATGTTACTATTAAGACAAATCCAAGGGTTAAAGAAACTTCTAGAAAGCAATGATACGTTGAGATTATCCATAACTGGGCATGCTCCAAAACATAATACAGACAACAACGATAAAT
Organism: Antiaris toxicaria; assembly: GCA_035233585.1. Taxonomy (NCBI): domain Eukaryota; kingdom Viridiplantae; phylum Streptophyta; class Magnoliopsida; order Rosales; family Moraceae; genus Antiaris; species Antiaris toxicaria. The sequence goes on along the minus strand of CP141153.1, from coordinate 4,612,448 downwards.
TCCATAAAGCAATGCTTAGCATAAATATACATAAATATGTGTACATCCAGAAAACAAAAAAATAAAAAATAAAAAATAAAAAATAAAAATTTTTTTATACTTGGTCAAACCTTGATACATCTTCTACCATGAAGACACGCAGTGGCTTTACTTCTGAAGGACTCCACTTTAAAAACTCTTGCCTCCAATTATGCAGTACATTCACAGGCACGACAATAAGTGCAGTTCTTAATCCCAAATCAACGCATCTCATTGCAGTGTACAAAAGAGCTATGACCTGCAATAACAGAACAAAACATGCATTACATAATTTTTAAGACACCATCAAATTTATCATAAGTTTCTCATCATGGTTAATAGCCCAATGGATTAAATACAAACGACACTTATGCACTATGGTCTGTAGAAATTATGCCACTGCACAATTGACATTTTAATTCTTGTTCCAGTAATTGTTTATTGACTACAAGTCTACAGCTAGTTCACATACTGGGAAGAAATTTAATCTAAAAAATAACTAGAAACTGTGCAAGGAGCTGGAGTAAGTGGAGCACTTTCTAAATTTAGAAGTACTATATGTAAATTATTATACACACATGCATGCATTAAATGCATTTTTTGCCAATTTGTCCAATGCAAAAGGGAGGATAACAGTTTATTTCTGATTTCACATAAACTTAATACCTGAAATGTTTTACCAAGCCCCATCATATGAGCTAGAATGCAACCAAGACCTTTATCACCGGACTTCACCTTTCTGACTGACTGTATAATATTTTCCCACATAAATCTTATCCCCGCTACCTGAAAAATTATCCAGAGAAATAAATTTTGCAGCAAAAGTAAAAAGGATGACAGATATCAATGTTAACTCGTATAAGAGTAAACATACAGAGAAATAACATATTGATACTGGCTAACCTATTGGAGGTGGTAATGTCTAAGTTCTACTTATTTTCAAAGGCATTTAAAAATATTTTGGAAGTGGACGCCCTTTCTACGTCCTTCCAATCGATATCTCAGACCTGTAGCCATTACTAAGTTAACTTCACTTTAGAACACAAAGGTGCTCTAAGTTGTAAGGCTGGGACCCAGAAAGAACAAAGCAGTCAGGTCAGGCCAAATGCAACATTTTAAATAAAATAAAGAAAAATCCTAAGGATGTGAAGATCCAAGTGTACAGCTCCAATTTTTGAAAGCGATAACTGAAAATACATTTGCACATAGGACCATATCCAATATGCTATTCCCAGGCGCAGGGCTAAGGCCCTGCCTTTGCTTTTTATCTCTCAGAGGTGATCTTCAGGCTGAATGAGTAATAAGGTAATCTATTATTGAAATTGAGATGTTTCTACCAGAAAAAAAAATGAAATTAAGATGCTGAGATCAGAAGACGGTTGTGACACACACCAATCAGATAATTGAATGAAAGGTATACTCCAACTAAACAACTTGGCGTGAGCGACAATCTAGAAAAGACTCAAACAAACTGAAGAGCAGAAAAGAAAACCTGATGGACTTTCAGTTTTGCTGAAATGCTCGGAGGAATTCGGACAGCTTCTTCACCATTCTCCCTCACAACATTCACAATATAACCCTTTGATGCATCACCAAGCACTTCAGTGCTAGCATCTTCTGATAAATTCCCATTGAAGCCCACAGAGCTCATAACCTTAGATTTGGAAGAAAACTGTACTTGTAAAGACTTCAAGCGCTCTTGACGTTCCTGTAAAAGTGGGAAGACAGCATTTGTTTTTGATATGAAAGTCCAGATTTGAATATATTTGTCTTTCATTTTCTTAAAAAACAAAAAGCAAGAAAAAAGGTGAAGTAAATACCTTTTCAATTGCAATTTTTTGTTTGGTCTCTTCTCCCAATTCAGCGTCATCAATGATTCTCCGGATTTTCTTTTTTCGTTTTCTCTTAGAGCTGACAGAAGATAGCTCAAGCATTAGAATGAATCATACAAGTAAATGCTCTTCGACTATTACCACAATTACATGTATACGAGAGAACTTCAAAGCTTCTCAATAGCAATTTTAATTAAGGGGTGAAAAAGATTATGATTAATCAGTAAATTAATCAACATGCTTACTTATGCAAAGAAGTACCAGAAAAAAATAATGACACAAAGCAAAGCACGCACTATCGATCAACTTGCAGAAAGCAATCTCATACTTAATAGCATTATACCTGAGAGAAACATCTACGGCTGCATCAGAATTGTCTGAATCGGTTTCGGAGCTAGAATCAGTCAATCTTCCAACACCCGTTGCCTTTTCAAGCTCTAATGTTAACTTTTGCAGAAGACCCGGGCGACAACAACAACATTGCCAGCTGGAAGTCTTGACCTCAGGCAAGCACTCTGTAGCAATATTCCTCTTTATACAAATCATACAGAATAATGTCTTGCATGATTTACAATTCACTAAGTCAGTGCTTCTTCCACACCATCCACAACAACACTCAGCGCAATCAGGATCCTGCCATGACTCCTCATGTCAATAAGATATTCAACATGAAACAATCACGTGTAGATAAACAGATTATATATCTAATACTAACAACTTGTGAAGAGACAGATTTCAGTCATCAACTGCTGCGTAAGATGCATTTATGTTGTACAAAAATTATCAAGTGGCTATCATAATGAAAGATCATCAACCATCAACTTCACTGATCAACATTAGGGTTATGTATCCTTACCTTCACTTTCATCTTTTCCTCCATCATGACTTTGCAATCAGTACAAACGATCACTTTCAGAAGTGGATGTTGGTGCACCTCAACAGCAATCTTATTACAAGCAGTGCAGTGAAATTTTTCATTCAGATTCTTCGAAGGAAGAGAATCAGCTCCAAATTCACCAGCATTTTCCTTCAAATCTGATTGATCCTCTACTTTAACAGTACTGAAAACTGCATCTTTTGCCTGAGATTCATCATCACTGTCAATTACAACAGTTCGCCTTCTCTTATTTTCGGTATCCAGTTCCTCGGTCTCAAGAAGATGCTTGGACCCTCTGGGTTCAATGGAATCAGTTAAAGTAGATTCAGAAGGTAGTGAAGTGCCATTACTCATTGAACATCCCTTGTCAACATCATTGGATGTTCCATCAGGAAAATCAGTTTTCAAACTATGGCATGCAATTCCACTCTCATTGCCACGCTGAGTTTCCCCATCGACATCAACAAGAGCTGGAGACTTGTTAATGTCATTTTCTATCATCTGATCAACTAAGCCCATATCTTTCTGACTAGCTCCCTGATTCAAAAATCGAGGAATATCAAAACCAGTTTATCCTGAAGGTTATTTTCTACTCTGACCATTAAGATTTCACTTATATTACAAATATGTCAATTTATACAAATCTGGCGATGTAGTTCAACAAAAATAAAAATAAAATAAAAAAGGAAAAAAGAAAAAAAGAAAAAGAAAAATTTCACCCTGTAGTATCTAATGAATATTTTCATAATAAATATTCTTTAGTTCAACGTTTGAAAAGTAGAAACATTATCTTCTGGAAACTGAAAATAACCAAAAGATCCTGGCAACTCTTAACAACCAACTGAATGCAACACAGAGAACAATAACTCTGATGTTGGAAACTCCCACCAGACACTAGTCTCGATACTCTTAATTACAACTCTGAAAGGCTTAAAATCTGAATGCCTCCAAGTACACATAAAAAAGAATATTGTTGTGTGTGCGTGTGTCTGTGTCTGGTGGGGAGGGGAGAAATGCAAAAAGGAACCTGCTTCTGTCTCTTCCGATGTCTCCTCCGTTTCAAATGTTTTTGAAGCTTCCGGTCAATATTTGCATCATCTTCTTCTTTGACCTGTCCACAAATATTATGTCAACTATATTACTTAATTTATAAGTCAACCCAAGATTATCAAGTGCATGGTGATTTAAAAAAGGAAAATCCAAATCACAAAATAGAATGCCCATATATCTCAGATTTGCTGCCAATATGGAGACAGATACAACCATGCAATGCATTCATGAGACCAAGAATGTTACTAACTTGTTAAAAAGTGGACCAATCACAATCGGAAATAACAGATACAGAAAGGTATATCATTCAATCAATAATCATTGTCAATATTGTACCTGAAAAAGGTAATTAACACCATCACATGGTTAAAATTGCTATAAACTATAGCTACTGACCACAAGGGCAATTTGTTACCATTACATGTAGATACGACAATATAAAATGTCAAATGCCCGTCTTGCATAAAAGATTAAACAATTTTACAAGCAACATCAAAGGTGAAATAGACAACCCAAAATCCCTGTATCGAAATATTGAAGAATATGGCAATGGTTATCAAATCCAGAATGCACATAAAAGTCTAAAGTTCCAAGTAATAATAAAAAGAACTGCTCAACCTTCTTATAATTTTTCTTCTGTTCTTCAGAAAGAGCAAGTTCTTTTTCATTTGCAATAGCAGCTGCAACAAATGGATCAGTAGAATCACCATCAACATCATCAATCTCCTCCACCTGGAAAAAGTGGTCAATTTGCAGATGACAATAAGAACAGGATTAAGTTAGGACTTAGATTAGGTCTTTTTTTTAACTTGTGATGAAGCATTAGCAAGAGGAAATGTCATAAAATAACTAGTTAAATGTGTATGGAAATGAACACCTCATTGACACCAGGAAATTTAAGACCCATTTCTGCAGCTTGTTGTGGAGTACTGGCCAAGTAAACAGAAGCCCAACTCTTACTTCCAAAAGAAGCACAATCATTTGAGGCCCCTTCAGAAAACATTTTATTCAGTGTACACCAATCAACTACTGAATTCTCTGTTTCATTGTCCTGAATTTTATCAACAGTTAGTTTCTTCTGTAGAAACCCACTAGCACCCTCCTCCAAAAGCTTACCATGTCGCCTGAGCCCACATATAGATATATGCATATTAATTAGTATTGTAGTCGTAGCTTCCTAATCCACAATACAGGAGGAGGACAGAAACACACCTTCTTACAGGTCTATGGGTTTGCAAGAACTCCTCAGCATGAGCTTTTGACTCGATGAAATCACAAGTCACTTGAGATCCTATCCAGTGTATTCGTCTTTGCCAAGCCTCGGTACTGCAATTTGTAGGAGCCTGACTTTCAATCCACTTATAAAGGCCTGGTAGCTCAATGCCAGCCCCATCAAGTTGTTCCTTTGTCCAAAAAAATAAAAAAGGAAGAAAAAATCGAATATTAAGAACTGTATTTCAAACTGGTAACAGAACACATTGAGAAAGCAATTATTATACAATTCTTATCTCCCAGGGGTTTTTTTTTTTTTTTCCACCTACCAAACAAAAATTAACTTACTGAAATGCAAACTTGCATTATGTCAAACAAATTTTGAAGTTAGATAGTAAAATATTCACGTATCTTTCATGCAGTATATGGAAAATTTTGTATGCAGATCAACGGAAAAAGTAATAATAACATATATTTTTGCAGCCTAATTATACATATGAGGGATAAATTAGGCAGAACAAAAAATTTATTTAAAAAAAAAAAAAGAATAAGCTAATTGGCATGGTACAGAATCCTGACATTATACGAAGTAATAATTTTTTTTTCCTATAATGGAGGCTGAAAAAAAAAAAAAGGTAAATTACGCACAACCATCTGAAACTAAAAGTAATTAATAACCAAAAGTTTTAGCCAATATAAAAGAAAGTAGCAGACCTGTAAATGAGCACTCTCAGTCTCAAGCTCGTCAAGCACAGCTTCCCACTCTTCCACGAAAGTTGCGATTTCATCTGCAACAGCTGTTTCCAACTATAGACAGGTAAAAAATTGCATAAGCGTTGCATATAAAAGCCGTCAAAATAAAAGACGAGAAATAGATAGCAGAAACTAACATCGTCACCATTCAGAGTTTGTGACAGTTCCTCCCTAACTTCACTCTCTACTCTGGAAACAGACTCCTTCTCAAGTGTTTCCTGAGCCTCTGCAGCCTAAATTAAGCATTAAAAACCCAAAACGGCTTTTACCATATCTATAAATCAATTGTAATTGTGTGCATCCATGCAAATGGAAAGCTACATTCAATAATCAAATATTATACCTTACTCTCAACGTCCAAGAGCTCAGCAATTAGCTCCTCAATTTCTTCCTCAGCTAAAGGTTCCTGCATAACGGCAGTGAAAATATATAACAAAACTAGCTATATTCCATATTCCAAAATCTAACAGCAACAAAACATATAAATCGTTATCAAACTATAATCTATGTGAAGAAAAATATATTAGCACTGAGTATCGAGTTTCCATAAACATATCTGATAAAATAGTCACAAAAAGGAAAAAAATTTAATACCCATGGTTTACAAAGAGGTTTCGTTTCTAAACTGCAAACCAAAAAAGAATAATCAAAATGCAATTCCGATGCTCTCTGAATTAAGATATACTTCATTGAGAATCGTTATGAGTACAGTTTTCAAAAAAAAAAACCTTTTTTCTGCTCCATTACCTAACCAATGTGTTTCGGTTATAATAATAGCAAAGGAAAAATAGTAACAACAAAATAACGTGTACAAAAAATTGCATCCACCTGCAATCCATCGTCATCATCTCGGCCCGACGTAGAAGGCGCATCATCTTTCGAGTCGTCATCAATAAAAGAATCACTAGAAGAACTCCCAACATCTTCTACATTCTCGTGATTTTCCTCCATCTTTTTACTCCAACAGCATTCCAAGCTAACTTCACTTCCTTTCCGAATCCACAAACACTAGCTTCTAGCCCCGAACACCACTTCTAAACAACAAACCAGCACACCAACACAAAACAAGCGATCACAATCAGGAAAAAAAAAGTTCATTTCTGCAACAATAAAGATAAAAATAAAAAAGCAGCCTTTTTGTCATTAAAATAAATATCATTTCTACACCAAAAACTGACTAAGCAAAACACAATCTTTCGGAAATCGGAAATGCAAGAAACCGCTCATTTCGGTGTTACATTGAATTCTAGAATTTCACAAAGAGTAGAAACTCCGACGATTCAAAACATTTCCAATCATTTACGGAGGTCAGACTCCAGAGAAATCTCGAGGAAGTCTACATTTGACAATGCAATTAACAATCGGATTACCGAGAAAATTCCAAGTCGAGAACAACCAAACGAAGCTACAGTAGAAACGAACCAAAAACTTTTGCGCTTTGGGCGACGTCGCGGGCGTCGAAGGGCATAGATTCTAGGGTTTGCAAGAAAAAACAGACATGGCGAAACGCAGTGAAGAGGAAGACGAAGAGGAATTGAGGAAACTTACAGTATTCAGTTGAAAAGAAGACACACCAGAAGTCTGGCGCAGAAATCTCTGTGGGGTTATGTTTTTTGTCTCCTATCTCTTCTCTCCCTTCCCCCCCTCCCTCCTTTTTTTTTTTTTTTTGCCCCTTTTTTGCTCTCTGTGCGCAGAAAACGCCCAGTTTGATTTTATTTGAATGGGCTCGGGCTTCAAAGCGCCCGGAACCCACAATTACTGTCGTTGGTTGGATCAGCCGCGTGGGTTGTGAGTGTTTTTTATTTTATTTTATTTTATTACATTTTGAAAAAAAAAAAAAGAAAAAGTTAATTTTAGAGATGGGAAAGAATTCAAAAATAATATTTACCATATATATTTTATTTTAGATCATAAACGAATTATTGAATAGATTTACTACATTTGAGAGGCTGTTTGATAAATAAATTTTGGTATTACGAATATCAATTTTATATCAAACGTAAAATTTTATATTTAAATATAATCATTTTTAACAATATTACGAAAATAATTATTATTTAAAAGTTTTTTAAAACAATTACATCAACTTTTCAACCCTAACTATTTATCTCTATTTTTACCAATCATATCAACTTTTTAACTCTAAAATACTTTTCATCTAAATACACATTTTATTCAAATACAAAACAAATACTTTTCAACCAAATGGTAAACAAATACTTTTAGAATTGAAAAGTTGATGTGATTAATAAAAGTGAATACGAAAAGTTAGATAGAGAAAATACGATGTGAATTAAAAAAAATTATATTCAAAATATTTTAAAATAGTAAATGTATTTGTGAAATTGTTGAAAAATATTGGTAGCGTTTAGTATTGTTTTTGAAATCTGTTATGTTTTCATAAAACCTGAAAATGAAATCGTTTTGAAAACTATTCTGAGATTGTTTCTGAAACTGTGTTTGGTTATATTTTTTAAGTGTATGTTTTCAAAAAACAATTCTGAAACTGTGTTTGGTTATATTTTTGAAAACCAATCATTTTATAAGTAGTTTATACTAATTAGTGTGCTATTGATTTAATATTTTAAAACAACATTTTATTTTCAAAATACCTGAATATTTCATTTTTACTTTATAAAATTTTTGACATGATCTACCTTAAAATATGACTGCCCAAAAACTCCAAAAGCTTTACCTGTAGAAAAACAAATTCCAATTCTCAGAACAATTTTAAATATAATTTCAAATCTCAAATATATCTAAAGATATTTATCAAAATCTATTATTATTATTATTATTATCTTTATTTCAATCATTTTCTTTTACCTTCTACATATACACACATATATATATTTTGTTATTAAAGGGTCGGCCGGCAGAGGCTAACGGCGGCGGCGTTAGACAGCAGGGGCGGCGGAGGCTGGCGACGGCTGTGGCGTGGTCTAAGGGACAGCGTCGTGGGCTGGACGGAATGGAGAATGGTTCGGCGTTCATGAGGCGAGGACTCGGGCTGGGCTCGCGAGGCTCGGTTGCGGTTGAGGAAGGGCGACTGGGTCACGTTGCGATGGCTTGAGCTCGATCAACAAGCTTTGGGCCGGTCGGATGGTGATGGGTGAGGGAGGCCGCGAGCTCGAATGGCTCGGGCTTGGCATTCACTAGGCGACGGGCCGGTGACAGGGGTTCGCAAGGCTGGCGTGGCTTGGGCCTGTCGGATGACCTCCCGAGCTCCGTGAATAGCAGCCGTCGTGAGCCCAACGCCACCGCCCCTCATTCGCCACTCACACACCCGAATAAAACCACGGCATCCATCTCCACCGTGAGCCATTATGAGTACAACCGGCCAAAGCAAGCCGTCGGCAGTCCCTCGCTTCCGTCCTCGTTGTCTCGCGTTCGACCAAGCCCAGATCGATCACCATCGCCCCCCTCCTCTCCTGCTCCACCTTCGCCACGACGAACGCTCCGCCTCCTGCTGCTCCACTGGCAGCGAGAACTAGAAAGAGAGAGAGAGAGTCATCGGGCTGGGTTTTGTTAGGGGGGGGTGGGGGGGGGGGGGGTTGTTGAGAATGAAAGAAGAAAATGAACCGGGGGGGTGGGTGTTTGAGAATGAAAGAAGAAAACGAACCGGGGGGGTGGACGAAAGAAGAAAACGAAGAAAACGATATAATATCGTTTTCAAGTTTCAGTTAAAAAAATTTGAATTTAACTCATTGATTTCAAATTCAATTTTCAAAACTAAGCTAACCAAACACGTTTTCAATTTGATTTAGAAAATGATTCCCTAGAGAATCGTAAAATCCATTTTGAAACCAAAAACAAACACAGCCATTGTATTTGAATGCAAAACTTTTGTATTTATATGAAAATTGTATTGCATTTAAATACAATACAAATGCAATACTGTAAGCAAACAGGCCAATAATTAAACAGTTAAAATTTATTTATTTATAATGGCTAAAGATACTCCTTAATTTATAGAATTATAAACTAAAAAAATAAAAAAGGGATGTAAATCAAAGAAAAACATGATAAGGAAGAACATAAAACTAAAAAAATAAAGCAGTATGCCAAGAAAACTAAAAATTAAGCAATAACTACTGATCCCAACTCTCCATCCAAATCAAGTTCAGGTCTTAATTCATGAAATTTGATATCTTCATTTACAATGCTATAATTCTCCTTTGAAATCAGTGCTGCTATGAGTCTTTGATAAAGGGCAATATCATTGTGATCCCTTGTATCTTGTACCAAGTGTGATTCCCAATACCTCGCTTCTTGTTGAGTCTTGAATTTTACGTGTCTAAGAAAAATTGTCAACATCAATTTATAAGAAGAGAAAAACATCATTCATTTTTTCTTCCAATAAGATGATTATTTATTGACTTGAGTAATTGATGTCTGTACAAGAAATAAAACCAAAATATGGCTCCATCTTCTTTCAAAATTAGCTAAAACAGGCACATGCAGCAGCAAAATTTTGGCTATCAACTCAACTAGTCAATCATGTAGGCACTTGAATAAACAAAACGTGTTAGAAAAATACCAGGATTAATAACAACATTTGCAGTGGCCAATAGCTCTTCATTCCCATCATCTAACCTAGCTAATAAATGGAACCAAACATGAACAAAGGAAGTAGAAGAAAAAGGCAAACAAAAACCTAGCATCCAAGAGACCCTTCTTTTCCTTCTCCTTCTCCCTCTTCTTCTTTGTCAGAGTTTTGTGCAAATTTGGGTTTAGGGCTTCGTCACGAGCAAATCTTAGTGGTGATCTAGCATATGGAGGAGCTCATCAACAAGGAGACCATTGGTTTCTTCCACCGCTGTAGGTAGATGGTAGTGGTGGGGTTATTCGTGAAGTGGTGGTGGTGTAAAGCTATTAGTGGGGGTTGTTTGTGAAGGTGGTGATAGACAAGATAGGCTGTTTAATATAAGAGAGTGCAATTATACTGGGGGAAGGTCGCAGGAAGGGGTAGACATCATTGGTGGAACATCAGGGAGGGGGTGGTGGAAGGTGAGGGATAGATGGTATAATTCTACACTTTTTTTAGGTTTTTTTAATTTTTTAATTTATAATTCTATTAGTTAATATGCATAATTATTATCATATTTAAGTAAATCTCAATCATTTAATTATATTTGAATGATCTAAAATTAAATATCTATGATACTTATTATTTTTAAATTCCTACTAAACTCTCCCAAAATTCTCATGACTAGAAAACTTTGAAAAGTTTCTATGGAAGACGTGTTGGAGAAATGCTAGCTAGTTATTTGCATTTTTTTATAATAAAAAATCATAATTATTTACATTTTTTAGAAAATTATCTACTGTTGTTTTAATTATTCGCAAACTATTGGGGAAAAAAAAAACAATAGCAATTTCCATTAACAGGGAAGTTCCACAAGAAATTTTTTCATTTTAAAAAACAATGCTTGTGCCCCATCATCCAAGGATTAAAGAGACTGTTTAAACTAGCTTAGGTTTGTTTAGATAAATCATTATATTTATATTGTATTGGAATGTCAAACAAACAAATAGTAAGTGTAATTTGTATTTGGATAATTTGCATTCATATTGTATTTAGATATAATGTATATTTGAATTGTTGGTAAGAGATGATATGTGATATGGTTGTAAAAGTAGATAAAAAAAAGTGAATATTAAATAATGATTGTATTAGATTTAAATTTTAAAAATATTTATATTTTAGTGCAAAACTTTATGATTTAGGTGAAGGCATGCACATTAAGACATTTAGGTGAAAATATGTGAATGACAATATTTGGAATTACAATATTTAGATTTTCATTTAAATAGACATTTAGCTTTTAACATTTAAAAAATAACATTTGGATTTATATTGTTAACAAGGAATTTGAATTGTTGGAGTTAATAAACGTAAAAATTTGAAATGTGTTAAAAAAAACCCCAATATAGAGTTTGTTTTGTTTGTCTCAAATGTAATTTATAAAAAAAATCTCATTTGAACTTGTATATACAAAATTACAAACTTTTAAAGTTTAAATTATAAAATCATAATATTAATTATTAATAAAGAAACTGCCTTTGACTTAAAAAAAAAAGGATGAAAATTAGGTCATTAGATGAAACATTTCAAATGAGAAAAATCAATAGATATATATATTGATTGATCATGTAGATATGATAGTTCCCCATTTGTAAAATTCAATTAAACAAACGGAAGTTAAATCTTTTTTAAAATTAAAAAAGGAAATTACATTTTAATATAATGCTAATCAGGTGGTTTTAAATATTATCTTAAATTTTGAGGTACAATTTGGGTATTTATCAAAAAAAAAAAAAGATTCATAGCTAAATGGTATTTTTCTAATAAGTTGTTCAATAAATGGCTAAAGTTTTAATAAATTAATCATAAGGCTCTTTTTTTTTTTCCCTTCAAATGGTCACTTAGTTATTAACTTTTGATCAATCATTAATTAACTTATAATCAACTCTTAGTTAATTATTGATTAACTCATTGTCAATTGTTAATTGATCATGGTTAATCACCAAATTTTATAATTAATTACTAATTGACCATAGTGATATACTATAAACAAAATGTAAATTTTGCTATCAATCTATAATTAATTAGTTAATCATTAATTTACTATTTAGCAAAAAAAATAAAAAAAGACCTCCTCTTCAGCATCATCCTTTCCTTTTCCCCGACCACCTACGCCCTTGAACAGCTCTCTCTTTCTCTTTGTCTCCTTGTTCTGATGAGGTCTCACCTAGGACATGATCATGATCGTCATTGGAGTAGGAGATTATGATTTGAAATTGTCATTATGCACGCCTTACCATTATCAGAGCAATGCTAGAACTAAACTGTAGTAGAGTTCGATCGTGTTGCTTGTGACCTTTATTTCTCTGTCGATTGCAAATCTCTGTCGAAGATCTCCCACTTGAACTTGGCAACAACGACCCAGTGTCGTCATTGTATAACAATGGCTGCTACTAAAGCTATGATAACAATCATGTCGAAGATCTATTGGAGACGGCAATAGACATGAAATTTTAGAGAAAGAGAGAGAAAGAGAGGCGTCATCTTGCTCATCTGACATTAGAGTGATTAGCAGATTTAGATGCAGAGAGAGAGAGAGGCGGGGGGAGGGGAAGGGAAGGAAGAGAGACAATGTGGAGTCTATAAAGATAAAAATTGATTGACCAAAATTGATGATTATTTAACAAAATAATGATTATTAGGCCATTTAACTAAATAAGAAAATGTTAGACTGAAGTTAGGTAATTAAAATGGAGCACCCACCCTAATTATTAAAATAAAAAAGAAAGAGAAAGACGTATAGTAACAAACGACGTGCCAACTCAGGTCTAAGGTACTCAATTATCCTTTAAGTAGGAAATACACGCCGTTTTGTCTGCGAGTTCTTTTCTAGTCACATAAGCTGCCGTTCTAAATTTTTATTGTCGTTTATGTCGTCGTATATATCGATCTCAAGTCGTTTTCCAGAAAACGACGTATTAGCTCGTCATCAAAGATTACATATTATTTCTCATTATAAAGTTTTCCGTTGTTATGTCATAGACACGACATGTCATTTACATATTTTCCTTTTTAACTCATCTCACTTAAATTTGAAATTTTCCAAAGTCCGGGCAAAAAAAAAAAAAAAAAAAAAAGAAAAGCGTAACTTCATGTCGTTTCGTCACAAAGTTGTAAGCCCCTTTGAAACGACATGTTTTAACTTTATGTCGTTTTAATTCCAAATTTGTAATTTCTTTTAAAACGACATGTCCTGTCTTCATAAATTTGGCGTGTTTTTTTGTGCACTTCAAGCGTGGAGAAACGATATGTTGTGTCTTCCGGAAGTTTGCAATCATTCATGTCAACGACGCATTTACACAATTGATGATGGTATATGATAGTAAGTTTTATTTAAAGACTTTATTCTTATCAAATTAAAGATTGTATCTTGGACATAAATCATATACTTAATATATTCTAAGAGTCTTATCTTTTTCAGCTGATAAAAAGCTAAATCAAAGACCACAATTCTTACTATTATTGTACTTATTATTTCGATTGACTTTTCTCATAAAACAGGAACAAATATTTTCCTAACAAGATTTTCTTATTTCTTATTTGGTAAGAAAAATTACTTACCTAAAAAAGGAACAAAAAGAAAAATCACGTAATTGTCCAAATTTAAAAGATATATATACCCATTATATATATAATTTAGAAGGACAAAACATTTATAGAAATTTCTTTCGTCCTTCCTCTTAAATTAGGATGATCCAATCAATGTTAATAATCTAATCATCGTAATGGTTTAATCATCTTCATATAAATTTTTTATTTTATTTTATTTGTTGTGTAAGTTGCGTACTTAAGAACTAGGGGGTGTTTGGATGTCCTTGTAAAGGCTTTTTTTTTGGTTAGAATAAAGATATTTTGGAAAATATGTTTAGAGAAAAAAACTATTTAGAGTAAAAAAATAAAATTTTAAATTTTTTTTTAGAAAAAATATTTCAATATTGATATTGTTTTGTATCTTTTAAAATTTTATGTAATTTAAAAAAATTAACTCATTTAGATTTATATATATAAAGTTATAAACTTTTAAAATTTAAAATTTATTATAATATTTTAAAGATATAAATAGTAAAAATAATAGTGAATTAGAAAAAAAACATTTAGATATAAAGTTATAAATATTTAAATATAAATAGTAAAAAAATATTATAACAGTGAATTCAAAATAACATTTAGATTTCTATACATATTTTTAAAATTTAAAATTTAATATAATATTGTAAAGATATAATAATAAAAAATTGACAATTAATTAGAAAAAAATTTAAATATAAATAATAAAAAAATATTATAATAATAAATTTAAAACATCATTTACGTTAATATATAAAAATATTATAGGCTTTTAATATTTAAAATTTATTATAATATTTTAAAGATATAAATAAAAAAATAACAAAAAAAATTAAGGAAAAAAAATGTTTTGATGCTTTTTATAAAATAACACATTTTTGTCTACGCGATTTTGCGTTTTCCATCTCTCGCAGTCGCATTAGTGACAGTCCCGCCAAAACAGGCCCTGCTGGCGGGTCAATGACCCGGTGGACCCGGCCCAATAAAAATAGCACCCGCATTCAGCAATGGCTATGATCTGTCCGTTTGAGCTTTTCAGGCCAGTCCCCCTTAGTCGTCTCAGCTCTTTAAAACCTCTCCACCGTCTCTCTCTCTCTCGCGGGTCGGAGTAATCCGTCATACGAGGACCCACTCACCAAACTCAAGCTCGAAACCCTAGCAATGGCCGCTGCGTCCTCGAACACTCCCCCACCGTAATCACCAGCTCTCACTCCCATGGACGCCATTCTCGCTTCTCGACTCCTTTCCCCTCATTTCTCTCCTCTCTTCTCCTCGCCTCGCCGGAACACTTCGCTTCCGCAATCTTCGAGAACTCACCGTATCAGAATTCAGAGATTGCCTCCGAAATCGCCCAGGTTTCGGCGGAAATTTTCACCTTTAGGATACAATTTTCTTGTATTCAGCTCTCTAGAAGCTTCTAGAAGCTCGTTATGCTCCAAACAAGCACCGAAAGGAGAAGCGGTCGAGCCGGAAGGACGACTGCTTAAATGCATTGCGAAGCAGATTGCGTTGGCTTTGGTTTGTTTCGCAATCGGTTTCGCTCCGATTCGGACGCTGCGCCTCACCGCAGTCGCCGCTCCAGCGGCGGAGGTTTTGGAGAAGAAAGAGAAGGAGTTGAAATCGAAGGGTCACGAGTACTCGGATTACACTCGGAGGTTGTTAGAGACGGTGTCGTTTTTGCTGAGAGCCGTGGAAGAAGCGAGGAAAGGAAACGGAGATGTGAAGCAAGTGGAGGAGGCTTTGAAGGCGGTGAAGGTGAAGAAGGAGGAGTTGCAGAACGAGATCGTGGACGGGCTTTACGTGGAGCTGAAGCAATTGAAGGGAGACAAGGATAGGTTGGAGAAGCGGGCGGAGAGGATTGTGGAGGAGGTGGCGAAGGCGATGAAGGAATACGACAAGTCGTTTGGGAGTGCGGACAAAGAGAAAAGGGAAAATGTGGAGAGGTTGGAGGAGAAATTGAGAAGGTTGGAGGAGGAGTATAACTGGATATGGGACAGAATTGGGGAGATTGAGGATCGGATTTTGAGGAGAGAGACTGTGGCGTTGAGTTTTGGAGGGAGAGAGCTTAGTTTCATTGAGATGGAATGTGAGCGGTTGGTACAGGGCTTTACTCGGGAAATGAGACGTAAGGGCATGGAAAGGTATGAGACTGGTAGTTTTTGTTGTATGAAAAATGAAAAGAATGCGTCTTTTTGGTTCTCTTTATCTTAGGAGAGTAAATTGGATGCTAAAAACAGAGAAAAGATTATCAATTTCGATTCTTGATTCTTCCAAACTAACTGCTTGGTGTTGTATTAAATTTGGTTTGCTTTCATTCTCTAGTTTGTTCTGAATCATGGTTTGCCGAAAATAGTCTTTTTGTTGTCAATTGGATGTCAATAACTGGGAATAGATTGTCAATTTGAATTCCTAATTCTTCCAAACTTACTGCTCTGCAGCACCTGTAGTGCTGGTTTATTAAATTTGGTTTGCATTCATTCTCTAGTTTGTTTTGCTAAGTAATGCTTTGGTGAACCATGGTTTGAACTCCAGTAGAACGCAGGCTAATTGGTCAAAAGACGTGTTAAACAGCTTTTCGTTATAATTGTGACTGTGTGAGGCTTGATTACCCTTTGCCCTCCAAGTGTTGGGTTTAATGTTAAACTTGCTACATAAAATTCTTTGGCAGTATATGTCCACTTCCAACTCATTACCAGAATGTCGTGCATGGTTAAATGGTTTTTATTAGCTTGTAATATTCTTTTTAGAAAGAGGTTGATGGAATCTCAATTGTCTTGTTTGAGTTTTGATTGTTATTTAATTGCAGTGTGCCAAAGCCCCCAGTGACGAAGCTTTCTAAGTCTGATATTCAAAAAGATTTGGAAAGCATGCGAAGAAAAAACTTGGAACAGATAATTTTACCGAGTGTTTTGGAAACTGATGATCTTGGACCTTTATTTGACAAAGATTCAATTGATTTTGCTCAACGACTAAAACTAGGCCTTAAAGCTTCAAGGGAGGTACAGAGAAACACAGAGGCTCACATAAGAAAAATTATGAAGAAATCTGGTGATGAAAAGCGTTTTGTTGTTGCTACACCTGAAGATGAGGTTGTAAAAGGTTTTCCTGAAGTTGAGTTGAAGTGGATGTTTGGAGACAAAGAAGTTGTGGTTCCTAAAGCTATTAGCCTACACTTGTATCATGGGTGGAAGAAATGGCGTGAAGAAGCTAAGACAGAACTAAAAAGAAGGATGCTAGAAGATGTTGAATTTGGTAAAGAGTATGTGGCTGAGAGAGAGGTGGATTTTTCCTTGACCATATTTTGTCTTTGCATAAACTTAGGAAGCTTTATGCCTATACTAAGGATTATTTCTTGCTAAATGATGATTTCAGGAACGTATTCTTATGGACCGAGATAGAGTGGTGTCAAAGACTTGGTTCAATGAAGAAAAAAATAGGTGGGAGATGGATCCATTGGCTGTACCTTTTGCTGTCTCAAATAAACTGGTAGAGCATGCACGAATTAGGCATGATTGGGCTGTCATGTATATTGCAATTAAGGGGGATGACAAAGAATATTACGTTGACATTAAGGTACTATATTCTTTCATAATTTTTTCCCTGTGAGTTATTTATTATTTACTTCTAATCCTATATTTTCATTCCAGGAATTTGAAATGCTTTATGAAGATTTTGGAGGGTTCGATGGGCTGTATACAAAAATGCTTGCCTGTGGTATTCCAACTGCCATTCATGTGATGCGGATTCCTTTCTCAGAGTTGGATTTTCGCCAACAGTTTCTTTTGACCCTAAGGCTCTCTCAACAATGCCTGAATGCTCTGTGGAATGATGAAACTGTTACATACTCAAGGAAGTGGGTTTTTAAGAAATTTAAAGATATAAATGATGACATAATGATGACAATTGTTTTTCCTCTATTGGAGCTTGTGATCCCTTACCCGGTATTGATGTTTGAGCCCATGTCTTTCCACTTTGAATTAGTGCAGCTCTCGTTATTATTGTTAAGCTGAAACTTTTTTTTTCCCCAGGTGCGAATAAAGTTGGGGATGGCATGGCCTGAGGAAATATATCAAGCTGTTGATTCAACGTGGTACCTGAAATGGCAATCTGAGGCAGAAAGGAGTTACATATCCAGAAAGCGAGAAGGCATCCTGTGGTATTTTTGGTTTCTTATAAGAAGCTTCATATACGGATATATTTTATTTCAGGTGTTTCAATTTTTGAGAAGAAGAGTTCCATCACTTCTTGGTCATGGGCCGATACGAAGAGATCCGAGTTTGATGAAGTTACGGCGAGTGGTACTGCTTTGTTCCTTTTCTAGATCTATGTTGTAATTTATGATTATGGTTTAGAGTGTTTCATCATTAGGTAAGACCTATGATTCATTGTCATTTGATAGTCTGGATAACTGTCAGCTTTTTTGCTTGCAATCTGTAGTCAAGTTCAATCTTTTACTAAAGTTTCATGTTTGAACCTTTGTCAAGGTTCACCACTAACCTAAGTACATAAAAAAAATTCCCGCGGTTTTACTTCCAAAGTTAATCAGATAAAGACTGTTTGTTAATCTGTTTTATCACGTGATTGTGCGTCTTTCATTTGATCCTTTTAACTGCTATCTTGCAGAAATACTATATTAATTATAGGAAAAGGAGAGTTAAAGGGGAGAGGAAAGCTGGCGTTGATCCTATAACTCGTGCTTTTGACCAAATGAAGGTTCTCTTTTTATATGTATTTTGTTTTTGGTATTGGATTTTCTTTTTCTCACGATGTAAATGGAGATTCTTTTGCTTTGTAGAGGGTGAAGAATCCACCAATACCTTTGAGGGATTTTGCGAGCATTGAGTCTATGAAAGAGGAAATAAATGAAGTTGTAGCATTTCTACGAAATCCCCGTGCCTTCCAAGAGATGGGAGCTCGTGCACCTCGAGTATGTTATTTCAAAGATAGTCATACAAGAACAATACTTCGTTAGCTTTTCTTGATCTTACAAGCGTCTTTACTCTCCTTATGACATGCACCGCAACAAAATTTCTCTCTCGATCTTTCTCTCCCATTAGACTTCAGTGTCTGCTTAGAAATTCATCTGTTATGTACAAAGAGACGCAGAGTAACTATGATTGACTTTTCCATAATTTTTATCTTTTGCATGTAATGTTATGCTTAGTGGAGTGGTGAGATCTTTTAATGAGCATCTGAGGTAGTTGATGCTTATATTGTAGGGTGTTCTTATTGTTGGTGAGAGAGGCACGGGAAAGACATCTCTAGCACTGGCTATAGCGGCGGAAGCTAAGGTTCCTGTTGTTGAAGTTAAAGCACAAGAGTTAGAAGCAGGGTTATGGGTTGGGCAAAGTGCATCAAATGTTAGGGAGCTATTTCAAACAGCAAGAGATCTGGTTGTCATCTTAAACCTTCTTGTTAATGTTCATATCTTTCTTCTTACAATACTGTAGGTTAAAACGTGAGCAGGTATGGGACAGAATTCTGGGGTCCAAAGCTTAAGCTTAGGTCTAGGGCACAAAATTTTGGTAGATAATATGTTATTTCTCTTGTAATTTAAACCACTTTAACCATGTCATACTATTTTAATTAATGACAAACGGATCAATCTTGTTGAGAGGTACTGCCCAAGGAAAGGAAAAGGTTACTTCCAGACCAAGGATAATAAATAACATTGAAACAAGATAAAATCGTTTTGAATATTTCAATCAATGACACAAATAACTTTAGTTAATTTAACTTTAAATATAAGCTTATTATTAAACTTTTTTAGCACTACTATACGGAGTTACTTAGATATGAACATTTAGTTGTTTCTTATGATATGAGAAAGGCATATATTACAGCTTAATAAACCTTCCTATGAGCAAGGCATATAAAAATTCAACAGCTATGACTTTTACGGTTTGTATGGGATTCTGGAACGTACATGTTGTGGAACCGAGTTTTATTATTTGAAAAAAGTGACATTGTATATGGAACTGTGTTTTATTACTTGTTAATTGTCAAAAGGGACAGGTTCTTGTTTATGTCATCTTTTTCTGAGAAATATGGTCTGATCCAGGCACCTGTAATCCTATTTGTTGAGGATTTTGATCTTTTTGCTGGTGTTCGTGGCACATATATTCACACTAAAAACCAGGATCATGAGGCTTTCATCAATCAACTTCTTGTGGAACTTGATGGGTAACTCCTTGTGGAACTTGTGGTTGCTGTGGCATGTTCTGCCTTTTTTTCTTGTCCTTTGTGTGTTGTTCACATGCCTCTATCAAGTCATTTTTTGCATGTGTTACCTTGCTAATAGCTTTCAAGTCATTGCTTAGTTTTCAGAAGTAAATAGTAATACAAATTGAAACAAACTGCATTGCCCTCTTATTGATTAAACTTTCTGCAGGTTTGAGAAGCAAGATGGGGTTGTCTTGATGGCTACTACTAGAAATCTCCAACAAGTTGATGAGGCCTTGCAGCGTCCTGGACGTATGGATAGAATATTTCATCTTCAAAGGCCAACACAAGCAGAAAGGGAGAAAATATTGCAGATATCTGCAAAAGAAACGATGGATGATGAGTTGATTGATTTTGTAGACTGGAAAAAGGTAGTTTCCATATTTGCAGTTTCCACTAGAAACCATGCATTATAATCCTTTTTATTTTTTATTTTTATTTATTTATTTAATAGTCCGACAATATTATGTAGTAATTTGCTCTTGACACGTGAACATTCATGAACTTTAGGTTGCAGAGAAGACAGCTCTTTTACGGCCCATAGAATTGAAACTCGTACCAGTGGCATTGGAAGCTAGTGCTTTTAGAAGCAAATTTCTTGATACAGATGAACTAATGAGCTACTGTGGTTGGTTTGCAGTAAGAAACTATTTGAAGTGCTCTCTCATTGTCCCTTGAGTTTCAAATTACTTGATATATTAAATGTAGTTGCAAACTAGATTCGTGTGCTTTTCTTTTCTTTTCTTTTTAATGATTTTTGGACAAGATGTGAAAGGATAAATTAGTTAAATATAATCCTTATTTTTGCAGACTTTTAGTGGTTTCATTCCCGAATTGGTACGGAAAACCAAAATTGTAAAGAAGCTAAGCAGAATGCTGGTGAATCATCTTGGGCTAACATTAACTAAAGAAGATCTGCAAAATGTGGTTGATCTAATGGAACCATACGGTCAGATAAGCAATGGAATAGAGCTTCTCAACCCACCTCTTGATGTAAGATGTTAAGTTCATAGTATATTCCGCTTGCTTACATGAAATTGTTTGAGAAAATAATATCTTTTTTAATTATTTTTCTGTGTGCTGGACATCTAGATTCATTTCAAGTGTTACGGATTTAGAATTTTGAACTCTTACAAATTTAGTAATTTCACAGTGGACGAGGGAGACCAAGTTCCCACATGCTGTTTGGGCTGCTGGGCGTGGCCTGATTGCTCTTTTATTACCAAACTTTGATGTTGTAGAAAATCTATGGCTCGAGCCATTTTCTTGGCAGGTTCGTCATTTTAATATCTCCATATGGTTATAAATTTTAAGTATATTTACATATATTGTTAACAATGCATCTCTTAGAATTGATCTTGATATTAAAAGTCATTTCCCTACGCCAAAGGTTTTCATCCTGCAAATCAAATGTGAATACTGACATCCTGGTGAAAATTAGGTAACGGTGATACAATCAAACATCGTAATGAAGACAAAACATAAAGTTCAATGTTCATGACTTGATAGTGTTGTGTGTGTGTGGGATCTTTTTTTTTTTTTTTTCTCTTCTGGAGGTTAATCCCAATTTAATAAAAAATGGGTTCTTCATGAATGGTCAATAGTCTATTCAAGACAATGCATTTGGAAACTGTTGTGCCATTGGTGTCCAGAACAGCCACCTTGATGAAGCTGATGCATGGGTTGTACTACGTTGTTTGTTGTTATTTATCTGGTTATCTCAGTCGACACATCGTTCAATAACTGCTCTTACCTGTAGTTTCTTAGACTTGGAAAATAGGTGACAAACGACCAAAATTTTGAAGGGTAGTTTTAGTAGACTAAAAAATCTGAGTTGCACCGGAGTACTAATCGGCCCATTCCCTTCTTTTACAGGGAATTGGTTGCACAAAGATCACTAAGGCGAGAAATGAAGGTTCAATGAATGGGAATTCTGAGTCAAGATCGTACCTTGAAAAGAAGCTTGTATTTTGTTTTGGTTCACATATTGCAGCGCAAATGCTACTTCCTTTTGCAGAGGAGAACCTCCTGTCTTCTTCAGAACTAAAGCAAGCACAGGAGGTTGGCATTATACAATGCTTAATGCCTTGACTGATCTTATGATCTTGTAAACAGGAAACCTAGCTGGTTTTTATCCCCGCACACGCGCTTCTCTTTTATGACATTTCCTTTCAATATGAAACAGATAGCTACAAGAATGGTGATTCAGTATGGTTGGGGTCCTGATGACACTCCTGCAATCTACTATCACAGCGATGCGGTATTCTCCTTTCATTGCATCCAAGAGTGCATCATTTTGCTGGAAAACCATTTCGCCGGAAAAGAAAAAAGAAAAGAAAGGAAGAAAGAAAAAAAATCAGAAGTGAATTGTGTGGTATCCTACACTTGTCATCTTGTGACTGATTGCATTTTCCTTTTGCCACAGGACACACTACTAAGTATGGGAAACAACTATGAGTACGAGATGGCAACCAAAGTTGAAAAGGTTTTCACTTGTAGTCATCTTTAGGTTACTCTCTTTATTTATTAAAAAAAAAAAAAAAATTCCTTTTGGTAACCAAACATCAAGAAGAAAACAAGACAATTCTCTGAGTGGCTGGTGTTGGATTTATTATACATCTTACAATGATCACCTTTGTATGTGTAGATATACGATTTAGCATATTTCAAAGCGAAAGAAATGCTTCAGAAAAATCATCGGATTCTTGAAAAGATTGTCGAGGAGTTACTAGAATTTGAAATCCTGACCGGAAAGGTACATAGCGGTGCACTTTGTTTAAATTGGCTTGTCTGTCAAAGTAGCTTGCTATTCTCTTTATTTAATATCTTTCAAGTCTCCATCAACGCTTGCTCTTTCACATCTTTTGTAGGGTACTCGAAATTACGAGAATATATTTTTGTTTCCCTCCTTTGTTTTGGCAGGATCTCGAAAGAATGCTTGAATATCATGGTGGGATTAGGGAGAAAGAACCATTTTTCCTTTCTAAAGCTTGTGACATTGAGGTATGTTAATATAAATGGAATTTCAAAATACTTTTACTCTGTTTATAGTACTTCTTTGGCCTTATCTCCCCCTCTCTCTCTCTCTCTTCTTTCAACTTTCTCTTTCCAGCCATTATCTAGCAGCTTTCTTGATGGGGGAAATGCATCGGCAACTAACCTGTTAAGTGGAGCGACACAAGTCTAGAGAAGTGTGCAGCCTTTTGAACTAAGACCTACATTTATATTTAAGGGCTCTGTGTTTTTGAAGGAGCTTGCGTTTATGTTGTTATATGTATTTATAAGCGATAATGTAAATCAGTTCTAGAGGCAATAGATTTTTGTGACGAGAAGAGGCAAAATTTTTCCTTCTCAACCATAGTTGTTTATACACAGGGCTCTGAAATCCTTTCTGTATTCCCTTTTCTTGACCAGTGTAATTAGAATCATTAGTGAGAAATAAAAAATTATAGCAGAAGTTTTTCTTTTTTCTTTTTTTCTTTTTAATATCCCTCAAATAAGCTTTTACCTATTAAAATATTAGGATTTTGGATGACATGAATACTTGCACATGCAAATAATTTTGGTGGCTGGTTTTTGTTATTATTTTTTTCCCCACAAGAAAGTCGGTGGTCTGGCAATCAATAAAGGCATTTCTAGAACAAGCCTGACGACTAAAACAACAATGTTATTTCTATCGTTTACAATTTTTTTATTCATTTTCTTTGGTTTTCCCTTTGTTTTGCAAACAATAATAATTGGTAAACAAAAACAGAATAAATAGCTTCTCTTACAAATCTCTCTTTTTTTTCTTTTTTCTTTTTTCTTTTTTTTTTCCTTCACATATTAGGCTATGAAAGTAAAACCTTGTTTGTGAAGGACGATTGCAAATAAGTACCACTTTAACTACATGACCGCTCTGTGGAAAAAGTAAATGAAGTAAAAATAAAAATAAAAAAAGATTTACAAATATGTAGAAAAAGAAGCTAAACAATCAAAGCTGGAGAAATGATCCTACGAGAAGGCTGTTATTACTGGCAGGTGAGGGGGTAAAAATGGGCTTGTCTGATCTGCCTGCGTTTTGTGTCAAATTCTGACAAACACTTTTCCTTCTGGGCTTTGCCTCACCAAGCATGGTTATTATGTCCCTCATGGAAGGCCTGTCCTTGGGGAGTTTTGCCGTACAAAGAAGTGCAATTCTCATGACAAGAAGCATCTCTTCTTGTATATGCTTGCATTGTCCTGCAATGCTAGGGTCCAGTGCTTCTTCTATGGCTTTCTTATTTCTTATCTTCATTCTCACCCACTCCACTATGTCCACACACTCTCCGAATGCGGGGTCTAACGGCATCTTTCCCGTTAGAAGCTCCAAAAGAACAACTCCATAGCTATATATGTCAGTCTTCTCATCAACTTTCATTGTGTACCCATATTCTGTCACAGGTTAAAGAAAACAGTGAGGTAAAGAACACATTAGAAATATAAAGTATACATGGAACTAGGAGTG
This sequence comes from Antiaris toxicaria, assembly GCA_035233585.1. Lineage (NCBI taxonomy): Eukaryota > Viridiplantae > Streptophyta > Magnoliopsida > Rosales > Moraceae > Antiaris > Antiaris toxicaria. Next base: position 4,587,843 of record CP141153.1, on the reverse strand, counting down.
AATCTAATTGGTTATGGATTATGGTAAATTAACTGATTACCTGGTGCGATATATCCATAAGATCCAGCCACCGTTGAAACTGTCTCGTTCTTATGAACCATCATCCTCGCCAATCCGAAGTCGGCAATTCTGGCCTCCAGATTTGCATCAAGCAGTATGTTGTTGGACTTGATGTCCCTGTGGATGACAGGTGGGTGACAGTCATGGTGGAGATAATGCAGGCCTTGAGCAACTCCTACTGCTATGTTATAGCGCGAAACCCAGTCGACCAGCGACTTCCCTGTTTGATTTTCATGAAGTGCTGTCCCAAGGTTCCCGTTCGGCATGTACTCATATATCATCATCATGTCTGTTTCATTATGAAGATATCCCATTAGCCTCACAATGTTCCTGTGTCGAAGCCTGCCCAGAAGATTAACTTCGCCCAATAGATCATCACCGCCTTCAATGTCTAATCCTTCCCTCCACAGCTTCTTCACTGCCACGACCGTGTGAGGCCTATGGATTTCAGCCTTGTAAACCATGCCGGCCGCCCCCATGCCAATGATGTTCGACTCTTTGATACAGGCTAGAATGTCACTGCTTGTGAAGCTCATTCTCTGAAACGCCACTAGCCTCCAAGGCCACTCTACACTATCCTTCTTAAACAAGTCGCTGAAGAAGCTGTTGTACAAGTACCACTTTCTGTACACCCATCTACCTGTAAAAAATGCTAAAGCTAGAGAAGAAATCACCGCAATCCCGATGATGAATCCGATTATGACATGGTTGATGTGTGTGTTACTTGCATGTGCAGCTATCAAAGAACTTCTTGTGCAAGGTGGAAGTACGACACCACAAAGGCCCGGATTGCCTATGAGATCATTGGGATTTATGGTCATTAGGATACCATTGTGGGGTACTGGACCCTCAAGCTTGTTGTAAGACAAGTTGAGCGTTTCCAAGGCTGGTGAGCTTCCAAAATTTTCGGGTATACGCCCAACAAGAGAATTGTTGGAGAGGTCAAGGATGGCTAATGTGGGCAATGTGGAAATTGCTTTTGGGATTTCCCCATTGAAGGAGTTGTTCCTGAGGTTCAAGTTCACAAGCTTTTCACACGAAGCAATGCTCTCCGGGATTTTTCCAGAGAACTGGTTGTTCGAAAGATCAAGCACCGAGAGGTAAGGGCAAGCTTGGAAATCATCCGGGATTTTCCCTTTAAGATTGTTGTTTGAGGCCATGAAGGTTTGGAGATTTGGAATGGAGAGAAGACTAGAAGGAATAGAGGACTCGAGGTTATTCCAAGAGACGTCTACGAAAGAAAGCGATGTGGACATGGCGATATCAGCAGGAATATGGCCAGTGATATTGTTTCTGGCCAATTCCAGTCTTTGAAGAATAGGTAGACTTCCCAGGCCAACTGGGATAGTCCCCGAAATGAGATTGTTCTGAACCCGAACACGAACTAATGACAAACAAGTAGAAAGGCCTAATGGGATCGAACCGGAGAACGAGTTGTTGAAGAGGATGAGTTTAGTGAGATTGCCAGAGTCACACAAACCTGGTGGGATCTCACCTGATAATGAGTTTGAAGACACGTCTAACCACCGCAATGGAGAGTTCTTTCCAAGTTTTATCGGCAAAGGACCCGTCAAGGCATTCTTCCATAATTCAAGAACCTCCAACTTTGTCAACTCTCCAAGCTTCTCAGGAACCAAACCAGTTAGATTATTGCACATCAAGTTCAACAGCTGCAGATTCTTCAACCATCCAAGCTCCTCCGGAATCTCTCCCGAAATCTGATTGTCAGAAAGATCCAGAAACATTAAGGACGTAATGTTACCGATCTCGGGTGGAATCTTTCCTGTAAAGCTGTTTTTATACAAATAAACTGTTGTGAGTTTCTGCAGCCTGCCCAACTGAGGTGGAATTTGGCCACTGAGACTTCCAACTGCCAAGTCAAGGTACTGGAGATTTGTAAGATTTCCAATCTCAGGCGGGATTTTGCCTTCAAACTCATTGTATCCGAGGATAATAGTCTCAAGAGATGAAAGCTGGCCAAGCTCTCTTGGGATGCTTCCAGTGAGATTATTACCTGAAAGGCCAAGGAACTTCAACTTCTGCAGGCTCTTGTAGGACAAAGGAATTGAACCTTCAAAGAAGCTCCCTCGAAAATCCAGGCTTTCGAGCGACGTCGCGTTGCCAAGATCCTCAGGAAGGAAGCCGGAGAAGTTGTTGCTAGACGCATTGACAAAAGTCAGCGCCGCAGACCTACCAAGGCCTGTTGGAAACTTGCCAACAAAGTAGTTTTGGCTCACGTCAATAGTCCTCAGCAAGGCGAGATCGGAGAGAGATTTCGGCAAGGATGATGTGAACCCGTTGCAGCAAATGTTGAGGGAAGAAAGACCGGACAGGGCTTGAATTTGATCGGATACGCCGCCGCTGAGGTTCATGTTGGAGAGATCGAGCTTCTCAACAATGCCTTCGGAGTTGCACCAGACACCGGTCCAGTTACAATGGACCGAACCGTTCTCAAACGTCCAATCTTTAAGGCTGTCCATTGGATCAACCAGAGCTGATTTTATCGACATCAAGATCGAAACTTCATTCGGAACAGGTTGAGCAAACACAAGAGAGAGACCAATGTAACAGTAGAAGAACAACAAGGATTTTGGCATTTTGTTGTCCTTTTTTCTGTTTCAGTTTTCTCTTAGTTGTGTACTAGTAGCATTCTAGGCTAAGTATGAAAAACTTTAAGGAGAGAGAAAGGGAGATCAAATTTAGTTATAAACAAACAGGCTTGTGATAGGTGAGAGAAAAATGGTGATTAACTAATTATTGTTTTGATACGTGGGGTCTTGGGATCTGAACCAGCTAATCATCTGTACTTAATGACTGTAAAGCTTTGGACTTATTGGAAATCCCACAGACAGCAAAACATGGAGAGAATGTGTTTCCAGTGACCGACTGATGATTATTCTTCTGTTTTAGTTGTAATTAATTAGGGTCAACTCGAATTAGTATTAACAAATCAAAAATCTCCCACGGACTAACTTAAAATGACTATAGGCCATTTGGATTATAGGTCCAAACTCATAATTTATATAGTAAATTGAAAGTTTTATAAAAGAAAATTCTATAGAAAAAAAATTTAAGTGTGTTTAAAACTAAATATCAAGCAGGAGTTATAATTCATCCAATTAAGTTAGTGATATTAGGCAAAGTACCCTTGTCTTCTTCACTTTAATCAAGAATTACATTATTTTTAACATTCAACAGAAATTGTAATGCCTAGTTCTTGGGGTGGTTTTTCCAAGTTCCTAATCCCTTTTTTTTTTTTTAAATATTATGTACTTTAGGTAAAAATTCAAAGAACAATAAAAGGAAGCAGGCTCTCATCAAGCCCATTTTTTGGGTGGGTTTTTCTTAGGAAATCATTTTAAGAACGCAGTAAAAACAGTGGATGTTCATGTTGTGCCTAAACCGGCAGTGAAGCAAACATTTTTTTTTTTTTAATTGTGACAGGGTAAAGAATTTAGTTTAAGTTGTTTATTGGGCTAATTTGTACTATTTCTAATAATTAAATATACAGATGAGAATCCCTTCATGTTAGAAGATGGGATATAAAAGATTTGAAACAACAGACAACTTGGAGCTTTCTTTTAGAGGGATGAGAGAGATTTTAATATTATTATAAGTAACAATTATGTCTTTGCCCTACCCAAAAAAAAAAAAAAAAAACGAGGAAAGAAAGAAAGAAAGAAAGAAAGAAAGAAAGAAAATAAATCCATATTCCTTGGCCAAAAAAATAATTGCACCCCATTTCTTAGCTTCCATGAATTCACATGCTCACATTTGTCCATTTGCAATTATTCTAAATATCAAAATAATTTTAAAACAAAAAAGAAAATTCAATATGAATGTAGGTATAAATATTAGATGCCCTACCAAAGGGTAATAATGCAAAGGCAATAAAAGAGGAGGGGGAGGAGCTGGAGGCCATGTGAAGGGCAGCTTCATTGGGAAAGAATTCGAAAGTCCCATTATTACTAAGGACACCTTCAAATTGGTATAATATGTGACTAAAAATATTAGCCGTTTTATATATAAATGGCCCTTATTACACATATATATTATGTATATGTATCTTTTGCCATACTTTTGTGCCCATACTAGAGAATCCATGGAGGATGTAGGATTAGGTGCCCCCACATGGCTTTATGCCAAAGCCAACTTTTCTTCATCATTTGAGGTTGATGGAGGAATCAAATTGTGGGCAGCATATGGATTTGATGATGAGCCTCTTGAAAATAAAAATAAAAATAAAATAACTCTTGTGCAAATTAATAAGCTATTTTTATAATTACTCTATTATAGGAAAGTGGTGTTAAACAAAGTCTTTGAAACAAAGAGTGCTGGAAAACATTAAATAATTAGGCAACAAATCAATAATTTAGTCTTTAAATTTTTTTAAAGTTTCGCCAGATTACTCCACAGTTTCAGTCGCATAATATGTAATCATTATTTCATTTTTTCTTTATATCTGCAAAGTTGCTTAAGTTGGTCTTTCTTTTAGGTATAAGCTTGTACCATAGACCCCTTTTTTTTAGGTAAGTTTTATCAAAGAAGAGAGGTTGAAAGCCAAGAAATTACATTAATTAGCTGCCAATGCGAAGTCAAAACTAGATAAATTAATTAGCAAATGTATGTATACATCAATTAGATGAAACGATAAACCTATGCCCTTACATCTAATATTAAGGTTTAGAGTTCGAATATCTCACATTTTCAGTTTAAACCAAAATTTAAAAAAAAAAGTGTTATCCAATAATTTTTCAGTGAGTAATAACTACCTATTAATTACATTTTTAACATAAAAACTCATATCCAAACTCCTATCAGCAAGATTAACTATTTATTATATTGTGCTCATAAGTTATATATGTAATATTTGAAAATTTGCCAGCCGAAAGCATGATAAGAATTTCATCAACACTTCGAATGGAAAAAGAAATGGAAAAAGTAGTCATGTCGATCAACATAGCTGGGAAAGTGTTTCGTTACTTAAGAATCCTTTTGCATTTCCTTTTCAATTGCTTTCATTAACAAGAAACAATAGTATTAGCGGAGATGAAATATCAAAACGAAGAATATTGAAATAAATTGGTCCCCATTTTTACTACGAGAAAAAGAAAATTATATCAAATCCCTGAATCTATACCTTGTAAACCAGAAGCATCTAAACCAAGCTCCCCAAAAAAAAAAGCTTAAAGCATTAAGTGTAAAAACCAGAAACTATACCATAATTTGCCAAACAATCGGTGATAATATTGGCCTCTCTAAAAGAATGGTAAATAAACAAGTTCATACAATTGGCCTTTATCAAGAGCACCCATCCCAGCATTCCGAAAGGACCATATATGTGTATGTGTGTATATTTATCTATCTATATAACTGCATGCATTATTTGTTTAAATTTTGAACACCCCGTTTGTCCTTAGCTTCCAAATAATGAATATATCAACAAGGAGAAAAAAAAGATCTTTGGCACGCGCACTCCAATGATGCATAATTTTACCTAAAGGAGCTAGCTAGCTATAAAATAGTGCGTCTGTGATGATGCATGTAATTTGGACTTTTATGTGCATCAAGCACGTCAAGTAGGGGAAAGTATAGCAAGTTATTCGTCTTGAAACAAGATTAAGCTTTGTAAAAGGTGGGATCAACTACGACCACCAATAGGATGATATAACGATAAGAATGCTTTTCCTTTTCTTTCTTTCAAGATATTCCTTCAATATTCGTTAGTTCCAATTAAAGGTCCTCCGTTATCAATATACCATATAGCATCCAACATACGATAGTACGAGTTGAACTGGATTAGTCAATTAATTAAAATTAGATACGATAATTATTTCTACTTTATTAGTAGGTCCTAAGAATTTTTTTTTTTTTTTTTGCTTCACGTAGAAAAAATGAAAATCCTATTAATGCGAGTCAGCTAAAATTATAAATTAAAATTGAGGGATCTAAAGTTGGTCAATCCCACATCGATTGGAACACATGATTTACTATAGTTAGCGAAATATATATAAGAGCTCATGCTCATATGAAAGCCCAAAAATGGTAATGCAACATAATATAACATAACTTACAAAAGGTGCTTGCTAAAGAAATCAAGATTCATGGGTCGTTTCAGCTAGTTTTGTTTAGTAGTTTTCATTTTTTGGAATAGTAAGTTTATATGTAAATTAGGTAATATTAACTGACAATTCTCATTTTGTTTACTAATGTCCAAATTTGGATTTTAAAATAGCTTAGAAAGACTAGAACTGCTAGTTAAAAACAATAATACTTACACTATTCCTAATCAAGTCACTTATTAAACACAAGTTTTCTAGTCTTTCTAGTTGGATAAGCTTTTAAATACTTCAAAAAGGAAGTATAATAGAGGATAACTATCATCGAAAAAGATTATTTCATTTTGATAACATTTTCCCTGAAATAAAAAAAAAAGTTTACATGTGATTATGGAGGATAAGGAGACCAAAGAACATAAGTTCCTTGGGCTGTCCAATTAAACCTTAATTATAGGGACTAGCAAGGATGAAAATGCAGTTGAGCTGTCTTCTTGGATTCAACTGCGAAGACTCAACTCCATCTCGAGTTTTAGGATGTCTGAGTCAGCAATGATGTGCTCCGGGTTTGGCCATTTAGTCTAAAAAGGACATTATTTTTCGTTTTGCAAAAAAAATTCGATGAAAAACCTTGGGTTTGATTTTCATTTGCATTCACTTTAATTTATGGTTTGAGCAGAGTAAAAAATACTGCTAAGTTAATTTCTCGACAGACTCGACGTGATGAGATTTACGTTAACTTTTTTTTTTCCCATTGAATCACAATTACCTTTTTAAAAAGGAAAAGGATTAAAAGACCAATAGAAAAAAAAAAGACAATCCTAATTTTCGGGCCAAATGCATGGCATATGTTTTTTCCTTAACAAAACTAAGAGAATGGGAACTTTTGAAACGTCTCTAAATTTCAAAGGGAGTCATGTTCTATAATTTAGAGCATAATGTTTTAAATAGGATAATTAAAAGAAAATTTTAAAATTTAATCCAAAAACAATAAATAACATGAATAAAGTTAATGATGATTACTGGTTGATGATAATTTTACATTTAATTTCATGTAAGGAAGTCCGAATCCTCGAGTTCATAAAAATAAAAGACCAAGTAACAAAAATTATTCAAATTATCAATAACAAGGTGAAACGACAAAATAGAGAGAAAAAAAAGCGACAAAAAAAAAAAAGAACAAATGGAAATAAAAATGAAACAAAGAACGAAATGATATATAAGCAATAAGTAAAAACACATGGGGGGGGGGGGGGGGGGTGGTGTGGTGGTGTGTGGGGGCACCAAACAAGATGAAAGAAACGACAATACAAATGAAAAATGAAAAAAACGATAATCAACTAACAACGATAACGAAACGAAAACACAAGAAAGTACGGACAACACCGTGGTGAATAAACTACTTCAAAATAGGGGTGAATATAAGGTGTATCGAGTTGGTTTTTGTGATTTTTCAACCTATTTAATGAATATTGGGTAGATTGAAAATATTTTTTACCTACCCAATCAATCCAATATAAAAAATAAACCAACCCAATTAAGATTGGGTGGGTTCAGCGAATAGTATATTTTATTAAAAAATAATAATAAATGATATTAAAAATTCAACAATAAATGAAATTTAAAGGGGAAAAAATGAATTAAACTCATGATAATTCTCAAATAAATTCTTTCACAAACTCTACACAAAAAAAGTTCTGATATAATTTCATTAATAGTCGAATATAAAATAAATATAAGTTATAAAAATCACAAAAAAAAAAGAATACTAAAATAATTAACGGTATTTTTTACAAAATTATCAAAAATTATATCTATACTGAATTTCAAGTAATACATTTTATATTTTCAAATAATTTAAAAAACACTTAGAGGTGAATATCATTTAGTAAAAAAAAATATATATATGTAGATGAAAATTGGATAGGTTGGGTTGGGTGGGGTTTTTAGAATTTTTTGACCCACCCAATAATTTTTAGAATTTTTTGACCCACCCAATAAAGATAAGTTGGGGTGATAATTTTTTTTATCCACTCAATTAACCAAACATAGCAAATCAACTTATTTAATTAAAATCAGAAAACTATAATCATTTAACTATATATAAAAAAAAAAAAACACAGACACACACACTCACAATCACACTGAATGATGATTACATAAATGAAACGAGAAAAAAAGTTGGAAAATGAAAATGAAAAATAAATAGCAAAAAGCAAATAACGACTATCGTATTCCTTAGCAACAACCGAACGAAGCGAACTCACAAAGAAGATAAAAACAACAATAAAATATTAAGAAACAGTCACTAAACGAAAAACAGAGCACTTGACAGCAAAAATAGCAAACGACCAGAAACTAGGAAAAAAACAAGAAAGAGAAAACGACAACATATTGCAATCAATGAAGAAATAGAATCTAGATAAGACGACGTAGAAGAAATTATAATAGGCAACTGTCAAATAAAAAGAGAAAAACCGATAACCGCTTAAGTAAATGATATTAAAATGAAAACGACATCGAGAACAGTAAACGACCACAACATTTTAAAACGACATTAAATCTTGACAATAAACAACAATAATATCGGATAAAATGACAACAAAAACAAACAAATTATACGAAATTGGGAAACGACAACCATAAGAGTAATCGACTACGAGATTTAAAAGACGCTAAAGTAGATAAACAACGAAAATAGAAAAAGTGCTTACAAAAAAAAAAAAGGAAAATAGAAAAAGGACAATGAATTAAAGGAGCGGAGTCATGATGAAATAAAATAAACGACAATTGGCTAACTATACCACAATAAAACGACAATAAATGACGAGAAATAAATAAATCTATAGGATTAAGAAACTTGGAAACGACAATCATATGAATAAACAAAAATGAAACATAAAGCACAACAAACTGGATAATTAACAAGAAAAAGAGAAAAAGAAAATAAATGCGAAAAGCGGCAGCATAAATGAAACGACAGTTAACGAGAACCAATAGAAAATATTGTGCCTGATAAACCACGACGAGATGAAAGCAATCGGATACACAATAATAAAACGAAAGATGATATCAAAAGTAAATTACAGTGAACGATACCGAATTGGAAACGTTAATGAAATGTACAAACGATAACAAAAAAATTACACCTACTACAAGCAATAACAAAGTAAAAAAACATGACAAGTAAATTACAGTAAACGACAACGAATTGAAAAAAGATAATGACATGTACAAGCGACAACAAAAGACAGCATCAAATAAAAACGGACACCGAAGGTGGACTAGCAACAACAATTAATAAATCGAGAACCACACTGAATAAACAACGACGTAAGACTGATGACTATAAATGAACAAACGACAACTAATAAAAAAGGGGTAATCATATATGATTCTAATCGGTAAATCGACAACCATACTGAGTTTCAAGTATCAACAACATAACCTCGTTTGGAAGTCGTTTTGGAGACATCCAAAAGTCTCTTTTTTCCGACGTTTCACTACTTTTTACTATTTATATTTTTAAAATACTACAATAAATTTCAAATTTTAAAAGTCTATAACTTTATGTACATAAGTCCAAATAAGATGATTTTTTTTAAATTACATAAAATTTTGATAGGAACGAAATAATATCCATATTGATATTTTTTTCTAAAAAAATTTGTAAATTTTTTTTTTTTTCACCCCAAACAATTTTTTCTTCCAAATATATTTTTCAAAACAACTTTTTTCCAACCCAAAAATAATATCTCCAAGCATCTCCTCAAACACCCCTTTAAATTTAACAAACACATAAATAATAATAAAAAGGTATCAACGACATAAATTAAGCGGCGACATTGTTGAAACGAGATGGTTAATAAACGACAAGCTTATAACTAACAATAAAATACGACAAAAGCCAAAAACCGACAATAGAATAAACACGACGGCAAGGTGAAACACAACTATTATTATTATTATTATTATTATTATTATTTATGGGTTTCTTCACAGGAGGCATAATTATGGTTATTTCGGAATATTTTCGTACTATCTTTTCCTCTGGCTTTTGTGATGAATTTGCTTTAGAGAGTATTTTGGAAACGATTCCTCGCTCTGTTCTTACAAAACCTTTTGAATACTCCAGAAATGAATGCCATGCTTACAAAACCTTTTGAATACTCTACAAAACCTTTTGAAGCAGAACAAATATTTGCTGCACTTTCTTTTATGGCTTCTGATAAAAGTCCAGGCCCAAATAGGCTCTCAGCAATGTTCTACTAACGGCACTGGGATATTGTGGGATCCCAGTCACTTCAGCAATCTTATCTATCCTCAACAACTCAGCTGATATCTCCTCCATCAACTCCACTTTAGTTACTTTGATCCCCAGGAAGAAAAATGCTTCACAACTAAGTGATTTTAGGGCAACAAATCTTTGCATTGTCCTCTACAAATTCGTTACAAAGGCAATTGCAACCAGATTTAGAGATGCCTTACAACACGTCATTTCACTCACCCGAAGTGCCTTTTTACCATCGGATTGATATCTGATAATGTTCTTGTTGCTTTTGAAATGGTTCTCGCTATTAAGAACAAGAAATCAGGTCAACTAGGAGTTGCAGCCATGAAGTTAGATATGAGCAAGGCTTTTGATAGGGTGGAGTGGCATTATCTTGAACAAATCATGCTCAAAATGGGATAGGGACTTCCACCAATTTTAGGTCGCGGAGCTAAAACATTTTTCTCTAACATAAAAAACACGGTATGGAGTAAATTATCATCATGGCAGGAAAAGCTTTTCGCTCAAGCTGGTAAAGAAATTCTTCTCAAGGCAGTTATTCAAGCCATTCCCGTCTACACCATGAGTTGTTTTCGCTTGCCATCCTCTCTGTGCAAGGAACTAGAATCCTTAATGTCTTGCTTTTATTGGGGTTTCTCTCAGAAGAAGAATAAGATCCATTGGAAAAATTAGAAGGCTTTATGTCGATCTAAACTTGATGGAGGTCTTGATTTTCGTATCGACTTTAATCAAGCAATGTTAGCCAAACAAGCTTGGATAATTTTTGATAATCATGACTCTTTAGTAGCAAAGGTTTTCAAGGCCCGCTGTTTTCAACAAGGTGATATCCTATCTGCAACATCTGGTTTTTCTCCATCACAGGTATGGCGTGGAATTCTTTGGGGGAGAGATATTGTAATTCGAGGTCTCAGATGGATAATTGGAGATGGTACATCTCTTAGATGCTTCAGGGATCCTTGGATTCCCATTTTGGAAATTTAGACTACTCTTCCCATCCAACAATCATGAAGACATAGGAGTCTGTGATCTCATTGAGGACAGGTCTTCGAGCTCTAGACAAATTGATGCTATTTTCTCTCCAGATGATGCTACTAGGATCAAATCAATGCCTCTCAACATTTTACCTAGGCCAGATAGACGTATTTGGCACTACACAAACCATGGTATCTGCCAAGTCAAATCAGGCTACTGGTTCTTTCCCCATTTTCTTCAAATACTCAGTCTAATTAATCCTAGTGGAAAAAGTTTTGGGCCTTAAATATTCCTAATAAAAGTTTTGGACCCCTCCACCTCAAGGCACCTATAAGATGAACATTGATGTTGCAGTTCCTCCTGGTCAAGACAAAATTAAGTTGCTGCAATTATCCAGAACTCGGAAGGCTTTGTTATAGCAGCACTTGATAAAAACATCCAAGGTCACTGCTCCTCTAAAATTGCTGAATCCTTGGCTTTAAGTCTCTCATTGTCTGGGCAGCGCATATTGGGCTCAATCTTCAATCTGCCGAGTCAGACGCATTAGCAATTATCCAGCTTCTCAACAACAATAGTATTCCTCACAATGAGTTTGGTCAATTACGGCTAGATGTTGGAAATGTTGGAAACAATGTAATTTCCTTTATAAAACAACTTCATAATGAATAGTATTATACAAATAAATAATACCATATACGTAAATAGTATTATAATATCGTATAAATAGGTAGTGATATATACGGAAACAATATTACACAAATAAATATAGTCATACACGTGAATGTCATATATGTGAATAGCACCATATAGTAAACAGTTCGGTACAAACTACACTATACTATATGCAATATACAAACCCGACAAATATTGCAATTGAATATAAAATAAATATCAAAATGCTAAAACAAAAAATAGAAAAATGAACACACTAGATTTTATGAAATTCAGTAATTTGCTTACTTCTCGGGCACCGCAGTAAGAGATCAGTTTACTATTTTTAAAGATTACAAATTTTTAATAATTTTTTAATTATCCATTGATGGGGTATTCTAATCAAAGGACCTCTACAAATATTTAATTAAAGGAAAAAGAGAAGATTTTTGGAATGATTTAAACTTGGAGGGCAAGGGCTTATTTATAGGACTATAAACCTATACCTCCTTGACACATAGACAATGTGAAAATTTTTTTCTTAAACAAACAAGCCAATTCTAATAATCCTCCACCTTGGCAAATTTGTCAATCTTATTCAGCTTTTCGATTCCTCATATCCTCAAATTGTGAAATCATCTGCAACAGTACCTCTAAATGCACCCATTGGTGCCATACACCCAAAGATGTTCAAACTTAGAAGATATTAATTAAGTCTAAACAATGCTTGAACTTGACAACTGTTACCACCTTAGTCATCATAATTATAGGATTCTCTTTAGTCCAAATCTTTTGCAAAAATGTATCATTTTCCTCGAGAATTTCTCGTGCAAAGTGATACTGAACGTCAATGTGCTTCTTTCTTACATGAAAAACTTGGTTCTTTGCTAAACAAATAGCACTCAAAAAGTCACAATGTACTATGATGTGCTTCTGACTAATTCCTAAGTTTTCAATCATCCTTTGAAGCCAAATTGCTTCCTTAATAGCCTCTGTTACTGCTATGTACTCTGCCTCTATTGTAGACAAAGCAACCGTTGACTACAAAGTAGACTTCCAACTAACTGGCACCTTAGCTAAATTGGATAAATAGCCAGTAGTTGATCCATACTTGTCCAAATCACCTGTATAGTCAGAATCACAATATCTAACTACAGATTGACCAATACCAGTATCCTACTCAAATACCAAACCAACATCTATGGTATTCAAAATATATCGTAGAATCTTTTTCATAGCTTACGAATCTCCTTTTCTAGGATTATGCATGTACTTACTCACTACTTTAATTGCCTATGAAATGTCAGGCCTTATACACACCATCACATACATTAAGCTACCCACTGCATTAGCATATAGGACTTTAACCATATATTCTTACTCTTCATCACTGTTGGGAGACATTTGGGTACTGAGCTTTAAATGTAGAGCAAGTGGGGTACTCACAGGTTTTGAATTATCATTTATACCAGAATACTATAATACCTTTTTTAGATATTGCTTTTGTGTTAAGCAAAGCTTGGCCGTAGTTCTGTATCTGCTTATCTTCATCCTGAGAATCTTCTTAACTTTACCTAGATCCTTCATCTTGAACTCTTGATTCAACTGAGCTTTCAATTTATCTATCTCTGCTTGTTTTTTTGATATAATCAGTATATCATCGACGTACAAGAATAGATAAATGAAAGATCCATCTTGTAGCTGTTGTAAATACACACAATGATTGTAATTGCTTCTGGTATACTTATGCCTTCTCATAAAGTTATCAAATCGCTTATACTATTGCCTTGGAGAGTTCTTTAATCCATATAATGATTTGTTTAACTTGCAAACCTAATTTTCTTTACAAGCAATCTTAAATCTTTCTAGCCAAGTCATGTATATTTCCTCCTCCAAATCACCATATAATAACACAGTCTTCGCATTTAGTTGAGCTAGCTCTAGATTCAACTGTACTACCAATGTCAATAAAATTCTAATAAAGGAATGCTTCACAATTGGAGAAAATACCTTATTATAGTCAATTCCCTATTTCTGAGTGTAGCCTTTAGCCATCAATCTTATCTTATAACGAACATCATTCTTGTCAAAAAAATCCTTTTTTCTTTGTTTATACCCATTTGTACCCAATTGCCTTTTGACCTTTCGGTAGATATGTCAACTTTTAAGTCTTGTTCTTTTGAAGAGATTGCATTTCTTCATCCATGGTTTCCTTTCACTTTCACTCCCTAAACTTTGGGATGCTTCTTGAAAGATGGAAAGGACATCTTTGTCTACCATTGGAAGTGCATAGGTCACCATATCAATAAAACAAGCAAGTTTGTGAATTTCCTGTCTTGGCCTTCTTGTTGTAATTGAGTTTGAATGTTGTTGTGGTTCTTGGATTAGAACTTCCACTGCCTCTGATTCATCTTCTGCTATTGGAAAATCACTTGCAGTTTTTGCTTTCTTTGCTAGGCTAATCGTCATCTGCTACTGGAGAATCACTTCCTTTTGTGGAGTGGTATTGGTATGAATAACTTCATTTGTTATCTTTTTCGACATAGAAAACTCATCAAAGGTCACATTTCTACTAAAAATTACTTTTTTTGTTTTTGGACTCAAGAAGAGGAATCCCTTTATTCTAGAGGTGATTCCCATAAACAAAGCTTTCTTTGCCCTTGGATTGAATTTTGATTCCTTAATATGATAGCATGCAGTGGAACCATATACATGTAAAGAATCATGCTCTGTGGTAGGTTTTCCAAACCATACCTCTAAATGAGTTTTACCACCAATAGCAGATGATGGTAAATGGTTAATACGATGATATGCATACGCTAAAGCCTCAGCTTAAAATTGCTTACCCAACCCAATTGCTTACCCAACCCTACATTGGACAACATACATCAAACTTTCTCCACCAATATCTAGTTCATGCGCTCTGACACCCCATTCTGTTGTGGTATATCTTTAACTGTGAAATATCAGACAATGCCATGCTTATTATAAACATCGAAGAATGGATCACTCTTGTATTCTTCGTTATTATTTGTTTTTAATCATTTAATCCTCCTATTCGTCTGGTTTTCGACCATATTTTTCCACTTAAAGAAAACTCCAAACACTTCAATTTTTGTCTTCATACTATGTAATAACCGGGAAAATCCATATTTCTCGAAAAATAAATACAAAATGAATTTAAGTGTTAAAATGTGAAATTAAGTGATTTAATATTGTTTGGAACTAAAATAAAATGTTCTAACAATGTTAAAGGATGAAAAATGATTGATAATGATATTATGTGTGTACACGTGTGTGCCACTCACAGTATCAAGAAGTAGGTCAAGATGATATTATCTTGACATAAAATTGATAAATTTGGGTTCAGCACTCCCAAATTAGTCAGGATAGCCTATCAGTACGCTCAAATTTGATAATTGAGCACAATTGTAATTTTTGACCGAAAATTCGCAGTATCGAAAACTGGTCAAGATGACCTCAGATGAAAATTAAATTGATATATTTGGATTCATGTCACGGCCCAAAATTTAGACACGTGACACGGCAGCCAAATCATAATATCAACCCGAGATTTAAGGAAAAAAAAAACATTTATTACAAAAAAACGGGTCGACATTATAATTTAGCTAAGCCTAATTATTTATAAAGCAGTATCATAACCACAGAATAAAATAAAGGATAAAATAAATGCTTTTTAATGCGGAAATCAAACACAAAATCGGTTTTCAAAAGAAATTACAAACCATAAAAATATTCCCAAGCATAAAATTTAAATAACGTGAAATAAAGTCCAAACTTAATGTCTCATTACATCAGAACGAGAAACATAAAGAAGAAGATGGAGAAAACGGATAGCATCATCTTCGGTAGTAACGGATATCTCAATGATTTTCGGAACTGCTACCTCGCGCACCTGGAAGTAGTCATTTCGAAATCACAAAGAAAAAAGGACGTGAGCGCTGGCTCAGTAGGACAGAAACAAAGGTGGGTTAACAGATAACATTTAAAAATATGGCATAATATCCGTTTTCAAAAATAATCAACAATTTAAAAAAAATACATGGCATAATAATCAAAAAAAATAATCAACAATTTCGTGAAAAACATTTTTAATGCAAGTTTTATTCTGCTGAGGACTTAGCGTAGCTGCAATATACGTGCCCCAATATTAAAATAATAAATCATTAAAACAAACCATCATATTATGAGTGAGGACTTGTCGTAGTTATAATATACGTGCCTCGAATTTGAATTATCCTAGATCATCTCGTTACGGTCTAAACAGGCCGAACGGCCCTGCGCAGGTTTAGGGATCTTCCCCCATGACGTCAACTTCGGGACGCACGCATCATTTACAATGATCGTGAACTAGAGCTCAATTATGTTCACCGGATTATTCAAAAGATGGTATTTACCAAGTTATATTATGCCATTAATCAAAACACTCTTTAAAATACACATTTATTACAAAATACGTTGCATGCGTTTATTTCATCAAAAATAGTATAATAATTTCATAAATCGAAAACAGCATGCCATCAATAAAACAGGGGTATTTAAAACACTTGACTACTCCCAGAAAAGGCTTGAACGTCCTACCTCGATTATCGCACAAGCGTTACGATAACGTGATCCACAAATCCAGCAAGAACGCCAAATAAATCCTATAATCACAAAATATGATTAGTCTAGGTCTAGACATAATTATCCAATCATTTTAGTGTGCCACAAAAGATTTCAAAACGTGTAATAAACATTTGGGATTTAAAATTTTTGAAAAACTCTAAGTTAGGATATTTCTGGTCATGGGCAGACTAACCTAGGCTGATTGTAAAATCAATATCAATTCATTTTTAACCCCAAAAATTCTAAATTTTTAATATGTTAAACTAGACATCCGTAGCTTTAATTCCATATAATTTTTATAATTTTTTGACATCATTTGGTCATTCAATTAGGCCAAAAACCGAGGGGTTATTTTCAGGCATAAAATCTGGGTTTCAGTTTCAGTTCAAAAACTGGCAGTTCTGTCCGCCTATATTAGAAAAATATTTTGACTAGGAAAACGGATGAGTTTGGTTCTGAAATTTTGTAGGCATTTAGGGGACATCTTGAATTTAATTTTAGGCTCAAGAATCACTCAAAAATCGTTTTTAAAACTCAAGTTATGGCTGACACAAATTTACTGTTCATATGGTAATTTTTCCAGATTTCCGTTTTTCTGTGTCCGAATTTCGATTAGCCTCAAACCAATTCAATTTTCATCCAATAATCACGAAATTTTATGGAAAACGTTATTTATATGTCATTAACACAACCCAAGAATCAAATTGGCAAAAATCATAAAATTTACACATGTGATAATAGGGTTTTTGAAAGGGAAACAAAGAGGCAAAATTTTTAGGGTTTGAGAGAGAAATCACACCTTGTTTGTGCTGCACTATTTTTGATGTTTGGTCTCCCTTTTGGCTGAATTTGTGTGAGTGTTGGAGTCTTCAAAACAGTAGGGAAACAGTGGAGAAAACCATATAAAATTTTGGATTTGAAATCAAAAGGAAAAGGAAGAAAAAAATTTTGATTTCTCACCTTGTTTTTGTCTCAAGGATTGTTGAATTTTTGAGCTGCCTTTTGGTAAGTTTTGTTTGCTGTTTTGGGTGTGTTTTGGGAGAGAAAATTCAGAGAGGGGAGAGGGGAAAGCTGGCCGAAATTTTGAGGGTGAAAGGAGGGGTGAATGAGAGTTAAAAGGGGGTTTTTATACTAGGTTTTTCTTTCCCTTTCTCTTCCTTGTTTGGCTGAAAATTTTAAGGGGCAAAAGGGAAAGTTTTTGTGCTGTTTTGAGGCTAGGGTTTTCTCTCTTATTTCCCCTTAAGTGGCCAAAAATTATCCCTTAGGTTTTAAAGTAAAATAATTTGAATTTTAATTGAGTTTTAACCTAGCTTTTAATTCAAATAAAATCTCCTTTATTTCCTACACTTTATGGCCGAATTTCTTCTTTATATCTAAGGAATGAAATTTGAATTTGAATCCTCCTTGGATTTGTGGAATTTAAATTTTAATCAAAAACCCAAGTGATGGCCGAATATTTTAGGGTTTCTTTTTGAAGTTCAAATTGTTGACTTTTTGAGCGGGATTTGACTAGGAAACCAACCTAGGGTTTCCAAAAGGATTTTTAATTAATTTTTGGCACACTAATTTTATTTAAATTATATATTGACCCTTAAATAAAATTTAAAGCGTCACAATTCAGGACGCCCAAATTAGTCAGGATAGTCCATGTTGAAATTTTGGACGAAAAAGTATATAAAGAGCGAAAAAAAGTGAAATGTCCTCATTTGTCCACATACACTCTCTCTCTCCTTACTTCTCTTTCTCTCTCTACCTGAATGTGTACAGTAACCAACTTTCATGTACGACCTTCGTTCACGACACCGCTGGCACCATTGGAAGCTCTCGCTGAGCTGAGTTCAACGGTGGGTCGACGCGACGGAATGACCGCCGCACGAGCTGCCCAAAGCTCGCCGGAGTTGAGAATTTCGATCGCCGATATCTTCGCCGTCCGGCCACCATTTGCCACGAAACTGGTCCCAAAAGATTCGTGGTGAAGAGTACTACAAAACCCATGTGGTGGATCGCCTCAACACCGGCAGAATCACCCCGCCCGAGCTTCGAAAAATCCGGCGAAACGCCGCCGTGGAGCCGCCGTTGAAACCGTTGATTCCGGCCGAGTTGAAGCACACCGTTAGTGCAGAAATGACCGTAGGGTTGAGGGAAGCGAAAGAAAGTCCGGCACAGCGGAGTTCCACCGTTGCCGCCGTGGTCGTGACTTTTGAGGAGATTTTCCGGCGATAAAGGTGTTGGATGGTGAAATTGAGACCACCAATGGATTCCTCTCGTCGAGATCTTCAAGATGGGCTACTCATTTGCCACCGTCGCTACCGGTCAACGCCGGTCAACGGCCGGTCAATGCCGGTCAACGGCGACAGGTGACCGAAAATTAAAGTTTAGCCCGTTGGCCTGTTTTCGACGTTCTGGACGCATCCGCGGAGTCGGAATTGCAAGACGGGACCTCAGATATGAAGAACGAAGAATTAAGGTTTATGCCGTCGAGACCGGACTGCACTTCGGTATAAATCCCGACCTCTTTACGTTCCGCAATTTAATTGTTTGGGACTATTATATGATTTTATGATTATTGGTATGAAAATTATGGAAAAGAATGTATGTAAAAAAAAAAAAAAAGGAAGAAAATTGCTGTAATGGAGAAAAAGAAAAATATGTGATAATGTAATGATTTTACGTAAACAGTATGAGTTTTACGTAAAATCTAGGCCTCGTGTATAGTACGTGATAGAATTAGATCAGGATAGATGGTTTTCAGGCGTTTCCTAAACGCTGGAACTTCAAAAATTAAGTGGAAATGCTACCGAAATTTCTAAAAACGGCACCAGGGGTAATATGGGAAACAAGGGATAAAAATATGATCGGGACTATTATATGATTTTATGATTATTGGTATGAAAATTATGGAAAAGAATGTATGTAAAAAAAAAAAAGGAAGAAAATTGCTGTAATGGAGAAAAAGAAAAATATGTGATAATGTAATGATTTTACGTAAACAGTATGAGTTTTACGTAAAATCTAGGCCTCGTGTATAGTACGTGATAGAATTAGATCAGGATAGATGGTTTTCAGGCGTTTCCTAAACGCTGGAACTTCAAATATTAAGTGGAAATGCTACCGAAATTTCTAAAAACGGCACCAGGGGTAATATGGGAAACAAGGGATAAAAATATGATCGGGAAGGGAACCCGAGCCCCCTTGAGGAATTAGGGTATGGAAAAAGGAAGGGGCAAGTTATAATTAGTAAACCGACCATTCGAAACCTTAGAACGTAAAGAAAACATGAAACCGACTCTTAGGTCAGAATAGTACTTCCCGAGGGCCGGGAATGTGAAAAATTGACAAAATGATAAGAATTGATCCGGAAAAGGTCCGATAAGATTTAAAAAGTTAATTAGATGATTTTGGGTTTAGAAAATCTATTCTAAACATGAAAATGAAAATGTTATGGTTAAACGACCCATCAGGGGTAAAATAGTCATTTTGCCCGAAGATTATCAAATTATGGGAAAAGAGCCCCAATGACCCCGGAATATGGTAATGAAGTTTGTAAAAGCCAAAATTGAGGTTTAAGTTATGAAAAATCACGTTAAGGGTAAAATTATAATTTTGTCAAAAGTTAGGGGTAAAATCGTAATTTTTCAAAAAGTTGAAGAAAAATTCGAAAGTGGCCATTAAGGTTTAAAAAGCAGTTCTAAGGCTATAATTAAGGGTTATAAGATCAGAATCAAGCTTTTAAATAAAGTAAAAGTTATAAATGAAAATGTGATTAACGGACAAAATTTATCTGTAGGAACCCGATCCAGACGCGATAAAGGACATCTATGGATTCCGAGAAGAGAATAAGCACGCTATGAGTAAGTTCAGACATTTACCCGTCTGCAACTATAAACAAGCTTACCGTGTTTATATGTTTTGTATGCAAATGTCATGATATGACTTATGATGATACTATAGTAACGCTATAGCAATGCTATGATGATGTTAAAAGATAGATTTTAATAAATAATTTAAAATATATATATGTATATATTGAATTACGAAGGAAAGGTATTATAAAAGTTTTATGAGAGTAAATATGTAATAAAGAGTGATAGAAGAATGAAAATGGTAAGAATGAGAATGTTATGATAGAATGCATAAAAAAGAGATGAGATATGAAAGGAAAGGATAGATGTTTTATGAAAAGTTTTATGGAAGTTAAGTTATGATTGATAGAGCAACGATGATCGGTGATGAAAGGAATTAAGAAAAGGTATGTTTTATGATAACGAAAGAATAGATGTTTTATGAAAAATGATATGAAAGCAATGAGTTAGACAAGAAAGAGAAACAATGATAGGTTATGATGAAAGGTATGATGAAAGGATTAGAACATAACGGTAAGATGTGATTGATGGAATAGAACGATAAGTTATGATCGATAGGAGTATAATGATAAGATACGGTAGATAGGAGGATATAAATAATAAACAGAGAATAATTGTCTGCACTTAATTAAACGTGTTATGATGTGATGTGATAATATATAAGTAATATGTGTTATATATGCTAGGCTAAAGTGTGATTAACATAATTCACACAAGTAAAGTAAAGAATTAAGAAAAGAAAAATAACGAAAGAACAAATGTTCCATGAAATGTTTTATGAAAAATGAGAAAGGAAAGATAATAAATGTCATGAAAAAGATGTACAACGAAAAATCAATATAAGAAAAGCTAAAAGAATGCAAGATAATAAAACTGAAAAGTTAATGGTTGGCGTACCTTTCTCCCTATATGGTTGAGACTTCAGGTCTATATCCTCCGCGCAGATGTGGTGCTACCCCGAAGGTGTGGTAGATTATAAGATGGACCAACCTCGAAGGTGAGGTATTATGTGACTGTGAGGTAGGTTGGTGGGTAGCTCCCCCTCCTCCCACTGTCAGCGTACAACAAGGTACGTTCAACAACGGGGCCCACCAGTGAAAGATAAGAAAAGAAAAGAAAGTGAAAGAAAAGAAAAAAAAAGTGAAAAGAAAAGAAAAGAAAAGAAAAGAAAAGAAAGGAAAAGAGCGTAAAAAGAAAAGAAAGGAAGGAGAGTGAACAGAAAAGAAAAGAAAGGAGAGTGAAAAAAAGAAAGAAAGGAAAAGAGCGAGAAAAGGAAAGAAAAGAGCGTGAAAAGAAAAGAAAGGAAAAGAGAGTGAAAATAAGAGAAAAGAAAAGAAATGATACGAAAAGAAAAGAAAAGTAAAGAACGATAAGAAAAGAGACGAACGATATGAAAGAATGACATAATGAAATCGATGAAAAATAAATAAATAATAAAACGAAGTTAAAAGAACATAATGGAATTAATATATGTGATGTGATGTATTTGATGTTATGTGTATGATGTGAATGACACGTTTTTACGTGATGTTATGCTAGTGTATATGTTACTAGTTTATAAGATATGAAAAGATAAGAGATGAGGACAAAATGATAGAAAAGTTATAAAAGTTTAAAACAGAAAGTTAAGAAAAGATAGGACTGAAAAGCAAAGAAATGAAGAGATTAGATTAGAATAATAAGAGTTGATCGATAGAATGATAAGAATGATGAACGAAGAGATAAATGAGCATGAAAAGGCTAACATAATATGTTATGTTTCGAGGATATGTATAGGCGATGTGTATGAGGTGTATATACGTGATGTCATATATTCTAATAATAACATATATTACTAGTATTTATAAGTTAATGAATGTATGTTTGAACTTACTGAGCATTTAGCTCATTAGTTGTTCATATATTGCAGAAAGCAACCTGTTAGTTTAAAGTAATATGATGGACAACGGAGGGATATGTACGTGCCAAGGGACTGGGCGAGGGTATGGTACTACCATGAGTCTTTCGCTAAGCGTTCAAAAAGGAAGATGAAAGAAAGAAATTTATGAATTATATGTTATAAGAGTATGATAGATATATAGGCATAATATGTAAGTTAAAAAAAAATTTACTATAGAAATTGTTTTCGCTTTTAAAATGAGAACGTTAAGAATGGAAAGTTAAGTATGTTAAGTAAGAGGATGACGACCTATGAGGTTGCCAACCATCGCGGTCAGCGTCAGAGCTCGGCTGGTTGGTATGGTAACGTACGTAGGGGGCGTCACATACTGTATACCCAAACTCTTCTAGAAAAGTCATCAACAAAGGTTATAAAGTAATGTTTTCCTCTCAAAGAAGGTGTCTTGGAAGGTCCCCATATATCTGAGTGAACATAATCCAAAATACTTTCGTATTATAGATAGCTATGCCAAACTTCACTCTCTTCTGCTTTCTTAGAACATAATACTCGTAGAATTCAAACTTACAAGCCTTTGCACCTTTCAACAATCCCTATTTTATCAATTTACAAGGATTTTTCACCAGCATGTCCCAAACACATATGCCACAACTTGATTGCCTATGATTCCTTATCATCTTCGGAAATTGTTAGCTGTCCTAATAACTGTACTACCTTAGTAGTAATACATTTTATTTCTTTTGACACCTTTCATCACTATGAGTGCAACTGACGTAGCCCTTAGAACTCCATCATTCATCATCATAACTAAGCCTTTGAACTCCAAGGCTCCCAACTAAATAAGGTTCTTCTTTAAACTCAACACATATTAAACTTCTGTCAGAATCCTAGTTGATCCATCATGGTTCTTCAATCGGATTAAACCTATCTCGGCTATTTTATAGATGTTGTCATTGTCCATGTAAACAACGCCTCTATTTAGTTCTTCAAAATCGAAGAACCACTCACAATTGGGAGATATATAATAGGTACAACCTAAATCTAATATCTATTTATCCGAATGGGTTGCTGAAAGTGAAACATCCTAAGAGAATCTTGCATTACTGTCGTATTCGGCTATATTTGCATCTGGGATAGCTTTTTCCTTCTTCTTAAGCTTGGGGTAGCCTTTCTTCCAATGTCATTTTTCGTGACAGAAAGCACACTCATCCTTACCAAGTCTGGCTTTTGAACAAGATCTCCCTCTCATTCTCAGTTTTAGCTTTGCAAACGACTTTTTGCTACCATTGATTATGTTGCGATGTTCCTGCTTTCTTTTTTATCTTTTTTTTTTCTTAATTTATAACTATACAAAGTAGCACAAACTTCATCAAGAGATACATTACTCTTCCCATAAAATAAAGCGGTCCCAAGGTATTCAAATTCATCAAAAAGGATACTAATAACATCAAAGCCAAATCTTCATCCTTAAAGGTTTCATCTATATTTAACAAATCTACTACTAATTGATTAAAAGCAGTAATGTACTCATTCATAGAGGTATTTGGTCGGTAATCAAAATAGAATAATCTTTTCTTCATATGGAGTCGATTTTGATTATTTTTCTTGAAGAACTTGTCCTTCAATGTATTCCATAACTTGTATGCAGAAGTCTTGTTCTTGAAGGCATACTTCTACTCTCTAGAGAGGTACGATCGAATTGTTTCACATGCCAAATAATTGATGGTCTTCCAATTCTTTTCATTTACATCATTTGGCTTCGTTTCTTCAATGGCTAAGTCTAATGGTGCGTTTGGAGAACAAACTTTGACGCTACGAAAACTAATTTTATACCAAACGTAAAGTTTTACATTCAAATACAATTATTTTCAACAGTGTTACGAAAAGAATTACTATTTAAAAGTTTTTTAAAACAATCACATCAACTTTTCAACCCTAACTATTTATCTCTACTTTTACCAATCACATCAACTTTTTAACTCTAAAATATTTTCATCCAAACACACATTTTATTCAAATACAAAACAAATACTTTTCAACCAAATATAGTACTAAAAAAAGAATTGTATTTAAAAGTAATTAAAATACAACACGTTTACCAAACACTCCCTAAGCCTTATTGAAATAGAGCGTCTAGCACCTCACCTTGTCACATGCCGAAATGACAAGTACCATCAAATTAGTTCACCGAAAATCTTGAATTTGTCATCACAATTCTCGTTAGTACAGACAAAGAGATTAATGCTGTGGTTGTGTCTATATTCCTCATTGTTGGAACTTCCGTCTTCATTTTGAAACAAACTAATGTGTTTAATTACAAACAAATACAATAATGTCTAAGATGAACAGTTGGCTCTGAAACCACTTATTGGGAAACTGAGTAATTTTCTTTATAAAACAACTTCATTATAAATAGTATCAAACAAATGAATAGTATTGTATACATGAACAATACTGCATAAATGAATAGTAACATATACTTAAACAACATTATATAAATGAATAGTATTATACACATAAATAGTATCATATAATGAATAGTATCATACAAATTATACTATATTATATACAATAAACAAACCTGATAAATATTGCAACTAAATACAAAACAAATATGAAAATGTTAAAATAAAGAATAGAGGAAAAAACTAAATTTTACGAGTTTCAGCAATTCGCTTATTTCTTAAGTACCGCAGTAGGAGATCACTTCACTACTATCCTCAAAGATTACAAATTTTCAGTAAAAGGACTTCCATAAATATTTAATACAAGGAAAAAGAGAAGTTTTTGGAATGATTTAAACTTAGAGAGTAAGAGTCTATTTATAGGAATGTAGACTCATGTCTTTTTTATATATGGAAAATGTGAGACTTTTTTTCTTAAACAAATGAGCCAATTCTAACAAGAGATTTGTCATCTTGTTTTTAAGGTGGTTAAATTTAGCCATAACTACAGGGAAGGCAATAAAGCTGCTCATTCCTTGACTTTTTTCGCCCCTAATTTAGATGATGAATAGATGCGATTGGACTCATCTCCACCAATTGAATCTGTAATTGTGCAACAAATTCTTAAAGATTAAATAACAGATCATCTTTTCCAAAAAAAAAAATTTTTTTGAAAATTGTGAAAATGCACAAATCATCTTCCTACATGTTTCTGGGAGAGGGAAAAAAAAAAAACCAACAAAATTAGATATGTGCTTACACAGTACAAGCTAAAAGGATCATAAAATAGAAGCGCAAAATTAGAAAATGAAAAAAAAAATACAAAAACGCAAACAAAAAATCAGGCGGGGATGTATATACCTATAAAAAAATTAAGAACAAACGGTCGAATTATTTATTTATATTTATTGTGTGTTTGTATACTTCCGATTACATTCATTATCCTAAATCAACGGAACTGAATCTACAAAGCAGGATGCGTCTTGGACCGGGTTATTGGCCAAATACACACCTTATATATACATATATATACATGGTACACATACGTACATATAAATATACATATATGTGTATAGATTAGCATCTTTGTAGCTTTTGGCTTTAGCTAAACCACTTGTAATACTTTATTAATTCTAGAGTTGGGCTTATCAGGTCAGTCAAAAAACAGAATATGTGTCTTGGATTTTATGGTCAGCAATATTTGGGAAATTCAGCTGCGAAAACAAAACTCGACCTCTTCTCAATTGGTTTAGCTTTGGCCTGTATATATCACTATCATTTTATATGTGTGTGTGTATAAGTATATACATGAACTGTTACCTGTTATCTCTCTCTCTCTCTCTCTCTCTCTCATCTTGATCAAGGATAATTATGAAGAGAAAAATTGTCATACTATATTGAGGGAAGAAATAAAACATAGTAAATGAAAATTAATGCTTATTACAAGCTCATCAAATTGTCAAGAAAGACAAATTTGGATTAAACCAGAACAACCCCATGATACTTGCATGTAATTTTATGTTTTGGTCCTTTTCTTTCTCCCCCAACACAACCAAAATGAAGTGAGACAAAACAAAGAAAAATATTAGGCAAAATATTTAAAAGAAAGAATAAGTCAGAGCCAAGAAACCAGACTTGCCGATAGAGGGTTTACATCTCTTTTAGCTCAACCCGTCTCATGAGCTGCCTTTGATCAAAGGCTAGCTACTCTTTGAATGGAGATGATCCTCTGAAAAAAGAAGACAGATGAACTTGGATTCCGGCCTTAGACGCCGGAGCCGACATAGCGATCATCTGCTTCCGGTCGAAATTCAAACTCTGCGGGGATTTCTGAGGGAAGAGATCTAATCATGTTTATGATATTTATAATGAGAGGTACAAAGTCCTAAGTTTTGCCTAAGGGATAAACAACTATACATTATAGGACAACTTAGTGGCAATGTAGAGAGTTCAAAACTATTATTTCATCTAATATGGTTTTTGTTAGTTTGTGAATTTATCCGAAATGGTTATTGGGTCGTATTTGGTTATTGGATAATATTTGTCATATTACCATTGAGTTACTTTTAAGAATAAATTTAATTCAAGCTAATTTAATAAGGTATCAGAGTAAAATTTTATTGATGATAATAGATTTAATAATAACCCATCAACGTGACAGATTATAATTTTATTAGATACCACTAGACTATTGTGATTTTTTTAAATTATCAATTGAACACCATCTTTTTTCAAAGCTAAATTTTGGAATGAATTTTACCAAAATCTATATAACATTTTTACAGTTTAAAACGATATCCTATTTTTGAATTATATTTACATATTTTGTCGTAGAACTTTTTATATATTATAGTACGAAGCTGTAAATAAAGATACATTAATAGAGCTAAAATTCCAAGTTACTTGTTTGTTTTTCCTTCTTAGTAGCCGAGAGAATATCCCATAAAAAAACAGAAAATCATGAATCATATAGCACCAACCAAATGAAAATGGGTCCTTCAAGCCTAAGTTTTAAATGAATAAAAAGATTCGTTGCTACTCTTTAAACCCACTATTTACTCTAAAAATACACTTTTTTTTTCCCTCAAAAAAGCTTGGCAGTAACCCTTATATCATCCTAATAAGCACATCTCAACGTGTAACAAACACTTTTTTTAAATATAATAGAAGATGATGAGTTTTTAATTAATTTATCTTGGTATCCAATCAGGTTTACTTTTATTTGTAATGCCTTCTCATACTTAAATAGTTAAATTAAAATAGATATGATATTATAGGATTCAAACATGAGAGGATAAAAAACAAAACAAAAAAAAAAAAACTTGACAAAGGTTCACTTCTCGACTAAGGGCATGTTTGGAGTATATTTTAAAGACATCTAAAACCAATTTTTTTTCAAAACTTCACCATTTTTCACTATTTATATCTCCAAAACGCTATAGTAAACTCTAAACTTTAAAAGTTCATAACTTTGTGTATATAAGTTCAAATAAAATAATGTTTTTTAAAATTACATAGAATTTCGAAAGGAACGAAACAATATTCATATTGATATTTTTTTCTCTAAAAAAATTTTTAAAATTTTTTTTTCACTCCAAACAGTTTTTTTTCCCAAACACATTTTTCAAAACAATTTTTTTTTCTAATTCAAAAATAATGTCTCCAAACGTCTCCCCAAACACCCTCTCTAATTCTTCTTCTCGCGGGTATACTCAAAAAAAAAAAATACTTTGTTTTTTCATATCCTATTTATTTAATATACACAGCTCCTATGCTCTAATACAATAATGTCCTTGCACAAAAGTATAGTGGGGATTTTTAACTAGCTGACACCTAGGAGTAAACGCCTCTGGAATGTCATGTCTTTTCCCTCTTATTACAACAAGGAAAGTAAAAATGAAATCATTGTTATAATGGTAAAGAGGTTTCACTGAAAGCAAAAGGGTTTTCTTTGCTTTAGCTAGAAACATGATGGGTTTGAATTACCGGTACAACAAAAAAAAGTGCCCCCTTTTTGCATATTCTTTCATAAAGGAAGTCTTGAGATTTTTTTTTCAATTTTTGGAAAAACTTATGATAAGCTATTTAAGTAATTTAATCTATTTTTAAATAATTTATTTTTTAATTGAAAGTAATTTTACATGTTACATTATAAATTTTAATTTTAACACACAAATTAAATAGTTAAAAAGTTACTCTAATAATTAAGATAACAAAATTTATTGATATGATAAAAG
Source organism: Antiaris toxicaria (assembly GCA_035233585.1). Taxonomy (NCBI): domain Eukaryota; kingdom Viridiplantae; phylum Streptophyta; class Magnoliopsida; order Rosales; family Moraceae; genus Antiaris; species Antiaris toxicaria. The sequence goes on along the minus strand of CP141153.1, from coordinate 4,559,243 downwards.
TATAGTTGTTATTATAAATTTGACATATTTTTTTCTTCCTTATTTTACCATGGAGGAATTAAGTGCTAATTAGTAGGCTTCTAGATGATTAAATTGCAAGTGCAAGGAAAATTAGCATTTAAAATATAAACAAAACCATTCTTGAAAGACAAGACAATTTATTGACTATTTATTCCGAATTTTCACTTTAAATTATGAAAGAAGATCTTTGGTTTGGTTGAAAGGTGGAGAAAATTAAAAAAGGGGGTTGGCCCTTTGTGTTCATCAAGTAGTGTAAATTCCTTGAACCAATAGATGGCATGTTTACATAGACAAAAGAGGTGTTCTCTATGACTTTCAAATTTACAAATGAGGATAAATTTATTGTTAAGCAAAGTGATGGGAAATGATAATTTCCTTTGTCCAAACCACTTAAAAAAAATATATGTACAAGAAAATTGAATTCCAACAATATAATTTTACAAGTGGTACAAAATTCATTTAAAAAAAATACGTTTTTCTTTTTAGAATTTTGTTCAAAAAAATATATGAAAGACTGAAACCATTTTCTCAAACTGGATCTACATGTCAAATTTTTTTTTTTCAAATTTTACTGATTAGAAGTAATTTTTCCTTTTGTCTAGGTTAATTTATTCCGGGGGAAAACTATACTTTACAAGGTATTATATGCAAGCATTTGTTTGGATTCACGTTTAAAATCCAAGAATTACAACTTAATTTTTATATTTTTCTGAAAAATATTTAGTTTTGGTCTTGTTTTTAAAAAGTCAATAAGTTTTACTATTCAACAATTAAGATTATTCATTAAAAACTCAAAATTTGAAAATCTATAACTTTATATATTCAGTCGAAATGAGATAATTTTTTTAATTACATAAAATTTGAAAATGACTGAAACAAGACTCATATTAATATTTTTTTCCGAATACATTTTAAGTTTTTACATTTTTTAACTTGAGTTCAAATACGTGCCAAATATACAACATAACTTAATCCACAATCCAAACTATAATTTTATAATCAAGACGCATGCGACAAACAAGTGCTAAGCATTTATTTTTAAGAAATCGATGTGCTTGCATATTTTGAACTCTTCTAGCTCATGCCTTCTGCCACCTGCTTTACATCAATTAGCCCTTGCGTTAAAAACTATTTTACTTTTATTTTGTAGTCCTCAGCTTGACTAGCTCGCGTAAAGAAAAAAAAAGTTTTTTGATTGGTTTTAAGTCAAGAAAGGAGTTTAAATGATATCCAGTTGTAGGACATTTACAAATATCTTGGTGCTTAAACTAGTGACAGTGAGGGCACTATTAAAATAATAATAATAATAATAAAAGGTGATTTTAATTAAACAAGACATGATTTCAATAATTGAGTTGAGACTTGACATGAAGATAATTGTTCTTATAACATATGAGCATATCTAAAACTTAAATTTCTTAAAATAAATAAGGGTATGAGTAGAATTTTTTAAATTTAAGAGTGCAACCCAAATTTTTAGGTTAACTTGTCCACTAACACCTAGTGGGGTTTAGATATTGGCATTTTAGCATAAGTAGAAAAAGAAACCCAAACACATTGATTAGATTCTTAAATTCGTTTTTTCATTTGGATTTCAAAGAATGCACTGCCTTTAAATACTTGAGTTGAGATATACACTAAGTGCACTATCTAACTAAGTTTTTTTTTTTTTTTTTTAAGTGTATACAATTTCCACCTAAGTTTTATTTACGCTATCTTATTAAGTTGCTAATGGCCACAAGCATCAATAATCAGCTCCACTTTAATATTCTTCTTTGAGGAACTTTCTGCTCATAAAGGAAATAGTCCCTGTCAGCAAATGTATGGAGGAAGAATTTTGGAACTGAAGCTGAATGATAATTTCGGACTGCTTGTGAATAAAATATGAGCGGGTCTCTCCGTGTACGTGGAGATTTAGCACGGGAAAATATGGATCTAAGAGTACAAAATGTAGCATTGGAAAATACAATATATATGCTAATAAACAATAATAAAAATTTATTAAACAAAACGTTTAATATGAACTCTGGTGCACAGATTTGAACAAAGTCATCCCTAAAATCAAAAGCCAATATTAATTTAGATTAGAAATTATTAATTTAAGTTATAAATTTTGATTCCGTATTGTGATGTGTTATATAAGGTGTATTGGATTCTGCAGTATTAGATGGCATTATCTATACAATATGGTATTTTGTTATGTAATGTATTAAAAATATACATAAGTTAATACGGGTTTATTTTTTCTGCATTGTTGAATCATACTAAATTGTATAATAAATTTATTTTCTTAAAAATAATAATTCATTTAATTTTTAATTTTTAATTGGGGACGAGGTCAGTTGGCCTAGACATAGGGTCATGGTTGGACCTGGGGACCAAGAATGGGTTTTGGGACTATGGTGGGAGTTGGATTTCAGGACTTGGGTTGGGTTGGGATTTGATACCTGTGTTAGGTTTGGGTTTTGGGATGATGATAGGGGGTCGAGTTTCTAAATGGAGACCAGGGTTAGGTTTTGCGATAGGGTACTAGGTCTGGCTTTTGAACATATGCATGAGTCGTGTTTTAGGGAGAGGCCTTGGTCAAGTTTCAAGACTGGGGTCCCAATGGTTGATTTTGAAATAGGAGTCAATGTTGAGCTGTGTACTGAGGTTGAGTTTGGCTTTTCGGATGCTGGTTGGGGCCAATTTCAAGATGGGATCCTAGGTCACATCTCAAGACTAAGGTCAAGACCAAGTGTGGGTTTTGGGACAATGGGCAGGGTTGTGTTTCGGGAAAGGGGCTAGGGTTGATTTTGGGTATTATGGTCAAGATCATGATTAGGTTTTAAGACGGAGCTAAGATTAGGTTTTAGTACTGGGGTTGGGTTCGAGTTTGGGTGTCATGATAGGGCCAGGGGAGGAGTTTCAATTTTGTGGGATTGGATCAGGTTTTGGGTCCTTGATACTAAAACCTAAGCTCCTACCTCAGCCACATAACCCATTCTTGGCCTTGAAACCCAATCCTAATCTCAACCACAGCCCAAAACTCAGCCCAGACTATAGTATTGAAACCCAATCCCATTCATCCAAAAATCGAACCTTATTCTGAAATCTAATCTTGACTTGAATTGGTGATCTAATATCTGATCCAAAACCAGACACCAGCCCATGTCGAAATATGACCCTAACCCCATCCTAAAACCATACCCCAAACCTAACTTTATCCTTAAGCATAACAACCTATCCTAAAAATACGATCCCAATCTAGCCCTCGTCCTGAAACTTAATCCTTGTTTAGAAACTCAATCCCAACTTTAAATCACGTCCCAAATCTAATCTAGCCCTGTTAGTATTAGTGTCTTAAAGTGAAAATTTATTCATGGATTTTAGATATTTATCCATCAATAAAGTTATTTATATATTTTATATATCGGTTGTCCTAGATACTTTTATTAGTGTAGATTTGTTACAAGTAAATAGTACTAAGATTATCAGTATAATAAGTTTAATATTATACAAAAGGAAATAGGTAGGAGAATAAAATATTAAAGTAATAATCTAAATTTAGAGTCCGAAATCATGAAACAAAGATGGACACTTTGATTTTAATAAGATTGCAATGTTCGTCTACTTCCACTTTTGTGGGATAATTTATCTCGGTTATTGGAATGGGTTTTCTAAGTAGAAACATTAATAGATATGAAGGGTTCATCATATGTATTGGATCGGATTTAAAGTAATATTGATTTATATAATTATTTCAATTAAGATAAATTAAGTTACTTTGATAAATAGTCTTATAGATTTAAGATTTGAATTAAATTTGATATCTTGGATAAAAATCACAATTTAATTTAAATTTAAAAATAAACAATATAATATCTACGATTAAATATTATTTAAAATTTAAATGGGACATGAATTAAAATAGATAATTAACTATGGATATAGATAATCTTTTTTATTTTATTTATAAATTCAAATTAAGTAAATAATTATTATAAAAAATCAATTAAATAAATATTTATTGGTGGATATAAATATTTGATTGTTTGAGCAAATTTTTAATAATTGATTAGCTTATGTTTGTGGTTTTTGTAAGGATGAAAAGAGAATATTTTTTAGTTTTTTTTAGCTTAGGAATGTTCTACAAAACAAGAGTTTTCAGGATTGAAAACAAATAGATATCATAAAAAAATGAGTATTGTTTTCTTGATTGGGAATTTTATCAGGTGTGCCCACACATACTCATATGTGGAAGAATCATATCAGGGAAGATCAATTAGTTGTTACTCACAATTTAGAAACTAACTTTATCATCCAGAATTGTTTGCTAAATGGTATATATTTTGTATGTAAATTAATTATTATATATAGTAATATGGGCTTTCTTCGATCTGAATGGTATAATTTTTTTTTTTCAAATTTATCATGCTATATTTTCTGTTGCAATAAATATTTTATCAAATTTTTCCTTTAAGGCCCAATCCTGAAATCCAATCCTGATCTTGATGTTTATCTTGAATCACAACTTCGGTCCTCGTCTTGAACCAAACCCAGACTCAATCCCAAACCCGGTCCCCGACTAGAAACATGATCCCAACCTATCCAAAAACACGATCCTAACCTTAGTCCCTATCCCAAAATCTAATTATAGCCCCAGGCCCGAAACCCGTCCCAATCTTGACCTTTATCTTGAATCACAACCTTAGTCTTCGTTTCGAAACCCGACCTAGACTTGTTTAGAAACCCAACCTCGAACCTGGCCTTAATCTTGAAACCCTGACCCCGATCTTGACCTTGATCCTGAAACATGACCACAGCATCCCAAAACCCAATCCTTATCCAAAAACTTGACTTTGTTTTGATACTCAACCTTGATCCCATCTCCGTCCTAAAACCCGAACTCGATCGAGCTTAATACACAAAAAAATGTGTTGTATTAGATAATATAATGTAAAACATATTTATTTATTACTCATATTATTTTATGTAACATAATTATCTTCCCCAACTCTCTATTAATATAAAATAAAATAATAGAATACTCTAATTTGGTCCATCAAACATGTTTATCTGTAATACTTTTATCCTAAATTTCAATATACACTATTTACTCCCTATAAAGCTTTAGAACCCTCTTTACCCATTTTCATATTTTTTTTATTATTTCTTTATCATTTTTCACCTTGCTAGATTTATTTTAACGCTTTGTCACTGATGTTTGAGTGGCTGTCGAATGATTCTGATCTTTCATATCATCAATTTGATAAGAATTTAACATGATAATACTATCGAACATAATGTTAAAAATATTAATTTAAATTTAAAAGTATTTTATTGCATTTTGATAAAACTATCAAATATATACATAAATATATAAAATTATTAGTTTAAATCTAAAAGTATTATTGAATTCTTCAAGAGAGAGTATGTGGATGAAATAGGAAAGAAATTACGTGGGATGTCGAGTCATTGAGATGCTCAAGCTAAAGCTCTTTCTTGTAACCTTCAATGGGCTCGAGATGTGAGGCATAATTTATATACACTGCAATCATATAAAATAGTAGTTGTCCGAGCCATCAAGTATAATGTTTTCAATCCTGAGTTTGGAAATGTTATGTTACACGTCTCTAGTTTGTTATCTTTTTCACCGAAGCCCCTCCTACGAAGCAAATTTAGATATTCATATGCTTACTTCGTAATGATAAACTTATATAATTGGATGGAAATACTCCTTTAATTGAATATGCTATTGTAAATAATTCTCTATTTGATTAACAATGGATTTCTGTTTTAAAAAGGAAAAGAAAAAGAAAAAAAAATCTAAGACTCTATTTGATAATCACATTACGTTTGAATGTAATTTTTATTTGAAAAAAAAAATATTTACATTGCATTTAAATTGTATTTAAATAATAAATATGTGATGTGATGGGTAAAAGTAGAGAGAGAAAGAGAATATATGATGTGATTAATAAAAATAATTAAAAAAATAAAATAGTAAATAATGATTGTATTGAATTTAAAATATGATATGATTGATATTTGAATGTAATATTTTTATATTTGGATGAAAATTATATTATATTTGAATGTAATGGGAATGTAATAGGGATGTTTTTATAAAACTGTACAATCAACAGAAACGTCATTCACCAAAGCAAACGACAACGAAAAAAAGTTGACGACAAAATGGTTAAACGACACCGAGACAAATTGGCGACAACCACATTCGAAACGACGACATAAAGTAAACGACATAAAATCATAAGCGACAAAAAATGAAAAATTCACCTTTTAAAAAAAATGAAAAAATGAAAAAGAAAAGAATAATAGCATGAAACGACAACAAGAAGCGAGAGAAATTGAACCGGTTTAAAAAATATATATTACTGGTTACGATACAATACTATTATAGACCCCAGTGCAGGGGATTAAGATTTTACATTCCTGAAGGAATCTTCGCAGGAACCAAAAAAAAAAAAAAAAAGGACTAAGAAAGGTCAGAGACGACACTCCAGGAGATAAAAAGGTCAGAGACGACACAAAAGGCCAAACCTTTTTATTTCCGAATTCAAATCCCTTTGAACCACAATTAAAGAGGAGATTCCAATCTATTTCTCGAGAAAATCCCTAATTTCTCGAGAAATTTTTTTTGAGAAATTGGAGAGGACAGAGGAGTAATAATGAGAAGACTCGAGCCATGGTTCGTGCTGCTGGTAACGCTTGCCCTGGCTTGGATTCCGTCGAACGGCGCCTCCGGATCGCCGCGTCAGAACACCGATGAGGCTTACGTCACGCTTCTGTACGGAGATGAGTTCCTGTTGGGCGTCCGAGTCCTCGGGAAATCGATTCGGGACACTAGATCCACCAAGGACATGGTGGTTCTGGTCTCCGATGGAGTTTCCGATTACGCCATGAAACTTCTCGAGGTGAATTTCTTGCATGCCCTAACTTCAGCTCTGTAAATGAATTCCTTGAATATTTGACTCTTTGCTCTTATTTTTTCATCGCAAATCGGTATTGATTTTTCATTTTGTTGGATGGGAGAGTTAGGAAATACGAAGTATTCTTCTTTGTATATTGGGTGTTAAGGATATGGATTATGGGATGAAGTAAAGGAAGTTGAAGTTTATTGGGATCAACTAAGTTTTTGTTGAAATAATTTGGAAATATATGTACACACACACACACACACATATTTATATATATATATGTATGCATATTGGTTGAATTTGGGAGTTGGGGAATTTGAGCTTATTATAGATGAAGTAAACGAAGTTGAAGTTTATTGGGATCAACTAAATCGGTGTTTTCTATCATTTGGATTCCGATACACACACACATGCACACACTAGTTAAATTTGGGAATTCGGAAATTTGAACTCAAGACTTTAGCTTTGAGGTGCGCATGGAATTACCGCTAGAGCATACTCACAACATGAGATTTAAAGCTGGTATTTTGGTTCTTATAGCTGACAGTTTTTGTTAATGGATAATTTGTTCAGGCTGATGGATGGATAGTGACGAAGATTAGTTTATTGGCAAATCCGAATCAAGTACGGCCAAAGAGGTTCTGGGGAGTCTACACAAAGTTGAAAATTTTCAACATGACTAACTACAAGAAAGGTAAATATTTTTAACATTCTTAAGTAACACCAGTTTCTCGGTTTTAAGTCTGTTGGTGGGTGATGGGAAATGTGCCAACAGTTTTACAAGTAATGTTTATCAACTCATTGAATTTAATTGCAGTTGTGTATCTTGATGCGGACACAATTGTGGTCAAAAGCATCGAGGATCTTTTCAAATGTGGAAAGTTCTGCGCTAACTTGAAGCATTCTGAGCGATTGAACTCTGGAGTGATGGTAGTAGAACCATCACGGAAAGTTTTCAATGACATGACGAGCAAAGTGAGCACTTTGGAATCTTACACCGGAGGTAAAGTAATCCTTTGTTTACATTCCCATTGCTTGTGTTTTCTAATGCAGTCCGGAAAATCATCATCGTTATTTTTTTGCTGGTGTGTGTACTTTTTCATTGAGATGTACTTTTTCATTTAGACCACTCTGTGCAAGTACTACAGAAAGTAGCAAGGAAATATATGAGGGAAACGTTCAATATTCTACTTGACATTACTTTAAATTTCTCCTAACTTTTCTGTATGTGGTCCTCACAGGAGATCAAGGCTTTCTGAATTCATATTACTCTGGATTTGCCAATGCACATGTTTTTGAGCCAAATTTATCTGCCGAAGTCTTGAATTCTAGACCAGTTGCTGAAATGGAGCGGCTCTCCACTCTTTACAATGCAGATGTTGGTCTTTACATGCTTGCTAACAAGGTATTTCCATACAAATAGAACGATGGATTTTAATTTCCCCCCTTTCATGCTAATTATGTTTACAATTTATATGGCTATATTATCTGATCTGCTTTTGCATCATTCGTGCAGTGGATGGTAAGTGAAAGTGAACTGCGTGTCATTCACTATACGCTTGGTCCTCTAAAACCTTGGGACTGGTGGACATCTTGGCTTTTGAAACCTGTTGATGTCTGGCAGGTATTGCTTTTAACTCTGTCCTAAGATATGTTTTTATTCCAATCCTGCTTTTAATTCCATTTGATATTTGTATATCGTCCTTGCCAACCTCTATGGCAATATTTTTGTTCTTCCTTATATTGCTTTTTCTCCCATCTACTGTAAAGGGGCAAGTGGGGTTTGCTTTGCATTCAAATGTATGTGGTTACACATTATGTGCTATGTCCTTGTATGGGTGTTGGTGGGTTGGCATTATTGTTCTTTTTTCATATTAAAGCGAGATGAATGATTGATGGCCTATTTTTGCTTCTTTTCTTTTTTTTTTTTTTTCCTTTTAATTTTGCAGAATGTTAGGGAACAGCTTCCAGAATCCCTCCCTGGAACTGGAGGTGGCGGCAATCCTGAAGATAATTTTCTTGTCAAATTTCTTTTTTTGCTACCATTTTGCGCTCTTTTCTTCTGTTACTATCGATCACTTCTCCAGGTATGCAGTTGGCAGTTCTTTAGGGCTAAATTTTCTACCAAATGGACAGTTACAATTGGATCTCATGACATAGTAATATTTGCTGCAGACACGGGAATACTTTAGTTCATTATGTAGAAGTTCATTATGTGATCATATCAGACATCTTTACTTCAAAATCAGATCTGCTGGAACGCATACGTATGCTGGTGTTTCTACATCATCCACTAGTAATCCAAACCATCAGGTTAAGTTTCCATTACAATCTTCTATGGTGAATAACTTTCCTTCTATGTTACTTAATCCTATTGATCGCTTACTATATATATTTTTCTCAAAAGTGAATTTGTCCATAACAACCATCAATGATGGTGTGCAGGCTAAGGTTCCTGTTTATTTAGGTGGGATTTCTGTGATCTTCTGTTTCATGGCAGTTCTGGTTGCCCTCGCACTTGGTCTTGCAATTGTTCCGCGACAAGTAACGCCTTGGACTGGTTTGCTTTTGATGTATGAGTGGACATTCACGATCTTCTTTCTTTTGTTTGGAGGTTATCTTCATTTAATATACCAATGGGGAAAGGCAACAGCAGTTCAATTAGGATCCCTTTCCTCTCATTCCGAATCACTCGATTATGATTCTGGAAAAGGTTTGTGGAATTGCAGTGGTCATTCTAAGCATTCAGTTATTTTATAGTACAATTTTGTATACGGATATAAAAGGATCTTTTATAATTCAGTTGAAAATTTAACTGCATTTGTCGTTGCATGGAGATACCAACTAATGTTTATTATGTCCAGGGTCATTGCTAAACTAACTTTTAGGCCTCGTTTAGTGAACGCATTGCATTTGCATTACGTTTGAATGCAATGCATTGAATGCAATTTGTATTTGGAGGAAAAGCATTAGCATTGCATTTGAATGCAATGTGTGTTTGGGTGAAAAGTATTTGAATTGTATTTTAATAATGAATATGTGATATGATGGGTAAAAGTAGAGAGAAAAAAGAGAGAGAATATATGATGTAATTAATAAAAGTAATAGAAAAAATGAAATAATAAATAGTGTTTGTGTTTGTGTTTGATTTAAAATGTGATGTGATTGGTATTTGAATAAAATGCTTTTGTATTTGGAGGAAAATTGCATTGCATTTATTTGGAGGAAAATTGCTTTGCATTTAAATGCAATGTCAAAAAAATGCGTTAACCAAACGCATGCTTAGTTTTTATTTGTATTTTCACTTAAGTACTTTTAGTGATGCACAGTTAATGCATGTGTTGCAGGTCACCAACGTCTTGCATCGTCATGTGATACCGCGACATGGTTTTATGGGCTAGGGATTGCATTTTTGGCTATTGTTGCACCATCTTTGCCATGTTTTCTAGGAATTACCGCTCTATTTTCAAGGTAATTTAGCTCTTAGATTGTTGATGTCTGATAGTGGATTTTTTTCCCTTGTCGTTTTACAATATTTTGGAATAACTTCCACAAATTGTCAAGAGATTTTTGTGGTGTCCATACAGATTAGCATTGATGGTTGCGGGAGGTTTAATCTTGGCTTCCTTCATGACATATGCCTCCGATCGTCTTGCAAACAGATCGTTTTCGAAAGGTCTTGAAGACCGTGACACTTTGCGAAGTAGGAACACATGTTTCTTCTGTTGATCACTGCTAACTTTAATTTGTTTTTTTCATTTGACTTTTTAGTCCATAACCTTTGTCTGTAAAATAGCGCAGGAATTTTGTTCAATTAATTCTATTTCTTCTTCTCAAAGTTTTGTTTTAACATTCTTTCGGTGTTATTTCTATATGATCTATTGCTACACCATAGTCAATCTTTAATTTAATCAATGAAAAGTGCAGGCGTAGAGCCTTTTTGAATTTTATATTGCACATACTCTAATTTGATAGTATGCCGTAATTTGAGCATTTTTGTGTGTGAAAGAAATGAAATGTTCGATGGCAATTGGTGGAAATTAGAGAACATATTTGGTTTGAAAGACGGGCAACTCCAATAAACGGCGTGACGTTAGCTATCGACAGTCGAGAGAGCAACCACAAAAATGTCGTTTTTTGGTTAAACGACAACAAAACTTTTTACGATCTATCAGTTGTCTGTCGTCATCTTTCACATATTTCACATAGAAAACGGCATGTCACATCAGATTTAGATCACAGCAGACTTGCAGGATAGACCATATCGTTTTCATTTGTCATTTATGTATCCTTAACACGAAAAACGACATTTCATATGTCCTTTATGTGAAAGACCACATGTCTTGTTGAATAATGAACTGTCTGCGTCGTCTGTCGTTTAGAAGATCTCATTCTTAATTCTTTTGAGTTAAAAAAAAAAAAAAAAAAAAAACGAAATCCAGTTTGTCGTTTTCTAAAACAAAGAAAAACTAAAGACACGTAGGTGTCGTTTGTAAAAGCGTTAATTTATTAATTTGATTTTCATTCCTCCTCCTCCTTTTGACGAATCATTTCTGTGTTGATTTTTTTTCACTGGAAAAGCGAGCTATATAACCTATAATCTGATAAATCATATATTTGGTTTTTTGAAATTATTTTTCTGCTTTTGCAAGCAAGTAAAAAAGAAAATATCAGTAGACACAAAAAAAAAAAAAAAAGGTAAATAGACGATTCTTTAACAACTGTAGTAAATACTAACCTAAAAAAACAACTGTAGTAAATAATCTAAATTTTCTGAAGTATTTTTCCAAGGAAAGTCGCTGGTAAGGAGAGGTACATGTCATGCAAATGCCCTATTCTTTTAAGAATAGTTTTCCTTTTAGAGCTTCGACAAAATAATTAATTTTGTTTCATCAAACTGTTCACTTTTCAATTTATTATCAGTCGGCCGGAGAATGGCCTTTGACTCGCTAGTGTGACAGTTGACCAAACACTCATTTACCATACTCGTCACAGCTAGAAATGGCTTTAATCATCTACAAACAACATTTTTTGTATTACATTATATATATATATATATGCATGTATGTAAGGCAGGACTAATTTCTTAACCATACCAAACGGTAAGTGGCAATAATGAACCACCCCATACTACAGTTGTCATACCAACCACCATATCATATGTCTACAGTGAAAACACACACATTTATAAATATATATCTAATATACATATATATAAATATGTTAAATATATTTATGTTAATATTAATTTTATTAATTAAGTATATAATTTTAATTATATATGAATTATTATTATTTTATTAATTATATTTATTAATAAAAATATTATATATAAATAAATATTAAAAATTAAGATTAAAATTAATGATTTTAATTTTATTTATATGTATAGAAATATCTGTTCAAGTACAGCAAACCTTGTACGACCCAAAAAAAAAAAAAAAAAAAAAGAGAGAAAAACCGCTTTCGAGTATTCTATGCAGGGACCAGTACTTTAGAAGCACAAAACAGAGAAACCCACTCATATTTTTAATTCAGGATTAATATCTTGCTCAACTACATTAATCCAGCGTATTATACGGACCCACAAAACAAAAAAAAGTAATTAATACACTTGCTAAATCCATAAAGGTAATACCACAATCTTCTTCTTCTTCTTCTTCTTATTATTATTATTATTATTATTTTAAAAGAAAGAGGGTTATCAGAATCTTGGTTTCTGTTTAATGGGGTATGGTATTGGGATTGGACGATACTAAAAAGTTGGGAATTAAAGAGGAGATTTCAATTGGATATTCGAAGGTTTCTCTTCTGGGGGTTATTTACGTGTGAAGATTATGGAATATATACTCTCTTGCTTAGAATTGAACGATCAAACAGTGATACGAAGTTTTTACAGTATAGGAACTGTTCTTTTAAATGTTAAATTAAATTTTTAACTGTTTAATTTATAATTAACATAATTTTGTGTTGCAATTTTTTAATATAAATATTCATAGATGATATTGTTAGAAAATTAATTTAATTTTGAAAAAGTAATTTCTATTAATAGTATAAAATATAAAAAGTTCCAATAGTAAAAATTCCAGTATAATCAACCATTTTTTTTCTCATGCTTTTTTTTTTTTTTTCTCTTGAGCGTAGCACTATTCCCCTCGGCCCCTCTTTGGCCATTGATGAGTCACAAACCAATAGAAAAACGTCAATTGCAATGTCCTTTCTTTTTGCTTTTTAGTTGCACGTCATTTCCCACTAAAACTTTGACACAATGGACATGGTGACTAACTCGAATTTAATGGTGATAATGATAAAAATGAAAAAAAACAAAAACAAAAACAAAAACAGAAAAAAAGAGGAAAAGGAGATAATGGAAGGGGCCGACTTTGGTGAATCATCATCCTTATCCTAAAGTCTGCCCGATAAGTACTAGTAATCCAACGCAAAAATGAGATTACATTAAGGTACACACTATTATTATTTGGGGCCTTGTAATTTGTCTTTTACAACAAATAAAGCAAGGAACAAAAGATTCCTTCTTCCTAAGGAATTTCATGGTTTACCCTCCATCCAAACTACAGACACGCACACACACTCACATATATTATATGTATAGGCACATGCATGTAATTGTGAGTATTGAACACATGGGCTGCATCACTTTTCAAAGAGGATTAATTGTAGAATAAAAGAGGTTGGATATTGAAATTCTCTAAAATTTTATGTTTTAAATTATATTTAATTATTTATTTTATATTATTTTATAAAAAAATAATATTTATTTATTTATTTATTATGTTATGAGATAACATGAAATAAGTGATTAAATATGATTTAAAATAGAAAATTTTAAAAATTTCGACAAAATGTGAGAGCAGAACTGACAGATGAATTATCACGTTGGGTCACAACTTTCCAGCTGCTTAAATTTTGGCCATTTGGGTGTCCAAAATAATTGTCTGAATTCCTTTTTTTTTTTTTTCCGCAAAAATTATTGGGCAAGCTATAACTGGGATGAGATTAACTGAAACTTCATTATACAGTATTAGCTGGGCAAATGAGATTGTCTTTTAGATCTGAGCCATTATTGGAGGGCTTTCAATACATTATCATCAGTGTCTTTTTCTCCCTTCCCCAAACAACTGGGAAGTCCTGTCAAACAAACATATTCCATATTCCTCATTTTATCATGTCTGTAAATCCTCTTGTTATTTGAGGATTCTTTACCTCGTTGGACTGGCTCAGCCTCAACTGATAGGAGAGAGAAGGTGTTTAAATAAGTAATTCTCTGGTTAGAAACTCTCAAGCAATGTTTTTGTTTTTTCTTTTAATAAATAGGGTCATGGACCCTGTATTATTATTTTTTTAAATTTTTTATTTATTATTTAGGTGGAGGCTGCTTCTGGTGTCCGTACACATAGTAAGACCACCCTTAATGGATCCCCGTCCCATAATGTTTTGCCAAGTAGAGAATCAGATTTTGATTCTTTCCAACTCAAGAGCTCACAGGTTTTTAAGAGGGTATGCCCAAAAAAAAAAAAAAAAAAGAATTTGACTAATTTGCATGTCTTCTTCGTTCAATTTGTTACCAGAATTTTCGGAATTAAACATTTTCTCTTACTATCTTTTCCAAAAGAACAGCTAAAGTAGAGTGGAAGATCATTTATCAAATATGATTGATTTAGTTTTATAATTTTAAACAATATTTGCAGTGATCTGTAATGTGCTTTGTTCTTTTGCGAACTAATATTATTAGAAGATCAATTCCCAGCTTAATCTTCCATAATCTGCCAAGAAAGAATCTATCTTGCTTTGCACATGTTGTTCAAACTAGTGGCCTTCCTAAGATGCTTTGCTTAACTGTATTTATGTGCACCCACAAACCTAATATTTGATATAAAAATGCCAAGAAATTTGCAGTAAACTTTTTTTTTTTCCTGGAGATAACAACCCCTAATACAGTCTTGGAGAACACAAATCAAATACATTAAGAAAAACAAAGAACAAGAAGAGCGACAGAAAGACATTAAAAAGAAAAAAGAAAAACACTAGAGAGAGAGAGAGAGAGAGGGAGAGGGAGAGAGAAATTTCATAACCTCAACAGAAAGAAAACACAACCCAGAAAAAGAAAAAGAAATCAACAGGTTACAGAATTTTCCTCCATAATTCTCTCGCGAAACAAGCCGATGACCGATCGAGAGAATTGGGAATTAAGAGATCATCTTCATCAAAGGTAAATGGTAACGGAACGTACTAACGATGACAATAATAATCAAAAAGCCAAGCAGTAGACTTGCCTAGAGGTTTTTTTTTCATTGACCTCAAAGCCTTGTAATAAATATCACCTTTTCCGTTTTCTAACAATTTGATTGTGGCAAATTAGGCCATGGCTTTGAAAGGGTAACTACTCTTCGATTTCTCCCCGGCGAACCTCCAAAGAAGAAAGAAATGCAACAAAGTGTTGTCCTTCTCAACTCTGAAATTGACATGGTCATATTTTTCACACAACTTTTGCCACCAGAAGAAGAAGAAGAAGAAGAAGAAGAAGAAGAATTTCAAATAGTGCTTGGAGTTGTTGGGTGTCTATTTATAATGTGGCATAGTTTTTTTTTTTAATTATTTTTTGTTTTTTCTTTTTCTTTTTTCTTTTCATGTACTAGAGGCGGATGAAACGAGGATGTTGTGTTAGGGAGATATAAATATAAATAATTAACAGGACATGTACAATTGTGTATAGGCCTACTAGTTTATATACTTCAATGCATATTGATTTTTTTTTTTTATATATATATAGAAAATTTAATTGGATAGTGTTAGTGAAGTGAATGTGCAACGAGGTGGAACGTTCAATTGAAAGGCATATTATGAAGGTCTATAGTATTGATAATAGTTAATTTAGCAAAAATTTTAATGACAACAAAATTAATAAAGATGATTTTAAAATGGTTGCATATATAATAATTTCACATTAATTTGACGTCTGATTTTATTTTTGTAAATTTAAATCTCTTACTCTCAAATTAAAAACTAAATAAAGATGTCTTGGAGCTCAGCTTACATTGACTACTATTGGCTGAAAATGGCGAGGTGGAATCAGTTGGCTTCTACGTGCCAGTCACAAGGCTGAGTCGCAGAATTAATTTTAACTTAATTTGAGTGTACCCATTTTTAAATTAATTTTTGTGCTTGCTTCGGTAAATATTTAAATTTGACAGATTTTATAAACAAAGAATCATGTAATTTAAGTTTAAAAAACGAATCAAGTAATTTAATATTGAGAGAATGAACAAAATAACAAGTCAGATTATTAGATTTTAAAATTATAACACTAATGAAACTATTATAATGAAATAGCATAATTAGATTAAAGTAGAATGATAAAAATTTGAAAATACCCTTACATGAAACCCCAAACAGCCAACCTCCTTTCTTTTTCTATGCTACATCACCAGACCCTCTCTCCCTCTCCACTTTGTCCATCTCTCTCTCGCTGTCGATTGGAGCTCATCACAACAGCTGTGCCAAAATCACGTCGGCGTCGCAGGTTAGGTCTAGGGTTTTAGGGGAGATTCGGTGCTTCTCTAGGCCCAAATCATGTTGTTGATTGACTGCGACAATGGAAAAATCTCGATGGAGAAGTCTCATGATTACAATCGCGATTTTGCAGCCTCGTGGTTTTTTTTTTTTGCAAATCTAGTTGCCTGTTGCTTCCGTGCTACCGTCAGAAAAGATGGCGAGCTCATCGCTAGAGATGATGCACCCACAATTTTTGCAATAGTGGACATTGCTAGATATCACGACGATTGGGTCGTGATGGACCAAATCTTGAGACAAACAAGATCTTTGAACCGCCATCTAGTCGAGGAGAGGAGAGAGAGACACACACAAAAGAGAAGAAAGAGGTTGAGGAGAGAAAAAAGGAGGAGGCATATGCAAATTGAGGAAAAAAATAAGGGAATATTCTATTTTGTTATCTAACTTTTAAATTATGCTATAATTTTCAATCAACGCATTAAAATATGTTATTTAGAGCATTTTCCCTTTAAGATTAAAAAAACAATCATGCAATTTAGTGAGATATAAGATGTATCGATTTTAATAGAGTACTTTTTTTTTTTAAAATATGTATGCTATACCAAAGAATATCATTAACTAATATATGTGGACAGTCTTTTTATCTTCATTGTCTCAACAATGGGGAAAAAAAATATGTAATTTGTGTCATGTGTATAAATCCAGAATATGAATTCCATGCGACAAGAAAAAGGAAAAACGACTGAAAAATCTTGGTCTCCATAGACCTCATTTCTGTTGTTAAATATTGCAAACTATAAACCACAAGAAGAAGAAGAAAGAAGAATTAATTTTAGGTGGAAAGACAAAGAAAGAATGAGAAGAATAGTACAAGTTGCAGTTGAATCTCAATAAGTTTAAAACAACACATTAAGTTACATGTAAATCAAAAAAAAAAAATACCTATTAATTACTAGGCTTCACTACTAAAATTACTGACTATACTGTATACCGTCTAATTTAAATATGCTTCAAAAAAAAATTTATAATACCAAAATAGGCCAAACTCGTTAAAGAGTGGAAATTTTTACTATAAAGGCTCCGTTTTAAATATCATGTATGGAATAAAAAACTATTTGTTTTACATATATATATATATTTTAACTTTAACGTAATTTTGGTCAAATTCAATAATTAGTTTTTGTACTAGTTAACCCTGAATTTGTCGCGTATGATGTTATATATCTTAAACTTATTAAGTCTATAGCAATTTACTTCTATTAACAATAATATTAAATTTTTAAAGAAAATTAAAATGTGATTTATATATGGGTTGTTAATTAATAACATAAATTGTTATTTTTATTTATTTTATTTTAATCTAAATTTATTAATATTAAGTTCTTTAATTAAGTATTTTTGAAATAGAAAATTTTTAATTAATTTTGTTTTATATATAAATTTGAGTTAATATTGATTAAAAAAAATACTTTTATGGTCTTAGAAAACGGTCTGTCTGCAAGTCAGTTGTTAATTTTTATTAAAAAATTAAATTGTTATTAATAAAGAGTAAGTTGCTGTAAATTTATAAATTTAAAGTGTAATTTATTAAAATTAAATATTTAGGATATAAATTATTACTTTCAGTAAATTTAAGATTGACTTATGTAAAAAATAAAAATAAAAATAAAAATAAAAAACTTAAAAGCATGGTATACACTGTCAGTAGAAAATACCTACAATAAAGGGGCCCAAAAATGCAGAAAAAATAATGAAAAGAGTCGTACCAAATTTCTGTGCTTGACAGGTCTTTAAATTTCATTGTTGACGTTGCATTTAATATAAAGACTGTAGCTATAGTTAGTGCGTCCATCCTGAAAATTGATATCTACTGTTTTAGATTTTTTTATCTCATTAATTATTTTATAATGATATTATGTTAAAAATTTTAGATAAATTAATGAGATATAAAAATTATATCGAGGATTACTAATTTGACACTTCCTTCTAACATTGTTATTTATTATTTAAGATAAATAGAATCTTTTTTGCCCACTGAAGCAAACAACCATTGAAGAGACTTTTTCCATAAAGCCAAAGTTCGATTGATTACTTTTTCGTTTTAGACGACCTAAAGGTAAGATTATGATAGAAATTTTAAAATAATATATAATATAGGTTTTTTTTTTAAATTATTTAGATTTAATTGAAGGATTGAGATTTATTAATATATCTAATTATATAGTATTATGGAATAAATATTTTAAAAAATTTGAAAAATTAATAAAAATAAAAACAAAAAACTCAAACCCCTTAACAGCTAATCCCCCACGTTCAACCGAAGACACCCCCCCACCCCCCCCCCAAATTGCCCTTTGGGTCATCACCTCTATTTTCAACTTGGCTTCGGAAGAGAGAAGGAGGGAGGTATAGTGGGTAAATTCAACGTGCAAGACCACGATTTTACTGGTGGAAGGTCATGGGGAGGGGCTGGTATCGCAGTGGAAAGTTGAGCTCGTCACCTCCGCCGCCTCCATTTCAACTCTGGGAGAGAGAAAGAGAAAGGGAGGGGGAGTGGGTAGATCTAGTGTAGGAGACTGCGATTTCGCCAGTGGAATATCGTGGGGAAGGGTCGATGTCGTGGGGGAAGGTCGAGGCAATCATCTCCATCTTTGGCTTAGCTCTCAGAGAAAGAAGAGAGAGGGAGGGGGAGGGAGGTTGCGATGGTGGGGGGGTCTTGTTGGCAATTGAAAGAAAGGGGAGGTGGGAGGTCACCGATGGGGGCAGCGTCAGTGAGGTGTCCGGTGGTATCTGGGTAAGTTTAGGTTTTTTTTTTATTTTTGTTTCTTGATTTTTTTAATTTATTAATCTATAATTTTATAAGGTAAGATATATTATAACAAGTAAATCTCAACCTTTATGATCCGTTTAGTGAACATATTGTATTTAAAAATAAATATGTGATGTAATAGGTAAAAGTATGGAGGAAAAAGAGAGAGAAAGAGAATATATGATGTAATTAATAAAAGTAATAGAAAAAATGAAATAATAAATAATGATTATATTATATTTAAAATGTAATATAATTGATATTTAAATAAAATATTTTTATATTAAAAAAAAAATTGCATTTAAGATTCCTATCATAGCCTTATACCAAGCTAAAAAAAGACGGAAAAACAAAAGAAAAAAAGAAGATCGAAATTAATTCTGTTTGATATATAATAAAGGAAGAGAGGTAAATAAATTATACATCGACCACAAGGGTACACTATTGTAGTTAGTGGGCATGACCTATTAATGGAGCCTGTGTGGTCCAATATTATTATTATTATTATTTTCTTTCTTTCTGCAAAATGGTCTAATGAAGTCTACGATAAAGTCAGGAGTCCTCCGATTTGGATGGTTCTGATTGATTGGATCCTTAAAAATTAAGTGGGATGCATTCCTTTTCTTGTTTTAGGTAGGATTCCAAGTGCTAATGCCCTCTAATATTCTGCATATTTTATAATCCACAGCATTATGCATCTTAATACTTTATCGAATAAATATATTGTGTTTACATTATATTTGAATATAATTTATATTTAAAAAAATACTTATATTATATTTGAATACATTCTGTGTTCAAATAAAAAGTATTTGAATTATATTTTAATAATGAATATGTGATATTATGAGTAAAAATAGAGAGAAAAAAAGAGAGAAAAAGACAATATATGATGTAATTAGTAAAAGTAATAGAAAAAGTGAAATAATAATTATATTATATTTAAAATGTGATATGATTGATATTTGAATGTAATATTTTTATATTTATATGAATATTATATTATATTTAAATACAATATGAATACAATATTGCAAACAAACGAGGGCTTAGTCTTTACAAGAAAAAAACAAAAACAAAAAACAAACAAAAAAGCAAAAAACCAGAAATGCTAATTTATTCAGGTGAGATTGTGAGTAATAAATGTTGATATTTTTACTACAAATACACACAAACACACACACACACACACATATATATATAGGTTTTTTTTACGGCCCATCAAAAGAAAATTCCTCTTATGTAATATAAGTTCTCTCCAACTTAACAAAATATTCGTAATTCGCAATGCTAATTCAAGAAATATGTAACATAGCATATGATAAATTTGAAAAATAAATCATCTTTTTCATGAATTCATTTACAAAACAAATCTCTCATGTTTATCATATGCGATGTTATGTTTTTCTTTTTTCCTTTTTCTTTTTACTCAGTAAAAAGGGTTGGATGTCCACTTCATTCTCCCTCTTTCCATATGACTTTTTTCAAATCTTAGGATCACAGAATATGCGGTCAGGATCTTATACTAATAGCTCTTAATCATCCATCTTTATTGCTTGTTTATTCCTACCCATGCTTCAACATCCATAACAAAAGTGAAGGAGAGATACTTGATAAAGATATCCTAACCACTAAACCACATTCTTTAATGGTACATTACATTTTTCTTAAATTATTACTGTGTCTTATACTAAATTGGAAGTACAGTAGAAAAGCTCGTTTAATTTGAACTGAGTTTTGATCACTGTGGTTTTGAGTCTCACAATGATGAGACAATTGCGAGTGGCCCAAGATTAGCCAGTTGTTAACAGAAAAATTAATTTTTTGTAGTATAAAATATTGGACTGTGGTTAAGAGCTCTAATATTTAATTATATGTTCGACTAACGTATGCTTTTGCACGATCAGTATAAGACAAAACCAAAAGGCATGCAGCGTTCGGTCATGCATGTGGTGTCTTATATGTGCGTTTCTCTACTCTACAAATATATATGGTATATATAGATATTAATTGCTGATTTTTTTAAACAAAAATTAATACTAATTGAGGATTTTCTACATCATTTTGGTTCGACTATTTTATTTGTTATTTTTTATTATTAAAAAAGAAGCTTCTGTTTGTTTTTCAATGTCAAAAAAAAAAAATAACTTTCTACATCACACAAAATGATTTGTTAAATTTCGAGAATCACGAATGTATACACAATCTTAGATTTTATTGCAATTTTCTTTCTCTCTCTCTCCTTTTTTTTTTTTTTAAGGAAAGGGGGCTGCGTTTTTCTGTTTTATGGTATGTTTCATGCCTTTCTTTTTTTTTTTTTTTTTTTGTAATTCTACAATGAGATTAGGATAAAATTTTTTTGACCATATCAATAGGGTAAAATTTTTTTTGACCCTTATATTTAATTTAAACAGCTTAGATGTTTTATGCCCACAAAACTTATTGTGTATCCAACTACATAGAATTATTGCAAACCATTTGAGAACAAAAAATTAAAAAAAAAATGATCTGAGCTTTCTAGTCATCTTCCAATTCACTAGCCGATGAAGGACACAGAGCAAGTCACCGACAAATGGGAAGCTCTCCTATGTTGTCGAGCTGGTGGTTGGATTTCTGGCACCCCAACCCACATTGTTGTGCCACCTTCCACAGTGGTCACGCTGGACTTGTTGCGATTTGGGCAAGTCTCCGTCGCAATTTGGGCAAGGTTGTTGACATCGTTCGCCAACCACGAATTTGTGTCTCACAATAGCAGTGTCTTGGCTAGGCCTAAATCGTTGTCATCGTAGTGCATGCATGGGCCAATGACGTCGCAATCCTCGATTGAGGGCTAGAGGGCAAGAGAGGTGGCGATGGCTTCTTGCATTTGGATTTGGGTGGCCATGTCAAGGTCGGAGTCTAGGGTTTGTTGACAATAGTGGTCGGAGGGTGGGTCTTAGTGGCGTCGGCAGGTGGGAGGCTCTGAGCCGTGGTGGGTGATGGTGTGGAGGATTTTTACAATTTTTTTTTTTTGAAATATTTGGATTTTAATTTGGTATGATAGAGAAGCATATACTCTCGTTAAGATTGAATGGTGACAGTTAAATTTCATCTTATGTATAAAAAAATAAAAAAAAAACCCAATTTTAATAGTCTCCTTTTTGTTTTTGTTCGTCAAACTTAAAATGGGGACGTAACCTTCTTCCTTGTCCATGCGACAAATCTTCTTCTTCTTCCCTTTTTTTTTTTTTTTTTTTTTTTGTGTTTAAGGGAGAATCCTTTTCAAGTATTCTAAACATTTGAATTTAAGCCCAAAAACCCAAAAACCCAACTTGTTGGCACCTAATTCATCCACAGGCGTACAATGCTTGAAGACTACTTTTTGAGAAGAAAACATATTATCATCCAATGATTTTTTTTTTTTTTTTTTTTGGTATGTATCATTCAATGAAACTTACCAACTTTGTCTTTTTGTTTTAGCCCATTAAGAAAGTAAAATTAATTCTATAATGCTCAACCGTACCATGCGCATGCATTAATCATGCCTTTTGGAAACAGATTACCAATAAAAAGTTCTTAAAGCTTAATTAATCTCTTTTGGTCTTTAAGCCACTGACATCTTGCCAAACATCTAAAGCATGATTTGAATTTAATTTTTAAGCCACATTAGAATCAAAAGCTAGTCCTAACAAGTTGGGGTATGACATAATTCATTGCATAATACTCCTTGACCCTTAGAAAAATCAATATAATTCTAGTACAATTTAGTTGACCAAATTAGGCCCCAACCATATCAAAAACTTCCCACCAAACAAGATTTTCTTGGCACCCAACTAATCAAAATTAAACAAAATTTTTTTAACTTTGGTGAGAATCCAAACCCACATGATCAATGCATAATTAAGAATAAGAAATGTGGTTGAAAAGTAGAAAGAGGAAAGCGTGACAAGGAAAATTCAAGCAAAAGTTGGAGGGTAGGACATTGGTCTAAATTATTACATTTGTACACTTCGTTTAAATAAACAAATGTGGGTCATAATGAAGGAATTTTATATCCAAAAAAAATCAAATTCCCGAAGTGGGGGGTCAGCATGTCTCTTCTCATTTATCCACAAGTAGTTTATCAATAACTTCTCTTTTTAACAGTGCTGCTTTCAGTGCATGTATACTGTACATCGAAAAGTCACGACCCGAATTTTTTTAAAATTATTTTTGCCTTTGATCTTTGCTGGATTTCATAAGATTTGCTCTCATATTGTTTTCATATTTTTAAAAGCTTCTTTGACGTTGATGTTACACTTGATCGATGTTGACTACTTTGTATATCTATGACAACAACGATTCATGATCAAGCCGACCTAACTTGGATTCTAATGCTCTCCTAGATATGTTATCAGTGATGTCTATGCTAGCATCTATTATATCTACATGTTTTTTTTTTTTTTTTTGAGTTCTCTTCTTGATGCTCATGATCACAGTTCAAGAGCTATTTTGATTCATATGAGGGGCGGTTTGTCGGTTTATTAGATCAGGTTAGTTTCTATATATTCAGTGATATATAGGCTTCAAGAGTCAAGTGTCTTATCCCTTTTTTCCTATCTTTCCTTTTTTGGGTCAAAAGAAATGAATCGCACCATGTCAAGTTGGAATCCTAGCACAAATTTTCTTTTTCGATTGTTTACTTTATATTCCCCAAATCACAAAACATAGAGGAGAATATTACTAATGCATGGAAAAAGCTGGGAGGTACTGAGGAATGAATTAATTGACATTTGAAAATCTTATCTTCACCTCCACTATGAGAGATGAAGGCAAGGGGGAAAAAATTTAAAAAAAATTTAAAAAAAAAAAAGGCGAAAGAAAGAAGGAAAAAAAGTCATGGGGGGTATACTTGATGCCACCAAAAAATTCTGGACTAACTTTCAACACAAACCACAATTATTTGTCAATTGACTAGTCCATACTTTCATCCATACAAAGATTTCTTCCATCTCAACTTTAGTTTGTGACCACTAACCACCATTCTAATTTTCATAAAATTTTCAAATTTTGAATGATGAAGTTACTAATACATATAGTAGTGACTTATATTGCTCCTTTCACATGTAGTCAATTTAATTCATTTGGTATGATGTTTACTGTGCCCGTCCTCTCCTTTTTTGAGCAACAACCATCGAGACCCCATGACTGACACACAACTAAAGGAAGCCCAAGGGTAGAGAAAAGGGCCAATAAAGGCATTATCTCATTTATAACATTTACTAATTACAACAAGACAAGTGATCAAGATTAGGACCACTATGTAAGCTAAAACTGCAATTAAGAGGATAGAGACCTACAACAGCAACCAAACATTGATGACTAACTTTGCATCTGCTTTTATAATACGGCAGAAATCTCAAGAATATTACAGTAATATTCTTTACTGGACGGCCACGCCTCCAAATACTGAAACAATATTAGCCTACAAAAGTAGGGATACAGAACTTCGAATGTTTGTATGGACAAGTTGACATTACAAATCTGTTTTTAAAATCATATGCTGAAACTCTCAAATGCCCGAAAATCATAACTCCACAAAGTCAAATTATAGAGTGGTAGAGCAATGGAAGAATAAATATGGGCAAGAAATAAACGAGACAAGCAGGGAAAATTTTCCGAGTACCATTGTCTACAGCATGCCTGTAGATAAAGATCACATCTTTGAATGGGTTCACCCTGAAAAATGCGAAACAAAAAGAAGAGAAGACAGCAGCAAATCTGTGGCCCTTGATAAAATCGACCGCCGATTTGTTTTTTTTTTTTTTCTTTTTTTTGACGTTATATTTATATGGTTCCTTTCATTTCTCCAAGCACAAAGTAGAGTGCGTAAGAATGGGGGGGAAAAAATTAATATGATTCTACCACCCCAAAATGAAGGCATGTATTTCGGCCCAACTAGAGACTGTGTAAAGAATACCGGTTGATCCCTTCCAATGAGGTGAGCTTCCTCCGGTGAGTTTTTTTTGTTTCTTAACTACGCCAGGATACAATGGAATGAACGAAACACCAAACTGCGTTCCCACTCTCCTAAGGCTTGAACTCGACCCAACTACAATTCCTATATCAGCCTCAAGCAGGCAAAGCAAGTCACCCACCGAGTCTCCAATGTAAATGGTCAAATTCTTTCTGTCTTTGCTGCTATTCGCTAAAATATCCTTGAAAGGCCGTACCTTATCAATAGGAGACTCTACTTTCTTAACTAATTCACCTGTGGAAATGGATCCTTCAAAAATGATCTCATTTGCATGTACATTCAACTCATGCAAGCCACCTGCTCCAAAGAAAAAACAGGAAAACATAAATAACTAGATATGAATTGCACGTACGCATTATGGAAGATTCCCAGCTAGGAATTAAGAGGGTGTTCACGTTCAGTGAAAAGAAGGTTTTTTTTTTTTTTTTTTTTTTTGGTTCGTTTGAAAAAGCGGGCAAACCTTAAAGCGGAATAACGTCAATATGATTGGAAGTTCCTAAATCTCAAAAAAAGACCAAGTACAATGAATACTTGGAGCCTAAGAATATGCAAAGACTAAAGAGATAAGTTAAAACATTCCATCAATGCACAAGAGAACATCCGAAACATGTGATTCACATAATCACATCAAGCAACGAATACTTGGAACCTAAGAATATGCAGAGACTAAAGAGATAAGTTAAAACATTCCATCAATGCACAAGAGAACATTAAAAACATGTGAATCACTTGATCACATCTCAAGAAAAGTTCAATGGTACATCATTTGAGGGGAGAGAGAGAGAGGTTGCTACTAGTTATTAAAAGTATTTTACTCACTAAAGATAGATCTCTTAAAACCATCAATAAACTTTATGTAAGTTACTGAGATGTATATTAATAGACACCACGTGTGCATAGATGGTTTTATAAAACATTTACTTCCAAAGAAAGGAAAGTGAGCAAGTGACTTGAATTTGTACTTTGTATAAGTTATTGCGAGGATAAAGAGTCCTTAACAGGGAAGATACATACCTGATGAAAAAGCTGATCTGATGAGGTCGCCACACCAACAATATGAAAGGACATGGACATTTGCATTAAGATTTTCGTTCTTAACAACATTTTCAAAAAAAGCGGTACAACCATCATGAAGAATGAGACGTTCACCAGCTTTTTTTATGTCTTCGAGATTCAGACCTTTGAGTACCCCAGACTCTATCACCCTATTATTCGCCCTTTTCTCAAAATCCGAAAGTTGTTCCAGTGCGTTGTGCAACTGTTCATAGTTAAACTCAACTGCAAAGCAACAGAAGTCAAGGACACACACAACAGAAAACTTCTATTAAGGGTGCTTCTAAAAATTTTCAACTTGCTTAAAAAAGATGAAAAAAGCATCTACCTCGTTCACTAGGTATAATGCTTTCAATGCATTGCTCATGCTCTTCTGAGTACTGCGTGGAAAGAAGGGCCCAAGTATGTCTGAGGTCAGCTGATGACATCCGCACAATTTGACTTTCAGGTTGATTCTGATCAGATTTTTGTGCTGTTACTATAGCAATTTCGGCTAATATGGCAGATGAATCAACAACGGTGCAAGTCAAATCAAAATCGGAGAATATCATAAGCTGATCTTCAGCGGGATTATGCCCTTTTGTCAGAGGAACTACAGTTGCCTGATCAAGTGGCTGAGATGTGAAGAATTCAATCTCAAGTTTCATTGCTTGGTGATAAAGCTTTTCAATAACATCAAGCTCCTCGCCTGTCAAAGAGACACTTAGTTTATCGAGCAACTCTTCAGTTTGCACAGCTGATGCCTAAATTCAAAGATAAGAATAGTTGAGCTGTTGGAGTAAAGAAGGCCATTTATCTAATGTATGAACCTCCGGGACCGTAATAAGCAAATTTTAATCTGAATGACCATAAGAAACAAGATGAAAAACTCCATCTTTCAATCATATTACAAACCTGAAAACCTTCAGATGTATAATTGTCAATCCACTTCTGATATGGGTGACTCTCTTCGTTGTTATCCAGAAGTGCCAGAAACTCCTTACCCAAAAAAGCATAAAGCCTCATACAAGGAGTCATGGCACCAAGCGTGTAAGCAGCAATTTTAGTTCTCTCAAACGGAGTAGCAAGTTTACCAGGAGCTTTTACTCCTTCAACCTTCCCAGAAGCAGTTGCCAATAAGAAATCCGTGTACTTCACTGTGGCAGAGTTGACAATGCCTTCTTTAGCATGATCTGCACCCCATTCCTGTGTGGCCCATGTATTTAGACCATGAAAAATTATAACTTAGAAGCAAAAGATATAAATCTATACACATACAATGAAGAGATTAAATTCTTATATAATTTAGCTGGCCTACTAATGTAAACACCATATATTTGAGGAATTATTATAAATTGTTTCTTAAAGGTTTTAAAAAGTTCCCCGATCCGCATAATTAATTTTGAACTCAAACATGTCTAAACATCTCGCATTAGTGAACAATTACCCTATCATATCTCCACATTCTCTCCTTCTCGAAGTCTGCATTCTGACTTATCTCACCCAATAAGATTCAGGATTCAACACCATAATCCAGTATCAATATTCAAATCTCTATAACCTATATCGCTAAAAAGAACACTGCATACCCGTACAAAAGAATCATGCATTTTCAACTCATCCAAAACAGCACTCCTCAATTGAGAGATTGCCAGCTTTGCATCATCATCATCCGCACACTCTTCTGCCAATTCATACCTAAACAAAAAAAGGGAGTGAAACTTCAATTGATTCCTTGATATATATCACAAATAATCTACCTCAGTTTCTTTGCAACAAAACTGACAAAAGAAATATGCAGCAATGCTTAACATCACAGGATTGCGACCTCTACTGTTTTTAGAGAATCATACACTCACCCAATCGGGCCTTAATTTCACGTAGATAAGTACCTCAGTAATATAACTTTTCTTTTAAATTATTTCCTTGTCAGCCAACAAAGGTTACAACTTGAAATCTTATTTTGCTTTCTTTCCAACTTGCTGAGCAACAAGACAGAGAAACAAAACCTAAAAAAAAGGGGCATCGATAAAAACCAAGGCAATCGCAAGAAGACCATAATCATACAACGTGTAAATCAATTCTGAAGAAGCTAAATTCCATTCTTTATCTACTGTTGAAATTCTTGCTAAACTTACTGGCATTTCTCAGCAATCAAACGGACCTAACAAGAAAAAGGAATCTTTATGAAAGAGGACCAAAATCCCATTTCTAACCAAAAAAAAATCATTATTGATATTTTTTTTTTTCTTTTCTCTCCCACCAATCGCATAGCGATCTACATCGACCATCTCATTTTCCTTCTTCGAAGACACCAAATAGACTACAAAAGAAAAGATAAACTGCACTAAAAACTCTCCTGATTGCGATTCTATTAAACCCTAGGAGAAAAGAACGGCAGGCTAGCAAGATTTCTACAATTGATTTCCTTTGATTAAACAAATCCTATATCACCTATCAAATTACGCGCTATGCTTTCTCACGAACCGAACGCATCAAATCAAAGAAAAGAGAAACAAGCAAAAGCATGAGTTTTATTTCCTTAACTAACGCCAAAAAGAGGAAAAAAAAAAAAGCATGTGTTTTGGTTCAGATTACACGTCAACAAAGTAAATCAAATAATCAGATACGAGAACTTGACTACTTACGCTTGAGCGAAGGCCTTGAGAAAGTGAAAATCCTGGGCGACATAATGCCGGAAAGTTTCGATTTTGAGGTTTCCGGCGGCTAAGGAGACGGTGAACGGAGTGTACATGGCGAAAACCGATTCTCTGCGGAACTTGATCCAGAACCGCCGGGCGAGGCCGACCTCGTTGTCTATGGTGGAGATGGCCGACTTCGGAGGAGGTATTGCCATTGATTCCAGCGACGATCTCCGAGCCGACTGGATGCAGCAGGATCCGACCGAGTCGGAGCGGGCGAATCGGCGAAGGAGCCGGTCCGACGACGGTGCGAGCTTGGCAAGAGACGTTGCTTGGTTCCTGATTTGGTTGAAGAAGGAGAAGAAACGCATCAATGGAACATTTAGGAGCGAGAGAGAGAGACGACGGCGGCTATGTTGTAGAGAGAGAAAGGGAAGAGAGAGAAAGAGAGAGCGAGGGGGAGGAGGGAGGAGAGTGGGTGGGCCGGGCTACTAGGAGGGGGGGTGGGAGTCTGTGTGTGTGAGTTGGCAGTTCGGTGGGTGTGTAAAAAGGAGGGAAGTTTTTATCCGATGGTGTGCGTATTTTGACTCTTTTATTTTCCTTCGTGGATTTTCCAATGCCTTTTTTAATAAGGTTTTACTTTATTTTCTTTCTTTTTTTTTTTTTTTCTTTGGGTTGTTAACCTGAACCTACCGTAGGAAGGCTAAAATAATACCTATTATAGATTTTTTTTTAAATATCATTTAGATTTAATTTAAATATTAGAATTTATTTGATATAATACATCCTATTTTATAGAATTATAGGGTAATAAATTTAAAAAATTTAAAAAAAAACTTAAACTTATCCAAACTTCTCTATTCACCGTTGGCCTACCTCACCTGCACCGCCCCCACTGATGACCATCCACGTCCCTCCTTCCTTTAACCACTAGCAAGACTCCCCACCATTACAACCTCCA
The DNA here is from genome assembly GCA_035233585.1 of Antiaris toxicaria. Classification (NCBI taxonomy): domain Eukaryota; kingdom Viridiplantae; phylum Streptophyta; class Magnoliopsida; order Rosales; family Moraceae; genus Antiaris; species Antiaris toxicaria. The sequence goes on along the minus strand of CP141153.1, from coordinate 4,529,332 downwards.
TTAGAGCCCCTCATCCTCACTACCAAACTTATTGCACAACCTCCATTAAAGGCGTCCCCAACCCCATGTGTGACCTACATCAAAGCCCCTCCCCCCCCCCCCCCCCCCCTATAGCAACCTCTGTCGAAGCTCTCCCCCTCCAGGCAACCCTTGTCAAAGCCCTAGCAACCTCTATTAAAGCCACCCTCGCTGATGTTTGTCTTTGAAGAAATAGACAAAGCCCAAAGCCCTACTTCATCAATACCTAGATCGTGGAGGCCAACATATTTGTCATTGATGGGGTGAGGCCAATATCGGCAGCATTATCGAGATCATTTGTCCAGTTTATCAATTTAATGATTCCGATGTCAAAGCTAGTGAAGGTTCCATTCGTGCATCAGCCGATGTTCGAGATGATCACCATGGAAGTTGATCTAAAATCAAAGGTCTACGATCTCAACCTTGAAAAAGTCATTGACGACTCCAATTTGAAAATGTTGTTCCTACACAACGAATTGGTCAATATCCTGATTGATCAGGGAGGATTGGGGGTTAAAGCGATGGCGGTTAAAGGAAGGGAGGGGGGTGGTGGCCTTACCAATCCACGGACGACAAAGACATGGCAGACTTACTACAACCCCTCCCCTTTGTTGAGATCTGTGGGCACAAAAGCTCCTGATTCATTGAGCTTCGATAGCATGTAGGGTCCGTATGGGTAGGGAGGCCACTGTGAAAGGTTAGAGATAGGTTGTCAGAATTTTTGTGTTTTTTTTTATTTTTCTAATTTTTTTTAATTTCTTAGTCATTATCTCATGAGCTCCGATATATTATAATTATCATACACCAACATATCTTAGCCATAAAAATTTCATTTTATGGCTTACAAATGAGTATTTATAATAAGTATTATTTTTGAATATCTACCATAGTTTTATCCATTTATTTTACTGTCAAAAGTTAAATAATAAAAAAATTAAATGAGGAAGAGAACTTTTTTTTTTGTTATATTTGGTAAAGAAAAAAAATGGAAATAGAAAGAGATGAGACATAAAATATCAAATGACGAGTAATAAAATGAGAAATGAGAAATTTTTTTTTTCCCATATTGCTTGATAGAAGAGAAAAAATATTTAAAAGGTACGTGGAGAAATAACTCTAACCCAAAAAATTTAATATATATTTGTTTTTTTTTTCTAAAAATTAATAAAAATTTTAACAAATTTTTTAAAAGTCCAACCGAATAAACTAAAGTCAAATCTATGCGCCACATTTTAAGGTGTCGTTTGACAAAAAAATTATATTTTAATTTTACTCAAATGCAATGCAATTTTATACCAAACACAAATTTTACAACAGTATTATGAAAACAATTACTATTTAAAATAATCACATCAACTTTTCAATTTCACTATTTATCTCTACTTTTACCAATCACATCAACTTTTCAACTCTAAAATACTTTTCATCCAAACACACATTTCAATCAAATACAAAACAAATGCTTTTCAACTAAATACAACATTCAAAAAACAAATTTTATTCAAATACAATTAAAATGCAATGCATTTACCAAACGCTCTCTAAGGGGGCATTTGGATAAATATTTCATTTTAACTTCATTCAAATACAATACAATTTTACACCAAACACAAATTTTGCAACAGTACTACAAAAACAATTACTATTTAAAACATTTTTAAAACAATCACATCAACTTTTTAATTCCACTATTTATCTCTACTTTTACCAATCATATCAATTTTTCAACTCTAAAATACTTTTCATCCAAACACACATTTCATTCAAATACAAAACAAATACTTTTCAACCAAATACAACATTCAAAAAACAAATTTCATTTAAATACAATCAAAATGCAATGCGTTTACCAAACGCCCCCTAACTAATTTATTACTATTACGTAAGAAGATGAATTGAAATTATGGATAAAGTAGTTAATTTTCATATCATTTTTTTGTCAAAATTTTCTCTCATCTTTTATTTTCAAAGTTAGAAGATAAAACTTGCAAGGATAAAAATAAAATGGTGCAACTTCTCTTCTTCTTCCCTTTTTTTTTTTTTTTAAGTGAAAACGTTAATTTTATTAAACGGTCAAACTGGCTTTGATAACTTTCCCAATGAATCTAGAAATTACATCAATTACCAAAGAAACTAGGACCATAAAAAATAGAATAAGCTAACAGATGATTATCATGTTACCATTACGAAGAACATGACAACCAATTGAATCACCTGCAACCTAATTCGACAATGCTTTAATATCGAAATAGTAGGCTCGATATCATTTGAAGGATTAGTAGAGGAAATAGCCTGAACATCTAGAAAAGAATTAGTTTCAGCAACCGAGACCTTCAAACCATAAGAAGCAACTACGTCCAAATCTTCCCGAAGAGCTAAAGGTTCTTCTCTTTCTTTTCTTTTTAATTTTCTCCCTGTCTAACAATTAATGAAACGTTTGGTAAACATATTATATTATGTTTAAACACAATACATTAAATACATTTTTTATTTGGATAAAAAGTATTTACTTTATATTTAAATATAATATGTGAAAAGTATTTGAATTGTATTTTAGAGTTGAAAAGTTGACGTGATTGATAAAAGTAGATAGAAAAAGTAAGATGGAAAAAAAATATGATGTAAATGGAAAAAAATTTATTTTCAAAATATTTTAAAATAGTAATTGTATTTAAGATACTGTTAAAAAGCATTGTATTTGAATGCAAAACTTTTGTGTTTAGATTAAAATCGCATTATATTTAAATACAATGTGAACATAAAGCTGTAAATAAACGCCCTATAAAATTCTTTAGTTAAAAAAAAAAAAAAAAAAAAAAAAAACTTAAGATTCAATTTCCTCTCTAAAATTCTTCATCTAACTTTCTCCCTTCCACTTTCCGCACATCTCCAAATAGAGGCTTAATGTGGCTAGATAATATTCTTGCATTCGCAAACTATGTACAAAGATAGAGAAGGTTTATCAATAAAGAACATTATAAATAGCTATTATATATACAATTTTACTATTATAAAACAAGTAAGTTACTGAAAACTCTTATAAATCAAGAAAACAAAAATTATATCAAAACACTTGGTATAGAAAAAAGTGTTGTTTGTTTAAATCTAAAAGAGGGGTATGCCTTCTTCGGTAGATATGCATATTTATTTCTTTTTATGAAGAAATCTAATAAATGGGTAACTTCCTCAAGAGATATGTGTTTTTTTTTTTTTATATGTATAATTGGATGCAAAAGGATTTAGGACTTATAAAGGCAAAATTAGTATCAATAAAAAATATGAGATTTTTAAGATATTCTATCGCAACAAGCCCTAGAGAGTTGAAAGAGACAGGCGAGGGAAGGGAAAAGCAGTGGAGGCCGATGGTCTAGCATGTTGCCAGTCCACTAGTCTCAAATCTTTGTCTAAAAAGCTATCATCATCCAATATACTATGGAGTGGGGTTTGTGCTGCTGGAAAAGGATAGTCTTCCCGAATTGGAGTCGCTGACCATGGATCTCACATTTCCAATGTTGAGGAGTCTTACCTTGATGAACTCGCTAATTTTGATATGTTATTTGTGTTTACTATTGTTATATATATGTTTTGATGGTGTGTTTAGTTGTATTAGTTGTAATTTCAAATAATAGAAGTAGTTTCCCCACATTTTGAGATTGTTTTTGTTCCATCAGATTTGTGTCTTGATGATTTTTTGGGTTTTGCTAAATTGCTATCTATGCAGAGATTTTGGTATCCCTAGTGCTACATGTTTTTGTCTCTCAATTGATCGAATTTTATCGATTGTAGAGATTTTATAAAAAAAAAAGTTTTTGTATACTTGAGAATTAGTATGCTGATAAATTTTCTCAAGATTGGATTTCGGCGTATATTTTTCTCTTTGAGCTTAATAAAATTTTACTAATGGAATCGGTCTTAATTGATAGTTTAGTCTCAAATATCATAAAATCATTTATATTGATGTTTGTACCAATTTTTTTTAAAGAGGTGTTTATATATATAAATATATACATAATCCTCCTTTCAGGCAAAATATATATATATATGAGATTTTTTTTTTGGGTTAAAAAAATACTTTTTCTGTTTATTGTTATCAAGAGGCTATGCTCTGTTTTAGTATTGAACAATTGACGTGGGGTAAAAATAAAGTTGTATTTTAATGGGGATTCACGCCATTTTATTTTATTGTAAAATTTAACAAAAATGTTTCATGGTTAACAAGGACGTTTATGAATTTGAGACTCATTTATTTTACATAAAATGAGAATGAAGAATTGATCTCCCTTTAGATGTTTACTAAAAAAAAACAGCTATAAGAATTTAGAGGGTGTTTGGGAAGATACTTGGAGACTCTTTTTTCTTTTTGTTGGAAAAAAGTTATTTTAAAAAATATATTTGGAAGAAAAAATCGTTTGGGATTAAAAAATAAAAAATTTTAAAAATTAAAAAATTAATATGGATATTCCTCTCGAAATTTTATGTAATTTAAAAAAAATCACATTTGAACTTATATATACAAAATTATGGATTTTTAAAATTTAAAATTTATTGTAGTATTTAAAATATGTAAATAATGAAAAGTAAGATTGTGTTAGAAAAAAAAGTGTTTCGAAGATGACAAAAATGTTACCTCAAACAGCCTCTTAGGGAGTCCCACGTAATAAAGATGATGAGCAAAAGAAATGTCTATCATTTCATCTGTTTGATTTTTATTCATTATTAAAAATAAAAGATGTCAAATTTACTTATATATTTTAAGTACATGTATGTTTGGTACAAGCATTTTTTTAGCATTGCATTTAAATGGAATGTAATTTTCCCCCAAATATAAAAACATTTCATTCAAATACCAATCACATCACATTTTAAATCTAACATAATCACTATTTATTATTTCACTTTTTCTATTATTTTTATTAATTACATCATATATTCCATCTCCCTCCTTTTTTTCTTTCTACTTTTATCCATCACATCACATATTTATTATTAAAATACAATTGAAATACTTTTTTCCCAAACACACATTACATTCAAATGTAATGCTAATGTTTTTCCTACAAATACAAATTGTATTCAATGCATTGCATTTAAACGCAATGCAAATGCAATGCGTTCACCAAACGAATCCTAACTAAATTCTTATATTATGAGTAAATGAATATTTAATTGAAAAAAAAAGTTATTTAGTAATTACATTAATTTTAGATTGGAAAGTAAATTGGGCTGCTATTAGGTATAATAATAGATTAAAAAATATTAGAAAGTGAATTAACGGTGAATTCGCCCAAAGCAGATAGAATCACTAGAGGTTTTACTTGGGGCTAAGCTAAAGCCGTCTCATCTGTTTGTCGATGCTTTGCCGTTCGTTCCAACATCCAGGGCCCACTAAAATGTTTATAAAATGAAAAGCGGGGGATAAAATAAAAAATATTGCTCTTGAAAAAACCACTCAAACGTCTCATTGGCAAGTGGTTTTTAGTTAAATAAACAAAGTTTTGGTTAAAATAAAAAAATGGTTGGATTTAGATTGAAGGAATTGGATAGCCTTTTTTGGTTTAAATAAATACAATTTGATCTAGTGGGAATTGACAATTAAGGTGAAGAAGTGGTTAAAGATACGATAAAAGTGAATGATTAAAGGTCCATTTAGCACTAAGTTTTGGATATGTTTTTTTTTAATTAAAAAAAAGTAGTTTTTTAAAATCTGTTTAGAAAAAAAAAAACTATTTGAAGTGAAAAAAAAAAAAGTAAAATCTGAAAAACTTATCCCGAAAAAAATTATCAATATGGATTTTTTTTTTCAAAATTCTATATAATTTAAAAAAAAAATCTCATTTGGACTTGTATATATAAAGTTATAAATTTTTAAAATTTAAAATTTATTATAATACTTTGAAAATATAAATAACAAAAAGTAATGATGAGGTGTATAAAAGTATAAAACAAGAAAGTGTTTTGGAGACAAAAATTTTGGAGCAACAAAAATTCTAATTGGGTAAGTTAAAGATTTCTTGGTAAATCTTGATATTATTCTTCCTTTTACCATCTTATATTACCTCCGTGTATATGTCAATGTTATACTTGTTACAAAATAGTTTAAAAAATATCATTATCTTACTTTATACTCTAATGTATTATGTTATTTTTAATATTATTTTTATTTTTATTATCATTATTATGATTTGAAAGTTATAATAACAAGTTTTTGATATTTAAATAAATGAAAAATAAAATTATTGTAATAATTAATAAGGCAACAAGGAATAAAAATGAAAAATGTAATGTAATATTGTCTATATCTTGGGATAAATTTATCATAAAGTTTAGCATAAACAAAATTGACATGAAAGATAGTATTACATTTGAAAACTTATTTTTCATTTAAATTTCAAAATTTACTATTAATATGTTAATTTGACATTGTATTAAAATTGTTTTTAGAAGTAGTTTCATATTGGTTGAAAGTTGAGTCAGCTGGATTATGTTGGAAGTAATAGTGATGAATTATTTTGGCTTTCAAAGATTGCTATTAACAAAAGATGTATAAAAAAAGTATTATGAATTACATAAATCTTTAATCCAACCTAGGGAAGTGCTTGTTCTAGTAATATCAATCACAACGCTCCATAAAATCCCTCAAAGTCATGATGATTGTTGGCATATTCCTATGAATTTCTTCAATAATATATTGCAATTCCATCTTAATCTCACACAACTTTGCGCAACTTGCAACGCCCTCAAAATATTATAGTATTTCGGAAAGCCCAAAAGTTTGTCAAAAAAGAACAAGATGTTACTTTTCAGACCTACAAGTGGGCAAGTCTACCATAAAACATAATTAAAGTCATATGCCTCGAATGTCTATTGATTCACTTGGAGGCTGAAATCATATTTGTACAAATTTAGGTAGTGTTTATTACATTTTAATTTTATTCAAACGAAATATAATTTTACACCAAACGTAAATTTTACATTCAAATATAATTCTTTTTAACAGTGTTATGAAAACAATTATTATTCAAAAGGTTTTTAAATCAATCACATCAATTTTTCAACTTCGTTATTTATCTCTACTTTTATCAATCACATCAATTTTTCAACTCTAAAATATTTTTCATCCAAACACACATTTCATTCAAATACAAAACAAATATTTTTCAATCAAATACAAAATTCAAAAAATAAATTTCATTTAAATACAATTAAAATGTAATGCGTTTACCAAATGTCTCCTTAATCTATGCTTGACACTTACATTTGGTCAATAGAAGATTTGTGACGCTAAAAATATGTAAAACAAATAATAAGCTCATGTTTAACTCATCCTATGATCTTGATCTTCATTATCAATTGCTTTAGATACGTCCCCGGGCCTAAATTCGATAAGATTCCCTGTTTGTCATATATCTTTTCATGAAATAAGTTGGTTATATACATATAAATATATATCTTTTTTGATGTAGATAATATATAATGACGAACTATGCCTCATTGAGGGGGCGTTTAGTAAACGTATTGCGTTTTCATTGTATTTGAATGAAATTTGTTTTTTGAATGTTGTATTAGGTTGAAAAGTATTTGTTTTGTATTTGAATGAAATGTGTGTTTGGATGAAAAGTATTTTAGAGTTAAAAAGTTGATGTGATTGGTAAAAGTAGAGATAAATAGTAGAGTTGAAAAGTTGATGTGATTGTTTTAAAAATGTTTTGAATAGTAATTGTTTTCGTAGCACTGTTATAAAATTTATATTTGGTATAAAATTATATTATATTTGAGTAAAATTAAAATTGAATTTGTTCTCCAAATTGAATTTGAGTAAAAGAGAAGGTGTCAAATAAGATTAAGGAAATCAGTTCGACACTAATATTTAGGGATAGAGCTGGGACTTTAAATTAATTAAGGCCCTCACGGTATTACCTAAACATTAAAAAACTCTTGTATTACACAGCAAACTAATCGAATAAAAATAAAAACGACACTTATCCCAAGAAAATAAAATCACAAAAACAGTATATTATAATTGTACTAGTTATTAAAGCTAACAAATCTTAAAAGCAATCAAAGCTTTCTACCAAAAAAAAAAAAAAAGAGGTGTAGGGAATAAAGTGGATAATAAAAAAGACAGCTGTAATTTAAATTTGAGAGAAAAATTAGTGGCTGAGAAAATAGTGGCTGGAAGATTTAGCAAGAACACTAGTTAAATATTTTGGGGTAAAATTTGAGAGAAAAATATTTTGTCAGGGATACTTTTGAAAATAACTTAATGTTTGAGGATAAATTTTTTTAAAAATTAAGTTATTAATTTATTAAGTTTTTTTTTACTGGAAATAAAATTAAAACAAAAAAGTTATCAAGTTGATATATGGATGTACCATGCTCTATGTGGTAGACTGGTAGTCATGTCAAATGTTTTTATAATTTGATAAAGACCAGCTGCAAGAGTACATGTCACGCTACATTATTGGCCTTTATACTCATATCATGTGGACTTTACCATTTTTTTCTTTCACCTTTTCGTTTTTTCCGTTGGTTGGATTTTGATAATATATAATATTAGCATGATTTCCTGGAATTCACATAATTGTTACGTAAGAAACAAACCTCGTTATTAGGAAATGTATTATAAAAAAAAAAAAAAAAAACGGAAGAGAATAGACATGGATACTAAACAAACGGGGAAGATGAAATTATAGGAGCTATCTTCTTAGAGAATAATCTGGCATCTGGCCTGGAAGCTACGATGTCCGTTCGTTCCAACAGGCTGGATAAATGTTGCCCAAGAAAGAACACATGATAAAGAGGTGGGTGGGTTTTTAGCATGGATAAATTCATTAGAAGGGAATATCCGAATGAAAACATTTGAATGCTCATTTTTTATTGTGCCAACTAAACAGGTGTTCGGATAAACCATTTGAATGGAATGACTTAGGGTTTGTTTGGTGCATGAGTCGAGTCTGAAATGAAATGAAATTTTAAATCCAAACTGGTTGATTTAATTATAATTTTTGTTGACTTAAAAAAAAAGAATAAAAAAAGAATAAAAAATTTGAATTTGAGTTAGTGAAGCAAATAAGCCCTTAAATGTTGAGTTGTTGACAAATGGTTACGCTAAATGGGGATAATTACTTGAGATTTTAGTTAAAATTTATATATATCAAAAATCAGAAATCGGGTGGAGTTAAAAAGGAATTTTAAGGGTTAAATGAAGCTTACAGTACTTTAATTTCGTTCCTTATATTAGCCAACAAAATCATACATCAAACTCAATATGTTTCTGTCCAACTTGTTTGATTGCACTGGTGCTACACTCCGTGTGTTGGTAATTACCAATTGCTTTTAAAGCTTGATGAATTGGAGTGGAGGAGACAAAGCGAAGTCGACTTTTTCGGCTAATGGAAAATTGAGACCTTATTGAAGTCTAATAATTTCATTTCCAAATTATACAAAAGCTTATACCAAGCTGTCCAACTTGAAATGCTTCTTGTCTTGATGATTTTAGCTCATATCAGGTGGTGCCAACTGGAACTCGCCGCAGAAATTCTTGAAGACAGTTTGAGAGCTCCATTGGTTTACTTGCTGGCTACTTATTACAATTAATTAAAGATTTTGAACTCCAAGTTTCAATACGAATTTGTACTTCTTCTGGTCTGCTTGCTCTTTAATGATGTAACTGACTTTTTATTTTATTTTTTCTCCTACCAAGTACAAAAGAGAAAATGACTTTATAATTTTTCCAAAAAAAAAAAAAAAACTTGACTTTTTAGTTAGTGTTTAACTCTCCACTTTAGCTTAATTTAAGGGGACGTTTGGTAAATATATATTGTATTTTGATTGTATTTGAATGAAATTTATTTTTTGAATGTTATATTTGGTTGAAAAGTATTTGTTTTGTATTTGAATGAAATGTGTGTTTGGATGAAAAGTATTTTAGAATTGAAAAGTTGATGTGATTGATAAAAGTAGAAATAAATAGTAGAGTTAAAAAGGTGATGTGATTGTTTTAAAAATGTTTTTAATAATAATTGTTTTTGTAATCCTGTTATAAAATTTGTATTTGATGTAAAATTGTATTGTATTTGAGTAAAATTAAAATGTAATTTTTTTACTAAATAACACTTAATTTGTATTACTTTTATCTTTTTTTTAATCAATAAAAATTATAACTAATTTGTAAAAAGTAAATCAATTTTTTAAAGTTAAATCAAGTTAAATTTGAATTAAACTAGTGATGTAAACGTGCACTTAATCTGTAAAGAACACTAGTTTTTGACTATTCAGAGTAATTGAAGTCCTAGTAGCTTAAAAATACATTAAGCTTTGTAATATTTTGATCCCATAAACATTACTTTAATGCCAAACGAGCAGGATTTTACCTCAAATGCATTGCGGCTCGTGTTGATCTTTGATTCATAGAGGTGAATATAGAGTGGATTGAATAGATTTTTATAAGTTAAAAATATTTTTTACTCACCCAATCAACTCAATGTAAAAAATCAATCTACACAATTAAGATCGGATTGAGTTGGATAGGTTCTACAGGTTGTATATTTTATTAAAAATAATAATAAATGATATTAAAAATTCAACAACAAATGAAATTTAGGGAGAAAAAAGGAATTAAACTTAACAATTTTCAAATAAATTCTATCACAAACTTTGCATAAAATTTTTTTAACATAATCTCATTGATAGTCAAATAAAAAATAAATATAACTTATAAGAATTATCAAAAAATATAAAGATACTAGAGTAATTAATTGTATTTTTAATAAAATTATCAAAATTACATCTATATTGAATATTAAATAATACATTTTATATATTCAAATAATTTGAACACCACTTAAAAGTGAATATCATTTACCAAAAAATATATATATATATGTAGGTGAATATTAAGTGGGTTTTTGGAATTTTTTAAACCCATTAAAATTTTTTTACCCACCCAATCAATCAAAAATAACAAATCAATCCATCTAATTAAAATCAGATTAAATAAATTAGATGAATTTATCTGGTCATTGGGTTTTTTTTTTCCCAACCCCCACCCCCACCCAGCACCGAAATGCAGAAACCAATCTAGACTATTAGTACTAGTTCAACATAGAGACGGGCCTATTTGAAAATACGTTGGGCCTATTAGCTCTGCTCGGTTGAGCCCTGCCAACTTAGGCTAGTGCCCAAGTTCCTCATGGCTAGTGCCGAATTCATATTTGCCCATGAACACTCTGCCTTGAAAACTTAAAACGCTATAAAACGATATCGTAAATTTGTTGCAAGTTGTAATTTTGTACTCATAATTGACGCCTTGACAAATATTAAAGTTGTAATTTATGATAGGTTTAAGGATAAGCGTTGTGTCATTTTAATTTGTAAAGGCAAAGCAATATTAACTATTAAGATGAGACTTTTATATTTAAAAAAAAAAAGAGAAAAGGTTAAAACCATACGCCCTCTAGAAATCTCACAACAAGAAAATAAACAAGCAAGATATATAGCTCTTTTGGGAGGAGTTTTGGAGATGTTATTTTTGTTGGAAAAAAGTAATTTTGAAAAATATGTTTAAAGAAAAAAATGTTTAAACTAAAAAAAATGTAAATCTTGAAAATTTATTCAAAAAAAAATATCAATATGGATTTTATGTTATTCTTTTCAAAATTTTATACAATTAAGAAAAATATTCTTATTTAAACTTGTATACGTAAAATTATAAATTTTTAAAATTGAGAGTTTACTATATAATTTTAAAGAAATAAATAGTAAAAAATAATGTTGAGATGGAAAAAAGTATCAAAAAAATTGTTTTAAAGACTAAAACTGGTCCTCCCAAATGGTTCCATAGTGTTTCAAAATGTGAAAGCTAGATTGACTTTCAGATGCAATATCAATTGTATACGTAAAATTATGGAGTTTTAATATTTGAAGTTTATTATGTAATTTTAAAAATATAAATAATAAAAAATAAAAAATAATGATGATGTGGAGAAAAATATCAAAAAAAATTGTTTTGAAGACTAAAACTGGTGCTCCCAAATGGTTCCATAGTGTTTCAAAATGTGAAAGTTAGGTTGACTTTCACATGCAATATCAATCATGATGAATGAAAGAGTATAAGAGAAAATCATACACTTATGCAAATCTTGTAGTTTGTTCTCAATCTCTCTAATAATTCCATAAACAACTTCTCTCATAGATAAAGAAAAGGTTAAGACAACCGATTTTACAAGCGTAAAACCTTCAAATTACTCTTAATAAAATAATTAGACTACACCAAATTAACAGCATATTAAAATGAAATTAGTCCTTCTATTTTTCCTTTTTAGCTCATGACAGGGCCGGGGGGTGTCGAAAGTGCCGACAAAGCAAAGTCTGAAAACTGAAAAGAAAATAAATTCAACGACGGTAACATCTCGAGGGAGGAAGGTTTCGTTTTCTACCAATTTGTGCCTCACATTTAGCTCAGGCCTAGAACCTCTTTCTCAATCACTACAAAACGTGACAAAAACTACTAAAAGAAGCCATAACCGAGCCACGTGCTGTTCATTCAAGCCTTGAACGCCACGAAATGCACTTCGACAAAAGACAGATGGTGGTGTGGTACATGAAAGTTGAAACTCAACCAAGTAAATTTGGCATCAAATTAGTAGGTTTGTCCTGTCAATGAAAGAATTGGGAATGACCCACATATATTGGTCTGGGTGCAAAATTCTTTGACGGGTTTTCACTTGGAGACAAGTCCAAGCATTTTGGCGTTGAATCACCATTCTCATGCAAGAAATTAGGCAAAGAGTAACCACAAATTTAAAGGGACATTTATAATTCAAAAAGAGAGAGAGAGAGAGAGAGAGTTTATATGTAAATATATTGAAACGAAATTCAGGCTAGGGAAGTTTTCAATATTCTAGCACATTACAAGCATTATAATTTAATAATTGTGAATTAATTAGTGTAACATCATTGGAAATTAACGGATTTGTGGTGGAAGGGACATTTCCTCCAACATTTTAAAGTTTGGGGTTAGAGTGACGCTTTTTGAAGTTTTAGGAGTAAGATTGCTCTCAACCATAGCAGCATTAGTGAACCCCGAATTAGATGTCCCTTTCAGTAGATATAATATAATATATATACATATTTCAATGACTAGCAAGTTGTATTTCACACTTATCTGAACAACATATTTGCCTTATATATATTTGAATAATTAATCAGAACAAGTCGTTTGACAAAGAAATTACATTTTAATTTTACTTAAATACAATACAATTTTACACCAAACACAAATTTTACAACAGTGTTACGAAAACAATTACTATTCAAAATATTTTTAAAACAATCACGTCAACTTTTCAACTCTACTATTTATCTCTATTTTTATCAATCACATCAATTTTTTAACTCTAAAATACTTTTTATCTAAACATATATTTCATTCAAATACAAAACAAATACTTTTTAACCAAATACAACATTTAAAAAATAAATTTCATTTAAATATAATTAAAATATAATACGTTTACCAAACGTCTGAAAAACACCGTAGTAAATTTGAATTATGAGTTTGAGCTTATGATGAGACAAAGTATCCTCAAACCATGAAGTGGCGCCATCAACAACTGGCTGATCAGCATAAATTCCGGTACGTCTGATGAATTTCTAATCTAATTAAAGACAACATTTGCCTGGCAGGAGTTAGGGACAGGACCATCCTTTTATTTATGTATTTATTTATACTTATTTTTCCCTTTCCAATCCCAACTTGGATGGATAAAATTCAAACACCATCCCTTTGGATCAGTTTTCCCTTCCCTACAGCTGTAGTTGGCAAAGAAATTTATAGAATTGTTGCAGGCAAGCTTAGTGGTCGAAAACTAAAGTACCATTTTTTAACGAAAATAGTGTACCATAGAGTTTTACTGTTAATTTTATTTTTCTCTAGATTTTCTTTACAGAACAAATTGCTGTCTATCTAGCTTGTTGGCTACTGCACTGATCATGTTCCTATCAACAAGACCTCCTTAGATGGGTATTTCGTACATAAATTTGCTCGATCGATTAGCATTTGATTCTCTGATTGCATATGGTGAGAGAGTTTAGTTGAATATAAATACGAGAATCAATTCCTTGTGTGGAATAAACATGTTGTAACTTGTACAAGTAGTAACGAGCATATATCTAGTACTACATATATACATATGTATTTTTCAGTAAGGATACCATAAAAAAATTAGAGATAATTTTATTTTTAAATAGGGACATAACTATTTATTTCACTTATTGAATGTGGACATAACGAAAATTTCACATAAATGGGTGTATGACTAAATTATACTGAAATATTAATGGTAAAAATTGACATAAAAAATTTGAATAGGGGTGCAGTTTAAATTTTTCTTTAAAAATAGTGATATAACTAAAATTTTTAAAATTTTTAGGGTCTAAAAATCAATTTCACAAAGTATGAGCGGGGGCACTTGCCTCACTGAGTTCCATGTCTTTGCCAATATATACGATTAATCGAAATATCGAAACAAGTTGGGCTTATGTTGCTATTATGAATATTTCATGAGTCCTATCCTATGAAGGGAAAATATAAAAATTAAACTTTTTCTTATGATGATTCTTGTTTATGATCTTGCCTCTTAATACTCCGTTTGTTTCCAACATTATATTTGTATTGTATTCAAATGTAATATAATTTTCATCTAAACGTAAAAATATTGCATTCAAATGCTAATAATATCATATTTTAAATCCAATATAATTAGGTGCCGTTTGGTAAAAAAAATTACGTTTTAATTTTACTCAAATGCAATACAATTTTATACTAAATACAAATTTTTCAACAGTACTACGAAAATAATTACTATTCAAAAGTTTTTTAAAACAATTACATCAACTTTTCAACTTTATTATTTATCTCTACTTTTACCAATCACATCAACTTTTCAACTCTAAAATACTTTTCATCCAAATACACATTTCATTCAAATACAAAACAAATACTTTTCAACCAAATACAACATTCAAAAAACAAATTTCATTCAAATACAATCAAAATGCAATGCGTTTTGATTAGTTACATTATATGCTCTTTTTCTCTCTCGTTTTTTTTTCTACTTTTATCTATCATATCATATATTTGTTTTTTAAATACAATTCAAATACTTTTCGTCGAAACACACATTGTATTCTTACTTTTCCTTTAAATGTAAATTGTATTCAATGTATTATATTCAAATGTAATGCAAACGCAATGCATTTATCTAATGGAGCCTAAATTTCCTTTTGCCAAGTCTGCTTGCTCTCTCTGATTTACAATTTTTCTTTAGTATTAATATTTTTTACGTTACAAAATTAGCCAGCAGTACTTTGCATAGAATATTAAGGATTCATTTTACTACCATTTTCTTATTTCGGTAGATGAGTATCTTTGTTCAGAAGTAAGTTTTTTAATTGTCAAATTAAAATTTTAATTGTTAGATCCACGGATGTCCATATTAAATAAAAATGCACTATACAAGGTAAAGTGTTGATACTAAAAGAACAAACCTCTTAAAGTTTATTTTTTATTTTTTTGGTAGAAATCCTCTTAAAGTTTAATATTATATAACTCAAAAAACTTATTCAAGGTGTAGGGGATAAAACGTCACTACAGTAGAAATATGTAAACATGTATTCATACGTGTAGATATATATATATATATAGCTATATTGTCAATCTTGTGCAAAAGTCAATAGACATGTATATCATTTAAATACAACAACAATTAATTAGGCAATGGGTATGGTCCCATTTTGGCCAAGTACCTATCTGCAAATAAGCTTCATAGCATGGGACCTAAACCTCAAAACAAAGAAAATTATGGCTCCTAATAAATCATATTTGGCAACTCAATTGCAAACTACCATTGTTTGCCACAACGTCAAAGCTAGAATTTTTTTTTTCTCTGCATAAAACAATAGAGATCTAGCTAATTAGTTTACAAAACAAAGACATATAGCATGCCACTTTTCTACTGTTAATTAAAATAATGTGTGATAGAGTAGAAGAGTGGAAGTAGAGAATTGATGGGAAGAGGAGGGATTTTAGAATGAATAATAGAATTTGAGATTATTTACCCAAAAAAAAAAAAAGAATACAAGATTGTTTGATAGAGAAGAAACTGATTGGAAAGGCGTGTTATATTGAATCCTTTCCAACGATTAAAAAAAAAAAATCATCGTTATAAGATACTAATAATATTAAACATCATTCACTAATAAAATTTGAATTATAATATAAGATTCACTTTTTATTAGTAATAATGGTTAACGTGGATTACGTCTTTAAATCTTTTTCTAAAAAAAAATATAAAATTTTTTTTTTGTGGTACTTGATTTCTTTGATTTGTACGAATTTATAATAGTAAAATACATTTGTACAGGACAATTGGTCCCTCACCAAAGCGTTTTATGGAAGAAAAATAAATATTTTTTTAAAATATTAAGATTGTAATTTTAATATTATTTTTTGCGTATTGATTTATATAATAAATTTATTATTAATTTTTATTAATAAATTTTTAATATATTATTATATAATTTAATTGTATTTATTAATAAAAATATAATAAATAAATTGATATTTAACAAAAATTAGAATTAGGATTAATATCGATGACATTTCTGTTTCTTTTTATCCACCCTTCTTACTTTTAATCTCTCCAACGTGACAGGAATAATTATCATTACCATATCCATGGGCTATAAACCACCTTTGACATTCTACATTAACATACATGGTTACATCTTTCATCAAATTCGTTTCACCACAGTAGCACTTTCTCGAGAAAGTTACAGAAACATTTAGCATTATACAATCACACATTCGATGTCGTCCGTACATGATTATCTTCACTACCGGAGGGACTGGTTCCATTTGTCGGCTCAATCTTCCTCATCATGAACTCCGGCCTGACCGAAGGATCCTCGTCATGGTACACGTAAGCAAACCCACCATGCCTCGTCAAATCCAAGCCCGCCATCTCATCGTCCCTGGAGATCCTCAACAGCCCCAGCTTCTTCAGCCCATAAAACAGCGGCCCCATCGTCGCCGTCACCCACCCGGCCACCACCACGATCTGCACCACCTGCGCCGCCAGCAGCCGCCCTCCGCCGCCCATGAACAGCCCGTACGGCCTGTCCCCTCCTCCGTACACCTCCCCAACGTACTCCTTCGTCGCGAACAGTCCGGTGAACAGCAACCCCCACGCGCCGCACCCGCCGTGCAGCTGAGCCGCCTCGAGTGGGTCGTCGTATTTCACCATCTCGGCCAGCTTGTTGCACGCGATTAGAACCCATGCGGCGACGAAACCGCAGACGATCGCAGCCCACGGCTCGACCACCGAGCACCCCGAGGTTATCGCAGCGAATCCCCCGAGGAGTCCGTTACAGACGTCGCTCACGTTCCAGTGACCGACGAGTAGTCTCTTCCCGAACAACATGGTGAGCGCTGCCGTGCAACCGGCCATTGTTGTGGTGACAGCTGTCCTCCCCACCGCGCTCCATTGACCGTAGTAAACGCGGTCACCGTCACCGTAGCTTTTCAGGATTGTGAGGAACGAACCGGGATTGAAACCGTACCAACCAAACCAGAGCAAGAAGGAGCCGAGGACGACTAGCGACGCGCTGTGACCGCGTAGAGCCACGGACCTGCCGGTACGGTCGAAGCGGCCGAGTCTAGGGCCTTCGATGAACGCGCCCCATAGTCCGGCTATGCCGCCGACCATGTGGACGACGCCGGAGCCAGCGAAGTCGATGGCTCCGGAGCGGAAGAGAAAGTCTCCATCGGATCGGAGAGGGCTGGCCCAGCCATCGGGGGACCAGAACCAGTGGGAGACGATGGGGTAGACGAAGCCGGTGAGGAAGGAGGAGTAGATGAGGTAAGCGACGAACTGAGTGCGCTCGGCTATGGAGCCGCTGGTGATGCCGGCGGCGGCGATGGCGAAGGCCCACTGGAAGAGGAAGAAGCTGTAGTCGGCGGAGGGGGAGGGAAAGGATTTGAGGCCGAAGAAGTGGCGGCCGATGAAGCCGTCGGAGGGGGAGCCGAAGGCGAAGGCGTAGCCGAAGAGGTAGTAGGAGAGGCCACCGGCGGCGGCGTCGAGGACGTTGGTGAGCATGATGTTCATGGTGTTCTTGGCGCGGACGGAGCCGGCGCAGAGCATGGCGAAGCCGAGCTGCATGGCGAAGACGAGGTAGGCGGAGAAGAGGAGGTAGGTGTTGTTGACGGCGTAGGTCGTGGCGGTGAGCTTGTCGGAGACGGAGTTGAAGCGGGAGCAGAGGAACTCCGCCGCCGCGGTGGAGTTGGTCGTGGTGGTGAGGAGGGCGGAGAGGTCGGAGGCTGTGCAGGTGAGAGAGGCCATTGTGGAGTGGTGGTAGCTAGTGCGGGAGAGTTTAGAGAGAGAGAGAGAGAGATATGAGTGAGGAAGAGATTCTTGTAGTTCTTACTATATATATAAAGGCCAACGAGGGACTGGTGTTCGCGTGTGTAGACTTCGAAATGGGAGGAAATTAAGCTTGTGACTAAGATATGGGATGTTCAAGTGGGAGAATCGTAGGGTGGATCATGATGGACACGAAGATAAAACGAAATTGACTTTAAAAAAATAAAAATAAATAAAATACTAAAAAGAAAAACATTATAAATCATAGAAAAACAAAAAAATTTTCGGACTAATTACAAAATTCCCCAGAATTATTATTCTTGTAACACTGATTTATGAATTTTAAACCTTACATATCGACTCCTGTCGATCTATATATGTTTTGTCAACAAAAAATTTTCATTGTATTAGCATAAAAGATAAATGTTAATTACAAAAGTTTTCCCGAATTATGATCCCTTTTATAACCTAAAGCATTTAACAACGGTCACCGTTTCTGCGATAGGTGTCCTTTTGTCGAAACCCTCGTAGAAGAACTTCCTTTGTTTTGTTTTTTTAAAGAAAAAAACGGATGCTATGTTTTTAAATTCGGAAGACATGATATTATAGTAACGTATACCGTCTCGCATTTATAGTAACGTTTTAGTAATAAATTCTCAGTAAAGGAAAAAGAAAAATGTATTGGTGATACATATAATTTTCCGTCAAAAGAGTTTTAATGATTATCATAAGTTTTGTATTATGAAAAAAATAAGAGTTATTATTATTATTTTTTAATTTGACCATAATGAGATTCAAACTCTGTATTTTTTAATAGAGATACGTGTGATATTAACATCAAACTGTGCATATAATTATAAAGAAAATGATTTTTTATACAGTAAAAAGGTATTATTTTGTGTTTATTATCTAATTTTTGTAAGTTACCTTTAATTTATGCGAGTTGTACAATTGACGCTTGACTTTGTAATTAGTTAAAAGAAAATATGTATACCATCATTAATATATAATAATGCATGCCATTATGCCTTTTAAGTGTTGTTATTAGCTGTTACTAATAATAATGACTAATACAAACTTATTATTTTTAATTTCATTAAAATTATTGTAAAAAGAAATGTAGTGATCAATCGCTGAGATTTTTATATTGCCTTCTTTTTTCTCTAGCAGTACACCAATCGATAAAGTACGAACTTTTCTCGCCTTCCGTTTCTCGGTTTGAGAATCTCTTCTGTTACAATCATGTTTTTGATTAATGCTTGAGGATATGAAAAATAACGACATATGCTTAATGCCTATATTCGACGCCGTATATATCCAGGCATATATCATATATAGAGTAAAGAGGAGGAAGAAGAAGAATATAATTGTGTGTTAATCTCTACTTAACGCTAGCAACCTTCCGTATAATTTGTGTTAAACACTCGGGCATCAAGATCAAGTGGCTTTTCGACAGCTCTAATAGAGGATTAGTAACTACTAATATTTTCCCTTGTCTCCCTAATTACATGATCAATGAACTAAATATTATATATATATAATAAAGAATTTAAGGCTGCGAAGTATAGCCTAATTGTTTTGTAACAATTTCGGCATCAGTTTTTTTTCATAAGTTTGATATTTTGCAATTTATCTTTACGTAAATTGAAAGATTGTAGTTGTTATAACCTAATAGTTAAATTCACATCTTTATAAATTTCAATCTTGTGTTCGAATATCATGCTTTCAATTTAAGGAAAACAAAAAGGGACGAGGAAGAAGTAATACAACCATATATATAAATATATACAACTGTTTTGGGGCTGTAACATATTATTTTTAAACGTAGAGTAATTATTGAAATAATAAATAAATATCAACTATCACTGAAATAGAGATATGAAGACATCACTGATTTTTTTTTTCTTACAAGAAAAAATTACTGAAACAATAAATAGATAAATGAATAAGGAGCTTGTATTTAGCTTTATCAACAGAAAATAAGGATGAATGCGTAACTGTGTATTGTTTTCAGGCCACAACCATTTTCAGGTTTCAGGTCATAGATTTGCGTGCAATCTACAAGCTAGTGAACTGTAACAAGTTTATTTGGCTATTGCTTCTATTTTGTTACTGGGGATATTGCTACATGAGTTGCTATTAAAATAAAGAACAGATTCACACACACACACACACACACACACACACACACACACACGCTTTCTTTGATACAATATTTGATTAAATAAACGTTAATTATTTGTGATCTAAACAGTAATAAACTAACAGATTAATTAAAGTTGATTACATGTTGATGCTTAACATGTCCACTTAATTAATGTTACGAAATCACTAAAAAGCATTATGTCACAATAATAAGGGCTTTACAAATTGTAGTAAATATGCTATTTTTTGAGTAGTTTAGAGGTAGTATAATTTCAAACCTTTAAAAATTTATAACATAATCTAATTTTGGTATTGATAATATTTTTATTTTATCTCTGAATTGGTTTTTGACTTTCTTTTTTTATATTCCTCCAAACTCGTTCATTTTTCTCTCGTCATTTTTTCTCCCCTTTTTTTCTCTCTCCTCTCTCTTTCTCTCTCTCTCTCTCTCTCGCTTATCTTCCAGACTAGAACAACTCTCTTTCGTCTTCTCTGTCAGTTGCGAGTCTTCAATTACTATCTGATCTTGATGTTGAGAGGCCGTCGATCTTGATCAGATCATTGCCTATCGAGATCGAGATCACAAGGTCGAGATACACAATCACAAAGCCAAGATCACGATTGCGAAATTGCGAGATCCCAATTACAAAATTCTAGATCTAGGGTTACTACCACCGCCAATAATGAGGTTTTCAATGTCGGAGAAGAAAATGTGGCTAGACTAACTTTTTGCGGCGGCATCCTTCAAGCTCGCTTTGGGAGGCCAAGATCGTGAATCATGATCTCTCTCTCTTTCCTCTTTTCTTTTTTGTCATTCCCCAACCACCAAAGCTCACAGCGAGTTTGCAACAGTGGTAACGAGTTCAGCAACATATCTAACGAGTTCAGCGACATCTCCAACAGTGTCTTTCTTGTGAGCTTGCGATGGTTGGAATTTGTCACTATTGCTAGTGTTTTTGATGGAACCAACAATGTAACCCACTAACTGAGTAGCATAGAGGTGGGATTAGGTTAGAATTTAAGGCTCAATTTAAGGTAAAATGCTAGAGTTTGAGTTAATTTGGTATCTAGAGTTAGAGATTGTTCAATTTATGATTTTTTTACAAAATCAGTAAATTATGATTTGTTTGGTAAATCAATGATTTACATAGTAAAATCAATCAATTAGTAAATTATGATTTACAAAATTAAGAATTTATACCGATAAATTAATTATTTATACTTAATTACACTAGTAAATTAATGATTTATAAAATCAAGAGTTATTTACTTACGTGGTATATAAATTTTTTACCGAGTAATAAATGATTTACTAAAATCAATAAATATAATTTACAAAGTAAAAAAATGATTTAAAAGATAAATCTATTAAAATTTATTAAAATTGGTAAATAAATGATTTATCAAGTTAAAAAGTTATTCACTAAATAAATTTATTAAAATTTACACATAAGAGATATTTTTAGAATTGATTGTAGTAAATCATGATTTATCAAAAATATATTATTTACTAATCACCTAAACATTTTATATTATTTTTTTTATTGGTATTGAGTTTTGATCTATTTACCTCAGTCTCTCTTTAATTAATGACTATTCTGCGCACCATAACATGTCATCTTGGTTTTTAATGTCTTTAATTAATATCAAAAAGTCTACTTTCATGAGGGAACTCAAAGTCATCAGATTCTGAGCAATTAATTAAACTGTTTTATGATTTGATCTAATTACCCAATTATTTATAATTTTGTTAATCAGAGTATGTTAGAATGTTAATTATTTGAGAGAGAAAAACAAATCAGTTTGCTACAAGGAAATGCATATAATTAAATTATGGCCTACCATTTTTTACAGAATTAATTATGGAAACAGCAGGTCCCTCTCCAAATGTCAAACATGACAAGTTAACCATCTTTAGTAGTTTACTTATGCAACTATTACTTATTAAAATTTTTATTTTATGTCGTAAGAGAGATAAAGGGGAACTCTTGAAATTAGGATCTTTAACTTTAATAGCTAACAAATCAGTCAGCAATGTTAATAAGTTAAACAACATATAAGCATACATCACTAGGACCACACTTCAACGGAAGAATCTAGACTAACACATAATTTTGTAATATAAATTATTTGCAAATTGGGTTTCCTTATTTAGCATTAAAAAAAAAAAAGCCTCCATAGGTTAGTTTATCCACCAGATTTGTTGAAAAATGGAATCTATTGTATTTCACAAATATCTGACTATTTGTTTAAGAGCTTACAACTATCTTAATGTTTCTTTATAATGAATGAGTGGTTCTACTTTGTGAATATGCAAATCTCAACCGTCGTCCTTTAATTTGCTTCTCACTTGCCGACAAGGCTTTTAATATATATTAAAGTAGCGCCCGCATAACATATATGTGCATGGAATATATACAACGACGAAGAAATGTGAGGAAAATCAGGAATTTTGATTAAATTTAATCCAAAGTGTTAAAAAAAGAAGCAAAGAGGCTGCCCCCTCAGTGGAAGTTGGAGTCGTTCAAGCCCTAAAACAGTTCTTGTAATACACTTTTATTTGTCTTTTCCCCATATAATATTGCATTTAGCAATCTGCAACAGCAATATTGTTGTCGTAGTCAGGCATGTTCTAGTTTTTTGAAATATATATATATATATTTACACAACGCAGAAAGTGCAACTATAATATTCTATAAAGATGTTTATACATGTCAATTACATAATCATAGTATTTAGAAGAATAAATGTGAATAGAAAAAATAAAAAATGAAGCAAAGAGGCTGCCCCCTCAGTGGAAGCTGGGGTCGTTCAAACCCTAAAACAGTTCTTGTAATACACTTTTGTTTGTCTTTTCTCCATATAATAATGTATTTAGCAATCTACAACAGCAATATTATTGTCGTAGTCAGGCATGTTCTTGTTCGTTGAAATATATATATATATATATGTATATACACATAGCAGAAAGAGCAACTATAATATCCTATAAAGATGTCGATGCATGTTAGTCGCATAATCACACTATTTAGAAGAATAAATGTGAATAGAAAGAATGAAACTTAAAAAAAAATGAGAGAGTCATAAAACTATTGTTCCTTGCAAATGTCACTATCAGTAGTAGTTAAAAAGTAGTTATTATGATATATATATATATATATTTAAGTCTTACACACATGAGTTAAGTCTAGTGGTAGCGGGCTTCTAATTTCACAACGATGATGGCATTAGGAAAGTGACAAACACAAACCTTCTCTCTAAACCCAACGGTGAGAACATTTTTCATGGGTCATAAGCAGATCCGAGAACATTATGCATGAATCACAAGTTCTTTGATTTTGATTTTGCTCTCAATGAGTTAGGGTCTGATGTATAAGTCGAGTCCAAAATAAAATAAAATTTTAAGTCTAAACTAGTTAATTTAATTATAATTTTTGTTAATTTAAAAAAAAAAACAAAACTGAAAAAAAAAATTTAAATTTAAATTAACGAAGCAAACAAGCCTTAAGTTGACGTTGACGGTAAAAAAATCTGATCGTTAAAATTGTTGATAAGTGTGCCAAGCCAAGTCTTCTTGATAGCATGACAAGGCATATATTACCGTCTATACACAATCAATTAAAAAGTAAAATATATAAAATATAAACACTTAAAGAGAGCTTTTGTTTAACTTTGAAGGAAAACCAAATTCTTTATGCTAAAGAGAGCTGTCAATAACCAACGACGCACAAGTTGCAGGAACCATACCAAAATCATACGAAAGTTGTCAATAATATAAACTAGCATTCATGAGTAGTTGACAAAACTATTATGTCAGCACAAATTTTATATCTTTGAAATAATTAAACTTGGGATTTGAGTTTACTTTTAAGTACTTTACCAAGAAATAAAATGAGGTTATGGGATTCTGTCATGATCAATTTGTTCACTATAAAGTATAAACCAATTTGGTCTTTATTTCTATACAAAGTAATTGATCACACTTCTACTGTTATCAAGATATCACTTAATTTCACATCATGATCTAGTCAGAGGAGATAAAATCAGCTCATGATGGTGGTGAAATCTCACTCTTCCTTTGACTTGAGTTGCCTTGCTAGTAGGACTAGTCCCACAGAGGTAAAAGCAGACAAAAAGGTTGATGAGTAGAATAATGCAAGTAGAGCTCCTCTCAAAGACTGAAACCACAAGATCCCAGATTATAAGACGTACGTGATGTTAGGTAATAAGAGGAAATAAAAGAAAATATTAGAGTTATTTTCTTCGAGCAGTACCTTAGCGAGCAGCAATGCGTTGTCGTTCGCATACTGCAACGAACTCTCTGGAATGCTTTGAATGCCCTGAGCTATTTGCCATGAAAGTAACCTACATTTAGGTTTTTGAAAGAGTGAAAATAGTTATGTTTCTCTTTTCCTCTGTTATATGCCTCATAACGGATAATTAAGGAAAGGTTATTACCCGAAGACAAAACCAATGACGGCCCCAATGTTGGCTTTATCTGATGTCAGTTCCACCTGAAGTTCTCCGAACTGTAGTTTCGCATTAACTCATGTTGTCAAGTTTCATGTTAGCTTCATTTTTTATTTTTTATTTTTTTGCTGTAAATTGCAACATCTGATCCTGAACTAACCTTAAACATCCTGGTTTCTGTCTTTGGTTGTTCGTCAGTCACTGGGGAAACTGAAGCAGCAGATAATCGCCTCCCTGCTGTAATCATCACTTTTGCAATCTGCATTCGGTGAATTTTCCATATAGCGTGACCTTAATCTTAGAGAAACAAAACTGCTAGTCATATTGGATTTCAATAGAAGCTTCAAAAGAAATTTATCTAGTGAAATACTTAAAATAGAGTGAGTTCAGGAATTTACACTAAAAAATTATGAGTTTAAGATGAAAAATTATCGGAAACAAGTATACCTTCTGTAGCTCACCTTGGCCGTACTGCCCCATAGCCTGGAACCTTCTTCCAGCAGAAACCAGGCGCTTTCCAAGCGCTAAACCAACAATCAGATAACAACATTAGACAATCTGTAACATGTCGAATCAGAATACTTTGCACATGGTTTGTGTTCTTGCCTGATTTGGCATTGTCATTTAAGGACTCCTCCAACTTAGGGAGCTTGCTAACTAAAGCATAGGAAGTTGATGCATCCGCTTTTTCCCATGCTCTAGACAGGTTTAACAGCGTCTCTGCCAGCTCTTGACCACACTGAAAAGGAAAATTAGAAGAATTTGATTACTTTTACGGGTATAAATATAACAAGAAAATGTTATTTTGATTGTATATAAATGTATCAATGGTGGGGAGAAAATGAGGACAACACACCTCGTCAACGATCGGTCCATTTGAAAGATCAAAAGCTGCATCGTTGAGCTTTTCACCATAGCCAAAACAAAGAAGACATTTACCAAAACTGTCAATTAATAAACCACAAACAAACTCCCGAAGGCCTTTACTTGTGCTCTTATAAATGGATAGAGGCTTGGTTATCATGTCGTTTTGCCCTCAATGTTTCAATTAAAACGACATGCCGTTTTTGTGTTGAAGTTGAGGGGGGTTTTGCTGCAAAATTGTCGTCTTCGTGGGGTAAGCTCTGCCATCTTTTCTTTATTTTATTATTATTATTATTTTAGATAAAGATTTTAATCTAGTCTTTGCTGTCGTTTACAGAAGATACGTCGTTTACTTACCAAAGATTGAGACAACAGTTTATAGTATAAAACGACATGCAACTAGTCCTTTAAAAAACACACAAAAACGATTCACGTTGATAAACGAAGACGACATGATGTCTATGAAAACGAAGACGTCGTTTTAGCTCAAGAAAACGACATGTCGTCTGTTCTAGCAACATGCAAACAACATGTCGTTGCTCAGTCAGACAAAGTCGCGTCGTTTTCCATTGTCCAGTCGTTGATAATTGAAACGACATGTCAATCAAATCTTAACGACATGTCGTTTTCGTTTAGTAGTCTTGCCTCGAAACGACATTTGTAGTTTGGTCATTTACTAATTTGCAGCCGTTCAAACCCATGTTAGAAAGTTCAGAACCATCAGCCGTTTGGCAAAATAAAAAAATAAATAAACGACAAAGAAATTATCGGGTAAAAAAAAAAAAAAAAAAAAAGCTCACATCAAGACGAAGGTCGCCGGGAAGCTGCGAAAAGTAATCTTGTGGAAGATCAAAACTATCCTGCAAGCCATACCAAGCATAAAGTAATTTAATTATTATCATTATTTTTTCCTTTTCTATATAATGCTAAATTGGACTTGATAAGGGAAACTGAAATCTCGAAAAAGAAAAGAAAAAAAAAAATCGATGTGGGAAGTGAGTTGGGAATCCAGGAAATTGGTGCTTACGGCGAGTTGTAGAAGGAGGGATTGGGGATCGGGTTCTAAGGACTTTGGGGAATCGGATTCGGTGAGAGCCAATGCCACCGCGAACGACTTGTAGTTGAGTGGTCTCTGGTTCCAGCACATTCTCAGACAAGTAGAACAAGGGATAGCGGTGACAACTTTGGTGTTTCTCAAAGAAACGAGCCCAGTTGTTGAACCACACAGATTCGAGGTGGCTTGAAGGATCGCAATACTACTAGCCGCCATTTGATCCAAATTCTCTCTCTCTCTCTCTTTTCTTTCTTTCTTTTTTTTTTTTTTTTTTTGGGTTTAAGTTTCCGAAATTTGATGGAGAAACATAATCCGAATCTAGATTTTAAGAGGATCCTCTAAAGGGTTTAACTTCACATGTTCCTGTCCTGTGTGGCCCAGTCAGATTAATATCCTGTAATGCTCCCTTAAACGGCGTCGTCTTCTGCATATCCTTTGTGTCTTTTTTTTTTTGTTTTTTGTTTTTTGACGGGTGTCTTTTCAGTTTTTCAAACACGTATGGTTTAGATTCTAATTAATTATGCAAAAGAAAACAAAATGAAACCAAAAAAAAAACAATAATAAAATAAAATAAAATAAATTAAAATAAAAACAAGCAATTTTGTGACAATTCAAGTGAGAGAAAAATTTAGCATCCAAAGCTTACCATTTGCTAGTTCACCCTCAGCCATAGTCGTGCGTTTTTCAATTATTATTACAGCTGATGGTAACGGTTCCCTGCTCAAAGTATTTGCTGCCTGCATTTAAGAAAAACAAAGAACAAAACTAAAAGGCAGTAGAAGTGTTTGATAGTATCTACTACCGAAAGGTGAGTCTAAGTTTGAAATTCATAAACAGAGATCAAGTTTTATTAGGAGACTGGTAGGGGTGTTTCACATTGTTGGTGTCTTAAATATATGTTTTTTCAAAAAAAAAAAAAAAAGAGTTGACTTATTTGATATAAACTTGTGTCAATTTGAGTTAAAAACGACAGTCTGTTACTGTATTTTATGAATCATAAGAGCAGATTCTATAACTTATACTATTTAATGAAATAACAGACAACATACGCTATAAAACTTACCTCAATAATGGTGTCACATTTGTCATGAGGCTTTTGCCCTGACTTTTTTTGCTCATATATATGTATGTGTGTGTATATATATATATATTTTTTTTCTCATAAGCTTTTGCCCTTACTTGGATAAATATGTTTTAGTAAGTGTGCATTTGATTTGGTTTAACATTTTAAGTTAATTTAGTTTGTAAATTAAATTAAGTTAATTATTTCATTTTAACTTAATTTAATATGACTTATATCGAAGATTATAAAAATAGAAATGATTTGTATTGAAAATTATATTGAAATAGTAAAAGTAAAGATAAAAAATATTGAAATTGAGTTTTATCAAATTAAACTAAATTAGAACTAATTTGATTAATTTAACTTAATTTACAAACTAAATTAAATTAGATATTAGAACTAAGCTAACTATAAGTGTCAAAATACAAATTAATAAATACCCATTAAAAAAAAACCCGGGAAAGGAATAGCAAAGTAGAAATTTACCAATGTGACAATGTATGAGCTCGACAGTACATACACTATTTGTGTTCTCATCGTATGCAGACCTTTCACTTGTCATTATTATTTATTTTTTTATTTGACCAAGTCTCAATATGTTCTCTCATTAGTCTCCTTGTAAAGTTGTACACTACACGGTATTCTTCAAAAGCTACTTCACGGTTCTCAACAGAAACCTTCAAAGTGATTTGCTAAGAAAGATTTTTCCATTTTTTTTGTCTTTTTTTTTTTTCACTTTGATAAATTGTTAATCTTTTCTACAAGGCACGATGACGCACCCACGCTAAGAAACAGATAGTCAACCACATCTTTTTTTTATTAGAATAAAAAAACAATTATCTATCCATTAAACTGAGCAAAAAAATATTCCCTAAAAAAAGAAGATAGCAAAAACATATACTGATGGACGTTTAGTAAACGTATTACGTTTTAATTATGTTTGAATATAATTTGTTTTGTGAGTATTGTATTTGATTGAAAAATATTTGTTTTGTATTTGAATTAAATTTGTGTTTGGATGAAAAGTATTTTAGAGTTGAAAAGTTGATGTGATTAGTAAAAGTAGAGATACAAAATTAGAGTTAAAAAGTTAATTTGATTGTTTTAAAAAATTTTGAATAATAATTGTTTTCGTAATACTATTGAAAAAGATTGCATTTGAATATAAAATTTTATATTTGGTGTAAAATTAGTTTTCGTAGCATTAAAAAACGTTTTACATGCCAAATCTCAAACATAAAACAAACTATGAGGGTGTTTAGTTTTGTTTCCAAAACTGATTTCACGATTCCCTAGGAAATCGATTTCAAAATCGGTGTGAAATTGTTTTTGGTTTGTATTGTTTTTGAAAACAGATTTCAAAACGAATCCAAAATCGCCTTTACTCCCAATGTAAAATTAAAAACGATTAAAAGTCGTTTTCTCTGATTTCATTTTTCCCATTTCTCCCATTTCTCTGATTAAATTATTATGGTTAATTAAGATTTAATTGATATAGTAATTACTTAAATATTATGGTTATTAATTTTTAATTCATTTTTTAATTAAAAAATTTTATTAATTTTTAATTTTTGGTATTCATAATAAATTTTTTTTAAATCAAACATAAATATGTTTTTATAGAATACTTATAAAATGACTGGTTTTTAAAAATATAACCAAACACAGTTTCACTTTTTTGTTTCTCAAAACATACACTCAGAAAATAAAACCAAACACAATTTCAGAAACGTTCTCATAATTGTTTTCAAAACGATCTCAAATTCAGAGAATTTGAAAACATAACAGATTTCAAAAACAATACCAAACGTTACTTATATTTTCCAAGACAAATATGATTTTATAAAAACAAAATTACGTGCATGAGCCACGGGCTAGAAAAGATAAGAGTATGGCACAGAACATATTTCCAATCATGTGTCCGTTTAAAACTATCTAAAAATAATCATCAATATATGAAAAATAACGAAAATAAATTGTTCCAAGCATTGAAAATGCAAGACTTTCAATAGAAAAGGAAGAAATGAGCACGAACAGGACTATATTTAACAATGAGAATTCGCTGATCATATTTAAACAAAATAAACTAATACAGAAATAGTAACAGTTAGATCCTCTTCAATCACAGATTCTTTCATGTAATTATCGAAAAACAATCAACCATTGATGAAACAATGCGAAAAAAAATACATATATTTTCATGTTGTATCAAAAAATTTAGCTTGCTTGTATGTCTTAAAAATCCCACATTAGTTGTGAATGATTTATTATTTGTTTACCTAAAATTTCACTTTATAAGCTTAGCTTTATTTTTTACTGTTGTTAAGAGATTTTCATTTTTCGTAGTTGTTAAACTTATTAATTTATTGCTAAAAACAAATTACAAATGTTGCAGAACTTTTTATGTCTGAAAAAATTATTTTCATGTTGTATCAAAAAATTTAGCTTGCTTGTATGTTTTAAAAATCCCACGTTAGTTGTGAATGATTTATAATTTATCTTTGGCATATCATGGATAGCGCTTGGCTCCTCTAAATAAGCAAATTAAAATTTTCCCCATAAGCTTAGCTTTATTTTTTTACTGTTGTTAATAAATTTTAATATTTCGTAATTGTTAAACTTATTAATTTGTTGCTAAAAAACAAATTACCAATGTTATGAATCTTTTTGTACTTTTTGTACTGTATTAGATTGATATAAGATCCTCCACAACCACCGATTGAAAAACACTGATCTATCTATAAAAAAAAATGTGAAAAAAAAAATATTCATAAGCATCTTAAATTTCACTTTATATGCAAGGCTTTATTTTTTAGTGTTTTTTTTTTAAGTGATTTTTACTTTTTCATAATTGTTAAACTAACTAATTTGTTGCTAAACACAAATTACCAACGTTGTGAAACTTTTGTATATTAGGTTGATATAAACCAAAAAAAATAGAATTCAAGAAGTAAATAATATATAAAACCAATATAACTGGCACTTACAAGATAGAAAGAAAGAAAAAAAAAAGTAAATTTTCTCATCCTAGTTTATCTAGTCATCCTCCAATCTTAGCAACCTTTCTTTGCTCAACTTGCCCTGTCAGTGGACATTGCATCTCTGTCCAACTAATTGGAACCATGGTTGCACCTAAAAAGAACAACAAAAACACCATGAGTTAAGGTGACATCAAGATCTAATGTGGAGTCCAAACAAAATTAGATTGAGAACATTAAATTTACCTGATGCACTCTCTGCTGACAAAACACCTAATTCATTTTTTGCAGTTGATAGATAATATGCCCTTGCATCACCAAGAGATAACTTACAAAGAATTAAGGAAAACCAAAATTGTAAACAATTGGTTAATAATGAATATCAGTGCAAATAGATGTAAAACACTATTGTAAACAAGCAACAACCATATAACCCTGGGACTTCTTGTTGTGTGGTCAGTAAAAAACGCTTCTGAATTAACATGAACATATAGTGCAACATAGAAGCTTTGTCATAAGCCCTTAAACCCAACCCAAGTTATTTCAATTTCCAATCACAGTGGTTACACTTCTACTCAGTGGCACTGGGATCATGTTTTGACCCAAATGAATCATAAAACCAACAAAGAGGAAACTTAAACCATCACAAGCAGCAATTTTGCAAACTGGAAAAAAGATGAAAATAAACGTTCCATGATAATAAACTTGTACTTAAATTCAACTTATATCTTAATTGCAGCTTTAGTCATGATTCCATGACTAAATCCGCCCTTTTGTTAGACAAGAGGGAACTACATGATCTTAGCTTTCTATTATTGATATTGCAAAATGCTGTCAAAAAGTATGACTATACATTAGAATGCTCTCTTTCACAGAATTGTGATAGAGGCACTTCAAGCAAAGGATACAACAAGAGCTCTGACAACGTCACCAGCGCGGAAAGACAAGTGCATGTCCACTTTATCGATCTCCGTTGCTCTAACATCCTGTTGCCTGTCAAGGAAATTGCCGTTTTTACACATCCTCAAAATATAAGCTAATCAGCATATAAAAATAGAATATTAGGTTTACACCTATCACAATAGCTGAGACACAAGAATTCAAAAACATTCAAACTGGCAGCTACATCTATCATCTTCATTACAGAAACCACAAAACTAATATCACGCACAACAGAGATGAAAACACGCTAACCAGATATCTTACAAATCGAGTACCTAATTATGCCCGAAAATTTTTCTCGCACAGACTTGGCACCAACACACATGATGTCTGCAGAAGCCATTCTAGCCATCACCTTAGTAACCTACGAAATTCAAGAAAAGGAACACAAAATTAGAAACCAAAATAAAATCTTCCTTTCTTTTTTTTTTAACAACCAAACCAAGAAATTGGCTATGAGTTTCCACTCATGAGCTACGAATTACTGATATTCTAAAGAAAATGGCACCACTTACTCGAGCAATGACAACGGATCCCGGCTCCGGAACAGGACCATGGGCCTTGTGACCAGTTATTTCCACGGTAGGTCTCTGTAGGCAATAGAGATAACTCAAGAAAATTTTTAAAACGACCAAAGAATTTAGAAAGAAACACCAGCAATTTCACACCATCACAGTCAAGGTTTCATATTTAACATGTTCCGTTGAAGTCTTGAAAGAAAATTAACCAAAAAAAGGGAAACAGATTCCTCTTTCATAAAATCGGCTTAACATCAAATTACATTGCGGAAGATATAACCAAAAAAAAAAAAAAAAGAAACTGAACTTTCAGCATCGTTCAGTGTCACCATAACGAAGAATAGAAATAATTATACAAAAATTCCCAAAAACTTCAGCAATCAGACTAAATTTTCTTAAATTCACAATTTTTTTCTTATTGTTTTTCCTTCCATATTTTTCTAATTTTTCTTTCGTCTCGTAAAGCAACCACACAGCCAAACAGGTTTCAAACCCTAGAACAAAAAAAAAAAAAAAAGGGGAGAGAAGAGAGAAGGTGATGTGAACCTGGTCGGGAGAGTCGGGAGGAGGGGATAGAATGCGGCGGAATCCAGTGAGAGAAGCGTAGACGGTGTGGTCGTGAGGAGACACGTAAGCGCCGGTACCAGGTTTCAGGTCGGAGGCTTTCCCAAGCACATCCCTTGGCGTCACCACCTCTCCGTCTTCTTCCATTCTTTCCCAGAGTAACTTTCTCTTTCACTCTTTTTCAGTTTCTAATGTATCTGTCGAAGCTCAACCGCGACCAGAACCGGCTCACAGCACGTTGTTGCAGACTGAGTGATGCCTGCTGAGCTTGCGGAATGCGGCGGGAGGAAGAGTAGAGGAGAAGCTTTTGTTAAGTTTTGGTTACACAGCTCAAATTCTAAAAAATTGATTGAAAGGATTTTTTTTTTTTTTTGTTTTTTTTTTGGAATAGTCAATCAATTTTATATTGGTTGATCGTATTTACAGTGTGTTTGGTACTTTTTTTTTTTTTACATTATTTTTAAATATAATGTCATTTTTCTTCAAATATAAAAGTATTTCATTCAAATATTAATCACATCACATTTTAAATCCAATACAATTACTATTTATTATTTCACTTTTTTTATTACTTTTATTAATTACATCATATATTCTCTCTCCTTTTTTTCTCTCTACTTTTACCCATCGCATCATATATTCATTATTAAAATATAATTCATATACTTTTCACCCAAACACACATTACATTCAAATACAATGTTAATATTTTTCCTCCAAATACGTATTACATTCAATACATTGCATTCAAATGCAATATAAATGTAATACGTTCACCAAACGGAGTATTAGTATATTAATGATTGATTATTAATAAATCATTGATTAATTTTTCATCAATTATTGATAGTAAAAAAATACAAATTTTTTTAATCAAAATTAGTGATTAATTATTAGTGCATGCTTGATAAACAAATGTAACTTAATCTAGTTTTTAAATTACATTATATTGATCATTTTAGAATAATCTAACTTATTATAATCTAGCTTAAAACAAACTTTTTATTTAAAACTATATAATATCTCATAGTTTAAAACAAATCCATTTTTTTTTAATTTTAAGTTACACAATATTTTATAGGTTAAAATAAACCTTTTTTTAAAAGCTATACAGTATTTTATAGCTTAAAACAAACTTTTTCTTTGCCTTTTTTTTTTTTTTTATCAATATATATTCAAATTCAGAGAATAAAAGTGAGATAAGTGGTGATGAGATTTTTTTTTTTGTTTAATGTATTTTTAAATCCAACATGTTAGTTACAAGAGAATGATAAAATTTGTCTCACATTTCTATAATCCCCCATTTTGGCATTTAATAATCATGACAATAATAATATTGACTTTTTTTTTTGGCATACAATCTATTAAATAAAAGGAAAAAAAATTAGTCGTGGAGTTAGTTTTTTTTAAATTAATATTACAAAAATTAGTAAAGTAGAAATATAATTTAATTATGGAAGAAGGAGGTAAACAAGTCAAAATTGAACCTCAATAATAATAAATAGTAAAAAAAGTTTAAACTGTTAATAAATAGCATATTTTTGATAAATCATAATTTTTTATAACCTAAAATTCCAAAAAT
Organism: Antiaris toxicaria; assembly: GCA_035233585.1. NCBI lineage: Eukaryota > Viridiplantae > Streptophyta > Magnoliopsida > Rosales > Moraceae > Antiaris > Antiaris toxicaria. The sequence goes on along the minus strand of CP141153.1, from coordinate 4,494,712 downwards.
ACCCATTTGTATGTAAATTGTGGTAAATTTATTTGGTAAATTTTTTATTTACCAATTTTGATAATTTATTTAGTAAATCATTAACTTATCATGTAAACAAAGAACTCTTGATTTTGTAAATCATTAATTTATCGATATAATTAAGTGTAAATTACTGATTTACAGGCATAAATTTTTAATTTTATAGATCATAATTTACTATTCAATTGATTTATCATGTAAACTATTTATTTACTATACAAAATCTTAATTTACCCCTTTGTATGTAAATTGACACAAAACCTAGCATTTTACACCAAAATCATTTATTTATAGTGTAAATCATTAATTTACTAATTTTAATAAATCATTATTTTCACAGGAAAACAAAATTGAGTAATCAACATTTTGATATCCAAACCTCTTTCTCAAGAGTTAGATTCTGAATGACAATATCCTTCAATGATAGAATTTTCTGAAGGTAAGGTGGTTAAGAAAAGAATCCTTGACAAATATATTTATATTTATCTTGACAAAGAATCAATTAAGCCTCACAAATCATAGGTAATCAAATGGATATCTCATCTCTCTGAGCTTGACTGGCAGTGCTAATCATTGCTGCCTCCAACTATGCTTCTAACTCTGAGATTACTTTATACTTTATCTGAATATGATCTTCACTACATTTCAGTTTCTGTTCCAGATCAGAAATCTTTTCAGCATAATTTAGTTCAAGATCAAAATCAATCTTTAATAGATAACAAAACACTATGCCATCAAAGAGAGCTAGATCGTCAATTTTTGGCTCAAACGATATGCTAATGCAACATCTAAACAACTAAATTATTATCATTTTGACCGGTACAACTGATTGACCATTAATAAATGAATTAAATGTTCAGAAAATCCCAACTTGCATCAACCTCAAAGATGATCAACAAGAATCACCATAGAGAAGAGCAAATAATTAGTGAATTACAACTTGTTAAAGCCCAAAAAGGATTAATAATTTAATAGTATGTTTGGTACACGTATTTGTTTTATACTGCATTTAAATACAATGCAATTTTCCCTCAAATACAAAAGTATTTCATATAAATACTAATCACATCACATTTTAAATTTAATACAATCACTATTCATTATTTCATTTTTTCTATTATTTTTATTAATTATATCATATATTCTCTCCCTCTTCTTTTTCCCTCTCTACTTTTACCCATCACTTCACATATTTATTATTAAAATATAATTCAAATACTTTTCACCTAAACACATATTACATTCAAATGCAATGCTAATATTTTTCCTCCAAATATAAATTGCATTCAATGCATTACATTTAAATATAATACAAATGCAATGCGTTCATGAAACGGAGCCTAAGTAAGAATATCAATTTACCAACAAATGCTTTCTCGAATGCAGAAACTTTATCTAATTTGCTCCTCAAGTCAACTACTAAACACAATAAAATTAAAAGGTATTATCATTTAAGAAATTCAATGAAATTACGATTATACAACTAAAACTAGAGTTCAAAAGTTACTTGCCTACATCTTCTTTTTCACTTGCTACCCTTTGTGCATTATCCACAACTTGCTTAACCGAAAACACTTCTTTTTTTTATCAAATCAAATAACAATAAATAAGATTTCAGTTTCTCAGATATAACAATGAGCTTTCTATCCCTGGCATGAATTGATCGCTTCAAATCACTAGTAGATTCATCATAAGCGTTCATGAAAAGCTCTTTTGACTGGATTAGGTTCTGTATAGTTTCCTTCAACTCTTTTTGCTTGGCTTCTAGCAAAGCATTTTCATGTTGAAGGTAATTCACCTACATAACAATATGCATAAATTAAACTAGGTTCACTGTGATCTATACTAAGCCTTTTCTCGGAAAATCATAATCCTTAGGTTGGAAAATCATAATCCCTAGATCAAAAAATCAGACGCGATAATTTATGTACCTTTCTTTCAAATTTTTGCTGTAGTTCATTAGAGGAAGATAATTCAACCTGTAATTCTTGTAACTTCCTCATGTATTCTTCCTTTGTTTGCTTATGTTTATAAGCTCAAACATCGCGATTGGTTTTGATAAATGGAGAAGATAGATGTGATCAAAAGAAAGGAGGAAAAGATAACGTAAAGCAATCGAAGAGGAAAACCTAAATTCCGTAATGAAGTTACTTCGTCACCGAGTGTTCTCTTTCTTGAAATGCTTCCACAAAGCAACGCGCTAGAGAGAGAGAAGATAAAGAGAGAGAGAGAGAGAGAGAGAGAGAGATAGATATTGATTTTGGTGATGATGATAGGAAACCTTACTTGAAGTTCGTGAACTTCGGTGATCAGAGATTGGAGCTAAAACTTGAATTTGAACAGTCGAAGTAGCTCTATTTTGGGACCAAACTTTTCCATGGCTCGAAAGCTCAAGCAAAATTTACTAATGGCTTTTCGTTCGGCAATGGAACCTCTTTGAACCCTAATTTTCTGCTTCTCAAAGGTCATGACGGGAAAATGACAGAAGCAACGATTTATTGCTAGAGATGACAACCAGAACGGTGCAAAAAGGGATGGAGGAGAGAGTAAGTCTCGGAAGGGGGAAATAGAGAGAGAGAGAAGAAAGAGAGAGAAATGGGTGAGTTTTTGGGGAATATGGAAAATATAGATCAACAATATATTTTAGGGGTAAAATAGGAATATTAGTTGTATTATATTTAGATATGCTATAATTTTTTAAAGTTTCAAAATATGCTATTTACTTCTAAAGCACATGAAAATGGCCTATTTCTTACAATTTCCCTTTAATTACTTATTGTAAAATTTTTCATTTCCCCAGTCAAGCACACTCTCTAAGACGAAATTAAAAAAATTTCAAGCTAAATTATATACAAAATGAATAATCTAACTTAACTTTTAAGTTAAGTTAAATTACAAAACGTCTAATCTAAATTAACTTTTAAGTTACATTAAACTATATCGATGAATCAAACAGACTCTTAATATGGTGATTTATCATTTAAAAATTAAAAAAAAAATGATTGCCTTTTTTATTTCTCTTGCTTTCTATCTCTATCTCGCACGTGCACACATTGAAGACGAAGAAGATGATAAAGGTATTCTCTCTCTCTTTCTTTTTGCATCCTTACCGTCGTCGGAAACTACAAGCAGTGATAGAGATGATCGGGGAATTCACGGGGAGAGGTGCCACTCGTTGCTCGTGGAGATCTGCAATGGCTACAATATGGTCTGCTTCACGAGGGAAGGTTGTTATGATGAGTTTAGGATGAGATCTTGATTCGACTGTTGCGCGAGGCCAAATTTCAAGATTCTAATGTCGTGAGGCTTTGTCTGGGGGAACTTGCTACTATTTTAATGCTCGAGTGATGACGATAGTTAAGAAAGCAATGGTGCTAGATTTCAAAAAGAGAAGATAGAGAAAGAGACAGAGAAAAACAGGGAGGGGTTTAGGGAAAATGAAATTTAATTGACCAAAATATGAATATTAGGTTATTTACTTAAATAAAAGAAAGTTTGGCTATCTATTTGTGATTACGCCCAAATTGTGACAAAACAAAGCAGTTAGTTATAGTACAATTAGGACGGTCGATCTCACAAGGAGGTGAATAAAACAAACGAAAGAGATTAATAGAACACAGTGTTAGAGAGATACGCAATTAAACAAGAAAATAAAGAAAGTGTTTTTGTGGTTTTAGAGCAATTAGATTGAAAGATAATGCAATTTGAAAGAGAAAATTTAATAGTTAAAAATGGTAAGACATCGAGAATCCCCTATATGCTTCGTTCATCTATTTGAATTTTGATTCACAAAATTGACACAATTGAAAGTTTCACATTCTAAACAATCAATCGGAAGATAAGATTTGAAGAACTTATGACTTAAATGTATTCGAGTAAATAAAATTCTTACGTTAAGTGTTAGAAAATATTATCTTATAAGAAATCTAAAATCGATAATATGCCACCGGCGATAATGCAGTAAAAGACTACTTATAAAACTATGTTTATCAATATATTGTATCATACAACAATCATATAAAAAAAGCTTGACTGAATTTATATAAAAGTTGTCAATAAAATATATTGATGTGAGAAATAAATGAGATGAAAGAAAATTAATTACTCAAATGTATAAGCATTACAAACTATAGAGAATCAAAACCCAAATAAGCTCATTATATATATAGGATCATCTCTAACCTCACCCAATAACTCTAGCCTAACTTGCAAAATATTCTCACAATATTCTAGAGAGAAAATATGAGAATGAAAGTAAGGCAAAAATGAGAGAGACAAAGTGTATCCCCCTCTTCCTTCAAACTCTCCAAGAATGCCTTATTTTATAAGCATAAATTTGTACTATTCTACCTAACTTTCACACAACTTTTCAAACCTGTTACAGTATTCGGTGCCCATACAACACAAATTTTCAAACATGCTACAATATTCGGTGCTACACAATATAAATTTTCAAACTTACTACAGTGTTACAGTGATCGGTGCATGCTTGCTACAGTATTGCTACAGTGTCGCATGCGTGCTACAGTCTATAGCATTCGGTGCATGCTTGCTACAGTGCTACAGTGTTGACATGCTTGTTACAATGTCGACGCATGTTGCTACAGTACACACATTAAGAAGAATCCAGTATGATAGAATACACGATGAGCTTGGTTTTTACAGTTTCCTGACATAAATAGTGATACCCTCTTTGATGCTACAGAAAAACAAAGTGCTAAAATTAGAGTTTTCCAAAATAAAATGCTATAAATAGACTCATTGGAAATATTTAATTTTAAGCTTATTTAGTTACTATTAGAAAAAGATGAAAATTAAATAAAAACTTTACGAAATTTATGAAAATCTAAATTAAAGTATACAAAACAAAACAAATAAAAAACAACTAAAATTCTTAAAAACAAGCTAACTTTTATGCATGAAAAAGTGGTAAAATAACTTTATTTTATAAAATTATCAATTTAATTAGGTGGTTAAGATGGGATACCCATCCTAAATTTCTATTTGTTTTTTTATTTAATCAGGAAGGATAAACTTAATATTTTACAAATTTTTTCTAAATACATTTTAAAAATTTTAATTACTTCTTTTGTGGGTGATTTTTTTTTTTTTAGATTGAGAATAAGAAGATTTGAATTCTTTAAAAGTTAAGTATGAAATTATTATTAAATTATGCTTGCAATTACTATTTTATGACTGATTTTATGTGTATTTGTAAATTTATTTTATAAAAAGGGTGATTTCAGAATTTTATTTTATTTTATTTTGCTGATACGGCAGAGCGACAAGTCGTTCAAAGTTAAATCGGAAAAAAAAAAAGTGGTATTATGATGTCTTGATCCATCTAAGTTTGCGTTTTTGTAATTTAAATGTGTACCGCGTTTAACTCATAAAGAGTTTGATGTATGTTACTCGAAGTGTAGATAGAGCAAGCAATTCGTATCAATGGGTCGGGTTCGTGATTTTTAAAACTACATCCCAAACATGATCTATGATCTGTCAGGTCAAAAAAACCTCGATCCTAATCAGACTTGACGGGTGAGCAACTTGTTACGACAAGACCCACACAACCTGTCACCAAATGTGCTTTCGGATTAATTGACACGACATGACTCACGGACCCACCAACCTATGGATCTACAAAAAAAAAATTTGTCCAAAAAAAGGACAAGAAAGAAGCAATGTTTGACTAGTGATGATCACAATCAAAATTTCCAAGTTTCAAGGGGAAAAAAAAAAGAGAAAGAAATAAAAAAACAAAAGAAAGAAATAGAAAAACAAAAAGAAAACAAATTAGCCAACAAAAATGAATTTACCAAACCAAAATGAAAAAGAATAGAGTTTAGGCATCATGAGCATGGGAAGAATGAAGACCAAAACCAAGATTTTTTGAATTTGGTGTTAATTTAATACAACAAAGAAATTAATAGAGAAAAGTGAAAATTTGCCCAACAATACAAAAACATTAATAAGAAAACCGAAACAAAGAGAAATAACTCATCAAATACAAAAAGTAATAGAGCACATACGGGTTGAAGTTGAGGAAAAAAAAAAAACCAAAAAAATACATTACCAACAGGGAAAAAAAATCCAAAAACAGTGAGAAATTACTCGACAAGGAACAATACAATAGAAAATAGGTGAATAGAAGTTAGAGGGAAAAAAATTTACCCAACAAAAATAACCAAAACACAAACCAACAAAAAAAAAATCCAAAAACATACGAAACAACACGAAAACAAACAGAAATTACTCAAAAAAAAAAAACATATTAACAATATATATATATATCAAAGAACTACAAAATCCAGCGGGGAACACTGCAAATTGCCGCACCTTCTAATGGGTCGGGCATCAAATATTTCTTTCTTTTTTTTTTTTTTTTTTTTTTGGTTTGTTTGTTTGTTTAGGACTTTAGTCAGGTGGAGGAATTTGACGAGGGAATGTAGAAATGAATCTTTTCTCTTTCTGTTTCTCTCCCTCATCACTATGACACTGTTGGGTGAGGAGATGATTCGCTTCAGATAGGAGTGGCAGAGGTGAGCGAAGAGAGTGGAGAAAGCTCCGGAGACGGGACTCTATCTTGCGAAGCTTTGGCTGTGGCAGCCAGGCCGTGTCAGATCGGAATGTCCAGGGTCGATTGGTTGAGGCGAGGTTGTAAGAGTGATGAGGGACTGAGGGAGTGACCGCTAGAGTTAAGGACTTAGAGTGAGGGAAAGTTGAGTTAGGGTTTTCCGGGGTAACTTGGGTAGGCCAAGATAGAAATGGGGCCGGGCTAGGATTTTTTTTGTTTTTCTAGGTCAAGTTCGAGTTATGCAAATTAATTTCAGGTTAGCGGTTAAATTAATAAATTTAAGATCCGTTTCGAGTTGACATAAATTAGACATGAATTCGGAATGATTTATTGTGGGTTGATTTGTGATCAATGAGTTGGCCTAAATTTAATCTATTTTTTAATCGTGTTAAACGAGTTTGACTCAAAATCAACTCGCGTCTTTTTTTCTTAATCTTAACCCGTATTTTTTTGTGTCGAGTCTAAGTTATATTATCGTATCACGACTTAAATTGCCAGCTCTAAGTATAAATGGACCATTTTTGGTCACAGAGTCTTTTAGATGATGAAACGCCATTAATAGAAAAATAAAAAAAAAAGTTTACATATATATTTTCTGTAGTTTATGAGACGAACTGCATGTCGTTTGTGCTCCAGAACTTAAGTCTAACGTCTTAAAGGACGGGCCAAATTAAACGACATGTTGTTTTCAAAATGGAAGTCCTTTTTACGTATTTGATAGAGGGCAAAAGATTGGCTTTTTAAGAACCAAACTACATGCAGTTCGTATCTAGGAAGCTTAAGGCCTCAAGTTAGGTTGAAATTTGTTGTCCTTTCTTTTCTTTTGAATTGTAAAGCTGTAGTTTATTATCAAACAAGGGATATGGGATTTGGATTTATGTTGTTAGATAAGGAGACACATCCTTGCTTGTTAAAAATAAATTAATGAATAAGTAAGAAACTTCCAGCAAAACAATAATAATGATGATGATGATGATGATGATGAGAAGAAAAAGAGATGTCCGGATAAACAGTTTGCTGTTGTTTTATAAATACAAAACATATCGTATACATGTGATATGTAGGAATTTAATAGTGTTGAGATGAAAATGACACCTCGTTTCTTTTAAATTTTTCCTTCTTATAAAGGACATAACCAAATGTCGTTTCAATTTAAAACTTTCGCCCATGCGCATGCAAATGTCGTATAAATGATCTCTTTTATTTTCAACTTCTAAATATATGGCAACTGGCAAGTATAAAATGACATTTGCCGTGATTAGCTACCAGCCTTTGTCAAATGAATGACTATAATCATATAGTTACAATTTATTCCATTTTAGACTCGGTAAAGCTTCTATTATTATAGTATTTTGAATCAAAGTTATTCTCTCAGCTAAATATATTATGCTTTCTGTACTTTATCTGTTAATTTTAAAAAATAATGCTATGTGAACATCGCTGTTCTGTCCGGTTTTCATGACATGATTTGAGAAAGTGGTATTAATATTCCAACAAGGTATAATTAAGATCACCACATTTGCATGTCATTGGCAAGTACAGAATAAGATATAGCTCCTCCAACTTTCGTATTGAATTTTGGGCATGAAAAATCGGTGATTGGAGTATGGAATCCATCAAAGTGGCTTTCCCCTACAAAACTCCACTAAAGGATAAAAAAAAAAAAAAGGAAAAAAAGGGAATAAATGAAATAATATTTAAAAAAAGAACAAGCTTTAACAAGAACTTCAACTTTCAAAAACATGTAAAACAAGATCCGTGTCATCATTATGTGGACATTTAAAGTAAAAGAACACTTTTACTTAAGAAATTCAGCCGGATGCCTATCCTCATGCGTGTCATGTCATAAAAATGGGTTGTGGATTAATCTTAACTCTAATACCATGTTAAATGAATTTATACAAAACTCATTTTTAATTACTAGCTTAAAGAAAGATGATGCTCAACTCACAAATAAATATTATAACAGTTTTTTTTTTTTTTTGCTAAAATAACAACCTAATGACTCAAAAATAAATATTACAACAACTTAATAATTTTTCTTTGCTAAGATAATAACCTAATAATTTGATGACAGGGAACAAATTGAACTTATAATATCTCAGTTCACTAGTATTTTGGATCGTCCGTGGTGTTGTGGCTATCCTTCAGTGAAACGACATCATTTGAAGATATTATTCTAGATGAATTAAGTGCTACTTGGGGATAAGTAGTGAGATGGAAAAACCCATTAAGCTTTTTGCTTCTTACTATTTGCCCATGTATTGAATGTGAAGAATAACAATGGTGGGCTTCAAAGTCTCACGTTGCACAAAGCTACCAACTTAGAGAGAGCGCGAGAGAGAGAGAGAGAGGTGTTCATGAATAAAACCTTTCCTTACAGCTGACCACTGACCAGTCAAAAAGAAAAAAAAAAGAAAAAAAGAGAGAGAGAAACACATGTCCCACAAGTGGATTGCTGATTCGTTTTATTCCTTTACATCTTCATCTTTTAGCAATTTTTTTGACTGATCATCCTCAAATTGAAACCATCAAAACCTCAAATAACACCATTTTTGAGATTTAAATCTCCTCCATATAGTTACAATTTGAACATATATATAAACACATATATGTATGTAACAACTAGAAACTCATGAAAAATCACTATTATATGTAATTTCTCGAATATAAGTTACACCAAAGTCTAAGAAGAAGGAGAATCAAATTTGTAATGTTTATCTACTGCAACTAAAACATCCCATGTGCAACTAAGTCCCTTGGGAATGATTACAAGATCTCCTGCTCCAAATTCCACAAACTTCGAAGATGAAGAGCCTTTTGGGTACACCTTAACCTTGCCTTTTAACAAATAACATGTCTCCGAAGCATCAAATTTTAGTGTGTACTTCCCCGGCGGGCATCCCCATCTATTATTAAACCAAAAAAAAAAAATTCATATACGTCTATAAACATATATATTTCTACATAATTAGAGAAAATAGAAACAAAATTAAAGTATATTATTTATTTTTTTGGGGTGTGTAGTAATACTCACTTTGGCCATGAGTTAATACCCAGTTCTGATAAGCGTGAACTGGAGGGATTGCTTTCAACTATGATGTTTAGATTAGGAGATGAGTCAGCTGATTGCGATGTGGAAGCCATGAGAGAGAGAGAGAGAGAGAGAGAGAGAGAGAGAGACTGAAGAAGGATTAGGATCAGATGAGGAAGAAGATATTGAAAGAGACGAGGGCAGAGAGAGAAGAGTTATAAGGCGGTAGTTGGCCTACTTCTGTGTAATATATAATGAGAGATAGAGAGCCTTTAGTTGGGGACCGGAGAGAAGGAATCTTTCCATGAAAAGGGCCAAAATATGTACTTAAGCAAAGGCATGAAGGGTGAACCTATTAAATTCTTTCTATATATACATAAAATTTTGTGTCCAATACCAAATGATATCTGTGACACACTGACGTGAATGTAAACTTCAGTTATTAAGAATGTAAATCATCTATAAGAAAATATAAATATAAGGAATTCACATTTATATAGTGTTTTTCAACATCCCTATATTGACATTTCTTCTTATATATATTTGTATTTTTAGTAATTAAAATTCATATTTACAACAATTTCATATATTATTTGATACCGCATATAAGACCATATACAAATGTAGTACACATCTCTCTCACTCTACAAATTAAAGAAGAGCTTTATATTGCATGCGCTCTTTTTTTTTTTCTTTTTAAGTAGTTACAATCGTCGAAGAATTTTATAATAAGATACGAAAAAATTATAATATTAACAAGATATGATTTTAAGTCATGAAATGTATTAGAAGAATCATATGTGATTGAAATAATATGATAATCTAAACAAAATTAACATTGATAGTGTAGAATATTGATTATTAATTAATGTTGTATTTTAGATTTGACTCATACATCTTTTAAAGAAAAAAAGGAGGGAAAGGAATTGAACTCTATATCTTTTGTGGGTTAGATGTATAATTACTATTAAGTTATATATGTAATCATGATTAATGTGCTTTTTTTATTTCTATGTCTTTTATATTCTTTTAATAAAATCATAATATGTCAAAAAAAAATCTTTATAATTAAAATATCATATAATATTAATTAAAAAATGTATTAATTAAGCACATGATATTATATTATTAGAGGAACCTTGTCACATAATTCTCCCAACGTTTATAACTCCTTCTGGATCTCTCCAATAAATGTTGAATTAAAAGAAAGAGATTTATAGATAAATAGGCTTTGTTTGATAAGTTTTTAAACAAATGAGGTAGGTTTTTAAAAATTAATTAAAAAGTCATTTTTGTTATAATGATTAATTAATTTTCTTAAATATTTAATTAGTGACGATACTGTAATGTAAATTATCGATTTTTTAATCAGTCATAGATCGATCAAATTTGAAAAAAAAAAATGATAAACAATCATTTTATTAAAAAAAATTTAGTTATCTATTAAGTTGGGGCGATCAAAATTAGCCTACGGTCTAATTTTCCTAAAATGAAAAAAATGAAACTCACTAAAAACAGAGATTATTTTATGGTCTTCATATTCTATGTATTCCTTTGTTTAATTCTCTTCTGTGGTTGGGATGCATTTTTGCTGACAATCACGTGGGTCAAAGAGTTGACTTGGGGTGACTTGGCAAATTTTAAGTGGCATTTTGTTGTTGTCGCGAGAATGTTTGACTGGGAAGTCCATCTGGATGGCTTTTTTATTTTTTTGGCCACATGCACAAAATGCACCGAATTGGATGTCCTCGTCAGCACACCATGTATGGGTTAATTTGTATTGGTTCTTAATATATCAGTACCGTATGTATAAGAAAATTCTATGTTCTCATTATATCATTTTGATGGGTTCGGTTCATGTCACAAGCAATTGTTTGTCGTTTTTAGCATGATATATATTGTAATTACACAGAGATCAGTATTGATATACATACGTAATAGTACGAGGGCACGTTTTCTTAACCAAAAACACCTTTTATTTTTTTTCCCTTCCGATTTTTCTTTGGTAAGAATTTCATATCAATATACTGTTGAAGAAAGTAAGACGAGACACTAATAATTGGATATAAGGAAACAATTAAACAAGACATGAAATTAGTGGTTTTAAGGTGTGAATTTTCCCTGTTATGTGATTTAATGGGAAAATTCTTTAAGAAACAATAAACAAAAAATTTAGTAAGTACAAATATTATTAAATTTTTTTTTATAAGACTGCGTACATGTAAAAGTATAAAGTGTATCTCAAAAAACACTCTTTCGTCATCTCACATATAAGAGGTATACTTTTGTAACATCCACTCACTTATTTAAACATATACCCAAATAACACCGCTGCATGACTTGTATTTCTATTTAAAGCCACTTTGCTTGCTTTAGTCTTTGCGATGTGTCAACAAAAAGAAATGCAATTTTTTTTATTAGATATTCATCATTGTGAAAAATAAATAAATTAGTATTATAATAATAAAAAAAAAAGCTTGAATGATATTTATATTTCCAAGCATAGAATATGAAATACTTAATTTAAATAATTTTTTTTAAATAACTAATATAGTCCTATATTATATTATATATATTTTTAAACATTATATAAGGATGAATCACCATTCTTATTGTTTAGTTACATTCGATTTGTTTATTGTTTGTTTTGATGAGTTGTTAGAATATATAAATATATATAACGTAGATTATTTTTTTCAAAACAAAAGTAATAATCATTGTAAACTTTTCAAAATAATACTTCGATTTTTTAAAAGAAAGTTATGAAATTTCTAATGGTGGGAAAAATATATAAATCCTCTCTCCAATGTATAGAAGAGAGTGAATTGACGACATTAATAAATTCGAATCAATTTATAAATTACATTATTATAAACCATCTATCTATATATTTAATTTCATTTTTTCTCTTTTCGATTATAGTATGTAAATAATTATTTTCTTTTTCGTGTATTTTGAATACCAAAGTGCATTTTATACTTTCTTTCGTCAAAAGATTTTTTTATTCATGAAAATTGACTGATATATTGACTATTCTTTCAAACTGTCGTATTGTTTTTAAAAAAAAAAAAGATTCCATTTACACACCAAATACATAAAATAATCTCGGAATTGAAAAAGGTCCAAGTTAGAACTTCAGTGTATTTTTCATTTATATATCTTAAAAGCCTATATTTCAAGATAAAAATTTTTGTGTCTTTCACTATCTTATTAGCGAGACTTAATAATACATTCTATTCTAGTGAGAATTTTGTCGAAACGACTCTAAGATTGGCATATGTTTATTATTATTATTTTATCGTTTGTTTGAAAATTTAACATTCTAGTATTTGTCTAATTGAAGGTTTAAAACAAAAATGTTAATATAATTGGGGAAATTATTTACAGACACCATTTCCACGAATCACTCAAAATCTCATCAACCGACTAACGAAAGTAAAAGAATCCCAATACCAGAGATCCCTGGCAGCATGCATGTGGGCACGCGTACAATATTTAACTTTTCTTATTTGATGAACTTCCAAAGACTTTTACAGACGAATTATAAGGCTATAAAAGAGCAACCTTCTACTATTATGATTAGTAGCTACAACGAGAACAAAGCAACTTACATTAATACCAATTCAAAATTGAAAATACCGCAATTTCCACGCCTGTTTTTGAAATGCTTTTACTGGTCTCACGTTCTTGCTTTTCGTCTTTCAACAAAAACAGCCAGCAGAAACAAAAGTGGAAATGGCATATTGACGAATTCTATCATAATTACAAATTCAAAGAATTTGACAATAGAGATTAAGAACAGAATTAATTATACATCTTCCAAACGATATGGACAACGACAATGAATATAATATAAGATCACGGGCATTGCGGATTGTTCCCTGGCCCACCATAGTAGAAATATGTGCCCCATTCATTGTTGTAGAAGCTCTTAATGTTGTAGCAATTGGTGTTCTCGGCTAAGGTTGAGATGCCATGGACCGAGCTGAGGCTATTGTCCGAGTCCACAATCTCTAGGTTCCTGAAGTAGCTCGCTTTCCCGAACCCGTCTTCAGCGAAATGGCCCGAGCCCATCTGCGTGGCGGTGTGCTTGCCACTCGGCCGCGTGTTCACCACCTCGCCGCCCCACTCCACCATGTTGGCATGGTCCGCTAAGTGGGTGAACAGCTCAGCTGGCCAGTATCCTACTAGGGTATTGTCTCCAAATCCCATCCACCAGTTTCCAAGCCTTGGATCCTATTTACGCATTAACAATAAAACAAATAAATAATAATAATTAGACTGGTCCATGCAAAAATTTAACATTTGGATCTACAATGAGAACAATTTTAGGCTAGTAGACTTATTTTGTGTATATATATATATATATATACCTTCCAAATCAGAATGGTTACATCATATTGGTTGCCAGAATATGATGATACTGGAGATATGGCAGCTCCAATAGCAATTCTGCTATTAGTTTGCACAAATCCCGCACACAGGAGATTGTAGCACCCAGTCGCTTGATAGGAATCAGTCTGTTTGACGAAAGAAATTACAAATCAATGAATATGAAGTATATACACTTCTTGTGAAACTTACAAATATTGCTAAACACAAACACATGAATACATATATACGATTAATACCTCAATTTTTTTTAATATTGGTTTTTAGCAAAATGTTTTTGAAAAAAAAAAAATCATTTCCAAGCAAGCCCAAAAACAGTAGAAAAATCATTATTTTATTCCAATTTAATACAATTTTATTTTTCATGTACCACGATGATTGATATATATTTTCTACGATTATAAGATGAATTATTATCTTCTTTCTTTTTTCAGATTGTTTGGTTAGTCATGTTTTTAGTTATATTTTAAGAACTCATGATTTAAGTTTATTTGGGGTTTTTTTTTTTGGATTATAAACATCTCGTGTTAGAATCATTTTTTCATAATTGATTATATCTTTCGAATTTCATATATCTCTAAGAGGGGGGAAAAATACATTTTAATATGGTAGCCCATGCAACAAGAGTTCCCAGCCTCTCTAATTCCCATGTCTCGGTGTAAGTTAGCATATAAATGCTTGAGCCCTATAATATAAAACTGACTTTTAGATCATCTACTTTACTTGTTATTAAATTTTAGGAGTCAAAGCCTGGAAATGCATTAAGTTTGTTTCCCAAGCAACTTCATTTCCAAGGATGTCCTTCGTCTGGAGGCTACTTGCATCTATTTAATCACACGTACATAGACTTCAATGTGCATTAATCATTTGGACAAATTATTGCCTTTTTCTTTTGGAGCAAGAAAAACTTATTAATGTATTGAGGACTAAGGGAAGGACATAATTTAAGAGAGCACCTTTATAATGAGTGTTTGATGGCCCTTTCATTATTATTATAACATACAAGGTTGATACAGTCGATCAATAACACAATCATATTCACTACATGATTCCAGGTACAGCCACTTATGACTTATATGGGAATGTATTGAAATCTATATAGTGATAAATATTAAAATAATAAAAATTGAGAGTTAAAATTAAAGAAAATGATTAAAAATAATTATAACAATTGATGAAAAATAAATTAAAATTTATCCATTCAAATAAACCCCTAGTCAATCATATATTCACAACAAGCTCTGCTATTATATATATATATATGTATATATGCATTTATATATTCATGCCCTTCACATTCAATTTATATTTTTAATTTTATTTTTTGTTTAATAATAAAAGGTCTATATAGTAATGAGATTATATGAATACAAAAACTCATTTTTAACTTTCAAATTACTTCTTGGTCAAACAAAAGAAAATTAGCTTCAAAATTAAAGACTTAAGAGCCAATTAACTTATTCGTACCAACCTAGATGATTAACCGCTAGATGTAATTGACTATCACCTCCACAAAAGGAGTGAATCGTGGTGGTTTGACCACCATAAGCTTCCCACATGATATCTACAGGAGTGATTCCTTTCTAGTTCTAGTTACAAATTTCTAGTTGACTTTAGTAATTAGGATTAATTCGGTGCATTAAAATAAAATAAAATAAAATAAAAAGAAAGATAAAAAAAAAAAATGGGATAGTTTAGTCGAAGATGATGAAAGGAAAGAAAGATCTGACCGTCCAGTAGGTGAACAATCTTGGCCTGCTGTCACCATAAAGCTCCGGACTGACCTGACTAGTAGAATAATCAAAGCTTAAGAAGATTCTACAATTATAATAAAAATCTAATTATTTTTTTTAACTATAAATTATTATAAAAATTCAAAGAATATACGTGCATGTGCGTGTGTGTGCGTTTTTTTTTTTTTTTTCTCCTACTTGGAACACTGCAAATTTTGAAGTTCTATTGTGTTAAAATAATTAAATAAATTAATAAAAGTATATATATATTTTTTAGACTTCGAAGTGATTAAATGGATAAAATAAAAGGAAAAGTTACTAAAGAAAAGGGGGTGTTGGATTGTGTGCGGCGTGGGACAGGAAATGGAAGGAGTACCTGCCATCCTGCTTCGATGCTGTTGAGATCTGAGCCGTCGAATGAGCCCGAAAGAATCCAAATCTGTGAGAGACTGAACTCGTTGACCACTTGAATCGATGGGTCCCACACGTTTATTGTCGCCTTCGCCCCGAACACCTCTTGCGATGTTCCGGTGTACGCGATCGCATGCTGTTAAACGTCCAAAAACACAAACAAATTGTCAAGTTGTGTCGTACGTGCAGCTTTATTCAAGCAAATAAAAAAAAGTTAAAAAAAAAATAAACCTTGAAAAATTCCTTAAAATAAAATTATAACAGAAACAAAACCATGGGAAGAAATTAACTCTAAATTTTATATCATTCTCAAAAAAAAAACAAAAAAAAAAGGATTATATGTAATTAGTGGCTTGTATTATATTTCAATTGCTTACCGACTTTTTGGGGTCGATTTAATACGATCGGTGCCAAATCTCTCTTGATTAATGGAAAATTAATGATAAGATTTCAAAAGGAGGATTTTTGATGGCTTACAACATTATCTCTAGAGAAGCTTAAATGAAACCTTATACAGAAAAAAGACCAATTAGAGTAACAAGAACAAGACATTATTATTACTATTTTGCTTGAAGAAGAAGGTAGAGTAATTAATGATATCCACTACATGTCCTCTTAGTGCAAATTTGCTTTTAAAATCACCCTTTCTCCTTCCTTAATAATTGGTCATGTAAATAATGTCTTTTAACTCAAAAATTAAAACCTCTTCCCAAATCAGTAACACTTCCTTTCTAAAACCCTTGTAAGCCATTCTTAATGATGTTGACAATGATAATTACATGTCATGATGATCATAAACATTCACTAAAAATAACAGGACGAAGAGAAAAGTAATATTAAAAACATGATTTCAGTATGGTCTGATGATAATTTTAGGATAAAAAAGGAAGAAGAATAGCTGTAAGAAGTACCTCATGGCCATTGCCGCTAACAACATCAGGAGCATCGGAACGACGATGAAGGTCAAACTTGCGTTGCTTCTTTCCAAAGTCAAACAAAGACTTTGCTCTCAACACATCGTGGACTGTGCTGCGACGAATGGGGACTGTTCCTTTGGGACACCTCGTCCCATTTGTGTGCCACATTTGCCATGCACCTTTCATGTTCACCTTCGCCGCCTCATCTTCATTCTTGTTGGAGTTCCTGTTCATCTCATCATTTTCCTTCAATATTGCCTGCTTTTTTGCCATTTTAGGCATCTCTGGTGGCTTTTTCTGTGATTGGAAAGTTTATACACAAATTAGAACCCCAGCGTCATGAATAAATACAGATAATAATAATAATAATAATAATAACAATAATTTATAGGGAGAGATATACATGATCATATATATATATATAGGGATCGTGTCTACAGGTATATATATGTTAGAAAATTTGTTTGTTTTAAACACCCTTTTGAACACGAATCTTAAAAAGTTAATATAGGCAAACTTTCAAAAAAAAAAAGTGCTGTAAAAATTAGATTTTAGGTAAATTTGTGGTGTATATATCAGTAACCTGTATCTTGTGATTCTTCAAAAGAGGGTGATCCAAAGCTGGTTGTTTTCTTTTGTGAACACAATCAATGATGTCTCCATCTGGGCTCTGCCAACATGATGATCATCACCGCATGAAAATGGGTTAATATATAATGAAAAACTAAACACACGAAGAATTTGGAGGAAAAAAAAAACAGTCAAAGTATTAATATTAATAATGCTTACTTGTATGGTCATGACAGCAGGCTTGTTAATTTTGTCCAAGTGGCTTTGAATCCTTTCTAGTCTCAAGCTACTAACTTGCCCGTACTTGGTGTAGTTTAGTCCAGAGACGATTTTAAACCTTTCAACAAAGATTATGGAGCCATAAAAGAAGGCCAGGACAAGAGGAAGAAGAGCTTCTGAGAACCCTCTCTTCCTTCCAACAATACCCATATCTCATTCAGTGCCAAGAAAGCAAAATCTCCCCACCTCCCAAAAAAAAAAAAAAAAAAAAAAAACCAACCCTAATGACTAAATATCACACCCCATTACTAGTTAAAATAGAACAAAGAGAAAAAGCAAACTGTGACATTTTTTTTTTTTACCCTTTGATATAAGTAGCACCAAACACCAATACAAACAACAAAAAGAGACGAGGAAAAGGACTTTAAACAAGGGAACTCTTTGAAGAAGTTGTTTCTTTCTCTCTCTTTCTTAAATTTTCTCTCTCTATCTTAATGGCGGGGAAGGAAAAGTGGGTGGAGAGTAATTAAAACTGCACCCCTGCACAGTTTTCTCTTATTTTGGCTATCTCATAGATATGTAGATCAGCTTCAGCAGCATCAAAGATCATCATTGCCTTGCATTGGTTTCATAATATGATCAAATAGGGAGTTGATAATGAAGCTGAAGATCTCTCCTTTTTTTTTTTTTTTCCTTTTGATTCTCTGTTTTCTTTTTTGGAGTTGCCCAGCTTTGACAAGGCAAGGGAATTAAAGAAGAGTGAGAACAAAGGTCTTGGCTTCAAAGCATTATAAAAACCAAGACCTACCCAACTGAAACAAAACCCCCCTTTTATTGCACTCCTCTTCAATGTTCATATCTGCCCACTATACATAAACTTTCCCATTATTTTATTATGGGAAATATTATTTAAAAATATATTAGTATATATTTTCTCTCTCTATCTCCAGACCGCACACCTTCTTCTTGCTTGCTAATTTTATTTTTCTTTACTTCACAGTCTCATAATTCTTTACATACCCCGTTTTATTTTTTATTTTTTTCTAAATCTCAAATAAGTAGTACTCAATTGCCATGCTTTCTATCTTGTGGTACCGCCACGTGGCATGACTCCAACTTTTTTCAACCTAAATTAGTGTGGGTGTATCTGAATGTGATATGTCACCGTCTTTCGTCGATATATATTTTCACATTTACTTCACGTACAAGTTGATAACATATATACATATATACATATATATATGTATATGTATATGTATATATCTTTACAATCAATTAGTGTATTTATAACAACAGAAGAAAGTCACATTAAGTTTGAAAAATCCAAGATTTTTTTGTTTCCTTTTCTTTTAATTTAAATTAAAAGGGCCGCTAGGATTTAAAAAAAAACTAAAGCGATACTGTACATTTGATGCAAAGACATATTAGGAAGAAATCACGAGGCAACTAGGAATCGTATTTTTTGACTTGAAATTTTGAGTATTTAATATTAAGAAAGTTAATATTTTATATTTAAAAAAGTTTTAATTTTATAAATAATTATCTTTATTAAAACTTTGTGTTTATTATAATTTAGAATGTTTCTTAATTTTAGAAGATTTATTAATATTAAGTAACTTATCTGATTTTATACATTATAAATTTGTATTTATATAGGAGCTTATGTATAGTGCTTCTCACTGGTAACTTTTTCTTTTATTTCTAGTTTCGTGCACATATGGACACATTTACTTTAAAAATCTTTATATTCGCTTCTCTTCTTTTTCTTTATATTTTTTTATTTGATTTATTTTCTCATTTAATTTTATATTTACTTTATTAGGCATTTTAGTATTAGCATCTTATAATAACATCCTAATCTAAGTTTCTAATGTAATTTGAGTTTAAATAAAATTAGAAAATTGCGTGAATTGAATCGAAATAAGTTTTTGGAAGCTTAAAATGATTTAAACTAAAGAAGTTTGAAAATTAATTGGAGTTCAAATTATTGAAGATAAAAACAAAATCCTTATTGAATTATGATTAACAAAAGTGCCACTATGATTTTAGGATAAACATTCAATTAATATTCTTATTGGATTATGTTTCCTATTGAAATAAAGATTGTATATACTATACAAAGAAGTAAGGGCTAAACATTGAAGGTGAACTTTACATAGGATGAATTTTGTGCTTATAAGAAGAAAAAGCAGCCCCTAAGCTTTAAGTAATTAAATTTGACTTTTGAGTTTTCTGTATTTTTCAGAGAGAAATATCTAGTTTTTGAATTTTTATTTATGAGTTCTTTAGGAGAAGAAACTAAGATCTCCAAGAGAAGACATTTTGTTTTATCATTCTTTAGGAGAAAATTTTGGAGTCTTTAGGAGAAGACATTTATAGTTGGAGTTCAACATAGAAGCCGAGGAGATCTTGCTGAATAGATTTATTAACTTGATGTAAGACGATTAGTGACAACAATAAGAGAGAGTATTTAAGTTGTATAAGACCTAGTATTTTATAACTATTTGAGAGTTAGTAGAGTATTTAATAGCTGGGCGTAACCTCAAATAGTAAGTGGAATCGAACCTCGTTAAATTGCATGTGTTCATTATTTATTTATACTTTTGATAATTTAATTGATTTGGTACTTATTTAAATTCGGTAAATATCTAAAAACAAATATAACATACTCATTTTCTTTTTAAAACTTTTGGTATTCTTGATAAATAAAAAAATTCCATATCAATTTCTGATATTCAGTAGAAGTTAACTGATTATTTTTTTCTCTTTATTTTGATTGTTTTTATTATTCTATTATATGTTTCGACTGCATTAGTGTTACTCTATATTAAGTTTGGGAAAATGAGGCCTAGTAGATTGAGTTTCTGAGGCATTGATTTTGTTAATGCCGGAAAACAAAGCAAGGATAGAGACCCTATATATATATATATATTAAATTCTAGGATTGATATATTTATATGTGATGAGTAAATTAACTGTATTGAAAGTTGGTAATTAAAATAATAATGAGTTAAGGGACACTTTGAGGATGATGAAAACCAATAATGGGAAATAGTATTCCTTTATTGAAATTTCAACATATTGGGGAGGCTAGATTCTATGATGCTTAGTTGTTATTTGAGAATTGTGGGCATTGGGTCGCAAGCAATCCCTTGATCTAAGCCGGAAATGCACTCTTCTCCATGTGGAATATGTACATTTTACATTAAAATATTGCTAGTAAAAATGCAACAAAAATAAAATAAAATAATTCTTCGCAAAATAAAATAATGGTTCAAGAAAATGGAGATAATAAATAGGGGTTAAATTTGTTGTTGTTTAAAAGCTTCTAATCTCGGATCTCGAATGCTTCCTTGATCATTAATATTAGAAAAACTACGTTGTCAGCCTCTTAACTCCTCTAAACCAAAGTTGGGATTGACTCAAAACGAATATTCAAAATGACTCTTATATCCCTTACGATAATTTCATGATATTTTCTTTTCAACATCTCGCATCATTTCAATTTTCAAAGAAAGCAGTCTTCATGTAGACGTCTATATATTCTACTAATTCCTATATATATATTCCACGTCCAAAATTAGTTTTCCAGACGCATCCACATGTATTTTTTTAAAAAAATTGAATAACATGTATGGAAGCATTTATTATCAAATATTAACTATTCAAACCCTTCATAAGAAATGAATTTGTTCTGTCGTTTACGGGACAATACTTATAAGGGAGATATCTGGCTACTTTTAAGATTCCAAATCCTAGGAATAATATTGCTAGCATTACTTGAGGACGACCGACAGAGAAGGTAGTGCATAAGTTTAGTAAAAAGATATATAAAGGAGAACTTAATAATTGCATGGATAAAGCAAACCATAATTTAAATAAACAAAATATTCTAATATGACATTGACAATCCTGAATCCGTATTATAATTCAATCCCATAGCTTACTTTGATTAAATACTTCGTCTTAGGAATCAAACTGATCAATTTAGCCTCTATTTCTACCATTAAATGAAACCTAAAAAGAAGCCTCTTTTCATTTAATACAACCCCATTATTAGTTGGATTAAGTGCAGCGTGGAATGGTTCCTTTTTTTTTTTTGGGTAAAGTATTATTCTTTTCTTGTCCAACCTTTTATGCAATTCAATACAGACAAACCTAGACCATAAATTCAATAAGCCTGTTGATTTTTGGCCACCCACCGCAATTGTAGATTGGTTTTTTTTTTTTTTTTTTTTGGCTCATAATGTGCTTCGACAGCCTTTTGATGTCAAATGGTTCATCGATACTGCATGTCTTCTGGTAGGGGCATTTTGGGCATTGCACGTTGTACATGCTTTTAAGGCAAGAAGCTGGCATGAATAAAGACTTTGGCCGTAATGTTTATTATTGCGTCACCTAACTATGCAAGTGTTGGGCAAGATTGCCAAATTGACCTTCACGGCTTCACATTCATACTCTCTCCATTTCACTTTCCATAACAGGCATGGCTTTGCCTTCACTCGATGCCTGAGGAACTTTTACGGCCAAGGGAAGACAAAAACCATGAGTTTCACAGTTGGCTGAGCCTTTTCAGCTAAGCAGAAGACAGCACCAACCACTTCACATAACTCCCTACAAATTATCTATATATATATATATATTTTTCCCCCTATTTTGCATGTGAAGGTTGTCATTTCAACGACACACTATGCAAGTTTGTACATTCTACACATGTACGTACGTACATAGTAAAGATATAGTTGTATGTATTAGTTTGATGTGGGTTGTGGGGGGTCTCGGTCAGGGTCGGGATCATGATCGTGATCAAGTTGCGCTAAATCAAAGTTCAATTTCTATCCCTTCCGAGCTTTCATAAAATAGGCACCTCGTAATTTTTTTTTTCCAACCACATTAGAAAAAGGGAAAAACAAGCGACTCAAATGTAGGAAATGGATCAATTCTATTTTCCATATCTTGCTTCTCAATGAGCCTAAACCACTTTCAGAGGGGGAAGATAGGTTTTAAAAGAAAAACATGCAAAGAAACAAAGATGAATTGCCAATGGAAGAAATCATGCGACATGGTTAGCATTTGCACGATTTAATGAATAATATTTCGAAGTTACCAGAACCGTCAAACAATCCAAGTTTGAAAACTTATAGAAAGGGTTTATTTTTGTTTTTGAGAATAATTTTCCATTTTTAGAAATACATAATGAAAACAACCTCAAAATAACGTTTGTTTATTTAACGTTTTTAAAACTATATTGAAAACACTATTTTCAGCTATATTGTTTTTTTTTTAAACGAAAAAAAAGTTGTTTTTATTTTTTTTCTTTTCATTTTCTCCTTTCATCTCCTCTCTCTCTCCTTCCCTGTGCCACATCGATGACGACGATTATATCCAACGATGACCTCCATCTCTGACAAAAGACGATGACCACAAACTAATGACGACGATAACAACTTAACTCACGATGATAACCATCAACTTACAACATAAATCTTACCATTGTCACCATTTAAAATTCAGACCACCAATATCCAATATCTTTTACTGCTATCTTTCATTACAAAATTCACCACCAAAGCATTTTTTTTAATTATAATTAATAATTTATTTTTTGTTATTTTTTTAAATTAAAAATAAATATATTTTATAAAATACTCATGAAATGAATTTTTAAAAAATATAACCAAACAAAATTTTATTTTTATATTTTTCAAAAAATACATTCAGAAAACATAATCAAACATAGTTTTAAAAATGATCTCAACACAGTTTTCAAAGCATTCTCATTTTTTGTTTTTTTAAAAACAAAAAATATTTCAAAAACAATTCCAAACATTACCATAATTTATCTTATTTTTGGGATTTTATCTTACTTGTTATCCTAATTATACTATTAAATCATGATATATTAGATTATGCTATAATTTTAAAATCTCCTTGATAGTGTATTGTGCTATTTTGCCCTCACCCCCTGTATATTTATATGTATACATATATCAAATGCGCACATCATGAGCAGGATATAAACTATTTATTGTTGATGTTTTTGACAAAAAGTTCTTGTGGATCATTGATTATCAGCGTATAAAGGCTGTTATATCAGGTAACTGAAACAGGAATAAATTACAAGAAGCCATAAATAATTTCTATACATATCATCCTCAATATCATTGATTATTACGATTGATTTAAAAACACCCAAGCCCGAAAAATTGGGTATCACGCCTCTATTTTTCCTATCTGTTATATTTGTTTGTGTGACTGAACAACGGTCTTGCAAAAATTGGCCGCACAAAAATGTAAGTGGCTCAGTTGCAAAAAAAACCTATTTTTTCAACCGCTTGTCGAGTCATCTTCACTGTCTTCACTGTCGTCACTGCAATATCAAATTTGAAGAAAAAAAATTAGAGCACCAGCAAGGACAAACATTAATACACGCGCGCATACACACACACACACACACAAAGCAACTGATAACTTTCATTTCATGGGAATTATAAGGTCACTGCAGATTTGAGTATTGCATCCAGTCGATAAGAATGCAATATCATCATATAGGTTTGTCATTTTTAACTCTGCCAACCATGAGTTACTTGACGCTTGACGAAAGCATTGATCTGAAAAATCTACCTATGATCTGGAAACTTTGATATTCGCCTAGCATCCAACCCTGTGATGAATTTTTGGGCTGCTTGGACATTTTCCGTACCTACAGAAAATGAACCAAAATTCCGTAACAATTAACATTTTGATTTCAAGATTATATAAGTGTAGCAGCATAAAATGTTAGCGGTCCAACGACCATTCTAAATGGTCAAAGTGATGATGGGAAGCTCATGTAGTTTGGCCACGGAAAATCCTCTCAGCCTGCAAATGAAAGGCCGAAGGAGTAATATAGAGCATGATAGAAGAAATTACCCTTCGTCAGCTGGAAGATGTGCAGAGCACATCTTTCTGCTGCGAGTCTCACAGGAGTACTTCCGTCCTTCAAACACTCTCCAATTGCAGGACCCATCACATTGAGATGGCCTGCAACAACTGACGAATTTGCCTGCAATACAATTTGCAACAAATAAGAACCCTATTCCCCTGTATACTACAGTACAAATACATTGAAACCAAAGCTACATACTTTGGAGACTGCTTTAAGAGCAGATAATGCCCGTCTTCTGACTTCACTGGAATCATCATGCAAGGCTGATACAAGGCATGAAATAATATCCAAATGTGTGGAAGTTTTTGATGGATCACTCTGAACTAGATGAAGGAGAAGCCTTCCAAATGCCTTTGTTGAAGCATCACGAAGAGGGAACTGTTCGGGAAATTAAAATTTGTCAACAAATAGCAAAAGTAAAATCATGATTTAGGCCGTAATATCATGAAATGTGCCTAAATCTACATCATGATCAAATTACCTTTTCATCTTTCAAGGAAACTCTTAGATGGTTCAAGACAGATGGGAACACTGTATTAGTACAAATTGCAGATGGGTTGTGCCTGAGAATGGATGAGATTGTGAGCACTGAACCATGACTGGCAGACAAGCTAGGAGAGGACGTCAAATCTGAGAGTTCCTGTAGCAACTCAGTTAGTTGAGCGTCGTCCATGTGCTGCAGTATTATCAGAAAGAAAACCAGGTCAATAATAACTTAAACAATCAAATTACAAGAATCACAAGCACAGGAATTCAAAATTATATGAGAGAATTAATTTCACTAGATATTGTCTTTATTGTATTAAATATACACCGTGCTTCTTCCTCTCAACATTGAAA
The DNA here is from genome assembly GCA_035233585.1 of Antiaris toxicaria. Lineage (NCBI taxonomy): Eukaryota > Viridiplantae > Streptophyta > Magnoliopsida > Rosales > Moraceae > Antiaris > Antiaris toxicaria. The sequence continues at coordinate 4,469,073 of CP141153.1, read as the reverse complement.
TGCATATGCAAAAGCCAGTAAATATTAGCGTTTTATTTATAAAGTTCAAATTATTGAAAGTGGCCTATATACGTCAGTATAGTTACTCTTTCTCTGAAAGTGGCCTTTACGCATTATGTATGTTCATGCAATCAACCATGAGGATTCCAGAACCAGTCTTTTAAGAGCCATATGAAAGCATTAAAGGGATACAAGGGAAAAAAAACACACACACAAAAAACAAAAACAAAGCAAAACAAAAAACACACGAGTTCTAAATCAAAATTTCACATTTATGTATACATACAGGTATTTATATGTGTGTGTGTATATATATATATATAATTTCATAATTATTGAATTTGTATTGATATTTGCACGTTCAGACCCCCCTATTCAGACTTCATTATATGAATACAAGTATGTTGACATTGCACGCTAACAAACTTAAACAAATGTTTATAAATAAACACAGCATGTAAAATCCTATTACAAGTAAAAGTTGTCCTGCTTATTCTCTACAAAGAACTGTCAAAAAGATAAGAAACTATACAAATGTAACATTATACCTGCGATGTAATACCCAATATGCTTGCAGCAGATATTCGAACCTGATCATCGTCGTGATGAATTAAATCTTTCATATTAACATAGACACGAGTTCTAACAGCACTGCTGACACTCTTTCCGGCATGCTTTAGGACACCTTTTAAAGCAGACAAAATTGCCTCACGAACACCAGCATCTGACGCCTGAATGGCCGAACCAGCAACTTAAGTAAAGTTCAGGTTAAAATCAAAGTATATCAAGATGCAAATAAGAAATCACCTGCAAACTGGCTAGGAGGTCACCAACTAAAGGGTCAATCCTGGTACTGAGAGCACTAAGCTTCCCAAGTGCAAGGGCGGCACTTGAACGGACAGTCCTGCACTCAGCAATTGTTTTGATTGGTCTTAACTAATGTACCACGACAATATTTACTTTATCCAAAAATTGCATATATGAGTTCCACACTGTTCCGCATTGTGAATAAGTAACTATTATTTAGAGACAAATGGAGAGTTAAGAAGAATACGAGCAACATAAAATGTTAAACAAATTTCATCCAAACCTAACCTTGTGCTATCCTGTAGGCATTTAACAAATGTCGTTTGCAGCTGAGGAAGAAAAGGTTTCAGGGCCATCCCACCCTTCCTTATCACGATGGTTAAAGTAGACAGAATGGCACTCTTCACCTGCCAAGGGAACCGATCGCCAATTATCCGAATTAGAGGCCTGTTGTCAAAAAAAAAAAAAAAAAAAAAAAAGCCAAAATCAGAATCAGAAACATTGCATATGTGTAGTCAGAATAAGCATTAGAAAGTCTCTCATGTAAGAGGTAGCACCGCAATCTACCAGATCCCTACACCAAGAGAAGAAAACAACCTTGGGTCATGAAAAAAGTATATTATTACCCTTTTATTAAGGAATATTTTGACCACTAGCAATTTATGTGCTTCTTCTGTCTACATTTATGATAAATAGACACACACATGCGGACATATCCAACGAGTCATTTTCCCCAACCAATAAAAAGTCTGATCTGATCACCTTTTAATAGAGTAAAAAACAAATTTAACAAAAATGATATTTTCCAAGTTTACTGGGCGCTGTAAAGGTTCTGGTGTGGTGTAACATGTACCAAAAAGGACGGTCCAAACAATCGTGTTATTAAACTAGTAAAGAAGGAGAAATTAGAAACCCAATGGACTTCTATAAGTTTTAGTGTTCTGGGAGCAAGAATGGTTTTGTAAGTCACCACTTAAAGATGATACTTGAGAATTATGCATATAAACTACAATGTACAAAATTCAGTGGAACATACCCCGTAATTGGGATTACAAACTCTTTTAACGCTTGTTCACTAGTCACTTCAATCAGTTCTCCAAGACCAAGTGCTGCCTGCTCTCTTAGTTCAGCAGATCCACTTATTAGACCCTGTAAGGGAAAAAGCCAAAATCAGATCTAACTACACAGGCACTGGACAGATATATAACAGAGGCATTGCAATAAAGAATCAGACCAATATCTACCCTGATTCAAGGACATGCTACCCAGAAGGCAGAAAAATGGAAGAAAGAATAATGCTACTGAACAATGTTCACAACTACGATCTTTCTAGTCAAATGTCACCAAGGACGGAAAGAAGATAAGCTGGTACAGTCACAGAAAACTGTAAAAATAATTATTGCATATGATTCAAGACAAAATGGTCAAAAAAGTGAGGGAATACTTGAAGAAATATAGGAAGCAATGGCTGAAGTGCTTTCGGTAGACAAAATCCTGGTATGAGAACTGGTCCTCCCTGTACGTTTGTAAACATGTTGATTGAGATTTGATTACTTTCACAAAAACGCAACTAAAATAAGCATCAGTGTATGATTTTGAACCAACACGTTTCAGGTAGATTATAATTCAACTACTCTCCCACCTTCTTTTTCCTCCGCTCTTTATCTCTGGATGTAGACACAGAATCACGCACTAGTTTGATATATGTTGGAAGTACCTCCTTGGGAACAGAGCTTATGACCCTTGACAAAGCTTCCCAAGCGACCTGTTGTATAGAAAATATTTACCATGATAAAGGCAATTACAATAGAAACAAAAATTAACTTCACGTTATTAATGGAACATACCACAACAGTAGCTGAATCTGAATCACTAAGCAAGACAATCAGGGTAGATATCATGTTTGGAGCCTCATCAACCAAATATAGTTTGCTATTCTTGAAGAAATATCCTATGAGATAAGCCGAACTTCTTCTTATTGAAGCCTGAAACAAAAGGTAATAAAGAAATTGAGAGAGATGAATTAAGAGATAAACTGAGCGTGTTTCTTAAATCAGGAAAAGAAAAGTTGAGGGTCAGATCAAAATCCCAGAATCATTTCCTTGATTAGTCTAGTGACTGGATTCAAATTGTAGAGTCGCAAGAACATGGATCCTATTAGCAATTTAAAGCACTAAAAATGGCTGAGAAAGAATGTAAGCTACCTGGCTATCACCGGCAGCTTTAAGAAGCTCTGGAATAAGAAACTCAACACCTTCCTCATCAATGACCAAAACCACAGTCTCAGCAGCCTCCCTAGCCAAAGTTTGAACATCCTACAATTTCCATAAGGAACAGATAACTAGGTAAAGAATGTACTATCAAAAGCCAAGGAATAGAATCGGCACAAATAAGAGGAACACTAGAAGAAACGTGAAGGTGAAATTCTTTTAACATACCTTCTCATCACCAACCATTGCAGAAAGTAGAGCAGGAAGAACCATGCTAAGATGAACATTAAGACCAGGTCCAGCAACCTCAGCTAAAGCACCAAGAGCATGAGCATTGAAGGCACTGAAAAAAAAAAAAAATTCAAATAAGAGGCCAGTAGAAAGCAAATTTAAAACACACTAAACATGAGAAGGAAAAACATACGAAAGGGGAAGATGGACCAGCTTGGGCAAAATATGAGGCAAAACAGCTGAAGTCCTGACACTGAAACAGAGAGCCAAACACAATAACTTTAGTCTTTGGAGCACATAAAATTGTGTCTATTGCAGCGTGAGCACATGGGGAAGACATTGTGTGTAGTTACCTCAAGATTTGCTTCAGGCCATCAAGAGCAGTATCAGAAGTTCCATCATCCTCCAAAGCATGCAGAAGTGTTGGAACAATCTCATCAATTGCTTGCATTCCAGCACTCTACATTAAGACGTTTTGATGATTATTTTTGTTAAATGAAAAAAAAAAAAAAAAAAACTTAAAAATCAAATAATCAAACTGATAAAAGGAATCAGAGAAAGCACCTTGTAGAGAGTGCTGAATGCCAAGCCTGCAGATTCTCGAACTTCAGGTGTGCTGTCAGTAGATAAAAATAAAATAATATGAATTCTGGAAAAATGAAAAAGGTATTTCAAAATTTTGCAAAAAAACAAAGAGATGCACGAAACCTATCACAAAGTGCTGTCCGAATAGTTGGGATAAGCTCATCCATGAAACTTAATAACTGACTTTTTCCAGCACTTGCCATTACTTCGCTCAAGCCGATGCATACACCCTGTAAATTATGCAATACACTTTTATTTGTGGTAATTTATAATTGGCTATACAAAAGAGCATCTACTTTCACCAAAATAAAAAGTCAGGATAAAGTTTGATGAATGCCATGACAAAGTTTGATGAATATTATGACAAACTAAAAGTCTAACAGGCAATAAAACAATGAGAATGATGGTCGGAATTGAAAACTAATAAGCCCATTACCAAACAAGTATATTAAGTAAGAATGCAAAGATTTTGGACGCATGAAATGTCCTTGTCCTTGCTTCTTTTTCAAGTCCTTTTCATTGTATTTACGATCAGACATTTTTCTTCTACTTCTTTCCCAACAAGGATTAGTTTATTTAAATGTACATATATATACACACACAGCCTTAAACCGGCCCTGCAAACTTTTAAGAACCTCAAGTAACTTCTTCTTTAGGAAAGAAAATTTTCACTAAGATACAAAAAATCAGCAACATAAAAACAAAGGACAAGCTCTCAAAAATCTAAACACTTTAAATTAGCAATTTTTTTTTTTTAGCTGGGAGAATATAATATGTTGTGAATATCTTAACGTGTAGTAAGGCCACAAAGTCGTGATTAATATGGAATTATACATAAATACGACAAAAGGTGAAAAACACTAACTTGTCTTCTGCTTGTCTCAGGATCCTTGAGCCCTTTGGATAAAATTGGTATGATTAAAGGAAGTACTCTCTCACCAAGCTTCCGGACAAGCTCACCAAGAGCCCGTCCAGCAACCTAAAAGAGCACCAGAATTAGAAAGTGTATGCAGACCATATAATAAGCCAGTAGAAGCAAAAAAAATTCCAACCTGCCGCCTCTCAGATGATGATGATGCAAGAGACGTAATTAAAGTATTCATCAAGACTGGCATTATATCCTTCAGTGTCTTTGGAGTATTTGCAACAATAGTTTTCCAAACATGTAAAGCAGCCTGGTAAAAGGTAAAAATTCAATGTTGAATGTTGTGTATAAGCTTTGTATCCAAGGAAACACGATAACATCATGCATCATGCCAAATGAATGGTTCTTCCTACCTGACGCACTGATATGCTGACATCAGTCCGAACCATATATAATGCGGCAAGGACCTCATCACGTTTATCCTTTCCAAGGACCTCAATGATAGCACGCCCATGTGCTTCAGTGCTAGCACCCTCATCGTCGCTACCTCCCTCAAGTAAAGCTTTTCCAGAAGTTCCAGCAACCTTGGATAAAATGCAAAACATATATTATAAGTGATAATAAAACAAACAGACACACACACAGGGACACTCCCAGATAGGAAAACAGGAAGACGTTGAATGGCATTTACCTTAAATAAAAGATCACCTAACAATTCCACAGAGCTTTGTCGAATACGCCAATTATCATTAAATATTCCATCCTCCACAGCTGGAAGGAGCAATGGCAAAGAACTGAAGAAAGAGGAGCGTAAAAAAGGTCAAAAACATGAGGAAATCTGAGTTGAAAAAAATCAAAAGTACCGTGACCAAATTCCATGAATTGTCAACATTGCAGCAATTAGATCCTTACAGAAGTCACCCTCCCCAATCATCCATAACCAAACAATTCAAAAATATTTTTACTTAACACCCAAGCCGAATGGATTTGGAAATATCCATCACCCATCCCATACAGCCCCCCACCCCAACAAACACTGCACACACACACACACGCGCACAAACAAAAACAAAAACAAAACAAAACAAAAAAAGGGAAATTAACATAAGAGGCTCACGTTGCCGCATAATGTTCAACAAGGACATGCCCTGCACCCAGCGCTGCATCACGTACAGATTCATTCTCATCGGCAAGCCCTGTAATAAGAAGATATTAGTTTTGATAAGACCAGAATCCTAATTACATTTTAAATTTACGTTTAAAAAATAAACTACATGAAGATACATTATTGTTACCATCTAAAATGGCTGGCAAGACCTGCTGCAAATAATTCTGAAATTGGGTGCCCAATGACCTTGGGAAATACTGCAAAAATATTCAAACACAAACACCAATCGAACTGATCCTCAGAAAATCAAAATTTTCTACTACTAGTTAAAGTAAGAGTCAACTTTGTAGTGCTCACCTTGAAAAGTGTTAAATATCCATCACGTACAGATGCTCTTTGATGAGAACAATTTCGAATTATATCAGGAAGTAAATGCTCAAAGTATTCACTTCCAAGGGCAGCCAAAACCTGTAAAAATGATTTGACTTAAAAAAACATGCGGTACTATGGAATCCCACGGATGCAATACTTATCTATACAAATATTCTTATTTTAAGTGCCATGTAAAGTGTAAATGAAGGGTACCTCAAGTTAGAATCATGCAATATTGTTTTAATTATCAAAACGGACTAGGGGCAGATATAAGTTGCAACACTAAGATGAGACATAATATAAAGACACTGACCTCACTCAATCCTTGAGCGGCTCCAGAGCGCTCAACATTACTATTCTCAGATTTAAGCGTTTCTAACAACCATGGAACAAGATCTGGGAAGTTTTCTTCACCCATTCCACGTATTAGTGATCCAATAGCTCTTGCTGCAACTGAACGAACTTCCGGAATTGGATCCACCAGTACCTGTCTCAGGGACATAAAAAATGAGCAGAGGCTGACAGAAAAGAGGAAATGCACAAATCTATGTAATAATACCTTTTTCACTTCAGGGAGAAGCAATCCTATGTATGGAATCATATCCTTTGGCTCTGTAACTAATGAACACATATTTCCAACGATTTGTGCTGCTTTCTTTTTGGTGTCGGCACTCCTCTCCCTTAGTCCTCTATGTACTATTGGTACTAAAAGGGCGAGTGAAGGAGCATCAATTGAATTAACAAAAGTTGTCTGCAGCAAATTCAATTAAGCGTTTCAGCAATATACAAATAGATTTTAATATGATGGAAATAAAAGATTAGAGTGCATGAAGGTTACTTGCAGAAGAATATCAAGGGAGTATTTTGTATAGTCATTTGGATCTGTAAGACCCATCAGAAGAGTGGGAACAAGGGAAGATATTTCTGGATTCTTTATTACGCTCCCAACCTAGAACAGCACCAAGAAGGGAGAAATTGTTATGACAGCAGCTTTAGAGCAAATGAATGGTGCATAAACCACACAAATTAAAACCTGTTGAAGTGCCATTTGCCCAGCTGATTGGACCTTAGGATGGGTATCTGTTAGAACCTGCAATATTTATAAATTAAAGGGAAAAGAAACAAAATCGAAGTTGAAGGTGTCAGACAGTTGACCTATCGGACAAAAAATACCAGATAACCACAGCCAAATAATAGAGTAATAAATTCATGATTCACATGTCAACACCTCTGTAAGTTTTGGTACAATCTTAGGAAGACATTGGGACAACTGCTCAGGAGCACAGTAGGCCATAGCACCAAGTAGTTGAACACTACTTTGCTTTGTTCGCCAAGCTTTATCTTCAAGACCCTGAAAAAATGCAATTATGAAGTAAATTTGTCATAACCATATAAAAAGGTATTTCGTTGAGAAAAACTAACATCCATTAATGAGGGGAAGGGTGGGGTTTTTTTCTTTTTTTTTTTTTGGGGAGGGGGGTGGTGTTGGTGTGGTGTTGGTTGGTGGGGTGTGGGTTGGAGAGGAGGTGGAGCGGAACACATAAAAGTGTTATAATAAAAAGAAAAGAAAACGCAAGAAATAAGCCTTTTTAAGTTCCTCAGAAGAAAAGCCCAATAATAAAAATCAAATCCCTAGTTTACCCCAAATTACCAAACGCCTATATCTTTGCCATCCAACAGTCCACTATTTCTCTATCACCAAATAATCAAGAACAGTGCCAGTACCACACCTCCAAAACACCTTCGCCCTTTTAATTGATCGAAACCCCACTATTTTTAATGAAAGTAATTAACACTCTGAGTGGGGGTCCAATCAGAGCCAGCCACCAATATCATATAGCTTCACAAAAATCCAGCCACTTTGTCGGCAGTCCAATTATGAGTTTAACAGAATATACAGCAAGATGGGGATAGCAAAAAAAAGTCTAGGCAAATGATATCACAAGTGTTTATCCTCTCTCTGGCCAGAAAACAAGCAAACACTCTGACCTCACCAGGACCTTTGGCACTCTAAACAAAGATATGGATAAAAAAATCAATCTCCCACGTGTAGAAGAACAGTCATTTACTCCTCCAACCCTCTTAATATTTTACTGACCTTGTCAACTACAGGGATAACAAAAAAGGAATGTTCAAACGCCACCCATAAGAGCAAGCTATTTTGACTGCCCGGAAAGAAAGTGCTTGCCTATTATGAGTTTGACTTGCGCTCTAAAGCTGTCTTATTGAGGGAGATGATATTAAATCCCAATTCCTTCCTGATACCTCCCAAGTAAAATCCCAAATTGGATCCCTACTGCCCCCCAACTTGCCCCTAGGCTTACCATTTAAAATCAAAGAAAGATAAAGGAATAAACTGACAACTGAACTACATTTATGTATGCTGAACACCTTTAAAAGGGATGGAAGGACCAACTTCACTCCCTGAGCACTAAGTTGAGACATCATTGCACGAGCTGCGCACTCAGCAGCTTCTCGAACAGCAACAACTTGATCAGAGAAGGAAACCAGAAGTAGTGGTAACATTTGAATTACATACCTGTATAAAGGAAATGGAGACAAAGAAAGGGACGTCAGACATAATATCAAATGAAGATGCTACTTTTTGTGCCAAAATATTTCTACGTACGGTTCAAACAATCGTCCAAGTGTTTCACATAGGCACTCAAATCCGAGCAAAGCTCCTTCACGGTGTTTTGCAGAACTCCTGAAATGAAAAAGATGATAAAAGAAAAACAAAAATCAAGCTCCTCCCAAAGACATTTTATATTATAATTTAAGGAAATAAAAATGGAACTGATAGCCATCAGGACAATGTCAAACAAAAGGTAAGGGAAAAAATTCAAAAATACCTTCAACATCCTTCATTTCTTCCTTTTCAAAATTGGTAAAAAAGAGAATTAACACCCCCCCAACCCAGTATCAGCAAAGTAGCTAGTAACCATGATTTAATACACAAATATAGTAGAATAAAGACTAATAGTATATGAACTTCTACCTCAAATAGAAAAAAGAAAAAAAAATGATCGAACGATTGTACAATTTACATTTTTCAGTTAAGTTTCTCATCAAAATAATAAGAATTTGTTCAAAAAACTTTCATATCAAAATGATATGATATTTTCATAAAGTTCATTATCCTATATGGGTTTTTTGCTGTACAAATGCCTGCTTAAACCGGTAGTGGAGGACAAACCTATCTGCAAGACCTTCTCGTAGTACAGCCACAATGTTGTACTTCTTCAAGCTAGGAATTCCAAATCCCTTGACTACTCCAGCAAGCCCAAAAGCTGCTCCACGGCGCTCCCCATATTTTTCGCTCTTCATCAATTGATCCAACAGCCTGGAAACAAGAGCTGGTCCATCATCCTAATGCGAGAAAACAATAAATTAGATTTCCCTGGAGTAAAGCTCAAAATATAGGGAGGAAGATGATACAAATGAGTTCGGTAAATTGCAATATGAGGCCAGTTTTGGCCAGTTTTATACATATGGCTGGTTTTTAATATATATGTATATTATAAATGGCCGGTTAGGATCATAAATATATTTCCCAGACGTCACTTTTGTGCAATTTGTGCCAAATGCTGTACTTCTTTGAGCAACAGATGGAGAAATTAATTCAACCATGGAAGAAAAGATGAAATTGAATACGAGTTTCAAAGAATCTTCTGCACCTGCTTTGATTGCATTAATGGAGCCAGGCAAGCAGAGACTGCTCGTTGAACAGCTTCTGACGGAGTGTTCAACACATCTAGCAACTTCTCCACAACAGTGTGAACCTTAGGATCATCCTGTTTCAAGACAGATATTAGAAAGCAAACAGAGGTTACCTCAAAAACGAATAAGAGGTGACAAAGAAAGAGAGAAAGAGAGGTTGAGAAAATAAATACCTTTTCCAAATGTTTTGCCAAAGCTCCAGTAAAAATAACAACACCCTCACGAACCAAATCATATTTCTCTTCATCAGATGCCTAAGAAAAGAAAGGGGGGAAAAAACTGTATAGTGTATACATAATGATGTAGAAGAATTGACAATAGGTTTTGTCGAATTAGACCAATTTACTCTACCCAACATCTACCTAACATAAGATTTTCCTTTAATCAAATGAAGAGAAAGGAGTTCTAACAGGTATCTTTGGCAACAGCATATACTGTGAGGAAAGGAAGATTACCTTTTTGTTCAAGTAGTTCTCAAAGATGGGAAATAACAAGGAAACATTTTCCCTGCCATGCTTATCAATAATCATAATACCGGCATTAATCATTCTTCCTCGAACATCTGCATTAGGATCTGCCTGCACTTTCAGATGCAGAAACAGTAATGGCACAACTGTCAGTGTTTTTGTTTTTGTTTTTTTTAAAGGAATGGACAAAAAAATGAATTTGTAAAGGTAATTTCTTAACGAACCTACTTAATAAAAAAAAATTACCTATTCGTCAAACCAAAAAACATAACCAAAATCACCAGACAAGTAGTGTATAAATAACAGAATGTAAAAGAACAATGCAGATCCTACCAATGCTCGTGAAATGAGAAATGTCATGACAACAGGAAGATCCTTTGTCCTCAGTACATCAGCGGCAGAGTGCAACGCCAAAGCAATTCCTTGTCTGCCCAGCCAACCAGCATCAAGATTGTCCTCTATGAAACCAGCATCACGGATGTACAAAGAAAATAAAGTAGACAGAGATTCCTATAAAAACAAACATCTATTAAAACAAAAGTAAACAGCTAAGACAATCAAAAGTTTGATAAATTAACTCACCTGTATGGTATCTGGCCATTCATCCAAAGCAGCAGCTAATGCCTCCGCAGCAGCCAACCTTACATTGTAATTAATATGGGAAAGAGCTTTAAAAAGTCCAGAATAATCAGTTTCAAAATCATAGCCATAGCGATCCCATATATCTTCTGCAGCTTCTGCAACTGACTGAAAAGAGAGAACATAAAGATAATAAATAATACAATCATGTAAAAAAGGATCTGCATCAAAAATAAAATAAAAAATAAAAAAAGAGAAAGCCGCTTAAAATTAGAAATAGAACATTATCACTGACTGATAGAAAACCAAGCATATGAAAGTAGAATTAAAATATACCTTAGCGCTGCTTTGCTATGGCAATCTAGAAGCATCGCAACAAATTCAAACAGAGAAGACATAAATAGCATGATTTAGATCTATGGAATGTAGTTAGCAAGCCCAACCTTTTGAGGATCATGTAATGCAATCCAAATGCTTGTAGCAATCTCAACATTTTGCAGAAGAGATCGGTTAGAAACAGCAGGGATGCACTTTACTGCATTCAAACAGGCCATTCTCACATGAACATCTTTTGCGTAAACCCCATATAGAGCCTGTTGAAATGCATATTTTGAGGAATGTGTACAATAAAAGAACACCATATATATTGCAATTAGATGAAAAGATAAGTGAAATTACAGGTGCCACTTCATCTGGTTGCAGACCTAGACATAGCTCATTCAATGCAGGCCCGATAGAGGCTTGATAAGCTGGAATGACACCAAGAACATGATAAAGGACCTGAAAAACAAGAAGAAAATTAGTAATAGAATTAAGACAGAATAGAAGAACAATAACAAAAGGATAAAGAAAAGGAAATAGAAATGTCTGTGCCCGCAAGGAAGTTCAGATTTTTAACTGATAGCATCCGAAGCCTAGGAAGGGGTAACAGGGGATCCATGTGCATATAAAGAATACGAAGCACGTCATCATGGAGGCCTGTCTTCTTAGAGGACAACAGGATTCGCTCCATTATCTGACAGAAAAATACAACAGAAAAATTTAGAAAACAGAACCACTTTACAACAGGATTAAGCCACAGATGACCAAGAAAACTTACAGGGAAGACGAAAGTAAAAGAATCTACAGGGAGAGGTCCAGATTTACAAGATACAGAAAGGCCACCAACAATTCTCTCAAAAAGCCCTAAAGGTCTCTCAGTTTCTTCCCCTTCACCAACAGAAGAAATCAGATCCAACTGAACCCTAACTTCATCAGTTGCAATCAAGCGTAAAGCAGTTGCAATGTCAATGGCCCAGTTACAAAGAGGTGGGACGGTGCATCTTGAGAGCTTTACCATTGTTTCATAAGCCACATCACCTACTAAAGGCGACCTTAACAATGGATCAACAAACGTGAACTGATACAAGATAAGAGACAACATTCTTAGTTTAAAATCTGGCATCGCAAAATATGTCACAGTTAAAAAGTACAAATTTGTATGTATATACATAGATACATGAAATACCAGAGTCATGAGTAAATGGGTATAGGAAACAAACCAGAGAAGCTAGTTGACTATGAGCAAAAATTGGATTTGCAACAGACACCTCCCCAAGAGTCCTAAGAATCAGAGTCAACTTCTTTTGAATTTCCAGTACTCTCTCACGAATAGATGCTTCCTCCTTAAGTAGTAGCTCACGTGCCTCCTCTTTTGCAGTTTTTGTTTTGTCTAAGGAAAGACATGTTTATTAACATATGAAATACTTGGCATGAGAATAAAAATTCCAGAAGAATAGAAAAATGCAAGAATACATGCCAGGTTTCTTTGTTGACTTCGCAGGTTCCTTTTTTCCAACACCACTAGCTTCTCTACCAGCTTGTTCTCTTTTCACAGAATGATTGGAAACACCATTTCCCTGGGAATAAGATACCAGTGCATTAGAAGTGAATGATAAAAATGACAACAACAACAACAATAAGTAAATAACAATCATAATGAAATGAAGTTAACGAAATAAGCAACTCCAACAAAAAATAAATGAAATTCATGAAAATAATAACAGATAAATGCTAAAAGATTCAAGAAATACCAATATTTGTGGAAAGATTCTGGTCCTAAGATTGTGGAACCGATTAGTTAGAAGTTTAAATATTTATTTGAAATTTAAGTATTCGTTTGAATTACAAATTCCTAAAATCTAGGGATTTGTTTTTAGAGTTGTTTTTAATTTTTAAAATAGGTTAGTTTCCGTTTATTGAGGGATTTTCTCTCGTATATTAGCCGGTTAGAGGCTTCTGTTGAATGTGAGATTTTTTTTCTTCTTTTTCCTGTTTCTTCTCACATGGTATTAGAGCCATAAGGCTGTGTTCTCTGGGAAATATTTTTTTCCTGCCCTGCTGGCTGCCTTTTTTCCTGATTCTCACCAGGCTTCATAGCTGGTGATTCCCAGCCTTAATTACTGTTCTGTTTCTTGCCTGATTCTTAGCCCTGCATCTACTTCTTGCAATTCTGTTCTGATCAGTTTTTCCTGTTCTGATCTCTGTTTCTGATCAGTTTTTTTTGCTTTCGTTGCTTTTCTGTTTTTTTTTCCCGGTGATTAATGGTTTTTTTTTTTTTTTTGTCTCTCTCCTAGACTCTTTTTTTCCTCCGTTTTTCTCTCAATTTCATTAGCTGCTTCCTTTGAAACCATGTCAGAGACCGTATCATCTATCCTTGGGGTTCCATTGTCCCAATCACTGCAGAAAGAACAAGCACCACGCATCACAAGCGAATTACAGACGATCCAACTAGCATATCGGCTTAATGGAAGAATTTACATAAAGTCGTCTTAATTGGTTTGGACTTTTTTTAAGGGAAAAGGAAAATCGAGCCATCTAAAGGGGACTGGACCAAAAAGTGGAGAAACAGGATTCGAAGCATAGGATGAGGAGGATTCGATAATTATGTCTTGGTTGTGGAATTCCATGATGCCTGAAATTAGTGATACTTGCATGTTTTTACCGACTGCAAAGGCAATTTGGGATGCCATGAATCAGACCTATTCTAAGGTCCATGATGTGGCACTGATTTATGAGATCAAGATCAAGACGACAGCAGCAAAACATGGGAATAAAACCGCGACGGAATATGCTAAATTCTTGCAAAACCAGTGGCAAGAACTGGATTACTACCAGGTGATTGATTTGAGATGTAGTGAGTGTGCAGGTAGCAATCAAAAATTTTATTGAAAGAGATCAGGTTTATGACTTTCTTGTAGGTTTGAACTCTGAGTTTGATCAAGTAAGGATTCAAATTTTTAGGCAAGGCCGAAGTACCGTCTCTTAATGAGATAGTTTCACTAATACAGCTGAAGAAAGTCGAAGGAATATTATGCTTGATCCTCAACCAGTTGATGGCTCTGCACTAGTAGCTACAAATAATAAACAAAGGGGTCTTACTTTGGAGCAACTGAAGAATGCTGAGAATAGAAAGTGAGAATTGTCAAAGGGAACAAACCGTGATGATCTTTGGTGTACTTATTGCAAAAAACCGAGACACACAAGAGACCACTACTAGAAATTGCACGAGAAGCCCTCAACAGCCAGTCGTGAGTGGGGAAATAAAGGATAGCAACAACTACAACAAGGACTAGCTCATACGACTTCACAAGTAAGTCAACATCAGAATCAAGGACACATAGGATTCAACAATGAAGAAATTAAGAAGTTAAGGAGTCTACTGAGATCACTTGAGAACCCTTCGGCCAATAATGCTAGTTCTTTAGCCCTCTCAGGTGATTTTCTATCTTTTCTTGGATTACATGTTTTTGATAAAGTGTTTGTGGATTCATGGAATTTAGACTCAGGAGCCACAGACCATATGACATAAGCTTCCTACCAATTCAAAACTTATACCCTGAAAACAGAATATGTATGTATGAATTCAAGGATGATTTTCCATTACAATAGACTGGTTTATATACAGCTCAAGGGAACACTAAATAAGGAAAGAAACCTCCTAATTACAGCCACATAAAAACTATGATACAGTTTCCTTATTTACCTAAACTATAATCAGCTAACTATGGAAGAAAAACAGAAAGTTTACATATATATATTTACAGCTAAAAAAACGTAATCTTCCAACACTCCTCCTCAAGCTTAGGAATAGATATTTATCATTCTAAGCTTGCAAAGAAGATTTTCGTGACTTGATCTCAACAAGCTCTTAGTAAGAACGTCCGCTTCTTGCTCCTGAGTGGGGATATAGCAAAGGTCGATTCTTCCTTCATCGATCTCATTCTTGACAAAGCTCCGATCTATTCTGACATGCTTCATGCGATCATGTTGGACTGGATTATTTATTATGCTGATGGCTGACTTGCTATCACTGTATGGCTCAGGAATAGCTAAGGAAAGGATCTGGGTAGTTTCAAATCTTGTAGTAACCTTTCTAACCAAATTAGTTCACACACCCCTTGTGCTATTGCTCTGAACTCTGCCTCAGCACTACTTCTAGCCACCACTGTTTGCTTCTTACTCCTCCAAGTAACCAAGTTTCCCCACAACTTGGTACAGTACCCGGATGTTGACTTGCAATCTTCACTTCCAGCCCAATCTGCATCATCATAACCTTTAATACTCCTATCTTCAGCTTTTAGGAACATCAACCCCTTACCAACCGTTCCCTTGAGATATCTCAAAATGTGATTCACAGCTTCTAAGTGTTTTTGAGTAGGAGAATGCATGTATTGACTTACTACACTCACAGCATAGGCAATATCTGGTCGAGTAAGAGACAAGTAGATCAACCTTCCCACCAATCGCTGGTATCTCCCTATATCAACCAGTGCTTCTACACCTGCAACCTTACTTTTCCATGCCTTCTCAAGTGGGGTCCCAACCGGTTTGCACTGCAATTTTCCTGTTTCTTTCAACAAATCAAGTATATATTTCTTTTGAGAAATGAAAATACCTTCTTTACCCCTGACAACTTCCATCCCAAGAAAGAACCTCAATGGCCCCAAATCTTTAACCTCAAACTCCTCCTTCAACTTGCTCTTAAGCCGCAGAATCTCATCCTCATCATCACCTGTAAGAATTATGTCATCAACATACACGATAAGAATAGCTCTCCTGTTCGAGTTCCCCACCTTAATAAATAAAGTATGATCGGCTTTTCCTTACTAGTATCCTAACCGAGTGAGAGTCGAGTTGAATTTTGTGAACCACGCTCTTGGAGATTGCTTTAGGCCATATAACGACTTTTTCAGCTTGCAGACTTTTCCTCTTTCTTCTGGTTTCTCGAATCCTGGAGGCACCTTCATATACACTTCCTCATCAAGATTGCCATTCAAAAATGCATTCTTAATGTCAAGCTGATGCAACTTCCAATCTAGATTGGCTGCAATGGATAAGAGAACACGTATGGAATTTAACTTGGCTACAGGGGCAAATGTCTCATCATAGTCTATCCCATGTGTCTGCGTATACCCTTGAGCAACTAGGCGAGTTTTGTACCTCTTTACTTCTCCGGTGGCCTTGTACTTCATAGTGAACACCCATTTACTACCAACAACCTTCTTTCCTTCAGGCAAATTGACTATCTCCCATGTCCCATTTGCCTGTAAGACTCTCATCTCTTCATGTACAGCATCCTTCCATCTTGGATTCTCTAAGGCCTCATAGATGTTCTTTGGAATCTCTATTTCATCAATCTTTGCTGTAAAGACCCTGAACTCAGAAGATAACTGTTTACAGGTCATAACATTAGAGATTGGATGTTTTGTACACGACCTTATCCCTTTCCGAACCGCAATAGGTTGATCCAGATCATCTACCGTAGGAGACAACTTTTCCATCGGTATTCCTGGAACCGGTTCTTGGTTGGATGATTGGCTCAGCTTAGAGATCAATGGTTTGCGGGAATAGACTTGTAACGGTTTTTGGATTGGTAACACTTCTCTTTGGGACGTAGGAGTAGGGACAGGTCTAGGTTCATCCCCAAACAGTTGATTGGAGACTTCTTCAACAACGGTCTGCGGGAAGAAACTGACTTGCATATTCTGACTCAGAATTTTCTGTATTGGAGGTTACGGATATGGATGGCAGGGATGACTCAGATATGGCTTGAGTTATTGGTAATGACATAGTTAAACTCCACATTGGATCCCAATGGCTTCCCCCCCAAAACTCTTTCTTTGAGACCTATATGTTGAGTAATAACATTGATCCTCAAACATCACATGATACAAAAAATTTCTTAAGGGTAGGTGAATAACATTTGTAGCCCTTCTTTGTTGGGGAGTATCCTACAAAAACACACTTAAAGGCTTTGGGATCGAGTTTACTTCGACCAAGTAGGTTGTTGTGGACAAACACAGTACACCCGAATACCTTTGGAGACAGGGAGTTAAACAGATTGGTGTTTGGAAAACTGTCTTGAATGACATTAAGAGGGATTCTAAATTTCAGGGTTTTTGAAGGTAAGCGGTTTATCAGATGTGTTGCTGTAAGAATTGCTTCTCCCCAGTAATGATTAGGAAGATAACCTGAAAACATGATTGATCTAGTAACTTCCAACAAATGACGATTTTTCCTCTCCGCAACCCCATTTTATTTTGGTGTATCTACACAGGAACTTTGATGATAAATACCCTTTTCTCTCAAGTACTCACCAAATACATTTGAAAAATACTCCCATCCATTATCAATCCTAAGAACTTTAATATTGGACTCAAACAAGGTTTGAACAAACTTGTGAAACTGTTTAAACCATTACAAAACTTCGGATTTTTCTTTCATCAAGTATACCCAACAAGCCCTTGAATGATCATCAATAAAGGTAATAAACCACTGAGTCCTAGTTAGGTTCATTGTCCTAGAGGGACCCCAGATGTCACCATGGATTAAATGAAAGGGTTTTGAGGGTGTATATGGACGTGGTTGATAATAAGCTCTGGATTGTTTGGCAAGTACACAATGCTCAAAATGAAACAAAAATTTATCTTTATTAATGAACAGATTTGGGTACAAAGTTTTCATATAAGAGAAACTTGGATGTCCTAAACGTTGATGTCATAACATAATCTCAGACTCGGAAATAACAGACAAAGACCTTTTATTTTTGATGACAGACTCTTTTTCTTTGATGAGGTAGTACAGACCATCTCTCTTTTCAGCAGTGCCAATCATCCTCCCCGAAATACGGTCCTGAAATTCACAATGGGTAGAAAAAAACGTTACTACACAATCCATATCATTAGTTAACTTACTAACTGAAAGAAGATTGTAAGTTAACTTAGGCACATGCAACACCAATTCTAGAATCATATTTGGTAAGCGAACCGTTCCTCTTCCTATGGCTGGTGACATTTTTCCATCAGCAACCCAGACATTAATCATCTTATTGTTTTTGTCATACTCATCAAAAGCTTACAAAGATCCTGTCATATGATCGGAAGCTCCTGTGTCAACAATCCAACAATTTTCTAGATGCTCTTTACCTGTTTGTGCCGTGGCTGCTATGGGATTTTGTGTTTCGGCTCCTCCTGGTGGGGTATTGGCAGGTTTGGCCTGATTTAGGAGTTGGCGTAACAAGTCTATTTGTTCAGCCGAGAAGCTCACATTCAAGGTGTTGCCTGCATTTGATTCTGCTAAATGGGCTGCCTTATTTTGACCACCACGCTGCCCTCCTCATTGTGACTTCGGTTTGAAGTTGGCAGGTTTCCCATGTAGATCCCAGCATTGTTCACGAGTATGGTATGGCTTGTTGCAGTAGTCACAACGCACGAACTCCTTGGATTAAGAGCCACGTCCATCTCTTTGCTCCTCTCAGCCTCCTTTTTGTTTGCTGACCACAAGTGCTGAGCTTTGAGTTTCCGTAGCCGATGTAGCCTCTCCACCATTAGGATTCATCATTACACGCTTCCCGCTTTCTTCTCTTCTCACTTCAGCAAATGATTCACGAAGTGTTGGAAAAGGCTTTATCCCATGCAGTCGTCCCCGTACCTCATCAAGGCTTGGATTTAATCCCTATAAAAAATCAAAAGTACGCTCTTTCTCTAGCATCTTAGCGAACTTTGCTGCATCATTGGTGCACTCCCAACCTGTTTCATAAAAAAGATCCATCTCTTACCATAATTCCAACAAGGAATTATAATAATCCGTAACAGAGAGATTTCCCTGTCGAGTGTTTCGAATCTTGGACCTTATCTCAAAGCATTGAGATGTATTTTCTAGATCCGAATAGATTTCTTGAACAGCATCCCAAACCTCCTTTGCCGTCTTGTAAAACAGATAGGTTCTTCCAATGCTTGGCTCCATGGAGTTGATAAGCCAAACCATGACGATAGAATTTTCTGCCTCCCTAGTGCTGAAATTCGGTGATGTGTTCTGTGGAATTCTGACAGATCCTGTTAAGTATCCAGCCTTTCCCCTTCCACGGATTACTAGCATAACTAATTGAGACCATTCACAAAAATTCTGTCCATTAAGTTTATGCTGAGTAATCTGTAAGGAGTGGCTGTCAACAATTGTTGATGAACCTGCCATTGTTGTTGGAGCTGCTTGACCCACCACGGTTGAAGAGGATGAAGAAATCTGCTGTTCTCCAGACATTTTTGAAGGACGAGACTATTTCTAGATTAAGGTTATTAGGGCCGGAATGGCTCTGATACCATGAAAACAGAATATGTATGTATGAATTAAGGATGATTTTCCATTACAATAGACTGGTTTATATACAGCTCAAGGGAACACTAAATAAGAAAAGAAACCTCCTAAGTACAGTCACATAAAAACTATGATACAGTTTACTTATTTACCTAAACTATAATCGGCTAACTATGGAAGAAAAACAGAAAGTTTACATATATATATTTACAGCTAATAAAACGTAATCTTCCAACATACCCCATGTCCGAGCAATAGGAAAGTCACCATTGCCGATGGAACTACAACCACGGCAACAGGCCTAGGAGATGTTCACATTGCCCCTAGTCTTGTCCTTAAAAATGTTCTTCATATTCCAAAACCATCAGCTAACCTTGTGTCTATACACAAACTTACAGAAGACTTATATTGTTATATTACGTTTTATCTATCTTACTATGAATTTCAGGACCAAGGTTCGCAGAGGAGGATTAGACTGGCTAAGGAGAAGGATGGACTTCACTACCTTGAGACATCCAATCATCCGAATGTGATCAAACCAAGTTTATCATCCACTTCATTTCTTTCTTCCTCTAATATAGACGTCATCTGGTTACATCACTTTCGTCTTGGTCATCCGTCATTTGCAGCTTTACAATTTATGTTTCCTTCTTTGTTTAGGAGTTTAAATATTAGAACTTTTCATTATGAAATCTGTGAGCATGCAAAACACACTCACGTATCTTTTCCTACAACCAATAAAAGAAGTTCTTCTCCTTTTTATTTAATCCACAGTGATATATGGGAGCCCTCAACTATACAAAACGTCTATAGTTCACGGTGGTTTAGTTCTTTTATAGATGATTACATTGGTCTCCTGGATTTTCTTACTAAAAAGTAAAAATTCTAATGTAAGTCATGTCTTTCCTAATTTTCATACAATGATTCAAAATCAATTTGATACAAAAATAAAGAAATTTAGGTCAGACAATACTCGAGACTATTTTAATCAAGTCTTGTCTCCCTATTTTCAAAAGGAGGGAATCATTCATGAGTTGTCCTGTATTAATACCCCACAATAAAACAGAGTAGCAAAGAGGAAAAATCGCCATGTTCAAGACACTACACGTGCTCTCTTGTTTCACCACAATGTACCAAAACATTATTCGGGGGAAGCAGTGCTTACATCTGCTTATATTTATCAACAAAATTCCTTCTCGGGTATTAGGATTGAAAAGTCCAATGGAAGTCCTATCTAAGTTCCATCTCGACCTTAGAGTCACAAACAATCTTACTCCTCGGGTATTTAGGTGTACTTCGTTTGTCCATGTTTATAGCAATAATCGGGGAAAATTGGATCCTAGAGTCGTCAAATGTATATTCGTAGGGTGCTCGTCTACTCAAAAAGGCTACATATGTTTCCATCCACCTACCAAAAAGCTATATGTCTCAGCCGATGTCATATTCGTAGAAAGGAAACCATACTTACCAAACCTTATCTTCAAGGGAAGACTTCTACCATGGAAGATAAGGACTCTTTTCTACTCGATTTACCATCACTTGACATAACATCCCATTCAACTCCTACATCCACTCCTGCATCTGTCTTGTACCTAAGTCTGTTCCATCCGAGTCACGTGAGTCAGTTTCATCCGAGTCACCTGAGTCAACTTCTCCCAAGCCTCATATTCCTCAGTCTCATTCCCAAGCTGAGTCACTAGAAAGGGATGATAGACTTTTTGATCATTTTTAATGCAAGCAAGTGCATGCAAGGAAGTAGGGTCCAACTCCAGATCCAAACCAAGTTCAGACCACCAATCTGACTCCTGGAAATGAGGTAACAATATCTAAACTTAATTCACCTTCTTTATCACAATCTCCCATACCCAAGATAATTAACCTAGCTCTGCCCATAGGTGTGAGGAAAGGAACCCGAGAATGTACCAAACGACCGTTATACCCTTTATCCCATTTTGTATCCTATAGAAAATTCTCACCAGCCCATAAAAGCTTTCTTACGAGTCTAAATGAAATTCCTTTCCAAAACACTTTATCTGAGGCATTATTTGAAGAAGAATGGAGGAAAGCCATAAGGGTCAAGATGGATGCCTTAGATAAAAATGAAACTTAGGAAATGGTCGATCCGCCGAAGGGAAAGAAATTAGGAGGATGCAAGTGGGTGTTCTCTTTGAAGTTCAAGGTAGATGGGTCATTGGAGCACTACAAAGGCTTGTTGCTAAAGGATACACATAGATGTATGGGGTTGATTATCAAGAAACTTTTGCTCCAATAGCAAAAATGAACACTGTAAGGATTTTCTTATCACTAGCTACTACCTTTAACTGGGAATTACAGTAGTATGATGTGAAGAATACCTTTATCCATGGAGAATTGGAGGAAGAAATCTATATGAATATCCGACCAGGATTTGGGGGAGTTAAGGAGAACAAGGTGTGTCGGTTAAGGAAAGCTTTGTATGGCTTGAAACAATCTCCACGTGACTAGTTTGGAAGATTCACTAAGGTGATAAGGGCTACAAGATGCAAGCAAAGCCAAGGAGATCATACTCTTTTCATCAAGCACTCGGCCTAAAAGGGAGTAACCGTCTTGATAGTCTATGTAGATGGTATAACCGTGATGGGAAATGATGAGGAAGGGAAACAGGCATTAACGTAGTCTTTTATCAAGGAGTTCAAGATAAAAAATTTGGGTAGATTGAAGTATTTTTTGGGTATTGAAATAGCTTACTCTCGACAAGGAATCTTCATTTCTCAACAAAAGTACATCACTAACCTTCTTAGGGAGACACGTATGTTAGCAAGCAAGCCAATTGCAACTCCCATTAAGCATAATCATAGACTGGGAGAGACTATTAGAGATCAAGTAATAGACAAGGAAATGTACCAACAATTAGTTGGAAAGCTCATCTACTTAGCTCATACACAGCTAGACATTGCATACTTTGTTAGTGTCATCAGTCAGTTTATGCATGATCCTAAAGAGATTTATCTATAGGCAATCTATAGAGTGTTTCAGTACCTTAAGGCTCATCTTGGAAAAGGAATAATGTTCAAGAGGAATTCAGAGCTCATTCTTACACTAATGCAGATTACGTGGGGTCTCTGATGGATAGGAGGTCTATTTTGGGCTATTGTACCTTCCTTGGTGGAAATTTAATAACATAGCATAGCAAGAAACAAACTATTGTAGCCAAGTCAAGTGCAGAAGCAGAGTTTAGAGCAATGGCACAAGGATTCTGTGAATTGTTATGGTTGAAAATCATACTAGATGATCTGAAGATTAAGTGGAATGGGCCAATGAGACTCTATTATGACAACAAATTAACATCGCACATAACCCAATCCAACATAATCGCACCAAACACATTGAGATAGACAAGCACTCCATCAAAAAGAAGCTGAAGAGTTGTTAGACTTGCACTCTATATGTTCCCACGGGAGGCCAAGTAGCAGACGTTCTCACGAAGGGGCTCAACAACACTAATGTCCAGGAGATGGTTAGCAAGCTGGGAATGGAAAATTTATTTTCACCAGCTTGAGGGGAAGTGTGGAAAGATTCAGATTGTAAGATGATGGAACCAATTAGTTAGAAGTTTAAATATTTATTTGAAATTTAAGTATTCGTTTGAATTACAAATTCCTAAAATCTAGAGATTTGTTTTTAGAGTTGTTTTTAATTTTTAAAATAGGTTAGGTTCCTATTTTTTAGGAATTTCCTCTTGTATATTAGCCGATTAGAGGCTTGTGTTGAATGTGAGAGTTTTTTTCTTCTTTTTCCCGTTTCTTCTCACAATAATAAAAAGGTAAAAGAGACCATCGCCCAAAATTACCACATCATCATCGTCATCATACATCCGAAAGCGGCCCTTAGCTTGTTTCACGTTCTTAGAAGCAACAGACTCTGCAACGTAAACACCTTGCTCATTGGAAAGCATGCCTTCGGGAGTACGAAAAATCTGAAGCAATGTCAAATAAGTGGATGCAAATTAAATAATTTAGGGAAATATGAAGGTAATGATTTATATGCAAGTAGTAATAAGAAAATGAAGAGACATCCAACACATTCCAAGAATATGTTTATAATACCAATTACCATCTAGTGAAACTTAACAGTCTGGGACCATTCATGAACAGGAATATAAGACGATAATGCTTGGGACCCTAACTCTCACACTAGCTTTTAAATACTAACCTACATGGCGTGTGGCTGTCATTCTTTTATTACTTGCCATGTAATAAATTGTAACATCAATCTATATTAAAGATTACATCTAGCAATAAAAAGAAGACACCTTGCCACCGGGTGAGTTGGTATCAAAAAGTTGGGATCCCTAACAATACTCTATATTGAATCAAGAAGATAAGACAAAGAATTTACCCGAATTTCATCCTCTGTAAGTGTATCATGTGAAAATCTGTCTGGAAGACTTTTCAAGTGCTGGCATAGTCATACGGTTTCAGTCAGCAATGCATAACTCAAATCTGATCCTATAGGCCTAACAAAAAAACCCATATGAATACAAGGCATGAAAGTCATTGAGGACTCAACCTTCTCAAACTCTGAATAAGTTTCTCTAGGCGATATGGACATCAAAGTGGACAATGAGAAAATTGCTGCTTGTTGTTCAAGTGGATTAACGCTCATCAACCCTGTTGGTCCAAGAAGGCCCTGAAATCGACACCAAGGATATATTAACTGATGCCCATTTTACCCTTCAATTCGCAAAATATCATTGTCATACAATAAAATACAATTAGCTATGGAATGCCCACACAAAAGAACGAAGCCACTTTACAATCCATTTAACATGAATGCGTAAAGTATAAAAGCCAAGTATTTATATTTTCTTTTAGTACATAAGCAAGCATCTTCAGATTGGTCCATAATATGAAGAAATCATCAAAAAGAAAGGAGCCATTTCAGCAACTACTGAATTTACCTTGCACAAATTCTCCAAATTAGCTGATATAATACCAATGACATCAAAACCACATGTTTGACAGCATTTAAGTAGTCTCTGAAAGAAACCACCAAAAAGTAAATAAATAAATAAATAAACGAGGTAAATAACATTAGCCTCTAAAGGTCAAGGCCCAAATACTATAACAGCTAAAAAGCGACATATGCGGTGACATGCGTCGCATAAATGGAAGAAAATCCTTCAATGTTGTATAACTACAGAAAAATAATTATTTAAAAAAAAAAAACCTGCTACAAGAAGTTATTGGCAAATATACAGTTCTTAACACATGAATTTGGCAATTTCTGAGACTTGATCTCAAAGCTCTTAGTGAATGGTGGCCGTAATATATTGAGGAACAAAAACTACAGGAAATTATTGATAAAAACACAGTTAACACATGAATTTGGCATTTTGATAGACTTATCTCCAAGCTCTTGGTGAAGGGCCACCGTAAAAAACTGAGCAAGTTCTTCAATGGAACCTAACTAGGAGCTTTTAACTTAATAAAATATATTATTTTATCCAAAACAAACGGGATTTCCTGTTTTCAAATTGAAGAGCATGGCAAAAGTCTAAGAAAATGAAAAACTTTAACTAAAGTACAACTTTTTTTATGTAATTAGTAAACAAATATTTACCCTCCAAATTGCATCCCTTTTTGCAGTGCCAACTATGTACGGATGGTGTGCACAGAGCATCACTTGCATAGATGTACTTGGATTGACAGCAAGAGCTGCTGATGATATCACAACTAAAGCCTTTACTGAAACCTCAATAGATGGAAGAAAAGGCACTTGCATGTCCAATGAATTATCTGTGTCACTACAGAAATACAGATTTAGATCTCCCATACATAGGAACATCATAGAAGATCAAAAGCATATATCAGAAAAATCTATAACCCACGCATTTCAAAATATGGATAAAATAAAGGGCCAGAAGATCTTTATACTTCTTCTAAAATGAAAATTTAATACTAGAAAAGTAGAAAGCATAAAAAAGAGTAGAATGACAAGGCCATAAAATAATGGAGAATACCCAGCCTACATCATGCTACCACAAAACATTCTTCCAGTTTAACAAAATAAAAAACAGAGAACAGTCATAAAAATGTCAGTATTTTAGAAGATGATGCCTAAAACAACTCCATTTATCGTGATGAAAATTCCTTATTCAATAACTCTGTAAATGTTAAGAATCCTTTCTCTGTTCCTAAGTTCATTCAAGATACAATAACCAATACGGGCTCTTGGCTTTCTAGAAGATAGTTGGCCCAAACCAAATGGGAAAAGAAGTCAAAAAATTCTCCCGCCATAGCAAGAGAGACGCCTTTTTCACCGATGGTCAGCCTTCTATATTTATTCAGTTTGAGATAGCTTGCCGTTCATGGTCATCTGTTATAGTATCAAGACATTCATCAATTCTTTACAATCTATTCAGATCGTTAATCCCATTCCTTTACAATCTCTTCATCTTCAATCCCATTTAAAATTCCTTTTTTTTTTTATTTCATAAGCTATATTACAAATATTTTTCTTCTCTACTCTAAGATATCCAAAAGCTATCCGTTTTTTGGTTCTTATGAGCTAAAACTGCCGTCATAGAATTTTACAGAAGGACAGAAAGAAGCAAAAACTAACAGGCAACGCAAAACTAACATGTGACAAAAGTAAGATGTACCTTGTTTTTGAAACATAAAGCTTCTCCGCAGCAAGAGACAAATAACTTGTCAATTCAAGTAAAAGAGTTTCAGTTAACTGTGAAGCAGATGCAATTATCTTTTTGGTAGCATCATAAGCCCTTCTTCGAATTTCCCAACAAGGGTGGCATACTAAAAATATAACAAGCTGCACCATATCAACGATTACTTAGGTACTAAATTCAAGTTTCTTGAACAAAGGAGAAAAAAATCCAACTATTGCTGCAAACCAGTTTACCTGTAACAGTGATTTTATGGAAAATGTATCTAATATCCTGCATAATAAAGGAGCAACAACTTGAACAGTCACCGCCAGCTTTCTACATAAACTAAAGAGCACTCATTGTAATTTGTAAGCATAGTTAGAAAAATAGTTTATAATACCTATACAAATGTTCCACCACCATCATCTCAAGAAGATCAATACACGCCATGCAGTCTTCAGTTGATAATTTTGAGGCCTGCAGCACCAGTTCACAGCTTCTATATCATGGGAAGAGAGGGAAAAGGCATATACGGACAAAAAATAGTTTCAATTGACAGAAGGTTTTTATGGCTACCATATTTATTGGTACAAGAGAAGGCTCGTTTTGAGATACCAAGGACCATATCTTTTCCTTCATAACAGTCTCCTCTGAGCGGGGAAAAAAGCAAGGGGAAATAAATCAACTTAAATATGTGAAAGGGGTGAGGAAAGCAACAAAAACTAGGACAGCTAATGGATATGTAGAGTCTACATCAATAACCTAATCGCTAAAAACAAGACGAAAATAAGATGATAATGAGCACCTGCTTTTATGTCAACCGCTGCTATTTTTCCAACTATAAGCAAAGCATATATGCCATCCAAACGTTGAACTGCCTTTGTAAAACCAGTTTTCACAAGTTGGATGAGAGGCACAAGCAAGGATGACACCTGGAAATGCATAATGCAAGAATCTGTGAAAGGGAAATTCCTAAACAAGATAACCTGACAGGTGCACAGCCAATAAAATTCTATTTGCCAACTTACAGGTAAAACAGCATCAGCATTTTTGCACACGGCTTGTAGACATCGAAGATGCCCCCTTCTTAAAGCTTCCTTCTCCTTAAGGCCAGAAGCAAAGAATGCAACAACATCTTGTTGGGCCACATCGGCAGATCGTGATACCCAAGATCCCAAGGCTGACAAAACTGCCAGCTTAACCTCCTCATTGCCTTAAAAACACCCCCATTTCAAGTTAAAACAATAAATACAAAATATTCAAAAGAAGGAAGTAATGTTGAGATGGAAACTGAGACAAACAAAAAGAAGATAGAAGGAAACCAAATAACACCAAAAGGAAAAAAGTTACCTTCATCCTTGTAGTAAGATAGAAGGAAGCTACATATTGTTCGTGACAAGCTATTGAGGTGTTTCCCATCCGGAGCGTCAGACAACTCTTGCAGTGCATTGATCATTCCGATTCTCTGGTAAGGTAATGCAAGTCTTCCTTCTGAGCCTGTTAAAATTGATACCTTGACTTAAAAGTAGCTCAGTAAAGAATTAACTGCTCAAACTGAAAAAATATTGAAAGGTGTAGCGCCATAGCCATATGAAAATATGTAGACGAATATCCCTGACTACTGACACAACAATTAGAGAAACCTTTTTACTTTCTTTTCTGTTCCTTTACTTTAAAAACAAATAAATGAATAATTAAGAAATAGAATCGCGCACACAGAGTCCAGCCCATACCATTAATTACAGCTTTTACAGCATTAAACATTGCCTCTAAAGTATCTGGATTACTTGACTTTTTGCTCAAACACTTTATTATTGCCAATGCCTCCATCCTTCGGCCTTCATCTGCATGCCGAGCCTGTGGCAATACCACTGAAAGAATTTCAAGAGCATACTTGCTCAAATCCAGGTTGACTGATCTCAAAAGAATTCCAATTGACTCCAATACAATCTCAGGGTTCCGCTTCAGCATTTTAACAGCAACTGGAACCACAACACTTTGAAAATCCTCGTGTGACATATGAATAAAAAGTGGTTGAAATGCCTCACTAAGGCCCTTGGCAGGCTTCTCTCTTGTACTTAGAACCGCTTTAGCGTATATATCAAGAAAAGTTGGCTGCGAACAAAAAAACCAAGATCAACATCTCGACTTTGACCCAATAAAGCTAAATACGAGTGATTTAAACACGAGTACTTCGACCTAGAAATCCCCAATCCACTCCAATTAGTAATGCACCCACATGAACACAGCGGAGACAGGCATGTTCGACCGTTCTACCATTTTCCCTTTATACAATACAACATAATATAGCTGCTCCTATAAACGAAGCGAAAAACAATATAAATATACACCTCGTACCTTGCCCCGTTCAAATAAAGAAGGTGCTTTACTTGAGGCACTCGAGAACTCAATTAGTAGCCAAACCAACTCGGGACTATCTTTGTATGGGATTCGCCCGTCCTTCCATTCCTCTACATAAATTTTGTAAATTTCTGGTGACTGAAAAAAAAATTATGCATTTCCGTATGAGGCAACTTAAATGCATGTTCACGAATCAATAAACAAAATAAAAATGTTGTTTTATCAACTATCTGAACGGGTTCAATCAGCTAAACCTGAGAAAACAACTGGAAAAACGTCTTTTTGCAAGCCCTTCGCTCGCCGAAAGATCTTCGCATAACCATATGAAGCAACGACGCCTGTGCCGCGGCTAATCTACAAAAAGCGTTCTTCGAAACCACGGCGAACTGACTCTTACTTAGAAGGAAGCACGACCACTGGAGAAGCCTGAGACAGCCAACGTGCGACTGGACCTTCGCCTGCTTCTCCATTGCCTGAACAAGCGCCGCCGCGAAGCTTTTCATGAAGATAGTCTCCCCTAGTACCTTGGTGATCACGTTGTCGACGGCTCTTCTCGAACCTCGATCGTCGTAAACATACAACGTCTTGAACACTATATCCACCAACACAGAAGCCAATTCCGCATCCATTTCTACACAGAATTCAACCAAATTTAAGCTCACAGATTCAATTATCTCCACCAATTTTTTCTTCTGAGTATTACGACTTGAGATTGTGGATTAAGGAAGAGATTGGAGGAACCTGAATTGGCGATAATCGGAGGGATTTCATCGCGGAAGATCCGAAGACGCTTCTTGGTGGAGGGAGTGGAGAGCAGCCCGGCGATGGAAGCGAGAGACTCCGACGGGTTGGCCATTGCGGAGAAGAAAGATTCCGATATCGGAGACGAGCTCGGATGATACTCCGGCGACTGAAGAGGACGAGGTTACTAGGGTTTTAGGAGCAACTGAGAAAATGGGACTGTGATAGAGAAATGTCTTAGGACGAGTATATATTATTCGTGCTATGTGCTCATTCCATACGCAGGGGGTAGAGAGAGGGTGGAGGAGAGTGAGGTGGGGGATAATGGGTTGGGTTGGGTTGGGTTGGGTTGGACTTCTTTTGATGGAAAAACGAGAGATAAGAATCTTCCTTGTCCGTAAAGAAAGTGGGCTTTTATTGCCAGGGTTTTTATCGGGACCTTTAGTACGGCCCTTTTATTTATCGCTGTATGTGGATATCAATTTTGGGCTTTGATAAAGACAGGCCCATTTGAAGAGCGGCCCGGCTGTTAAACTTTCCCAACTCACAATTAACGACGTGTCGTTAGAATGTATAAGCTTGAAAAACGACACATAGTTTGTCATTGTCCGTGAGGGATGTACATCATGTCATTACGTCCATCACGTCCATTTGCGGCGAAAAGTACACGCGTTAATAGGAGTGAATACTCAGGGCCCGTTTGGGCAACGTTTTGGAGGTCAAAATTTTTACCTTTTTTTCAAAACTTTATCACTTTTTACTATTTATATCTCCAAAACGCTACAGTACATTTAAAATTTTAAAAATCCATAACTTTGTGTATACAAGTCCAAATGAGATGATTTTTTTTTTAAATTGCATAGAATTTCGAGAGGAACAGAACAAGATCCATATTGATATTTTTTTTCTAAAAATATTTTTAAAATTTTTAATTTTTTCACCCCAAACAATTTTTTCCCCCAAACACATTCCCCAAAACCAACTTTTTTCCAAACCCCAAAACCACATCTCCAAAACCTCCCCCAAACTCCCCCTCAATCTAATCTATTATAATTCAAACCTAATAAACTTGATCACCTCAGTCCCCTCTATTAATTGAATAGATTTGAATTATATTTTTCTAAATTCAAAACCCATTCAATTTATTAATATGTAAAAATAAATATTTTTCATACCTCATAATATATAATATTTATTATATATTTTACATTAATTACTTATTATCTGTTATATTTCATATTGTATAAGTTTTTATCATTATTCATTTGTTAGTTTACAACTTTTATATTTAAACTTATTTTACGTATATTTTATTTTTTATGTTGATTTTATAATTTATAATATAATTTTAGAACTTTATAATACTAATATTATACTGAAAGTTAGTTTTCTTTTTATATATTTCTTATTTTAGATTGAATGATTAATTATACTTTTTTTGTTTTTTATTTCTTAATTATATTTAACCCGACTAACCCACTTAACTCACCTAAAATTTAATTGGATAGGTTAATTTTAAAATTTAATTTAATTGAGTGAGTTAAATTTGAAATCAACCCACTTAAACTTGATTGGATGGGTTGAAAATTCTCAAAAATCTACTCAATATTTACCCCTATGCATTATTTTCAGCAGAAAGGCTAATGTCACTCTTTTTGTTATATTTGTTTACTTCATTGACTTAAACCAAATTTTTTATTTTAATTTTTTTAAATGAATAAAAATTACAATTAAATCAATTAATTTGAACTTAAAATTTCATTTTATTTCAAACTCCTTATATTCCATTCATGTCCTAAATTCTCTTTTCACTATTTATCATCTTACTCTCCTAAAATAAATATAATAAACTATTATCCTTCCTTTTTGTTATTTATTATAAATAAGTCATTTTTTTCAAATTATGTTAATTTACTGTTACCTTTTTTTCTTGTTTTTATTTTGCTTACTTTTCTTTTTTCTTTTTTTCTTTATATGCATTCCTTTTAAGTCATTTAATAAATGTATTACATTCGTATTATATTTGAATATAATATATCAAATATATTTTATATTTCGATAAAAAGTATTTATTGTATATTTGAATGCAATGCGTATTTGAATAAAAAGTATTTGAATTATATTTTAAAATTAAAAATTTGATGTGATTAGTAAAAGTAAACAGAAAAAGTGAGATAAAAAAAGAAGATGATGTGAATGAAAAAAAAAATTCAAGATACTTTAGAATAATAAATGTATTTGAAGTACTATGGAAAAGTATTATATTTAAATGTAAAATTTTTACGTTTGAATAAAAATTGTATTATCTTTAAACAGAATACAAACGCTATATTATAAACAAACGGACCATTAATACTACTTTCTTAACCGTTTCTTATAGCTTAAAAGAAAAACTCACTATTTATTTCCCAGTTATTTTTATACTATATTAACTATATAAAAATCACCTGTTTTTTTGGTCTCTTTTTTTTTTTTTTTTGAATTTTTACTTTCATGTATAAATCTTTAAACTAGAAAAAGTGGTATATGAAAGTGGGGTTCTCTCTCTTTTTTTTTCTAAGACCATTTTTAAACAAACATGAAAACTAAAAAGATTCCATAACCGTTTTCAAAATAATTATGATATATCTTTTTTCATGACCGTTTAGCATTTCTGCATGACAGTATTGGGAGTTGGTGTCAAGGTTTCCATGAAAAAATGGTCATGGTATATTCACCTACTACAACCTCTTTTTTTTTTTTCTTTTTTAAAAAATAGTTGTGGAATGTTTGATTAAAAAAAAAATCCAAAGCACACATTTAAAAAAAAAAAAAGAGCAACATTTCTTGGAATTAGACTACATCATAGATTCGAATGACGAACCATAGAAGTAAGAGTTCACAAGTAAGCTGAAAGAATATCACATAAATCTTCCCATCATTTACTGATCCCTAGTCTTAAAAAAGAATGAAATGTCTTCCTAAATAAGCATATCAACAACAAGAACATAAAAGAAAAACAAAACATTCAGGTCCGTTTGGATGGGGAGTTTGTTTTGGAAAATGAAAAATTTTTAGATATGAAAAATAAAAAGTTGTTTGGAATTTTTTTTAAAAGTGAAAAGTTGTTTGGATGGATGAAAACTTTTTGTTTCTAGAGAGCTCATTTTTCATTTTTCAAAAATGAAAAATGTTGGATGTTCAGATACGGAAATTTAGAAATATTCATTTTTCTTGAAATGAAAAATTTTTCATTTTCCAAATTTAAACGTGTCAAACAGACGGAGGGTCAGTTCACTTACATGATCTGATCTACAAGAAATTTGGGAATTTCTTCATCCAATAACAATTTCCATAAGTAGTGAAATTTATTCTCAATGCCTTTAAGTGTTCTTATCCTTTTAACTTAATACGTTTCACCTACAAGTATAGAAAAACTCTAGAAAACGTGACCGAATCTAATAAGAAACTTGACGAAGAGAATTGTCCTCAGAACTAGTAAGAAAACATAAACCATCTGGAGACCTGAACCAAAACCAGGTGGAGATACATATTAATGCTTGAAAAATAATGCTTTAACTACTACTAGAGTAAACCAAATTCAACGTGGAGTTAACTGAAAACAGAACTTTAACACTAGATGTTAATAACATAAAATATAGAAAATAAAAACCTAAAATGCAGTATTCACGAACCAAGATGAGACCAAAGGCAAAGACTGTAGATCTTGATCATAAAGTCTGTCATAAAGAATATATAAATGAAGCGCCAACAATAGACAATCTCTTTTACAAGACAAAACCAGTTTTAGCTAGCTAAGATCCCAAAAAGAAGTAAATTGCAGAAGAACGCAACTCCACATAGTTAATGGCATGCGCCTTGGTGTTGTTGCCTGTGGCACTTTTACTAATGTGAACTTTTCTTTTTAATATTTCCTCCTCACATGTTTTTGTTTGCCTTTTCTTTTTGTAGGTTCAATCACAAATGTGTTTAAATCAAGGCCATTTTGAAGAAGCTATTTTTGCACAAGTCCCTTACCAAAAAACAAGATTGTTGTAAGCTTGGCATAAAGAAGATATCAAGGGAGAGAAGAAAACATCAATAAAACCTGCCATATATAAGGAAAACACGTGAGGCAAAATGAATAACTAATCACCAACAACAATATCTCTTTAGATGGTTCTATTGACATATCTCTTTTAACTCTCCACATCCCTTATTAATTAAATTATTTAATTATAAAAAAAACTTAAAACAAAATGACATAAAAGGACAACAATAATACAATTGATTACATAAATAAAATTCTATGATAAAAAAAGAAATTCAATCACATTCTTTTTTTTTTTCTTTCTACACGCACTTATGTATCAAATTTCTTAATAAACAATTTATAAATATTACTATGTTGAAAGGTTTTTAAAATTAATATATATGCTACAATTTTAGTTTTTATAAATTTAAAACTAATCAGAAATATTTTTTTTATCTTAAACAATCTTGGAAGATATTTTTTGGATTTTTTCTTATTTTTTAGATTTTATTTCTTGTCCATTTCAATTCTTTTGTTTGATTTTTTTTAATAAATTTTTGTTTAGTTATCTTTGTGCTTTTCTATTTGTAGCATATAGTTTATTTTTACAAACTTTTGAAACCTTATATATTTTAAATATTATATATGTTATTAGAAATATTAATATTACATATTTTATTAGGAATATATGAATATGTAATCTTTTGTTTTCCTTTTTGAAAACTTTTTATTGCAAAATCTTTAATTTGTCATATATATATATATTATGTTGTTTGTCTTTTTTTTTTTTTTTTCATTTTAAAACCTTTTCTATAATATTTTTAATTTAACATACAATAGAATATATAAAAAAAGATGAGTGTAAAAGGAAATTTAAAATGATAGAGTATATTTTATTTTATAGTAATTAGAGATAATTTTAGAAATAAAAATGGAAGTGTATTAAGTAAATTTAATTATTTTAAATTCATGTAATGAGTTAAAAACGATACATTAATACAACAACCGTATCTCTTAATGGTGATATCACCAGGTATTTATCAACCTCGAAAGCAGAGTAAAGTAAGTGAAATTTGAGATAAACCAAAAGTAATAACCAATGCATCATATTCATTTTGATGGCTCTCACAACAAGGAAATAGACAAAATTGCAAAGCACAATCGCTTTTAGCTTAACCAAGAAAGGTACAAGATCAAAAAGAAGTTTTAATGAAGACTATAAAGAATTAAATTAAAAAAAAAAAAAAGGATAAAAGCTGATAATTCTATAAAAAAAGAAGTTATTTTACCATTTTTCTTATACATAAAAATTGACTTATCTTTAAAAATTTTATTTATTTATGATTTATTTTGTTTATTTTAATTTAGATTTTTTATAAATTTCGTGACATTTTTATTTAATTTAATTTAATTTTATCTTATCTTTTCCTTTCATTGATAATATATCAAATAAGTTTAAAATTTTATCCATTTGGGGATGCTTGGAGACATTTTATTTTGGATTGAAAATAAGTTGTTTTAGAAAATATTTTTGGGAAAAAAAATATATGGGATGAAAAATAAAAAATTTTAAAAATTTTTTTAGAAAAAAATATTAATATAGATATTGTTTTATTCATTTTAAAATTATATGCAATTTAAAAAAAATAATTACATTTAGACTTGTATACGCAAAGTTATAAACTTTTAAAATTTGGCATTTATAATAATATTTTGGAGATATAAATAGTGAAAAATAATGATGTGTTCAAAAAAAAGCATTTTAGAGACACCAAAACATGACCCCTAAACGGGCCTTTATATTTCCAATGAATTTATCTATATGATTTTACTTTGGAAATAACTGATTTTAACACTTTGTTTTTCTGTAGTGTTAAATTATGGTGAAAACTTCATGTATTAAAAGTAGGTCCCATCAGACATCATTATTTATGCAAGAAAACTATAAGTTTGACTGATTTTCTTTGATTCTCTCATCGATATAAGTATTTAAAAAAAATCACTCCAATTAGAGTTCGTATGAAGAAGTTATAATAATTTATAAGATTAGATTAACAAGTAAACACTTAGGTCCCCTGCATATTATTTTAAGATAGAGATTCAATGCACCTAAGATCACATGAACTCTTTTTTTGGTCCAACAACAACGCGACACGTGACGGAGGTTGGAAAGGAACCAATAAGAATATGACACGTAATATCCTTTTGGTTTCAATAAATTAGAATCAAGTTTATCATACATCATACCACACTTGATCCTTCTCATTGTTATTATAGTTATTGTAGCAAAGCTGACTTTTCTCTTGCATTGCACTATAGCTACTATAGCTAGCTAACTTTTTCCATGTTTTCCATAGTAGCTTACTGTAGCAAAATTTGAAAATTGTGCACTGACTATTTTAGTAAATTTGAAAATTTTGTGTATAGACCAACTACTGTAGCAAGTTTGAAAATCTTATATTGTGTGTGCACCAACTACTATAGTAAAGTTTGAAAATTTTGTGTTTAGATTAGATAGAATAATACAAAATTATTCCTGAAAAAACGCATTTTAGGGAGGCTTAAACACACAAGATAGATGGAGAAAAAATAGAGATAAAGAGTGTTAGAGTTAGAGTATTAAAAAAAAATCCTATGAAGCTAAAAAAATTTCTTTTCTTTTATTTGGTTTTGTTATAAAAGGAGAAGTTTCTGAAAGTTCTGCTAACGCAAATATTAAGTATCCATTCTAGACTCCTTTCTTTTATTTGTATTTTGTTATTATGTTTAATTTGTTTTATTGTGTTATTTTATTTTTCATTATAAATTAAATAAATTTTTGCTAAGAATTATGATGTAGCCCGATTTAATTAAATTAAACATGTTATTATGGTCATATTTGTCAGTGTATATATTTTCAAACTTAATGCTTTCAAATTTATGGTTAACTTTTGAATAATTTAAGAAGTAAAATGAAACCAAAATGAGATTTTTGTGATATGACTTTAGAATAAATACTATAAAATTTAAGATAGAATAGAGATATATATATCTGTTTTTATGTGGTCATATTATTAACTATCATAGATTTCTTAATGAACAATTTTTATATTTAAATTTGAATTCGTATCTTTATTATTCACATATATAAGACTGCTCATCTTGACAGTACTATTGATATATATAGTATTGTTTATCTTAAATTTTAATTTGCTAATTCTTTATGTAAATTTAATAATAAAAATATAGAATTTATATATAACTTAAGAAAGAGTACATAAACCAAAAAGGTAGTTGACCATTGATAAATATGAATACAAAATCATAATAATATATTTAAACAAAATTAAATCTGATTAATTACGATGAAATTATAATTCCTAGTAATTATTTACTTGATTGTGTTTTATCAATTTATATTTATTTATTTTTTTAAATTTATTTATTTAATTTTTCACTTGTAATATTTTTAGTCGTTTAAATAAAATTAAAATTAGCTAATTTTGGTAATTAATAATACTATTCTCATGAAAACAATATTTTTCTCATTATTTTATTACGTGTTCAATTCGTGCACTTGCAAAAATTTAAAAAAAAAAAAAAGAAGTAAAAAGTATATTCAAAAAGCATAGGGACTCCTTGTCATCTTCTAAACCCACCAGATATTAAAACCCAAGAATCTAAGCAAGCAATTAAATAGGGAAAACAAAACAAATACATAACACTCTTACATACACACACACACACATATTTATATGAATACACATATATTATGCGCACTACTTAAGATTCAACGCCATTGATGTTGATAATATTATTATACATTTCCCAACAAGCACCCCCACAAGAAAGCTATGAACAAAAGCAGTATTAAAAAAATAGCCAAAAACAACAAATTCAAAAGAAAATGAGATCATAAGAAGGAAGAAATAATATATATGAAAAACAAGAAAGGAAAATCTGGAGAAAAGATATGAAACCTGTAACGGCAATCATAAGGGATATGATGAACTTGCGGATCTTGACTTTGTTACTAGAAGAGAGAGAGAGAGAAAGATCGAAAAGATGTTGAACAAAATTATTTAGGGCTTCAGATCTAACATAAATATAAAGGCAAAGAGTGAAAGTAAGAAACAAAAATGCAAGTCAAAGCTCCAAATCTAGAACAATTGAATCACCACCTATTCATTTTGCATTTAATAGAAAACAAAAAATAAAATCTAAGTTTCACTTGAAAGGACAAAAAGATCTTTATCATATCAAATTTCAAATGAAAACCAATAGATCACGGAGTAAAACAAATTTTTAGAGCGATAAAGCACCTGTTCCACCATCAAATATACCACTAAATAAGTTTTGAATGTTGACTATTTTTGACGGTGATAGCAAGGCGAGGGTAACAATGACAACAATAGAAAGGACATGGCAACGACAAAGGCTAGGGTTTGCAATGGGCCAGAGAGAAAGAGAGAGAGAGTCGAGTTCTCAGGATTAGGTTTAGAGAGAGAGAGAGAATTTTTTTTTGAAGTTCAAAATTTCTTTTAAGGACCTTATATGACGGGTTTTTGAAAATGGTATTGGAAATTAAAGATTCAATTATTGTTTTTAAAAACAGTCATGGAATTCCGAGTTTCCATAATTGTTTTAAGAAAGATTCTATGATTGTTTTTGAAAAACATGCTTCGTGCTATGCTTTTGCCATAGATTCCATGACTTTTTTTTAAAAAATGGTTGTGGAATATCCATCGTTTAATCCACTTTTTGTAGTAGTGTGCATTTTTTTTATTAAGTGGATGTTTGGTGTAAAGGTTTGAATCGAAAAATTAGGATTTGAATTGTGGTTAGAGCTTAATTATGCATTTGGTGTTCATTTAAATTGCTAGAGTCAAAAATATAAAAATTTAAAATATATTAAAAAAAAATCTATACAGATCTTATTTCGTTTATATCAAAATTTTATACAATTAAAAAAAATCATCTCATTTCAACTTGTAAAATCAAAGTTATGGACTTTTAAAATTTGAGTGTTTAAGTTATAATTTTAATTATTAAAAGTGAAACTATTGACTTTTCTAAAAAAAGATAAAAACTAAATTGTAATTATTGAGTTTAAATCATTTCACCAAACATGTTCTCTCTTTTCCTTTCCTTTCCTTTTTTTTTTTTTTCCGAATTTCCACTTTCCATGTTTTTATATTAGATTGTAAACCATTAACGTTTTGCAATTTACGTCACTATATTAATTTCTAAAAATTACCGCAATTAAAAAACCATTTTCAGTTAATCACTTAAAAAGAAAAAGAGTCAAATAGACTTCTCTTTTTTTCCCCCCCCTAATTTTCACTTTCTACGTTTCTATTTTAGATCGTATACCATTAACGTTTTGCAATTAATTATTTGCAATAAAAAAAACTATTTGCAATTAATTATTTAAAAAGAAAAAGAGTCAAATAGATTGATATTTGAATGAAGTTATGTAAATGGAAGAATCAATTAAGATAATAATTTATATATTAAAAAACGGAACAATGATGAAACTTTATTTATAAAAAAAAAAAAAAACTTTTGAGCAGCCATGTAAATAAATAAAAAAAGTATGAAGTTCTTTACACTGGCATGTTTGTAATATATGGTAAAAAAAATGGTTTAAAATTTTTAATTTTTTTCTTTTTGGAAAACAAAAGATACATGTCAAATAAAAAAAAAAAAACTTGGCAAGTAACAAAGAGAATAATCCTAACATCTTTTTTTTTATGCAAAATTTTAAAATGACATTATTTTACATTGTACATGTTATTTTTATTATATTATTTACTTATCAAAAAAATTTATTTTTATTATTTATTACCATTATTATGTTTTAAAATTAGTAAAATAAATTCTTAATATATAGTTTAAAAATTACATATTTTTATGACTAAATGAATCAAATATCAAATCTAATATTGATTAGCCAACAGATTTAATAGATGGCAAATTTAAAATCAAATGTATCACTTCATCAAGAAAGCATTGAGTTAAATATTAAAATTTATCATTAGTATATCAATTTAGCTTTTCCCTACGTAAAAATTACCTCTAATAGTAAATTTCTAAAATTTATTTACTGTTTCCTACTAATAGTCAAAGATAATTGATTGATTAATCCATAAAAACAAATAAAATTGGTTGAAATATGTTTATATGGACAAGTTATTAGTCAAAATCATGGTAGCTTCACTGGCAGTTTAATATTTAAAAGAGAGAGAAAGAGGGAGAGATTATAGTGCATCAAAATTTTATTTAGAATTACATGATTTTTAGTCCCAAATTATAGACAAATCTCATTCTCGTCCCTAATTTTTTAAACGTTTTAAATTAATTCTTGATCACTCAAATTCGTCCTCCATCTGATAGTTAAAAATTCAGAAGTAAAAAAAAAACCCTAATTTTAATTATAAAATTAATCCTTACTTAACAAAGACACGGCCTTTACTTGCCTTTTCTCCATCGAAAAAATAACAGACAAATGGACAAAAGGATTAATTAACAATCAAAAGAAATGAACTTATTTTAAAATGTTTTAAAAATCAATAACCAAAATGATATTTGATTAAAACTCGTGATTAATAATAAGATCAACACTTACATGCATAACATCACACAACCAGTGGGATGTTACTCTCAATTCTTGCTTCTGAAGTATTTCCCGGATACAGTTATACCAAAGGGGAAAAAAAAAAAATTCACATACAACGTATTTATCTTATAAATTGCAAAAAAGCTTCCATTTTGTTATGTGAAATCACCCAATCCCAAGTGGCAATGTTACCTTCTGCTAAGAGACACTAAGCCCGTCCAGAATATACACACATCATGTGCCTTATAAATAAAAGTAAAGAAAGGAAGAAAGAGCAACGAAAATAAACTGATTCTCACGATGACCCTTAAAACTAACTACGTACTGTTCCACTAAAAGAAAGATACAATTATAGAGAGAGGCCAAAAAGAGATGAAAAAGTATCAAGAGTCTGTGTAGGTGAGGTTTTGGAGATGGGAATATTAAAAATCAAATAAGTTTTAGAGATTTGTATTTAAGGTAACAAGTTTTGCGTAAATATTTTTTTTAAGATGTGTGAAATACATTGAAATCCATTAGAAACTAGTTTTTAATGGCAAACATAATTTGAAATCCAGATATTAAAACAACGTCTGGATATGTTCTTCTAAACAAAGTATAACAACTTTAATTATAATCTTATAATCTGTTTGGATAACAGGTTTATTTTTGAAAAATAAAAAATTTTTAGATTTGAAAAATAAAAAGTAATTTAGACTTTTTCTAAAAGTGAAAGTTATTTGGATAGATAAAATTTTTTTTTTTAGAGACAACTCTTTTTTTATTTTTTAAAAATGAAAAATTTTGAATATTCAGGTACGGAAATTTAAAAAGATCTATTTTCTTAAAATGAAAAATTTTTAATATTTTAAAAGTAAAATTCTCAAACAAACATAACATTAATTTTTGTGTATCAATTTATCTAACATATTAGTTTTATTTTTCTTATATATAGGGTGTTTAATATATTATCACACTAATCAGTAGGGTGTATTTATAAAAGAATGAATAGTAAACATTATGTGTGTTGGTATTTAATAGTTTAGTTTATTGTTTTAGTTTGATTTAGCTTAGAAGTTAAGTTATACTGACAATTTGCTATCAGTTTAATTTAGATTAAACTTATATTAGAAATTATGTTGAAATAATGAAAATAGGGATAAAAAGTTATTTAAGAAAATCTCATTAAACTAAATTAAGGTAGAATTAAATAATCAATTTAACTTAATTTTTAAGCTAATAAAGTTAAAATGTTGAATTAAATGGGCGGTGAGGACTATAATAAAAGATAATTCGAATTTTTATTTGAAAGTTAGAGAAAATTAGAATAATAAAATTTGAGCGTAAAAATTAAGAGAAATGATTAAAAAAAAAAAACGTAGGAACGTGTTGAAAAAGAGAAATGTACGTGCTTGTCTGGCTAAGGTGTTTGGAAGGAGGACAGGTGCTGCCTAGGCCAGTGCGCGTACGTGTCCGGCGAAAAGCTCATCTAAACTGTCGTTATTACACATGCCGCTATATGAGAATCCAACTTGCCCAAGTTGCGCTGCTGCTGCTGCTGTCTGCTTCTTACACTGGCACGTTCTTTTGAGTGACTGTGACGCAAACATAATTCATTGGTCACTTTAAAAGATAAGCAGCAGCTCAAACTCATCATGACCGTGAGGCTGTTTTAGAGGGAGAAAGAAGAAAGAGAGAGAGGGGAAGTTTTTCAATATCCATATATATATATATTTTTTATGGTTGTTGTAATTTTTATTATTACATGGAGTTGGAGGATGCGAAAAAGCAGATGAAAGCAGCACGGCCAGCAACGGAGCGGTCGAGAAAGCGGAGGATGAAAGGGAAAGGAGGGCCGGAGAATGGAGAGTGCACTTTCATAGGGGTGAGGCAGAGGACGTGGGGGAAGTGGGTGGCGGAGATCCGGGAGCCGAACCGCGGGGCCCGCCTCTGGCTCGGCACCTTCAACACCTCCACCGAGGCCGCCTTCGCCTACGACGACGCCGCGCGGAAGCTCTACGGCCCTCGCGCCAAGCTCAACCTCCCCGACCACCACCACCACCACAGGCCTGCCGCCACCCAAGAGGCCGGCACGAGCCTGCAGCCACTAATTGGTCATGGTCGAAATGGTCATGATGACATGATCATGGAAGGTTTTAGGACGATTAGTAGCAGTACTAGTACTAATAATAATTATATTGATGATACTATAATAACGGATTTTGATTGGCCTGAGCTTTGTGGGGGCAATGGTTTTGTGGAGACGAGTACTAGTAATACTGTTGGAGTTCTATCTGGTGGAGAAGATCAGTCTGTAGATTCCTACAACATTAAAACTGGCTTCCCATCTCCTTGGAGCTTGTGATGTTGGCACTTTGCAGCTGGGGATGGATGATCATGTCAATACGTGAAGAACTACTAGCGTCATTTGTTGTCTTTTTTTTTTTCTATAAAATCGTGGATTCGAACTTATGTAGTGGATTCAGGTACGAAATTATCGATACGTCGTAGCTATATAATCACTATGTGTGGTTTGATTTTGCTCTTGCCTGTTCTAACTCAAATGTATTATTTTCTTTTCTCTGCCGTTTTACCCTTTTTCCCCCGTCGTTTTTAGCTTGTGATTGTAGTTGTCAGCTAGATCAGGCAGAAATGGTACTTTCTTCCATCTTTTTTTTTTTTTTCCTCTCAACTCTCCTTTCGAAATGGTACACTCCTTTTTCTCACAAGTCATAAATTGAGGATTTTGGCGCGCGCGCGTGAGAGGGTTAAAGCAAAACGACATGTCTTACATTGCTAAAACGGCATGTCGCTTTATTTTTAGAATAAATGACGTGTGGTTCCATGTTCACAGACTACACGTCGTTCAAGTGTAGTATCGTCTGAACAAACAAGCCACACGTGAATGAAATGTTACCGAGCATCATTAGAAGTACAAGAAATGCTAGGTTGACCTTCTCTAACATTCTTATTTTTACTCTCTTAGTTCAACATTTTATCATATTTGTACCATATCATCTCTTTTTCTATTGAACTTGTCATAGTTGTCACATTTCATCTCCTTTTTTTCATAAAAATAAAACATAATAATAAGTCATTGTTTTTATTTGTTATTACAATTCTGCCTTTTTTTTTTTTGCCAAATTAACAAGTTGCAATATTTTATTTAAATATAAGTAAAAAAGAAATTTTAGAGATCATATTACAAGAAGAATATAACAAATAAATAAATAAAAATTGCTTTGCAACTTGTTAATTTTAACCTTTTCCAAAAAATAAAAAATAAAAAGAATGATAAAGTTGTAATAATTAACAAAAAAAAAAAAACTTATTATCAGGTTTTATTTTTATGGGAAAAATAAATAACATTTGGCAAATATTGAATTAAGAGTGATTCTATTATTGCTATTATTTCTAGAAATATTTCTAATATTTCTAGAAATAAATATTGATTCTAGTATTTCTCTACGATTATTTGGAAAACAATACGGCATGCACGTCGTCAATGATGTTATCGTTTTTATATTTTGGCTCAATCGACGTTATCGTTTTTTGTTTATCCGAGAACACCGACGCGTGTCATTTTCTCTTACTTAAAACGGCATGTCGTTACTCAACTTTATCGTTTCATTTTTAGCCGAGAAACGGCGTGTAATTGTCTCTCAAGTAGGCAAAGTCATCCCTATGCGTTGTCGTTTTCAACCCGATGAAGAACATGCTTATTTTTCTGTTTATTAAACGACATGATTTCATTGTCGTTTTTCTAAATGCTGCATTTATTCTATGCATGCTTTTAAAAATAATAATAATAATAATAACATGACCTGTAAGAAACGACAGTAAAATACACTTCTTTTACTAAATAAAAAAAAAAAAAAAACGAAACAGTGCACTAGAAAATCTACAATCAAACACCAATAAATGATTTTGCAACTG
Source organism: Antiaris toxicaria (assembly GCA_035233585.1). Classification (NCBI taxonomy): domain Eukaryota; kingdom Viridiplantae; phylum Streptophyta; class Magnoliopsida; order Rosales; family Moraceae; genus Antiaris; species Antiaris toxicaria. The sequence continues at coordinate 4,425,222 of CP141153.1, read as the reverse complement.
ATTGCATGTTAAATTACACCTTCAGAAGTCCCTCAACTCGACCAAGACAACTACATGTGTGTGTGTACACACACACACATGTATATAATATTGGAAATCCAATACATAAAAGTGAATGAACGAATGAAAAACGTTTTGTCCGTCAAACTAAATGACATTGACTAACAGGAAAATAAGCATGAAAATAACCGGAGAGAAAACAATAATCAATAGTTGAAATAGATTGGATCATTGGGAATTTTTCTTTGTTTCCTATATTTTCCATTTATACTTGCCGACAATATAATGTGTACTTGTTAAAATTATAAAAAAAATCCAAAATATCCTCTAATGAAATTTAGTAATTTTCAATTTTTTTTCACGGAAAATTAATTGTGATATCAAAAATTGGAAATATGAGCTCCACTAACCAATCGAATGCTACCACGTGTACACAAATAGCCTCTTCCTTTAGCGGCTATTAATTTGTTGGATTTTGACAAGCACCTTCCTCAAAACCTATTTTTGCTTCTCTTGTTTGCTTTCTAACCACTTTGTTTTGCCATCTTTAATGGTTTTTTCATTTACTTTTTTAAAGATAACGATGGGCACTGTACAGCATATTTATATAAAATTAAATATATATTTCCACTTTTTGTTATTATATATTTTCTCCTTTTGTTGATTATATTTTTGTTTTTTTTCCCTTATGGTCTTTCCTAAGAAACCAAAATCATTGTCTAAGACATTAAAAAAAATGTCTAAGAACTACGGCGGAGAAAGTTTTTGCTGGAATAAAAAGGATATATATTTACACTGTTCAAGCTTGTTTCTTGTCCATTTACTCGTGTTTGGTGCATGTTCTTTAACAGGGAGGGAAAAAAAAAAAACTACAGGATTTGTTTATACATACCGAAGGAATTGGAATAAACTACTAACATAATTACGTAATAATTGTTACAATGACTTTCGAGTTTTATCTACAATAATATACAGTCATTAATATAATGATTTCACTTTTTTTTTTAATTTACAAACTATTCTAAATATTTAACTATATTTTAAGTCCACACGTTACATTTTGCTATATCCCAAAAAAAATAAAAAATAAAAATTATAACGAAGCAAACGAAATAATTTACCAAGGGGGTGACCCCAAAAAAAAAAAGCAAAACTATTGGTTAACCACATGATTGTATACTTCTAGTATTATTGGAATGATATAAAGTAAAACAAAACTTAATAATAACTTTAAATAACAAAATTGATAATAAAAAACACCTATGATATTCATGCATTTATGTCTGTGATGTGACTTAAGTACCGCCTAACAAAACGTATAATAATATTCATCTAGAAAAGAAGGGGGGGAAAAACATGCATCAATATCACAAAGCAAATGGAACCTAAAAATAGAGAATCTTAACAAGAAACTGATTATAGTATATTTTAATTAGTTAACATCAAATCGATTAAGGATCATTTTTTTGTGTTGTCATTGTCTTTTAAGATTTGTCAAAGAGCGAACAAAAACCACAAGTGCAGCCACCAAACATGTTTAGCCGTTGTAATTAAAACAATTCTAGCTGGCTTCCATAATTAGAATAGAAAACCTAGACAAAGAGATATCATATCATTTTCTTATATGTTCTCATTTTCTTTTTTATTGTCCAAGATCTAGCAAAATGCCACCTGTTTAGCCACAACAAAGTTAGCAAAAAACCACCACCAAGTTTCCTTGATTAAGGGTCATTTTATTATGTTGTAATTTTCTGTTAATTGTGTAAAGATCTAGCCAAAAACCACTTTTGCAGCCGCACAATGCTTAGTTATTTTGATGAAAAACATATTCAAGCTTCCACAATTAAAACAAATAAAACTTATAGCTGCAAGATATCGTCAAAGAAAGCGATCTATCAACACAAGGATAATTAAATGCCATCAATCGTAGCCATTATAATCAAAACAAGTCAAGCTTTCACAATTGAAACAGGAAAAAAAAAAGGCTCTAACTAAAAGATTTGAGAAGAAAGAAATCGGTTGATGTTTGGGCATCGTGATTTATTAGCAACATCATTATCATAGTAATTAATGAAAATTTAACATCTTATAATGAAATAGTACAGAACAAGTAGGCTCTTGATTCAAAATTTTTTGTAACTTAAAACTTTTAATACGTAAATCAGCTTTAAAAAATAATTGATGTATTTACTAAAATTTTGCTTGGATAAACCACAGTCCAATACGGTAGATGCAAAAATCTTAAGATAGCATGTTATTTCGTAGCACTTTTAACAAAGTCATAGATCTTTCTTTAAAAAAAAAAAAAAAAAGATAAACAAAGTCAGAATTTAGAAAAAATTAATAATAGTGGTCAAAAGTAGAAAGGTCAGAGAATTTGTTGACTAACCCTACTTCATGTTCTAGCTATTGGCCAATTTTATGCAAACTCATCATTGAAATGTTTTACATTTGGAATTTCGAAAGTTCGACAAAAAATCAGTAGACACATGATGAGGAGTATGTTAATGTATATTGTACACTTGTACTTGACTCATGAAAATCTAGGAACAAAAGTTTATTTTATTCTGTGTGGATGAAGTTGAAAGTTCACTTTTAAGCACATATTGTGATACTTTTGGGCAGTGGCCCTTGTGAAGTTAAGAGCCTGAAAATATTGGCTTGGAATTATAGTTTTCTCACTACTGGAACGGTTGGTTTATATTGACATTGCTGTTTTAGTATTAAGTTTTTCTCAATATATGAAGGGACATGTTGGTAGCTGGCATATCAATGAAATCCCAGTACAGCTCATGATATAAACATATCATCATAAAATTAGAGCTTTTTTTTTCTAATTTCTTTTATTGTCATCAATTTTCCTTGCTTTCCTGAACAGTGATAATTTGGCTTTAACTACATTATCCAGTTTAGTAAGGAAAAAAAAAAAAAAACACAAAAACAAAATTATCTGAAATTTCAAAAGGTTTAAAATGTTTTTTTTTTTTTTGGGTTCTTTTTGCCCAAGTCAATGTCAAAATCACTTTTCGCTGTTTGAAGGGATTTGATCACATCAAAATTCAGAACATCAATTTAGTTTTGCCCCCAGTTAAAGCCATGTTTATATATGCCTCTAATTATATAGTCAGAGACTAACTCTTCAACATATGTATCTGTACTCTCATATCTTTTTCATTCAGTTTCAACACTGAGGAGGTGGTTTGATCTTGGATGTACAAAAAATATAACCCCACCTCATTTATGTTGCTCACATGGCTGAACAGCATTGAGACTTTTCTGTGTCCGTTCTTTTTCTTTTTCTTCTTCTTCATCTTTATTTCAGCTTCTTCTTTTTCCTCTCTGTTTTTTTTTTTTTTTTTAGGCTTGTCATTGTCCCTTCTCCCTTCTTATTATTAATAAGCAAGGTAAGCGTGACAAAGCCTGACCTTTAAGTTTTCTTCATTGGCAAAAACAAGGTCGGGGGTTTTCAATCATCTCATGGTGACAAGAAAAGAGAAAAAAGAAGGTTTGGTTTACTCAAAGTAAATATGAAGACCTTATAATTAAGTTTCTTTAAAGTCTCTCTCTCTCTCTCTTCTTAATATGATAAGAGAGTAGTATTGATTGGATGAGTGTAATAGATGAATTGAAAGCTTAGTGGTGGTTGTGAAAATAATAATTAAAGACATTGATGGATGAGGGTGGCCAGTAAAATTTTTTGTGGTAAAAATATATTATAGTTTGATTGTATCGACAATTTGAGCAGTAACAGTGATTAGGTTATAAAAATTGCCTGTATTATTATCGTATTTTGTTTACTTAAAAGTACAGTGATATGTTGGATGAGCTGGGATTTTTTTTTTGGAAGGCAATAATATAGCTCTAACTAAACTAGCAGTACTAAACACTTGCATCAGCGAAAAAAAGAAAAAAAGTAGTTAAACACGTTACTCTTGATACGTAATTATGTATGTGTGTGTGTGTGTGTGTATACACACACTCACATGTACAATAATTCATGAAGGCAGTAATACATTTGAAGGATAATGGAAAGGAGTAAATGCATGTGAGAAATATTGAAATGACTAGCTAGGCGTCAAGCAGGATTTGCAACTCTCTAGGTAGCAAAACTTACACTGCATTGAATTGACAGACACAAATCTATAAACTAAACAACGACATTATTAGAATAGTTTAAGAAAAAAAATGTTTAAAAGTATCTATAATTAGTTCATACATTTTTATGTTTATTTTTCAAAACTTTCATGAGTTCTATGTTTTAACTGCATATTAAAGGGGAAAAAAATGTTTTACTCGTTATAAAGCATTAACCCCTTGAAAAGAAGTTAAGTCTAATAACACGCCAAATTTATTTTGGTCACATGGGGTCTTAAACACAGACCACGTGGCTTTCCCCTCATTAAACACAGGCATGCCTGTTTTTGCAAACTAATTTCCTAAAACAAGTAAAAAGTAAAAAGAACAATATTCTCCTTAATACTAGTTTTTTTTTCCTTGATACTAGTTATGAACATGTAAATTTGTATCTTTCTGACCTTAATATATATATATATATATTTGAAAAAAAAAAAACAAAGTTTCCATTTAAAAAGAAAAAAGAAAAACCAGCTTGCTTCTAAAGTCTAAATAGGGGCATTATTCAAGGGTTTTTAATACCATCACGGCTACTATTTATGCTACGACTTTAACAATAGCAAAACATTTGAACTATAAAAAAGTGAAAATAAAATGATAAATAGATGCTCTGACAATATTTAAATTTGATCTGTCCCACCTTCCCTGGCTATATGCAGATTTTATATTATGATACGGAACAATATTTATTAATGTTAAAGTTAAAAAATAAGAGAGGCTAGCTATTACTTGCTTGACGCATGCTTGGACTTTCGCTTTATTGGTGAAACATAGAAAACTGTCACTATCAATTTGCTTCATAAAGATGCCACGTCTATTAAAGCCGAAAAAGGTAGGCAGCGTCAATAAGAACTTACAGAAAAACCCTAGCTCCAAAAAAATCTCAACCATATCTAATTTCCAGTATCAATATATATATATCCATTTTTTTTCTAACCTTTTGTATATTTTCCTCGAATGTAGGTTTCATATCTTTGTGACGTCAAAGTATTTTTTTTTTTTAATGTTACATCAATCATATTGTCAAAAAATGATATGCATCGGTAATGATTTATACAGTCAAATCTTTAATCTATTTATGACACATTCTGTTAGTCTCTGAGTTAATATACACATATAGTCGAGATATGCAGTTTAAAAAAAATTAACAAATATATCACATAAAACTGTGTTACTCATATATAAATAACAAATGTTCAATAAATATACACTACTCACAAAATATCTCATACGTCCTTTTATTTGTATCTCCGTCTATATTTTTAAAATAATATTATCACATATTAACTAACATGATTTTTAGTTGTTGTGACAAATAATGTGTCATGATATTATTAAAGATACATGAAAATATTATAATAAAGGGAAACAAGAGTCGGTTCCATAAGCACAAGTATGCATGCAAGGAAAAGTGCCAAAGAGCAATGGTCTGGTACTTGACGTAATTTACAACTAGTAGCATTACATTATTTTGTAAAATTAGAAACCCTACTTACATTACTATCACGTGTTGGTGTAGTAGAACAAGATTATTTAATAAGATCTCACAGTAGTAGGAGAGTTGTGTAGCACTTTTGAGCACTATATAAAGCCAAGTCCTGTGGACTCATTTCACATTGCACAAGTCATAGCTTTAGAGTTAAGCATTCATCCAAGGGATTCCTAGCTAGTAAACTTCGTTTCCAATCAATGGCTAGCTCGTCTATTGTCGTTTCTTCCTTAGTACTGCTAGGAGTACTAGTGATCACTCTGAGCAGCTTCGGTCTCCAAGCTGAGGCCAGAGCCTTCTTCGTTTTTGGAGACTCGCTCGTCGACAGCGGCAACAACAACTACTTGGCCACCACTGCCAGGGCCGATAACTACCCTTACGGCATCGACTACCCTACTCACAGTCCCACCGGTCGTTTCTCCAATGGCCTCAACATTCCTGACCTTATCAGTTAAGATTCAAGAGTCCTTAATTTCCCACTTTTTTTTTTTTTTGGGACAAACTTTTGTATTTTATTGATAAATTTTCTATAGTTGTTTGGACTAATTTTTATTGCATATATATTGGTATTATACTAGGTGAGGCAATTGGGTCGGAGGCCACATTACCATACTTGAGCCCTCAGCTCACTGGTGAAAGACTTCTTGTTGGTGCCAACTTTGCCTCTGCTGGGATTGGAGTTCTCAATGACACTGGAATTCAGTTTGTAAGTTATAGCACTAGAGAAGTTGCTTTCTTATTTATTATATATCATTATGATTTTTTCACCATTATTTCTGAAACAAAGAAAATAACATTATGTACTTAAGTATTCATCAAATTTAGCAAAATGTTAGGTCACAAAAAAAAGTGATACCTTTTTTTTTTTTTTTGGCAGCTGAATATAATCCGTGCATACAGACAACTGAAGAACTTTGAACAATACCAATCAAGGGTTAGTGCTCTAATTGGACCTGAGCAGACTAAAAGACTTGTGAATGAGGCGTTGGTCCTCCTCACCCTGGGGGGCAACGACTTTGTGAACAACTACTACTTGGTGCCGTTCTCCGCCAGATCTCGCCAGTACGCTCTGCCGGACTACGTTGTCTACGTGATTTCGGAGTATCGGAAAGTTCTTTTGGTAATTTTCTGTTATTATATTGCTATTTAGGTTAGTAACATTTTTAATTTTGTACATCTAAATGGTTATTAGTAGATATGTTCTTGTAGTTGACTCTAGGTATAAGTTTCAGATGGAAAAAGTCACAAGAAAGAAAAGAGTAATAATTAAGTGGGGACACATTTATTGTTGTGGGGGATTCGTTATGTGATTTGGGAAGGTAAGTGAGTTATGGAAAGCTCGCTTGGTTGGTAAGATCAACAAGCATTTTGCATTTGCATTAATGACCCCTTTTTATTAATGTATTTCTTTAGAGCCCCATCTGATTGTTACTGTTATGACCTCGTCTTATTTAGATGGACTTTTTCGAGAATAAATCAACGTTAATGGGGAATACCCCCTTCTTTATTTTATTTTATTTATTGTTGATGTTATTTCTATTTTCTATTTTGTATTTTTGCATCAACTTCATTTTAAAATATATTTCTTCATCAAGCTGACCTTTTTCTTTTAATAACACCAAACTCTTTTGAGTAACCTTTCCTTTTTATCACTATATGTCTCTACATTTATTCCTTGTGTTTGGTCCTCCTCCCCACCACACCACCCCCCCCACCCCCCTCCCCCTTTTTTTTTAATTATCAATAAAATCAGTACAGATGCAAGCTCTACATCACCATTGATCATTACCAATTCGGCAAATACATATTTCAATTCTGAAATAACACAATTTATAACAGTCAACGCAATTTTATTTAGTTATGATATGATGATACAAAATATTTAACTACAATGCAGAGGCTACATGAGTTGGGAGCAAGGCGGGTATTGGTGACAGGTACCGGACCATTGGGGTGTGTCCCGGCAGAGTTGGCCTTGCACAGCCGAGACGGGAAGTGCGCGGCTGAGTTGCAGAGAGCCGCCAGCCTATTCAACCCCCAACTTGTGCAAATGATCAATAGCGTCAACAGTGAGATTGGTGCAGATGTGTTCGTTGCCGCCAATGCATATCAAATGCACATGGACTTTATCTCCGACCCTCAAGCATATGGTTTGCAACTTAACCCTACAACAACCTGTTTTATTTTTATTTTTATTTTTTCAAGTATTAAAGTAGAAAAAAGTACATATTCTGATTAAAGAATAGGATTTCAAGAGGAGAAGGGGAAATTAAAAAGAAAAAAGAATGGCAGAGGTAACAACCATATCCTTAAGCGAAGTAAATGTGATCTTGATAGGTGGTCTCCTAATTTATGCGAGAAATAATGAACATGGGCACCCTTTATATTTGCAAAGAATTTAGTTGGGGAGGAAGACTAAGTATTGTGGACCAAATCTAAAACTTTGAGCCAACCAAACCCCAATGGGCAAATGAAAAAACATAAATACATTGCAAAATAGTTACTTTATCACTCAAACATTTCTCCGTTGCAAAGAAAGCTTGGCAAAATCTAATATTCCTGTATCCTGCATGCATCGTTTAATATAATAATTGATTGATTCCACTATAATATTATTTAGTGATATATGTCAGATGCATTAATAATTTTAAATATTATCACGTTATATTTAAATTTACATATCAATTAATAATTTTATGTATCTAATTAAAAAGTTATATTTGTTAAACATAAAACTCATTAGATAGGTGCGTGCGCGCATGTATGAGTAAGAGAATATGCATCTGAAGCCTCCCATGCTTTGCATTGAAGCTGGTCACTGAAATAACAAAATTTGCAAATATTTTTCAAGCCGTTCAAGACAGTCCCACTTCCGCAAATTTTCAGTAACATAATTGTGAATATAATATGGGTTATTTTGCAGGATTTGCTACTTCAAAGGTTGCATGTTGTGGACAAGGGCCTTACAATGGCTTAGGACTTTGCACTGTAGCATCAAACTTGTGCCCCAACAGGAATCTATATGCTTTCTGGGACGCCTTCCATCCATCAGAGAGGGCAAACAGAATTATAGTGAGGCAAATTTTGGAGGGTGATACCAAGTACATGCACCCAATGAATCTCAGCACTATTATGGCCTTGGACTCTAGGACCTAGAGGAGAGATTAAATATTTCTTCTCTTATTTAAATTATATAACCATTTTCTCTTTGCTTTCATGTGTCTTGTCATTGTTATTATCATTAGTTTGTTTTTGTTTTTTTTTTTTAATTTTATTTTATGGAGTGAATTGTAATAATTAGTTATTCCATAAGGCGCACTAGAAAATTCCATTGTGATATTTGTACAAGTGATGAAATTCATAATGTCTTGTGCGTGCCGTTTGTCGTCTCTACATTTTGGATCTCTTCTTCTATTTACTTTATGCATTTATACTTATTTTTCTTCTCAAATAAATAATCAATTAAAATGTGAAAAAAATAGTGTAAAGGGAAAACTTTTTGGTCTATTAGGCTGAAACTTCTTGCTGGCCAATTCTTGATACCACGATTACCTAGTCTATAGCTTGTGCAAATTATGAATCAGAAAAACATTAAGAATAACAAGATGTTTTCTTTAATATAATATCTTTTGGTTTGATGAAAGAAAGGGAAGAATGCTGTCATGTTTGTCGTTTTACAGCTGTGTTCATCATATATATAGAAAGGGAAGAATGCTGTCATGTTTGTCATTTTACAGCAGTGTTCATCAAATATATAACATCAGTCATAATTTAATCATTTTGCATCAGATTCAACTAGAAATCGATTCTTCATCCAATCCAAATCTAATAATTGTTGTTCATTCAATCCAATTGAATTCATTTGAAATACGTTTGGTTGTGTTTGGACTAATCGGTTTCGTGCTTGGGTTTTCTATATTTTTCTTGGCTTTTATGGGGGAAAGAGGGAAATAGCCTAATCAGAGAGGGTATAAATATTAATGGCAAAAATTCAAGAGAGAATTACAATTGACATATATTAAGTCCCCCATTAATGACAGTTTTTGAAGCCCTCACTGACGATTATTTTCCTTTGTCATTTTACTCAACGCAAGTACCTTGTCGTTTTTCCTCCCTTATGAACTACTTGTCGTTTACAATTGCAATGTAATTTCATGTACACATTATCTTTTCATTGTTCGTCTTGTAAACGACATGTCGTTTCTGCGAGTACTTTTGAACGCACATCTACTTACTGGGCCTTTAAACGACACACTTATCACATTTGACGAGTTGGGTTCTACGAGTTGGGTTCTAAGAGAGTTTCGTAAACGTTTTTTGGTATCACAAATATCAATTTTATACTAAACATAAAGTTTTATATTCAAATATAATCATTTTCAACAATGTTGCGAAAACAATTACTATTCAAAAGCTTTTTAAAACAATCACATCAACTTTTCAACCTTAATTATTTATCTCTACTTTTACTAATCACATTAACTTTTTAATTCTAAAATATTTTTCATCCAAATACATATTTTATTCAAATACAAAACAAATACTTTTCAACCAAATGTAATACTCAAAAAAAATTGTATTCAAATGTAATTAAAACGCAATACTTTTACCAAACGCCTCTAAAGCAAGAGCACAAATTCGAATTATTTTTCCTTTTTTTTTTCAAACAACATTATAGTAAATAACTTTTTCCTTTTGAAATTGTAGTAAATAACCTTTTGATGAAACTAAAAAAATGGTTATCATCAGAAAAAATAACAAAATTTGTAAATATCTAAAATAAATTAGAGTAAGTTATAAATCTATTAGATAAATAATCTAATTGTTAAAAGTAAATAGTTTACTTATATAGTAAATTTACTGTTTACTTGAACTATTTTTAAAACATGCTATATAATTTAACTATTTATCGTAAAAATTATATTTACATTTTTTTTTCTTTTAATGATGAGTTCATATTTATTTCAAGGTTACCACTAAAAGGAATATTTTTACCCACTGGTATGTTGTTAAAATAAATAGTCCTCTCCCCCACTCTAATTCATGACTTTCCCACGCCTCGTAAAATAGGCCTTAATTTGTTATGGGCATTGGGATTGGACGGCACTAATTGCAATTATTCATCCGAAGCCCTAAGATTGATGAAATTTTTTAATATTTAAATTTGAATAGATTTTTTTTTTTAATTTTTGAAAGCTCATAATATAAAGTTGTCTTATTGTAGTCCCTATTTTGCTGTTTTCTTTGCTGAGGAAAAGGATAGAGAAAGGGGACAAAAGATCAATCTCTGTACACATACGTAAAGTTTGAACGCAATTACTTCAAGCATGGCATATTTGGAAATCAGAATAACGTCAACATTACAAGTTAAATATATTTCACATCGTCAAATTACAGTGTTGTTATGATATTTGTACGTAGATTGAACACTTTTGTTATTTAAGTTAATTTAATAGGTAATGATGGGTATAAACTTCAATCTTTTTATATGACATTAAATATTGTCAAATTACTGAGTTATTATGGTATTTTATAGATTAAACACTTATTACCCTTAAGTTAGTTTTTGCATAGGAGTTCTTCAATCCAAGACGCATCAATAATAGATAAATTATTGTATTGGTTGAACCAAGTTTTGCTTTACGCGTGCAATATTGCTTCTTACAGCTTTAGCCAAGACAGTGATATTGGAATTATCCATGCACATCTGCTGGAATTTAATAGGAACCATGGAAAAGTAGTTGGATAGAAAAAATGGTTGGATCAAGTTGATAAAGGAAAAGGTGGCCAGTTGAACTGCTTTTCCAGCTAAGTTAACTTGTATATGCACAATAATGTTAATGTTGTGGAGTAGTTGGTAGAGTGATAAAAGCTCTAGCTACTCATTTTACTGGTATTACACCTAGATGTTACTTCTGTGGTCCTTGAGTTTTTAAGGATAAATTTCAATGGGGCCCAATAACACATGTTAGTTGACTCCCTATTCAAAAAAAGTAGGCACGTAATTCATGAAGATAATATAACTAAGCTCATGAATATTCATTTTGAGGAAACCCATTTTGGATTTTCAGGTCAGATTTCTTGTCATTAGTCTCTATTATTCAGTCAAACAAGAACTATTATAAACCCACTAGAGATCAGAGAATTATTGACTTCAAATTCAGACGCCGTCTACAGTAGTTGGTCTTCCGAACCGTCACCCATCTAACCCTATGATATACTAAAAATCACTAAATATATAGTTTTATAGTATATAAAGCAAATTACAGCAAAATAAGACATTAAATAGGATTAAAATTCCAAAAAAAAAAAAAAAGCAAAAAATGATAGTGTTTTTTTTTTTAAACATATCTAAAAATTCAAATCAGATCCCTATTGTTATGGTATTTTTCATCCTCAGCGTAGAAATCTCATAATAGTACATTTTCATTTACGTTTTCTTGTATATTGAACAGTATATATGCAGCTCATCGCATACTGACAAGTGTTGTATTGGTGGAAGTGATTATTTGGTAAAGATCCATTTATGGCAATCACATGCCAATGGGGACGCATCACATTATTTACAGTTTTTCTCATTGTATCCTTGATGAGTAAGCACTAAATGAAAAAAGGAAGCTAAGAGATAATGAATTTTTCTTGCTTTTATTGGAATTTCATTCAGATCTAGGTGAAAACCTAAACTCACGAATTTCACAAATTAACTAAAATTGAGCTCATAATGACACAGCATCTGGTTCTAGATTTAGTGAAATATATGTGAAGGTGGCTAGCTAGGAGCCGGGCTGTTAGTGATTGGTGACAAAGATTCAATTATCACTATTTAGGAAAACTAGGATGAAGTAATTGGCCGTAAATTATCACTAACTAATTAATTCATGATTTTGTGATGGTTAGAGAATTATACAATTATTATTATATGTTTTTTTTTTGTTGGTATTTTTGAAGATCAAAACATACGTATAAAAATATATTATTTGCTATTAAAGTGCATGATCCAAATTTTGTTTTGATCTAGAATGTGACTTAATATGAGAATTTTTTTTTTTTTTTTTGTGATTTTGTGATGGTAACAGAGGGATCGAGCTGTCAGGCTCGATCATATTTGATATAATTTAGAGTTTTGATTTTTTATATTTTTGAGCCGCACACACTATTCTCACCTTTTATATCAATTTTTGAATTAGTAAACTTTCTTCTTCTTTACCCGTAATTTTTTTTTATCTAAGATTTTTCACATAAGTCTGTATATATTCTTATATTTTTCGTCATCGTTATTTATTCTCGCATAATCTTTTGACATTTGGAAATACAAATTGTGAACAGAACATAATTATTGTTCGCTGGAATCTGTTTACAAAGGCTGTACTCTCTCTCTCTAACAACTATCTTGCTGGTTTAGTTACTCTTAATTGCTTTTCAAAGACTAAAAGCCAAAATGTCGAAAAATCAATTGGCATATTTGGGCTTTGAATATGCTGGTTGTATTGTCTCTGGGCATTAGCTTAAATGAAACTGTCATAACACCTTTTCTTTTTTTTTTGTTCTTTGAAATTAAGGTGAGTGGTTTGAATTTGCATTTTGTATAAAATCAGATATAAATTAACACTAGACTGTACAATGAGCTTTTGAAAGGGGAGTTATGATATATAGATATATGTATATATATGTATTTTTTTTCCGAAGAGCTTGAGAAGATTACGTACCTCTGGGCCTATCTCCTTCCCATTCTGTTGGCCATACATTTGTAGTCTTTGGCCATACATTTGTAGTCGCTTGTCTCCATCTTCAAAGTTGTCTTTCTAATATAATTGAATTAGCCGAGGCACTTTTCCATTTGTCCAATCCAAATGAAAGCCCCCGCTAAAATATAGTTATAATCAGAGCTTAATGATCGTCATCTCCGGTTTAATCTTAATGTTTAAAATGGTATCTAATCAATCATATTATAACACATCATTAAATAAAATTAGACGCTAAAGTATAAAAAAATTAGTTACACAACATTTCAAACTTTTGAAATTAGGTGACATTATTATTGTTTAAAAACCTAAATACTAAACGCCACTTATGTTGTAGTGCACCAGTGATGACATAGAGTACGTTAATTAATTATATGGCCACTAAATGGATACAATTGAACGCTCAAGGTCGTAAAGGCCAAGTTGCAAAACGACATCGACGATGCAATATAAGCAATAACCTGTACTTGCTCGCTTGTGTCTCTAGTGGGGCCTACATATTCTAACAATGAGAACCCCTAACTATTTAAGGCCTTACTTCCAGCCTAAATCCACACCAATTAGCTCATTTCTTTGCACACTCTCCCTCTCTTACCCAATACCATCGCTAGAAGCTCTTTGGCCAATATGGCTTCCTTGCTCTTGATTTTCAGCCTAGTCATGGTATTAGGAACCTTTAGTATTCGGGCCGAGGCTCGTGCATTCTTCGTGTTCGGAGACTCGCTTGTCGACAATGGCAACAACAATTACCTCGCCACCACTGCCCGAGCGGACGCCCCTCCTTACGGCGTAGACTATGCTCCTACTCATCGCCCCACCGGCCGTTTCTCTAATGGCTACAACATCCCCGACTTTATAAGTTCGTTTTTTTCCCCCCTCATCATACACTATATAAGTTAATTAGTACATATTTTGTCCTTGTATTTGTGCAAATCTTAGGCTATAGTACTAACTGACATGTAATTAATGCATGTCAATTAATTTAGGTCAGGAAATTGGTTCGGAACCAACATTGCCATACTTGAGCCCAGAGCTCACTGGACGGAGGCTACTCAATGGTGCCAACTTTGCGTCTGCTGGCATTGGGATTCTCAACGACACTGGCGTTCAGTTTGTAAGTAAATTAGATCATTTCTCACAAAATTTTGTCCCGGTTTTGCCCAAAAAGATTGCAGAAAAGTGTATATAACTTAAAATTGTGTGTGAAATTTTGCAGGTAAATATAATCAGAATGTACAGGCAATATCAATACTTCCAGCAATACCAGCAAAGAGTGGCTGCACTCATTGGAACTGCTCGCGCCAAGCAACTTGTGAACCAAGCACTTGTCCTCATCACTGTTGGTGGCAATGACTTTGTCAACAACTACTACTTGGTGCCTTATTCCGCTAGATCTCGCCAATACGCCCTACCTGACTATGTCAAGTTTCTCATCGTCGAGTACCGAAAACTTCTCTTGGTAACTCTCCAAAATTTAACCGGTCTAATACTCTATTATTGTTATATTTTTATAATGTGATATTTGGATTTATTCTTAAACTAAATAGACATTCGCTTGTAAAATTTGAAATTTTTAAGTGATTAAACATCTATATCAAAATGTTAACTTTTAAATGAAATAACTTAATACCTCGTATGTCTATTATTATGATTACATTTTATTGACGTAAGATCAATTCAATTAAAATGCAAATAATTATAATACTATCATCAATGATCAAGGATAGTGATTATGTTGTCACGTGAAATTGTTAAAATCATTAATGATGATGCATTGTGAAATATTGGGGCTCTAATCAGAATATTTGATTTCAGCAATTGTATGACCTCGGAGCACGGAGGGTTTTGGTGACGGGGACGGGGCCATTGGGCTGCGTTCCAGCGGAATTGGCCATGAGAGGAGGGCCTAATGGGCAGTGCTCAACAGAGCTTCAACGAGCTGCTAACTTGTTCAACCCGCAGCTCGTTCAAATGATTCAAGGACTCAACCAACGACTTGGTTCGGACGTCTTTGTTGCCGTCAATACACAGCAAACGCACTATGATTTCATCAGTAACCCTCAGGCATTTGGTACATGATTTTTAAATATGTCCTTTCATTGCAACATTATATTACACATACACATACACATACATACACACAAATATATATAATGTACAAATATACAAATGATATATAGGGGCATAACTCGAGTGGTTAAGGACAGTTGCAACTTGCACGGACTTTGTAGAACAAATAATTGCCGTGCCATCACATTTGCATTAATTTACTGAACATTACAGTTGCTGCGGTACAAAATCCAACCCATGCCCGTTGTAAAGCTTTTATGAAGCAATATATATAATGTTTGTGGTCCCATCTATTGGGAACTCCTTAATTATTGCATGGTCGAAAAACGGCAGGAGTATTAAAACTTTGTCACGAAAGTCTAAATTTGTTTCACAGAGTTGGTACTTCCTCATCTTTAAAACCCAGCTCCAAGCCAGCTATTTGCAGAAACTTTGGCATGACACTCATTGGTATAAAAGCAAGATTTGTCAGCATATATTATATGTACATACATAATACTTTATTATATGTACATATATTATATGTATATATTATATACACATACACACATACATAACTGTAACATTTTTTTTTTCTGTGGTGGCATCGAGCAGGATTTGTTACATCAAAGATAGCTTGCTGTGGACAAGGACCCTACAATGGGTTGGGGTTATGCACGGCGGCATCTAATCTGTGTCCAAACAGAGATATATATGCATTTTGGGACCCTTTTCATCCAACGGAGAGGGCTAATAGGATGATCGTTCAGCAAATAATGATAGGCAATGAAAAGTACATGTACCCAATGAATCTCAGCACCATCATTTCGTTAGATTCCAGGATTTGATGATCATTATTATAAGGTTAATCTTGAGGGATTTTCGCTAGAAGTTGTTATAATAATTATTATTATATTTATATGTGCATTGCCTTTGGAGTAACGTGGCATGTGTTTTAGTTAATTAATTACATAAACGACATACAAAAAAATTGATGCTTTTTTTCTTAGTGCGAAAGATGTTTTTAATTACTATATATCTATATTAGTTTGTAATTGGTTGGTGAATAAGTCTTGTCGATCAACCACATTTACCCTCTTAATAATAGCTATTGATTGCCTGACTACGGCTATCTTTTTTCATTTCTCTTTCTGATCACATTAGAAAGGGTGCGTGTGTGTGTATGCTACAACAAATAACCTTTAACTGAAAGGGGTTAAGAATAAGGTAATTCTGGATGATAGTTATCGGCTTGGATTCACTTCATATAGCCTCTTATTTATGTTTTCTCAGTGTTCTTTTTAATGATTTTAATCTACATATTTAACTAACATATCAATTTAATTGATATGAGATGATATTTAAATTGAAAAAATATTTTTAATTAATATCATGACATTTTTTGAGGTAGGTCAAAGGAATAAAAACTAAAGATACATGTAAGTCGAATCTTTTTTAATTAGAGGATATGTTATAGAGTATTTTGAATCAAATAGTACCATATCGGCTAAAAGAAGATGAAAACAAATAAGATAACTTCAATGAGTATTACTTTCGGAGGCTATCATTTTTCGAGACAAGCTTTGCTATTTGTCTTGAATTTTTTGTCTCATCTAGCTTTCTAGCAAAATCTGATAATGTAACGAATAGGTGGCTTCAGAATCAAATAAAACTAACGCATCAAAGTTGGTGACAAAAAGCTGGCCTGTCACCACTATAGAAGTTCCAGCTTTAGCATCACTCCTTGTGTAAGCATAGATTCTCCCTTAGCTGTCTAAAGCTTTTAGTTCCTAATATTATTATGTCATATCATTTGAATCTGAATTTAAAAATTTAATTACATAAAAAAAAATAAATACTATAAATTTTCAAACAAATTGATGAATTGTCAAAATACTATTAAAGTCACAATCATTAAAACAAGAAAATAAGATGGCAGGTGTGGACTCTTATTTTTCTTTACACATTTCAAAATATATTTTGTACCAAACTTCACACAGAATTTATCACTTTTCTTTATATTTTCAAATCAACCCAACCAACTCATAAATTTATATGGTAAATTTTTCTTTTTTAGATTAGAGCCAGACCCAGCTAGGCAGTTAAATTGGTATGGACGTTTATTGCCAAACTTGCTATAAGCAAATTAGATTTAAAAAAAAATAATATCGAGCTCCTTTCAATAACGTGAAGACAGTACAAAATCTTAGAAGTTAAATTCTGTATCTAAACGGCGTTCAATGGTAAATTTTACTTAGGGGGGAAAAAAAGGGAGGACAGATTACTGTTATGTTTGTTTGATCACTCCAAATTTAGAAAATGAAAAATTTTTCATTTTAAGAAAATAAACCTTCGTATCTGAATATCTAAAATTTTTCATTTTTAAAAAATAAAAAAAAGAACTCTCTAAAAAAAAAATTTTCATCCATCCAAATAATTTTTTATTTTTAAAAAAATTTCAAACAACTTTTTATTTTTTATATTTAAAAATTTTTTATTTAAAAAAAAAACATCTCATCTTAGATCTAAAACATTTTTCTCTTTATCAGTTTTATATCTTGTACCTATAATTTGTATTCAATCCCCGAACTTTTGAATGTTTGTAAATTTCCCATTAATTAACAGAAGTGCCACATGTCATTGGTTGAGTTGTTCCACCTCAACTATATGGTACCAAAAGACAATTTTACCCTTGTTGTCTTATGTGGGCTTATTTGTAGGGCCAGCCACTAACTTTTATACTCTCCCTTCCACTCGGTTTTTTTTTTAAAACAAAACATTGGAATTTTATTAAATTTCGTATTAGTAGTTTATATATTAAATAACAATTTTTTTTTATAGATTATCTAATTTAATAGGATCAAATATATAATATAAGTTTTAATATGTAAAAATCTAATACTAGTTAAACTAAGATTGATAAGATTTAATTTAAGTTAAAATATAAGAGATATTATGAGGATTGTGATCTCTAAGTCAAATAATACGTAATATTTTGCTCTCCTCTTTAAAAGAGAAAATTAATAAAACATCTTAAAACTTAAGAAAATTTGATTGTGAAAAACTTTATTTTTTTTATTTGTCAACATAAATTCAAGTATGTTTTCTTAATAATTATTTTTGATAATTTAACGTGAGATTCTAGACTTTGGTAATGGTTTTCATTAAGTTAAAGTTTTCCAACACAAAATTCCTCAGTTTTCATTTCAGCTTTCCTTAGGTTTCTTTTTTTTTTTTTTCTTTTTTTTCATCTGCAAGCTGTTGCCTGTTGAAATAGTAACTTCATTCAAGTTCAGCCAAAAAAGAAAAAAGAGCATAAATAATTAAAGAGAAATGCAAGGATATTTTTTCCATTACTCCGTTAGTTTTTTTATGCTTTATTATGCATTTACTTTTTAAGTCCCTCTTTTAACTGGAAATTGTAAAGGTTCAAGAGCTCCGTCCCGGGGGGAAAATAAAAAATAAAAAAACCTAACTAATCTAAACTACATTTCTATGTAGATAAAAGATGCTATAGAAATCTTTTTTCTTGTGTTTTCTACTGTATTCATTTAACATATATATTTTTTAAAAATAAAAAAATTTTAACTTTTAAAAAATGAAAAAAATTCTCTTTGAAAAATAGAAATTTTTTATCCATTCAAATAACTTTTCGCATAAAAAAATTAAAAAGACCTTTTATTTTTCAAAAACGAGAATTTTTTATTTTTCAAAAACGGATTCCCAATCTAAACAAAGGCTAAAAACAGAAGTAAGAAGGGGATCTTGTTGGCACATGGATTGGTGGTGGGTTCTGCGGCATCGGTGGGTGGATGGACTTGTGGCATAACTTGGCAGGTAAAATCTTGTGGGCACTGGCTCTTGCTAGCATGACTGAGTTTAAAAAGAAGATGAACATTTTAGGGGCGTTTGATTTTGTTTTTGAGATTGATTTTCTATTTTTAAAAATATAGAAAATGAAAATGATTCCAAAATAATATTTGTTCATTAGACATTTTAAAACTATTTCGAAAATATCATTTTCAACTATGTCGTTTTTTTGGGTTTTTTGAAAACGAAAAAAAGCTGTTTTCACATTTTTGTTTTCATTTTCTCCCTCTCTCTACATGTGCAATGTCGATGACAACAACCATACTTGACGATGACCTCCATCTCCAGCGAAAAGTGACAATCACGGATTGGCGATGACGGCGGTGGCTTTCTCGCAATGACGACCATTGACTCATGACAATGACTATCGACTCGGGACCAAAATTTTGCCGTCATTGCTATCTAAGGCTTGAACTACTAATATTTTCCACCTATGACGACTCGTCTAATGAGATCATCGCTTATTCATACTTAACTTGTTCTTAATCATTTAATCAACGTAAAATTTGAGGATTTTTTTTATAAACTTAACATGTTCATATTGAAATAAAAAGATAATAGAGTTCTCAAGTCTTACATAGAGCTATTAATAACTTAGTCATCTTAATCAAAATATATATAGATATATATTCTTTTTTTTTTTTAAAGTAATATTGAAATCTTACCTTAAAACTTCTGTAACGTGATACTATAAAAACTCTTAAAATATTTATACAAAATATTGTGGAAGTTTTTACTCGTAGAGGTATCCATAGACCTTTAAATTCACATCCACATTACTATCTACTCTGTCCAGCTAAGATTTAGTCAATATGCTTCTTACTTATAGCATGAACACATACAATGAGCTTTATGCTCAACAAGCACAACATTATCAAGTAAAACATACTTAATAAAATTATAATTCATGAATATGCTAATTATACTTAATTATGAGTTTCATTATCTGGTGTAATTGTAACTTATTTTGTATTGCATGTCTAAGGGCCCTACTTAATGTGTTAGTATTGAGTGCACATGACCAAACGGAAAGCTAGGAGTCACAAGGTCCCAACTATACTGTGGTCAAAACTAACTTAACATGAACCTCTCTCTGGACTTAAGGGTAGTACGACACTCTTAACATGAACTTTCCTCTAGGCGGAAGGATAGTGTAACGTCCTTAATTTAACTTAATTGTTTATTATGTTATAGAAATTTTATCATAACATAGTATTGAAACGTGATCCATTAGTTTAAGCGTATAATACCCATACCATCATGCTCATAAAACATTTGTATGAAAACAGTTTTATTTATGCTGTAGGCGGGGTTATACTTATCTGTTAGCTTAACACGGAAGACGAATTAAATCACACGTCTCTGGATCCTATGGACTCTACTCCACTATTTCTGTTCCCTACTTTCTGTTTACACTAATATATTAGTTTCATAATACAAAACTGATTTTTAATTATTTTCTAACTATTTAATCATTCTCTAGAATTTCCTATAGAAAATCGAATAGAGTCTCCTTTTTTTTTTCCCTATCTGATTCCTATAGTAAAAAACTGCTTAAAATTCTTGTTTTGAGCTACATAAAAACGGCAGAGTTTTCCTTGTTTTTTCATATTTTTCGACAGTCCAAAACTACTTAAAAAGTACCTATAAAGAAAATTTTCAATTTCCAAAACAATATATAGCAACTCACATATCCATTTTATCTCACTATTTCATATCTCAACATAATATACATAAAAGAACACTTACATTTGTTTTGAAACTTATTTCAGTCAACATTTTAAATTTTCAAACTTAGTATACATGAAAAAAGTTTTTTCTTTTTTTATTAAAGCTTGTTTCTTATAACATTTCAATACTAAAACTTATTTTTAACTTGAATTTCAACGATCCTTTTTTTTTTTTTTTACATGGAACAAACTTGTTTCAAAAGACCATTCATGATATGCATGTGAACAATATATCACTATTATTATAGAAGACAAAATATAAAAATAATAATATTATCAAATTGTGTACTTAAAACTCATTATAAAGACATATTCATAAAATTTCAAAAACTAGTACAACATAGTATAAACTATAGAAAATACAATTTTAACATATATAAACCATGTCGTAGGAAAGATTGAACTTACCATTCATTTTCTCTAAAACATACAGCAACCTACATCATTAGCTATATACATATACTCATACATACCTATATATATATGTGCATGTTTATGTCAAAAAGAAAAAAAAAATAAATATGGCTTACGCTTGGTCTCACTCAAAATAACACATACACCTCCATATACATTCTTACAATCTCAAGTTATAAAAACCGGATTGTAGGCCTCTTTTAGACATTTTATCAAACACTTTGTATGCAAGAATAGTGATAAACACCATAATTTTTTAAACTTATAATTTCAAGTTTTGTCTAAATTAACCATATAAAATTAATTCTAAACTTAACAAAGATTTGAAATTAATCATTCAATCCTCCAAATAACTAACAACTAATCAAAACTCAAACTTAACAAATAAATTCAATGAACTAATTAAAACTTAAAAGCAACTTAAATAAAATTAGTTCTCACCTTATTTCAACATAAGATCCAAGGGAGGGGGAAATGTTTTTTCAGTTAAGTATTTTGTTAAGCTTGAATCTATTTTGAGTGAAGGAAAGAGAACAAGATGGAGGGGAAGCTTTTTGATTTTCGTGGGCTGGCTGCCAAAGAGAAAAGGAACGAGAGAGAGAGGAAAAGGTTGAGAGAAAGAGTGACTGAACTCAGATACAAAACTCCCCTTGGCTGATTTAAGATTTTCTTGTTCTACCCATCATCATGTAGGAGTGGTAAGGTGATGGTTGGGTTTGATTTGTAAAGTATGGTCAACCTTTCTTGTTAGCTTACTAGCTCTATCCCTAAATTTTTTTTTTTGGTAAACTGAACTGGTGGTCTGTGAAGCAAAAAAGAAAAATTTGTGGAACGGCACAAAGAGAGAGAGAGAGAGAGAGAGAGATCTGCTTCCAACATGGAGACATGGGGCTTGCCTCAATTTAGAGGTATCTGATGAGTAAATTTCAAATTCTACCAACCCACACACTTACACATAAAGACGTACTTAGAGAGGCAAAGGGGAGAGGGGTTTGGTTTGCTTCATTTAAGAAGGCTCACCAATACACTCACCCACTCATACTCAGTGAAACAGAGGATGCATGAAGACAACCTCCCCATGTTGTCATTCTTGATATTGTTATAGTTTTTGTCATTTTGTTGTTGTTTTGTTGTTGCTGGAACTTTTTGTAACTTTTGTAGTTGTTGTCGTTTTTTATTTTTTATTTTTTTTGTTATTGTTATCATTCTTGTGTTGTTGTCGTTCGTGTCATTTTGTATTGCTGCTGTTGTCTTCTTTTTTTTTTTCAATTCTTTTTGTTGTCGTTTTTTTTAATAATAGTTTATATATATAACATGATATGTATATAGGTGTATATATATATAAACTATTTTATATATAAACGTTTTCATTTTCTTTTTTTATTTTATTTTTTAATAATAGTTTATATACGTGTGGCGTCCCCACGTACGTTATCATACCAACTAGCCAAGCTCTGACGCCGACCGCGATGGCTGACAACCTCGTGGGTCGTCATCCTCTTACTTAACATACTTAACTTTCCATTTTTAATGTTCTCATTTTAAAGCGGAAGCAATTTTTATAGCAAAATTTTTTTTTGAACTTACATATTATATCTATATTTCTATCATACTCTTATAACATATAATTCATAAATTTCTTTCTTTCATCTTCCTTTTTAAACGCTCAGCAAAAGACTCATGGTAGTACCATACCCTCGCCCAGTCCCTTGGCGCGTGCAGATCCGTCCGTAGTCCATCATATTACTTTAAACTAACAGGTTGCTTACCTGCAACATACGAGCAACTAATGAGTTAAATGCTCAATAAGTTCAAACATACATTCATTAACTTATAATTACTAGTAATATATATTATTACTAGAATATAAGACATCACGTATATACACATCATACACATCGTCTATACATATCCTCGAAATATAACATATTATGTTAGCCTCTTCATGCTCATTTATCTCTTTGTTCATCGTTCTTATCATTCTATTGATCATCTCTTATCATTCTAATCTAATCTCTTCATTTCTTTACTTTTCATTCCTATCATTTCTTAACTTTTTGTTCTAAACCTTTAAAACTTTTCTATCGTTTTGTCCTTATCTCTTATCTTTTTGTATCTTATAAACTAGTAACATATACACTAGCATAACATCACGTAAAAACGTGTCATTCACATCATACACATAACATGAAATACATCACATCACATATATTAAATCCATTTTGTTCTTTTAACTTCGTTTTATTACTTATTTATTTTTTATCGATTTCATTATGTTATTCTTTCATATCGTTCGTTTCTTTTCTTATCGTTCTTTACTTTTCTTTTCTTTTCGTATTATTTCTTTTCTTTTCTCTTCTTTTCACTCTTTTTTCCTCTTTTTTTTTTTCCTGTTCACTCTCCTTCCTCTCTTTTCTTTTCACGCTCTTTTCTTTTCTTTTCTTTTCTTTTCTTTCACTTTCTTTTCTTTTCTTATCTTTCATTGGTGGGCCCCGTCGCTGAATGTACTTAGTTGCGCTCTGACAGTGGGAGGAGGGGGAGCTACCCACCGACCTACCTCACAGTCACATAAAACCTCACCTTCGGGGTTGGTCCATCCTATAATCTACCACACCTTCGGGGTAGCACCACATCTGCGCGGAGGATATAGACCGGAAGTCTCAACCATATAGGGAGACCGATACGCCAACCATTAACTTTTCAGTTTTATTATCTTGCATTCTTTTAGCTTTTCTTATATTGATTTTTTCGTTGTACATCTTTTTCATGACATTCATCATCTTTCATTTCTCATTTTTCATAAAACATTTCATGGAACATTTGTTCTTTCGTTGTTTTTCTTTTCTTAATTCTTTATTTTAACTTGTGTGAATTAGGTTAATCACACTTTAGCATATATAGTACATATTACTTATATATCATCACATCACGTCGCATCACATCACAACAAACAAAAACACGTTTAATTAAGTACAGACAATTATTCTCTGTTTATCCTTTGCATCATCCTATCTATCGTATCTTAGCATCATACTCTTATCGATCATAGCCTATCGTTCTATTCCATCAATCACATCTTACCGTTACGTTCTAATCCTTTCATCATACCTTTCATCATAACCTATCATTGTTTCTCTTTCTTGTCTAACTCTTTACTTTCATATCATTTTTCATAAAACACCTATCCTTTCGTTATCATAAAACATACCTTTTCTTAATTCCTTTCATCACCGATCATCGTTGTTCTATCAATCATAACTTAACTTCCATAAAACTTTTCATAAACATCTATTCTTTCCTTTCATATCTCATCTCTTTCTTATACATTCTATCATAACATTCTCATTTTTACTCTTTCCATTCTTCTATCACTCTTTATCACATCTTTACTCCATAAAACTTTTATAATACCTTTCCTTCGTAATTCAATATATACACATATATATATTTTATAAATTATTTATTAAAACCTATCTTTTAACATTATCATAACATTGCTATAGCATTACTATAACATTACTATAGCATCATCATAAATCACATCATGATATTTGCATACAAAACATATAAAAACGATAAGCTTGTTCATAGTTGCAGACGGGTAAATGTCTGAACTTACTCATAGCGTGCTTATCCTCTTCTTAGAATCCATCGACGTCCTTTGTCGCGTCTGGATCAGGTTCTTATAGACAAATTTTGTCCGTTAATCACATTTTCATTTATAGCTTTTATCTTATTAAAAAGCTTGATTCTGATCTTCAAACCTTTAATTATAGCCTTAGGATAGCTTTTAAAACCTTAATAGCCCTTTTTGAATTTTTCTTCAACTTTTTGAAAAATTACGATTTTACCCCTAACGTTTGAAAAAATTACAATTTTGCCCTTGACGTGATTTTTCATAACTTAAACCTTAATTTTGGCTTTTACAAACTTCATTAACCTATTCCGGGGTTATTGGGGCTCTTTTCCTATAATTTGAGAATCTTTCATTTTGCCCCTGATGGGTCGTTTAACCATAACATTTTCATTTTCATACTTAGGCTGGATTTTCTAAACCCAAAATCATATAATTAACTTTTTAAATCATATCAGGCCTTTTACGGATCAATTCTTATTATTTTACTAATTTTTACATTCCCAGCCCTCGGGAAGTACTATTCCGACCTAAGAATCGGTTTCATGTTTTTCTTGCGTTCTAGGGTTTCGAAGGGTCGGTTTACTAATTATAACTTGCCCCTTCCTTTTTCCAAGTCCTAATTCCTCAAGGGGGCTCGGGTTACCTTCCCGATCATATTTTAGCCCTCGTTTTCCCATATTACCCCTGGTGTCGTTTTTAGAAATTTCGGCAGAGTTTCCCCTAATTTTTGAGGTTCCAGCGTTTAGGAAACGCCTGAAAACCATCTATCCTGATCTAATTCTATCACGTACTATACCAGAGGCCTAGATTTTACGTAAAACTCATACTGTTTACGTAAAATCATTACATCATCACATATTTTTTCTTTTTCTCCATTACAGCCATTTTCTTTTTTTTTACATATATTCTTTTTCATAATTTTCACACTAATAATCATAAAATCATATAATAGTCCCAAACAATTAAATTGCGGAACGTAAAGAGGTCGGGATTTATACCGAATTGCAATTCGATCTTAACGGCATAAACCCTAATTCTTCGTTCTTCATCTCTAAGGTCCCGTCTTGCAAATCTGACTCCGCGGATGCGTCCAGAACGTCGAAAATAGGCTAACGGGCCAAACTTCCAAAATTGATCAACGATCGTTGTTGACCGGCGTTGACCGGCAGCGACGACGGCGAAGGTGGCAAATGAGTAGCCCATCTTGAAGATCTCGACGAGAGAAATCCATTGGTAGCCTCAATTTCATGTTTGGAGGCCCCAATCACCGGAAAATCCCCTCGAAAGTCACGGCCACGGCGGCGACAATGGAGCTCCGCCGTGCCGGACTTTTTCCCCGAAATTGATTGAGGGCTTTTGCTCCCCTCTTCACAGTGAACATTTCTGTACCGGTAGTGCAGCTCAACATCGCTGGAAATGGCGAGTTCTACGGCGGCTTCACGGTGGCGACGTCGCGGCTTCGGGCGGCGCGATTCCGTCGGTGTTGAGGCGATCCACCACATAGGTTTTGTAGTACTCTTCACCACGAGTCTTTTGGGACCGGTTTCGTGGCAAATGGTGGCTCCGGTGACCTTCAGGCGGCGCGTGCGGCTTGCTCCGGCGGCTGCTCCGTCGCGTCGACCCACCATCAGACTTAGCTCGGCGAGAGCTTTCCGATGACACCGGCGGTGTCGGAAACGGACACCGTTTCCGATGGTCGGTTACTGTACATATTTGGGTAGAGAGAGAAAGAGAAATGAGGAGAGAGAGTGTTTGTGGACAAATAAGGAAATTCCACTTTCTTTCGCTCTTTATATACTTTTTCACCCAAAATTTCAACATGAGCTATCCTGATTTATTTGGGCGTCCTGAATCCAAATATATCAGTTTTATTTTGATCTGAGGTCATCTTGACCCGTTTCTGATACTGCGAATTTTCGGTCAAAAATTAACCTTATGCTCAATTATCAAATTTGAGCGTGCTGATAGGCTATCCTGACTAATTTGGGTGTGTTGAACCCAAATTTATCAGTTTTATGTCAAGATAATATCATCTTGACCTACTTCTTGATACTGTGAGTGGCACACACGTGCACACACATAATATCACTATTACTCATTTTTTCATCTTTTAACATTGTTAGAACATTTTATTTAGTTCTAAACAATATTAAATCACTTAATTTCATATTTTAACGCTTAAATTCATTATGTAATTATTTTCCGAGAAATATGAATTTTCCCGGTTGTTACAATACGTATTCATTTTCATTTACATATTCATATATATATATATATATACACACACTATTATTGTTATAGTATTTTCATCTCCTAATAATTTGTGGGACTTGATAACAGAAATTACTGTAACTATGAAAATCTCAGTCCAAACTTTATAGTTGAGTTATATTGCAGTCTAAATTTGCGGGTTAAGTTTGAAATTTTCATCAAACTAATCGTTTTGAAATTAACATTGATTTCTAAATTAATATTGTGAAATTTGATATATATATATAAATATATATACATTTTTTAATACTGTTTTATATCAAAATATATCATAACATATTCTAATTTTAAAGTTTCTCAAAATCTGCAAAGATTAGGTCCAATTTTTTTTTTTTTTTTGTCGTTACACCACCCCTGTCCCACATTGCAAAACCTACCATCAAAGGTTTTTTTTTTTAAATTATGACTAATAATTTATTTTTTATTATTTTTTTAAAATTAATCATAAATAAGTTCTCATAAAATAAGTTTTCAAAAATATAACCAAAAAAAGTTTCATTTTTATGGTTCTCAGAATATACAATCAGTAAACATAACTAAACACAGTTTCAGAAATGATTTCAATACAGTTTTCAAAACATTCTCATTTTCAGTATTTTTGAAAACAAAAAATATTTCAAAAATAATACCAAATGCCACATTTATTTTAATTTCCCTTATTAATAGATGGAAGTTGAGAAAAAAATGGATTTAACAAATTACAAAAATGCCCTTTATGCTTAGTTATTTTTTTGGCATTTGGAATATTCTATTAACAAGCCTATCAAAAGGGGAAATTTGCAAATGTTCAAAAGTTAAGGGAGAATGAATGTTATAAACTAAAGTCTAAGGAATATTTTGTGATAATGTCTAAAATTTAAGAGAAAAGGTGTAATTTGTTAAAAAAAAAAAAACTACAGATGAAAAACGTATATTATTTGAAAATTATTTGCAACTTAGGTTAAAATAAACACACACACACATTGAATGCATGAAAACCATGGTCTAAATGAAGCTGTCATTTTGCTTGTATTACTTGCACCTTTCTCACCTTTATTTATGATGATCTTCTTTTTAGGTGAAACGTGGTCCACTTTCTTAATGAATCATGAATTGCAAATTTTAAAACAAAATTCATTCGCTCAACTCATATAATATATATATATATACACATATATAATACACATAAATATATATATATCTAATAGTATCATGTGAGTATTCATCGTTTTCGTACATACCACAAAGAAAAACAGAAGTCTTGGTTGTGCTTCTCCAATAAAACATGGGTAAGGTTAAGGACATAAATTTTTATTTTAACTTTTTAAATATCAATTTATATATTGTATTTTTATTGATACATATAATTAATAATATTTTATATTTATTAATATAAAAATAACATTTCATGTATCATATAAATAGTTAAAGATTAAAATTAGAGTTGATATTTTCATCACATAAAGAAGTCATATATATATTATTGGATGATATTTTTGTCATTATATAAAATCATTTATAAATTCAACATGAGTCAATCTAAGTAAAGGCCTACTTAATTATGAGGTAGGAGTCTATCTGAGTAGATATCCACCTTATAATAAGGTAGAAGTCTGCCTAAAAAGAAGTCTATCTAAGACCGTACTAAAGATTAGATAGGAATATAAGGTGTTTATAGAAAAGTAACGTTCGCCAATCAATATAAGGTTACAAAGGGAGCTCAATGTCTACATTTAATGGTGATGATGTTTTGAGATTATTGTGTATTAAATCAGCAAAAGGTAAAAAATTTCATTGTAATTAAGGAGAGAATAAACTCTCTAATTAGTAAGAGAATTAAACTCTTTCATTTTTAATGTATTATAAATTTTCTCAAATTGATAGGTAGAGGATAAGGCACAATTCTCAATACAAAAGCTAGAAGTAATTATACCGGGCACTGACTTTTATTATATTGCTCTTAAGATTTTCTTGTGTGCTTGCTTAACATTCTTGATTATTTTATTTGTTTATCTCGTTATCTGATTTAGTAACGTTTATTTGGTGTTGATGAAATTTTACTCCAATATTTTGGTTCTAGAAGGAGGGCCTCGTGTGATTAACATCCTCAGGCTCTCACCAACATTTTCAACCCAACGTCTTTGAAGATGGCAAGTGAGTACGTGTCAAGTGCAAATCCCACCAACACTGTTAGAGCACAAAAACGGATGGAATCGGTGGAGGTGGTGCTGGTAATGGAAGAGGACAACGAGCACCACGAGCTCCACGCCCACCAACACCCATGGATAGGTTGGAGACAGGTTTGGAGAACTTGACGGGTTTGGTGACTGAGTTTGTCAACACTGTCCGTGGAGCGAACCCATATCAACAAGCCCAACCAGCGAACTCGCTAAGTGTGAGGAGTAGAAGGAGCAAACGAGTGGTAGAAGAGGCGTCGCTGGAAAGAGTGCAACAAAGGAATCAACCTAGTCGGCAACAACCACATCAAGTTTGTAGACGTTTGGGAGCTCAAGTATGAAGTGAAAGTCAGCGTTCCCAAACGGTAATTAGACAACACTGCTTCGTAAACAGTTCCCCAAGGCCCTCTTCCAATCACAAACCTTTCATCAAAGGTTTCGGCTGCTTCTACCAAGTCTTGGAAAGTGAGTCCTTCATTTGGCAAGAAATAGATATCTGAAATCAAGAGAAGTCAGCGGCTTATCTTCTTGCTATGGCGCAACAATTTCAACTGGACAGCTTATGACATAGATGATTACCCTGATTAGAATGAGACAGAACCTTTCAACAGATGCTGCAAATAGCAATAATTTTTCGTGTACGAGTTTGCTTCTTCGTCACATCTGAAGTAAAAGACAGAAAAGATGGAGGTTTTTTGCAGTAACCAAGAGGGTCACCACAGCGTCCTTGGTTTCCAACGTAGCTGCTAATATCCATACTCTGGAAGAGCGGTGAACTTGGTGTGGCCCCCGTTAACTCGTTTTACAAAAGTGCAGCCTAGTAAGCTTGACAGATTTTCAAAAGAGCTTGGAATTTCACCAATCAAATGGTTGTTGTTGAGCTGGGGATATTTCAATGGAACTAGTCTTCCGAGCTCTGGAGGAATCTCCTCGGACAGATTCGTTGTAACTGAGACTCAATGCAATCTGCAAGCTCGAAAGTGAACCTAACTGAGCTGGTATGCCACCAGAAATTTAGGTGGCGTTTGGTATTGGTTTTGAAATATTTTCTGTTTTCAAAAAAATTGAAAATGAGAATGTTTTGAAAACTGTGTTGAAATCATTTCTGAAATTGTGTTTGGTTATGTTTTCTGAGTGTATATTCTGAAAAACATAAAAATAAAATTTTGTTTGATTATATATTTTGAAAACTCATTTTATAAGTGAGTATCTTATAAAAATATATTTATTTTTAATTTTAAAAAAATAATAAAAAATAAATTATTAGTCATAATTAAAAAAAAACTTTAGTGATAAGTTTTGCAATGAGCGATAGGGGTGGAAGAGATTGGTGGTTTGAGCTCTAGGTGGTGGTGATGATTAAATTTAAGTCATGAGTTGATAGTTATTATCGCAAGGGGGTCGTCATCATCTTCACTACCCTATGATCATCAGCCTTTGTCGGAGATGAATGCTATTGTTGGACATAATTATCACTGATGCTACACAGACAGAGAGAGAGAGAGAGGGGAGATGGAGGGAGAAAACGAAAACAAAAAGTAAAAATAACTTTTTTTTGTTTTCAAAAAACCAAAAAAAAAAAAAACATAGTTGAAAACGATGTGTTCGAAATGGTTTTGAAAACATTGAATAAACAAACGCTATTTTAGCATCGTTTTCATTTTCTGTGTTTTTGAAAATGGAAAATCATTTTTGAAAACAAAAACAAATGCCCCCTTAGTTTCCACCAATCTGTAGCTCAGTCAAACGCAAGAGGCTTCCCAGTGAGACTGCTATGTAAACAAAAATGTCATTATCTGAAAGCTTGAGAAGCTCCAGATGCAAAAGTGCTGCGATTAAGTTGGCAGGCCATCGTAAAAGTTGTTGTTGCTAAGTTCTAGCTGCTAAAGCATGCTGCAATTGAAGATCTTGGATAGTATCCGCTGAGTTGGCTCCGACAGACATGGAGAACTAATTAACTATGGTCCATTTTGATTGAGCAATTATTTTATTAGAATTATTTGAAATGTTTCACCATTTTACGATAATTTCACTCAAATTCAAATTCAAATTTTCATTTTTTAGAATTCATAGCAAACTCATTTTTCTACCTTAACACAATTCAAATGTTACTTTTAACCAAAGTTATTTAAATAGGTAAAGGGGCTCCATCTCATAAGGTTAACTTATTGAAAGGGATAGTTCAAGTTCTATTTAAATCTAAATTTAATTCCATGTCTAGCCAATATGGGATTTTTTGTTTGTACATACTTAACAATCCTTATCTCGAATGAAAACCTACTATCACCATAGCCCTCCCTCAAACAATGTGATCCTTCATCCATTTTCATCAAATAGGCAATTTTTGTCCAATTTTTCTCTGGAGTTCATCTCGTGAACACATGGCTATATTTGAAATCTGGCTTTGTTACTAGTTGTTAAGATAATTCGGTTCCATCCCAAAATGTTAATCTATTAGGAGGAGTAGTCCAAGTTCTTTTTAAATCCATTTTTCAATTTTATGTTTAGCCAATATAGAACTTTTTGTTCACATACTCAACAACACATTTAACATTTTTTTTTTTTGGCTAAATCAACAACATATTTAACTTAAGCACACGATTTAAATTCTACAATCTAGTTCAAACATTCAAATTCAGTGAACAAATACAAACGGATTATAAATGTTGAATACTTGTATTTTTTTTTTAACATGGAAACATGTATTGTTTTAACTTGAAAGACTGCCAATGAAATCTAGTGAAGATTGCAGAGTCGGATACAAATCTAATGTTCTAGAAATCACCTATGAAATAGAGGCAGCGGGGCTAATGACATGAACTCCATTTCAATTGCCTTCTTAGTATGCAGGTGATTCGTTTCTGCAATTTGTTTGAACTTTGATTTCTAAATAAATAGACATTCTATGCTAGACTGGTATAATTTTTTTTCTTTTTTTTTTTTTTTTGGGTGTTATGGTGTGACACGTACAGTACAAGATGCTGCTGAATCGCTTGGCATGACGGTTGAAGACCACAGACTTTGGCAGCCTAACGTGAAGGCTCACGCGTAAGCATCTCTTGTTTGTCAAAGTTTTTTTTTTTTTTTTTTTTGAAGAATTTGTTTTTTAAGTATGATTTGTACTCTCATACTGCTTCTTGTACAACTTTTTGGTTTATTATTTGATACCTTTCATCTCACTTTCATGCTGGTCTTAAAGTTAAAACCGATTTTGTAATCCATTGGCATGGTTGCTATGAATTGAATATGATTTAAAATTAAACGCCAAGAACCTTCTTTTGACAGAGTAAATGGCAAAGACTACGTGAATAAAGGCAGTGAACTATGTAAAGACAGAAGAAAACTAATGGAAAAGAATTAAATCGGTGGAAGTTTCTTCCTTTTGGACCTTTAGTTTATTAAGATAACTTTTAGTAATTCTATAGCTGCCTTCAATGAAATACCTTTCGAGTTCAAATCTCAACCGTTTCAAAATAAGAAAAAAAAAAAAAAATTATCTAAACATTTACAAAAGAAAGGATTTTTTGGATCCATATTCTGTTTACTTCTCAATATATATATATATATTTATATATATCTTTTAGTTGTGCCAATTGGAATAGGATTCTAAATCCGTTACCGATTATATATATATATTTGTATTAAATATATTTTCATTTTTAGATTTTACAGCATATCCAATATAAGATGATGAAATTAATAGATTGTCAGAATCTTTACAAATATAAGGTTTTCTGGATCGGAGCATGCATGTTTTATTCAAAAAGGGAATCCAATTTGTTAGATTACAGCTGTAGTTCTTGTATATCCAATCTATTCCATAAGGTAATCTCTATCTTTCTAGTTTCAACAAAGACAATCAAGCAAATCTATGCTTTCTTAAATGAGTACTATGAAGATTCTGTGACCTTGTTTTGCTTATACATGTGGAGGTCAACCTAAACCTAAGAATGCTGTATAAATAGAGGATTGACACAAGCACTTCTACAAAGTTTTCTATACCAGCTCTTCATCATTTAACAAGTGGTAAAGGCACAATTTTAAACATTATTTGCATGTTAGCTTATTCTTTTGTAGTTATAAACTCTTTGGTTTTCCAAAATTTAATCAGTAATTAGTGTATTGCCTTTGTGCCCACACAGAAAAATTTATCAACAAGAAATAAAAGTGTTCTGAGAGGAAGCTGTAATTGACATGATGAAAGGAAAGGAAATTGCAACTGGTGGCTTAACCTCTAAGGTTGATCATTTTGATGAGGCTGCAAAAGATAACTCACCAACAACCATTCAAGCTGAAGAAATTAGCAGGCCAACAGTTGATCATGATGATCGTAAGAAATTTTCTGTGCTCATTGTGGATGGCTGCTTAACCGTTCAAGTACTTCACAGGGTCTGGGCCACAAAATTGGGCTTGAATGCATATGTTGCTGAAAATGGAAAGATAGCGGTTGATCTTCACCGCTCAGGGGCTTCTTTTGATCTCATTCTCATGGACCTAGCATTGCCAGTCATGAACGGCGAGCAGGTACTAATTCATGATTTATGTATATATATATATATATTTGTTTGAGACTTTGACTCTATGTCTTGTGATTGAATCAGATGCGAATTACAGATATACAATGCTTACGGCCACTCTTTTTTTTTTTTTTTTTTCAAATATGAATTCGATAATGACAACAATAGGGAAAAAGTCACAATATTTTGCTCATATTTTAAAGAAAAATTAAAGGGAAGCACATGCCCTTCGTACCCATGAATAATGATTATGGTGTGACAAATTATGTAAGCAATTATTTATATTATATTTGTACATAGAATTTAACTTTTTAAAGTATAATTTTGTATTGTGATGTAGGCAACCAAGGAGCTTCGAGCCATGGGTGTTGATACGATGATTGTGGGTGTCACTGCATATGATGATGGTCCCGAACGACAAGCTTTTGTTGAAGCTGGTCTGAATGCCTGCTATTCCAAACCCTTCACTGAATTTGAGCTTGACCCGCTAGTCCAAGTTGTCAAAGACAACAAGGAGAAGAGCAAATGAAGGATGGGGAGAGGAGCGTGAGTAGTTTTGAAGCTTAATAATTTGTGCCTTTCAAAGAAGAAAAAAACATCTTCAATGCACATATAGATGTAGCTTACTAGATAGAACAATTGATAGAGACGAATAAAATGGTGTTTTCAATTTGATCAAATATTATAATGCTGTCTCAATTTTTTTCTGTAATTTCTTCCAAATAAGTGCTTAATTATAAAATAAAGGTCTCATTGTTGCCAATATATGAGTTTTCTAGACTTAAATTTATGTCTTTCTATTTTGTTTCGGATGAATTTGTTTCTTGAAATTCTAAGGCTATATATGACTCGAACTCGTTAATGTGCAAGGTACATGAGCTGTCTAGCATAACGGATTTTTTAAAAACAACATATTTGTTTGATAACGTTAAAAATTCAGTGTAGTTTATGAGTTGAGTCTGAAATAAAATTAAATTTTTAAATTTAAATTGATTGATTTAGTAATAATTTTTGTTAATTTTTTAAAAAAGATAAATTAAACTAAAAAATTAGATTTAGATCAGTCGATCAAATGAAGTCTAAAAAACTTAAACCAAAATTAACAAATGTCC
Organism: Antiaris toxicaria; assembly: GCA_035233585.1. Lineage (NCBI taxonomy): Eukaryota > Viridiplantae > Streptophyta > Magnoliopsida > Rosales > Moraceae > Antiaris > Antiaris toxicaria. The sequence continues at coordinate 4,390,101 of CP141153.1, read as the reverse complement.
TAATATGTGGCTTCTACGGCCTCAAACGACATTAGCCTTCTCGAATTTAAGGACATTTTTTAAATTAACTTTTTAAACTAAACTCTTTTTTATAATTAACTTTTCAAATTATTAAATGATTCATTTTAGTAAATTAATTAGTAGATGATTATTAAACTATTAAATTTTCTTTGATTTATCAATTTTTATCCATATAAATTATAAAATCACAAATTTTTGAAAAAGAACTTTCTTTTAGCAACAAAAATTGAAAAGTTTATTTAAAAAAAAAGTTTACATTTTATTGAAAATAGTCCTTTTTTCAAATAAGTAATTTTTAAACACTTTTTTTAACTTGAAAATAAGATATTCAAGCCATATATGAAATTAATTTTAGATTATATTGCAATAACTTTAAATACTTACTTAAATAAATAGTCAATTTTTATTTAAAAATAGACCATTAATTAATAATTTACTATAGTCAATTAATAAAAAATATTTATTATTATAGATTAATCAGTTATTCATCATAACCATTAGTAATTTTTTTTAATTTTTGATTATATATTTAAATTAAATATATTTCATGTTAATTTGCCTAATTTTTCCGCCCTAATTTCATTGTTGAAAAAACGTAAAAAAAAAAAAAAAAAAAAAAAGGGACGAAAGTCAGCAATTTCTTAAACCCACACTCAAGACCGGTCAAAACCCCGTTCCCGCGAGTGAATACCAAATGCCAGACATCATCTTATCCACTCCGCCAATGTCCACCTCCACCCTCCTCTACAGCACCCACACCCTCACCGCCGGCCTCACCTCCCTCCCCTTCCTTCCCAAGCCCCAAAACGCCGCCTTCCTCGTCGTCCGTGCGTCAGCGACCTCGGCGCCGGAGAAGCGAACCCGCCGGAAGCGGCATCAGACCAAGGACGATGACTCCGCCAGCGCCGCCGAGAAGGGCCTCCGCTTCACCTTCATGGAGGAGCTCATGGACCGCGCCCGGAACCGCGACGCCGCCGGCGTCTCCGACGTCATCTACGACATGGTCGCCGCCGGCCTCACCCCTGGCCCTCGCTCCTTCCACGGCCTCATCGTCGCTCATGCCCTCAACGGCCACGCCGAGGCCGCTGTACTTATCATTTTCGTTTTCTTCATGAATAAAATTTTAACTTGAGGGAGAAGATTTGCTGATTTGTGGTGAATTTGCAGATGCAATCGCTGCGGCGGGAGCTGAGCGCCGGTGTCCGGCCTCTCCCCGAGACGTTCGTCGCTCTGATTCGGCTGTTCGGCTCGAAAGGTCGCGCCACGAAGGGAATGGAAATCCTCTCCGCGATGGAGAAATTGAGCTACGACATTCGCGGAGCTTGGCTTATTCTCGTCGGTACCTTCCGATTTCGATGCTCGTTCATCGCCAATTGTTAACTGGTCAGTGTTCCAATCCGTAACCTTTTCTGGTTCTTTGGTGCAGAGGAGCTGGTTCGAAGCAATCATCTGGAGGATGCGAACAAGGTGTTCTTGAGAGGCGCCAAAGGCGGATTGCGAGCCACTGATGAGATCTATGACCTTATGATTGTGGAAGATTGCAAAGCCGGAGACCATTCTAATGCGCTAGAAATCGCCTACGAAATGGAGGCAGCGGGCCGAATGGCAACGACTTTCCACTTCAATTGTCTTCTTAGTGTGCAGGTGATTCGTTTCTCCAATTCGTTTGAAACTTTGTTCAGATTCTGGATTTGACTGATATGATTTTTTTTTTCCTGGAATATTTTAGGCTACTTGTGGAATTCCTGAAATAGCTTTCGCGACATTTGAGAACATGCAATATGGAGAAGGTTCAAATTTTCCTCCCCTCTGCTGGTGATTTTGTTATATGTATGTTTTTTTGTCCCCTATACGTTTAGAAATGTGACTTTTTTCCCCCCCATGTAAGATTGATCCGAAGAAAGGAAAGTGGAAGTTATTGCTAGTTCATTTTTAGGAATTTTGGGGTTGCTTAAAAATTTTTTCCGTTTCTTCTATGTGGAAACCTGCCCTGTCCTTGATGTAATGCTCTGGAGGTTTTTTGAAACTTTAGCTTTCCATGTTTAGATTACGTAATCACGTTGTCTTTTATGTTACAGAATATATGAAACCTGATACAGAGTCGTATAATTGGGTCATCCAAGCGTATACCAGGGCTGAATCTTATGACAGGTAATTTATGTAAGACATTAATGGAACTGTATTTGTAGCGCTCGGAGAGTTGCCTGTTGAAAACATATAATTATAATGTTTGTCTTGGTGTTTTGATGTGACATTTAGAGTGCAAGATGTTGCTGAATTACTTGGCATGATGGTTGAAGACCACAAACGTTTGCAACCTAACGTGAAGACTCACGCGTAAGCATCTCTTTTTTTTTTTTTTTTTTGGTCAAAGTTTAAATTGTTTGAAGTATTTCTTTTTAAGTATGGGTCGTCCCGTCATGTTGCTTCTTCCACAACTTTTTGGTAGAAGAAAACAAATGGAAAGAAATTAAATAAGAAGGGTTTTTCTTTGGACCTTTAAAAACAGTTCTTAGTTGATAATGAAGTGCTTATTTAGGCTCATCATTTCTAAAACTTCAAATAGCAGAATAAAAATTGACTCAAAATCAATAGTCTTGAATGATAAATGATGCACATTATACTACAATAGTCTTGTTCTCTTTTTCTTGTAATTGATATATTTATCAGTGAAAGGTTTTTCTTATTAAAAAACATATATGTACTGCATGTTCTGGTTTTTACTTCATGGCGTTGTATTCAAATGCTTATTAATTGTCACCATATGGCTCATACGTTGTATTGTTAAAACACACTTATCATATATGACAAACAATTCCTTGTTCAGGTTGCTAGTGGAGTGCTTTACCAAGTATTGTGTTGTAGGAGAAGCTATACGGCATTTTCGTGCTCTTAGAAACTTTGAAGGGGGAATGATTGTTTTACACAATGAAGGAAACTTTGGAGACCCTCTTTCTCTGTATCTTCGTGCTTTATGTCGAGAAGGTACTCATTTGCTTTTCTTAATGTGTTTTCTTGGATTAATTAACACTGGTCTCAAATTTTTACACAATTTCTTTTCCCATTTGTATAAAAATAATTAGTTGAACTGTTAGTTATGTTGATCTGGTATTTTCTTCTAGTTAAGTTTAAGTAAATTCTATCTGAGATTAAGTACGTTTGAGTCCAGGACGAATTGTTGAGTTGCTAGAAGCTTTAGAAGCTATGGCCAAAGATAACCAACCAATTCCACCACGAGCCATGATCTTGAGTAAAAAGTACCGAACCCTAGTAAGCTCATGGATCGAGCCTTTGCAAGAAGAAGCTGAACTTGGATATGAGATTGATTACATTGCCAGGTGTGCCATTAATTTCTTTACTGTAGCTGTTGCAATTCTCCTTATTGTTGCTTGAAATGATATATGTATTTTACATGGGTTCCAAGATCCACGCGGTGACTTTTAACCACGTGTTTTTCATCATATTTTCCTCGAAATTCTCAACTCCTAATTGTGCATTACGACACTGTTTTGTCACTTTTACTTCAAATGTCAGATGTTCCATCTTATTCTTTGAACTTGCTCCTATTATTCTCTTCCTTAATAAATCAAGTGCTAATACTTTTCCTGAATGTTCTTCAAATAAAATTCTTGTTTCTTGAAGTAAAATAGTTTCTTGAATTTAATTACGTTGTTGCAAATATATTCTTTGGTATTTACTAATCTGTGACCATTGATTTGGCATTTTATTTATTGTTTGCACATGTTATGTTGACAATGATTAGGCTATTATGATATTATTATGTAATTTTCTTCTTCACATTAATCAGATACATTGCAGAAGGCGGGCTTACTGGTGAACGCAAAAGATGGGTGCCTCGGAGAGGAAAAACTCCTCTAGATCCTGATGCCACTGGGTTTATATATTCGAACCCTATGGAAACCTCGTTCAAGCGAAGATGTCTTGAGGATTGGAAAACATACCATCGAAAACTTTTGAGAACTTTACGAAATGAAGGAATATCAGTTTTGGGAGATGCAACTGAATCAGATTACATTAGAGTAGAGGAAAGGTTATTGAAAATTGTAAGGGGTCCCGAACAGAATGTTTTAAAGCCTAAAGCTGCTAGTAAGATGATAGTATCTGAACTAAAGGAAGAGCTAGAAGCACAAGGTCTGCCAACTGATGGCACTAGAAATGTTCTTTACCAGCGTGTCCAAAAAGCAAGGAGAATAAACCGCTCTCGTGGTAGGCCCCTTTGGGTTCCTCCCATGGAGGAGGAGGAAGAAGAGGTAGATGATTCATTTCATTCTTATTATTATGTATTCTGCTTTATTTTTTCTTTATCAACCCATTATCACATTTAATTTTGTTGACGTTGCTTCAAATATGGGGTCGATCCAAAGTTGGTGTTGACCTTCTATTTTAACATAGAATCCTTTGACGAGCAACTCTTGTGTGCTGGGGTTTTGGTATCTCCAGCGAAGTTAATTGTGTTGTTTGCACTTCAAGTTTCACATGTCATTATTAATTGGCTCTGAATCTGGTTCATCTAAAAGGTTGATGAAGAGCTGGATGAACTAATTTCAAGGATCAAGTTGCAAGATGGAAATACAGAGTTCTGGAAACGCCGCTTCCTTGGAGAAGGCATGAACAGTGACCATGTAAGCATGGGCAAATCAGAATCTTCAGATCTGATTGTCGATGCTGATAATGTGGAAGATATCACAAAAGATGTTGAGGATGCTGATGCTGATGCTGATGCTGATGCTGATGCTGATGATAATGATAATGATGAGGAAGAAGAAGAGGAAGAGGAAGTAGAGGAGGTAGACGTAGTGGACAAAACTGAGAGCCAAGATGCAGAAAGGGTCAAGGAAAAGCAAGTTGCAGCTAAGAAGCCTCTTCAAATGATTGGGGTGCAGTTGCTGAAGGATTCTGACGGAGCTACAACCACATCTAAGAAGTCAAGGAGAAAAGCTTCTCAAATTGTTGAGGTACGATATTTGGTTGATTATTCAACATCCTTCTAAGCTGGCCCTAGCTAAAGACAGGCCCACACAATTCTACAAGATCCTTACGGAATATTTGAAATTTTCATGTCTAACAATAATTATAAAGATTAAACCAAATAGGTGACCTAACATCATAAGGATGCGTGTAATTTATCAAGCTAATAGGAATTTGTGTCATTTGTTTTAAAACCTTGAAGAGAGAAAATTTGTTTGCATCCATACATACATGCACGCATATATCTATATGAGATTGTTTGGCTTATGCTTAAAAAACTGTAAAGTGCTGTGATCTGTCAATTTAACAAGTTACATACTCCAATATATGGTAACGTTTTTGCAAATGTGGATGTAGGACGATGCTGATGACGACTGGTTTCCTGAAGATATATTTGAGGCATTTAAGGAGCTGAGGAATAGGAAGGTGTTTGATGTTGATGACATGTATACACTAGCAGATGCATGGGGTTGGACGTGGGAGAGAGATCTGGATAACAGACCTCCTCGGAGATGGTCACAGGAATGGGAAGTAGAGTTGGCAATTAAAGTTATGCTAAAGGTGAGTTCTTAACCTATTGCGCTGCCATGATTTTTCACCTGCAAAGCTGTTCCTCTCTCTCATTAGTTACTCTATTGTCTCCCTTTGATTATACTAATTACAGAAATTCATACTTACCCGTCTCTCAGGTTATAGAATTGGGTGGAACCCCCACGATTGGGGATTGTGCCATGATCTTGCGTGCAGCCATAAGGGCTCCTCTACCATCAACTTTCTTGAAGATCTTGCAGACAACACACGGTCTAGGCTATGTATTTGGGAGGTTAGACTGTCTGCTTTTCGTTGATCTTAAAACCTGGTCACGTATTTCACATGCATCAGATTTGCATACTTATATGCAGCGCTTGAATTTTCGTGCGAATCCATGTTTTCTCCAAGTCACAACATTATCATATTTATCTCGAGGTTCTTGCGTCGGTTCGGTCATGAGTCTCATACATTCTCAAATGCTGCAGTCCCCTGTACGACGAAATCATCTCCCTATGCCTTGATCTTGGGGAGCTAGATGCCGCCATTGCAATAGTTGCTGATTTGGAGACCACAGGAATCACGGTTCCCGATGAGACCTTGGACAGGGTGATTGCTGCGAGACAGATGAATGAGAGTTCTTCTAATGATGCCTTATAAACCGAACAGTTGATTACTTTTGTCGTTCTTTTGCCAAGTGGCTCCGCTTGCAAATAGCAGTAGTCTTCGTCGTTGAAGATTCGAGGATGAAATCAGTCGTAGTGCAGGTGTTAATTAAGAGACAACATATATACTTCTTGTAGAGACGTATCCCCATTTTATCATTCGTCTCGTGTTTGAAAATACTTTTAGGATTTTTTTTTTCCGTCGTCATCTTTGTATCTAGACATCGTTTTGCCTTTTTATTTTCTTTAATAAAATTGAAATTTTCTTTTTCTATTTTTTAGTTTAAATTTTTTTATTAATTATTTTCTTAAAATTGTTATTTATTTTATTCCCCAATTATGATAAATGTATTTATAATTGTAAAATATATTAGATTAAATATTTTCTTTTTTTTTTCTCCTACACTATGCAACATTAAAAAAACAAAAAAATGAAAAACCTTCTCCTTTTCATTTTATTTTTCTCACCTTTGTATTTACTTTTTCTCCCTTCCTGTTTCCCATTCTTTTCACCAAACATGGCACTAAAGGCTACAAACTTTACGTCCAATGAGACGACCAAGCAAGCAGTGTTTGTACACAGTAATAGTAATCGGTTTAATTTGATCCAATTGGTAATCGCACGTGTTATCAACGTCTACCGGGTGGTTACCGTATTCCCTTACTCTCATTCTCTCAAGAGCCAAGGTGGAATATTATAATGTGCTGTCAACACTCGCAAATATGTTATGTGTATATTTGGACGGGAGATTTAATTTTGAAAAAATAAAAAATTTTTAGATTTGAAAAATAAAAAATTGTTTGAATTTTTTAAAAAAAATAAAAAGCTGTTTAAATAGGTAAAAAATTCATTTATTTTAGAGAAAACTCTTTTTTTTTTAAAATAAAATATTTTAAGTGTTCAGATAAAAAATTTTAAAAAATTTATTTTTTTAAAATAAAAAATTATCCAATGAAATTCCCAAACAAACGTAATCGGCAGCCGAAAGATACCAAGGAGGTGTAGAAAAATTGTAAATGCGTAAGCACCAAGACAAATTCCAATGATAAATGAAGCAGTGACGGGCCATCCCTCGCTCTCTCTCCCTCAAGGTCTCATCACAAAAACAATAATAATAATAATAATAATTTAATGCAGTCATCATGGTTGCTTGCACCCGAAACAACCAACTAAAAGCGGATGAGTCTTAACTAATTCTCTCTCCACCTACTTTTTTTTTTTCAGCACTTAACTAATTGTTAAACTATTAGATTAGTTAGTAGTTATGTTAGCTAGTAACAATTAGGTATGGAGGCCCAGGGTTCTAAGGGAGATTATGGATTTTATCACGTCTTGTATAAACAAGAAAGGGAAAAAAAAAAAAAAAACAAGAAAAGAAAAAAAAATCCATGTGTTATAATTCATTGATTAAATATCCCCAACTCAGTTTAGTTTATCGAATATGAGGGAAAGATTTTGGATATAAACTCTTAGATTCAAAACTTATAAATATGCTCATTTTTTAATAAATAGTATCCATTATACTGTAAAAAAAAAAAAATAAATTGTCGTCTTCCTATGTGGAAGATAAAACGAGTAGATAACTTATTTTATAAATATCAAATATAATATAACCAGCAAAAAAAAAAAAAAAGAACCAAATATTAATAAGAGAAAAATTAGATTCAATGGTCTATTTTTGTTATTCAATTTAATATGTAGTTAAATTTTTTTATTTAATAATAAGATTATTTGTCATTTTCTTAAATTTGATTAATCAATAATTAACTAAAAAATCAATAATTTATAATGTAATTAATTAATAATTAATTATAATAAAAGTAATTAATTTAAAATATTGATTAATTATTAAAAAAATCTTTTACTTAATTTTTAAAAATTTGAGCTATTTGTTAAAATATTTTTAACATAATAATTTATAAAAAAACATATAAAAACAAAAACATGTTGAATTAATGTTTTTTTAATTTAAGATGGAAAGTTTAAATTTTATATTTTTAAATAAAATTAAATATAAAATCATCATTAAATTATATTTATTATTACCGAGTATCGAGGAATCATGATATTTTTGTCACTCCGAAATTCCCATAAATAAGGGGCTTTATTAAAAAAGAAAAAAAGTAAAAAATTACATTCCAAATATGTACGACCCAAATGGTGCGGTGGTCTAACTACTCCCATTCGGACAGCGCGAAGCCAAGCACCGGAGAAGCAGGAGCTCAGACTTGAGACTTCGGAGCAACGTCGCCGAATGCGACTCTCTCGCTTCCGATCTCGCCTTTCTCTAGATTTCTGGTAAGAACAAACAAACGGAAAAAGAAAAAGAAAAATTGGACAAATTTCTCATCAATGTACTTTCTTCAAACCGTTTTGTGTTGGAGCTCTGCCAAAAATTAATCCAAATTTCGTTGATTCGATTCTGGTCAGATCGTACCCCAGAGAAATTGCTCCGGCCATGGCTGTTCCCGTGGAGGAAGCCATTGCCGCGCTCTCTACATTCTCGCTTGAGGTTCTGTCTTCTCACCTTTTGCCATTTCACTTCGTTTTCTACTCTTTTTCTTTCTTTTTTTCTTTTTCTTTTTCTTTTTTTAAGTTTGTAATTTGTTTTAGATAATGCTTTAGGACTTTAATTTAGCTGGTTTATTGCAGTGAATTTTTAATTAATTAATTATTTTTTATTTCCTGAAATCGTTTACTATTTTCTCCAATTTAAGCAACATGTTTCATTTCGTGAGGAAAAAAAAAACAAAAAAGCCAAAATTTTGCACATACAGGAGATATATATACAATGAGGCTTGAAATGCAGCTGATTCTATTTATATATTTATTTATTTGTTTGGCAATAATTTTGTAGGATGAGCAAGCACAAGTGCAAGGACCGGGAGTTTGGGTGTTAACCGAGAGAGGTTCAACTGAAAGTCCAATTGGTATTTTTTTTATTTGATCTTTTTTCTTTTTTTTTTTTTGGGTCGCATTGCGAGTTTGAATGCGTAAAATGTTTCTATACCATGTACATGGGACATAATTTGTGCTTTATTGTGATGTTTAGTATACATTGTTTCAAAGTGTTGAATTAGTGTGTACTTGTACAAGTTCTCTCAATGTCTGATGCTAAACTTGGAACATTATTTCAATTTTGTAGATTATAGTGATGTTTCTGCATATCGCCTATCTCTATCGGAAGACACAAAAGCTCTCAATCAGCTGGTATGAAGCTCCGTTTTTTTTTTTTTTTTTCCTTTTTGTTTCATCCCTAAAAGCATAAGACCTAAATATGTATGTCTACGATATTATGTTCATGTATATTTCATACAATAGTTCAATGCTACAATTAATATTAGTCTCTTTGTCAACATTCCTACTGGTGTTTTTATTGTCTTGTTCTCTGACCTCCACAACATGTGCAGAATGCCCTCATCCAGGAAGGAAAGGAGATGTCGTCAGTGCTCTATACATACCGCAGTTGTGTCAAAGCACTTCCGCAGGTTCATATTTTTTTGTTGTCATAACCAACAGTTGTGTCGGCTCAGGTTCTTTCCAGTGTGCAAATTGGATGGATTCTAGTTTCTGGTGATTTTTTTCTTCTCTGATGTGGTATGTGGTTGACATTAATGTCGCAGCTTCCGGATTCAATGAAACAAAGTCAAGCTGAGTTGTATATGGAAACTTATCAAGTTCTGGACCTGGAGATGGGTCGTCTGCGTGAAATACAGCAATGGCAAGCCTCAGCTTCAGCTAAAGTGCGAGCTCATTTGACCTTCTATTTAAACTTTTCTAGCACTTATAGCTAAATATTTACCTGGAAATAATTGTTGTTTTATTCAATACAGCTAGCTGCAGACATGCAACGCTTTTCTAGGCCTGAGCGTCGCATCAATGGCCCTACAGTAACTCATCTGTGGTGTGTAACAAGTCTTTTAGTGTTTCTGTGATGTTTCTTGTCCTCTTATTGTCCTCATTCAGTAAATGAGTTTAGAGCTCTTGACTGGGTGGTGATATCTTAATTCTTATGATGATGGCCGATACCAACCCCTCGCTAATTATTCTTTCCTCTAGGTCCATGCTGAAGTTACTTGACGTTTTAGTTCAACTTGATCATCTTAAAAATGCTAAAGCAAGCATACCTAATGATTTCTCTTGGTATAAAAGGTAAGGGTATAATTGATCTCTTAGAAGAACTCAGTTTAATTTTTCTCTCAACTGATTTTATGTACACAAATATAGTATTTGTCAAAATTTTATATCCAGATTATTATTTGCACACTTAAATTATATGAAATCTAGCTTGACATCAGTCCCTTTGACCCTCTGGATAATTTGTCAGGACATTCACACAAGTCAGTGTTCAGTGGCATGACACTGATTCAATGAGGGAGGAGTTAGATGATTTGCAGGTCTGCAATTGTTCTCTTGCTTTATACATAACACATAGGCTTGGAAGGACATATTTTATGAATGTTTATCTGGCCTTGGAGTTATTTTTTTAAGTAGTCCTTAAACCAGACTATATCATGGTATAATAATAATCTCTATTCTCCATTGTCACAGATTTTCCTGAGCACAAGGTGGGCTATTTTGTTGAATTTACATGTCGAGATGTTTCGCGTGAACAAGTATCCAAAATAAAGCATAATTTCATGCCGGAATTTGTGCATTGCCACTATTACAGATGTTTTAAAGAGCGAATCTCCATTTACTTGTTTTCCTCCCTTCCTGTGTATTTATTCCCTTTTTTTTTTGGTAATGTTGAAATTGTGAAATAATCCTCTTTCTTAATATTTTCTGTAATTCGTTTTTGAGTTCCTTAACTTGGTATAGTGTAGAAGACATCCTTCAAGTTCTCATAGTCTTTGCCGTTGAGTCATTAGAGTTAGATTTTGCACTTCTGTTCCCGGAGCGGCACATTCTTCTGCGTGTCTTGCCTGTTCTTGTTGTCTTAGCAACATCATCAGAGAAGGATAGTGAGTCTCTTTACAAGAGGGTGAAAATCAACAGACTAATCAATATATTTAAGGTAATTCATACCAATAAAAAGATGGCGTGATATATGGTTCTCAAAAGGAAAGGAGGGCATAAAAAAAACATGGGTAAATAATGTTACATGCAATTAATAATCTTTTTCCTTTTCTAGTAGGTGTTGTTTGGTAATGGCCTTCTTATTCTTCCTTTGTTTTTGCAGAATGATCCAGTCATTCCTGCATTTCCAGATCTTCATCTTTCTCCTGCTGCAATCATGAAAGAGTTGTCAATGTATTTCCCCAAGTTTTCTTCTCAAACTCGTCTTCTTACCATTCCAGCACCTCATGAGCTTCCCCCACGCGAAGCACAAGAATATCCTTGAGTTAATATGTAACTTGACTCCTTGCATTTTTGTTAACTTTACATCCTCTTCGAATTACAAACTAATTTATTGTTTACTGTTTCCCTCGTGAGCTTATTGCTGGATGTCTTTCCTGCAAAAGAAAATGACTTGACCTCATGATGAACTTTTGTTCTTTATTTTGTTTTCTAGTTAGATTTATCACACTGTTGGTACCAAAAGTACTAGTATCTTAGATATCACTTCAATGTATATGACTTTTGGCTTTTGACAATCAGATGAGCCAATGCAGCAGAGTTAACTATATGCTTAGTGAAACTCTAACTGTTTGTAATACTTCTAGAACAATGCGGTCTATTTGATCCAAATGGAACTGTGTGGTAACAATATGGGAATATAACTCTTCAAGCGTTTTGTTTTCATTTGAAGTACCTGTGGGTGAATAAAAAAAGCATTATTTGGTGCATCTTTCTTGTGAAGCCTTGACATAATTACTTATCAGAGACATTATCTGATCATCAATCACATTGGGTCTATCCGTGCTGAGCATGATGATTTCGCTATTCGATTTGCGTCTGCCATGAATCAGGTGCCCTCTCCCTGCTAATTAAAAATCTCAATATTAATTATATCTTGTTGTATCAACTAAAAAATCTATCATTTGCTATGTGGACCTTCTTGTTTGTGCAGCTCTTGTTGTTGAAAACACTAGATAATGTAGATGTTGAGTGGTGTAAAGAAGTCAAGGGAAACATGTATGATATGGTGGTTGAAGGTTTTCAGCTTTTAAGCAGATGGACTGCACGAGTATGGGAACAATGTGCGTGGAAGTTTTCTCGGCCCTGCAAGGATGTTGTTTCTATGGAATCACAGGAGACTTCAGCATCATTTTCTGACTATGAAAAGGTAAGTAGGTGGAGATTTGAAACTTTTAAATGTTTGTGACATGTGCTTTTGCGACCTCTTAACGTCATATTTACCCTAATAAATGCTGGTATGGGCCCGCTAAGTATGTTATATATTCCATCTGCAACAAAAATTTTAATTGCTTGATGTGAAATTTATATTTTTATCATAGGTTGTACGATACAATTATAGTGCAGAGGAAAGGAAAGCACTGGTTGAGCTTGTTAGCTACATAAAAAGTATTGGATCAATGATGCAGCAATGTGACACATTGGTTGCTGATGCTTTATGGGAAACTATACATGCGGAGGTCCAAGATTTTGTCCAGAATACATTAGCTACTATGTTGCGAACTACATTCCGGAAAAAGAAGGATCTTTCTAGGTTTGAATTTGCCTACTATCTGTTACATGGTTGGGATTCTGATTTATTTTCTTTTCCATCTGACTTAATTCGACATTTTATCTAAAAAGTAGACACTATCGTGGTCGTTATTAGGACAAAAATATTGTAATAACGTATTAATACAAGGCAACAAATTGTTGTATGATTCTTTTCCTAGATTAGCAAGCTAATTTATCTGACACCTTATAAGGTAAAGTGGTATTTTCACTAGGAAGTTCGCAATTGCTTACTTATTCATTTGATTACTTTCAGGATTCTTTCTGATATGCGGACCCTTTCAGCAGATTGGATGGCAAACACAAACAAATCGGAATCTGAGTTACAATCTTCACAGCATGGAGGTGATGAAAGCAGAGGAAATTTCTTTTTCCCTAGGCCAGTTGCGCCAACGGCTTCTCAGGTTTCTTTCCACTAACTCTAAATAAAAATAATACTAATAATTGCTACTAGTTTATCTCCAATTATTACGTGCTGACTTTATTTTCATATAATTCCTTTGCACTAAATGGAATTAAATGCTAGGAAAAATATGAATAATAAAACCAAAAGACCAGAAAAGAAGAAGCAACTGATAAGGTTATTTCTTTATTTATCCAGGTCCACTGTTTGCAGTTCCTGATATATGAGGTGGTGTCTGGTGGTAATCTCAGGAAGCCTGGAGGGCTCTTTGGTAATAGTGGGTCTGAGATTCCCGTTAATGATATGAAACAGTTGGAAACCTTCTTTTACAAGCTCAGCTTTTTTCTACATATATTGGATTATTCAGGTAATTCTTCTTTGTTCTTTACGTCTTTGGCAACCTGTTCCTAGCAGTGTTAGCTTTCAAAAAGAATGTTGAAGTTCTCTTCCTCTGACTGTGTTTTAAAACTGAGAATTACATGTCTGGTAATTCTTTTGCCACAGTGTCCTGAGTTATGATTAAACTTAACTACACCTTTATGTGATTCTATTTGCAGCAACCGTTGCAACTTTGACCGATCTTGGTTTCCTGTGGTTTAGAGAATTTTATTTGGAGTCCTCTCGTGTTATTCAGGTATAAATTTTATTACATGAGTATGGTATTGGACTTAAACTTCAAGTATATGATACAATAGGAGTGTCAGAAAGAAAATCTTCTTGGCCATTTCAAATAATGGTAAATTGTTACATTCGAAATATTTCAAAAAACTTTCCCCCTATTTTCTATTTAGGATCATTTTTGGGCTTAAAAGTGATTCACTTTTATTTCTTTGCAACAAAAAGTAGTGGCCCGTTTCTCAATATGCTATTCTCTATTATATCATTTCTGGATTTAACAGAGACATGTTTCTTCTCCATTTTCAGTTTCCAATCGAATGCTCCCTTCCCTGGATGTTGGTGGATTATGTGATTGAGTCACAGAACATGGGTCTTCTTGAGAGTGTTCTGATGCCGTTTGACATCTACAATGATTCAGCTCAGCAAGCATTAATTGTGCTGAAGCAACGCTTCCTCTATGATGAAATTGAAGCTGAGGTACACGAATTTTTGACTACGTATGAGTTTTTCGGTTTGCTACTTTTTTGTATCCTTGGTAATTTCATATAGCACCCTGGGCTATAAGCATTCTATTTTATTATTTTCTTGCTGATATTCGAGATATTCGAGGCACTCACGCATCTACTATTTCTGGGACTACTCCTACATGTTTACTAATGGATAAATATTTTCCTATTCCTGGCGGTTTACTGATCAAATCACTGGATTTATTTTTAAATCATAGGTTGACCACTGCTTTGATATATTTGTTTCAAAACTGTGCGAGACTATATTTACATATTACAAGAGCTGGGCAGCAAGGTATAAGATTTTATTTTATTTTTAATGATAGTGAAATGTGTTATATATTTTGTTCTTACCAAGATATAACTTCAGTTCTTAGTAGCTATCTTACTGTCATATCTTCATTTCACAGTGAACTACTTGATCCATCATTCCTCTTTGCATTAGATAATGGTGAAAAGTTTTCTATCCAACCTATGAGGTTTACTGCTCTGCTAAAGATTACTCGAGTGAAGGTAAAATAAAGTATTGAATTCGGTATTTGTTTCTTTTTTCACCTTTTATTTTTTATTTTTTATTTTGTCTTTAAGATATATTAAGGGCCTTCAATGGCAGAGCTAAAATGAATGGTTTGAACTTCTTACTTTTGGTTAGTTCACAATGGTTTGAACTTCTTACTTTTGGTTAGTTCACATCTCATGTGGTGTTCAGAATTTCTTTCTTCAGCAGAATGACACCATTTCTAATTTTGTCTTTTTACCATATTATAATGTAAGTCTGACTTAAACATCAACTTAGAAGAAAACCTTCAATGTTTACCGGCATGTTCTTAAATGTCAAAACTACCATAATAGCCACCAAGAAAGGGAGGTATGGATAGAAGATAAAAGTGGAAATAATAGTTTTTCAGTTAGCAGAATTTTCATGTAAGGAAAGACTTAAGGGAAACCAATGCTGGGTTGTGGTATTTTGTCTCTTCTCAGATTGTTGTGGTCAGTGGGGGGCCGGGTGGGTGGGGTTTGGCTGAAGAAGAACCTGATGAGACTAAACTAATTCTGAAGTGTGGAAAATGGGGTTCATACTTGAGAAGAGGGTATTGGTGGGTTGGGAAACTTTTGGCTAAACTAGCCCTATTGTTACTGTCTTTGTCATGACGCCTAAAATCAAATGATTTTTTGAGATTTACACAGCAGTTGGGAGCAACATTGTCTATATTCTATTTTTTTTCTGATGTACATACTTTTACTGCTGTTTCAGGCCTGAGCAAATATGTGCAAATAATAGAATATCAATATATTAATCTCTGGAGGATCTCCTGTAGTATGTGATTACAAAATAAAATACCTTCTTAAACTTTTGCGCTTTCCAACTTTTTTACCTTTAACATGCAGCTACTTGGGAGGACAATTAATTTGAGAAGCTTGATCACTGAACGAATGAACAAAGTTTTTAGAGAGAATCTCGAGTTTCTCTTTGATCGTTTCGAGTCTCAAGACCTTTGTGCTGTAGTGGTAAGTAGGTCCACTTTTTTCTCTAGGTCTTCTTAGCAATATGTAATACTTGCTGTTTTCCTGTTGTTTAAGAGAGAATAAATGTGATTTTGATTTCAGGAGTTGGAAAAGTTGTTGGAGATTTTAAAGCATGCCCATGGGTTACTATCAATGGATCTTTCAATTGATTCATTCAGTCTTATCTTGAACGAGATGCAAGAGAACATATCTCTTGTGTCATTTTCTAGTCGACTTGCTTCCCAGGTTTAGTAAAAGTTTCTTCCTTATTCTAATGTGCCAGTCTTGCATCATTTATAGTTCTGAATTCTAATAACAATAATGAAACAAAATTATCTGTATTTACCTTTTCTAATCCAGTAGGGTATTAGGAAATGGAAAGTTTGAAATCTTGAATCGTTCATTGCCAGTTTTGTCTTAGTTGAGTTGTTGTCTGTCAGATATGGTCAGAGATGCAAAATGACTTTTTGCCAAACTTCATCCTTTGCAACACCACCCAGCGATTTATCCGATCATCAAAGGTTCCACTTGCTCCTGTGCAAAAGCCATCAGTTCCCTATGCAAAGCCTAATTTCTATTGCGGTACTCAAGTAAGAACCGCTTTTCCTACACTGACATTTAATATATCAATCTAATCATTTCATGTATCTCAAATTCAATTTTGATGGTTTCTATGGCATCATAGACCAACTTTACTAATTTTTAATTCTCAATTTCTTTCTTTTGGTAATGATTAATTTCTGAATGCTTTCCTTCATAACTTTGGTTTTCACCATGATAATCTTATTTTGTTTCATGATTGCTTTCGATGTGATAGGATTTAAATTTGGCTCATCAAAGTTTTGCACGGTTGCATAGTGGATTCTTTGGAATTCCCCACATGTTCTCCATCGTCAAGCTTCTAGGATCTAGATCTCTGCCTTGGCTTATTAGGGCTCTTCTAGACCACGTATCAAATAAGGTATTCCCTACCTATTTTCATGCAATCCATCTTTCAATTTTTTTGTTTAGTTTGTCTGAAGTTATGATTCTATATACCTGACTGTACTGTTATGAGTATGTTTAAAGGGGAAAATAAATAACCCAGACTATATACATGAAAGTTGGCTTTAACAGTTAACAATAGGGGGTGAATTTATAAGCCCAATGTTTCATGTGTGCTTGCTTCAGATAACCACACTTGAACCAGCGATCACGGGATTGCAAGAAGCACTGCCAAAGTCTATCGGATTGCTTCCCTTTGATGGAGGTGTGGCAGGTATGTGACATATTTTTGTTATAATCGAGGTTTTTAATGTCAAATTTATTTGATAAGCAAATTATCTTGGGTTTTGCTAAAATATGTTGAGTGTATACTTTAGAATGGACTGGAGATGCTTAAAATATGTTGTATGCTTCAAAATTTGAATGCTGATATAATGGTCAAGATGGTCATAATGGGAAACATTATTTTTGAGAAACCTTCTATTGTCTCTTGGTGTTTTAAACCTAAAAGCAAGCAAAAACTATTGCAATTTCTTTGATGTGTAATGTGATTCCTGTGTGTTCTTCTAACTCCCATCTGTTTTCAACCCAATTGTTTTGTAGACATCTTTACTTATGGTGTAAAGTTTTCTCTATGAACAGGTTGTATGAGGCTTGTTAAAGAACATCTTAATTGGGGGGCAAAATCAGAGCTCAAATCGGAGGTTCTTCGAGGGATAAAAGAGATTGGAAGTGTGTTATATTGGATGGGGCTACTTGATATTGTATTGGTTGGTATCCCACATTTCTATGTTTCATTTTACAAAAGCCTGATACATGTCAGAGATTATTAAAACTAAAAACTATAAGATTCAAAGTGATGGCGGCCAAGTGTGAGAGCAGCAAACCAAACATGATCTTTGACTAATACCCTCAAGTAAAATGTGCTTCAATTTATAATAAATCAATGCATCCTAATTTAGACATCACTTATTTGTTTCTATTTCAATTGAACACAAATAATTCTGGTTACTTTAATCTTATGGTTGCAATCTCACATGCTGAACAGAGAGAGGTAGATACCTCGCACTTCATGCAAACAGCCCCTTGGTTAGGCTTGCTTCCTGGCCCAGATGGGCAAATATTGCATTCTCAAGATGCCGGAGATAGCCCTATCGTCAGTCTCTTCAAATCAGTCACTGCTGCAATTGTGTCTAACCCAGGATGTCGAAATCCAACCTCTTTCAACATCCTCTCAAAACAGGCTGAAGCTGCAGGTATGCAATTGAACATTCAGTTTCTGAAAAGATTCGGTGGATACAAATATGCACGTGTGTAAATACCCTCCAATTTTGATGTACCACCACGTTGGGCTTTTAGAATCTGAAAATTCGATTCCCAGTTATTATTATTCTTTTTTAGTTAAAATTTGACACTAATGTGATTCTTACCTTATTTTCTTTTCCAATGTATTTATTCCTTTCTGGGCAAGATAATGACAAAAATCATGATTTTTTTTTTCTTTGGCTATAGAGCTCTTTGATCTATGCTACTACTGCTCGTGTTATCTTTGAGAAAGTAGAATTTTTAGTGGATAGTTTTCTATCGTTAAATATTAGTAGTAGCTGTGGTTATCTGCTGCCTGTATAAATCATGCGTGCATTCTTGCTTTACTATCTTTATTGCAACTTCATTTATACGATAAACTGTCTTCCTTCTACTGCAGATCTTCTATACAAGGCCAACATGAACACCGGAAGTGTGCTTGAGTATGCCCTTGCTTTTACGAGTGCATCACTGGATAAATGTTGCAATAAATGGAGTGCTATTCCCAAAACAGGGTTTGTTGATATTACAACCTCTAAGGATTTCTACCGAATATACAGCGGCCTTCAAATCGTAAGTAAAAGTAATCTAGATTTTCATATTGGCCTAAACTGTAATTTGTGCATGTTAGTACATTCTTTACTTCAATCCCATTAAATCCACACCGGGGCTTCATCAGACCATTTTATACCCTAAATTTGAAAACTATATATCTTGTTTTCCTGCTAATGTGTTCTAATCCTTGAACTGTAGGGATATCTGGAAGAGTCTGTTGTTCTGGCATCGTCAGGCCATCATGAAGAGCTGGGTGATTCAGTGGCTTGGGGTGGCTGTACCATCATTTATCTGCTTGGCCAGCAGTTGCATTTTGAGTTGTTTGATTTTTCATATCAGGTTCTCAATGTTGCAGAAGTGGAGACTGCATTAACCACACAAGCACTAAGGAATCCTCATTTCGTCCAGGTACGAGAATTTAATTTGAATTCTTTCTACCAAGGAACTCTACCTGGCCAGTTTAATTAAAATTCGACTCACTAGCTCGTTCTGGTCATTTGAAAAGATTCGTAAGTAAACTAGCTGTGTTTTGAAAATAATGCATCTTGGCCCGCAATTCCAGTTTCTTTTCTCAAGTGTCTGATTTTTTTTTTTTTTTTTGGTTCCAACTCTTGTGGGACTACACCCCTCGTTGGTGAAGGGATGGGAGGTTCTAATAGAATCAATGAAAAAGGCAAGGAGGTTAAACAATCACGTATTCTCCATGTTAAAAGCACGGTGCCCTCTAGAAGACAAAACAGCTTGTGCAATCAAGCAAAGTGGCGCCCCTCTACATCGAATCAAGTTCGAGAACACCGTCTCGGCGTTTGAAACACTACCACAGAAAGGGGCTTGAGCTGTGAAGAATCTCACAAATATGTCAACTTCCATAGTTTTTATTTATTTATTTATTTATTTTGGGTCTATTCTTTGTATTTACCTAGTTAAACTTGCTCGAGTTGTATTTGATAGTAGTTTTGATGTCGTGTACACGAGAGAGAGAGAGAGAGAGAGAGAGAGAGAGAGGGGTATCTAGCTATTACATCTGATAAGTCGGTAACGAAGTTGATCATTGTTGTCGGAACAGAAGCCCTTTCTTCCCAAGAAATCCACGTTTGAACAAATGCATCATAGTTTGATTAAGCATGAGATTTAAGAAGTGTAAATTTTGCACATTTGATTCAACTCATGCATGCGCGCTCCCGCTCTTTTGCGGTGTAATACGTTGACGCAAACAGAAACAGATAAACTTACTTCTTCCGTATGCCTCGGAAGAATATTTTGCGGTCTTAATTGTTGTCGTTTGTAGAATAAATCTATTTTTCAAGACTATTGTTTTTCTTTTTCTTTTTCGGTAAATGAATAACAAGGGAACCCTAGCCTGTTAAAGGCGAAGATCCTAAATAGGACCTCGTTTGTCCATTCTACCACCACTTGTGGGTTTATCAAGTCTACTGCGAGTCATTGATGTCCTTGTTTATACGTTAATTTTTCATGTTAGTAGAGGTTATTACTTTTTTAAAGGTTTTTGTCGTTTGATTTTAGGTTCTTTGTTCTTGTTTTTCTTTTCTAATAATTTAATTGTCCTTTTTACTTTACTATCGTTTATAAAGTACATTTAAGAGTTAGAATATTTCTGTTTTTTAAAGTGTCGTCATTTTTTATTTTCTCTGGAACAGTTTGTTGTCGTTCCTTGAAGAAAATGATATGGGTGTCTGGGACAGAGAAAAAGATGTTTCGGATTTAGAAAAATAGAATAACCAATTTGAATTGGATTTTTCGATATTTGCCAAACAAGTCGTTAATTTTGTTTCGAGTTTTCTGCTGTTTCTGAGTGTTGTTGGTTTAATGTGTTCTCGTTTTTGTTCAGCAAAAAATGTGTCGTTTTCCGAACTTGTCTTGACCGGAGCATCAATATTTTAAATTGTCGGTTTATAAGAGATTTGTTCGTACCATCATATGTTGCTTGCAATAGATATGACACATTATAATTTTCTTGTCGCTATAACGTTTGTCCTTTTATTAACTGTAGTTTATGTGTCATATTGTCGTTTCTCGATTCATCGTTGTCGTATGAGATAGTTTCAAGATGTTGTCGTTCGATGAGGCTTTCAAGTGTCTACATGGTGTCTATTTTTTTAAGTTTTGTCGCTTGTAAGAGCAAATGTCGTTTGGAATAGAAGTTCTGTTTTGACGTTTGTCGTGGTTCTTAGAATATTTGTAAGAGTAAATGTTTGCGGAATATCTTGTCGTTATTATTTTATTTTTGTCGTTGCATGAGATAATTTTCAAGCTATTGTCGTTCTTAAAGGTTTTTACTTATAAACTAGTTGAACACACGCGTATCCATCTTAATGAGTTGGACATGTTTGAGAATATCTATTCATAGGAGAAAATCAAAAGAATAAATAATTTTATGATACATAATTAAGCATTAGAAAAAAAAAATTAAGGGAAAACCAACATAAGGACTATAACCGACTATCATTTTCTGTTTCTGCCTTTAGCCATGGAAGACGAAATATACAAGGACTAATATGAAAAAAGAGCAGCAAGAAAAAGTGACTAAAACGAAAAAAAAAAAAAAGAATCAATAAGAAAAAGGACCAAAGCGAAAACAAAAATAATTTGTCATGGGAATAGGAATCTGCAAGCAGCAGGTGGATATATTTATTTATTTTTCATTGAACACAAAATTTTGGAAACTAGTTTACCGACGAAAATTCATTAAGAAAGGGACAATCGGGGAAAAAATGACCAATTTTTTTTATCTAAGCAAAAGACTGATCTTCAAGGCCAAAAAAAAAAAAAACTAAACTTGTTTTCGTCTAATTAATTTGACTAAAACTTCTAATGGTTATAAACCAGCAACTCCTTGGACTAATCTAATATCAAGTGGAAGAGGGAAATTCGTCATTTAAATAGTTTTATCATAATTTCATATATATATATGTGTGTGTGTGTGTGTGTGTAGACGTTTTCATTAATTTGGTATGGACGTGGACTCATATTTACTCCATTAATGGATCTTTCCTAAATGTTCTTTGTCCCTCACCATTTTAATAACTTTTAATTTGATTGAAAATATGTTCAAAAGCTGTAAGTATATGCTATATGTATGTACGTTTTTATATGTATATAGCATATGCATGCATTACCCCATGTGCATTGATGCCTTTCCAGCAAGAGATGGGTTGAGGTGTAAGTCATATTGCAGTATTGGCTGAACGGAGTTAGCTTGCCATTAGAGAACCCACAGAGAGAGAGAGAGAGAGAGAGAGAGGTATTATATAATCATGCGTACCAAGTCAAAAACATATAAAATTCATATGTTAGACACCAACAATTATACAGGACTAAGAGCTTGTATTATAATATTTCTTATGCTTTCTAATCTCAGCCAGATAATAATTAAGCAACTTCATGTATTCAAAGTATTTGCAACTATTACTTTTATACATTGAAAAACTTACTAGTTTATTAAAGGAGCTAATGATTGAAAGGGGACGTGGTTTTAATTGAGCATTTTATTGGCATGTTGGCTTATAAAAGTAAAAGAATACCTCTTTTTCCGTATACGGTGGTTGGTAAACTAGGTTCTTTGAAAAGAAAAGTATATTTAAATACTTCAAAATGTGCTGATATATATATATATTTTTCCAAAAGGTGATAATGTATAATATTAGCAACAAACTAATAGTAAATCAACAACAACAAGATTTATTACTATATATTAAAGATTTTCTTGCACTACACAATACAAATAATAAGATTATATTGATAGTTATCTTAGTCAACATAATGCTGGATTCAACCCATCCCTCCCAACGTTATATATATATATATATATGATCTTGATGGATATTGTTCAACCTAAAAGTCTGACATTTAGCTTATCAGAATTGCATTTATCTTTTATATTTTTCTAAAATAATAGTTCCACCTCTATGATCAAAACAAATAACGTTAACACCTTCTGATTTTTTTAAAAAATTATAGAAACATATCTCTGTTAGTTGATGTGAGTTTAGCTATTACTTTGACCGTTAATTATATTAAAAATACCAGAAATATTCCTCTTTTTATTAAAAAAATGCCTTTAGACATATATTAAATTATAAAACGATAATTTTACTCTTCTTTAACACCAAAAATGATTACTAATTTAACTTTAACATCTATAATCATAATTTACACTTTCGTTATTTATTTTTTGAAAATCTTTTTTATTTTATTTTATTTTGCACATATTAGAGTTATATGAAAAAATTAATATATAATTTTTTTTAGCAAAGTAGTATAAAATTGTAAAGATACATAATTATGATAAGAATATCTAAAATATAATATTTGTTTTTATAAAGAAAAAAATGTTGTTATCAATAGGAAAATTCTAACATAATAAAGGGTATTTTAGTCATTTTAAATATAAACTTAACAAAGTTAAAAAAAGGAAGTGGTAATATTATTAGTTTTGATTAAGAGGATATTTCTATAATTTAAAAAAAATACAGGAGTTGTCACTGTAGTTAACTTTTTAACTTGAAGTAGATGATATGAGAGGAAAGTTAAAAAATATATATATATATTATACTCACAAAATAATTTGAAGCTAGGACAAAAAGATGAAAATACTTGACAATTTAGTTTTTTTTCCCAAATAATTTATAAGCCAAACAAAGTTTAGGTGCTGTTTTTCAACCCCAAAAATTTCACTATTTCCAAAACTTCCTTACTTTTCACTATTTACATCTTCAAAACGCTACAGTAAACTCTAAATTTAAAAAATTTAGAATTTTGTATATACAAGTCCAAATGAGATAAATTTTTTTTAAATTACATAGAATTTCGAGAGGAACGAAACAATATCCATATTGATATTTTTTTTCTAAAAAATTTTTTTAAATTTTTTATTTTTTCACCCCAAACAGTTTTTTCTTCCAAACACATTTTTCAAATAACTTTTTTCCAACTTAAAACTAATATCTCCAGCCTCCTCCTCCCCCAAACTCCCCCTTGGTTTACCAACTTGTTCATTGATAATATGACCGAGAAGTCAGCAAAGCAAACTAAGCAAGTACATTCTGGAATAATAGATTTATGGCAAAGGGGATGTGGCTTCCTGTACCATGCGTTGGCTGACCAAACTTAATCTTGTGATTTATTTGCTGTTGACTTATCATCTACATATGTCAAGTGCAGTTCCAAGTGTTAACCTTTACACAAAATAATTGAATGTTCAACATTCAGTATATATATCCCTTATAGTACACACAAAACTAAAAAAATAGCAGCAATAAGAAATGAAAAGTTTAACGACATAGAAAAGGCTAAAAGTGAATACCAACCTACCATATATATATATATAATATGCATATTCTCTACATATATACCACCAAAAAAGTACACAAAAAAGAGACTTTATCCGTATGTATTATAATCTATTCAAATGTATATTACTCAATGGGTAGTGGTAATTATCCAAATCCATTTGTGGACTATTAAAAAATGCCAAAAGTTGGTATCATAAAATAACAGTGCAAATATCCACCTTGGGAGGGCCCTACCATTATGTTTTATATACTTTTTTTTGGGAGGGCAAGAGCAGCCAGACAACATTATAGGACTCGGGAAGTAAATGCTTGGTTATTAATTGCATTCTAACATTTTATTTGTATGCTAACTTTTTTCCCCTCTTTGTTTTCTTCATCTAAGTTTTATGACGGTATCACCTACTTTATTTTTTTTAGGATATAAATTTGTTATTATAAACAGTAAATATATGCTACAATAACAGTTCTTATAGATAAAAGTGAGTTTTCCAACTAAATAAACTCATCATCAATATTAAAAGTATAAGATGTTAAGTATAAGCAACTCTATTAATTTTTTTTATAAATATGACATAACTTAACTCCAGAAAAATATGATAATAAGCTAAACACATCTAATAATAAGAGTTTAAACTCATTACAATAAAAAGAAAATTGTTTAAAGTTTGAACTATCATTGTCACGGCCCAAAATTTAGACACGTGACACGGCAGCCAAATCATAATATCAACCCGAGATTTAAGGAAAAACATTTATTACGAAAAGCGGGTCAACATTATAATTTAGCTAAGCCTAATTATTTATAAAGTAGCATCATAACCACATAATAAAATAAAGGAGAAAATAAATGTTTTTTAATGTGGAAATCAAACACAAAATCGGTTTTCAAATGAAATTACCAACCATAAAATATTCCCAAGCATAAAATTTAAATAATGTGAAATAAAGTACAAACTTAAAGTCTCATTACATCAGAATGAGAAACATAAGGAAGAAGATGGAGAAAACGGATAGCATCATCTTCGGTAGTAACGGATATCTCAACGATTTTCGGAACTGCTACCTCCCGCACCTGGAAGTAGTCATTTCGAAATCACAAAGAAAAGGGACGTGAGCGCTGGCTCAGTAGGACAGAAACAAAGGTGAGTTAAACAGGTAACATTTAAATGTATGGCATAATATTCGTTTCCAAAAATAAAATCAACAATTTAAGAATACATGGCATAATAATCATTTAAAACAAATAATCAACAATTTCGTGAAAACATTTTTAATATAAATTTTATTCTGCTGAGGACTTAGCGTAGCTGCAATATACGTGCCCCAATATTAAAATAATAAATCATTAAAACAAACCATCATATTATGAGTGAGGACTTGTCGTAGTTATAATATACGTGCCTCGAATTTGAATTATCCTAGATCATCTCGTTACGGTCTAAATAGGCCGAACGGCCCTGCGCAGGTTTAGGGACCTTCCCCCATGGTGTCAACTCTGGGACGCACGCATCATTTAGAATGATCGTGAACTAGAGCTCAATTATGTTCACCGGATTATTCAAAAGATGGTAATTACCAAGTTATATTATGCCATAAATCAAAATACGTTTTAAAATACACATTTAATTACCAAATACGTTGCATGCGTTTATTTCATCAAAAACAATATAATAATTTCATAAACTGAAAACAGCATGCCATTGATAAAACAGGGAAATTTAAAACACTTGACTACTCTCAGAAAAGGCTAGAACGTCCTACCTCGATTATCGCATAAGCGTTACGATAACGTGATCCACAAATCCAGCAAGAACGTCAAATAAGTCCTATAATCACAACATATGATTAGTCTAGGTCTAGACATAATCATCCAATCATTTTAGTGTGTCACAAAAGATTTTAAAATGTTTAATAAACATTTGGGATTTAAAATTTGTGAAAAACTCTAAATTAGGATATTACTGGACATGGACAGACTGACCTAGGCTGATCGTAAAATCAATATCAATTTATTTTTAATCCCAAAAATTCTAAATTTTTAATATGTTAAATCAGACATCCGTAGCTTTAATTCCATATAGCTTTTATAATTTTTAGACATCGTTTGGTCATTCAATTAGGCCAAAAACCGAGGGGTTGTTTTCAGGCATAAAATCTGGGTTTCAGTTTCAGTTCAAAAACTGGAAGTTCTGTCCGCCTATCTTAGAAAAATATTTTGACTGGGCAAACTGATGATTTTGGTTCTGAAATTTTGCAGACATTTAGGGGACATCTTGAATTTAATTTTAGGCTCAAGCATCACTCGAAAATCGTTTTTTTAAAACTCAAGTTATGACTGACACAAATTTACTGTTCATATGGTAATTTTTCAGATTTCTGTTTTTCTGTGTCCGAATTTCAATTAGCCTCAAACCAATTCAATTTTCATCCAATGATCACGAAATTTTGTGGAAAACCTTATTTATATGTCATTAACACAACCCAAGAATCAAATTGGCAAAAATCATAAAATTTACACATGTGATAATAGGGTTTTTGAAAGGGAACAAAGAGGCAAAATTTTTAAGGTTTGAGAGAGAGATTCACACCTTATTTGTGCTGCACTATTTTTGATGCTTGGTCTCCTTTTTGGCTGAATTTGTGTGAGTGTTGGAGTCTTCAAAATAGTAGGGAAAACAGTGGAGAAAACCATATAAAAATTCAGATTTAAAACCAAAAGGAGAAGAAAGGAAAAAGTTTGATTTCTCACCTTGTTATTGTCTCAAAAATTATTGAATCTTTGAGTTGCCTTTTGATAGGTTTTGTTTGCTGTTTTGGGTGTGTTTTGGGAGAGAAAATTCAGAGAGGAGAGAGGGGAAAGCTGGCCGAATTTTTGAGAGTGAAAGGAAGGGTGAATGAGAGTTAAAAGGGGGTTTTTATATTAGGTTTTTTTCTTTCCCTTTCTCTTCCTTGTTTGGCCGAAAATTGTAAGGGGCAAAAGGGAAAGTTTTTGTGCTGTTTTGAGGCTAGGGTTTTCTCTCTTATTTCCCCTTAAGTGACCAAAATTATCCCTTAGTTTTTAAGGAAAAATAATTTGAATTTTGATTGAGTTTTGACTTAGCTTTTACTTCAATAAAATCTCCTTTATTTCCTACACTTTATGGCCAAATTTCTTCTTTATATCTAAGGAATGAAATTTGAATTTGAATCCTCCTTGGATTTGTGGAATTTAAATTTTAATTAAAATCTCAAGTGATGGCCGAATATTTTAGGGTTTCTTTTTGAAGTTCAAATTGTTGACTTTTTGAGCGGAATTTGATTAGGAAACCAACCTAGGGTTTCCAAAAGGATTTTTAATTAATTTTTGGCACACTAATTTTATTTAAATTATATATTGACTCTTAAATAAAATTTAAGGCGTCACAATCATCAATATATCTAGCTCCATATTTGGAGGTTTTTATTAAGATCTCCAATCTATTACTTCAAATGTTCCTTTGAGTTAGAATCCAACACCTTATTCTCTAACCTACAAGGTCAATTCACCAAGAATTAGTAATATATAAAGTATAAGAAAAAATAAATAAACAAACTTTTAATTTAGACTTCTTCCCTTTTTAAAAATACCAAATGAGCTCATTGAAATATTTCAACTAACCTACAATATTAACATATAAAGAATTAGTAATCTTCAAAATGTTGATAAAACAAATTGTGGAGAATATTTAGATTTAGACTACTTTATTTTTTGAAAAAAAAAAATACTAAATAGGCTCATTGGGATATATATTATCACTTACATAAGGAATATCTGTGTAACTCAACACTGTTGTTAGGGCTTTTATTTTAAATTTATTACAGCAACCGTCTTAGTTTCATATCAAATTTATATAAGTCGTTATTTGTTGTAAGTAAAAGCTACTATTTTAGTATTATATTAGTTTTTTAATAATCTAATTTATAACTAGAGTAGTTGTGTGTGGCGCGTTTTAAATTTTTAATATAAATACTTATATATCATATCAAAAGCAAATGAGAATGCAAAATAAAAAGTCTTACCATTCCTAAAATAGAAGAATTATTTTTATGAATAAAACTTTAATATTTTTTATCAGCATTATTTTAAAAAAGATTGATAAAAAAGGGGAAAAAAGGTTTTGTTCTAGGAGGAAAAGTGATGGACTGTAAAATATGGTAGTCAAACTTCAGAAGAAATAATTATAATAATATTGTCTGAGGAGAAATTCGTCAGCAATGACAACTTCGACAAATAATAAAAATATATTTGTGTCAGCAATATTGTTCTCGCTTGAATATTGTAAAAGAATGTGGAATGAATGGAATTTTAAGTTGAAACCGCCATACTCATAGTCATGGGTATGAAAATTATAACAATTTGAAAACAATTGGCTTAAGTCATCACAAAGCCTACAATGTCGCAGGGATTAAAACACACTCAGCTTTGAAGCATATATAATATAGTTGCAAATATATTTCTAGTATTCTATTTCTATATATCCACTTAAACAACATTCGAGTCAAGTCTAACTTGAATGAAAATACTAAAACGATGATATAATCATATAACACACGTTCCCGTTTCCTTTAGGATCAATATAACATAAATTCCTATCCACATATTATACATACATACAATGATACATTTACGTACACACACATGTAATCATCCAGTGCCTTGCACAAAAAAGCTTTGTTGACTGACACGAAAATAGAGATGAGCTTTTTGTTCATGCTTGCAATCTCACTCACCCCAAAAGCTTGCATTATTTCCAAGCAAAAAAATCTCCCCATTAAGCAGAAAAGGAGAGTAAAGTTATATAAAAAATTAAGATTCTTACGATTATTCATTTGTACTATAAATATAATTGCATATATATGTAAATATCTAATGCATGTCATGTAGTTTATTGAAGTTCGAAAATTCAATGTTGCAAGAAGAGCTTGGAACTGTTCAGATCAGCGCATACATATTATATCACTTTAATCAAAATTAATAAACAAACCAGTTGGCTAGGACAAGTCCATAAAATCTGGTAAATTTGACTTGTGAAAAAAAATAAATAAATAAATAAAAATTGTACGTTTTCGCAAATGGCTGTTCCATTTGCCTTGAATGCTTCAAAAATAGAAAGGGAGAAAAATGAAAATTGAAAAAAAAAAAAAAAGAAACAAACACTTTGGATGCTTGAAATTAGAAGAAAAGGTTGATGCTAAGATTTTTCATTTTGTTGGGTTTTTTTTCTTTTAATTGTATAATTTATCCATCTATAATGGTGCATTATCAAACATAAATTGGGCAAGATTTTATTTAGAATAAAAGCAATAAATGAAAAATATCATTGACAGATTAAGTAGTTAAAGAAATTATTCTGTAATTAATGAGTAATAAGCTTTCCTCCTATGTATATACCAAAATGAGAGAATGTGCCATAAATATGTGCTTCACCTATGACTAGTAATACCCACATACTGTGAGCGTCACACATCTCGAAGTATTGTGAGGTTCTCCACACGATCATTGAACCGGTGTCCGTTTGGAGATCCGACCCGGTAGTAAACACTTGTGTCACTTATACATACACACATACATTTATATATCTATATATATTTCAAAACAAGTAATAATAATAATAATAATAATAATAACCAGTTTCTGCCACCTTTGTGAAGGAAGCACTAAAGTAATATAATATGGAGGGAGAGAAAATGGAGTGAGGGATTAGAGAGGATGTTCATGCTTTGTCGGCCATGACATCCACGATGTGCCAAAACTCTTTTCTCATAACCTTATGATTCACACAAAGTGGGATTTCCCTAATCATTCCTTTGAAGACAATTTCAATCACTTGCCTTTTCTATTTTTCTTTGTCATTATCATTTCACGGGAAAAAAAAAAAGTGCAAGATTCATTGCACTTGACGACTTATATCTGAAGAACAGGAGTTCAAATCGATGACCAATTTTCCTCACTAAAACATATCTGGGCAACTCAAAGCCTTTGTTTCCTGAGACTTCAGTTCAAACTCTTTGTTGGATTCTCTTTCTTTCTTTTCTTTTCTTTTTTAGTTATTGGTCAGCTTCTGGTTAGAGGTTTATCAAATATTATATCTGTTTCTTTCTTTGTAGTTCTCTGAGTTTGTGGGATTGTTTTTGTACCTATTTGAATCTTTCTGTACACTCTTGTTTATGTATGTGTCTATGTAAAGCTTCTTCAAGGTTCCAAAATTTTGTTTCTGAAGAACATGAGGTGATGATTAAGTGTATTTGATCAGTCAAGTTTTTGGTTGTGAAATTCATGATGAGTATGAGGAAAACACCATGTGTTATGTTGATTGTGATTGTTGTACTTGCTTCTCTTCTGGTTTATGAATCCACGGGGCTTAATACCGAGGGTCGATACCTTTTAGAGATAAAGAGAAGCCTTGTTGATGTGTTCAATTACCTGGGGAATTGGAATTCCAGTGATTCCACACCTTGTGGATGGAGAGGAGTGAATTGCAGCTCTAATGGTGGCAACAATTCTTATGATTCACTGGTGACATCTCTTGACTTGAGCTTTATGAATCTCTCTGGTTCTCTGTCGTCGAGCATCGGTGGATTGGTTAACCTGAATCACCTTGATGTTTCTAACAATGCATTGTCTGGGAACATACCTAAAGAGATTGGAACCTGTTCATCTCTAGAGTTTCTTCTCCTAAATAACAACAAATTTGAAGGTCAAATCCCCCAAGAACTTGGCAACCTTTCTTGCTTAACAATCTTGAATATTTGCAACAACGCGCTTTCCGGGTCTTTCCCTGAAGAAATCGGGAATCTTTCGTACCTAAGTCAGTTGATTGCCTACACGAATATGCTTACCGGGCCTTTGCCAAGTTCACTTGGGAATCTTTCAAGCCTGGAGATTTTCAGGGCGGGTCAAAATAAGATTACAGGAAGTTTACCTTCAGAGATAGGCGGATGCACCAGCTTGCAGTATCTTGGTCTTGCTCAGAATCAGTTGACCGGAGCAATACCGAGAGAGATAGGAATGCTCAAGAACTTGACGGATTTGATTCTTTGGGATAATAGTCTCTCCGGGGTCGTTCCAGGAGAGCTCGGGAACTGCACAAACTTGGAGACTGTTGCTCTATACAAGAACAACCTTGTGGGGGAGATTCCAAAGGAGTTTGGTAACCTTGTTTTTCTAACGAAGTTGTATCTTTACAGAAATGGATTGAATGGGACAGTGCCTAGAGAGATTGGTAACCTTTCACTAGCGAAAGAGATTGACTTTTCGGAGAACTCGTTGGCTGGTGAGATTCCTGTGGAGTTTAGCAGGATCTCAGGATTGAAATTGCTTTATCTTTTTGAGAACCAGTTCCAAGGCCTTATTCCGAAAGAGCTCCCAAGCTTGGAGAACTTGACAAAGCTAGATCTCTCTATCAACTTCCTTACTGGTCCGATTCCTGTTGGATTTCAATACTTGCCGAAATTGATCATGCTGCAACTGTTTGGCAACTCACTCAGTGGCATCATTCCTCAAGCGCTCGGGCTTTATAGCCCGCTTTGGGTGGTTGACTTCTCAGCAAACCATCTAACAGGAAGAATTCCCCGTTATCTCTGCAATTATTCCAACCTGATTTTTCTAAACTTAGGATCAAATAGTCTCGCTGGAAGCATCCCACCCGAAATCACGAGCTGCAAACCCTTGGTGCAGCTTCGTCTGCTCGGAAACAACTTGACAGGGAATTTTCCATCCAATTTATGCAAATTAGTGAATCTCTCGGCGGTTGAGTTGGACCAGAACAGGTTCAGTGGCTCCATTCCTCCAGAAATAGGCAACTGTGGAGCCTTGCAAAGGCTTCATCTCGCTAACAATTATTTCGCTTCCGAGTTGCCAAGGGAAATGGGAAAGCTTTCCCAGTTGGTGATCTTTAATGTCTCCTCGAACTCTCTTACCGGCAGGATTCCACCCGAGATCTTCAATTGCAGCATGCTTCAGCGGCTAGATCTTAGCAGCAACAACTTTAATGATAGCCTGCCAAGTGAGATCGGAACACTTTTGCATCTGGAGCTTCTCAAGCTTTCAGATAACAACATTTCTGGGAGCATACCAATCTCGCTAGGAAAACTCTTGCGTTTGACCGAACTACAGATGGGTGGAAACTCATTCTCTGGTGGTATACCAGCTCAGTTGGGTTCACTTTCGAGCTTGCAGATTGCACTGAATCTCAGTTACAACGATCTCTCCGGGGAGATTCCTTCTGAGCTTGGAAGACTAGTTCTCTTGGAATATCTCCTGCTCAACAACAACCATTTGATTGGTAAAATTCCAAGTTCTTTTCAGAATCTGTCAAGCTTACTAGGCTGCAACTTCTCGTACAACGAGTTAACGGGGGCTATACCAAATTTACCGCTCTTTCAGAACATGGCTACCAGCAGCTATGTCGGAAACCAAGGACTTTGTGGTAGCCCACTTGGTTACTGCAAAACACCTCCCTCTTCTCTCTCTTTTCCTTCAGATGCGACGAAGAAGCGTACTCGTACAGGAAAAATAATTGCTATAGTTGCAGCATCTGTTGGCGGGGTTTCTCTCATTCTAATTGTTGTAATCATCTATGTCATGACCCGTCCGGTTGAAATTGTTACGCCTTTGCAAGAAAATAAATCGCTGACTTCTCCGGTTTCAGATATCTACTTCTCGCCAAAGGAAGGATTCACTTTTCAAGACTTGGTAGAAGCCACTGACAACTTTGATGAAAGGTTTGTGATTGGAAGAGGAGCTTGGGGAACTGTTTACAAAGCCGTCTTGTCCAATTACCAAACGATAGCTGTCAAGAAGTTAGTGTCCAACAGGGAAGGAAACAATGTGGACAACAGCTTTCTCGCCGAAATCCAAACATTGGGAAAAATTCGGCACAAGAACATTGTCAAACTTTACGGGTTCTGCTATCACCAGGGCTCGAATCTCCTGCTTTATGAGTACCTGTCAAGAGGCAGCCTGGGAGAATTGCTCCATGGAGTTTCCTGCAGCCTGGATTGGCGGACGAGGTTCATAATCGCCCTTGGAGCGGCTCAGGGTCTTGCTTACTTGCACCATGACTGCAAGCCTCGGATTTTTCACCGCGATATAAAGTCTACCAACATTCTCCTTGATGATAACTTTCAAGCTCATGTTGGTGATTTTGGGCTGGCAAAGGTGATTGACATGCCACAGTCCAAGTCCATGTCTGCGGTTGCAGGTTCATATGGCTATATTGCTCCTGGTAAGCTCTCCTTTTAACCCTTCTATTATTATTCTTCCAATTTATATTTAGCATTCTTATTTATCCCAATTTTTTTTTAATCTATTAATCTGAGTTCCTTGTGCTAAAATTTTTATTGTCCAGAATATGCATACACTATGAAGGTTACAGAAAAGTGTGACATCTACAGCTACGGAGTGGTCCTTTTGGAACTACTAACAGGAAAAACACCAGTGCAAACACTAGAGCAAGGAGGTGATCTTGTGACATTGGTGAGAAACTACATCGCGAAACACAATCTGTCGCCGGGAATCATCGACGTTCGAGTAAATCTCGACGAAGAGAACACGGTCTCTCACATGCTCACCGTCCTGAAAATCGCGCTGCTTTGCACTTGCCTGTCTCCATTGGAGCGTCCATCCATGAGGGAAGTTGTTCACATGCTTATTGAGTCCAACGAAAGAGAAGGACATCTTGACTTGTCCTCAGATCATGAAACTAACTGAAAATGGATCAACCCCTTTGATTGCATATATTTGCACTGATTTTTGTTCACCAGTATGAGCTTTTAAAGCAAAAAAAAAATAAAAAAAATAAAAAAAATCATAATATATTTTTTTTTCTGTCTCAAGATAAGGTTTAAACATCAATGTTTAATCTCAAACATAAGGGGTTACTATAGAACAACAAACGTTATAGAGGGAAGGAAGGCTCAATAGCCCTCTCTCTTCTTGTATAATTTAACCATAAGTGAAGTTTCTTGAAATAAAAGAAACTGCCATGTAAATCCTTGCATTATATTTGCAGTAAAAAAAAAAAAAAAAATCTTTCTTCCATGTTTTTACTACCATATGCTTGTCTCAAAGTTCTCAATTTATTATAGCAACAACTTTTAACAATATTTTTCATTAGGGCATGAATAGTTTTTGTCTTGCCTATTTAATGTTGACAAAATGAATACATTCATGGAGTTTGCTGAATATATCGGTGACAAGTTTAGCTATTTATTGGTGCTCAGAACTATTATCATTAATTTTACTTATGGGGGTAGTTACTAACACACCAAACATTTTTATTTTTCATTTTGGTAGATGTCTTGATAATAGAAAAAAGGTTGAATTTATTTGGAAAATATGAAACCTACCAATTCAGTCTATAAATAAATAAATAAATAAATAAATAATTTATATAATAAACATGAGATTTGCAAATTCGTTTTTTAGTCAATAGAAATGAATTTTGCAAATTAAATTCGAGGATTTTCAAAATTGGTCTATTTGTTTATTTTTTATTTTAATTTGAGGTGAAAATTTTAAATTGTATATTTTATAATAAAATTAGATATTTAATTATCGTTAGAACATGTTGATCATCATCATAAATGATCTCTTTTTTTTTTTTTTAACTTATTTGATATTTGTAAAAGACAGTTATTTCTAATTTCAAAAACAAAATCAATTATTTCCCGGAATCACGTGAAAAAACCACTGCCAATAAATATTCTGAAACCCCAAATTTATCTTCAGATGACATTAATTATTTTTTCATGCGAATTTGTTTTATTTCTGTTTTGCTGAAGATTTTATTTTATGAATTTGTTTTAAGCCGAAAAGTGGCCCCAAAATGCATTTTTTAAACGCGGAACAGAGGCGAAGCGGCGAACTTAGACGCAACAAGAGAATCTCATCGATATCTCTGCTAAGATACGTGTCATTCATAGAAAATAAAAAATTTGAAAAAAGAAAAAAGAAAAAGAATTTTCAAAGTTTAACCAACGGCAGCTCTTATCTTTTGGTTTTATTCGGTGGTGACAGATGAACGGCCCAGATCAGTCCTCTCACACCCTAACACCGAACCACCTACTTTTCCACCTTATTTAAACGCCTTCCCTCCACGCGCATTTCGCACGGAAAGCAGGCAAACACAGCAGGCACAATAACTTACCCAAAAGCAAACTTCAAAAACAAAAGCCAATACAAATTCTTAAGCAATCCTCCATTTTTGATTGCTCGGGAGCTCAAAAAAAAAAAAAAAAAAAAAGAAAGAAAAAGAAAGCGAAAGGTAGGGTTTTGTATGGTTTTGATTGGAATCTGAATTCGGAGAAGCGATGGCGGTGATCTCCGTCCACGGCGAGGTTCGCCATCACCAGCCGCAGTCGGCGGTGGCATTGGCGGCGGGATCTTCTCGGTCTCTGTTCGCAGCTAATCGCGACGAGGCGTCTTCGTTCTGCCTGGTGGCATTCAAAGGTCCTGATGCCATCGAAGGTTCGTTTCTGTCTCTGACAAGTCGTATAGTTTCGATTTCCGACAATATTTTTTTTTTTTGGATTTAATCTGTGAAAAGAGAGTGAATTTTTGGGAGTTAAAGAAGAAATGAATTATCTTTCTGATCGGATTCTCTGAGATGTGAGGAATTCATTTTATTTTTTATTTTTGAAAATTATGAATTTTTTATGGCATAATTGCGATAAGTGATGATTTTGTGGCTGATGATATAGTTGATGAGGACACGCATCTGGCCCTAGCTCATCATATGTACCGGTCAGGGAACTACAAGGAGGCGCTGGAGCATAGCACGACTGTCTATGGAAGGAACCCTAATCGTGCCGATAATTTACTTCTTTTAGGCGCTATCTATTATCAGGTTGGTTTCTTCTCCAAATTACCCTTTGAGGTGCAGTAGTGGTTTAAAAGACAATGCGCTGCTGAATTTTAGCTGAACGAGCACAGAAGGTCTGATCTTTAGTGTGTGTGTGTGTGTTCCCCTTCCCCTCCTCCCACCCCCCCCCCCCCCCCCCCCCCCCCCCCCCCTCAGATGCATGATTTTGATATGTGTCTCGCCAAGAATGAAGAAGCTCTTAGAGTTCAGCCGCATTTTGCTGAGTGCTACGGTAACATGGCCAATGCATTGAAGGTATATCAAACATATTTTACCGTAATGTGCCGCTGGTTTGATTTCTGTCTGTTGTTTTGTAACATTTTCTGTTGCTGATCGGTTGGGTATCACCTGAATGCAGGAAAAGGGCAATATTGACCTTGCAATTCGCTACTATTTGGTGGCCATTGAGGTTTGTGTACCCTTACAAATCCTTTTTTCTAGATTTTGCATTCTGTTTATATGTTCTTTTGCTGTCTAATTGTAAAACTTCCGTCGTGGCATATGTTGTACCTCTGAGTTGTTGATTGGTTTTGGATTTCACTTGTCTGCAGCTTAAACCCAGTTTCTCTGACTCGTGGTCAAACTTGGCTAGTGCATACATGCGAAAAGGAAGACTTAATGAAGCAGCACAATGTTGTCGCCAAGCGATCACACTGAATCCTTCTTTGGTAGGTCTTTTTGTCTTTTACTTCTGTCCTTCCTTTAATTGCATTGTCTTGTAATGCTCCGGTTGTTGCTGCCTCATTCATCTGCATCAACTTAGTTGATTGTGATGCTTTGTGCTCAGTGAATTGCTATTGTTGATATATCATTTTTAATTTGCCTATAGGTTGATGCCCATAGCAACCTTGGGAATATAATGAAAGCGCAAGGATTGGTGGAAGAAGTAAGTTCCTTCAATAAAATATAGTGTAATAATATATTGTTTAGTTTAATACTTTTAATTGTTATCAAACTATGATTTATATATCAGTAATTTTTATTTAATTTGAGACTGAGTTGATGGCCCACCGAATGGCCCAAGTTCTTTTTACTGCATCCCATGAATGTGGGCTTGATGAGACCTGGAAAGACCCTTTCATGTTTAAATTTTAGTAATCCTGCTCCAATAGAGTTACTGATGGGAGTAATTCATGTGTGGAACTGTGCTTGGATTCACAGTTCGATACAGATATCAAGTTGTTATCTACAAGCCAAGGCTCAGATGATGGTTGCTCTTGTTGTAACTTCCACTTCCAAGACTGCAAATTGTCAACAATCTAACATTTTATGCAGGCATGCAGTTGCTACCTTGAGGCTCTACGTATACAACCAACATTTGCTATTGCCTGGTCAAATCTTGCTGGTCTTTTTATGGAGTCAGGTGATCTTAATAGAGCCCTTCAATACTATAAGGTATGCTTGTTCTTGTTTTCATCACGATTTTTTTCCCCTTTTGATTGGCTTGTTCTTGTTTCCAATTCCTCCCGTGTTATGTAAAAAATAGTTAAAAAAAAAAAAAAATTGTCCCATGTGCTTTCTTCCAAGTGTTATTATTACCTTTTCCCAGAGCCATATCTGAATTTGAGATTATTTTCCTTAAAAAAAAAAAAAAAAAGGAAAATACTATCTACACGTGCTCTTGTTGCAATTATGTCTCAAAGGGGTTTGATGAGATCTTTTTCTTTTTCTATTTTCCTTAAAAAAACTTTGGATTTCAGGAGGCTGTAAAGATCAAACCTTCATTTGCAGACGCTTATTTGAACCTTGGGAATGTTTACAAGGTAAGTGTTATGCCTTGTGCCACTAAGGTTGGGTAGCTGCGAGTGCATGGACTCGTATTGGAGAAAAACAAGATGTTTCTTTTGCCTTTTCCAGGCTTTAGGAAGGCCACAAGAGGCAATTATTTGCTATCAGCGTGCTCTGCAGACAAGACCAAACTATGCAATGGCTTTTGGTGGGTGTTCCATCTCTGAACCTTGACATGGTTGTTTTTCCTTATCGCAACATTTTGGTGTTTTTATGGGTCTTGGTCATTTATCCTTTTCTTTTGTTGGGTAGCTCAGCTACAGCTATTGCAATTTAGATATTGTTATTGCTGTTATGAAACTGGAAGCTTACCCAGAGTTGTAAAATCCTTTCATTCTGAGTTATTGCATTGCGGATTGTATTGCAATTTTGACTGCATGGTCGATAATATTGTGCAGGTAATTTAGCCAGTACATACTATGATCAAGGCCAATTGGACCTAGCAATCCTTCATTACAAGCAAGCCATTTCTTCTGATCCAAGATTTTTGGAGGCTTATAATAATCTGGTTGGTTTTTGTCTTCTCTTTTATGCCAAACGTAATGAGAAAAACTTGAGTTTGTGATACAATTTTTGTTGATCCAATATCTTTTGCCACTTATAGGGTAATGCTCTCAAAGACGTTGGCAGAGTGGAGGAAGCGATCCAATGCTACAATGTATGTCATTTCTTGTCTTCCTTTGATGGTTTTAGTTTGAATATGTGTCTTTCTATATTGCTTAATTTTTCTTTTTGGATGTCGGAAGCAATGCCTTGCATTACAACCAAGCCATCCACAAGCACTTACAAACCTCGGGAACATATATATGGAATGGTATGTTTTCCCGAAGTACTTGTTATATAGTTGGTGATATAGAGACAATTCCTGATGATTCAACTTGTATTTTTATGATACATGATTTTGCATGAGCAGGAATATGGTGGCTGCTGCAGCTTCATATTATAATGCTACGTTGAGTGTGACTACTGGATTGTCTGCCCCTTTTAATAATCTCGCAATAATTTATAAGCAACAGGTATTGGCATTCAACACGGTCTATATATTACTAACATTATTCTCTCTCTCTCTCTCTCTCTATCTCTCTCTCTCTCTCTCCTTTTTTTTTTTTGGTAAAGAGAAATTGTTAGTAGCATGGCAAAAAAGGGTCGTAAATTAAAAACAAAAGAAAAAACTTACAGTCTCCTTTTTCCTGAAAAGGGAAGCATATCAAGAAAATGATCAATAATTATACTACTACATGTTTTCCCTCCTGTAATTTTTAGCCAAAGCTGTTCTGATTTCATCCTTATTTACCGTTTTAACTTGTTTTGTGCATGTTTTCATTATAGGGAAGTTATGCAGATGCAATATCTTGCTACAATGAGGTTCTCCGCATTGATCCTCTAGCAGCTGATGGGCTGGTTAATAGGGGCAACACATACAAGGAGATTGGTAGAGTGAGTGAAGCAATTCAAGACTACATACATGCAATAGCTATCAGGCCGACTATGGCTGAAGCTCATGCGAATCTGGCTTCAGCTTATAAAGACAGGTAGTTATTCTGTTTTCCCTGTGACTGTGTCTTCAGTTTGTTATTTGTTGTATGTTGGGTTAAACCCTTGAGAAACTCTTTTAGGTTGCCAGAAGTCATGAATAGGTGGAAAGAAATGAGGTTATGGTGCCAACCAGGAAATCTTATTATGTTTTGCAATATTGAATCAGTAGGATTTCATTTTTAGTTGACGTGGCTGTTGATTTACTGCTCATGGAGGGAAAAATATGTAATGAATAACTGCTTTTTGCTAAACTCTGCTTTTGTTGCTTCATAAGCAATATTGTTGTTTTAATTCCTCCGGGAAAAAAAAGGGGAAGAAAATCGTTATATTTTGCCTTAAGAAATATCTGAGGACCTCACGAGTTTTTGGTCAATTGTCTTTTAGATTGAGTAGAACTATTCAAGAAAATTATTGCCTTATTGAGAATATGAGAGCATTTTTATTGTGTACAATATGAACTTTTAAAAGTTGTCTATCGCAGTGGGCATGTGGAAGCAGCTGTAAAGAGTTATAAACAGGCATTGCTTCTTCGACCTGACTTTCCTGAGGCAACTTGTAACCTGTTACATACACTACAGGTAACATTAAAATCTCATACATCTGTTGCATAGACCTGAAATCTTAGTCCGGATGCTTAAGGAGAGGGAATTCTTATCTTTTTGCAAAGATATAAATCAGTGGTAATCAGTTTTTGTTAATATATATGGCTACATTTGAGTTTATCGACTAGTCTATTGAGTTGGGACATATAAAAAAATTTCTTTTCTATGATTCTTGCTTAGGAGTTATACCTCTAGTATAGGCAAGGGGAACCTTTTTCCTTTCATGAGTTAAGCAAATTGATTGCAAAACTAATTATTTTGGTCCTTTCCATGCTGATCCTTTGATGCGACTCACTCAAACATATTATTTGGGGTGTTTTCTCTTGTTTTTGGTCCCTTAGTATATTATCCTTGATATCCATATCAATGTGATTGCTTAATGGACTTTCACGCTGAGAAGTATACATGAAAACAAATACTATAAGTTTTCGCCTTGCACAATCCACAAGAATACCATTATGATGAATTGTTAAGTACTTGTAATTCCAATTAAAATCTTCTGCGTGAGTTTGCGTGTGAATGCATTTTTGAAGCACAATTAAAATGTTTTTAAAGTTTGGTAATAATTATACTAATGTGATTTGTGTATTACAGTGCCTGTGCAGTTGGGTGGATCGTGATAAAATGTTCACTGAAGTTGAGGCGATTATCAGGAGACAGATTGATGTTAGAATCAATATCATGTCTTTCTCTCTTTTGCTCATTATCAGTTATGTTGGCTTAAGTGTTAATGCAATTTGCTTCTTTCAGATGTCACTTCTTCCTAGCGTGCAGCCTTTCCATGCCATAGCATATCCTATCGACCCTATGCTTGCTCTTGAGATTAGGTAAGTTGTTCTATCTGAGTACTATATATATATATATATATTTTTTTTTTTTTGTTTTTTTGTTTTTTATAGAAATGATACCTTTGTTATGCATACTTTTGTGTTCTCTCTTGCAGCTGTAAATATGCTGCACATTGCACCATAATTGCTTCCCGTTTTGCTCTTCCTGCCTTCAACCATCCTTCCCCAATTCCTGTAAAGTGCGATGGTGGAAATAACAGGCTCAGGGTTGGGTATGTTTCCACAGTCATGCATGAACTACCGTTAGTATTTATTTTGTATTTTTCATATTTCTATCTGATGGGGCAATCATCATCTCTATCTGTGCCGCAGATATGTTAGCAGTGACTTCGGTAATCATCCCTTGTCACACCTGATGGGGTCTATATTTGGCATGCACAACCGGGAACATGTTGAGGTTGGACTCTTTTACTGTTTATCCTGCTTGACTGCAGATCCATCAGGCCTTTTCATTCTTTTGTCCACTTGTTTCTATAGCAATTAACTACTTTTTGTAGGTGTTTTGCTATGCCTTG
This sequence comes from Antiaris toxicaria, assembly GCA_035233585.1. Lineage (NCBI taxonomy): Eukaryota > Viridiplantae > Streptophyta > Magnoliopsida > Rosales > Moraceae > Antiaris > Antiaris toxicaria. The sequence continues at coordinate 4,348,907 of CP141153.1, read as the reverse complement.
AGTCCAAATGATGGCACTGAATGGAGACAGCGTATTCAGACCGAAGCTGAGCACTTTCTTGATGTTTCTTCCATGCCATCAGATATGATTGCTAAAATGATTAATGGGGATAAGATTCAGATCTTAGTGAACCTTAATGGTTATACAAAGGTATTTTTCTTAATGATTGATGCATGATTATTATTTTTGGAGGTTTCATCCTTGCAGAAACCACAAGAAAATAAATGTACAGTTTTATGTGCTGTTTTTCCAGTTAGTTGATTGATTTTTATATAAGATAATAGAAAGGAAAAGTAAACTTAAACACACTGCCAACAGAAAGAAAAGAAGGAGAATAGGTATGAAGTATTTCTGAAATATAGTGAAATTGCTTGAATTAATCTGTTAGTTACAAGGCTTTATATAGCCGTATACAATATAGGGTCAACTCTACCATTAAGGCCCTAAAATTACAATTTACCATAATTAGAATCAATCAGCTAATTATCTCCTAATCACAGCTAATACCACACAGTTTTTACAGCTGGTAATACACACAATAAATGACTAATTTACAGCTAATCTCTCAGCCAATTACTGCCTTAATTCATGATTTCTCACATTTTATTGTGTAGTTTTTAGAAGAACAAGTTCATTTGTCATGCTTTGTTTACTCTGCTTGTAATGGTAATTTTGCAAACATGTAATGTTATTGCCTTATAACCATACAGGGGGCAAGAAATGAAATATTTGCCATGCAGCCAGCGCCAATTCAAGTTTCATATATGGGGTTTCCAGGTACCACGGGTGCTGATTACATCCATTACTTGGTCACTGATGAGGTGGGTGGAGGACCAAATCCCTTGCGTAATTATCTTGCTTAGTCCTTTTTGAGTTTCTGTTAGAGTTTCTGTTACTGACATACCCTTTCACTGCTTTCAGTTTGTTTCGCCTCTACGCTTGGCACATATTTATTCAGAAAAGCTTATACATCTTCCCCATTGCTATTTTGTGAATGACTATAGGCAGGTCAGTTTTTCCATCATCACAATTTTGAGGAAATATTTTTGTAATTTTGTCTTCATTGTGTGTTGATTTAAAATAGTTGTATTGTACCTGAATATTCCCTTTAATTCTGTTTACAGAAAAATCAGGATGTATTGGACCCAAACTGCCAGCACAAGCGATCTGATTATGGTCTGCCTGAGGATAAATTTATTTTTGCATGCTTCAACCAGTTATATAAAATGGATCCTGAAATATTTAATACTTGGTAATTGACGATGATACTCATTTTTTTAAAAAATGTTTTCAAGACAATTCCATCGAATTTGACATCTCATTTTTCCAATTTTTTTTCCTACAGGTGCAATATTCTTAGACGTGTACCCAACAGTGTACTATGGCTCCTTAGATTCCCAGCTGCTGGCGAAATGAGACTTCGTGCATGTATGTTGGGTGGTTTAGTATTATCTACAAGCATCTAAAGTTGTTTCTTCCTAATTCCAAAAATAGAAATTATATACATATATATATATGTTGACATTTAAAGTCTCTTCTGGTCTTCTTGTTAATTACTGGTGAACTCTATTCAGATGCTATTTCTCAGGGAGTGCAGCCAGACCAGATTATTTTCACAGATGTAGCTATGAAAAATGAACATATAAGACGCAGTGCTTTAGCAGATTTATTCCTTGACACGTAAGTTCTCCACATATATAATTTGAAATTGAATTTCTAAAGCCTCCTCTTAAAGTGTCATTCGAATTTGTATAACTACTTGCTATTTGAAATTGAATTGCTAAAGCCTTCCTCTTAAAGCATCCTTCATATAAATATATCTAGTTTCTGTGAGTCTTTGGCTGTGATGATTGAATTTTTGTATTTTAGGCCTTTGTGCAATGCACATACAACGGGCACAGATATCCTATGGGCAGGTCTACCGATGGTGACCCTGCCTCTTGAGAAAATGGCTACAAGAGTTGCCGGGTCACTTTGTCTCGCCACAGGACTAGGGGAGGAGATGATTGTTAGCAGGTAGGCATCTTAATGGTATGAGCATATTGACATGGTGCTAAAAGAAACATGTTCCTTATTCGTTGTATTATTACAGTTAATAGTTTCAGCACACTGCTGTCGTGATTCAGATGTTTGTTTTTTATTTTTGTTATTTTTAATGGGATTGGTGGGAGTAAATAGAATTTCAAAGGGTAAAAATGAAAAATACAATTTCAAAATTAATATCTCGGGTCTTATTACCATGTAAAGTCACAAAAACAATGCTGAAATTGCTCCAAGTAATTGGAACTAGTATTATTTTATCAAGAGTTTGAATGCTTCCTAATGCGCTAATTATCAAAATTTAGCTGCTTTTATTTTATTTTATTTTATTTCATGGCTGTTATCATGTCAGCTTCCATTTAATAAAGAAAATCTTGTCTTTCTTGTCTTTCTTGAAAAGTATTGCAGCGAGTTATATGGTCTTTTTTAAATATATATATATTTTATTTAATTTTGGTTTATGACATTTAGTATGAAGGAGTACGAGGAGAGGGCAGTATCTTTGGCACTGAATCGCCCAAAGCTCCAAGCTCTTACGGACAAACTCAAGGCTGCACGGTTGCATTGCCCTCTATTTGATACAGAACGTTGGGTATGTTTTGATATTTTGAATTGTAAATTTTGTAATTGCAGGTTAAGTTGACTTACAAAAGAGAGAAATGCTTAACCTTTACCATCCTGGCAGGTAAGGAATTTGGAAAGAGCTTATTTCAAAATGTGGAATGTGCATTGCTCAGGCCAGCGCACCCAGCATTTAAAAGTCACTGAGAATGATTCGGAGTTCCCTTATGACAGATGAGATGGCTATAGAGTTAGAAGACGGGATTGTAGATAAAAATTTGAGGAAGTATTTAGAAATTCATGTTTAAAAATTCCAAAATGTCATGAGATAATCATATGGGCAAAGATGATTCCTATTTAAGATCCCGTTCAAGGGAAGTGATTTACTTTACTAAATACAAGAGTATTTTGCTCCCTGTTTCTCCTCAATCCCAAGCGCATTCTCGTGGCCTTTTGTTTCCTTCTTTGGCGGAGGCCGCATATGTCCAGAGTAAAAACCAGATTTGCTTTTACGAGACTGCCTTAGCGTCTATGGGGGTTGTGGCATTATGCGCAATCCTTGATGATTGTTAGCCACTGATTGTTCTTTTCATATACAACCTGTTTCCATGGTTCCTCTGTTTTGAACTTTCCGTTTCCATCGTCTCTGAAGCGGCTCCCATTTACTCTGTTGGACCCTCCATAAAAGTCCCTCCAGAAATGGATACTCAACCCATGTTTTCCAACATCATTCTCTGTTCTAGGATCTAGGGAGATTAGCATGACTAGAAAGCCATAAGTGGATGATTCCGTTTAAAAAGGGAAGCCATAATTCCATTACAGAAGCCATAATTCCCTTGGAGCGTTATATCTCTACAAGGATACATTTATTCCAACCGTCTGGTTACCTTAGTCAGCACTAGTTATCCACTTAAATATGCCATTCAAACATGTAATTCATAGAACTTTTTCTTGCCGTTTTCTTTTGTTTTGCCAATAACATCTGAAAAACTGAACTCCAGGGTTGAGATGCATCTTCTCTACTCTGTTTCTAGAGCACCTTCAAAGCTTTTCCCTGCCCTACTTGATTATAGCTAACATGTCGATGGAAGCTTGTCTACGTTCTACTGCAGTTTTCATTCCCTTTCCGCGACTGAAAGAAGCTCCCAAAAAAAAAAAAAAAAAAAAAAAACTCAAGCTTTTGGTTGGAAAAGAAAAATTCCCACATTTTTCCTGTTTAGTACTGCTCCGAAAACTGAAGCCATGATTCTTGTTTCATCTTCCAAACAGCCAAAAGATAAGAATGTTGATTACTTGACTTGAAAATAATTCACAATATCACATGCCACGGACCGAGACTTCCAATTGCTCAATCCTCCTAGCCAAATCATGCTTTCCACAGTTCTTCAACCCATCAGTGACCAAATCAAAACACCGTGAGATGGGCGTCAACCCCATCTCCGTCATCTCCATCAAGTAGTTCGCAGCATCGATGAACCGGCCTCCACGGCCACACATCGTGATCAACATGGTGTACACTGGCCGGTTCGGCGGATGCCCCTTAACCTTCATCTCACCAAAGAAACAAAGCGCATCATTAAACTGTCCCTTCCTACACATCCCCTTGATTATAGGCGCATACAAGCTCGGAAACGGCTTGTGCCCATCTTCAATGGAGCTATGGAGAAGCCTAAGCGCCTCGTCAATCCGACCCGCCTTCGAAATCGCAGGGATCAACACCTTGTACGTATTGATATTGGGACAAAGACCAAGCCCACACACTTCATGATAAAGATCAATGCAGATCTCGACCTCCCCTGATTTACATATCACCTCAACCAGAGAATTGAATGTGGAAACATCAGGCAAGAAGCCTTCTTTCACCATTTTCCGCACCATCTCTTTCGCCGACTCGACGTAGCCGGCGTTCAACAGCCCCTCGATCAGGAGATCCCGGCCTCGCACCGGCGGGTTGAACCCTTTCTCGCTCATCCCCGCCAAGAAATTCTGCGCCTCCCTCATCTTCCCCGCCGAGCACCACGCATTCACCAGAATCGAATACGTCGTCTTATCGGGAACTACCTCTTTCCTTATCATCCTCCTCACCAAAGCGTAAGCGCCATGGAAAAGCTTCACTTCGCAGAGAGCAAACAGTAGCGAGTTATACACCCCTACGGTCTGCGAACAATTGAATATCTTCGGAGCTCGGTTGAAGACCTCCACCGCCTGATCGACCAGTCCTGCAAGAGAGAGAAAAGTTAGAGAGAGAAAAAAAATCTGAGAAAATATGTCATCAAATCGTAACTGAGTACCTTGTTTGCCGTACTCTTCGATTATGAAGCAGAGAGTTTCGGAGGAGATAATCAGATTGTGATTGTTCTTCATCTGTTCGAGAATCTTCCACATGGACTCGTACTTCTTGGAGCGGGCTAGGGTTTTGGCGAGCTCTTCGAGCTCGAGGGAGGTGGGGCGGTAGGAGGGGTGGTGGGAGCGCGCCCAGTTGAAGAAGCGGAGGGACTCGGGTCCGAAGCGGTGGCAGGCGCGGAGTACGCGGAAGACGAGGTCGGAGTCGACGGCGGCGATGCGGAGCTTGTTGAGGGTTCGCTCCATGTAGAAGTCCCGCTGCACGATGTTCGAGATGTGGTGGATGGCTGCGAAGTAGTCGTCCTTGGAGGAGGAAGAGGAGAACGTGAAGGGTGAGTTGGTGCTCTTCTGGTGATGGCCGCCATGAATGGCGGCGGTGGGTGAGGTCTTGAGGTGACGGTGGAGGAGGCGGAGATTTTGTGCCTTGTATGTGTCTGTGTTTATGCCTCTGAGAAAGCGGAAAAGGATGCGTTTTGAGGAGGGAAGCATTGTTTTTCTTCTTGTCTGGTCAAGTCCATGTCTTGGCATTCCATTGTCACATGGTTGACATCAATCTTACACTAAAAACATTGGCTAACAATAGTTTTTAATTAATTATCATTTTTAAAAAATCTTGCCTCTGAGACTAAAAAAAAAAAAAAAAAAGAAATTCCTTTTTTTTTTTTTTTTCCATTTAACTTAAACAAAAATAGTATTTATTACATTAGGACTTCTTATTTAATATTATTGGTAAGCATTGTTTTTCTTGTTGTTTGGTCAAGTCCATGTCTTGGCATTCCGATGTCACATGGTTGACATCAATCTTACACTAAAAACATTGGCTAACAATAGTTTTTAATTAATTATCATTTTCAAAAAATCTTGCCTCTAAGACAAAAAAAAAAAAAAAAAAAGAAAAGAAAAAGAAAAAGAAATTACTTTTTTTTTTTTATATTTAACTTAAACAAAATAGTATTTATTACATTAGGATTTCTTATTTAATATTATTGGTAAGAATTGTTGTTCTAGTTGTTGGATTAAATTTTTAGTGATTTAATATATGATTGGAGTAGTTTTATTTTTTTGCTTAATAAAGTTTTTAAAGTGATTATGAATGAATTGGATTGTTAAGAAAATTATTTAACCGTTGAAAAGCATTTTATAGAGAGAGAGAGAGGTGCAAAACCAACGAGAACATCCATAATCCATTATAAATAAAGTTCTACAAGAGAAGCGTACACACGTGACCTTCTCATTTAGTTTTTGACTACTAGTTATACGACTGCAAACACAACAAGAATTTTTATTCAAAGTAGCACCTCGGCTACAAGTTCATGGTTGTTTACTTGTTTCCTTGGTCCCTCTAATTAGAGTCAACCCACCCAGAACTTCTTCTGAAGTTGCTCAACCACCTTCTGGTCAAGCTGGAATGCCTTGGCCAGTACCTCTGGGTTGATGGGGGGATGGGACCCAAACACTGCTTTTGCAATTGTTATCACTCCTGGATTTTGGCTGCCGAAAGCAGCGAAGGCAAGTGCTGGGGTATGTTCTGGATTGAACTGGAAGTGAATCATCCCAATCGGGAACACAAACAAGTCTCCCTTGTTTAGAACCTTTGTGAAGAGACGGTTTCCGTCTTCGTTAGATGACACAAAACCAACGTAGAGCGTTCCCTCCACGACAAGGAGGAGTTCAGAGGCACGAGGGTGAGTGTGAGGTGGGTTTGTGCCGAATGGTGCAAAGTCAAGGCGAGCCATTGATGTCCCAAGTGTGTTGAGTCCAGGAATTTTGTCCACGTTCACCAGAGTCACATTGGAGCCAACTTGATTGTGAGTGTTTCCAGGAATGTTGAGGCCCGAAGTGAAGAAATCCATTGCATTGACAAGCTTCGGGTTCTTGCAGAATTTCCCATTCACAAACACTGCATAAAAGAATCATTTGTTAGTTTGCCATCTATACATATACTAACTATGCTACATTATTTAAAAAATAAAGGTTTAGTTACTAAAAATTAAAACGACGTACGGGCTTGTTTTGGGTCATCTATTGCGACGCAAAAGTCCTGCAGAGGACTGGGGTCATAGGCAGAGGCAATTGAAGTTGCCAAAGCCGAGATGGTGAGTGCAAGAAGGAAATGAACACCCTTCATTCTCTAAGTATTGAACTGCCTTTTAGTCTTCTAATTTTTGTAGTGGTAATAGTGATGAGAAGTGTGAGGAACTTGTGAAAATCCAAGCCTATTTATACGGTAAGCTCATGCAGAAGATTTGGAAACGACTTCAATAGTTATCTATTTTTTTTATTTAAAGAAAGACTCATTTTTCAACCACTGCATATCATATCAGTATACTTATTTAATATGCTCCTTATACTTATTGACATAGAGGTGGTCTTTTTTTACGTCTTACCATACGTAGTGTAAGATCCTTTTTAAGTTATTTACTGAGTTAAATTAATTTATTAAATTTATTCAATTACCGAAATCAAAGTAAATAGAGTAACACAAATAACTTTTTATGAGGTTCGATTTTCTTACACCTTAAGGTCATGTTCAAACGTTGAACGCTTGACTAATTGTCGAAAAATTACAAGTTACTAGGCGTTATACAAACTAAAGACTCTCTCTCCTTTGTTGCCGTCAGTCGTCTTAAAACCAGTCAATAAACTTGCTTTGCGAGCTCCTTTTCTTAGGATCATACTCAAACGTTAAACATTTCACTAACTATTGAAAAGTTACAAGTACTAGGTTTATATAAATTGTAGACTCACTCTCCTTTGTTATCGTCACTTGTCTTGAAACCATTAATAAACTGGTTCTGCGAGCTCCGTTTGTTAGTTATGTTAAACTCTCTTTAACTGCTAATGTAATATCTTTCCAAAGACTGCAAATCTTTCTTCTAAAAGACGATAGAACACCCAAGCTTCAAAGTCTTAAATTTTTGTGATTAAATCTGTGTTCTACAACCTCCAATCTGTTTTTGAGACTATAATATATAGTAGCATGAAATTCAAACTGTCTAATTTTGGAAATAGAATCTTCCACAATTATTTAAATATTTTCGACTCCAATATCACAAAATCTTCTGCATTATTTTCTTCATTAAAATCGTAGCCTTTTAAAGCAATCTTGGAATTATTTGAAATCTTAATTTAAATAGCTTTAGAAAATCCCACATAAATTAGACTTTTCCTTTAAATTCAAATCCACAAGATTTCCTTTTTTTTTTTTGAAGATTTTCTTTTATTTTCTTTTGCATTATCTACTTCAAAAATAGCTCTTTAATAAATTCAAATCGCAATTATGGGTAAATGTATTGTATTCGTATTGTGTTTATACGCAATGCATTGAATGCATTTTATATTTGGATAAAAAGCATTAGTTTTGCATTTGAATGCAACGTGCGTTTGGATGAAAAGTATTTAAATTATATTTTAAAGTTGAAAAGTTGATGTGATTAGTAAAAGTAGATAGGAAAAGTAAGATAGAGAAAGAATATGACGTAAATGGAAAATTTTTTTTTTCAAAATATTCAGGAATAATGAATGTATTTGAACTACTATTAAAAAGCATTGTATTTGAATATAAAACTTCTGCGTTTGGATAAAAATTATGTTGTGTTTAAACTTAATGCGAACGCAATATTGCTAATAAATGGGTCATTAATCTTCTTTTCTATATCATCTGCAATCTGAGTATATTTCACTATCTGCTTTTTGACACTATACCTAAGTTGTTGCAATATATTGTAGCACATCCTAACTAACAATATTATTTTTTGGTTTTTTCTAAGTTGTTATAAATGCTAACAGTCGAAAAACCACATCCTAACTAACAATATTATTTTTTGGTTTTTTTCTAAGTTGTTATAAATGCTAACAGTCGAAAAACCTTACACATAGTACTCATGTTCTCTTTTCACTTGTTTTATTATGTGACAATTAAGCTCCATTGTCTTATTAGAGAAATATTGGAAATTGTACCAAATACTATTTGCTAATTTTGATCAAATATTTAAGTAATTATAAATTAATTATCAGCATGGTTGCTAGTATAATCTAGTGGTAGTTTCACATTTAACTTTATTGTAAGGTGTAGAATTCAAATTCTCCAATTTAAAAAAAAAAAAAGATAAATTACTTTAGCTCACACAGTTTAATTGGAGCTTACTCAGCAAGCTAATCTTATGAGTTGGTTTAAATGTAACATCGTTTTTAATTCGGTCTTTACCCACTCCTTTGATTTTGATCAAGATTAGTTTGGAGACTCGAAGTTGAAAAAAAATTGCATAGTTCATTCCAATCTGTTCATGATTTATCTCTTTATTTGTTGTGTGTGTAGCTCGTATATCATGCCTTAATGTAAGGTGGTTGGATTCAAGAGAAGAACTTACATAAATTAGCTTGGAGCCAACCAATTATTAATAAGGATTTCAACCAATTAAATAAAAAACTAATTATACATAAGGATGAATTAGTTAGCATTCTAAAAAAAATTAAAAAACTACGAGATTTCTCATAAGGAGACTTTTCTTTTTAGCATCGCATTTTAAGTGTGCTTAAAGAGCACTCTATAGACTTTGCAGTAATACCAAATCTAAGGCATTTCAAAAACGAGATATTTGCTAACCAAAAAAAAAAAAAAAAAAATCACAAATTCAACATTATATCATTTCATGGGTATAGATCACTTCGAAATGTCATTGAAAAATATCCATTTTATTGCTGTACATCTGAAAAAGAAAAGGTATCAAAATGCTAAAATGTTTTTGAATTATATTTCTTATATTGGGACCACTCTCGTATCATCTAACCATTGTATAGCAATGAGCTATAATCAATTTTAACTTGATTAGTTTGACACTGGGACTCGTACAAAAAGTAGTAGTTGTTGAGGAAATTTGAGACGAGGAAGATGAAGAAGAAATTGCACCAAACATGCAAGTTTGTTAAAAATTTGACGGGGGATAGTGACTGCAAAAGGATTATGATTTGAAGTTAGCTTTTACCATAAACTAATTAATTAAGAAGTTAGACCATTTCCATGTATATGTCAATATCAATGTTAAATTTAACACAAAAAAAAAAAGTCAAAATATTATATTTGGCATTGATATTCATTTTGTATTTGTATTTGTGTCATTATAAATGTTATTCTACAATTTTATTATTTTCTGTCATGGAATCCAATAAAAGATATCTAATGATTATTATATTAGTGCTGGCAACTGGCATTGAAACCTCCTTACCCAAAAGCATACTCTAAAATTAAATTAAAAAAAAAAGAAAAAAACTCTCACGCTCCATTGTCCTTTGTTTCAATCAACATACAGTTTTGGGCTTTTTTTTTTTTTTTTGGTCATTCTCTTATATTGATATACAAAAGTTATTTAATGCTTGAAAAAAGCCGATTATGGGATCTCAGGTTTTGGTCAACGAAGCATTACAAATGGCTACATCTTTTTTTTTTTTGGTAATTGACTCCCCATGTCTTACTGAGTTTTGTGTTCCTTCCATTTTTTCTTCCTGTTGTTAATGGAGGAGAGAGCATATGAAAGAAGATAGAGTTTGCAGTACAGCAATTATATGTTTTCAGTTAATTAGAATTTTCAAAGTTTTAAAATATTAAATATTGAAAATCAAACAGTCAATGTGCCAAAATTTTGGCACTAGTTACACCCTGTGGTATATATTTGCCGCAAAATTTGAAAGACTTAGAGCCTTTGGTACATTTGCTCCAATCAAACAATTCTATTTTTTAAAAAATTTTTTTCTTTAAAAGCAAATTCATTTTTACTATTTACATTTCTAACTCTAATTTAAAAACTTAAAATTTAAAAGCCTATAATTTTGTTACTTCAAATTAAAATAAGATGATTTTTTTTTTATAAATTATATAGAATTTGGAAACAAAATCTAAATTGATATATATTTTTTTACTGGACACATTTCAACCATCTATAATACATACATCAATGTCAATGCTAAATTTAATACAAAAAGTAGTTAGATTATTAAATTTGACATTGACATTCATTTTATGCTGTAATGTTTTTGTGTCATTTTAAATGATGGCAACTGGTATTGAAACTTCTTCATCCAAAAAGCATAGTCTGATTAAAATATATACATATATATATATTACACTCACGCTTCATTATCTTCTGCTTTGGCCTTGGTTTTTGTTTTTTGTTTTTTGTTTTTTTGTTATTCTCTTATATTGATACATAAAAGGCATTTAATACTTAAAAATTATCGATTATGGGGATCTTGGATGATGATTGACGAAGCATTACAAATGGCTACATCTTGTTTATTGGTAAATGACTTCCCATGTCTTGTTGAGTTTTGTATTTCTTCTATTTTTTTTTTTTTCTTCTTAGTGTTAATGGAGGAGAGAATATATGAAAGAGGATGGAATCTTTAGTTACATCTACAAGCAATAATTATGCCTTCTCAGTCATTGAGAACTTTTTAGAGTTTTAAAATATTAAATGTTAAAAGTTAAACAATCAGTTGAACTGTCAAGATTTTAACAATGACTATACCTTACAATATTAGATAACTCTTCTTCTTTTATTTTTCCCTTTTTTTTGGTGGTCAAAATACCAAAATTAATCATGGTATACCAATTTAACATTAAAGATGCTCATAGAAGAGGCTATTGAAGGTTAGGGATGCTGACAATATTAAAAGTATGAAAGTGTTCATGGGAGATGTGCGTTGCATTTTGCTTATCTAACAAGCGGTTCTTTTATTCTGTCTTTCCCATACACATTCTAACAAAAAACCAAAAATATCCTTACTCTAACCATGTATTACTGTATACTTTTCTTTAACTCATTATATGTTCAATATGTGGTTACTAGGTCTAATGGCATCATTAGACATAAAATTTGAAAGGCTTGGGCCGGCGTTTGGTACATTCGCTCTAAAAAAAATTTTCAATTGTTTTATGTTTTTTTTTTTATAAATAAATTCAGTTTCATTATTATATCTTTAACTGAAACTTAAAACTCAAATTTCAAAGGATATAATTTTGTTATTTTAAGTTGAAACAAAATAATTTTTTTAAAAATTACATAAAAATTACAAAAAGAATAAAACAAAATCTATATATTGATTTTTTTTTTTGAAAATATTTCAAGTTTCTCTATTTTTTTAAACTCCAAATAGTTCATTTTCAACTAAAAATATAATTTTAAAACTCAACCAAACTCAATTTTAATTAAAATATCTCAGATTTTGCAACTCAAGCGAACTAACCGAACGATTTCTTGTAATAACAACTCTTTTTTAAAACGTGCAGGCCAAGAAATCTGTCTAATCATCGATTGACGACTTTGTTTAGTGGTCAGTCTTACTGTCTTCTTTATTTGCACCTTTGATTTATTCTAATGTATTTGGTGCTGACGAAAGGTCTTTTTTTCTTTTTTCAAAGAAAAAAAATTATCTCAATAGGATGAACTTTCTATTTGTATACCTGCAAAGAAAATGTGAAGTTACTTCTTGATTAATCTTTCAATTTTTTTTAACTTGAAGGGGGGGACTCAAACTTTACTATATAATATTATTGCTATACCACTATATATTTGGATGTCTTAGGAAAGGTTGTAACTAAGGAAGTTGTAAGCTTGATTAATTTTAGATTTTGCTTGCACGGATAACGGGCAAATTAGGTAAGTGTCAAAGGCTAAAGCATGATGTGATTGCCCATGAACCAAACAAACATTGTATTTGGTATTAAAAAAAAAAAAAAAAACATATGGAAGAACGTGGTTTTAACCTTTTGAATTATAGAGTGTCTTTTGCATTAGTATACTAGCAATGACGACTGAGTCGAGACTTTATCTGGTGCAGACCTTCTATGCAAATGAATTTTACAACTTCTTCAACTAAAACACATGTCATCCAAGATTGTCATTGCGGATTAGACTATAAGAGCAATCAAGTACTCTAAAACATTTTAAAAGAACGCATCGAAAAAAATTGAAGCGGTTTCATCTTTTTTTTTTTTTTTCCTTCGTAGATTTTTTTTTCCCTTTCAAAGTCCGACTACTGATATCAATTATATCCTTGGAACATCACAGGCAGGCAGGTTTTTAAATTCCTTGCAGATACAATGAATTGTATTATCAAGAGTTCAATTCTTCTTGATCTTGGGTATTGAGATTATTAGATACTTGTGATTATAGGTATAATCTAGTGATAATTTTAGACTTGACTCGTGCTCAAACTATAGAGAAAAAATTTATATAACATATAAAGATGCATTTTTCTTGCCATGCACTCTGTTAGATCCGTTTTTATCTATTTTACAAGTTTAATTAATTTATCGAATTTAATTCAATTATTAAAAGTAAGTAAATAGAGGGACATAAGCAACTTTTTATGAGGTTTGGCTTAACTACTTCTTGAGGTCACGCTCCGATGTTAAACAATCCACTAATTGTAAAAAAAGTTACAAGCTATTAAGTCTTATTCAAAGTGAAAACTCTCTCCCCTTTGTTGTCATTGGTCATCTTATACCCAATCAATGAACCTGTTCAGCGAGCTCCCCTTACTAGTTACATTGAACTCCCATCAATCGCTAATATCTTCACACAAAGACATCAAATCTCCTTCCCAAAAGACAAAAATTCTAAAGACGAACAACCTCAAATTTGCGAGAAAATCCTCTAAACCCATGCTTCTTCAAAGTATATTTGAGACTTTTATATAGTAGCAGCTTGTCCATATCTAACCACCAATCAAATTGAATTTGAATTTCAATATGTTATAGAAAATGTTGCAACACAGATTGTAATGCATTAAAATTCAAATCTTAAATCCGTTTTTGAAATTATCTCTAGATTTAAGTAGCTATATAAATGCATAATCTCTAATAAATTTTCAACTAAAATAACTCCTTAATTAAATATGTGATACTGACAAGCTTATAAAGAGATTTGAAGTTCAAACTTAATTAAGAATAAAATCATAGTTAAATTAGAATTTCCCCCGTTTAAATGATTCCCATATTTATCTTCACAATAACCATGTATTTATCCATAAGCTTTATCCATATCTCCAACAAATATATCCAAATATAAAAAATGATTCTTGGGAAAAAATAAAATCCTAATTCAATTAGGACTACAAATCCTACTCAAATTAGGATTCCTTTTGAATCCATATCCCATATTCTATTGCAACATTTCAATTATGTATTTTTCCATTCCTACAGTATTATCTTCTCAAATAAATCTAGCAAATCTTTTTTTAAATCTCTAAATGTGACGTCTTATACGTTACCATACCATCCAGCCGAGCTCTGATGCCAACCGTGATGGTTGGCAACCTCATGGGTCGTCGTCTTCTTACTTAACATACTTAACTTTCCATATTTTAATGTTCTCTTTTTAAAACGGAAGCAATTTCTATAGCAAATTTTTTTTTTAAACTTACATATTATACCTATATTTCTATCATACTCTTATAACATATAATTCACAAATTTCTTTCTTTCAACTTCCTTTTTGAATGCTCAGCGAAAGACTCATAGTAGTACCATACCCTCGCCCAGTCCCTTGGCACATGCAGGTTCGTCTGTTGTCCATCATATTACTTTAAACTAACAAGTTACTTACCTGTAACATATGAACAACTAATGAGCTAGATGCTCAGTAAGTTCAAACATACATTCATTAACTTATAAATACTAGCAATATATATTATTACTAGAATATATGACATCACATTTAGACACATCATACACATCATCAAAATATAACATCGAAACATAACATAATATGTTAGCCTCTTCATGCTCATTTATCTCTTCGCTCATTATTCTCATCATTCTATCGATCATCTCTTATCATTCTATTCTAATCTCTTCATTTCTTTTCTTTTCATTCCCATCATTTCTTAACTTTCCGTTCTAAACCTTCTTATCTTTTCTATCGTTTTATCATCATTTCTTAACCTTTCGTATCTTAAAAGCCAGTAACATATACACTAGCATAACATCATGTAAAAACGTGTCATTCATATCATATACATAACATCAAATACATCACATCACATATATTAATTCTATTATGTTCTTTTAAACTTTGTTTTATTATTTATTTATTTTTTATCGATTTCATTATATCATTCTTTCATGTCGTTCGTTTCTTTTCATGTCGTTCGTTTCTTTCCTTATCGTTTTTTACTTTTCTTTTCTTTTCGTATCATTTCTTTTCTTTTCTTTTCACTTTCCTTTGGTGGGCCCGTTGCTGGTCGCACCTTAAAGATTACCGCTTCCTTCTCTGAGGGGGTGATCTTTAACTACCGCACCTTTGGGGTAGTGTCCAACCTATAAACTACCGTATCTTCGGGGTAGCACCACATCTGCGTGAAGGATATAAACATTAACCTCACCTATGGGAGGCCGGTATGCCGACAACTTAAGTTTTCAGTCTTATTATCTTGTATGCTTTTATTTTTCTTGTATTGATTTTTCGTTGTACCTCTTTTTCATGACATTCATAATCTTTCCTTTCTCATTTTTTATAGAACATTTCATGGGACATTTGTTCTTTCATTGTTCTATTTTTCTTTCGTAATTCTTTCTCCTTGGTATCTTATTCTTTCGTTCTCATTTCGTAAGACATATATATCATTGTTTCGTTTTGTTGTTTTTCTTTTCTTAATTCTTTACCTTACTCGTGTGAATTATGTTAGTCCATACTTTAGCATATATAGCACATATTACTTATATATCATCACATCACATCACATCATAACAAACAAAAATTCATTTAGTTATGTGCAGACAATTATTCTCTGTTTATCATTTGCATCATTCTATCTATCATATCTTATCATCATACTCTTATCAATCATAGCCTATCATTCTATTCTATCAATCACATCTTATCATTATGTTCTAATCCTTTCATCATACCTTTCATCATAACCTATCATTACTTCTCTTTCTTGTCTAACTCTTTACTTTCATATCATTTTTCATAAAATACCTATCATTTCGTTCTCATAAAACATACCCTTTCTTAATTCTTTTCATTACCGATCATCGTTACTCTATCAATCATAACTTAACTTCCATAAAACTTTTCATAAAACATCTATTCTTTCCTTTTATATCTCATCTCTTTCTTATGCATTCTATGATAACATTTTCATTTTTACTCTTTCCATTATTCTATCTCTCTTTCTCACATCTTTACTCTCATGAAGCTTTTATAATACGTTTCCGTCGTAACTCAATATATACATATATATTTTAAATTATTTATTAAAACATATCTTTTAATATCATCATAGTATTGCTATAGCATTACTATAGCATCATCATAAATCACATCATGACATTTGCATACAAAACATATAAATACAATAAGCTTGTTCATAGTTGCAGACGGGTAAATGTTTGAACTTACTCATAGCGTGCTTATCCTCTTCTTGGAATCCATCGACATCCTTTATCATGTCAGGATCGGGTTTCTACAGACAAACTTTGTCCGTTAATCACATTTTCATTTATAACTTTTATTTTATTAAAAAGCTTGATTCTGATCTTATAACCCTTAATTATAGCCTTAGGACAGCTTTTTAAACCTTAATGGCCATTTTCGAATTTTTTTCCAACTTTTTGAAAACTTATGAGTTTACCCCTAACTTTTGACAAAATTACAATTTTGCCCTTGGAGTGATTTTCATAACTTAAACCTCAATTTTGGCTTTTACAAACTTTATTACCCTATTCCGGGGTCATTGGGGCTCTTTTCCCATAATTTGAGAATCTTTGGGCAAAATAACCATTTTGCCCCTGGTGGGTCGTTTAATCATAACATTTTATTTTTATACTTAGGCTGGATTTTCTAAACCCAAAATCATCTAATTAACTTTTTAAATCTTATCAGACCTTTTTCGGATCAATTCTTATCATTTTGCCAATTTTTCATATTCTTGGCCCTCGGGAAGTATTATTCCGACCTAAGAGTCAGTTTACTAATCGTAACTTGCCCATTCCTTTTTCCATGCTCTAATTCCTCGAGGGGGCTCGAGTTACCTTCCCGGTCATATTTTACCTCTCGTTTCCCATGTTACCCCTAGTGTCGTTTTTAGAAAATTCAGCAGCATTTCCGCTTAATTTTTGAGGTTCCAGCGTTTAGGAAACGCCTGAAAACCATCTATCCTGATCTAATTCTATCACGTACTATACCCGAAGCCTACATTTTATGTAAAACTCATATTGTTTACGTAAAATCATTACATTATCACATATTTTCTTTTCCTCCATTACAGTCATTTTCTTCTTTTTACATATATTCTTTTCCGTAATTTTCATACCAATAATTATAAAACCATACAATAGTCCCAAACAATTAAATTGTGGAACATAAAGAGGTCGGGATTTATATCGAATTACAGTCTGGTTTCAACGGCATAAAACCTAATTCTTCATTCTTCATATCTGAGGTCCCGTCTTGCAAATCCGACTCTGTAGATGCGTCCGGAATGTCGAAAATAGGCCAACAAGCCAAACTTCCAAAATTGGTCAACGGTCACCGTTGACTGGCGTTGACCGCCATTGACCGTTCATTGACCGGCGTTGACCGATGGCGATGGCGGCGATGGTGGAAGGTGGGTAGTCCATCTTAAAGATCTCGACGAGAGGAATCCATTGGTGGTCTCAATTTCATGTTTGGAGGCCTCTATCACCGGAAAATCCCCCTCGAAAGATCGGCGACGGCGGTGGCTTTGGAACTCCACTGTGCTATGGTGGTTTTCCAAAATTACCTTGGGGCTTTTCTTCCCCATGCCGAGGCGTCCCTTTCTGCACCAATGGCACACCTCAACATCATCGGAAACAACGAGTCTCGCGGCGACGATACGACGGCGATGGCGTGAGCTACGGCGACACAATCTGACCGTTGTTGGGCTAAAAGAAAGCTTGGGTTTTGTAGTAATCTTCACCATGAATCTTTTGGGACTGGAATCGTGGCAATCGGAGCTCGGACGGCAGAGAAATCTCACCGGAAAGATTTCGGCTTCAACGGCCTTCAGGCAGCGCATGCGGCAGTGTGCGGTGGCCATTCCGTCGCGTCGACCCACTGTAGGATTCAGCTCGGCGAGAGCTTTCCAACGGTGCCGGCGGTGTCATGAGCAGAGGCCGTACGTGAAAGTTGGTTACTATTCATATTTGAGAGAATTTTGGGGTGAAAATCTGATTTTTTTTTAAATTATGGGGAATTTCTGAATTTAACCCCGAAGATTTCCTATTTATAATCCTTTCCCCAAAATTTTTAACATGGGCTATCCTGACTAATTTGGACGTGCTGAATCCAAATTTATCAGTTTTATCTTAATCCGAGGTCATCTCGATTAGTTTCTGGTATTGTATATTTTTCGCATTCCTGGTAGAAATTTCTGTTTTGTGCTCCATTGACTAATTTGAGCGTTCTGATCCCAAATATATCAATTTCGGGTTGAAAAAAATATCGTTTTGGTCCTTTTTTCGATATTGTATATTTCCAGGTCAAAATTCCCTTTTTGTGTTCCATAGCCTAATTGAGCATACTGATTCCAAATATATCAGTTTTATGTCAAGATAATATCATCTTGACCTACTTCTTGATACTGTGAATGGCACACACGTGTACACATATAATATCACTATCAATCATTTTTCATCCTTTAACATTGTTAGAACATTTTATTTAGTTCTAAATAATATTAAATCACTTAATTTCACATTTTAACGCTTAAATTCATTATGTATTTATTCTCCAGGAAATATAAATTTTCCCGGTTATTACACTAAAGTTGTCCACGTGGTTGTTGTGTAGATGTTGCAACAAATGTTGCAACATGACTTGAAACATCATGCTAGCTGAAAACATTTTTTTTTTGGTTTTTCCTAAATATGTTGCCATAGATGCCAACTTTAAAAGACCTAACAATCTGTTAGGAAATGCCCTAAGCATTAGAGACATTTTGATGTATTTATTTTGAACTGGATAATAAAATTATATATATAGAGGTTATTCATTACATTGCTATCTGTCCTCGTCTTATTTACATGTTAAAGTAAATGTAAGCAAATTTGACTCCTTGACTGCTTGTGTTAAACTGTTAGAACGTTGCATGCAATGGACTTTTGCATGCGAGAAGACAATGTTCTAAAGTTAGCGGTCTAAACTATGGTCTGTAGTCTATGGGGTTAGACCGAGCATCTAACTCATGTTAAGGCTATTATGTTGTCTAAAGCCTTGGAGGGGACGGTTTGTCTTGACTGTCTGAAGCTGGACTCCCAAGTAGAGACATAGATATGTTGCTTGGTGGTGACATATTAGACCGGGACTAAAGCGTGATTGATCTACGAAGTCCGCTTTGAGTGGATCGATCTGCTTTTGACGTTCATTATGCAGTAACCTTAATCCTGAGTAAAAGGACAGCTTCATGTATATGACTTGTATACTTTGATGTTCCAATGGCTAAAGCGTCTCAGAGGTAGTAAGCTTATAGACCGGTTCGTTGGGTGCATGATTTGTATACGGTGAAGGGTTCGTTTACAGATATCGGAATCATAGCTCTAATAAGGAGTTAAGGGTATCCTCTTAAAGGCATTATACTGAATGTGAAAATGGACAAGGTCTTGGATAGTCTGCTGGGTGGATGACTTCTTATTCACATATGGTGAATAATCATTTTATTTATTCGGTAGTATAATGGAACTTTAAGATAGCCTGATCAGTAGGATTAAACGGACTTTGGCCTAAGGCTGATCATGGATATCATATGAGGGTTCTGCATACATGACAAGGTCATTGGACGATAGCTTGTCACAGGCTTACGTAATACAGTATATAATTGGGAGTTCAGTTTCAGGTTTATAGTGGTGTGACTCTGAAACTAGTGATCATATGATTGAGTTGTTCGGTAAAGAATGATGATCATATGGATTTGCGGGAGTCCGATTATGTATGTCCAATCAGTCCCTCTACTAGCTCCACATAATTCCTTAACGTTTGGCAAATTGATTTGTGTATACTATTGGCTGGTTTATTATGCATGGATGGTGATGACACAGGATTAGGATGGTAGACAAGATTCTCTCCGGTTGGATTCAGATTTTGTTTTGGATAATAGAGTACACAATTATTTGAACTCCAAATAAAGTTGCCATGATTTTATTTGAGATTGGATTGGAGTTGTAGAAAATTATCCATGAGAACAAGAATTTGAAACACAACTACTTTGTGGATTTTGAAATTTGAATTTTGAATTTTGAATTTGAAATTTGAATTTGAAATTTGAATTTGAAATTCGACTTTGAAATTTGAATTTGAAATTCGAATTTGAAATTTGAATTTGAAATTCAAATTTGAAATTTGAATTTGAAATTCGAATTTGAAATTTGAATTTGAAATTCGAATTTGAAATTTGAAATTCAAATTTTGAATCACAGTCCAAGTGGGATTCGAATTTGTTGTGGAAAATCCACAAGGTTTGAAATTCGAATTTGAGTTGGATTTGGAGAGGATAATCTTGTTAGAATCCTACTTGAATTTTGAATCCAAATCCTGGCAAAAGGTGGACGAAATTTTGAGGATAATCCTCAATGGAATTTCGGTTTTTGTGGATATGGTTCAAGGGAAAAATTCAAGTTTCAATCCCAGTTGAATTTGGATTCTCTCTTCCCTGAAAAGTGGCCAAAATTTTGGAGTGTATCTCCTAGGAAAATTCGGTTATTTTGGATAAGGATGAGATAAGATTCAAGCTTGAAAATCCTAGTAGAATTTTGATTCTCCCTTATCCTAAAAGTGGCCGAATTTGTGGAGGAGATTTTCTCCTAGGAATTTCGGATTTTTTGGTTGAAAAAGGGGAGATAAAATTCTAGTTAAAATCTTGTTTAGATTTGGATTGGATTTATCCATAATGGCCGAATTTTATTGTTGAGAATCTCCCATAGAAAATTCAGATTTTATGGTTATGGATAAGAGAGAATATCTTTTCCTAATCCAATTCAAATTCAGAGAATCACCTCATGCAGGTCTATAAATAGAGGTCCTACCACTCCATTTCTCTCAGACCACAGACTCTCAGGTGAGCAGGCTTATTGTTGCACAGCTTATCGTGACAATAAGTTTTTTAGAGATCTAGGTGATCGGAAGAAGACTAGCAGTGCTAGCATACCGATCGAGGTTCAGAGTGCCCACACACTCAGCCATTCGGGAATTGGAGAATAATAGATAAGGCTAGTTGGTTGAAGCCTCCGGTCATTCTCCTCCTGCAGATTGGCATCCTTGAGGTATGAGTTTTAATTGTTGTTAGTTTATTGTATATGGCATCATGAGATATTTAACGATCTAAAATTTTTTTTATTATTCCGCTGCGCCACTCTGATACGTTTTTACCGATTTATTTTCCTACACAATCTCCCCCTTTGACATTTTTGGGTCAAAATAAAATTTACAATGAAAACCCAAAACATAAACTATAAACCAAAAACCAAAAAACTATACTACTACTCCCCCTAAATATGTCACCAAAAAACTATACCACTACTCCCCTAAATATATCAAAACTCTATAACTTTATGCTCCCCTAAATATATCACTCTCTCTTTTTTGACTCAACAAATGCCAAAGATACACTTCTAAACCTGACACTTCAACACATGCTCCCCCTTAATTTCCTCTTCTTAGGCACATTTTTCTCATATTAACTTTGCAAAAACCACAGAAGTAAAATTTGCATCATTATCAACCTAAACCTGTAAAAGAATGCACATAAAAACAAACTACAAATTCGAAGAAATTCTGATTTTGGGGGTTAGACCAACATATGATAGTTAGAAAGAAAAAATAATTAAAAAAAACCATGGGATATGAGATATAAAATGATCAAACATGAAAATGATCTAAAAACTTAGGAAACACCCTTCCAAAATAAATCCAAAACATCATAAAGCTTTACCTCTTAAAAAAAGAAAGCCGAAACACAAAGACACAAAGTGTTACAGAATATGTTGTAACATGATGTGCAACACCATAGATATTTGCCTTAACTTTTAACCTAACAAAGTACATTTTTTAAAATTTATATAAAATAAACATGCAACATAAATTATCTAAGAGCAAGAACTTAAAAAAGCAAACAAACACTGAAGGATTTCACATAGATTATAGCTCACAAAAACATTAGATTCTCGTGTTATTATAGAATTTCAACTTAAATGTTAATTCAATATCATCTTGATTCCTTGCGCGTGTGTATAAACTTTCACTCTCAAACATTCACTACACGGATAAGTTTATGCAAATCAGTAAGGATAAATTGACCCTTAGATTATGTAATGTAAGAACTCTATAGGCTTGCTTTTGCTACCAATCTCCATTAATGTCAGCTAAATAGCGTCTAGAATCATTAGGACTTTTACAACCTATAATGTATGGTTATGGTTAAGGAAAGAGATATGATGTTAATATGGCTTAATTCACGCATAGATACATAAATTACTCTTGGATTTTGTAAATTACTCTTTCTTCCTAACTTTGAATTCAACTTTTACTTGTCAACGCCACCCATACACCCCCCTCCCCACCCAAAAATTTTTTTTATACGACATCCCAAATCCCTTTTTTTTTTTTTTAAAATTTTTATAAACAAGAGATGTGTTAAAATTTATTTTTTAAACTTTTTCACACCTCCATCTTTTCACCTTAAACAAATTATATCTTCAACTAACATAATCCAAGAAGGAACAACTATGATGATGAGTTAAGGGTCAGGGCTAAGAAATGAAATGCATGGCTAGGTTAAATATGGGTGACAAAGAAAAGAAAACTATTAGGTTCAAAAGGGTGAACTAGGGATAAAATTCATATAGGTAGGCTTGAAAAGCTCAAATGGTCCAAAGATGACCTAAATCGTGTCCTAAATTCTATGTAACTTAGGATTTTCTCCTTGAGTAACAATAAAAAACAAGTTCTAGAGTTCTATGAGATCATAAAGGTCACATAAGTTCACATAAATATTCACCAAGCATGAAAAATGGTTAAGAGATCAAGATAATGTGTTACAAAAGACAAAGAATCATGGTAAGATCAAATCAACATAAAAGTCAAGCACACACAAGAGCATAACCTTTATCAATTTCTAAAATTATAATTAGTTCACTCCAATGCTATTATGAATTTTAGATATGAAATATATTGATGCTCAAAAGATGAAAACAAGACCTATTAAAAAGCCTAAATGAATCCTAATATACAGTGTGATGCAATTAAGAAAATAAATATGCACATGCCAACAAATTTTTTTAAAGACACAAACCTCACTGAATTAAGAGCTTTAATAACAATACTTGCTAGTTGACTTATATGGTAATATATTCCAAAACAATGGTCTTGTTTTTCAGTAAAACATGCTTTTAAAGGGATGTGAGCAACACAATACCAAAGATCAAATTTTCTTATCTAAATTTTTTGAGAAATATAATTTTTTAAATTATTTTTAAACTTAAGTGCAGATCTTGACTTAGCAAACGAAGGTGAATTAACAACCATCCCTCTTTTTAAAGTATTTAAATACTTAAAACATCTAAGCCTAATATATCCAGATAAGTTACAATTACAATGGTAAGTAGGAACAAACTTCTTTGGCTTATGCCTAAGAAGTGTGGGTCTAAAAGACTTATCTATGTGGGGGCTTGAATCTAGTGGTGATGATTCTTTGATAAATGCAGTCTTAGAAGAAGAGCATTCACTTGTGTAGCCTAGTCCATGATGATCTCCACTAGACTTTCCAATAGACAAAATACGATCCAATTTAGTAGATCCAGAGTTAAGCATCTTCAAAGATTCCTAAGTACTTTCAAGTTCAAATCTAGTTGCTTGAGGCTTCTTCTCCTTTTGAACAACAAGAGATTCAAAATTAATTGTGATTTTTTTTTAACGTATCTCTTTTTTTAACAATTTCAGCTACTGGATCTTCTAATAACTTGTTAAGCTTGCAAACTTGGATCCACTTTATGTATATTTCCATAAATGCCCTCTGAATATCATCATTACCGAGCTCATCATCATCATTGTTGCAATTAAAACCAAAATCATATCTTCAATTTTAGACAATACTACAGTTGGTGTTCTAGCATATGTTGCAATATTACGTGATGTCTTAAAAGAAGTTGCAACATTACGTGATGTGCTTGAAGATGTTGGAATACTCTTTGCAATAATGACAGTAGAATCCACCTTATCATCATGTTCAGTCACAATATCAAGTGCCACATTGGTGTTGACATGATCATCATCATCCTCTTCCTAGCTACCTTTTGATTCCTCATTACTCTAAGTGGTGTTCAACGATTTGCCCTTTCTCTTGAAAGTGTTGGCATACTCGGCCTATATGTGCCGTTATCCTTCACATTCACAACATTGAATCCTTTTACCTTTTTTTTTAGAATCAAAGGTTTTTTCTATGCCTTTTCCTTTTTGAAAATTGGATTTGCCTGAATTTGAAGTCTTATTCTTTTTGTTTAGTTTTTCAAAATTTTTCCAAAATTAAAGAAAAAAGATTAGAGTATACCTTGTCATCAATTTCATCTTTATTAGTGGAATTTTGAGTCTTGGCTTGAAAGGCGATGCTTTTCCACTTCTTGTTTTGATTTAAATTCATCTCAAAAGTTCGCAAGGAGTCCATTAATTCATCTAACTTTATGGTGGTCACACCTCAAGCTTCTTCAATAGCAGTAACTTTGTAGGTAAATCTTTCTGGCAATGATCTGAAGGATTTCTTCACCAATTTGGTCTCAGAATATTTTTGGCCTAAAGCAAAAGCTTTATTAGCAATATCACACAGTTTAGTGTTAAAATTAGCAATAATCTCACTTTCAAGCATTCTGAGATTTTCAAAACTTATTGCCAAAATTTGGAGTTTCGACATCTTTGTAGCAATTGTGCCTTCCTAATAGTTTTTAGAATAATCTAAGCTTTTTTGGCAGTTTCGCAAGCGGAAATTAGTTTGAACTAATTAGCATCCATAGCATTGAAAATTGCATTTAAAGCCTTAAAATTATTGTTGGCTAGCCGTTCTTCCTCATTGAACCATTTTTCTTCGGGCTTGGGTATAATCTTACCTTCATCATCCTTGGTAATAGGGTCTGTCCAACCATTTGAAACAGCCTGCCATCTTTCTCATCTTCCTTGATAAAAGCTGTCATACATGCCTTCTAGTAAGGGTAATTAGTCCCATCAAGTAATAGTGGATGTGAAACCAATCCTCCTTTACGCATAAGATTCATGCCTGCAAAACAGATCAAATTTTAAAATCTCACTAAAACACACGTTAGCAACCCACTCTGCTACCAATTATTAGATCTGTTTTTACCTATTTACCAATTTTGATTAATTTAAATTAAATCAGTTATCGAAAGCAAGTAAATAAAGAGACCCATGCAACTTTTTACAAAGTTTAGTTTTCGTACTCCATAGGGCCATGTCCAGATGTTGAACAGTTAACTAACAATAAAATAGTTACAAACTACTAGGTCTTATACAAATTGAAGACTCCTTCTTCTTTGCTGTCACTGGTCATCTTGTGCCAATTAATGAACTTGTTTTGTAAGCTCCCATCGCTGACTACGTTGAACTCCCTTTAACTACTAATGTCTTCTCCCGAAAACGTTAAATATTTCTCTCGAAAGATGTAAAAATTCTAAAGATTAACAACCTTAAATCCACGTGAAAATCCTATAAGCCCATGTTTTTTCAAATTGTATTTGAGACCTTTATAAAGCAATAACTCGTCCGAATCTAACCACCTATCAAATTGAATTTGAATTTCAACGTGATATAAATAATGTTGTAACACAAACTGTAACATATTAAAATTTAAATTTTAAATCTGTTTTTCAAATTATCTCCAAATTTGAGTAGCTGAATAAATGCATAATCTCCAATAAATTTTCAACTAAAATAACTCCTTAATTAAATGTAAGATCCTGACAAGATAATTAAGAGATTTGAAATTTAAACTTAATTAGGAATATGAATCCTAGTCAAATTAGAATTTCCTCCTTTAAATAACTCCCATATTTATATCTTCATAAATAACCACGTATTTATCCATAAGGATTATCCAAATCTCCAGCAAAAATATTCACATATAAAAACATGATCCTTGGGAAAAAATAAAATCCTAATTCAATTAGGAAAATCCTACTCAAATTAGGATTCTTTATAAATCCAAATCCCATATTTTGTAGCAATATTTAAATTATATATTTATCCATTTTTACAGCATTATTTTCTTAAATGAATCTAGCAAATCATTTTTCAAATTTCTAAAGCAATCTACATGGTTGCTACGTAGATATTACAATATCTATTGCAACATGAATTGAAACATCATGCCAGTTGAAAACTTTTTTTTTCCCCTAAATATGTTGCCACAAATGCCAACTCTAAAAGACCTAACACACTCAAACAAAACCTTGCAAGAGAAAAAGAGAGTTTGGATGTGGAAATCAGTTGATTATGTTGAAATCCGATGATTATTTTTAGATACAAAAGATTTGTTTTTACTTTCCCGGATTTGATAATAAAATGGCATGATAATTCACAAGATATTTAGGCTTTATTGTTATGTTTCCTGATTTTCTCTTGTATTATTAATTTTCTATGATAGATTGATTCAGACCTTATAAATTATATCTTTTATTGATTATGAATAAGAACAAGAAAAAATGTAGCTCTTTATGTTTCTTAACTGTATCAGAGACAAATCTGTCTCCTGAAAACTTCCAATATCTGAAGGAAAAAAAAAAAAAAAAACTTCTGAAATTTTTTACCCATTTGAAGCCTTGAGAACAGAAAAAAAATTTTCGAATCCTTTGCCGGATCTCATTGAAATCACCGCTTCCATCTTCTTGAAATCACTGCTGTGTAGCCACCACGCCTCTCAATCCCACCAAAGTTTGTCGCCGATTGCCGTCAGAACCGCTCCATCATTCATAGTGCTTTGTTTCGCAGAACAGCCGCACCTCCCAGTCAACCATGTGTCCATATTTTGCACCCCCCAAAACTTGAAGGAGGAGAAGAAGAGGGGGGGAAAAAAAAAATAAAGGAGGGAGGAGGCAGAGCTCATTGTCGGCAAAAGAAGTTTTGCCTGGCAAAGCAAGGTTTGCTTCCGTAGCAGAAAAAATTTTTGAGGGAGAGAGTGAGGAAAAAAAAAAAAAACATATATTGAAAAGAAAATTTTTTTGGCAAAAAAAAAATGAGGCAAAAAAAATTTTATAACATTGGTTTTGGGTGTCGTACAACTACAACAAGAAAAGGTTGAATTTTAAAAAATAGGAGAAAATAAAAAAGGAAACGAAAAGAAAAAAAAAAGGGGGAGTATATATACATATAAAAAAAGAATTTGAAAAAAAAATCATTCTTTATCCCTTGATTTTCCCTTATTCCCTTTTTCGTTGATCCTGTTGATACTTTTTTTTATTTATTATTAATTTCATTGAAACATAAAATATGCCACATTGAAACTAATTGTTTTGAAATGAACTAGCATGTGAAGCTTCTGGAAATCAATGTATTGTGAAACTCATGTGAACTTGAGTCTGGTGTGTGAGGTTTCCACAATTGTTCATAAAGTTTGAAGGAAAGTTGGTACTCTTGAAATGTTTTTTTTTTTCCCTGCAAGTTTGTGTTTTGGAATTCGTTGATTGTTTTCGGGTTTAGAAGAATTAGCATCACCTTGAGTCGATATGTTGGAATCCGATGATTCTTTTTGGATTTATAAGATTGGCATCAACTGGAGGGGTGTGTTGGAATCTAATGATTATCTCTAGATTTAAAAGATTTGCACTAATTTAAGTTAGTGTATTGAAATCTGATGATTATTTCTGGGTTTAAAATATTTGTTTTTACTTTTTAGGTTTTTTGATAATAAACTAACATGATAATTAACCAAATATTTAGGCTTTATTATTAGGTTTCTTGATTTTCTCTAAGGTAGTTTGGTCTGTGAGATTATAAATTGTATCTTTGATTGATGATGAATAAAAAGAAAAAAATACGTAGCTCTTTTTATTTCTTCAGAGTAAAAATATTTCTAATATTGAATCCATAGATTAATTTCAAGCCTTGCCTTCTTCAAAGATCAACCATATAAGAGTTCTATTTGACACCATCTTTATCTACGACCCATGTTTCTTGTAATAAATATCGCTAAGAAAATCAACGGATATCTAATACGTTTGAAAAGTTTCTACTTGCATTTTTAACATTTAGATATCAACTACTCCACAATAAGAACCTTGGCCAACGCTACTTGAATATCCATTTACGTTAGAGACCAAGAGTAGCATTACATATTAAAATGACACGTTTTTGTGCGAACATTTTCTTCTAATTCACATAAATTGATTGGTCTGCAAGATTATAAATTTTATCCTTTATTGATGATGAATAAGAAGAAAAAAAAAATACGTAGCTCTTTTTATTTCTTCAGAGTAGAAATATTTCTAATATTGAATCCATAAATTTAATTTCAAGCCTGCCCTTCTTCAAAGATCAACCATATAAGAGTTCTCTTTGACACCGTCTTTATCTATTACCCCATGTTTCTTGTAATGAATATCACTAAGAAAATCAACGGATATCTAATACGTATGAAAAGTTTCTCCTTTCATTTTTAACATTTAGATATCAACTACTCCACAATAAGAACCTTGGCCAACGCTACTTAATTATCCATTTACGTAAGAGACCAAGAGTAGCATTACATATTAAAATGACATGTTTTTGTGCGAACATTTTCTTCTAATTCACATAAGCCTTGTCTTCAAGACTGTATTATATTCAAGTAAAATAAGTACCTAACAAAATATATATATATATGTATTCACATTTACCTATTAAAAATAAAAGTATTTTTAGCCTACCTCCTAATAGTTTAAACTTTTGAGGTGGACTAGTAAACTAACACTACCAATTGCCGTTCCTTGTAATGACTCGTGAGTTCTGTGACTCACAAGTTCTAAAAACCTTTGATGTCTATCTCTAATGTATTATCTAAAAAAAAAAGAGAAAAGATTAGATATTGAAATCTCGTAAACATATCCAATAAGGAGTATCTTCAAGAAAACAACTACATGAGATATTCAGATTTCAAGGCCTTATTATAAAAAGCACACAAACACCTTTATAGATCTCTGAGACCAAGAATGGAAATTACAAAGACACCAATACTTTTAACAATAAAAAAATTAAACAAAAAGTAAAAAGGAAAAAGGAAAAAGTAAGCTAGAGAAGAGAGAAATACTACTGTAAGATACACTAACGATTAGTTCTATATTGAAATACTACATACACTTGTGGTTGCAAACATAACCTAGCGGTAATTTCAAACATGACTTCTTGGGTTGGAAAAAAGCTTTATATTATTTAGAGATATGTGTGTTTCTTTCTGATTCACATAAAGCCTTGTCATCAAGGCTGCACTAAATTTAAGTAATATAAATACCTAAAAAAAGAGAGGAAAAAAAAAAAAAAGAATTGGCTTTCCTTGTTATCACTCATGTTTCTGGAAATTTTTGACGTTTTAACTAACATATTACCTTGAAGAAATAAAAATAAAGGAGAAAAGATTAGACATTGAAATCTAGCAAACTTATCCAATAAACGAGTAGCTTCAAGAAAAACTAACTACTTGGGATATTCAGATCTCAAAGCCTTATTATTAAAAAGCAGACCAGCGCCCTTCCAACAAAACCACCATTTCTAAAAGACACCAATACTTTTAACAATAAAAAAATTAAACAAAAGGGAAAAAGAGAGCTAGAGAAGAAAGAAATACTTGTGTAAGATACACGAACAGACCAGTTCTATATTGAAAATTTCTTTCTAGAAGTAGAAATTGTTAAATAATAATAAATAAAATGTAGAAGTCGATGAATACCAAGTCGTTTATCCAATTTGTCAAGTAAGACAGAACAGTTCAGGGACTTCCATCTATAAATAGACAATTTCTAAGCATCATTTCTCAACCTTCACTAAATAACATTAGCACAACTCAGACTGATATATCTCTAGCATACTAGAACATATCAAACATGAGAAGTGTTAATATCCTTCTAATAATCCTTTCTGTCTTGGCTTTGGCAACTTTCAATGCCTCGGCCTATGACCCAAGCCCTCTGCAGGACTTCTGTGTAGCTACAGATGACCCGAACAAGACTTGTACGTATACACTTTTCCGTTCCCTGCTATAATTTTTCAACTTTGTTAACTGGTCCTTTTGAATGTAATTTGAAGTTAATACAAATTCGTTTTGAGCATTGCAGTGTTTGTGAATGGGAAATTCTGCAAGGATCCAAAGCTTGTCAAGGCTGAGGATTTCTTCGCTTGTGGGCTCAACAATCCTGGAAACACTGATAATCAACTTGGCTTCAATGTGACTACTGTTAACGTGGACACACTTCGTGGACTCAACACTCTCGGTGTATCATTGGTTCGCATCGACTATGCACCCTACGGCCAGAACCCGCCTCACACTCACCCTCGTGCCACCGAAATCCTCGTCGTCTTGGAGGGAACGCTCTTTGTCGGTTTTGTAACGTCGAACCAAGATGGGAACCGCCTCTTTACAAAGGTTCTAAACAAGGGAGATGTGTTTGTGTTCCCAATTGGTTTGATTCACTTCCAATTCAATCCAGGGCATTACCCAGCAGTTGCCTTTGCTGGTCTCGGCAGCCAAAATCCAGGAGTCATACCAATTGCAAAGTCAATCTTTGGATCTGATCCTGCCATTGACCCTAAGATCCTCGCCAAGGCGTTCCAACTTGACCAGAATGTGGTTGAGCAACTTCAGAAGAAATTCTGGTTTGATGCCAATTAAGCAGACTAAGAAACTACCATATGAATTAGAATGTTCTGTGTTATGTAATAAATAGAATGGTTATGCATGTACCATTCTCCTACTTCAGCTTATAACTGATTTACTGTTGCTCCATTGTTGAGAAAATAGTCCTTGTATTTGTCTCAGTACCAATAAAATTCATGTCGGTTTTTCATTTTCAATAAAACTCTAATTTGAAAATTCTGAAGCTTTCGTGTTTTTTTTTTAAAGAGAAAAAAGTGAAAATTTTCATGAATCGCAATCTCACATGCACCAAAACTAAAAAAAGAGAAGTCACTTTATGAAATTCTACATTAAGTTTCTTCTAAATAATTTGTTAACTCTTCCAGCATTTTTTTTTTCTTTTTTGGCGGAAGTCATGCTATTGAATATATATTTGTTACGGAAAGCATTGTATATTCAGAAGCAAACATGGTATTTATATCACCATGTGATAACATGAGTGATAGAAACAATTTATATAAGACTGGTGCTTTAACTATTTGAATCACGGACCATAACTATGTATATACGAGACTTTTACTATCAGATGCCGACTTTCTTTACTGTCGACACTGTAACAGACCGGAAATTTCCTACATTGCTACCTAGGATTAAGCTAGGTTTTTTTAGGAATTTTTATGAATAAGAATGTGTAAGAACACTATGTTTGTAAATAGACAAATAATAGTGTTAATAGAAATAAATAAATGTTTTGGAGGAATTGAAATCTCCAAAAATGATTAAAGAATAAAGTTCATGACTGAAAAAGTGATTTCAGACCAAAATGCTCAAAATTAAGTGGTTTCGGTATCCGAAAAAGATAGATATAAGAAAATGGCAAGTTAAAGTAAAGATAAGTCAAGATAAGTGTTTTAGTGTTTTTAAGAGTTTTAATATTGAATTAGATCGAACCGATAGCACGGATGGCTAGATAAGTTCTCCGGTGTGCTTTCCTAGAAATTTCGTTATTTTTGGAAAAACGAAGATGTTATTTAGAAACCGAAAAACCCAAGAGATTACCTAAGGTAAACTAAGAATCGGAAAAAAGACGAAAATTTATGATTTTGATTTTTAGTCAAACGACAGTAGAATATAAGGCAAACTGATCGCACAAAAGGTATCAGAAACCCACCTACACGATTTCGGAAAAGTTCTGTTTGGTTTGACTTTTGGTCAAACTTTGACTCTAGATTAATATAATGAGGACAAAATAGATGATGTCATAATTGATTTATTTCTTTTAAGGAAAGGTGATAGTTGGATCTAATGGTTATAGTTTAAAGTGATTTTGATCTTGTGGCTAAGATTTTGCCAAAAAGATAAGAATTTTTGTTTTTGAAAATTTGAGAATTTTAGAGTTATTTCCCACATTTGGAACCGGATATGGATGGCAAGAAATTGCATGTGGAAGTGTTAGGTATATCCAATGGATGAGAATTAAAGAAGTTTTGATCCTAAGGTCAAAAGCTTGCCAAAATTTCAAGCAAAATTTAAAAAAAAAAAAGGGAAATTTCCCAATATAGGATCCGGATGTGGATGACTAGGAATGAATTAATTTGGGGCTGATTTATGAGCTAAGTTGGTGGCCATTAATTGGTCCAAAAATGCAAAGATTTTAGTAAAGAAAAATCAAGAAAAAGATGGTATTGGGTGGCTTATTTGACCGAAGCACTTAGGCTGATTTTCAGCCCTTCACACACGGCAATAGAGCTCCAAAAACTGCAGAAAAATTGGCCCTCCCAAGCAGCCAAAACAGCCCCTTGCAGCCCCCATGGCTGCCGTGCATCTACCCCTCTATCAAGCCAAAGTTGTTTTAAATTTTTCAAGCCAAGATTAATCAAAAGTCTTTCTAAGTTCAAGTGGACCATAATTGAAAGGTAAGCTTTAATTTTAAGCTTTTTTCTTGTGTTTTTGGTGAAACAAAACAGTGGGTTGTATTTAGTAATGGTGAATAGAGATTTTAAGCTTGATTTTGTCAGTTTGTGCTTTAAGAAGCTAGACTAGCATATGATGAAGGTAAAGAATGGATTAAGAGCTTGAAAACAAGATTTTTTGTGTATGTTTTCTAAGCAAAAATCCGTGGCCTAGCATGTATGGATTTGAAGATTTTAAGTTTAAACTTTGTTGATTTGTGGTTTAAAAATATGAATTGACATGTGTGATGATTAGGAAAGGAATTAGAAGCTTGAAACCGGAAATTTGACATAGGGTTTCAAGAGGAAAGCCTAGAATTTTGTTTAGGCTTTCAAAGAAAAACTGAGTATTAAGTGTATGAGATTGATTAAGTTTTATAAAGAAAAGTTTGTGAGTGAATGTATATATAAGAACCAAGGATTAAAAATGAAAAGAAAAGATGAAACGTTGTTAGAAAACGAACAAGTTTTATGAGAATTTTTACGTAAAATGTTTAGACTTTTGTGTAAAAATTAGACCTTTGATATGGTAAGTGGTAGGTACTATGGTTTTGAGGCATTACCTAAACGCCGGAAACCTAGAAATTAAGCAGAAATGCTACCGAAAATTTTAGAACAGCACACATACGTATTTTGAGAAACAAAGAGTAAAATAAGGTCGGGTATCAAAAACCTGAGTTTTTGGTAAATTAGGTTGTAGAAAAAGATGACAGACGTTTTTAAAACTAGTGAAATGTCCATTTGGAGCTTCTAAATATGAGAAAAAGAGGACAAATGACTAAGCGTTGAAATAATGTCCCCAAGAGACAGTAAAAAATAAACCGAGAAATAATATGGTAAAGATTTAGAAAAGCCTAAGAAAAATTATTATGTTATGATTTTTGGATTTAGAATGGTCATAAGTAAGATTTTTAAGGCAAAAATTTAAGTTTTATACAGTACACGGGCGTGTTGTAAGGAAAAAAATGTGAATATGCTCGGGTTACACGGCCATGTTGTGAGAAAATAAATCACAGAGAGGTACACGGCCAAAGACACGGCCGTATATTAGGACGTGCACATATAATGTACAAGTTACACGGGTAGGTTACACGGCCATGTAGGGGGAATAGAAATCACAGAGGGTTACACGGCTGTGTACATGCAATGTATAGGCTACATGGGTAGGTTACACGGCCATGTAGCGAAAATAGAAATCACAGAGGGTTACATGGCCAGAGACATGGCCGTGTATGAGGTCATGTATATGCAATTTATAAGCTACACGTGTTAGGATTGCCTAACTACCTCAACTTTAAGCTTACTCTTAAACTTGCTCTCTGATACTATCTCTTATTGGTGACGCGACTTGCTCGAGCCGTCCACTTAAAACTTTGCTCTTCTTAACTTTACTCTTCTTGACTTTACTCTTCTTAACTTCATCCTTTTAAAGTACCTTAAGAAGTACTTTCTTTAACATACTCGTTTCTTACACTTAAACTTTGCCATATTATACTTGGCATTTAAACTTACTTGCAGAAATGGTGTTTGCAAAATTACTGATAAATTTTTTTTTTCTTTTAAAATAAATTCTTTCTTAAACTTGATTTAAACATATGAGTTTTCAAAAACATATTGAAATACATCATAAAATTAACTTTCATTAAACCTCATCTCTTTTCTTACATTACATATACATTTCCTTTAAATTGCAGTGGAAAATCACAATGAAAACCATAACCCACTCCATGGCACTCTAGGAATCTATCTACTAGCCCATCAGTTCCTTTTCTCATAATGTAGGTAGCTTGGCTTTGTTACTTACATCACGAATGGACTAATAAGCTAGAGTTCAGTAAGTACAAACATAAATATAAAAACACTACATATACATATATGCAGGCTGAAACTTTATGTAGACATAACGTATATTTAAAACTGTACTTAAACACATTAACTAACAACGAAGGTTAGTCAAATTATGCTTGCTTATTTTTTTTCTTCATTTTCATTATTCTTTTTGTTCTTTCTTAGTCTTCTGTTCTTTTCTTTTCTTTCTTGTTCTTTCTTAACTTTTCTTTGCTTTTCTTTTCTTTTCCTTCACTAATCTTTACTTGTCTTTTCTTTCACTTTCTTTCTTTCACTTTCTCTTGTGGGCCCATGGTTGGACGTACCTAATGCGCGTCGACCAATGGGAGGGGGAGGGAGCGACCCACTGACCTACCTCATGGTCATCTCATCCACCATTTTTTTTATGGATGGATTGTAGCTACCACGCCTTTTAGGGTAGGGTCTACCAACTACCTCTCTCTTGGGTAGCACCACATTCTGTGTGGAGGCTATAGACCTGAAAACCTCTCTCATGGAGGCCGATATGTCAACCTTAGGCTTTCAGTCTTATTATCTTGATTATCTTCATCTTTCTTTACTTTAACTTTTATTTCTTTTTTGACTGTGTGAACATATTAGATTTTCATGTCACAATGCATGTTTCTTAATATTTGCATCGTTAGAAACTTTTCTTATTATTTTATAAAACATTTCTTTACAAACACTTTATTCATAACGTCACATCATCATAGGATTCTATGGCAAGTCAGTTTATGAGTAGACAATTAAATGTCTGTGCTTACAAATACATCTCCAGTATCTCCTTATTCGCTTTTGAATTCGCAGACGTTCCTTTGTTGCGTCTGAATCAGATTTCCTATAGAAAAGAATGCCGTTGGTTAATATGCTTTCATTAAACTACCTTTATTTTACTTATAATCTGAATCTTGGCTTTTAAAATTTTAATAAAAGCCTTATCTTAGCATCTAAAATTTTAATGGTCCTATTTAGACCTTTCTAGAACCTTTTTCTCTCTCTTCTTCTTCTTTTTTTTTTTTTATTATACACAGTCTGGTACACGTCCGTGTCCATGACCGTGTACCTCTCTGTCTACTACAGTAATTCCTTACATAGCCGTGTGACTATACATTTCATGTACACGGTCTAGTACATGACCGTGTACCTCTCTGTGATTTCTTTCCTCACAATATGGCCGTGTAATCTGGGCATGTAGCCTACACATTGCATGTACACAACCTGTTGCATGACCGTGTCTCTGGCCATGTAACCCTCTATAATTTCTTTATTCACTACATGGTCGTGTAACCTACCCGTGTAACCTGTACATTACATGTACACGGCCTGATACACGGCTGTGTCTCTGGCCGTGTACCTCTCTGTGATTTGTTTTCTCACAACATGGCCGTGTAACCTACCTGTGTAGCAGTACACGGCTTGATACACACCCGTGTTCAAGCTTGTGTACTTCTCTGTTTTACAAATCCTTCATCACATGGCCGTGTACTCAAAGTACACACCTGTGTACTCCAAAAATTCAGATTTTTAGCCTTAAAAATCCTATTGATGGCCCTTGAAAAATTTGTTTAAGCTATTCTAAGCCACTCTTGATCTTTTCCATACATTTTTGAAAATTTCTTGGTTTACTTTTTCCCATTTCTCGGGTGATACTATTTCAATAATTACTTAGTCATCTATCCTATCTTTTTCTTACGTTTTGAAATGCCAAATGGACATTTCACTATCTTCAAAACATCCATTGTCTTTTTCTCTACCTAGATAATCAAGGGTTCGGTTTTTCTAACCTTAACCCTATTTTTCCTTTCGTTGCCCAAAATACTCTTAATGCCGTTTTAAAATCTCGACAGTATTTCCTCTTAATTATTAGGTTTCTGGCGTTTAGGAAATGCCTCGAAACCATGGTACCTACCACGTACTATACTAAAGGCCTAATTTTACATAACAAGTACAAACTTTTACGTAAAATTTTCATGAAAAATTCTAGTTGTCTCTATTGGCAAATTCTGTCTTTCCTTTTCAATTCAAGCATACAAACTTAAAGCTCATGCTTCCAACTTCTTTTCTAATCACTTCCCATACAACTTAACTCTTTAGAACTTAATTTAATCATCATTTCAACTTAAAACTCTATAAAATGTTCACATATTTCCACAAGGTTTTCTTTCTAAAAACCATCATCAACTTTATTTGTAAGTTTCTAATCCTTTCCTTTCTTTCATTACTTGACAACATAGTTTATTAAAACCAAAATCAACATAACAAAATCTTACTTTTCACCTCAAAAATTACACCTATAGCCACTATTTTTCTCTTCAAAATTTTCAAAGAAAACTTGAAAATTCAAGGCTTACCTCACTAATAACTCAACCTCGTGCTTGGTAGACAATTTCTCATGCAAAACTTTCAAAAACACAAGCTTAGAGGGGGAGGAAAGCCACAGTTTTTGGTTTCTTGGAGGGATTGTTTTGCTGCCATTTTTGGGAGCTTTAGTGCCGTGTGTGAAGGGTTGAAAATCAGCCTAAGTGTTTGGGTCAAATAAGCCACCTAACACCAATTTTTTTCTTGATTTTTCTTTGCTAAAATCCTTGCATTTTTGGACCAATCAAATGGCTCCAAGCATGCTTAATTAATCTCATTTCTAGCCAACCTCATCCGGATCCCATATTGAGAAATTTCCCAAAATTTTTCTTAAAATTTTGCTTGCAATTTTAGCAAGCTTTTGGCCTCAGGATCAAAACTTCTTTAATTCTCATTCATTGGATCTATCTAACCTTTTCTACATATTATTTGCCATCCATCCGGTTCAAGGGGGAAATAATTCCCAAATTCTAACATTTTTCCAAAAACAAAATTCTTATCTTTTTGGTAAAATCTTAGCCTTAGAATCAAAATCACTTTAAACTATAACCATTGGATCCAACTACCACTTTTCTTTAAAAGAAATAAATCAATTTTGATATCATCTATTTTGTCCTCATTATATTAATCCGAGGTCAAAGTTTATCGAAGGGAATTTTCCCGAAATCGTATAGGCGGGTTTCTGGTGTAACAACCGGAAAATTTTACTGTTCTCAGAAAATGTGTATATTGTATATACAGTATCGAGAAAAGGGTCAAGATGATATTTTCTCGACCTAAACTGATATATTTGAAATCAGGATGCTCAAATTTGTCAATTGAGAACAAAACAGAAATTTCGACAGGGAATGCGAAAAATATGCAGTATCGAAAGCTGGTCGAGATGACCTCGGATCAAGATAAAATTGATAAATTTGGATTCAGCACGTTCAAATTAGTCAGGATAGTCCAAGTTAAAAATTTTGGGGAGAAGAGTATAAATAGGAAATCTTGGGAGTTAAATTCAGAAATTCCTCATAAATTCAAAAAATCCGAAATTCTACCCTCAAAATTCTCTCAAATATGAATAGTGACCAACTTTCACATACGACCTCCGTTCACGACACTGCCAGCACCGTTGGAAAGCTCTCACCGAGCTGAGTCCAATGGTGGGTCGACGCGACGGAGCAGCCGCCGGAGCAAGCAGCACGCGCCACCCGAAACTCGCCGGAGCCATGAATTTCAAACGGCCGATTCTTCGCCGTCCGGCCACCGTTTGCCACGAAACCGGTCCCAAAAGGTTTGTGGTGAAGATTACTACAAAACCCATGTGGTGGTTCACGGCAACAACCGCTGTATCATGTCGACCAAGTTTCGAGAAATCCACCATCGCCGCCGTGGGAGCCACCGTCGATTTTCGTCGATTCCAGCCAAATTGAAGAGAGCCACCGGTGTAGAAATGGTCGTGGGGTTGTGGGGAGCAAAATCCCTCAACCAATTTCGGGGAAAAAGTCCGGCACGACGGAGTTCCACCATCACCGTGGCTTTCGAGGGGATTTTCCGACGATAGGGGCCTCCAAACATGAAATTGAGGTCATCAATGGATTCCTCTCGTCGAGCTCTTTAAGATGGGCTACTCACTTGCCACCGTCGCCGCCGTCAACCACCGGTCAACAACGAGTCAATGCCGGTCAACGCAGTCAACGGCGACGGTTGACTAAATTTTAAAGATTGGAACGTTGGCCTATTTTCGATGTTCCGGACGCATCCGCGGAGTCAAATTTGCAAAACAGAACTCCAGATGCAAAGAACGAAAGAATAAAGTTTGTGTGATCGAGACCGAGCGGCATTTTCGGTATAATCTTGACCACTCTTGTTCCTCAATTTATTAATTGAGATGAATGTATGTTAATGTGATGTATTGATATGAGAAATTGTAAAAGAAAGAAAGAAAAATGGATGAAATAGCAGATATGAAAAAGTATGAAAATTTGTAAATTTTACGTAAAAAGTGTGTAACTTTTATGTAAAATTAGGCCTCTGGTATAGTACGTGATAGATTAGATGAGGTTAGATGGTTTTGAGGCGTTTCCTAAACGTCGGGAGCCTAAAAATTAAGAGGAAATGCTGCTGAAATTTTTAAAATGGTGTAAAGGGCATTTCTGGAAATAAGGGTTTAAAAATGTGATGAGGCAGGTAAACCCGAGCCCCTTATGAATTTAAGATAAGAAATGGAAAATGGATGTTTTAAGAATTGTAAAACGACCTTCGAGGCTTGAAATGTAAGAAAAGCAAGAAATCGACTTTTATGTCGGAATAGAACTTCCTGAGGACCGGGAATAGTAAAAATTATGAAAAAAAATTGAAATTAATCTAGAAAAGGTCCAGTAAGTTTTTAAAGGTCAAATGGATGATTTTTGAGCTTTGAAAATTTAGTCTAAGCATTTAAAACGAGAAGGTTAAGATTCAAAGACCCGTCAGGGGCAAAACGATCATTTTGACCAAAAATTTCAGAAAGTTAGAAAAAGAGTCGTTAAAGCCTAGAACATAATCTTAAGGCTTTAATTAAAGTTTTAAAGGCCAAAGTCAAGAGTTAAGCATGAAAAAAAAAAATAAGAAAAGTTCCGATTGGGGCAAAATGGTAATTTTACCAAAAGTTTACAGAAAAGGTAAAAATGAAACGTTAAGCTCCTAATTTCTTTATTAAGAAATAAAATGTAGTATTTTTACGTTTTATAAAGTTTTATATATGAAATAAAGATTTTAAATAACCGTTAATTTTTCGGTTATAGGAGTTCAACAGGACAGTGATGATGAACTGTCGAGGAACCACAGAAAGCTGATGTTAGCAGTATTGAGGTAAGTTCAGACATTTAATTGTCTGTGCACGAACAAATTGATATGGTTATGTTTAGGTGGAAAAATATATATTTTCCCCTAAACTATATAATTGTTTGATTTGTGATTAATGACAGATGCACAACTATTGGTATAGTTGTGTACTAGACTGTATGGTTTATAGTATGACTGTGTAATTTATACTATTGTTACAATTGTTTCAGATTCACGGGAATCTGATTCTCTA
This sequence comes from Antiaris toxicaria, assembly GCA_035233585.1. NCBI lineage: Eukaryota > Viridiplantae > Streptophyta > Magnoliopsida > Rosales > Moraceae > Antiaris > Antiaris toxicaria. The sequence continues at coordinate 4,308,902 of CP141153.1, read as the reverse complement.
TACTGTCATGATTGCATTGAGTATTTGCATGCCTTATAATTAATGAGGCAACCTCCCAAGGGTGTGAGGTATCGTTTTAAACTGTCATGATTGCATGGAGTATTTGCATGCATTATAATTAATGAGGCAACCTCCCAAGAGTGTGAGGTATCGTTTTAAAGAAACGATGAAAATAATGAAAATAAATAAATTAAGTATAATTTATATACTGTTCTGTTTATGTTACATGTTTGGACGAGAGGTTCCAAACTTACTGGATTCCATTTTTATGATTCCAGTTACTACGTTATGATCATAGAGTAGTATTAATGCTTGATTAATTATAGCATTAAATATATGATGTTTACAGTCTTTATGACTGCACAAGTCTAAGTACAGCTACTGTGCTAGACTACGAAAAGTTAATATACTACACAGTAAAGATGTTATTGTATGTACACTTAAACATTAAATATCAGGGTAATGAAAACCTAATGTTTTGGCGTACCGGCCTCTCGCGAGGGGAGGTTATTTCATGTTAAAGCAGAAGACATAACATAGATGAGGGAGAGTCAGGGTAGCTCCCAGGCCCCTCTATAGCGTGCTTTTCAGTTCGACCAAAACGGGCCCATACAGAGTTAAAGTACAGATAAGATAATAAATGAACAGAATAAATCAAAAAACTGAGCATAAAACACTTAAGACATAATTGTTGTGTTTGATTGCAATGTTTTGCGCTAACTTATATGTTATGTGCATTTGTGTATATATATATGTTTATAAATTACATGTTGTGCTAATTATTAAAGATATAGCACTACGGGCAGGAGGCCCATACAGTTTAATGGGCGCGAGGCCCATGATATATAGGGCGCGAGGCCCATAGAGTGTGACGGGCGCGAGGCCCAGGGCGCAAGGCCCATAAACTGAAAGTAATGAATGATGTAATGAAAGAAATAATGAGAAACATGAAGAAAATTATAAATGAATATTGTATGAGCACTACCACATGATGTGATGTTTGTGCTAACCCTATATGTGATGTTATGTTAGTATATCAGAGTAAAGTTTAAAGAGATGTCATGGGTGACATCAGAGGATACCACTGTTATTACAGTTGGTATGTTTATAGTTATTCTTATTTTATAGAGTACTAATAGTTATCACAATTTATGTGATTATTTGTCATTACATCAGAGTAAAGTTTTAAGAGATGACATGAGTGACATTAGAGTATACCACTGTTATTACAGTTGGTATATTTATAGTTATTCTAATTTTATAGAATACTACTAGTTATCACAAATTATGTGATTATTTGTATTAATGCACGATATGTTTCAGTAGTTATATACTACAGATAGTATATATGTTTATATGACAGAATATAACAGTATAATATACTGTTTTTATGATTTATGTTTTTATGTTTGAACTTACTAGGCGTTTAGCTCAGCAGTTTGTTCGTGTGCAGGTAACAAAGTTGAACAACCTGCCATTTGAGTTTATTGAGATACGAGATTGGTGGAATGGGTTGCGAATGTCATGTCAAAGGTTATGGACCCGCTATGCGTAATCCGTCAGATAGAAAGAGAGAAAGAGAGTAAGTGTAAGTATGTATATATATAAAAAAAAATTTCCACATCTGTTTATATCAATATGAAAAGAACAAATAGTAAAAGTAAGAATAGATGTCAAGTGACGGGCCCGCGTAAGGGGGGGTGTCACAGGTGGTATCAGAGTGGTTCGGTTCCCCATAACCTATCATGACATTGGCTGCATCCTCTTCCGCGCAGTCAAAGTAAGTTAGTTTTATTTTATATTGTTAATTATTTATTTATTGAAAATAAACAATATTATAGAAGACGACATGATGAATCCACTGTATGATCGTGCGTAAAATGATATGAGTACAGTGTTAGATAATTACTCTGGGAACTCTTCTACTACTCAGAGTAGGAATGAGGATTTATGCCCGAGTTGCACAGATTTTAAAACCAGTTGTCCACCATGTTTCGAGGACATATAGCATTCCAGCACTCTATGGAAATACAGTACCGGTTTCATATCATTAAGATGACTCTTCGATTGTGTGCTATTGATTAGGATAATTGGGTTCTGATAGCTGTTGACATGCATGCACCTTTCAGAGAAGATGCTCTCATGTGTACTGGGATTCTTGAGACCAGGATGAGCTCTAACTAGACCAAGTTTTGCCATGTCATGATTGAGTGACTCTCTCAGAGGAGTCCAGCATCAGCCCCCAATTTCCTCATGGACACAGGAGAAGTCACACCGTCTGTGTTGCCTAGATATGTGGATATATGGGAATTGGTTTATCAGACTGAGAGATTATTATCGACGTCCGGTAACGCAATTCTAATGTATGCTATATGTTATTAGAAACTGAGGAGGACTTATGTAACATAGAGTGGAAAGGTAGCTTACAGACTGACATTGCCATCAGATTTGTCCATGGTACATGTCATATTCCATTTTTCAGGTTATGGAAGTATGTACTGGATTTTTATCATATTTTTAAAATATGAGCTAATATAGGTTTTTGACCCTAGAATGTTTTAATTATCCTCCGGGATAAATAGAGATTGAATGAGTTAAGTTTCGTAACAATTGATGTTAGAAATTCATTTTAACCAAAGACGAGCGCTAAGCGCTTACATCAATTTTTACGATTAGGCCAGGCGCTAGATTGAGAGTGCCAAGTACTTTTACTGTTTCAAAAATTCTAAATTGAATTTTTGCCTTGTTTCTAGTTCTAATCACGCCTGATCATTTTATTGCATGAATTATGATTGTAAAGCAATACTAGGAACTAATTAAATACAGTATTGATTATCAGATGTTAAAGTATATTCAGTGAAACGTTAATTAAGAGGATTCAGAAGAATTTCCTGTAGAACTAGATGAATGAGATGTATAAAGTGAAAGGAGGTACATATATGTAAATATGTATTTTTTTAATATGAAAGATTGTCTTGTATAAGACTTTAATGCCAAGATGTATGAAATGGCATAAATTAAAGCATATGAAAGTTATGATATAGTCTATGATGAGACTATGATGATATTTTAAGATGATGTAGTATTATGTTAATTGAAATTTCGTGAATTTTTAGAATTCTACGAAATTGTTTATGACAAAGTATAATAGTGTGTTTTAATGTGATTATAATATAACCAAGAAAATGGTTAATACGCAAAGTTAAGATGATAGAAGGGAGCGACGCCCCACATTGTTTGAAAGGGGTAGAGAAGTTACAGACTATTCCCGAAATATGGATGAAAGAAAATACAGAATTAAGATAACAGTTAGAGAGGATAGAATAAATGTAAGGTTCTGAGAAAATTCAGGATCAGCCAACAGTGGCAATAGATCAAGTAGTATCCTCTTTGGTAATACTTGACAGAGGCTATGAACCCTAACTAATGAGACATCAAGAATTTTACTTGTGAATAGCTCTGACGAAAGAGGCCATCGGAATTTGAGAGTTTCATTGATTCTTTAGAAAAAGAAGAAGAATGACTATCCTCACTATGAATAATTTTAGATTTTATAAATCTAAAAGAATAAGAGAAGGTTTTGTGTATGACCTTCATTCTGAGGAAAGACACCCACTTGTGGTAAAATATCCTTCATAAGATAAGGATGTGTTTATTATGAGTTAGAACAAGATTCTAGACAAGTTAACTAAAAGTAGTACAGCCCTGCAGCATTATGCTTTAACAAATGAAATTTTCTGAATTAAAGCAGGGTAATACATTAGTAAGTGAAGTTTATAGAAATTTGACCAGTTGTTTAGACTGTGTCTATACATAGTCCCTACAGAGAGAGAAATTTGTAATATACAGTGACACACCTACAGTAGGGTTAGGTGCAGTTCTGATGCAAAATGGCAAGATAAATACTTATGTTTTACGTCCACTAAAGGATCATGGGAGGAATTACCCCATGCATAATTTAGAAACTTATTACGAAGAAGCTAAATATACGACATAGAAGATGACTAAAGTTGGTAAAGGAATTACGAATTATGAAATCCTCTACCATTCAGGCAAAACTAATAGAATAGCAGATATGAGATCTAACTCCAACTAGTCCTCAAGAAAGGGTTTCCAGGAACAGATTGATCCTATATGAAAGAAGGATTAATGTTCCGATAGATAAAGAACTCAGAGGACGGATCTAGTTAAAGGATCATGAAATATTATATTCAGTTTATCTGGGAATCATTAAGATATACCAGAATTTAAAGCTATAATTCTAGTAGAAAGGAATGAAGAATGATATTGTGATACTTTTGAGTAGTCGCATGACTTACCAAAGAGTTAAGATTAAACATTGATATCCAAGTGGAAAATTGGAATCCTTGGAAATTTCTGAATGGAAATGAAAGCATATTATAATAAGATTTATAATGAGATTATCAAAGACCGAGAGGGCTATGATGCCATCTGGGTTATTATGGATAGATTAACAAGAACAGTACGGTTTATAGCAGTAAAAATAACTTTTTCATTGAAAAAGTTGGCAAATTGATATGTAGTCCATGTTATCTAATTGCATGGCATTTTGAAATGAATCGTACAACGACAGAATTTTTGGAAGTTTATTTTGAATTTCTAGAAATATGTGCAAGAAATCATGGATATGGAATTGAGACTCAGTATCGCATTTCACTCTCCGATGGATGGGCAGTTAAAATGAACTATTCAGACCTTGGGAGATATGTCTCGAAATTAAGTGATAGATTTTTTCGAGAGTTCGAAATGAGAATTAAATTAGAATTTCTCATACAACAATAGTTATCAAGGTTTCATTAGAATAGCACTATACGAGGCACTGTATGAATGAATGTTTTATGAAAATGTTTACGAAAGAAATGTTTAATGAAAATGTTATAGAAATGTTATGAACAGAATGTTATAAATGTTTTATAGAAAGGAAGTTTATAAAGTAATATAGAAAGTTTCTGACTTTGCTTTTTATGAAAGATGAGCAACTGTGACATGATAATTTGATATGTTCACAAAGTCAGATAGAATGAAATGAAAAGTTAATGTAAAGTAAGAAAATTATATTAAAGATTTAAATGTTGACGTACCAGCCTAGGAATATGATGTTTTATGTTTATGTTAAACTGGTGGAGGACGGTCAAGAAACGCTCCCCAGTTAGACTATGGAGGACAGTTGAGAAACGCTCCCAGTCATGTATCACTCCAAAAGAGGAGGTAGTTATTTTAAATGTTTAAAGTTTTCCGTAAGATAGGTACGATCAACGATGAATCTGTAAATGAAAGTAAAGTAAAGTATAGAAAAGAAAGAAACGAAATGATATGTAAAGTAATGAAAGGAAAAGTACAGAATGATATGAGTTAAAAGAATAGAATGATAAAAATTTTATAAGGAATAAAGAGTGCACAGAATTAGCAGAAAAGTTAATAGACAAACGACGAAGATTCCTGGAGTTAATGAAGGGAACTTCGTATTTTCTAAGGTATCGCCCATGAAGGGGATAAGGTGTTTCTATAAGAAAGGAAAACTGAATCCAAAGTATATTGGATCGTTTGAAAGTATAGAATACATGGGGAAAATTGCCTATAATTTGGTATTACCCCGGATGTTTATGCTAAGAAAGTACATGCCCAATCCATCACATGTGTTAAAATATGAACTTTTTCAAGTTCAAAATGACCTAAGTTATGAAGGACAATTAGTTCAAATATTGACTCAAGAAGAGAAGATGCCATGGGAAAGTTATGACATTGAGAAAACTACGTAAGAGCATAGAAAGGAAATGAAATTATTATACCACTACTTGTGCTGATTTTCGAGGACGAAAATTCTAAAAGGAGGGGTAGATGTAACAACTGGAAAATTTTACTGTTCTCGGAAAATGTGTATATTGTATGTACAGTATCGAGAAAAGGGTCAAGACGACATTTTCTCGACCTGAAACTGATATATTTGAAATCAAGATGCTCAAATTTGTCAATTGAGCACAAAACAGAAATTTCGACTGGGAATGCGAAAAATAGGCAGTATCGAAAACTGGTCGAGATGACCACGGATCAAGATAAAACTGATAAATTTGGATTCAGCACGTCCAAATTAGCCAGGATAGCCCAAGTTAAAAATTTTGGGGAGAAAAGTATAAATAGGAAATCTTGGGGGTTAAATTTAGAAATTCCTCATAAATTCAAAAAATCTGAAATTCTACCCTCAAAATTCTCTCAAATATGAACAGTGACCAACTTTCACATACGACCTTCGTTCACGACACCGTCGGCACCGTTGGAAAGCTCTCGCCGAGCTGAGTCCAATGGTGGGTCGACGCGACGGAGCAGCCGCCGGAGCAAGCCGCACGCGCCGCCCGAAGCTCGCCGGAGCCGTGAATTTCAAACAGCCGATTCTTCGCCGTCCGGCCACCGTTTGCCACGAAACCGGTCCCAAAAGGTTCGTGGTGAAGAGTACTACAAAACCCATGTGGTAGTTCACGGCAACAACCGCCGTATCGTGCTGACCAATCTTCGAGAAATCCGCCGTCGCCGCCGTGGGAGCCACTGTCGATTTTCGTCGATTTCGGCCAAATTAAAGAGATCCACCGATGCAGAAATGGTCGTGGGGTTGTGGGGAGCAAAATCCCTCAACCAATTTCGGGGAAAAAGTCCAGCACGGCGGAGTTCCACCATCGCTGCTGTGGCCGTGGCTTTCGAGGGGATTTTCTGACGATAGGGGCCTCCAAACATGAAATTGAGGTCACCAATGGATTCCTCTCGTCGAGCTCTTCAAGATGGGCTACTCACTTGCCACCGTCGCCGCCGTCAACAGCCGGTCAACGGCGGTCAACACCGACCATTGACCAAATTTTGAAGATTGGCCCGTTGGCCTATTTTCGGTGCTCCGGACGCATCCGTGGAGTCGGATTTGCTAAACAGAACTCCAGATGCAAAAACGAAAGAATAAAGTTTGTGTGATCGAGACCGAACGACATTTTCGGTATAATCTTGACCACTCTTGTTCCTCAATTTATTAATTGAGATGAATATATGTTAATGTAATGTATTGATATGAGAAATTGTAAAAGAAAGAAAGAAAAATGGATAAAATAACAGATATGAAAAAGTATGAAAATGTGTAAATTTTACGTAAAAAGTGTGTAACTTTTACGTAAAATTTGGCCTCTGGTATAGTACGTGATAGATTAGACGAGGTTAGATGGTTTTGAGGCGTTTCCTAAACGCCGGGAGACTAAAATTTAAGAGGAAATGCTGCCGAAATTTTTAAAATGATGTAAAGGGCATTTCTGGAAATAAGGGTCTGAAAATGTGATCGTGCAGGTAAACCCGAGCCCCTTATGAATTTAAGATTAGAAATGGAAAATGGATGTTTTAAGAATTGTAAAACGACCTTTGAGGCTTGAAATGTTAGAAAAGTAAGAAATCGACTTTTATGTCGGAATAGAACTTCCCGAGGACCGAGAATAGTAAAAATTATGAAAAAAAAAAAGAAATTAATCTAGAAAAGGTCCAGTAAGTTTTTAAAAGTCAAGTGGATGATTTTTGAACTTGGAAAATTTAGTCTAAGCATTTAAAATGAGAAGGTTAATATTCAAAGACCCGTCAGGGGTAAAACGATCGTTTTGACAAAAAATTTCAGAAAATTAGAAAAAGAGTCGTTAAAGCCTAGAACATAATCTTAAGGCTTTAATTAAAGTTTTAAAGGCCAAAGTCAAGAGTTAAGCATGAAAAAAAAAATAAGAAAAGTTCTGATTGGGGCAAAATGGTAATTTTGCCAAAAGTTTACAGAAAAGGTAAAAATGAAACGTTAAGCTCCTAAGTTCTTTATTAAGAAATAAAATGTAGTATTTTTACGTTTTATAAAGTTTTATGTATGAAATAAAGATTTTAAATAACCGTTAATTTTTCGGTTATAGGAGTTCAACAGGACAGTGATGATAGACTGTCGAGGAACCACAGAAAGTTGATGTTAGCAGCATTGAGGTAAGTTCAGATATTTAATTGTCTGTACACGAACAAATTGATATAGTTATGTTTAGGTGGAAAAATATATATTTTCCCCTAAACTATATAATTGTTTGATTTGTGATTGATGACGGGTGCACAACTATTGGTATAGTTGTGTACTAGATTGTATGGTTTATAGTATGACTGTGTAATTTATACTATTGTTACAATTGTTTCAGATTCACGGGAATCTGATTCTCTATACTATCATGATTGCATTGAGTATTTGCATGCCTTATAATTAATGAGGCAACCTCCCAAGAGTGTGAGGTATCGTTTTAAAGAAACGATGAAAATAATAAAAATAAATAAATTAAGTATAATTTATATACTGTTCTGTTTATGTTACTGGTTTGGACGAGAGGTTCCAAACTTACTGGATTCCATTTTTATGATTCCAGTTACTACGTTATGATCATAGAGCAGTATTAATGCTTGATTAATTACAGCATTAAATATATGATGTTTACAGTCTTTATGACTGCACAAGTCTTAGTACAGTTACTGTAATAGACTACGAAAAGTTAATATACTACACAGTAAAGATGTTATTGTATGCACACTTAAACATTAAACAACAGGGTAATGAAAACCTAATGTTTTGGCGTACCGGCCTCTCACGAGGGGAGGTTATTTCATGTTAAAGCAGAAGACATAGCATAGATGAGGGAGAGCCAGGGTAGCTCCCAGGCCCCTCTACAGCGTGCTTTTTGGTACGACCAAAACGGGTCCATACAGAGTTAAAGTACAGATAAGATAATAAATGAACAGAGTAAATCGAAAAACTGAGCATAAAACACTAAAGACATAATTGTTGTGTCTGATTGCAATGTTTTGCGCTAACTTGTATGTTATGTGCATTTGTATATATATATATATGTTTATAAATTACATGTTGTGCTAATTATTAAAGATATAGCACTGCGGGCATGAGGCCCATACAGTTTAACAGGCGTGAGGCCCATGATATATAGGGCGCGAGGCCCATAGAGTGTGACGGGCACGAGGCCCAGGGCCCAAGGCCCATAAACTAAAAGCAATGAATGATGTAATGAAAGAAATAATGAGAAACATGAAGAAAAGAATAAATGAATATTGTATGAGCACTACCACATGATGTGATATTTGTGCTAACCCTATATGTGATGTTATGTTAGTATATCAGAGTAAAGTTTAAAGAGATGTCATGGGTGACATCAGAGGATACCACTGTTATTACAGTTGGTATGTTTATAGTTATTCTTATTTTATAGAATACTAATAGTTATCACAATTTATGTGATTATTTGTCATTATATCAGAGTATAGTTTTAAGAGATGGCATGAGTGACATTAGAGTATACCACCGTTATTACAGTTGGTATATTTATAGTTATTCTAATTTTATAGAATACTACTAGTTATCACAAATTATGTGATTATTTGTATTAATGCATGATATGTTTCAGTAGTTATATACTACAGATAGTATATATGTTTATATGACAGAATATAACAGTATAATATACTGTTTTTATGATTTATATTTTTATGTTTGAACTTACTAGGCGTTTAGCTCACCAGTTTGTTCATGTGCAGGTAACAAAGTTGAATAACCTGTCATTTGAGTTTTTTGAGATACGGGATTGGTGGAATGGATTGCGAATGTCATGTTAAAGGTTATGGACCCGCTATGTGTAATCCGTCAGATAGAAAGAGAGAAAGAGAGTAAGTGTAAGTATGTATATATAAAAAAAAAAAATTTCCACATCTGTTTATATCAATATGAAAAGAATAAATAGTAAAAGTAAGAATAGATGTCAAGTAACGGGCCCGCGTGAGGCGGGGTGTCACATCTGGCACCTCCTATACAATCGGTTTGCCTTATTCGACTTTCGTTTAACTAAAAATCAAAACCGTAAATTTTCATCTTTTTCCCCATTCTTGGTTTACTTTAGGTAATCTTCTAAGGTTTTTGGTTTCTAAATGGCATTCTCGCTTTTCCAGAAATAACAAAATTTCTGGGGAGCGCACCAAAGGACATATCTAGCCATCCATGCTATCAGTTCAATCTATCTCAATCTCAAAACTCTTAAAAATCCTAAAACACTTATCTTGCCTTATCTTTACTTTGACTTTCCATTTTCTTATATCTATCTTTTTTGGATGCTGAAACCACTCCATTTTGAGGGTTTTGATTTGCAATCACTTTCTCAACCATGAACTCTATTCTTTGACTATTTTTGGAGATTTCAAATCCTCCAAAACATTTATTTATTACTATTAACACTATTATTTGTCTATTTACGAACATAGTGTTCTTAGACATTCTTATTCATAGAAATTCCTAGAAAAACCCTAGCTTAATCCTAGGTAGCACTGTAGGAAATTTTCAGTCTATTACAACACGGCTAGGTTACACGGTCATGTAGCAAGAATAGAAATCATAGAGGGTTACACGGTAGAGACACGACCGTGTATGTGGCCATGTACATGTAATGTACAGTTTACACAGCCATGTAAGGAAAAACTTAGTAGACAGAGAGATACACGGTTATGGACACGGTCGTGTACCAGACAGTGTATTAAAAAAAAAAGAAGAGAGAGAAAGAGGCTCTAGAAAGGTCTAAATAGGACCGTTAAAATTTTAGATGCTATCATAAGGCTTTAATAAAGATTTTAAAAGTCAAAATTCAGATTTTTAGTAAAACAAAAGCAGTTTAATAAAAATGTAATTAACCAATAATAATCTTGTCTATAGGAAATTTGATCCAGACGTGACAAAGGAACGTCTGCAGATCCAGAAGCAAAGAAAGAGATACGAGTGATGTAGTAGTAAGTCCAGATATTTAATTGTCTACTCACGAACTGACTTGCCATAGGATCATATGATGATGTGACGTTATGAATAACGTGTTTGTAAAGTAATGTTTTATAAAACTATAAGAAAAGTTTCTGACTATGCAAATATTAAGAATCATGCATTGTAACATGATAATCTAACATATACAGAAAGTCAAAAAGAATGAAAAGTTAAAAAAAAGAAAAATGAAGATAAACAAGATAATAAGACTGAAAATTTAAGGTTGATGTACCTGCCTCCCCAGAAGTGAGGTTCAAGAATAAGAATAGCCTCCACCCCAAAAGTGTGATACTGCCGCAAGAATATGGTAGTTAATGGCTTAATGTGCTACCCCAAAGTTTAGTAGTTTAAAGATTGACTTTGTGGTTGATTGGTAGGTCGTTCCCCTGTTCCCCCATTGGTCCGCACGCATTAGGTACGTTCAACTATGGGCCCACAAGAGAAAGTGAAAGAAAGGAAAAGAAAAGAAAGAAAAACAACGAAAAGTTAAGGAAATTTAAGGAAAGAAAAGAAAAGAAAAGAAAGGAAAAGAAAAGAACAGAAGAATATGGAAGAACAGAAAGAAACAATGAGAATGAAAAAGAAATATAAGTAAGCATAATCTGACTAACCTTCATTGTTAGTTAATGTGTTTAAGTAATGTTTTAAATGTAAGTTAGGTCTACATAAAGTTTTAGCATGTATATATGAACATGTAATGTTTTATATGTATGTTTGTATTTACTGAGCTCTAGCTCACTAGTCTATTCGTGATGTAGATAACAAGAGTAAGCTGTCTACATTATGAGGAAAGGAACTGATAGACTGGTAGACAGATTCCTGGAGTGTCATGGGATGAGTTATGGTTTCACTATAATTCTCCTCTGCAATAAAAAGAAAATGTATATGTAATGTAAAGAAAAGAGACAAGATTTAATGTAAGTTAAGTTATGATGTATTTCAATATGCTTTTTTGAAAATTCATATGTTTAAATCAAGTTTAAGAAGAAAAAAAAAAATTTATTAGTAATTTTTCAATAGTATAAGAAATGAGTATGTTAATGGAAGTACTTCTTAAAGTACTTTAAAAGGATGAAATTAAGTGAAAAGTTTAAAGAAGGTAAGAAAAGTATAAGAAGTAAAGTAAGTAAGTTAAGTCAAGAAGAGTAAAGTTAAGAAAAGTATAATTAAGAATAACAAAGTTTTAAGTGGACAGCTCGAGCGAGTCGGGTCGCCCACAAGAGATAGTATCAGAGAGTAAGTTAAGATAGCGACATGCGTTACAGACACTTTGGCATATTTTATCCTCCAAGTTTTCTGAAATTTACTACTTCTCCCAATGAATAGACATGTCGTCTGTGGCCGTCATTATCTTCGTGTGAGACTAGGTGGCATTTGGAATATACCCTCAAATAGGAGTTTTGAATATATTTTGATTGGAAAAAAGTAAATGTTGGAAGTCGTGTTTTTGATTGAAAATTAATTGTTTGGAATTAAAAAATTGTAAAAATTTGATAAGAGTTTGGGGGGAAAAAAAAAGATCTTATTTCGTCACTCTCATCATTTTATGCAATTTAAAAAAATTGTCTCACTCTTATCATTTTGTCATTCACTTGAAATAAAAAAAATAATGGATTTTAAAGTTTGAGCTTTAAACGAGATTTAGAGATGTGAGTGAAATTTAATTATATTTGGAGAAAATGATGAAAAAAGAAAAACTCTTGAAAAATTTTGATCGGAGTTTATGCTCCAAACATAGAGTAAGAATAGATTACCTACCCAGTAATAAAAAAAAAAAAACCGTGAGAAACAAACAAATGGTAGAACAAGAATTAAAAAAAAAAAAACGAATTAACATGGAAATGACAATGGACAAGAAAAATGCAAACGACAACAATTAAAAAAAATCATTCAGGGAAACACGTTCTACATTAAAACGTCAATATATTATATTAAACTACATAACGTTGAAAACGACAACAGATACAAAGAAATAATTCAGGAAAACGACAATAACAAAATAACGACATCTTAAAACGACAAAATATGTTTTACGAAAAATAGCGAGAATAGGCAATCAAAAAATGAAAAAAAAAAACATATAAATTTATTTGAAAAATTTTAAATGAGAAAAAACCACATGCAGATGAGAAGAAAATCCAATATATCAAAGATTGGTATAAAAGAGGAGCTTAATGTACGGCCACAACCTAATCCCTCCACTCTCACCATAGACCCACTCCCTCCCTCTCTCCCCCCCACTCCCCCCCCCCAAAAAAAAAAAAAAAATCTCATAATATGTTACACTGCAAACTTTTAGGCCGAGTCAAACAGAATTCGATTATTTAATAATAAAATGACAACTCACATGACATATAAGTTGGTATTTAAAATTAAAATTATAATTGATATTCTTAGTATTTATATATATATATATAAAGATTGCAATGCAAAGGGAAAAAAGGAAAAAGGAAGAAAAAAAATGGAAAAACTACGCAAACTTCAAGGCTAGAAACGACAGACGATATAATACGACGACAACAATATGGAGCGAACGAATAGAGAACAAGGTGGGAAAAAGACTTATAAAAAATGAAACCGTAAGATGCTCAAAAGGTACCAGTTCCAATCTGAAAGTTTCCTTTGGAGGAAATAAAAAAAAAAAAAAAAGAACTTTATGGACTAAAATATGTAGGGAGTAGTTGAGATAAAGTCACTGCCTTTAGATATATATTTTTTAGACAACTACCAAATCAAACTATACTAAGTCTTTTATGAAGACAAAATCAAGTCTTTTTTCTGCCTCATTTATTGATATAGACTACTTCAAACTCTCCTATCTATAAATGTAACAACCGGGAAAATTCACATTTTTCGGAGAATAAATACACAATGAATTTAAGCATTAAAATGTGAAATTAAGTGATTTAATATTGTTTAGAACTAAAATAAAATGTTCTAACAATGTTAAAGGAAGAAAAATGAGTAATAGTGATATTATGTGTGTGCACGTGTGTGCCACTCACAGTATCAGGAAGTAGGTCAAGATGATATTATCTTGACATAAAACTGATAAATTTGGGTTCAGCACACCCAAATTAGTCAGGATAGCCTATCAGCACGCTCAAATTTGATAATTGAGCACAAGGGTAATTTTTGATCAAAAATTCGCAGTATCGGAAACTGGTCGAAACGACATCAGATGAAAATAAAACTGATATATTTGGATTCAGGACGCCCAAATTAGTCAGCATAGCCCATGTTGAAATTTTGGGTGAAAAAGTATATAAAGAACGGGAAAAAGGTGGAATTTACTCATTTGTCCACAAATTCTCTCTCTCCTCATTTCTCTTTCTCTCTCTAGCCGAATGTGTACAGTAATCGACCATCGGAAACGGTGTCCATTTTCGACACCGCCGGTGTCATCGGAAAGCTCTCGCCGAGCTGAGTCCGATGGTAGGTCGACGCGACGGAGCAGCCGCTGGAGCAAGCCGCACGTGCCGCCTGAAGGTCGCCGGAGCCGAAATCTTCCCGGTGAGATTTCTCCGCCGTCCGGCCACCATTTGCCACGAAACCGGTCCCAAAATGTTCGTGGTGAAGAGTACTACAAAACCCAGGTGGTGGATCGCCTCAACATCGGCGGAATCGCGCCGCCCGAAGTTGCGACGTCGCCGCCGTGGAGTCGCCGTCGAAACCGCCGTTTCCGGCGATGTTGAGCTGCACCACCGGTGCAGAAATGGTCGCCGTGAAGAGGGGAGCAAAAGCCCTCAATCAATTTCGGGGAAAAAGTCCGGCACGGCGGAGCTCCACCGTCGCCGCCGTGGCCGTGACTTTTGGGGGGATTTTCCAGTGATTGGGGCCTCCAAATGTGAAATTGAGGCTAACAATGGATTCCTCTCGTCGAGATCTTCAAAATGGACTACCCACTTGCCACCGTCGCTGCCGGTCAATGGCTGGTCAACGCCGGTCAACGGCGATCGTTGACCGAAAATGGAAGTTTGGCCCGTTGGCCTTATTTCGACGTTCCGGACGCATCCGCGGAGTCGGAATTGCAAGACGAGACCTCAAAGATGAAGAACAAGGAATTAGGGTTTATGCCGTCGAGACCGGACTGCAATTCGGTATAAATCCCGACCTTTTTACGTTCCGCAATTAAATTATTTGGGATTGTTATATGATTTTATGATTATTGGTAGGAAAAATTATGGAAAAGAATGTATGTAAAAAGAAGAAAATGGCTGTAATGGAGAAAAAGAAAAATATGTGATGATGTAACGATTTTACGTAAACGGTACAAGTTTTATATAAAATCTAGGCCTCTGGTATAGTACGTGATAGAATTAGATTAGGATAGATGGTTTTCAGGCGTTTCCTAAACGCTGGAACCTCAAAAATTAAGCGGAAATGCTGCCGAAATTTCTAAAATGGCACCAGGGGTAATATGGGAAACGAGGGGTAAAAATATGATCGGGAAGGGAACCCGAGCCCCCTCGAGGAATTAGGGCAAGGAAAAAGAAGGGGCAAGTTATAATTAGTAAACCGACCCTTCGAAACCCTAGAACGCAAGAAAAATATGAAACCGATTCTTAGGTTCGAATAGTACTTCCTGAAGGGCGGGAATGTGAAAATTGGTAAAATGATAAGAATCGATCCGGAAAAGGTCCGATAAGATTTAGAAAGTTAATTAAATGATTTTGGGTTTAGAAAATCCAGCCTAAGTATGCAAATGAAAATGTGATGATTAAACGACTCATTCGGGCAAAATGATCATTTTGCCCACAGATTCTAAAATTATGGGAAAAGAGCCCCAATGACCCTGGAATAAGTTAATGGAGTTTGTAAAAGCCAAAATTGAGGTTTAAGTTATGAAAGATCACGTCAAGAGCAAAATTATAATTTTGTCAAAAGTTAGGGGTAAAATCGTAATTTTTCAAAAAGTTGGAGAAAAATTCAAAAATGGCCATTAAGGTTTAGAAAGCTGTCATAAGGCTATAATTAAGGGTTATAAGATCAGAATCAAGCTTTTTAATAAAATAAAGGCTATGAATGAAAATGTGATTAACGGACAGAGTTTGTTTGTAGGAACCCGATCCAAACGCGACAAAGGACGTCGATGGATTCCGAGAAGGGGATAAGCACGCTATGAGTAAGTTCAGACATTTACCCGTCTGCAACTATGAACAAGCTTATCGTTTTTATATGTTTGGTATGCAAATGTCATGATGTGATTTATGATGATACTATAGTAATGCTATAGCAATGTTATGATGATATTAAAAGATATGTTTTAATAAATAATTTATAAAAAAATATATATATATGTATATATTGAATTACGAAAGAAAAGTATTATAAAAGTTTTATGAGAATAAAGATGTGAGTAAGAGAGATTGAAGAATGGAAAGAGTAAGAACAAGAATGTTATGGTAGGATGCATAAGAAAGAGATGAGATATGAAAGGAAAGAATAGATATTTTATGAAAAGTTTTATGAAAGTTAGGTTATGATTGGTAGAGCAACGATGATCGGGGATGAAAGAAATTAAGAAAATGGTATGTTTTATGATAACGAAAGGATAGGTGTTTTATGAAAAATGATATAAGAGCAAAGAGTTAGACAAGAAAGAAAAACAATGACAGATTATGATAAAAGGTATGATGAAAAGATTAGAACGTAATGATAAGATGTGATTGATTGAATAGAACGATAGGCTATGATCGATAGGAGGATGATGATAAGATATGGTAGATAGGAGGATGCAAATGATAAGACAAACAGAGAATAATTGTCTACACGTAACAAAACATGTTTTTGTTTGTTATGATGTGATGTTATATAAGTAATATGTGCTATATGTGCCATGCTAAAGTGTGATTAACATAATTCACACAAATAAAGTAAAGAATTAAGAAAAGAAAAACAACGAAAGAACAAATGTTCCATGAAATGTTTTATGAAAAATGAAAAATAACAGATGATGACTGTCATGAGAAAGATGTACAACGAAAAAATCAATATAAGAAAAATAAAAGCTTACAAGATAATAACACTGAAAACTTAAGTTGTTGGCGTACCGGTCTCCCTACAAGGTCGAGACTTCCGGTCTATATCCTCCGCGTATATGTGGCGCTACCCTGAAGGTGCGGTAGATTATAGGATGGACCAACCCCAAAGGTGCGGTTTTTATGTGACTGTGAGGTAGGTTGGTGGGTCACTCCCCCTCCTCCCACTATCCGCACGCAACTAGGTACGTCCAACAACGGGCCTAACCAAAGGAAAGTGGAAAGAAAACAAACGAAAAGAGTGTGAAAAGAAAAGAAAAGAAAAGAAAAGAAAAGAAAGGAAAAGAGCGAGAAAAGAAAGGAAAAGAGCGTGAAAAGAAAAGAAAAGAAAAGAAAAGAAAAGAAAGGAAAAGAGCGTGAAAAGAAAAGAAAAGAAAAGAGCGAGAAAAGAAAAGAAAAGAGCGTGAAAAGAAAAGAAAGGAAAAGAGAGAGAAAAGAAAAGAAAGGAAAAGAGAATGAAAAGAAAAGAAAAGTAAAGAACGACATAAAAAGAAACAAACGATATGAAACATAATAGAATTATATATATGATGTGATGTGAATGGCACGTTTTTACGTGATATTATGCTAGTATGTATGTTACTAGCTTTTAAGATATGAAATGTTAAGAGATGATGATAAAGCGATAGAAAAGTTATAAAGGTTTAGAACAAAAAGTTAAGAAATGATAGGAATGAAAAGCAAAGAAATGAAGAGATTAGATTAGAATGATAAGAGATGATCGATAGAATGATAAGAACGATGAACGAAGAGATAAATGAGCGTGAAGAAGCTCACATTTTATGTTATGTTTTAAGGATATGTATGAATGATGTATATGATGTGTATATATGTGATGTCATATATTCTAGTAATAATATATATTACTAGTATTTATAAGTTAATGAATGTATGTTTGAACTTACTGAGCGTCTAGCTCATTAGTTGTTTATATGTTGCAGGTAAGCAACGTGTTTATTTAAAGTAATATGATGGACAACGGACGGATCTGCACGTGCCAAGGGACTGGGCGAGGGTATGGTACTACCATGAGTCTTTCGCTAAGCGTTCAAAAAGGAAGATGAAAGAAAGAAAGTTATGATATATGTGTTATAAGAGTATGATAGAGATAGGTATAGTATGTAAGTAAAAAAAAAAAAAAAAAATTTGCTATAGAAATTGCTTCCGCTATAAGATGAGAACGTTAAGAATGAAAAGTTAAGTATGTTAAGTAAGAGGATGACGACCCACGAGGTTGCCAACCATCGCGGTCGGCGTCAGAGTTTGGCTGGTTGGTATGGTAACGTATGTGGGGGGTCGCCACAATAAATAGAGGCATTTTGGTGCCAAGACTTCTATCCATCCTTTATTCAACAAACGTACAGGTAGTAGATATAACTTGCAGAGAGATATTCCGTAATTAGCATAATTCTAGCATAGCAATCATGAAAGGTGTTCATTTCCTTCTCACAGTTTCTGTGTTGGCTTTGGCATCTTCCATTGCCTCTGCCTATGACCCGAGCCCGCTGCAGGACTTCTGCATCGCAGTTGATGATGCCAAAAGGGCGTGTAAGTAAATATTTATTCAGTCCCTCCTATTAATTTTACCACTAATACTCAAAAAGTTTTTGTTACTTTACTCTATCTATTTAGTAATATTGTTATGCACTAACAAAAATTATTTCCTTCAATTGCAGTGTTTGTAAATGGGAAGTTCTGCAAGGATCCAAAGCTTACCAAGGCTGAGGATTTCTTCACTTATGGTCTCAACATCCCTGGAAACACAAGTAACCCAGTTGGTTCTGCTGTTAAAACTGTGAATGTGGACAAAATTCCAGGACTTAACACTCTTGGGATTTCATTGGTTCGCATTGACTACGCACCATATGGCCAAAATCCACCTCACATTCACCCTCGTGGCACCGAAATCCTTGTCGTTGTGGAGGGGACACTCCACGTTGGCTTTGTGTCGTCGAACCAAGACGGAAACCGCCTCTTCACAAAGGTTCTAAACAAGGGGGATGTGTTTGTGTTCCCAATCGGTCTGATTCACTTCCAATTCAACCCTGGATACACCCCAGCAGTGGCCTTCGCTGGTCTCAGCAGCCAGAATGCTGGAGTTATAACAATTGCAAACTCTGTGTTTGGATCACATCCTTCCGTCAAGCCCGATGTCCTCAGCAGAGCCTTCCAATTGGACAAGGATGTTGTTAAACATCTTCAGAAGAAGTTCTGGTACGACAACAACTAGAGAAACTACAAAACCGAAATGATTCGCTAGAGCGTCTTGTGTTATGTAATAAATGGAATGGCCATATGTGAACAATTTTCTCATTTAATTAGTTTCTGATTGATTTGCTGTTGCTGAATTGTTGAGTGAAATTCATTTATAGTCTTTGTACTTTCTCACCACCGATTAATAAATTTACATATGTCTTTGCATATTCAATAAAACCCAACTTACGTACATATACAGATTAAGGAGAATGTGGCTTTATATGAAAATGGTCAAGAATTTCTTTGTCACATTCACCCGAAAGAAAGAAACAAAAGCCACTTGATGTTTGGTCAGTAAAAGGAGTGCCGTTTTCTTTTTTTTATCCCTGTATGTGATATTATCATAATTAAAATAACAATCCTTATCTAGCAATTTAACTGATTATCTGTTCTCACGTACATTTTTAGTAGTTTTTTTTTTTTTTTTTTTGGCCGGGGGGGGGGGGGGGGGGGGGTGGGTGGTGTGGTTTATCACAGTACATTTTGATTAACACTATTAAAAAACAATAATTATTTAGCAATATCAGTTCATGAATTTCAGTCTCTCCTTCTCTTATCAGCCAGATTAATAATTTAAGAAGACGACTTTTGCTTCCTTTGTCGGGTTAACAATATTCTTTATTAGCACTTGCACTTCACACTTACGTATATATTTGGTATTGATGAAAGACCGTGCTTGTGGAGAACGGTTCATCTTAAAGTACCTTAGTTAATTAATTTATGGTCCTTTTTCAAATTTTAATAGGTCTTATGTCATTTGTTAGAGTGTGTGACCTGAATTTTTTTTTTTACTCAGCCCGAGGGGCTTATCGTGTGACTTAATATGGGAATTTTTTGGGACTCTGTGGTGGTACCAAAGATACCAAAAAAAAAACTTGGGAAGCTCAAATTATAGAATAGATGACCCCTCAAAAAATGAAAGAACAGAACAGCTGATTATTCCTTTTATTTATTTATATCCAAATATTTCTCAAAGAAAAAAAAAACCAAATAATCAATTACCAAAAACGTTCAAGAATTACTAAAGTATGTGTTAGAACATATAATCTGAATTCTTTATTGGTCCAGCCCAAACAGCCCTAGTGTGATTTAATATGCGAATTTTTTTGGGCTTTGTGGTGGTATAGAAGTGGTGGGGCTGACCGTTGGGGATGCGGTGGTATGGATCTGTTTTATTTTGCACTATATATATTTGATTTAATTTAAGATTTTTGGCTTTTTATATTTTTGAACTGCACACGTTATTCTTACCTTTAGTACTAATTTTTAAATTAATGAATTTTTTTTCCTTTGTCCATGATTTTTCTCCATTTAGGTTTTTCTACGTAAATTTGTATGCTCTTTGTAACAAATCAAAAATTTCCTACAGTGCTACCTAGGATTAAGCTACGTTTTTTTAGAAATTTCTGTGAATAAGAATGTGTAAGAACACTATGTTTGTAAATGGACAAACAATAGTGTCAATAGTAATAAATAAATGTT
Source organism: Antiaris toxicaria (assembly GCA_035233585.1). Lineage (NCBI taxonomy): Eukaryota > Viridiplantae > Streptophyta > Magnoliopsida > Rosales > Moraceae > Antiaris > Antiaris toxicaria. Next base: position 4,288,256 of record CP141153.1, on the reverse strand, counting down.
TTGAAGGATTTGAAATCTCCAAAAATAATCAAAGAATAAAGTTCATAACTGAGAAAGTGATTTCGGACCAAAACGCTCAAAATGGAGTTGTTTCGGCATCCGAAAAAATAGATATGAGAAAATGGCAAATCAAAGTAAAGATAAGTCAAGATAAGTGTTTTAGTTTTTTTAAGAGTTTCGAGATTGAGTTAGATAGAACTGATAGCACGGATGACTAGATAAGTCCTTCGGTGCGTTTCCTAAGAAATTTTATCATCTTCGGAAAAATGATGATGCTTTTCGGAACCAAAAATCTCAAGAGATTACCTTAGGTAAACCAAGAATGGGGAAAAAGATGAAAATTTACGGTTTTGATTTTTAGTCAAATGACAATAGAATAAGGAAAATTGATCACACAGAAGGTGCCAGAAACCCTCCTACATGATTTCAGTATAGTCCGTTCGGTTTGGCTTTTGGTCAAACTTTGACCCTAGATTAATATAATGAGGACAAAATAGATGATGTCATAATTGATTTATTTCTTTTAAAGAAGTGAGGTAGTTGGATCCAATGGATATGGTCTAAAGTAATTTTGATCCTATGGCTAAGATCTTGTTAAAAAGATAAGAATTTTGTTTTTGGAAAAAAAAATGTGAGAATTTGGAAATTATTTCCCCATTGAACCGGATGGATGGCAAATAATATGTGGAAAAGGTTAGGTAGATCCAATGGATGAGAATTGAAGAAATCTTGATCCTAAGGCCAAAAGCTTGCCAAAATTGCAAGCTAGATTTTAAGAAAAATTTGGGAAATTTCCCAACATGGGATCCAGATGAGGATGGCTAGAAATGAGATTAATTAAACATGCTTGGAGCCATTTGATTAGTCCATGTGACGTCGACCGACCCGACTCGCCCAAGCCATCGATTGCTTTACTTTACTTAAGCTTACTTCTATACGTCCTATACTTTGAATCTTCTTTACATTTTAAATTCTATATTATATATAGTTTAAAACTTCATGTTCAAAAATTACTGATTTTTAGGGAAATTTTTTTTTATCACATTCATTTTTGAAAACATTCATTAAGTATATAATTCATTGTTCTATTGGAAATATATATATTTTTTCTAAAATATATTGTACATTCATCCTAGTTTCATTTCTTTACATAACATATACTTTCCGTTGGCAGCTGAAAATCATAGTGAGATCTATTACCCACTCCATGACACTTTTGGGATCTGTCTGCTAGTCCCTTTGGCTATTTCATTGATGACACCGGTTGCTTACCCTTATTCCCTACAACACGAATAGACTTGTGAGCTAAAGCTTAGTAAGTACAAACATGCATATATGACATTACATATGTATGTGCATCTATGCTAGTCACCTTATGCTTACTTAACTTGTAACAGTCGGAAAAATTTTACTGTTTTCGGGAAATGTGTATATCGTATGTACAGTATCGAGAAAAGGGTCAAGACGACATTTTCTCGACCTGAAACTGATATATTTGGAATTAGGATGCTCAAATTAGTCAATTGAGCACAAAATAGAAATTTCGACTAGGAATGCGAAAAATACGCAGTATCGAAAAATGGTCAAGATGACCTCAGGTGAAGATAAAACTGATAAATTTGGATTCAGCACGTCCAAATTAGTCAGGATAGCCCAAGTTAAAAATTTTGGGGAGAAGAGTATAAATAGGAAATCTTGGGGGTTAAATTCAGAAATTCCTCATAAATTCTAAAAATTTGAAATTCTTCCCCAAAATTCTCTCAAATGTGAACAGTGACCAACTTTCACATACGACCTCCATTCACGACACCGCCGGCACCGTTGGAAAGCTCTCGCCGAGCTGAGTCCAACGGCGGGTCGACGCGACGGAGCAGCTGCCGGAGCAAGCCGCACGCGCCGCCCAAAGATCGCCGGAGCCGTGAATTTCAAACGGCCGTATCTCCGCCGTCCGGCCACCGTTTGCCACGAAACTGGTCCCAAAAGGTTCGTGGTGAAGAGTACTACAAAACCCATGTGGTGATTCATGGCAACAACTGCCGTATCATGCCGACCGAGCTTCGAGAAATCCGTCGTTGCCACCGTGGGATCCACCGTCGATTTTCGCCGATTCCGGCCAAATTGAGGAGAGCCACCGGTGCAGAAATGGTCGTGGGGTTGTGGGGAGCAAAAGCCCTCAACCAATTTCGGAGAAAAAGTCCAGCATGGCGGAGTTCCACCGTCGCCGCTGTGACTGTAGCTTTCAGGGGGATTTTCCGACGATAGGGGCCTCCAAACATGAAATTGAGGTCACCAAGATGGGCTACTCACTTGCCACCGTCGCCGCCGCCAACCGCCGGTCAACAGCGAGTCAACGGCGGTCAACGCCGGTCAACGGTGACCGTTGACCAAATTTTGAAGATTGGCCAATTGGCCTATTTTCGATGTTCTGGATGCATCCGCGGAGTCGGATTTGCAAAACGGAACTCCAGATGCAAAGAACGAAAGAATAAAGTTTGTGCGATCGAGACCGAACGACATTTTCAGTATAATCTCGACCACGCTTGCTCCTCAATTTGTTAATTGAGATGAATGTATGTTAATGAGATGTATTGATATGAGAAATTGTAAAAGAAAGAAAGAAAAATGGATGAAATAGCAGATATGAAAAAGTATGAAAATGTGTAAATTTTACGTCAAAAGTGTGTAACTTTTATGTAAAATTAGGCCTCTGGTATAGTATGTGATAGATTAGACGAGGTTAGATGGTTTTGAGGCGTTTCCTAAACACCGGGAGCCTAAAAATTAAGAGGAAATGCTGCCGAAATTTTTAAAATGGCGTAAAGGGCATTTCTGGAAATAAGGGTTTAAAAATGTGATCGGGTAGGTAAACCCGAGCCCCTTATGAATTTAAGATAAGAAATGGAAAATGGATGTTTTAAGAATTGTAAAACGACCTTCGAGGCTTGAAATGTAAGAAAAGCAAGAAATCGACTTTTATGTCGGAATAGAATTTCCCGAGGGTCGGAAATAGTAAAAATTGTGAAAAATATAGAAATTAATCTGGAAAAGGTCCAGTAAGTTTTTAAAAGTCAAATGGATGATTTTTGAGCTTGGAAAATTCAGTCTAAGCATTAAAATGAGAATGTTAAGATTCAAAGACCCGTCAGGGGCAAAACGGTCATTTGGACCAAAAATTTCATAAAGTTAGAAAAAGAGTCGTTAAAGCCTAGAACATAATCCTAAGGCTTTAATTAAAGTTTTAAAGGCCAAAGTTAAGAATTAAGCATGAAAAAATTGAGAAAAGTTCCGATTTGGGCAAAATGGTAATTTTGCCAAAAGTTTACAGAAAAGTTAAAAATGAAATGTTAAGCTCCTAAGTTCTTTATTAAGAAATAAAACGTAGTATTTTTACGTTTTATAAAGTTTTATATATGAAATAAAGATTTTAAATAACCGTTAATTTTTCGGTTATAGGAGTTCAACCGGACAGTGATGATGGATTGTCGAGGAACCACAGAAAGCTGATGTTAGCAGCATTGAGGTAAGTTCAGACATTTAATTGTCTGTGCACGAATAAATTGATATGGTTATGTTTAGGTGGAAAAATATATTTTCCCCTAAACTATATAATTGTTTGATTTGTGATTGATGACGGGTGCACAACTATTGGTATAGTGGTATACTAGACTGTATGGTTTATAGTATGACTATGTAATCTATACTATTATTACAATTGTTTCAGATTCACGGGAATCTGATTCTTTATATTGTTATGACTGCATTGAGTATTTGTATGCCTTATAATTAATGAGGCAACCTCCCAAGAGTGTGAGGTATCGTTTTAAAGAAACGATGAAAATAATGAGAATAAATAAATTAAGTATAATTAATGTACTATTCTGTTATGTGACAGGTTTGGACGAGAGGTTCTAAACTTACTGGATTCCATTTTTATGATTCCAGTTACTACGTTATGATCGTAGAGCAGTATTAATGTTTGATTAATCACAGTATTAATATGTGATGTTTACAGTCTTTATGGCTGCACAATAAAGATGTTATCATATGTACACTTGAACACTAAACAACAGGGTAATGAAAATCTAATGTTTTGGCGTACCGGCCTCTCGCGAGGGGAGGTTATTTCATGTCAAAGCAGAAATCATAGCATAGATGAGGGAGAGCCAGGGTAGCTCCCAGGCCCCTCTACAGCGCGCTTTTCGGTACGATCAAAACGGGCCCATACAGAGATAAAGTACAGATAAGATAATAAATGAACAGAATAAATCGAAAAATTGAGCATAAAACACTTAAGACATAATTGTTGTGTTTGATTGCAATGTTTTGCGCTAACTTATATGTTATGCGCATTTGTATATATATATATGTTTATACATTACATGTTGTGCTAATTATTAAAGATATAGCACTACGGGCACGAGGCCCATACAGTGTAACGGGCGCGAGGCCCATACAATTTAACGGGCGCGAGGCCCATACAGTTTAATGGGCACGAGGCCCATGATATATAGGGCGCGAGGCCCATACAATTTAACGGGCACGAGGCCCATACAGTTTAACGGGCGTGAGGCCTATGATATATAGGGCGCAAGGCCCATATAGTGTGACGGGCGTGAGCCCAAGCGCAAGGTCCATAAACTGAAAGTAATGAATGATGTAATGAAAGAAATAATGAGAAACATGAAGAAAAGAATAAATGAATATTGTATGAGCACTACCACATGATGTGAAGTCTGTGCTAATCCTATATGTGATGTTACGTTAGTATATCAGAGTAGAGTTTAAAGAGATGTTATGGGTGACATCAGAGGATACTACTGTTATTACAGTTGGTATATTTATAGTTATTCTAATTTTATAGAATACTAATAGTTATCACAAATTATGTGATTATTTGTATTAATGCACGATATGTTTTTAGTAGTTATATACTACAGATAGTATATATGTTTATATGATAGAATATAACAGTATAATATACTATTTTATGATTTATGTTTTTATGTTTGAACTTACTGGGCGTTTAGCTCACCAGTTTGTTCGTGTGCAGGTAACAAAGTTAAACAACCTGTCATTTGAGTTTATTGAGATACGAGACTGGTGGAATGGGTTGCAAATGTCATGTCAAAGGTTATGGACCCGCTATGCTTAATCCGTCAGATAGAAAGAGAGAAAGAGAGTAAGTGTAAGTATGTATATATAAAAAAAAAAATTCCGCACCTTTTTATTTCAATATGAAAAGAACAAATAGTAGAAGTAAGAAAAGATGTCAAGTGACAGGCCCGCGCGAGGCGGGGTGTCACATAACTTTCATTCTTTCATTCTCGTTGTTCTTTCTTTCATCCATAACATGTTATTCTTTTATTTTCTTTACTTTACTTTAGTTTAGTTTCACTTGCGGGCCCCATTTGATGGTCGTACCATAATGGGCGCAGACCAATGAGGGGAGGGGAGTGACCCACCAACCAACCTCACAGCCGAACTTTAACGTTAAACTTCCGCACCTTCAAGATAGATTCCCATTGGATTGGATAGCCATTCTTTGAAACCTCACTTTATAAGAGGCTGGTACGCCAATATTTAACTTTTCAGTTTTATTATCTTTCTTATTTTTATCTTTCATTATAACATTTATGTTGCAACCTTCCTATCATGACATCATGAATGTCAATAACAAACATACAATGGTCAATTTGTGAGTAGACAATTAAATGTCTGTACTTACAATAGTTGTGCTAAGCTCAACTTCTTTGATTCCTTCAATGTTCCTTTATCACCTCCCGACTGAATTCTTACAAACCAAATATTGTTTGTTAATTAATTAATAAATTTTTCCTCTCTCTCTCTCTCTCTTTTTTTACACAGTTTGGCACACAGCTATGTCCATGACCGTGTGCCACTCTGACCATTGAATTTCTTTCCTACATGGCCGTGTGACCTATACATACCTGCGCGTGTACACGGCCATGTCTCTGGCCATGTAACTCTCGGGTGATTAATATTTCCACTACATGGCCGTGTCTCTAGCCATGTAACTTACCGTGTATCCTACATATGTCCAGCCGTGTTCTTGACAGTGTAACTCTCAGGTGGTTGATTTTCTCCCTACATGGCCGTGTAACCTGGGCGTGTTCAAGATTCATTCTTGCGACACGCCCGTGTACTCCATTACATGCTCGTTTTCTGTACAAATTTTAAATTTTAGCCTTAAAAATCTTAGTTAAGGCCCTAAAAGTTTATTTAAACTTTTCTATGACACTCTTAGCCCTTTTCGTGCAATTTTAGAAATTTTCTTGATTTACCCTATCCTATTACTCAAGGGACACTATTTTAACAATCATTCAGCCATTAATCCTCTCTTTTTCTCACATTTCAAATTCCTAAATGGTCGTTTCATTAATCTTTAAAACGTCTGTATTCCTATTCTCCATCATAAGTGACTAAGGCTCGGGTTTTAACCTAAACCTTAGTTTACTCCTCATTTTCCAAAATACCTATTGGTATCATTCTTAAAAATTTTCGATAGTATTTCCGTTAATTTTCAAGGTTTCCGACGTTTAAGAAATGCCTAAAAATCATCTATCCTAATTCATCTATCAAGTACTATACTAGAGGCTTAATTTTACGTAAAACATTCTAAACATTTTACGTAAAATGCTCATATAACAACATTGTCCATCACAAAATTTATGTTTTTCCTCATTTTATTCTCATGGTTGTTCTTACATTCCTTTTTACATAAATCTTCCTAACAATACCTCATGCCAAAAACCTTTTTCTTAAATCATTTACCAACAATAATATAACTCAAAAATTCCACAATCCATCACATACATGTCTTTGATTTTGCTTAAAAACATACTTCAAAGTTTTTATTTTAGTATACTAAACACACAGATTTTCACAATCGACCTTCTAACTAACTTATCAACCAAAACCCCAAGTTTCATTTCAACATTTCATCATCCATCTTACACTTAAAGCCACGAATCTTTAACTCCAAAAACTCACTAGAAAATGAAGAGATTTTTGATTACCTTGTTACCAAAGATGTCTTCTTGCTCCTTGAAGGTAGTGGTTGAAGTTTGGTGTGAAAATTTTAAAGAAAAAGCTTGGTTATAGGGGAGGGATACTTGCAGTTTCTCTTGGCTGCACAGGGATGAAGAGTTGCAAAAATGGCTAATGTTTCGGTTCTCTCTCTTGCCAAAATCCGATCCACCCTTAAAGCTAAGTGAAACCAAGTTAATCACCTTCCCTCCACTAAGATTTTGACACCTAACACCCATAATTCTTTCTAAATTTCCAAAAATGCATACAAGGTAATTTTTGGCTTAATCTTGGCTATTGAATCTAGATAAGATTGAATCTTGGTCTTAGGATCCACCTAATACTTTTTCTTGCTTTTTGAGAAATACAAATTATGATGTCATAATTGTAATATAATACAACTTAATCACATGTTTGATTTGTGTGATTACTATTCACATTAATGCAATTCACTTTTTGACCAAAAAGTCAAACTGAAGAAACTTTACCGGAATTGTCCTGGCAGGTCCCTGAGACCTCTGGTGTAGTCGGTTTGCCTTATTTTTCTTCTGTTTGGCCAAAAATCTTAGTCAAATATTTTCATCTTTTACTGTGATTTTTTGCACTTCCTAGGATTTTCGATGCCGATTTGACACCGTTCCTCCCATTTTGGTTCGGTAAAATTTCTATTCCCGAATTCCTAACTTGTAACACTGTTAAAACATCTTACTACATTCTAAACAGTATTAAAACATTCATTTTACATTTTTTTAACATAAAAATTATTGTATTATATATAATATACATTTCTCCAAGAATGATGAATTTTCTCGGTTATTACAGTCAAAAAATGCAAGGATTTTAATAAAGAAAAACCAAGAAAAAAAATGGTGTTAGGTGGCTTATTTGACTGAAATACTTAGGCTGATTTTCAGCCCTTCACACACGGTAATAGAACTCCAAAAACAGCAGAAAAATTTACCCTCCTAATCAACCATGTAGTCGTGGCTTTCCTCCCAAACCAAGCTAGGAATTTTTCAAGTTTTGACATCAAACTTGGAGCAAATCTTTTCCCAAGTTCAAGTGTGTGGCGGCTCGCCCTGTTGTAGAGGTTCTACAGTGCTATTAAAGTCAACTCTGTAGTTAGCCGCCATAGTATGTAGGCCTCCAGGGTCACCGGCATCATGCTTAACTTGAAAACTACTTGAAAATTTCGCGGAATAAATTTTTTTCCTTAATATCATAACTTGTTCGAGAATGTGATAAGGAAATCATATTAACAAAATAACATATACATGGATCATGATTCCCCTATCACATAATCTTGACTTGAAATCGTGTTCTTGAAATTACATGTTCTCAATTTCAAAATTGTACAGCGGAATACTCATTGTAGAACCACAATCCCTCGCCCAGTTCCTCCTGGCATGTACATATCCTGCCCATTGTCCACTGTGTACTACTAGTGAATAGGTCTCTTACCTACAACATGTGAACAAACTAGTGAGCTACGAGCTCAGTAAGTTCAAACATAAAAACATGAATCATAATATGTAATGCTGTGCTCATGCATGAAACTTGACTCTGAATAAACATGCTCATGGCTGAAAGTTAAGTCTTAGGACATTATCTGATATTAAGTTCTGGTTTTGTGCCCCTGATTGGTCGTATCGTAATGTTAGCATAATTGGGAGTGATACTTTAGTGCTGACTTCCTTAGCCTTAACTGAAGCTGAACATGAAAACCTCCCCGTGGGTCGAGAGGCCGGTATGCCAATGACTGGTTTAATTACCATCTTGTCTGAAGCTCCATTGGGTAGCATACTAATTGCCCCTCAGTGGGAACCTATTACATGTTTTACTTGGGGTGTGAGTTTTATTAAACATCCTAAGGTGCCTTGTGCACCTACATGTTTTCGTGAACTTGAAACTTGTCTATCATGTGTACCTGAATCATCTACATGGAACATGAATCTCTACATGCATGACATGAAACTGACATGAGTATCATGATGCAGACGGTCAACATCTGTCATACACGTCAAACAACATATATAATGTCATAAACATAACATGATTGTCCATGTTGCAGTTAGGACAATGCTTAAACTTACAGAAAATCTACTAGCATGAGCCTCTGCTGGTCTGAAACTGCTGCCTTAGGGTGTCTGGCTTGAACCCCTATAAAAGAAATAATCATTGATTATTTCTAATATTCATCTTATACTTGAAATATGGCAAAATATGAAAAATCATATTTCCAGACTCTTTTTTTTTTTACTTTGCACATGTCCTCCTACACGGGCGTGTTTGTGGCCATGTACTCCTCTGGACTTACTTGCATAGCCATGTAATTCGTAGAACATGGCCGTGTAATTCATGGAACATGGCCGTATAATTCGTGCATGCTTACACGGTTACCTACACAGCCGTGTTTTTTGCCGTGTTTTCCTGTTGTCGAACATGGTCTGTTACACGCCCTTTCCCATGACCGTGTGTTCTTTGACACGGCCCGATACACGGTCGTGTTTTTGGCTGTGTACGTCCCGGGTTTCAAACTCTCTCGAAACACGGTCGTGTATGTGGGCATGTTCGGGGCCGTGTTCTCAATACGCCCTTGTACACGCCCGTGTTCATCCCAGAATCCTGATTCTGGGTCTGAAATCCTCTGCTCTGATTTTCTAAGGCTTTTATGGCCTTTGTTCTACTTCTTGCACTCAAAATCGATCTCAATAAGATTGTTTCAAGGTACCAACTGCATTTCTACAATCATGAATCCATGGTTTCATAAACAAAATTTCACATTTTGCTTATACACATCTCTTGACTCAACATTAAAAAAAATCAGAACTTTCTTGAAGGAAACTCACAGAAACTTGGTTTTCTAAGCCATCAACTCACGAGTTCGTGTTTAAAAACAACTAGACTTGAACCATGTTTCGATTTAACTGAAAATCTCAACATGCTAAACTCACATTCTCTTTTTCCACTCAAAACCCCAGATTTTCCACCCAAGAAAACGTGAGAAAAACGAGGGTTTACCTTGCTTGAAGCTTGAGAACTTCTGGCTATGGAATCTTGGGCTGAAACTTGAACGATCTGCTGCTTGAAGAGAGAAATCCGAACTTGGTGGTAGTAAATGCAAAGGATGATCTTCTACTGCTTTCTCTTTTTCTCTCTTTCTTTCTGTTTCTTTCTTTCTCTTTCTCTCTCTCGGGCGTTTCTCTTTCTTCTGCAGCTCAAACAAGTGAATTAATTCACTTGGCTGCTTGAGTTTGAGGCCCCTCACGTGACCTCCCTCTCATTTCACTTATTTTCTTTAATTTCCTTTAAGGAAATTGGCTATTTCTTGGCTAATCTTGGCCATTGATCAATGTGGCTTACATGTGAGCCATTGATCTCTTAATAAGTATTTTCCACATACTTTTCTATTAAATTTAAAACATCATGATTTGAATTAATGTTTAGCTTTTGCACTATGTTCATTAATTCATTGTCAAATTTTGATTAAAATTTAGTAAATCAAAATTTTCTTCTGCTCTGTATTCTGTAGCATGTCTCATCATGAATGTACATTTATTTACACATCTTGTACAAAATTTTCCGAGAGTGATAAGTTTCTCGGTTATCACAAAGTGGACACTAGTTGTGAGGTAAGCCTTAAGTTTTCAAGTTTTCTTTGAAAATTTTGAAGAGAAAAACAGTGGCTGTAGGTGTAATTTTTAAAGTGAAAAGTAAGTTTTTGTTATGTTGATTTGGTTTTAATAAACTATGTTGTTAAGTAATGAAAGAAAGGAAAGGATTAGAAACTTACAAATAAAGTTGATGGTGGTTTTTAGAAAGAAAACCTTGTGGAAATATGTGAAAATTTTATAGAGTTTTTAAGTTGAAATGATGGTTAAATTAAGTTCTAAAGAGTTAATTTGCATGTGAAGTGATTAGAAAAGAAGTTGGAAGCATGAGCTTTAAGTTTTTTTATGCTTGAATTGAAAAGGAAAGATAGAACTTTCCAATAATACGTGGCAGGTTAGAGAGGCTAGATGGTTTCGAGGCGTTTCCTAAATGCCTGAAACCCAACAATCAAGAGGAAATACTGCCGAAAGTTTTAAAGCGGCATTAAGAGTATTTTGGGGAATGAAAGGAAAAATAGGGCTAAGGTTAGAAAACCTGAACCTTTAATGATCTAGGTTGAGAAAAATACGATGGACATTTTGATGATTAGTAAAATGTCCAGTTGGCATTTCAAAACGTAAGAAAAAAAGAGGATTGATGAATAAGTAATTATTGAAATAGTGTCACCTGAGTAAAAGGAAAGAGTGGACCAAGAAATTTTCAAAAATGTATGGAAAATATCAAGAGTGGCTTAGAATAGCTTAAACAAATTTTTCAAGGGCCATAAATAGGATTTTTAAGGCTAAAAATCTGAAATTTTGAAGTACACGGGGTGTACTTTGAGTACATGATCGTGTGATGAAGGATTGGTAAAACAGAGAAGTATACAAGCTTGAACACAGGCGTGTATCAAGCCATGTACTGCTACATGGGTAGGTTACACAGTCATGTTGTGAGAAAACAAATCACAGAGACGTACACGGCCAAAGATACGGCCGTGTACATGTAATGTACAGGTTACATGGGTCGGTTACACAGCCATGTTGTGAGAAAACAAATCACAGAGAGGTACATGGCTAGAGATACGGCCGTGTACATGTAATGTACAAGTTACACGGGTCAGTTACACGGCCATGTAGTGAGAAAAGAAATTACAGAGGGTTACACAGCTGTGTATGAGGCTGTGTACATGCAATGTGCAAGCTACACACTCAGGTTACACGGCCATGTTGTGAGGAAAGAAATCACAGAGAGGTACGCGGCCAAAGACACGGTCGTGTACCAGACCTGTACATGAAATGTACAGTCACACGGCCATGTAACACGGCCGTGTAAGGAAGAATTGTAGTAGACAGAGAGGTACACGGTCATGGACACGGCCATGTACCAGACCGTGTATAAAAAAAAAAAAAAAAAAAAGAGAGAAAGAGGTTATAAGAAGGTCTAAATAGGACCGTTAAAATTTTATATGCTATCATAAGGCTTTAATTAAAATGTTAAAAGCCAAAGTTTAGAATTTAGTAAAACAAAAGCAGTTTAGTAAAAATGTAATTGACCAACAACGATGTTGTCTATAGGAATCCGATCCAGACGCAACAAAGGAACGTCTATAGATCTAGAAGCGAAAAAGGAGATACGAGTGATGTATTGGTAAGTACAGACATTTAATTGTCTACTCACGAATTGACTTACCATAGAATCATACGATGACATGATGTTATGAATAAGTGTTTGTAAAGAAATGTTTTATAAAACAATAAGAAAAGTTTCTCACTATGCAAATATTCGATAAGAAAAGTTTCTCAGTATGCAAATATTAAGAAACATGCAATTGTGACATGAAAATCTAAAATGTTCACAAAGTCAAAAAGAAACGAAAAGTTAAATTAAAGAAAGATGAAGATAAGCAAGATAATAAGACTGAAAAGTTAAGGTTGGTGTGCCTGCCTCCGCGAGGAAGGTTTTCAGGTCTATAGCCTCCACACAGAATGTGGTGCTACCTAAGAAAGAGGTAGTTGGTTGACTCTACCCCAAAAGGCATGGTAGCTAGAATCCATCCATAAAATACAGTGGATTGAGATGACCGTGAGGTAGGTTGGTGGGTCGCTCCCTCCCCCTCCCATTGGTCCGCACGCATTAGGTACGTCCAACCATGGGCCCACAAGAGAAAGTGAAAGAAAGAAAGTGAAAGAAAGAAAGTGAAAGAAAAGACAAGTAAAGATTAGTGAAATAAAAGAAAATAAAAGAAAGTAAAGCAAATAAAAGTTAAGAAGAGCTAAGAAAAGAAAAGAAAAGAAAAGAACAGACGAATAAGAAAAAAAGAAAGTAAGAACAATGAGAAGCAAGAAGAAAAATAAGCAAGTATAATATGACTAACCTTTGTTGTTAGTTGACAAGTTTATGTAAAGTTTTATTTGTATGACATGTATATGTAATGTATGTTTGTACTTACTGAGCTTTAGCTCACTAGTCTGTTTATGATGTAGGTAACAAGAGTAAGTTGCCTACATTATGAGGAAAGGAACTGATGGGCTGGTAGACAGATTCCTAGAGTGTCATGGGGTATGATATGGTTTTCATTGTGACTTTCCGCTGCAATTTAAAGAAAATGTATATGTGATGTAAAGAAAAGAGATAAGGTTTAATGTAAGTTAATTTTATGATGTATTTTAATATGTTTTTGAAAAATCATATGTTTAAATCAAGTTTAAGAAATAATTTAAATAAAAGAAGAAAAAAAAATTTCATTAATTTTTCAAATCTTGTTTCCACAAGTAAGTTTAAATGCCAAGTATAAGATGGCAAAGTTCAATAGTATAAGAAATGAGTATGTTAAAGTAAGTACTTCTTAAAGTACTTTAAAAGGATGAAGTTAAGAAGAGTAAAGTCAAGAAAAGTATAGTTAAGAAAAATAAAATTTTAAGTGGACAGCTCGAGCGAGTCGGGTTGTCTAACAAATGCTCTTGTTTTCTGTTTTCGTTACTTATTTTCGCATAATCTTGTAATAGCATCATTAGACATAATATTTGAAAAAACATGTATATTATATAACAAACTCTCTTTAAATAACACTTGCAGGCCATGAAATATCTGTCTAATCATTCATCGATGACTTTGTTTTCGTGGTCAGTCTTATAGTCTTCTTTATTTGCACCTCTGATTTATTCTAACGAATTTGGTGTGGGTGAAAGTTTTTTTCTCCCTCAAATAAAAAAAAAAAAGGATTATCTGCATAGATGAAACTTTCAATTTCATGGCCTGCGGAGAAAATGAAAAGTAACTTATCAACTAATCCTTCCATGACCCATTATTATTATTATTATTATTATTTTGTGTCAAAGGAAAGGGTTGTTGTTAAGGAAGTTGTAAAATTGATTAATTTAAATCTTTACTCGCAGGGATAACGTGTGCAAAGGTCGTGTCAAAGGCTAAAGCATGATGTAATTGCCTATGAATCATACAAACGTTTTATTGGTAGAAGAAACATATGAATATGGAAGAACGTGGCTTAATTTGACCATTTTGAATTATAGAGTGTCGCTTGCAATAACAATACGACTGAGTCGGGACTTTAACTTGTCTACTTCTCCAACTAAAACATACGTCATCCTGAGACTGTCATCGAGGTCTAGACTACATGAGCAAACACGTTTAAAAATTTTCAATGAACGCGTCAAATAAATTAAGGCAATTTTATCTTTTTTCCCCCCCACACTTTCAAAGTCTCTAACTCATGATATTATTTCTTCGGAATTTCGATCCACCGAGAAGCTTTAATCAACAATATAATATAGATGAAATCAAGTTGGAGAGGTTTTTGAAGTCCTTATACCATGTAGTGGAGTATTGTGTTATCAAGCGTTCAATTCTTCTTGATCTTACATAATGAAATGTTACGCATATTTGTAGTTGTAAATAAACTTAACATTAATTTCATATTTAACTCCTCAAATGGGAAAAAAAAAAAAAAAACCTTCATACTGTTTAAAGAAGATGTATGTTTTTTGCATTGCACTCAAAGAAAAACCACGTAGGAAAAGGAAGAGTTCCAATGTGGAAATTTGTTCAGTAAAAATAAAACAATATTTTTAATATTGAATCCATAGATTGGTCCCAAGCCGGCCCTTCTTCAAAGATCAACATATTAAGAGTTCAATTTGACACCATCATCCTCTACAACCCCATGTTTCTTACTTTGTTGTAATGAAAATCAACGGATATCTAATATGCTACTTGAATATTCGTTCACATAAGAGACCAAGTCTACCATTATATTTGACAATGATATGAATTATGTAAATATTTTCTTCTTATTCACATAAAGCCATCAAGGCTGCACCAAATTCAAGTTAAATAAGTACCTAACGAAAGAGAGAAAAAAATGCCAAAAAAAAAAAAGAAAAGAAAAAGGGAATTGGCCTTCCTTGTTATCTCTCGTGTTTCTGGAAACTTTTGATGTTTAACTAACATATTACCTTAAGGGAAAATAAATAGAGGAGAAAAGATTAGATATTGAAATCTAGCAAACTTATCCAATAAAGGAGTTGCTTCAATGGAACAACTACTAGAGATATTCAGATTTCAAAGCCTTATTATTACAAAGCAGACCAGTGCCCTTCCAACAAAAACACCTTTTCCAAAGACACCAATACTTTTAACATTAAAAAAATTGAATAAATGGGAAAAGGAAAGCAAGAGAAGAAAGAAATACTTTTGTAATATACACTAACGGACCAGTTCTATATTGAAAGTTTCTTTCTAGAGGCAGAAATTTTTAAATAACAATTAATAAAATGTAGAAGTAGATGAATACCAAGTCCTTTATCCAATTTGTAGTGTAAGATAGACTAGTTTAATTAGGGACTTCCATCTATAAATAGACGATTTCTAAGCAGCATTTCTCAACCTTCACTCAAGTACATTATCACAACTCATAGTGATATTTCTAGCATACTAGATATATATCAAACATGAAAAGTGTAAACATCCTTCTAACCCTTACTGTCTTGGCTTTGGCAACTTTCATTGTCTCGGCGTATGACCCAAGCCCGTTGCAGGACTTCTGTGTAGCCATAGATGACCCAAAGAAGGCTTGTAAGTTTAAATTTTACCTTCCCCACTATTCAACTTTAACAACTAGCCCTTTTGAATGCAATTTGAATTTAATAAAATTTCCTTTCGAGTATTGCAGTGTTTGTGAATGGGAAATTCTGTAAGGATCCAAAGTATGCCAAGGCTGAGGATTTCTTCACTTATGGGCTCAACAATCCCGGAGATACTGATAATCAACTTGGCTTCAATGTGACTACTGTTAATGTGGACACACTTCCTGGACTCAACACTCTTGGTGTATCATTGGTTCGTATCGACTATGCACCATATGGCCAGAACCCGCCTCACACTCACCCTCGTGCTACCGAAATCCTTGTCGTCTTGGAGGGAACACTCTATGTCGGTTTTGTGACATCAAACCAAGATGGGAACCGCCTCTTTGCAAAGGTTCTAAACAAGGGAGATGTGTTTGTGTTCCCAATTGGTCTGATTCACTTCCAGTTCAATCCAGGAAAATACCCAGCAGTGGCCTTCGCCGGTCTGGGCAGCCAAAATCCAGGAGTCATACCAATTGCAAAGTCAATCTTTGGATCTGATCCTGCCATTGACCCTAAGATACTAGCCAAGGCATTCCAACTCGACCAGAAAGTGGTTGAGCAACTACAGAAGAAATTCTGGTTTGATGCCAATTAGACAGACCAATAAACAACCATATGAACTATAATGTTTCGGGCTGCTACCTAGAGTGTTTTGTGTAACTTAATAAATAGAATGGTCATGTGCGTACCATTCTCCCACTTCAGCTTATGACTGATTTACTTGTATTTGTCTCAGTACCAATAAATTTATGTATGATTTATGTTATATCTGATTTTAACTTATTTACCAAGTTTTATTATTTTCCCAAATTAATAAATTATTAAAAGGATGTGAATAAATAAGACAGATAATTTTTATGAGATTTGGTTTTCATACTTCTCAAGATCACACTCATATGGTGAATACTTCACTAACTATAAAACGATTACAAGCACTAATAATCTTATGTAATTTAAAGACTCTCTTCAACTGCTTCTGTCTCTTTTCGAAGACTTTAAATCTTTATCCCGAAAGACATAAAAAACACAATAGTTTGATAAGATCTCAAAGTAGACTCATGTAATTCAAAGCCTATGAATTTTCCAAACACATTTTTGAGACTTAGTATGTAGCAGCAAAAAATATAAGTAAATCTCGGATTTAAAAGTAATTCAAATATCAAATTGTTTAACGTTTTGTTGCGATAGACCATGAAACATTTTGAAATTTAAATCTTTCATATTTATCTACTTAAACCAAAATTTTGCTGCTTTAAATTTACATATTTTGCATACTAAATCTTCTGCAGATATGCTATAACATTTAAAAATACGTGGTTTTTGACTAAAATATTAAACACCAATCCTAACTCAAATAGGATTTAAAATCCTATTTAAACTAGGATTCTTTTAATATCAAATCCTAAAATTATCTTCTACTAAATCAGATGCGAATCTTCTTGATTATCGATAGCTTAATCCTTCCAATAATCTTTTCCACATTAGTAGTCCATGTTAGCACTTCTCACATTAGCCAGCATCTTCCAAAATAGCAACAAACTGTCCAACATAGACTGATGTTGTAATAAATTGTGTAACACGGGGTAATATCGCAACAAACTGTGCAACAGTGAACTAAAAAAATTAACAAGCTAACAAATATTATTATTTTTGTTTTTCTTTAATATAGTTGTCATAAATGCCAATATAAAACCTAACAATTTACAGTTTTAATAAAAATCAACATTAAAAGCTCTAAAGTCTTCTAAGGAAAAGGAGTGAAAATTATGAATTGCTGTTAGGAAATACCCTAAGCATTAGGGATATTTTGATGTATTTTATTTTGAACTGGATAATAAAATTATATATAGAGGTTATTCATTACATTGCTGTTTGTCCTCATTCTATTTACATGTTAAAGTAAATGTAAGCAAATATGGCTCACTGACTGCTTGTGTTAAAACTGTTAGAACGTTGCATGTAATGGACTTTTGTATGCGAGAAGACAATGTTCCAAAGTAAGTGGTCTAAACTAAGGTCTATAGTCTATGGGGTTAGACCGAGCATCTAACTCATGTTAAGACTATTATGTTATCTAAAGCCATGATGGGGATGGTTTGTCTTGACTGTCTGGAGCATAGACTCCCAAGTAGAGACATAAATATGTTGTTTGGTGGTGACATATTAGATCGGGACTAAAGTGTGATTGATATACGTAGTTTGCTATGAGTGGATCAATATGCTTTTGACGTTCATTATGCAGTAACGTTAATCCTGAGTTAATGAACTACTTCATGTATATGACTTGTGTACTTTGATGTTCCAATGGCTAAAGCGTCTCAGAGGTAGTAAGCTTATAGATCGGTTCGTTAGGTGCATGACTTGTATACGATGAAGGGTTTGTTTATAGATATCGGAATCATAGCTCTAATAAGGAGTTAAGGGTATCCTCTTAAAGGCATTATACTGGATGTGAAAATGGACAAGCCCTTGGGTCGCCTGCTGGGCAGATGACTTCTTATTCACATATAGTGGATAATCATTTTCTTATTCAGTAGTATAATGGAACTTTAAGATAGCCTGATCACTAGGATTAAACAGACTTTGACCTAAGGCTGATCATGGATATCATATGAGGGTTCTGCGTATATGGCAAGGTTATTGGACAATAGCTTGTCATAGGCTTATGTAATACGGTATATAATTGGGAGTTCAGTTTCAGGTTTATAGTGGTGTGACTCTAAAATTAGTGATCATATGATTGAGTTGTTCGGTAAAGAATGATGATCATATAGATTCACAGGAGCCCGATTATATATGTCCAATTAGTCCCTCTTCTAGCTCCACATAATTCCTTAACGATTGGCAAATTGATTTATGTATGCTTATTGGCTGGTTGATTATACATGGATGGTGTTGACATAGGATTAGGATGGTGGACAAGATTCTCTCTGGTTGAATTCATATTTTTTTTTTTGGATAATAAAATACACAATTATTCAAACTCCAAATAAAGTTGCCATGATTTTGTTTGAGATTGGATTGGAGTTGTAGAAAATTATCCATGAGAACAAAAATTTGTAATACAACTGTTTGTGGATTTTGAAATTTGAATTTTGAAATTTGAAATTTAAATTTTGAATTTGAAATTTAAATTTCAAATTTCAAATTTCAAATTTGAATTTGAATTTGAATTTTGAATTTTGAATTTTGAATTTTGAAATTCAAATTTTGAATCACAGTCCATGTAGGATTCGAATTTTTTGTGGATAATCCACATGGAGAAGTTCAAATTTGATTTGGATTCTAGAGAGGAAGATCTTGTTTGAATCCTACTTGAATTTTGAATACTAATCCCAGCTAACTTTGTGACGGCCCACCCTACGTAGGGTTAAACAGTACTATTACAGCCAGCTACTGTTGCTAACTGTGATAGACTGTAACCATTTAGGTCATCGGTAACTTATTTTTAACTTGCTTTTAACTTATTCTGATACCATCTATGACGGCTGGTATCTTACTTTTAACATACTTTCTTTAACATGCTTACTCTAACTTCCCATTTGAATGTGAAAATAGGGAATAAATTTTTTTTTTAAACTGTATCATCGTAAAACATTTACTATAATAAACATTTTACATTGCCTTAACTTCATTTACATTATAAAACATCATTTCAATACTCTTTTAAACAGCTTAGTGGAAGACTCATAACAGTACCATAACCCTCACCCAGTCCCTTGGCACATGCAGATCTCATCCGTCATCCATCATTTGTCTTATCTTCGTGCAGGATGCTTACCTACAACATAAACAAACTTGTGAGTTCAAACATACATTACTCATACCTGCAAAATAAACTTCATACGAACTTATACCTTTTGGACAGAGCATATCTGATACCAACTGTGGCATCAGAACATGAACATACATCATACATTACTTTCAACTTCATACATAACATATTCTAACATTGAGAGAATAATCTCAACGTTCTTTAGCATAACATAATTTAAACATAGCATACAGAATGTATGTTGAACATCTTAAGCATAACATACTCAACATTATACAAAACATTATATACACATATCAATTTAAACATAGCATACTTAATATATGCTTAAACATCACAAACATACTTAAAATTGCAAGACTGACTTATGCATATCAATCTATGCATAACATAACATATGCACACATGTTAGTCACATTATGTTTGTTTATTTTCATTCTTTCTTCTTTGTTGTATTCTTTTGTTCATTCTTTCTTTCATGTCATACTTTTCTTTTTCTTTCTTTTCTTGCTTAACTTTCATTTTCATTGTTCGTTCTTTCTTTCATATTATGTTGTTCTTCTTGTTCTATAGATCATATCCTATTCCACCATTCTATTTCCCTCATTTCTTTTCTTTCCTTACTTGCTTCCTTTCTTTCTTTTCTTTCCTTTTGCTTTCATTGGTGGATCATATCCTAATCTGTTGTTCTATCTCTTTCTTTTCTTTTCTTTCTTTGTTTGTCACTTTTCTTTTCTTTTCTTTTCTTTTACTTGTGGATTATATCCTAATCTGTCATTTTATCTCCTTCCTTTCTTTTCTTTCTTTATTTGTCTCTTTTCTTTTCTTCTCCTATTCCATCATTCTATTTCCCTCATTTCTTTTCTTTCCTTACTTGCTTCTTTTCTTTTCTTTTCTTTCCTTTTACTGGTGGATCATATCCTAATCTGTCGATCTATCTCCTTCCTTTCTTTTCTTTCTTTATTTGTCTCTTTTCTTTTCTTCTCCTATTCCGTCATTCTATCTCCCTCATTTCTTTTCTTTCCTTACTTGCTTCTTTTCTTTTCTTTTCTTTCCTTTCCTTTTACTGGTGGATCATATCCTAATCTGTCGATCTATCTCCTTCCTTTCTTTTCTTTCTTTATCTGTCTCTTTTCTTTTCTTCTCCTATTCCGTCATTCTATCTCCCTCATTTCTTTTCTTTCCTTACTTGCTTCTTTTCTTTTCTTTTTTTTTCTTTTACTGGTGGATCATCATATCCTAATCTGTCATTCTATCTCCTTCCTTTCTTTTCTTTCTTTATCTATCTCTTTTCTTTTCTTTTCTTAACTTTTCTTTGCTTTACTTTCTTTTTTTTTTCTTTTCTTTTCTTAGCTTTTCTTAACTTTACTTTCTTTTTTTTCTTTCTTTACTTGTCTTTTCTTTTCTTTACTTTTCTTATCTTTCACTTTCTCTTGTAGGTCCATGGTTGGATGTACCTAATGCGTGTGGACCAATGAAGGAACGGGGGAGCACCCACCAATCAACCCCAAGGTTGATCTCGCACTACAAAACTTGGGTAGTGCGTTAGCCATTAACTACCTTAAGCTTGCGGTAGCACCACACATCTGGGGTGGAGGCTATTCTTAACTCTTAAACCTCACAGCTGGGGAGGCTGGTACGCCAACCTAACATTTTCAGTCTTATTATCTTGCTTATCTTTCTCGTTCTTTACTTTATCTTTTCTTTCGTTCATTTCTTTTCTTTCTTTCTTTCGTTTCTTTCTTTTCTTTCTTTCATTTATGCTCTTTCATAAGCTTGTCACCAATCAATTCTTTCTTTTGCTCATTTCTTTTCTTTCATTTACATTTCATAAATTATTTCTTTCATAATGTAATTTTTGTAGTGTGTATTATGTTAATCACACTTTAGTGCATATAGCACTCACATACATGAATATCATATAACACTTAAACATAATCCTAACATAACATGTCAGTTCATGTTGTAGACGAATAAATGCTTGAACTTACTACCCATATCATATAGGCATAAAATAACATGTTAGTTCATGTTGCAGACAAATCACATGTTTGAACTTACATATACTTGCTAGTATCTCTTTTCTTGCTTCCTTGGTTCGCAGACGTCTCTTCCTCTCGTCTGGAACGGATCCCTATAACTGAAATAATAATGGTCATTTTCCATACTTATTTCATACATAAAACTTAATAAAACGTAAAAATTATATGTTTCATTTCTCGATCATAAACTTAAGGTTCTAGTATCCCATTTATAACTTTTATACTAACTTTTGACAAAATTCCTATTTTACCCTGAACTTTTGGTAAAATTACCTTATTGCCCCTAATGGGATTTTTCATCATAACATTACATTTCTTTGATTCACAACTTAGTTTTGAACCTTAGAATCTTAATTAAACCATTCTAAGTCCATTAGGGCCCTTTTTTATCATTCCTGAAATTTTTCGTTCAAATTTACCGTTTTACCCCTAATGGGTCTTTGAGTCCTATCATTCTCATTTTATTACTTAGACTGGATTTTCTAAGCCCAAAAATTATAAAATAAATCTTCTTAGGCTTTACTAAATTTTTACAGCCTTATTTGCCACAATTTCTTGGTTTACTATTTACCGACCATCGGGTGGTACTATTCTGACTCTCAGGCGTTAATGCTCTTTTTCAGGCCTAGGTCACCAAAAGGGCTCAGGTTTCCATCCCGACCACGTTTTTACCCTTCGGTTCCTAAAATACTCTTCTATGTCATTTTCAAAATTTCGGCAGTATTTCCGCTTAATTTTTGGATCCTTGGTGTTTAGGAAACGCCTCGAAACCATCTAACCTAATTCTATTCTACCACGTACTATACCAGAGCCTATATTTTTACGTAAAAACTCAATTTTTTACGTAAAAATCTTTACATTTTACATATTTTCTCATTGGACTATTTTTCATACACATAGTCCATTTTTAATATTTAATCATCTCAATTAATAATTTGGGGAATTTAAAATAATTGAGATTACTACCGGAGTTGTTTAAGGACGTCCATCGGGTAGGTTGACTTCAATCGGCGATCGACGGAGCGATTCGATCTCGTTCATACAAACTTTGAATCACCGTCCTTTACGTTTGAAATTCCATCTTGAAATTCTGACACCGCGGATGTGTCCAGAACGTCGAAAATAGGCCAACGAGCCATTCTTCAATTTTTGGTCACCGATCGTCGTTGACCGATGTTGACCAGCAGCAGCGTGGAGAAAGGCGACCACCATCTCGTAGATCTCGACGTGAAGAACTCATTGGTGGTGTCAATTTCACCAATTGAAACTCCTATTACCGGAAATCAACCCCCGAAAATTAACGATGACGGCGATGCTTGAATCTCTAATTTCCTGATGTTTTTGCCCAAAATTGATTTGGGGCTTTTGATCTACGTGTTGTTCTGAGCATTTTGATACCCACCTTGCAACTCAACTCTGCCGGAATAGTAAGATTCCACGGCGGCGATTGCAACGGTGACAGTGAACCTTGGGCGGCGCTATACGGCAACTGTTGACGTGAAAGGAGGCCTGGGTTTTGTTCTACTCTTTACCACGAATCCATTGGGATCAGAATTGTGGCATTTGGACGTCGGATGGCAGAGAAATCGGTGTTTGAAAATTCTAACCACCGTGACCTTCGGGTGGCGCGTGCGGTGTTTTCCGGCGTCTGCTCCGTCACGTTGGCACACCGTTAGACTCAGCTCGGCAAGAGCTTTCTAACGAGACCGGCGGTGTCGAAAATGGACACCGTTTCCAATGGTTGATTACTATTCATTTTCGTGTAAGGGGAGGAAAGAGAAAGTGAGAGAAAATTATGGGCTTGTTTTTGAAATTTCTGATTTTTCGCCTTTTATATACTTTTTCGCTCAAAATTTCAACATGGGCTATCCTGACTAATTTGGGCATCCTGAATCCAAATATATCAGTTTTATTTTCATTTGAAGTCATCTTGACCACTTTCCGATACTGCGAACTCCCAGTCAAAAATTGCCTTTATGCTCAATTAACTAATTTGAGCAAACTGATAGGCTATACTGACTAATTTGGATGTGCTAAATCTAAATTTATCAGTTTCAACTGCATTCGAGGTCATCTCAACCAGTTTTCGATACTGCCGTTAGACCTACACTGTGTTGATATTGTGCACGCATAACGAGACGTTTTCGCATGAAATTTTGA
The DNA here is from genome assembly GCA_035233585.1 of Antiaris toxicaria. Classification (NCBI taxonomy): domain Eukaryota; kingdom Viridiplantae; phylum Streptophyta; class Magnoliopsida; order Rosales; family Moraceae; genus Antiaris; species Antiaris toxicaria. The sequence goes on along the minus strand of CP141153.1, from coordinate 4,264,491 downwards.
ACGCAGTGTCTCTTGACTAATTTGGACGTGTTGATTTCAAATTTATCAGTTTTATGTCCATCTGAGGTCGTCTGGACCAGTTCTCAAGATCTATGATCCCGTCTCGAAAAACGTGTCAGGTGCCTGATTGACTAATTTGGGCATCCTGAGTCTAAATATATCAGTTTCGGGCCGAGAAAAAGTCGTCTTGACCCTCATCCCAATACTGCGTACCTCTCAACAAAATCTACATTTTGTACTCAAATGACTAATTTGAGCATTCTGATTCTAAATATATCAGTTTTATATCAAGAAAAGGTCATCTTGACCAATTTCTTGATACTGCATATCTGTCAGTCAAAAATTACATTTCATGCTCAATTGACTATTTTGAGCATACTAATTCTAAATATATAAATTTTGTATCAAGAAATGGTCATTTTGACCAGTTTCTTAATACTGTGTATGACACACACACAAACACACATAAACTCACTACATTTCCTATTTTTTTAAACATAAAATTCATCATGTACATTCCATGTACCAATTTTTTGAGAACGATGGAATTTCCCGGTCATCACAAACTTGGTCGAAAATTTTGAGGAATATCCTCATGGAATTTTCAAAATTTTTTGTGGATAAGATTCAGGGAAAAATTCAAGTTTCAATCCTAGTTGAATTAGGATTCTCTCCTCCCTGTATTGGTTGAAAATTTTGACTGAATCTCCAAGGAGATTTTCGGTTATTTTGGATAAGGATGAGATAAAATTCAAGGTTGAAAATCCTAGTTGAATTATTGATTCTCTCCCTACTTTTGTGGCCGAAATTTTTAAGGAAATCTTAAAAGCGATTTTTGGATTTTTTGGTTGGGTAATGGTGAGATAAAATTTAAGTTAAAATCCTATTTGAATTTTGAATGTAAAATCCTGAAGGTGGCCGAATTTTTTAGTTGGGATAAGGCTTGGATTTTCGGATTTTGTGTTGTGGATAAGGGAGAAAATCTTCTCCTAACCCAATTCGAATTCAGAGGATTACCTCATGCAAGTCTATAAATAGAGGTCTTGCCACTCCAGTTCTCTCAGACCACAGACTCTCAGGTGAGCAGGCTTATTGTTGCATAACTCACCGTGACAATAAGTTCTTTAGAGATCTGGGTGGTCGGAAGAAGACTAGCAGTGCTAGCATACCGATCGAGGTTCAGAGTGCCCACACACTCAGCCATTCGGGAATCGGAGAATAGTAGAAAAGGCTAGTTGGTTGAAGCCCTCCAATCATTCTCCTCCAGCAAATTGGCATCCTTGAGGTATGAGTTTAAATTGTTGTTGGTTTATTGTATATCACATCATAAGATATTTAACGATCTTGAAAAATTTTTATTGTTCCGTTGCGTCACTCTGATACGTTTTTATCAATTTATTTCCTTCAATTGCAATCTCACATTCACCCAAAACATTCAGTTACTTCTAAGTGTTTCATTAACTCTTCCAATTTCTCCCTTTCATTTTATTATTATTATTTTTTTCTCGAGGAAGACATGCTAATAAATTCTATTTCTAGGAAAGTATCATATTTTCATAAGTAAACATTGTCAGCAATAACTGGTAAAAAAAATAATAATAAAGGAAAGTAGGTAGGGTTTCACATTTTTATAATTGCAAAACAAAGCATAATTTATTAATAAGTCAATTCTCTCTCGTTCTTTATATATAGTAAAACTACAATCATTGAGCTATTTATTTAACGATCTAGACTAACAAAAAGGTAAACTTAACTTAATTCTAAATATTTTAAATAATCATAAAGGATAAACATATATTAATATTCGCAGTCAAATACTACAGATAAAACATATCCCAATAACTAATCATAATCATAACTTAGACATAATTGATTCTTAATTAACAAACATGATATTTGTGTCACGTGTGATAATAATATGAGGGATAGAAACAATTGATATAAGACAAACGGCTACAATTTGAATCTGGGACTGTTTTTCGCAGTAGCAATTATGTATACTCGAGACTAAACTGGTGCCGGACTTTCTTTACCATTTTTGACACTTTGGCTTGCTTATCCAGCAAGTTTAATGAAATTTACAATTAATTCTTCAATTAATTATGTCATCTGAAGGTGTCGTTTTGTTTGAGACGAAGAATGGCTAGGACAAGAATAGAAAAGGGATTTAGAAGTAAATAATCCTTTTTTAAAAAAGTTTTTAAATAAATGGAGAATTATTTTTAAAATTATTTAAAAGGCCTTCGCTTTTTTCTAAGAATGATAAATAAAAAGGGGAATGATAAATATTGATTGTATTGGATTTAAAATTTAAAAATATTTATATTTGAATGTAATGATTGATGTATAAAATAAAAATTCAATTGTCTTCCAATGTAGTACAAATGCAAGGGCTTATCCAAACACCCCATAATTGGCAATAATATAAATAATCAACTATCATACTTAATCATTGAATAACTATGCTTAATCATTGATTAACTATAATATAGATAATCAATTTTCATTGCCAATCAGTGATTGACTATCATTGATCAACCGTAATGTGGTAATATCTAAACCTTAACCAATTGAACCTTCCCTCCCTCTCTCTAAACCCAAACCCACCGAAACACAACCCCACCACCTACTCCCCGCGCCCCACCCGCCAACCTCACCAACCCCAACCACCCCCCCACAAACCTTGATCCAAACCGACCGTAGACGTGACAAGGAGCTCAGGCACCAACTACCATTATTTTGTCAAAGAAGACAACATCGGGCACTGCAAAGGTTGCGATTGTGAACCAAGTTTCCACTATCGAAAACCAAGTTTCCATTGCTGACCACGTGCTCGGAGGTCCACGTCCGTTGCTGTTGATGCTACTACTGTTGTTTCCGTCTGATTGCTAGGCCACCAATTTTAGTAGAGATCATAAAGTTTTATGAGAAAAAAAGCGATTAATTGACCTAAAAATGACCGTTAGGCCTTTTAATTTAAAAAAAAAAAAGCTATCTATTAAATTGGGTATTTAAAAACTGACACCTACTTTTATTTATCAATGAAAAACAACATTAACTAGAAAATGACAATCTCAAGAAACAAAGTGAACAGAAGAAATGACAACAATATAATAAAGACGTCATTTACGGAAACACGTTTACGTGAAAATGACAATGGTATGTGAAACAACATAATAAAGAAGATGGCAATAATACAAAGACATCATGAAAAATTAATCATGAAAAATTTAAAGAAAACTCATTGCAACCATAAATCGAACTTAATCACAAATAATGAGATTAAAATTTCTAGTGAGAAAGTTGAGATTAGAAATCTAACAAAAAAAAAACTATGACAGACAATTATGAAATTAAGTTTCTAACAGAGAGAAAATAAAAAAGGAACCAAAAAGGTATAAGAATATGAGCGCAACTATGATAGACTTAAAAAAAAATAAAAGAGGAATGCTAGAAACATTCTCTTGAATATTTCCTATAATGTTCTCTATCTTTATGTTGGAAAAATCGAAAAATATGCACAGTGGAATTTCAAAAAATTTTCAAAGATCGTTAGAACTCATGTTGCCATATATAATAAATTATCAACAATCTATTATAACTTTCAGAGAAAACACCAGAATGCTGGAAGAAACGTCAGAAACACCGGAGGACAACACCAGGAAGGGTTTCAACTAACTAGCCTTCTCCACTATTCTCCAATTCCTAGATGGTTGAGTGTATGGGCACCCATTTCCTTGATTGATATACTGAGCGGTTTGTCTCTTTCTAACCACCTAGATCTCTTTAAGAACGTATTTCTCTGGTGATTTGTGCAACAATAAGCCTACTCACCTGAGAGTCTATGGTCTAAAGAGAACAGGAGTGAAAGGACCCCTATTTATAATATTCTATAAGGTGAACTTTTGAATTTAGAATTGGACCAAGAAAATATTCTCTCTCACCAATTTTCCTCCACCAAAAACCGACTCCACCAAGGGGAAAAAACCCCTAAAGGATTCGGCCACCTTATGCAAGGAGGATTCAAAATTCAAATAGAATTCAAACTTGAATTTTCTCTCCTCCAAGAACTACAAAAACTGATTCCCCTTTAAGCCTATTCCTTGGCTAGATTAGGCCATACCAAGGGAGTGGAGAATTCAAAATTCAAGTAGGATTCAAATAAGATTTTTCTTCTCCTTTATCCACAAAGAAACCGAATTCTTCATGTGGATTTATCCACAATCAATTTCAACTATCTATAGGATTTGTGATTCAAAATTTGATTCAAATTTTAAACTCCACAAATATTTGAATTTTATCCACATGGATAATTTTCCACAACTTCAATTCAAATTCAAATAAAATCATGGTAACTTTATTTGAAATTCAAATAATTGTGTAATCTCTTATCCAAAACAAAATCCAAATTCAAATAGGAGAAAATCTTGTCTTTCACCCTTATCCAATATAGACGTCACCTTTAGGTTGTGCAAGGACAAGATTTTGTTCAATTCAAATTCAAATAGGACTTAAATTTCAAATATTTATTTTAAGACAAGATTTTCAAAATTCAAATTAATCACATATTTGAATTTTAAATTCAAATACAATTAATTTAAAATTCAAATCTTATCATCTAAAAAATAAATATTAATTAAATTTTTATCCCATTTATTGAATAATACAAAATTATAATTTTACCCCTCCAGCACACAGATAAAACACCCACACCCTTGTAAAGGGTGATCTGGATTTTTCTCATCACTAAATGCAAGACAACAAGCCATGTAAAAATACCCTGATCAACTACCATCTTTAAGGAACTATAGGAGCTAGTAGAGGGACTGGTTGGACATATATAATCGAGCTCCTATGAATCTATGTAATCATTATTCTATATCAAACAACTCAATCACATGATCACTAATTTCAGGATCATTCCACTATAGACCTAAACCAGAATTCCCAATTATACTACAAATTACGTAAGTCTCAGAAAAGATACTGTCCAATGACCTTGTCATTAATGCAAAGCCGTCATATAATCCATAATCAACCTAGGTCAAAGTTCGTTCAACCTTTTGATCACGCTATCTTAAATATCCATTATGCACTCGATAAGAGAATGATTATTTACCATATGTAGATAATAAGTCGTTTGACAAGCAAACAACCTAAGGCCTTATCCATTCTCACCAATCTAGCATAATGCCTTTAAGAGAATAACCTTAACACTGCATGTGAGCTATGATTCCTTATATGTAAGCAATCCCTCAATCATGTGTGTATTGTGTACCGAATGAACCGGTCCATTAGCTTACTACCTCTAAGAGGCCCTGGCCTTTAGAACATCAAAGCATACTAGTCATATATATAGAGTTGTTCACTTACTTATGATCAAGGTTGTTGCATAATGAATGTCAAAATCAAATCGATCCACTCATAACGAACTATGTGGATCAATCATGCTTTAGTCCTAGTCTAATATGTCACCACCAAGCAACATATCTATGTCTCTACTCGAGAATCAGCTCCGGATAGTCAAGACAAACCGTCTCCCAATTGGCTTTAGACAACATGATAGTCTTAACATAAGTTGGTTGCTCACTAACCCCATAGACTACGGACCATATATTTAGACCGCTTACTCTAGAAAGTTGTCTTCTTGCATACAAAAGATCATTGCATGCAACTTTCGAGCAGTTTAATACAAGCAGTCAATAAGCCATATTTGCTTACATTTACTTTAACATGTAAATACTCTGAGGACTAATAGCAATGTAATGAATAACTTCTAAATTATTTTATTAATCAGTTCAAAAATTCAATGAAAAATACATTGCTGCTTAGGGTGCACCTAACACTTTAGACATTGGCATGTGGTTAGTCACATTGATTTCCTCAATGAAAAAGAGTTGTCAATTTATTTTGTTTGAGTAACCATTATCCTTTATTTAATCAAAATTTTTTTCATTAATTACCAAAATAAAATCATAAACTTTTCATTATATTTGATACTCTAAGCATTTTCCAATAGAAATGCTAGCAATATTAATCTTATCCCCTGCTCTATCATTCTCACCCTAGCACAATGCCATGTTTTAGCTTACTTTCTCATGAATCTAAGATAAGTTGTGATTTCATAAAATTTTATAAAATTTCTATACCTATTTCATTTATTGTTCTCTGCATCATATTGAATTAAAGTAAAAAAATTTAGGAAAAAAATAATAAATTGAGACTTTTGTTGCTAGTAATATTAAGGGGGAGTTTGGGGGAGGTTTTGAAGATTTTTTTTGGGTTGGGAAAAAGTTGTTTTGGAAAATATGTTTGGGGGAAAAAACTGTTTGGGATGAAAAAATAAAAAAAAAATTAAATTTAAAAAAAAATCAATATGAATGTTTTGTTCTTCTCGAATTCTATGCAATTTAAAAAAAATATATCTCATTTGGACTTGTATACACAAAGTTATGAATTTTTAAAGTTTGGAGTTTAATGTTGTAAAATGCCCTGAGGCTTCCTTCGAGGCCATACTCGGTCGGGCTCCATAGCCGACTGCGATAGACCATCACCTCATGGGTCGTCGGTATCTTACTTTTAACTTACTTTCTTTAACATACTTATTTGAACGTAAAAATTGAGAATATATATTTTTTTCTCAAAACTTTAAACTTTAAGCTTGAAAACTGTATCATCGTAAAACATTTACTATAGTAAACATTTTACTTTATCATAACTTGATATACATCATAAAACATCATTTCAACATCCGTTTCAATACTCTCTTTAAATAGCTCAGCAGAAGACTCATAGCAGTACCATAACCCTCACCCAGTCCCTTGGCACATGCAGATCGCATTCGTCATCCATCACTTGTTTTATTTTCATGCAGGATGCTTACCTGTAACATAAACAAACATGTGAGCGACAGGCTCAGTAAGTTCAAGCATATATTCATAACATATGTATACTCTTAACCTTTTGAATAGAGCATATCTGATACCAACTATGGCATCAGAATATGAATATAACCTATATCATACTTTGTTTCACCTTTATACTTTTCATATATAACATGGTCAACATACTGGTACATACCTGAATATAATTTACATCATAGTCTTATTCTCATACTTAACATACTTTACATCATAAACATATCATATTTTACACATAGCATACTTGGAAACATAATATACTTAACGTAGTTAACACATCGTAACCATAAAATACTTAAAACATAACATACTAAATGTATGTTTACACATCGTAAATATAACATATTTAACATACTTATTATCGTGAAAATACTTTCATACATACGAAACATTGTGTACAAATATCATTCATTACTTAAACATTCATATTTAAACATAACATACTTATTTAACATCATATAGAACATACTTAACATAGTATGATTGTCTTATCCATATTAACTTATGTGTAATAGTTATAATATATCATATGCATAACACGGACGTTAGTCACATTATACTTACTTATTACCATGAATAGTACTATTTATTATGAATAGTAATCTTATAACATTTTGCTTGCTTAACATTCATATTTAGACGTATTTAACATCATTCATACCATATCGGACAGAACATATCTGATACCAATTATGGCAATAGAACATGAACACAACATATATTATACATTGCTTTAAATTTCATACTTAACGTACATAACATTAAAACATCCTTCTATATACTTTTCATCATAACCATACATGACATATTTCACATCGTAAACATACTTTTGTACTTACACGCTTTAAACATACTTGATATCCTGAACATACTTTCATACTTAACATACTTTTAACATGTTTTAACATCTTGAATAGAATTTCATGTTTATCATCATAAACATACTTAACATACATAGCATTAGCCTCGTAAACATACTTAACATTGTTGCGATATTTTTAAGTATGCAAAACTGCAAGTGAACGGTGTCAAGTATTAATAGTATAATGATGAGAAGGGTTGTCGAATCTATAGGGAAAAATATTTAGATCCTATTAATTACTATAGTATGAGAGATATCAACTTTATTTAGAAATCGATTAAATGGAATTATAAAGTTAAATAAACAAATAAAAAGAAACAATTAGTGAACTAAAGTAATGAATGACAATTAGCAAGAGAACCAATATGATTAAACACTAGAGATTTGATTTCACCAAACCTTCAGCTATGCTTTTCATGCCAAACACCAATTTATTTTCCTAGTTTATAAACCAAGAATCCTAATGTATTTAATTCCCTCTTCCGAGCGCTAAATCAAACGTATTCCTAATTCCTAATTTCCACATTCCTGTGCCAAAACTAAGAAATAGAAATTCCTTAAGAACTTGATTCTCTTGAATGGTTTCCAAGGCGATTAACCGTTTCCCAACCAATTAATTAGCCTAGGTTGTTCTATTCATATTCCAATTCAATATTCCCCCTCTCAGGCACTAAACATCAAATTCAAAAATCATCTAAAAGTTGATCAAAAATTTAGAAGCATTAAGAACGGAATAGAATAAATAAACTAAATGGAAAAAAATTAAATAAACGAAATTGGCATTCAAAACTTAGTATCTAGTTAGGCTATATCAAATCCCTAACTAAAAATTTAGCTAAGCATGTTCAATATAGAAACAAACATGGTGTTCATCATATCAACAATAAAGAGAAAGAAAGAAATTTAGAGATGAAAACTCTTGAGAAGCCATCTTCAATCTCTAAATCCACCTCCTCTAGGCCAGAATGGCCTCCAAGCTCTCTAGGGTTCATCCCTCCACCAAAAGTCCCCTCTTAGATCGAAACTTGACTATTTATATGAGAAGCACCGACCTAAAAAGTCTTAAAACACGGGACATAAAAATCACAACTCGCTGCAGCAGAAAAGGATCTCGCTGCGACGAGTTTCAGGCTTTAAAATTCGTCGAAACTTTACGTGAAACTCGCTGCAGCCCCGGCCAATCTCGCTGCAGCCAAATTGATTCTGGCTGCAGCCAAAATGATTCTAGCTGCAGCCAAATTGCTTCCGGCTGCAGCCAAAATACTTCCAGCTGTAGCCAAATTACTTCCATACAAAACACTCCTCGGGTGCTTTTCTCGCCGCAGCCGAAACGGAACTCATCGTAACTTGATCTTTTAGCTTTAAAAACACTTCCAAATGCTTGTATCGCCTACCTATTCAATTATGAATGAAACATACCAAAATACCAAACATAAACTCTGAAAAACCAACAAATTACTGATGAGAAATATATGGTAAATGTGCCTTATCAGACATACATAACATCGTATACATACTTAACAACTTTAATATAGTGAATAAACTTTCATACTTAATGTTCTTGAATATAACATAATTTAAACATAGCATACTTAATGTATGCCTAACATCTCAAGCATATCACACTTAAACATCATACAAAACATTGTATACACATATCAATTTAAACATAGCATACTAAATGTATGCTTAAACATCACAAACATACTTACAATTGTAAGACTAACTTGTGCATATCAAATTATGCATATCATAACATAAGCATACATGTTAGTCTCATTATACTTGTCTATTTTTCATTCATTCGTTTTCATTGTTCTTTGGTTCTTTCTTTCTTTCATGTCATTCTTTTCTTACTAAATTTTCATTTTCATTGTTCGTTCTTTCTTTCATATCATGTCGTTCTTTGTTGTTCTATATATCATATCCTATTCCGTCATTCTATTTCCTTCCTTTCTTTTCTTTCTTTATTTGTCTCTTTCCTTTTCTTTTCTTTTTAATTTTACTGGTGGGCCCTATGTTGGACGTACCATCTTACGCGCGTACCAATGGGAGGAGGGGGAGCTACCCACCAACCTACCTTATGATCAAACTTTAACTTTTAGCCATTAACCTCACACTTGTGGGAGGTAGCGTTCCACTGTAAGCCATTAGCCTTACTCATGTGGGAGGTAGCATTCAATTGTAGTAGAATTTTTTAACTTTAACCTCACTTATGGGAGGCCAATACGCCAAACACTTAAATTTTCAGTCTTATTATCTTGCTTATGTTTCTCTTCTTTTACTTTATCTTTTTGTTCACATTTATTCTTTCTTTCTTTCTTTCATTTCTTTCCTTTCTTTCATTCGTTCATTTTTCTTCTTTCTTTCTTTCATTTCTTTCATTTCTTTCATTTTTTTCATAAGCATTTCACGAATCGTTACTTTCTTTCGTTCATTTCTTTTCTTTCCTTACTATCTTTCATATGATTCCGACCAGGTGAAATTATCATTGCCTCCTTGGTCTGGAACACCTTACATAAGCATTTCATATAACATACTTTAGTGTGTTTCATAAGCATTTCTTAAATTATTTCTTTCTTAACGTATTTTTCATAATGTGGGTTATGTTAGTCACACTTTAATGCATATTACACTCACATATATAACTTTTCATATAACACTTAAACATAGACCTAAAATCACATGTTGGTTCATGTTGCAGACAAATAAATGCTTGAACTTATAGTTACTTGCTAGCATATCCCTTTTAGCTTTCTTAATCCGCGGATATCCTTTCATCTCGTCTGGAGCGGATCCCTATAACCGAAATAATCATGGTTATTTTCCATACTTATTTCATACATAAGACTTAATAAAATGTAAAAATTCTACGTTTCATTTCTCAATCATAAACTTAGGGGTCCAATATCCCATTTATAACTTTTTTGCTAACTCTTGGAAAAATTACTATTTTACCCCTAATGTGATTTTTTCATCATAACCTTACTTTTCTTTGATTTACAACTTAATTCTAGCCCTTCGAATCTTAACTAAGCCATTCTAAGTCCATTAGAGCCATTTTCTATCATTCCTGAAATTTTTGATCAAAATGCCCGTTTTGGGTCATTTTTACCCCTAACGGGTCTTTAGGTTGTATCATTTTCATTTTAATGTCTAGATTGGATTTTCTAAGCCCAACAATCATAAAATGATTTTTCTTAGGCTTTACCGAGCTTTTACAACATTAATTGCTGAAATTCTCGGTTTACTAATCCTTAAAACATTCGTCATCTTTTTCTGAGTCTAACTCATTCATTAATCCTTAAAATCATTCAAAGGGGGCTTGGGTTTCCATCCCGATCACATTTTTACCCTTCATTTCCTAAAATACTCTTTTGTGCCGTTTTAGAAATTTCGACAGCATTTTCGCTTACTTTTTAGGTTCCTGGCATTTAGGAAAACACCTCGAAACCATCTAACCTATTTCTATTTTACCACGTACTATATCAGAGACCTATATTTTTACGTAAAACTCAACTTTTACGTAAAAATCTTTACATTTCACACATTTTCTTTTTTTTTTCATTTTCATCCATTTTTCTTATAATTTCACATGTCAAATTACATAATTAATGTATAAACATTCTAAAACATAAATTAAGGAATGAAGGGACAAAAATCACTATTGAAATCGTCCCATCGGCGATTGATCACACCGTTCGGTCTCGCGTGCACAAACTTTGATTCATCGTTCTCTACGTTTGAAATTCTGATGCCGCGGATATGTCTAAAATTTTGAAAATAGACCAACCGGCCATTCTTCAATTTTTGGTCACCGGGTCGCCATTGATCGGTGTTAACCATCGTTGACTGGCGTTGATTCGGCGTTGACCGGTGGTGCGGGTGAAGAAAGGCAGCTACCATCTTAAAGATCTCGACGAGAGGAACCCATTGGTGGTGTCAATTTCACCAATGGAACCTCTTATCGCCAGAATCGAACCCTTAAAAATCTGATAGCGGTGGCAAGGTTGGTTCTCCGTTGTGCCAGCTTTGTTGCCCAAAATTGACTTGGGGCTTTTGTTTTACTCTTCATTTTGATCATTTTGATACCCACCACGTCACTCAACTCCACCAAAATCGTCTGATTCCACGGTGACGACGGCAACGACGACAGGCGAACTTGGGCGGCGCGATCCGGCGGCCGTTGAGCTGAAATAAGGCCTGGGTTTTGTTATACTCTTCACCACGAATCCATTGGGACCAGAATCATGGTATTTGATGTCAGACGGCGGAGATACGGTGGCGGGAAGATTTCGGCCACCGGTGGCTTCGTGCGGCACGTGCGGCTTCCTCTGGCGGCTGCTCCGTCGCATCGACCCACCATTGGACTCAGCTCGGCAAGAGCTTTCCAACGATACTAGTGGTGTCAAAAATGGATGTTGTTTCCGGTTCATCGATACTGTTCATTTTTTGGGTGATGTGGGGGAGAAAACATAAATAAAGAAAGTTATACCAGTTTCCGGTACTGTGAATTCCCGGTAAAAAATTACCTTTGTGCTCAATTAACTAATTTGAGCATTCTGATAGGCTATATTGACTAATTTAGGCATGCTAAACCTAAATATATTAGTTTTATATCAAGAAAAGGTCATCTTGACCAATTTCTTGTTACTGTGTGTTTCTTGATCAAAAATTATATTTATATATATATTTATTTTATTTATTTTATTTTTATTTTTTCCACATGGTCTGGTACACGGCCGTGTTTATGACTGTGTACCTCTCTATCTAAATAGTTTCTCCTTTACATGGTCGTGTAACATGGCCATGCAACTGTACATTTCATGCACACGGTCTGGTAAACGGCTGTGTCTCTGGTCATGTACCTTTCTGTAATTTTATTTTCTCACTACATAGCCGTGTAACTTGAGCGTGTTTGGGTTTCATTCTCATTACACGGCCATGTTCCTCTAGTACATGCCTGTGTACTGCTAAAAATTACATTTATCCTTAAAAAATCACACTCATGCACACATAAAATCACTACATTTCACATTTTAAACATGAAATTCATCGTGTACATTCTATATATCGATTTTTCAAGAATGATGAAATTTTCCGGTTGTCACAACTGTAGTATTTTAGAAATATAAATAGTAAAAAATGATGAAATGTTGGAAAAAAGGTGTTTTGGAAAAAAAAAATTTTTTTGGTTCCCCAAACTCCCCCTAAAACAAATTTGAAAATTCCTCAACCGAGCCATATTGAATACTAATGCAGACGCCATAGAGGTTGACTTTTTTTAATGATTAATTTGACAAAATGTAAGTTAAACACAAGGTGGCTTTATCTCTTAATTTTTCCCACCTTAGTTCTTCAACACACTTTAAGTTACCACCTGTAGTTACATTGGGTTATGACTTCAAGCTTTAAGGAATTTTTTTTCATGACAATTAGGGTTGGTTACGCAATTATCTAAAAATAATTTTATTTACACTCATTAAATTTTAAACATCCCCTTTAATTATATATTATTTTTTTATTATAATTCTATCCCAAAGTAAAATTATGTTAAAATTCATCTAAATTACATCAACATATATACTACATTAACTATAAATAAAAATAAGATTAAAAAATTAAAAAAAATTGTTAAAACTATTTGTATACATGAAATCATCAATAAATATGTTCTTTACTTATGTCATAGCTTACGTAAAGTCCACCATCATTCTAACCTTTATAGGACTAAAACAAAAATATATTTTTTATACTATAACGACCCTCTTTATGTAGTCATCTTTTAACTCTTACTTATACTTATCTTGAAATATCATAAACTTTAAAACACACACACACACATATATATATGTTGTACTTACTAGTAATTTGTAAGATAACATAAACTATATTTGAAATTCAATCAAAAGCTTTGAAACATACATATATAGATGCTTATAAATATTAAATATGAGTTTTTGCAACATGTAAAATTAAACTTCGTGGCAATATCCTTTTCCTTTTTCTTCACATAAACTCCGTCGCTCGCATAGTCCATTAAGAAAGCTCATTGGACCCATACCCGTAGTATGAACAAATATAAGTGAGCTAATGCTCAGTAAGTACAAACATATAATTCTATAAAAACATTTTTAAATATATTAATAACATATGCATGATCAATTTATGCTTTATTTATAGTCTTATTATCTTACTTGACATGACGGCCCTTAATGTACATATCGAGTGTGCGCGATCATCGGGAAGTTAAGTTTGCAAGGCCCTAATGTTGCCGAGATCAAATCTTTTTTGACTTAGAGCATAAACATGATTCCTCCCCTTAAGTGGGAAGGTTGGTACGACACCTTTTTAACTTATCTCATCTTGATCATATTACTTAAGTGAGTATACAATATGCTATACTTTAACATAAGTCATAAATCATACATCATAATATGGTATTGCTAAATCATGCAATTAAACTTGTTCATAAGAAAACTTGCTTCTAGTAAACTGTCTTGAAATATCATTGATCATATAAAAACATCATTTTGAAAACCGTAGTTTTCATACTATAGGCGGGGTTTGTACTTACCAGGATTTTGCGTTTAGCATTTCCAGTTGCTAAGCTAATATGCGATCTAATTCTTATTGCTATAAAACATATTCCTAACAAGTATTAACTTAATACTCTATCAACATAAAACCTTATTTGTATTTCATAACGAAAATTCTAAACTTAACTTATCAGTTTAGTTATTACTTAAACTTATTATTGCACGGTTTCAATAGAAAATTTAATTAACGTATGTTAATAAATTCTCTCATGATTACCTTCATAGCACACCTATTTGTACCAAATAACATTAAGTTAAAAAACAGTGTTTGAAAGTTTCTTTTGAACATCAGGGTATTAGATCCCTCTTTTTCTTAAGAAGTTTTGAAATCATTAAAAACGATTTTGGTCTTTTAAATAAATGACAAAATCTTTATTTGAAAAATTATAGCTTAAAATCTACTTTCATAATAAAAAAAATGTTCATTTTTTTAACATCTTAAACTTTTACGTTTTGTTCAGAATCCAATTTGGCTCACAAAACTACTTATAAATCAAGGATTTCATAAAAATTAATGTTTGCTTTATTACATAATTAGATTTTACTTTCTTTAAAAAGTTCTAAAATCGCACTTTTATAAGAAATTGGATAGAGTCTCCTCCAATTTTTTTTTATTCTTGTAGTTCAAAACTGCTTAAAATCTATGTTTTGAGCTGTAGAAAAATGGGCAGAGTTTCTCTTATTTTCCCATGTTTCTCCACAGTACAAAACTGTTTAAGACTCTGTATTGAGCTGTAGAAAAACAGGTAGATTTTCCATTTTTTCCACATTTCCCCACAGTCCAAAACTACTCAAAAGCACCTAAAAGAAAATAGTTTATAAAAGATTTTGGCATGCCATGATTGCAAGACGTACTATCTAGAATAATTTTATCGTATCCAAGATGTATTTCATTTGAATCTAACTTCACTTTATCGAATAGAATATCAAATATTGTAAAACTTTTTAAGTATTGATAATCAGTTAAAACATATATATCATATCTATATATATCTATATATCTTTTTTCTTCCATGTAATCTAACATCATTTTATCTAATCGAATATCAAATACTATTAAAGTATTGATATGCCAATAAACTATAAATAACATGTAATCATTCCAATAAACAAGTTAAGGAAAGAAAGTGGTCGAGATCACTACTAAAATCGATGAACGATGTCCAGTAGGTAGGATAATTCCAATCAGTATTCAAAAGAGCCGTTAGATCTCAAGTGTGCAAACTTTGAATCCCTATCCTTGACATTGGGAATTCTGTCTTGCAAATCTAATGCTGCAAACATGTTCAAAACATAAAAAATGGGCCAAAGGAGCTATCCTTTAAAACTTGTTGATCGGATCAAACTTTGATTGATATTAACCGGTAACAGAGACGGCGATATAGGTGGAGGTGGACACTATCTTGTAGATCTCGACGAGAGGAACCTATTTCTGGTGTCAATTTACCGAATAGGAGCTCCAATCATCAAAAATCAACCTTCCCCATGGTGGATGATGGTGGCAAGGTCTAATCTCTGCTATCTCATGGTTGTTTCATGAAATTGACTTGGAGCTTTTGTTACCCACGTCGATTAGAGTCTATTGAGCTAGGTGGTGTTGATTACCTCCACCGTAAATGGCAATTTCCATGGTGGAAGCAAGCCTTGGGTTGTGTGATTCAACAGCTTTCGAGGTTAAACGAGGTATGGATTTTGTTCTTCTCACCACCATGAAGCTATAGGAACTAGAATCACCTTAATCAAAGGTCGAACGGCAAATTTATGGTGTTGGAAAGAAATGGGTCATTTGGCATCTTTTTTGACTAGTACGGCTTCCTCCGGTGGATTTAACATCTACTTGGCACGTCTTTAGACTCAGTTCAGTGAGAGCTTTTTAATGAGTTGGGAAGTATCAAAAAGAGACACCGTTTTGATGGTCTGAGGCCTTAGGTGGACGGTTGTGATGTATTAGAGAGAGAGAGAGAGAGATGGACGAGGATGATGATAAAGATGAAGGAGGAACGTGTAAGGTAAGCCACAACATGAAAAGCCATGCTAATTGCTTCCAATAAAGACATTCCCTCCCCCTTCCTTTTTATTTTTTTGGATCCATATATTGCAACCATGATGTAAAATATTCTAATTTTATTTGACATGGTTGTAGGCACTATTTATTGCTTAAAAGGATTCTCTTCGTATCTACCTACATCCTTTTCTAGTCCTATGGTTATGTCCATATGTTGTACTAACACTGCACATGAATATTAAACTTATTTTGTGTGAAAAAAATTAATATATGCTATATTGACTAATTTGTGCATGTTGAATTCAAATATAATAGTTTTATGTTCATTTGAGGTCATCTCAACTAGTTTCTTAATATTGCATGAGTCCTGGTCAAAAGTTATTTTTTGTGCATAATTGACTAATTTGAGTATACGGATTCTAAATATATCAATTTTACGTTAAGAGAAGGTTTTCTTGACCAGTTTCTTGATACATGTTTTTTAGTCAAAAGTTACTTTTTATGCTCAATTGACTAATTTGAGCATACCAATTCTAAATATATTAGTTTTATATTAAGAAAAGGTCATCTTGACTAATTTCTTAATATTGTGTGTGACATACACACACACACACACATATAATCATATATTACTCAATATATACATGAATATCTTACTAAGAGTAAATATGGTGAATCGAATTCATCTCATTTATCCCTTTCATTGTCTTGATGGAAATTAAACATTTTTTAATTTCGTTTAGTTCATCCAAATTAGTAATTACATGGTATTCATGGGTTTAATTACTTATATCAAAGTAATTATACCCTATGATCATTATGGATATTACACATAGTGCTTTGTTTCTCAAAACAGCTGCACCTCCTGGTCAACCATGCATCCATTTTTTGCACCTCCCAAAACGTGAAGGAGGAGGGGAAAAAAAAGGAGGGAAGAGAGGCAAAGCTCACTGTCAGCAAAAGAAGTTTTGCTTGGCAAAGCAAGGTTTGATTTTGTCATAGTAAAAAATTGTTGAGAAAGAGAGAAACACAAGAAAAACATATATTGAAAAAAAAAATCAACAAAAAAATAAGGCAAACAAAATTTTATAGTATTGGTTTTGGATGTCATACAACTGCCAAAAAAAAGGTTGAATTTGAAAAAAAAAATGGAGAAAATAAAAAAAGGAAACAAAAAAAAAGGTGGTGGGTGTAATGACCACCCTGTTCATGTAACTTAATTATGACTAAGAAATGAAATTGGAGTATTTTGAAGCTTTTTGATACACATTTGAGTAACATGGTTAGGTACACGGCCGTGTAAGTGGCCGTGTACCGTTCCAACTATGTAGTATGAGAAGCCGTGTGAGTGAACATGACCATGTAGTGTAACACAGTCAGGTACACTGCCATGTAAGTGGCCGTGTACCCCTCGAATAATAGAACGTGTAAGAGGCCGTGTGAGTGAACATGGCCGTGTAGTGTAACAAGGTCAGGTATACAGTCATGTAAGTGGTTGTGTACCGCTCAAGTAGATGAACGTGTTTCAAAGACATGGCTGTGTTGAGCAATCTCAACTAGTATATTTCCGTATCTGGAATGTACACGCCCGTGTTGCCTTGTACATGCCCATGTCAGAGCCCGTGTAGAAGGTCTTGTATTGAGCAGAGAGCCGCTATAAAGACTCTCAAAATTCATGAAACCTAATTACTATGTAATGAGTAATTAAGTTAATAAATACAGTATGTTTTTCCAGTTGAATGAATTAAACAGGTACAGTAACGTTTAATTACTATTCATGTAGTGATAGGGGCAACCGACAGTGAAATCGGTCCACCCTATTATGTGCATGTGCGTGTGAGACACGCAATGTCAAGAAACTAGTCCAGACGACTATTTCTTGACATAGAACTGATAAGTTAGTCATCAGTATGCTCAGACCTGTTATCAGAGCACAGTAGCGATGATTACCTTAATAGAGGTACAGTATCGAGAAATATGGTCCAGATGACCTCTTCTCACCCAGAAGCTGACAAAATCAGAGCCAAAATGCTCAGACTAGTCAGTTCAATAGAAAGTAGTGAATAGTAGAAACGCAAATGTCAGGTTAAAGGCCAAGACGACCTTTATTCGACTTAAAATTGATGTAGTTACCATCAGCAGGCTCAATTTAGTCAATTGAGCATAAAACAAGAATTTTTGTTTGAGAGATACGCAGTATCGAGAAAAGGGTCAAGACGACCTTTTCTCATCCCGAAACTGATATATTTAGACTCAAAACGCTCAAATTAGTCAATTGAGCACAAGACACATTTTTCGAGGTGAGGTCACACAGATCCTGAAAACTGGTCTAGACAACCTCAGATAGATATAAAACTGATAAATTTGAAATCAACACATCCAAATTAGTCAGGAGAAACTATGTTTGAAATTTCATGCGAAAACGCCTCGTTATATGTGGGTAAAGACAACACAATGTAGATACAATCACAGTGCAGGAAATAAATAGTAAAATAGACTCAAAATGGGCTCATAGGCATTACAACTCGACTAAGAATTATCAGTATAAAAATCAGATTCTTAAAATCCAATTTTGATCGAAAACTAGAACACCGTCGAGAAAGGACCGAACACCGCTGTGGAAAATTAGACTGCAAAGAGAAGTCAACACAGGCGAATTCCCCCATCAAAAAAAGTGAATCGTAGCTGAAAAAGTAGCTGAAATTGGCTGCAAAAATAGCCCAAAAGTTGGCAATAAAATATTGCAAATAGGTACGACACATTGAATAAAAAATGCAAAAGGTGTACCAAGGGCACATGCAACTTTAAGCTTCCATTCAATGCAACTTTTGTCCCTTTTTGTGCAGCAGCCACCCACGGTTTTTTTTGCAGCTAAGAGGCAGAAAATTTGTCCCTAAATTAGCAACACATTGGCTTGATTAATTGGGCTTAAGATTGATTAATTTTGGGTTATATTTGCCTATAAAAGGGTGAGCTTAGTCTAGGGTTCCATTTCCCCTGTTTGCTCCTAAAAAGCCAAGCCTCTTCTCTCCTTCTTGCTTCAGAAAAATCCACCCATTTTCAGCCCCAAAATAGACCATTATCAAGCCAAGAAACCAAGCCAAAAACTTGCCAAAAACCAGCCACCACCTAGCTTATGTTGGAGCCATTTTCTCAAGCCATCTCAAGGTCACTCAAGGGTAAGATTCTAAAACCAATCCTTGTGGTTTTTAGTTGTTATTTTAGTTTGATGACAAGAGAAAAATTTTGGTGTTCTTTCTTAGCAAAGGCCGACCCTCTTTTCCACCAAGAACCCCATGGCTTTGGTCACCCTAAGCCTTGGCTTGATTGTGCTTGGTTCATAGCACTTGAGGTATAAAACGAAACCCCTTTTTATGGTCTAGTTATTTTTAAGTTTTTGATCAAGGAAATTTGTGTGTATTTATTTGTACAATAGGTTGTAATAAGTTTATTTTGAGCCCTTAGCATTTTATTTTTAAGTTTATGTAGTTGTGTGATTTTGGTTTAAGTTTTTGGGATCGATGTGAGAATAGACGTTTTTAGGGTTGGCTGGAAACCAACCTGTCCTTAGTTTTTAGGCCATGGTTTTGGCCATTTTTGACCACATTAGATTCTGATTTTGGGATTTGGTAAAACGTGAAGTTTTAATAAAATTTTGTTACGGTTGTTTTTGCATCAAATAGCTTTTGGCTAAAAATGATATTAAGATAAGTTTTTCAAGTAGTTTTCAATCGAAGTTCAAAACTTGGATCAAAATCCTGAGCCCAAGAATAGTCTCGGGTTTTGTTAAAAATGACCAACTTAGAGTCCAAATCAGATCTCGGACTCAACACAAAAGTTGTAGATCTCATTGAAACTTTAAGACGACACACGTGTGTTTTAAAAATTTGGCCGTTTCGAGCCTCAAACAGAGTTACTTTTAAATAAGCATAAAACTAGAACTTTTCTAAAACTGGACACAAGTTTAGCTATGGGTTTGATAAGTTTAGGACCTATTAGAGTTTGATTTGAGCTCCGAGGTGAACATAAGAGTTGTTCATCTCGTCTAGGATGAAAAGTTTTATGTTTGCCAAATTTACAAACTAAGTTGTTTCAAACAAGTTTTAAACAGTTTTCGGTAAAATGGTTCAAGAACCTTTTAAAATATGAACACCAAAATGTGTTCTTCCCCTTTAAAATGGAAAAATGGTTTTAATAAAATGCCCCCCACCTTCCAATGGGGTGATTTGGGGACGATTTCAAAGAACATAAATTTTCCTAAAATTTTATAAGACTTCCAAAATAAGTTTCAAAATAAATTAAATAGTAGAGGTAACCCGGTAGGCTACCACACCAAACAAGCAAAGTAATTCGGTAGATTACATAGTTAACGATGCATGAGGTAACCGGTCGGTTGACTGGTCGGTTAACCAGTCAATGATTGAGTTTGAACGATATAGTGAGGAACGATGATTAGTTTGTCAAGTAGATAAGTTAATCAAACGCGATAGAAGTTAGACACCAAATTCCAAAAATAGAGCAGTAGGGTACCGAGGGGCCTTGGTACCATACAACAATACATGTTATAGTCACTAATAGTAATAGTGACCTGAGAACGATGTTAATTAATTTATTGAGTAATAAATTAATTAACCATGAATAGAAAATCAAAACTCTCCAAAAAGATAACAAGTTAGTATCGACGGCAATCGACGGCAATCGATACCATATGTTAGTATCTGCTTTACTTACTATCGGTAATAGTGACTCAACAAGAGTATTAATGGAATAAGTGTTGATGACAGGTAGATACTTGTAGTTTGACGAGGGTGAGAGTACAAGTTTGCTTGCAAACTAGGTAAGTACAACTCTGCCTACAGCATGAGCAAAATGAATTTAAAGTGTTGATTTTTACACTATGTTAAGTAAGCAAACCATGCACAGTTGTTGCGTAGCATGTTATAAGAGCATATAGTTTCATGATTGCATAGATTTATGAAAGCATGAGGTAAATGCCGTACATCCCTATGACATAAGATTAGGGGATAACCTAGTAGAGCATATGGCCTGATCAGATAAAGAAGTGGGTAATTAAATTAAGGTATCAGTATAACGGGCGCAAGGTCCAAAATAAATATTTCGGGTGCAAGGTCCACAACTATTACCGGGCACAAGGCCCAGATTATGTTTATAAATGTAACGGGTGCAAGGCCCATGAGCACAAGGCTCATTATGCCCTTTTAGCTAAGAAACGATAATGAATAATGAAGCATAATATGAGCATAATCAGTTCATGCATTTTTCACAGTATACCTTAGCTATAGTTTAGTATGCTTCCAGCTTAGTAGATATGCATTCAGTACACGATGTTTTCTGTTATACATTCAGTATATGATGTTTCAATTCTACATTTAGTGATATGTAACGCTCTGGTATGTGGAATATTTCAGTGGTACTTGTTGTTACATGACATGCTTATATGTTTTAAGTATGTACTATGATTTAAATATGTTTTGCAGACAACATGTTATACTTACTGGGCATAAAGCTCACAGTGTATGTTCATACTGTAGGTAAGCGGCTTATAGCTTAGACCACAATGGATGATGACGGCGGCAGAGGCAAATGTAAGGGTGAGGTTGTGGATACCACCGCAAGTTTTGACTTCCGCACAGTATTAAGTAAACATTATAATTTTGAGTAGTAATCAGTTAAACGATTTCATAAGTATGTATGTAAGGTTGAACTTTAGTGTTTTAGACCCTTTGTATTTACAAAGTATATGCACATACGTGAATAGCAAAACGTATGTGTATGTATGTATGTGAATAGTAAATACGTACACTTTAAAAAAAATCTCTAAAATTATGGTATTAAGTAAGTAAGTTCAAGTAATAGTTTTTAAGTAAGTTTAAGTATCAGTAGTTTTAAGTGACGGTCTGGGCCACTCAAGGCATGAGACGTCACAGGGGGGGAGTGTGTGAATATATATAAAGAATTTCAAAAAAAAAATATTCTTTATCCCTTGATCCTTTTGATCCCTTGATCTTGTTGATCCTATTGATACTTTTTTTTTTTAAGTATTGATTTCATTGAAACATAAAGTATGTCACATTGAAACTAGTTATTTTGAAATGAGCTAGCATGTGAACCTTTCGAAAAATTAATCTGCTATGAAACTCATGTGAACTTGGGTCTAGTGTGTGAGGTTTTCAAAGTTGTTCATAAATTTTGAAGGAAAGTTGGTACTTTTGAAATGTTTTTTTCCCCTACAAGTTAGTGTTTTGGAATTCGATGATTGTTTTTGGATTTAGAAAAATTAGCATAAGCTTAAGTTGATATGTTGGAATCTAATGATTCTTTCCGAATTTATAAGATTGGCATCAACTAGAGGTGTTGTCTTAGAATTCAATAATTATTTGCAAATTTAGAAGATTTGAACTAACTTGAGGGAATGTGTTGAAATCCGATGATTATTTTTGGATTTAAAAGATTTGTTTTAACTTTTTTTGGCTTTTTGGTAATAAACTAACATAATAATTAGCCAAATATTTAGGCTTTATTATTAGGTTTCCTGATTTTCTTATATTATCAGTTTTCTAAAATAAATTGGTCTGCTAGGTTATAAATTGTATCCTTTATTGATGATGAATAAGAAGAAAAACAAATGTAGCACTTTATGTTTCTTCAAAGTAAAAATATTTCTAATATTGTATCCATAGATTGACTTCAAGCCTGCCCTTCTTCAAAGATCAACCATTTATGAGTTCTATTTGACACCGTCTTTATCTACAACCCCATGTTTCTTGTAATAAATATTACTAAGAAAATCAACGGATATCTAATACGTTTGAACAGTTTCTATTTGCATTTTTAACATTTAGATATCAACTATTCTACAGTAAGAACCTTGGCCAATGCTACTTGAATATCCATTTACGTAAGAGACCAAGAGTAGCATTACATATTAAAATGACATGTTTTTATGCGAACATTTTCTTCTAATTCACATAAGCCTTGTCATCAAGACTGTATCGTATTCAAGTAAAATAAGTACCTAACAAAATATATATATATTCACATTTACTTATTAAAATATAAAAGTATTGTTAGCCTACCTCCTAATAGTTTAAACTTTTGATATAGATTAGTAAACTAATACTACCAACTGCCGTTCCTTGTAATGACTCATGAATTCTGTGACTCACAAGTTGAAAAAACCTTTGATGTCTAACAAATTATCTAAAGAAAAAACAAGGAAAAAAAAAAGAGAAAAGATTACATATTGAAATCTAGTAAACATATCCAATAAGGAGTACCTTCAAGAAAACAACTACATGAGATATTCAGATTTCAAGGCCTTAATATAAAAAGCACAAAAATACCTTCATAGAACTCTGATATTAAGCATGGAAATTCCAAAGACACCAATACTTTTAACAATAAAAAAAAAATTAAACAAAAAGGAAAATGAAAACTAGAGAAGAAAGAAATACTACTGTAAAATACACTAACAGACCAGTTCCATATTGAAATGATACATATACTTGCGGTTGTAAACATAATTTAGCGGTAATTTCAAACCTGACTTCTTGAGCTGGAAAAAAGCTTTAGGGCCTAAATAGTGTAAAAGTCAAGTCCGGAGTAAAATGAAATTTTGAATCCAAATTGACTAACTAAGTTATAATTTTTGTTGACTTTTCAGAAATAAATAAAACTAAAATCAAAAATTTGGGTTTGAGTCAATAAACCAGTTGGGCCCTTATATTATTTTGAGATATGCGTGTTTCTTTCTGATTCACAAAAAGCCTTGTCATCAAGGCTGCACCAAATTTATATAAGTACCTAACAAAAAAGAGAAAAAAAAAAAAAAGAATTGGCCTACATTGCTATCACTCATGTTTCTGGAAATTTTTGATGTTTTAACTAACATATTACCTAGAAGAAAAAAAAAATAATGGAGAAAAGATTAGATATTGAAATTTAGCGAACTTATCCAATAAACGAGTAGCTTCAAGAAATACATACTACATGGATATGCAGATTTCAAAGACTTATTATTAAAAAGCAGACCAGTGCCCTTCCAACAAAAACACCATTTCTAAGAGACACCAATACTTTTAACAATAAAAAAAATTAAATGAAAGGGAAAAAGAAAGCTAGAGAAGAAAGAAATACTTGTGTAAGATACACTAACAGACCAGTTCTACATTGAAAGTTTCTTTCTAGAAGCAGAAATTGTTAAATAATAATAAATAAAATGTAGAAGTAGATGAATACCAAGTCGTTTATACAACTTGTCAAGTAAGACACACTAGTTCAGGGACTTCCATCTATAAATAGACAATTTCTAAGCATCATTTCTCAACCTTCACTAAGTAACATTAGCACAACTCATACTGATATATCTCTAGCATACTAGAACATATCAAACATGAAAAGTGTTAATATCCTTGTAATAGCCCTTTCTGTCTTGGCTTTGGCAACTTTCATTGTCTCGGCGTATGACCCAAGCCCGTTGCAGGACTTCTGTGTAGCCATAGATGACCCAAAGAAGGCTTGTAAGTTTAAATTTTACGTTCCCTACTATTCAACTTTAACAACTGGTCCTTTTGAATGTAATGTGAAGTTAATACAAATTCGTTTTGAGCATTGCAGTGTTTGTGAATGGGAAATTCTGCAAGGATCCAAAGCTTGTCAAGGCTGAGGATTTCTTCGCTTCTGGGCTCAACAATCCTGGAAACACTGATAATCAACTTGGCTTCAATGTGACTACTGTTAACGTGGACACACTTCGTGGACTCAACACTCTCGGTGTATCATTGGTTCGCATCGACTATGCACCCCATGGCCAGAACCCGCCTCACACTCACCCTCGTGCCACCGAAATCCTCGTCGTCGTGGAGGGAACGCTCTATGTCGGTTTTGTAACGTCGAACCAAGATGGGAACCGCCTCTTTACAAAGGTTCTAAACAAGGGAGATGTGTTTGTGTTCCCAATTGGTTTGATTCACTTCCAGTTCAATCCAGGGCATTACCCAGCAGTTGCTTTTGCTGGTCTCGGCAGCCAAAATCCAGGAGTCATAACAATTGCAAATTCAATCTTTGGATCTGATCCTGCCATTGACCCTAAGATCCTCGCCAAGGCGTTCCAACTTGACCAGAATGTGGTTGAGCAACTTCAGAAGAAATTCTGGTTTGATGCCAATTAAGCAGACTAAGAAACTACCATACGAATTAGAATGTTTTGTGTTATGTAATAAATAGAATGGTTATGCATTCACCATTCTCCAACTTCAGCTGATGACTGATTTACTGTTGCTCCATTGTTGAGAGAATAGTCCTTGTACTTGTCTCAGTACCAATAAAATTCATGTCAGTTTTTCATTTTCAATAAAACTCTAATTTGAAAATTCTGAAGCTTTCGTGTTTTTTTCTTTTTTAATGAGAAAAAAGTGAAAATTTTCATGAATCGCAATCTCACATGCACCAAAACCAAAAGAAATAGAAGTCACTTTATGAAGTTCTACATTAAGTTTCTTCTAAATAATTTGTTAACTCTTCCAGCTTCTTTTTTTTTTTTTTTGGAGGAAGTCATGCTATTGAATATATATTTGTTATGGAAAGCATCGTATATTCAGAAGCAAACATGGTATTTGTATCACCAAGTGATAACATGGGTGATAGAAACAATTGATTAAGGCTGGTGCTTTGACTATTTGAATCACGGACCACAACTATGTATACTCGAGACTTTAACCATCAGATGCCGGACTTTTTTTACCGTTGACACTTTGGCATATTTTATCCTCCAAGTTTTCTGAAATTTACTACTTCTCCCAGTGAGTAGATATGTCATCCGTGGCTGTCATTGTCTTTGTGTGAGACTAGGTGGCATTTGGAGCATACACTCAAATATGATTTTTAAAAATGTCTTGATTGGAAAAAAGTAAATGTTTGAAGTTGTGTTTTTGATTGGAAATGAACTGTTTGGAGTCAAAATTGTAAAAATTTGAAATGGGTTTGGGGAAAAAAAAAAAAGGGATCTTGTTTCATCACTCCCGTTTTTTTATGCAATTAACAAAAAAAAAAAAAAAAATTGTCTCACTCTTATCATTTTGTCACTCACTTGAAATAAAAAAGTAATGGATTTTAAAGTTTGAGCTTTAGAAGAGATTTAGAGATGTGAGTGAAATTTGATTATGTTTGGAGAAAATGTTTAAAAAAAAACAAAACTCTTGAAAATTTTTGATTGGAGTTTATTCTCCAAACATAGAGTAAGAATAGATTACCCACACCCCCACACAACCCAACCACCCCCCACTCCCCCAACCCAAAAAAAAAGAACGAGAGAAAACAACAAATAGTAGATCAAGAATTAAAAAACGAATTAACAAGAAAATGACAATGGACAAGAAAAATGCAAACGACAACAATTAAAAAAAAAAACATTTAGGGAAGCACGTCTACATTAAAACGTCAATATATTATATTACACGACATTACTTTGAAAACGACAACAGTAAGAAAGAAATCATTCAGGAAAACGACAATAAAAAAATAACATCTTGAAACGACATAATTACGAAAAATAGCGAGAATAGGCAATCAAAAACAAAAAGAGAATACATAGATTTATATGAAAAATCCTAGATGGGAAAAAACCACAGGCAGATGATAAGAAAATCTACTATATCAAAAATTGACACAAAATAGGAGTATAATGTACAGGCCCACTCTACTCCCACTCCAGGCCGGCACAACCCCCCCCCCCCCCCCATCAAAAAAAAAATTTCTCATTTCGGGCCGAGCCAAACAGAATTTAGTCATCACACTCTAACAATATGAATTACAAAAATAATAACTAAAAAAATGACAATTCATATGACATATAAATTAATACTTAAAATTAAATTAGAATTGATGTTCGTAGTATTTTTATCAAAAAAAAAAAAAAAAGAGATTGCAATACAAAGGGAAAAAAGGAAAAAGGAAAAAATGGAAATACTACACTAACTTCAAGGCTAAAAACGACAGACGATATAATACGACGACAACAATGTGAAGGAGCGAACGAATAGACGTGTAAGAAAAGAAAAAGACGAACAATGTAACAGCCGGAAAAATTTTACTGTTTTCGAGAAATGTGTATATCGTATGTACAGTATCGAAAAAAGGGTCAAGACGACATTTTCTCGACCTGAAACTGATATATTTGGAATCAGGATGCTCAAATTAGTTAATTGAGCACAAAATAGAAATTTCGACTGGGAATGCGGAAAATACGCAGTATCGAAAACTGGTCGAGATGACCTCGGATTAAGATAAAACTGATAAATTTGGATTCAGCATGTCCAAATTAGTCAGGATAGCTCAAGTTAAAAATTTTGGGGAGAAGAGTATAAATAGGAAATTGTGGGGGTTAAATTCACAAATTCCTCATAATTCCAAAAAAAAAAATCCGAAATTCTTCCCCAAAATTCTCTCAAATATGAACAGTGACCAACTTTCTGTAACAGCCGGAAAAATTTTACTGTTCTTGCAAAATGTGTATATCGTATGTACAGATCGAGAAAAGGGTCAAGACGACATTTTCTCGACCTGAAACTGATATAATTGGAATCAGGATGCTCAAATTAGTCAATTGAGCACAAAACAGAAATTTCGACCGGGAATGCGAAAAATACGCAGTACCAGAAACTAGTCGAGATGACCCCGGATTAAGATAAAACTGATAAATTTGGATTCAGCACGTCCAAATTAGTCAGGATAGCCCAAGCTAAAAATTTTGGGGAGAAGAGTATAAATAGGAAATCTTGGGGGTTAAATTCATAAATTCCTCATAAATCCCAAAAATCCGAAATTCTACCCCCAAATTCTCTCAAATATGAACAGTGACCAACTTTCACATACGACCTCCGTTTACGACACCGCCGGCACCATTGGAAAGCTCTCGCCGAGCTGAATCCAACGGCGGGTCGACGCGACGGAGCAGCCACCGGAGCAAGCCGCATGCGCCGCCCGAAGCTCGCCGGAGCCGTGAATTTCAAATGGCCGCATCTCCGCCGTCCGGCCACCGTTTGCCACGAAACCGGTCCCAAAAGGTTCGTGGTGAAGAGTACTACAAAACCCATGTGGTGGTTCACGGCAACAACCGCCGTATCGCACCGACCGAGCTTCGAGAATTCCGTCGTCGCCGCCGTGGGAGCCACCGTCGATTTTCGCCGATTTCGGCCAAATTGAAGAGAGCCACCGGTGCAGAAATGGTCGTGGGGTTGTGGGGAGCAAAAGCCCTCAACCAATTTCGGGGAAAAAGTCTGGCATGGCGGAGTTCCACCGTCGCCGCCATGGCCGTGGCTTTCGGGGGGATTTTCCGATGATAGGAGCCTCCAAACATGAAATTGAGGCCACCAATGGATTCCTCTCGTCGAGCTCTTCAAGATGGGCTACTCACTTGCCACCGTTGCCGCCGTCAACCGCCGGTCAACGGCAAGTCAACGCCGGTCAACGGCGACCGTTGACCAAATTTTGAAGATTGGCCCGTTGGCCTATTTTCAACGTTCCGGACGCATCCACGGAGTCGGATTTGCAAAACGGAACTCCAGATGCAAAGAATGAAAGAATAAAGTTTGTGCGATCGAGACCGAACGGCATTTTCGGTATAATCTCGACCACTCTTGTTCCTCAATTTAGTAATTGAGATGAATGTATGTTAATGTGATGTATTGATATGAGAAATTGTAAAAGAAAGAAAGAAAAATGGATGAAATAGCAGATATGAAAAAGGTATGAAAATGTGTAAATTTTACGTAAAAAGTGTGTAACTTTTACGTAAAATTAGGCCTCTGGTATAGTACGTGATAGATTAGACGAGGTTAGATGGTTTTGAGGCGTTTCCTAAACGCCGGGAGCCTAAAAATTAAGAGGAAATGCTGCCGAAATTTTTAAAATGGTGTAAAGGATATTTCTGGAAATAAGGGTTTAAAAATGTGATCGGGCAGGTAAACCCGAGCCCCTTATGAATTTAAGATAAGAAATGAAAAAAGGGGATGTTTTAAGAAATTATAAAACGACCTTTGAGGCCTGAAATGTAAGAAAAGTAAGAAACCGACTTTTATGTCGGAATAGAATTTCCCGAGGGCCGGGAATAGTAAAGATTGTGAAAAATATTGAAATTAACCTGGAAAAGATCCGGTAAGTTTTTAAAAGTCAAATGGATGATTTTTGAGCTTGGAAAATTCAGTCTAAGCATTAAAACGAGAAGGTTAAGATTCAAAGACCCGTCAAGGGCAAAACGGTCATTTTGACCAAAAATTTCAGAAAGTTAGAAAAAGAGTTCTTAAAGCCTAGAACATAATCCTAAGGCTTTAATTAAAGTTTTAAAGGCCAAAGTTAAGAGTTAAGCATGAAAAAAATGAGAAAAGTTCCGATTAGGGCAAAATGGTAATTTTGCCAAAAGTTTACAGAAAAGTTAAAAATGAAACGTTAAGCTCCTAAGTTCTTTATTAAGAAATAAAACGTAGTATTTTTACGTTTTATAAAGTTTTATATATGAAATAAAGATTTTAAATAACCGTTAATTTTTCGGTTATAGGAGTTCAACGGGACAGTGATGATGGACTGTTGAGGAACCACAGAAAGCTGATGTTAGCAGAATTGAGGTAAGTTCAGACATTTAATTGTCTGTGCACGAACAAATTGATATGGTTATGTTTAGGTGGAAAAATATATTTTCCCCTAAACTATATAATTGTTTGATTTGTGATTGATGACGGGTACACAACTATTGGTATAGTTGTGTACTAGACTGTATGGTTTATGGTATGACTATGTAATTTATACTATTGTTACAATTGTTTCAGATTCACAGGAATCTGATTCTTTATATTGTTATGACTGCATTGAGTATTTGTATGCCTTATATTTAATGAGGCAACCTCTCAAGAGTTTGAGGTATAGTTTTAAGCTGTCATGATTGCATTGAGTATTTGCATGCCTTATAATTAATGAGGCAACCTCCCAAGAATGTGAGGTATCGTTTTAAAGAAACGATGAAAATAATGAGAATAAATAAATTAAGTATAATTTATATACTGTTCTGTTTATGTTACAGGTTTGGGCGAGAGGTTCCAAACTTACTGGATTCCATTTTTATGATTCCAGTTACTACGTTATGATCATAGAGCAGTATTAATATTTGATGAATCACAGTATTAATATGTGATGTTTACAGTCTTTATGACTACACAGTAAAGATGTTATTATATGTACACTTGAACATTAAACAACAGGGTAATGAAAACTTAATGTTTTGGCGTACCGGCCTCTCGCGAGGGGAGGTTATTTCATTGTTAAAGCAGAAGACATAGCACAGATGAGGGAGAGTCAGGGTAGCTCCCAGGCCCCTCTATAGTGCGCTTTTCGGTACGACCAAAACGGGCCCATACAGAGATAAAGTACAAATAAGATAATAAATGAACAGAATAAATCGAAAAACTGAGCATAAAACACTTAAGACATAATTGTTGTGTTTGACTACAATGTGTTGCGCTAACTTATATGTTATGCGCATTTGTATATATATATATGTTTATACATTACATGTTGTGCTAATTATTAAAGATATAGCATTACGGGCACGAGGCCCATACAGTTTAACGGTGCGAGGCCCATGATATATAGGGCACGAGACCCATACAGTTTAACGGGCACGAGGCCCATACAGTTTAACGGGCGCGAGACCCATGATATATAGGGCGCGAGGCCCATATAGTGTGACGGGCGCGAGCCCAGGGCGCAAGGTCCATAAACTAAAAGTAATGAATGATGTAATGAAAGAAATAATGAGAAATATGAAGAAAAGAATAATTGGGTATAATATGAGCACTACCACATGATGTGATGTTTGTGCTAATCCTATATGTGATGTTATGTTAAGACATCAGGGTAAAGTTTTAAGAGATGTCATGGGTGACATCAGAGGATACCACTGTTATTACAGTTGGTATGTTTATAGTTATTCTTATTTTATAGAATACTAATAGTTATCACAATTTATGTGATTATTTGTCATTACATCAGAGTAAAGTTTAAAGAGATGGCATGAGTTACATCAGAGTATACCACTGTTATTACAGTTGGTATAATTATAGTTGTTCTAATTTTATAGAATACTACTAGTTATCACAAATTATGTGATTATTTGTATTAATGCACGATATGTTTTTAGTAGTTATATACTACAGATAGTATATATGTTTATATGACAGAATATAACAGTATGATATACTGTTTTATGATTTATGTTTTTATGTTTGAACTTACTGGGCGTTTAGCTCACCAGTTTGTTCGTGTGCAGGTAACAAAGTTGAACAACCTGCCATTTGAGTTTATTGAAATACGGGATTGGTGGAATGGGTTGCGAATGTCATGTCAAAGGTTATGGACCCGCTATGCTTAATCCGTCAGATAGAAAGAGAGAAAGTGAGTAAGTGTAAGTATGTATATATAAAAAAAAAAAAATTTCCGCACCTTTTTATATCAATATGAAAAGAACAAATAGTAGAAGTGAGAAAAGATGTCAAGTGACAGGCCCGCGCGAGGCGGGGTGTTACAGGTGGTATCAGAGCGGTTCGGTTCACCATAACCTATCATGACATTGTCTGCATCCTCTTCCACGCAGTCCAAGTGAGTTAGTTTTATTTTATATTGTTAATTGTTTATTTATTGAAAATAAACAATATTATAGAAAACGAAATGATGAATCCACTGTATAATCATGGATAAAATGATATTAGTACAGTGTTAGATGATTGCTCTGGGAACTCCTCTACTACTCAGAGTAGGAATGAGGATTTATGCCCGAGCTGCACAGATTTTAAAACTAGCTGTCCACCATGTTTCGAGGACATATAGCATTCCAGCACTCTATGGAAGTACAGTACCGGTTTTATATCATTGAGATGACTCTTCGACTATGTGTCATTGATTAGGATAATTGGGTTCTGATAGCTGTTGACATGCATGCACCTTTCAGAGAAGATGCTCTCGTGTGTACTGGGATTCTTGAGACCAGGATGAGCTCTAACTGGATCAAGTTTCGCCATGCCATAATTGAGTGACTCTCTCAGAAGAGTCCAGCATTAGCCCCCAATTTCCTCATGGACACAGGAGAAGTCACACCGTCTGTATTCTCTAGAGTTACGGATATATGGGAATTGGTTCATCGGACTGAGAAATTATAGTTGACATCCGATAACACAATTCTAATGTATGCTATATGTTATTAGAAACTGAGGAGGACTTATGCAACATAGAGTGGAAAGGTAGTTTACAGACTGACATTGCCATCAGATTTGTCCATGGTACATGTCATATTCCATTTTTCAGGTTATGGAAGTATGTACTGGATTTTTATCATATTTTTAAAATATGAGCTAATATAGGTTTTTGACCCTAGAATGTTTTAATTATCCTCTGGTGTAAATAGAGATTGAATGGGTTAAGTTTCATAACAATTGATGTTAGAAATTCATTTTAGTCAAAGTCGAGCGCCAAGCGCTTACACCAATTTTTGTGATAAGGCCAAGCGCTAGATTGAGAGTGCCAGGTGCTTTTACTGTTACAAAAATTCTAAATTGAATTTTTGTCTTGTTTCTAGTTCTAATCACGCTTGATCATTTTATTGCGTGAATTATGATGGTAAAGCAATACTAAGAAACTAATTAAATACAGTATTGATTATCAGATGTTAAAGTATATTCAGTGAAACGTTAATTAAGAGGATTCCGAAGAATTTCCTCTAGAACTAGATGAATGAGATGTATAAAGTGAAAGGAGGTATGTATATGTGAATATGTATTTTTTTTAATATGAAAGATTGTCTTGTATAAGACTTTAATGCCAAGATGTATGAAATGGCATAAAATAAAGCATATAAAAGTTATGAAATAAACGAAATGATGAGTTTATGATATAGTCTATGATGAAGACTATGATGATATTTTAAGATGGTGTAGTATTATGTTAACTGAAATTTCGTGAATTTTTAGAATTCTACGAAATTGTTTATGATAAAGTATAATAGTGCGTTTTAATGTGATTATAATATAACTAAGAAAATGGTTAGTACGCAAAGTTAAGATGATAGAAGGGGGCGATGTCCCACATTGTTTGAAAGGGGTAGAGAAGTTACAGACTATTCCCAAAATATGAATGAAAGAAAATACATAATTAAAACAACAGTTAGAGAGGATAGAATAAATGTAAAGTTCTGTGAAAATTCAAGATCAGCCAACAGTGGCAATAGATCAAATAGTATCCTCTTTGGTAATACTTGAAAGAGGCCATGAGCCCTAACTAATGAGACATCAAGAATTTTACCTGTGAATAGCTCTAACGAAAGAGACAGTCGAAATTTGAGAGCTTCATTGATTCTTTAGAAAAAGAAGAAGAATGACTATCCTCGCTATGAATGATTTTAGATTTTATAAATCTAATATAACAAGAGAAGGTTTTATGTATGACCTTCATTCTGAGGAGAGACGCCCACTTGTGGTAAAATATCCTTCATATGAGAAGGATGTGTTTATTATGAGTTAGAACAAGATTCTAGACAAGTTAACTAAAAGTAGTACAGTCCTGCAGCATTATGCTTTAACAGATAAAATTTTCTGAATTAAAGCAGGGTAATACATTAGTAAGTGAAGTTTATAAAAATTTGACCAGTTGTTTAGACTGTGTCTATACATAGTCCCTATAAAGAGAAAAATTTGTAATATATAGTGACGCACCTACAGTAGGGTTAGGTGCAGTTCTGATGCAAAATGGTAAGATGAATACTTATGTTTTACGTCCACTAAAGGATAATGGGAGAAATTATTCCATGCATAATTTAGAAACTTATTGCGAAGAAGCTAAATATACGACATAGAAGATGGCTAGAGTTGGTAAAGGATTGTGATTACGAAGTCCTCTACCATCTAGACAAAACTAATAGAGTAGCAGATATGGGATCTAACTCTAACTAGTCCTCAAGAAAGGGTTTCCAGGAACGGATTGATCCTATATTAAAGAAGGATTAATATTCCGATAGATAAAGAACTCAGAGGACGGATCTAGTTAAAGGATCATGAAATGTTATATTTAGTTTATCTTGGAATCATTAAGATATACCAGGATTAAAGCTACAATTCTAGCAGAAATGAATGAAGAATGATATTGTGACACTTTTAAGTAGTCGCATGATTACCAAAGAGTTAAGATCAAACATCGATGTCCAAGTGGAAATTTGGAATCCTTGGAAATTTCTGAATGAAAATGAAAGCATATTATGATAAGATTTATAGTAAGATTATCAAAGACCGAGAGGGCTATGATGCCATCTGGGTTACTATGGATAGATTAATGAAAACAGTACGGTTTATAGTAGTGAAAATAATTTTTTTTTTCATTGAAAAAGTTGGCAAATTGATATGTAGTCCATGTTATCTAATTTCATGGCATTTCGAAATGAATCGTGTAACGACAGATTTTGTGGAAGTTTACTTCAAATTTTTAGAAATATGTGTAAGAAATCATGGATACAGAATTGATACTCAGTATCGCATTTCACTCCCCGATGGATGGGCAGTTAAAATGAACTATTCAAACCTTGAGAGATATGTCTCGAAATTAAGTGATAGATTTTTCGAGAGTTTGAAATGAGGATTCTATTAGAATTTCCCATACAACAATAGTTATCAAGCTTTCATTGGAATAGCACTATACGAGGCACTGAATGAATGAATGTTTTATGAAAACGTTTATGAAAGAAACGTTTTATGAAAATGTTATAGAAAAGTTTATGAAAGAAATGTTATGAATAGAATGCTATAAATGTTTTATAGAAAGAAAGTTTCTGACTTTGCTTTTTATGAAAGATGAGCAACTGTGACATGATAATTTGATATGTTCACAAAGTCAGATAGAATGAAATGAAAAGTTAATGTAAAGTAAGAGAATTATATTAAAGATTTAAATGTTGACGTACCAGCCTAGGAATATGATGTTTTATGTTTATGTTAACTGGTGGAGGACGGTCAATAGAAACGCTTCCCAGTTAGACTGTGAAGGACGGTTGAGAAACGTTCCCAGTCATGTATTACTCCAAAAGAGGAGATAGCTATTTTAAATGTTTAAAGTTTTCCATAAGGTAGGTACGATCAACGATAAATTTGTAAATGAAAGTAAAGTAAAGCATAGAAAAGAAAGAAACGAAATGATATGTACAATGTTGAAAGGAAAAGTACAGAATGATATGAGTTAAAGGAATAGAACGATAAAAAAATTTTATAAGGAGTAAAGAGTGCACAGAATTAGCAGAAAAGTTAGATAGACAAACGATGAAGATTCCTGGAGTTAATGAAGGGAACTTCGTATTTTCTAAGGTATCGCCCATAAAGGGGATAAAGTGTTTCTATAAGAAAGGAAAATTAAATCCAAAGTATATTGGATCATTTGAAAGTAACGAGTACATGGGGAAGATCGCCTATATATTGGCATTACCCCGGATGTTTATGCTAAGAAAGTACGTGTCCAATCCATCACATATGTTAAAATATGAATTTTTTCAAGTTCAAAATGACCTAAGTTATGAAGAACAATTAGTTCAAATATTGACTCAAGAAGAGAAGATGTCATGGGAAAGTTATGACATTGAGAAAACTACGTTAGAGTATAGAAAGGAATTGAAATTGTTATACTTCTACTTGTGCTGATTTTCGAGGACGAAAATTCTAAAAAGGAGGGGTAGATGTAACAGCCGGAAAAATTTTACTGTTCTTGGAAAATGTGTATATCGTATGTACAGATCGAGAAAAGGGTCAAGACGACATTTTCTCGACCTGAAACTGATATAATTGGAATCAGGATGCTCAAATCAGTCAATTGAGCACAAAATAGAAATTTCGACCGGGAATGCGAAAAATACGCAGTACCGGAAACTGGTCGAGATGACCCCGGATTAAGATAAAACTGATAAATTTGGATTCAGCACGTCCAAATTAGTCAGGATAGCCCAAGCTAAAAATTTTGGGGAGAAGAGTATAAATAGGAAATCTTGGGGGTCAAATTCATAAATTTCTCATAAATCCCAAAAATCCGAAATTCTACCCCCAAATTCTCTCAAATATGAACAGTGACCAACTTTCACATACGACCTCCGTTTACGACACTGCCGACACCATTGGAAAGCTCTCGCCGAGCTGAATCCAACGGCGGGTCGACGCGACGGAGCAGCCGCCGGAGCAAGCCGCACGCGCCGCTCGAAGCTCGCCGGAGCCGTGAATTTCAAACGGCCGCATCTCCGCCGTCCGGCCACCGTTTGCCACGAAACCGGTCCCAAAAGGTTCGTGGTGAAGAGTACTACAAAACCCATGTGGTGGTTCACGGCAAAAACCACCGTATCGCACCGACCGAGCTTCGAGAATTCCGTTGTCGCCGCCGTGGGAGCCACCGTCGATTTTCGTCGATTCCGGCCAAATTGAAGAGAGCCACCGGTGCAGAAATGGTCGTGGGGTTGTGGGGAGCAAAAGTCCTCAACCAATTTCGGGGAAAAAGTCTGGCACGGCGGAGTTCCACCGTCGCCGTCATGGCCGTGGCTTTTGGGGGGATTTTCCGACGATAGGAGCCTCCAAACATGAAATTGAGGCCACCAATGGATTCCTCTCGTCGAGCTCTTCAAGATGGGCTACTCACTTGCCACCGTCGCCGCCGTCAACCGCCGGTCAACGGCAAATCAACGCCGGTCAACGGCGACCGTTGACCAAATTTTGAAGATTGGCCCGTTGGCCTATTTTCGACGTTCCGGACGCATCCGCGGAGTCGGATTTGCAAAACGGAACTCCAGATGCAAAGAATGAAAGAATAACGTTTGTGCGATCGAGACCGAACGGCATTTTCGGTATAATCTCGACCACTCTTGTTCCTCAATTTAGTAATTGAGATGAATGTATGTTAATGTGATGTATTGATATGAGAAATTGTAAAAGAAAGAAAGAAAAATGGATGAAATAGCAGATATGAAAAAGGTATGAAAATGTGTAAATTTTACGTAAAATGTGTGTAACTTTTACGTAAAATTATGCCTCTGGTATAGTACGTGATAGATTAGACGAGGTTAGATGGTTTTGAGGCGTTTCCTAAACGCCGGGAGCCTAAAAATTAAGAGGAAATGCTGCCGAAATTTTTAAAATGGTGTAAAGGATATTTCTGGAAATAAGGGTTTAAAAATGTGATCGGGCAGGTAAACCCGAGCCCCTTATGAATTTAAGATAAGAAATGGAAAAAGGGGATGTTTTAAGAAATTATAAAACGACCTTTGAGGCCTGAAATGTAAGAAAAGCAAGAAACCGACTTTTATGTCGGAATAGAATTTCCCGAGGGCCGGGAATAGTAAAAATTGTGAAAAATATTGAAATTAACCTGGAAAAGGTCCGGCAAGTTTTTAAAAGTCAAATGGATGATTTTTGAGCTTGGAAAATTCAGTCTAAGCATTAAAAAGAGAAGATTAAGATTCAAAGACCTGTCAGGGCAAAACGGTCATTTTGACCAAAAATTTCAGAAAGTTAGAAAAAGAGTCGTTAAAGCCTAGAACATAATCCTAAAGCTTTAATTAAAGTTTTAAAGGCCAAAGTTAAGAGTTAAGCATGAAAAAAAATGAGAAAAGTTCCGATTGGGGCAAAATGGTAATTTTGTCAAAAGTTTACAGAAAAGTTAAAAATGAAACGTTAAGCTCCTAAGTTCTTTATTAAGAAATAAAACGTAGTATTTTTACATTTTATAAAGTTTTATATATGAAATAAAGATTTTAAATAACCGTTAATTTTTCGGTTATAGGAGTTTAACGGGATAGTGATGATGGACTGTCGAGGAACCACAGAAAGCTGATGTTAGCAGAATTGAGGTAAGTTCAGACATTTAATTGTCTGTGCACGAACAAATTGATATGGTTATGTTTAGGTGGAAAAATATATTTTCCCCGAAACTATATAATTGTTTGATTTGTGATTTATGACGGGTGCACAACCATTGGTATAGTTGTGTATTAGACTGTATGGTTTATGGTATGACTGTGTAATTTATACTATTGTTACAACTGTTTTAGATTCACGGGAATCTGATTCTTTATATTGTTATGACTGCATTGAGTATTTGTATGCCTTATAATTAATGAGGCAACCTCCCAAGAGTGTGATGTATCGTTTCAAACTGTCATGATTGCATTGAGTATTTGCATGCCTTATAATTAATGAGGCAACCTCTTAAGAGTGTGCGGTATCGTTTTAAAGAAACGATGAAAATAATGAGAATAAATAAATTAAGTATAATTTATATACTGTTATGTATATGTGACGGGTTTGGACGAGAGGTTCCAAACTTATTGGATTCCATTTTTATGATTCCAGTTACTACGTTATGATCGTAGAGCAGTATTAATGTTTGATTAATCACAGTATTAATATGTGATGTTTACAGTCTTTATGACTGCACAGTAAAGATGTTATTATATGTACACTTGAACATTAAACAACAGGGTAATGAAAACCAAATGTTTTGGCGTATTGGCCTCTCGCGAGGGGAGGTTATTTCATTGTTAAAGCAGAAGACAAAGCACAGATGAGGGAGAGCCAGGGTAGCTCCCAGGCCCCTCTACAGCGCGCTTTTCGGTACGACCAAAATAGGCCCATACAGAGTTAAAGTACAGATAAGATAATAAATGAACAGAATAAATCGAAAAACAGAGCATAAAACACTTAAGACATAATTGTTGTGTTTGATTTCAATGTTTTGCGCTAACTTATATGTTATGCGCATTTGTATATATATATGTATATACATTAAATGTTGTGCTAATTATTAAAGATATAGCACTATGGGCACGAGGCCCATACAGTATAACGGGTGCGAGGCCCAGGGCGCGAGGCTCATAAACTGAAAGCAATAAATGATGTAATGAAAGAAATAATGAGAAACATGAAGAAAAGAATAAATGAGTATTGTATGAGCACTACCACATGATGTGATGTTTGTGCTAACCCTATATGTGATGTTATGTTAAGACATCAGGGTAAAGTTTTAAGAGATGTCATGGGTGACATCAGAGGATACCACTGTTATTACAGTTGGTATGTTTATAGTTATTCTTATTTTATAGAATACTAATAGTTATCACAATTTATGTGATTATTTGTCATTACATCAAAGTAAAGTTTAAAGAGATGGCATGAGTTACATCAGAGTATACCACTGTTATTACAGTTGGTATATTTATAGTTATTCTAATTTTATAGAATACTATTAGTTATCACAAATTATGTGATTATTTGTGTTAATACACGATATGTTTTTAGTAGTTATATACTACAGATAGTGTATATGTTTATATGACAGAATATAACAGTATAATATACTGTTTTATGATTTATGTTTTTATGTTTGAACTTACTGGGCGTTTAGCTCACCAGTTTGTTCGTGTGCAGGTCACAAAGTTAAACAACCTGCCATTTGAGTTTATTGAGATACGGGATTGGTGGAATGGGTTGCGAATGTCATGTCAAAAGTTATGGACCCACTATGCTTAATCTATCAGATAGAAAGAGAGAAAGAGAGTAAGTGTAAGTATACATATAAAAAAAAAAAATTTCCACATCTTTTTATATCAATATGAAAAGAACAAATAGTAGAAGTAAGAATAGATGTCAAGTGACAGGCCCGCGCGAGGCGGGGTGTTACAACCAAGGTGGGAAACAGACATGTAAGAAAAGAAACGGTAAGATGCTCAAAAGTTACCAGTTCCAATCTGAAAGTTTCCTTTGGACGAAAGAAAAAAAAAACATAGGGGGAGTAGTTGAGATAAAGTCACGACCTGTATATATATATATATTTTAGATAACTACTAAATCAAACTATACTAAGTCTTTTATGAAGAAAAAACCAAGTCTTTTTTCTGCCTCATTTATTAATATAGACTACTTCAAACTCTCCTATCTATAAATAGAGGCATTTTGGTGCCAAGACTTCTATCCATCCTTTATTCAACAAACATACAGATAATAGATATAACTAGCAAAGAGATATCCAGTAATTAGCATAATACTAGCATAACAACCGTGAAAGGTGTTCATTTCCTTCTCACAGTTTCTGTGTTGGCTTTGGCATCTTCCATTGCCTCTGCCTATTACCCGAGCCCGCTGCAGGACTTCTGCGTCGCAGTTGATGATCCCAAAAGGGCGTGTAAGTGTAACAACCGGGAAAATTCACATTTTTCAGAGAATAAATACACAATGAATTTAAGCATTAAAATGTGAAATTAAGTGATTTAATATTGTTTAGAACTAAAATAAAATGTTCTAACAATGTTAAAGGATGAAAAATGAATAATAGTGATATTATGTGTGTGCACGTGTGTGCCACTCACAGTATCAGGAAGTAGGTCAAGATGATATTATCTTGACATAAAACTGATAAATATGGGTTCAGCACACCCAAATTAGTCAGGATAGCCTATCAGTACGCTCAAATTTGATAATTGAGCACAAGGGTAATTTTTGATCAAAAATTCACAGTATCGGAAATTGGTCGAAATGACCTCAGATGAAAATAAAACTGATATATTTGGATTCAGGACGCCCAAATTAGTCAGCATAGCCCATGTTGAAATTTTGGGTGAAAAAGTATATAAAGAGCAGGGAAAAAGTGGAATTTCCTCATTTGCCCATGTGTATTCTCTCTCCTCATTTCTCTTTCTCTCTCTAGCCGAATGTGTATAGTAACCGACCATCAGAAACGGTGTCCGTTTTCGACACCGCCGGTGTCATCGGAAAGCTCTCGCCGAGCTGAGTCCGATGGTGAGTCGACGCGACTGAGCAGCCGCCGGAGCAAGCCGCATGCGCTGCCCGAAGCCGCCGGCCACCGAAAAATTCGCGACGCCGTATCTCCGCCGTCCGACGTCCGATCAAGTTGAAACCGGTCTCAAAAGACTCGTGGTGAAGAGTACTACAAATCCCATGTGGTGGATCGCCTCA
This sequence comes from Antiaris toxicaria, assembly GCA_035233585.1. Taxonomy (NCBI): domain Eukaryota; kingdom Viridiplantae; phylum Streptophyta; class Magnoliopsida; order Rosales; family Moraceae; genus Antiaris; species Antiaris toxicaria. The sequence goes on along the minus strand of CP141153.1, from coordinate 4,223,062 downwards.
ACGGTCGCCGGATCGCGCCGCCCAACTCCGCCCGTCGCCGTCGCCGCCGTGAAACTCGTCGTTTCCGGCGATGTTGAGCTGCACCACCGGTGCAGAAATGGTCGCCGTGAAGAGGGGAGCAAAAGCCCTCAATCAATTTCGGAGAAAAAGTCCGGCACGGCGGAGCTCCACCGTCGCCGCCGTGGCCGTGACTTTCGGGGGGATTTTCCGGCGATTGGGGCCTCCAAATGTGAAATTGAGGCTACCAATGGATTCCTCTCATCGAGATCTTCAAAATGGACTACCCACTTGCCACCGTCGCCGCCGTCGCCGCCGGTCAACGGCTGGTCAACGCCGGTCAATGGTCGAAATGGAAGTTTGGCCCGTTAGCCTATTTTTGACGTTCCGGACGTATCCATGGAGTCGGATTTGCAAGACGGGACCTCAGAGATGATGAACGAAGAATTAGGGTTTATGCCGTCGAGATCGGACTACAATTCGGTATAAATCCCGACCCCTTTACGTTTCGCAATTTAATTGTTTGGGACTGTTTATATGATTTTATGATTATTGGTATGAAAAATGTGGAAAAGAATGTATGTAAAAAGAAGAAAATGACTGTAATGGAGAAAAAGAAAAATATGTGATGATGTAACGATTTTACGTAAACAGTATGAGTTTTACGTAAAATCTAGGCCTCTGGTATAGTACGTGATAGAATTAGATTAGGATAGATGGTTTTCAGGCGTTTCCTAAACGCTGGAACCTCAAAAATTAAGCGGAAATACTGCCGAAATTTCTAAAAATGGCACCAGGGGTAATATGGGAAACGAAGGGTAAAAATATGATCGGGAAGGGAACCCGAGCCCCCTCGAGGAATTAGGGCAAGGAAAAAGGAATGGGTAAGGTACGATTAGTAAACCGACCCTTCGAAACCCTAGAACGCAAGAAAAACACGAAACCGATTCTTAGGTTCGAATAGTACTTCCCGAGGGCCGGGAATGTGAAAATTGGTAAAATGATAAGAATTGATCCGGAAAAGGTCCGATGGGATTTAGAAAGTTAATTAAATGATTTTGGGTTTAGAAAATCCAGTCTAAGTATAAAAATGAAAATGTTATGATTAAACGACCCATCAGGGGCAAAATGGTCATTTTGTCCAAAGATTCTCAAATTATGGGAAAAGAGCCCCAATGACCCCAGAATAGTTTAATGAAGTTTGTAAAAGTCAAAATTGAGGTTTAAGTTATGAAAAATCACGTTAAGGGTAAAATTGTAATTTTATCAAAAGTTAGGGGTAAAATCATAATTTTTAAAAAGTTGGAGAAAAATTCGAAAATGGCCATTAAGGTTTAGAAAGCTGTCCTAAGGCTATAATTAAGGATTATAAGATTAGAATTAAGCTTTTTAATAAAATAAAAGCTATAAATGAAAATGTGATTAACGGACAAAATTTGTCTGTAGGAACATAATCCAGAAGCGACAAAGGACGTCGATGGATCTCAAAGAAAGGATAAGCACGCTATGAGTAAGTTCAGACATTTACCCGTCTGCAATTATGAACAAGCTTATCGTTTTATATGTTTGGTATGCAAATGTCATGATGTGATTTACGATGATGCTATAGAAATGCTATAGCAATGTTATGATGATATTAAAAGATATGTTTTAATAAATAAAAATATATATATATAAATATATGTATATATTGAATTATGAAGGAAAGGTATTATAAAAACTTTATGAGAGTAAGATTTGATAAAGAGTGATAGAAGAATGGAAAGAGTAAGAATAAGAGTATTAGAATAGAATGCATAAGAAAGAGATGAGGTATGAAAGGAAAGAATAGGTGTTTATGAAAAGTTTTATAGAAATTAAGTTATGATTGATAGAGCAATGATGATCGGTGATGAAAAGAATTAAGAAAGGGATGTTTTATGAGGACGAAAGGATAGATGTTTTATGAAAAATGATATGAAAGTAAAGAGTTAGACAAGGAAGAAAAATAATAATAGGTTATGATAAAAGGTATGATGAATGTTTTATGAAAAATGATATGAAAGCAAAGAGTTAGACAAGGAAGAAAAATAATGATAGGTTATGATAAAAGGTATGATGAATGTTTTATGAAAAATGATATGAAAGCAAAGAGTTAGACAAGGAAGAAAAATAATAATAGGTTATGATAAAAGGTATGATGAATGTTTTATGAAAAATGATATGAAAGCAAAGAGTTAGACAAGGAAGAAAAATAATGATAGGTTATGATAAAAGGTATGATGAATGTTTTATGAAAAATGATATGAAAGCAAAGAGTTAGACAAGAAAGAAAAACAATGATAGGTTATGATAAAAGGTATGATGAAAGGATTAGAACATAACGATAAGATGTGATTGATTGAATAGAACGATAGGCTATGATCAATAGGAGGATGATGATAAGATACGGTAGATAGGAGGATGCAAATGATAAGATGAACAGAGAATAATTATCTACACGTAACAAAACATGTTTTATTTGTTATGATGTGATGTGATGTGATGTGATATATATAAGTAATATGTGTTATATATGTTAAAGTGTGATTAACATAATTCACACAAATAAAGTAAAGAATTAAGAAAAGAAAAACAACGAAAGAACATATGTTCCATGAAACGTTTTATGAAAAAATGAGAAATGAAAGATTATGAATGTCATGAAAAAGACATACAACGAAAAATCAATATAAGAAAAGCTAAAAGAATGCAAGATAATAAAACTGAAAAGTTAATGGTTGGCGTACCGGTCTCCCTATATGGTTGAGACTTCCGGTCTATATCCTCCGCGCAGATGTGGTGCTACCCCGAAGGTGTGGTAGATTATAGGATGGACCAACCCCGAAGGTGAGGTTTTATGTGACTGTGAGGTAGGTTGGTGGGTAGCTCCCCCTCTTCCCACTGTCAGCGCGCACTAGGTACGTTCAACAACGGGGCCCACCAGTGAAAGATAAGAAAAGAAAAGAAAAGAAAAGTGAAAGAAAAGAAAAGAGCGTGAAAAGAAAAGAAAAGAAAAGTAAAGAATGACATAAAAAGAAACAAACGATATGAAACATAATAGAATCATATATGTGATGTGATGTGAATGACACGTTTTTATGTGATGTTAGGCTAGTGTGTGTGTTACTAGCTTTTAAGATATGAAATGTTAAGAGATGATGATAAAGTGATAGAAAGTTATAAAGGTTTAGAACAGAAAGTTAAGAAATGATAGGAATGAAAAGCAAAGAAATGAAGAGATTAGATTAGAATGATAAGAGATGATCGATAGAATGATAAGAACGATGAACAAAGAGATAAATGAGCATGAAGAGACTAACATAATATGTTATGTTTCAAGAATATGTATAGACGATGTGTATGATGTATATATACGTGATGTCATATATTCTAGTAATAATATATATTACTAGTATTTATAAGTTAATGAATGTATGTTTGAACTTACTGAGCATCTAGCTCATTAGTTGTTTATATGTTGAAGGTAAGCAACCTGTTTATTTAAAGTATTATGATGGACAACGGACGGATCTGCACGTGCCAAGGGACTGGGCGAGGGTATGGTACTACCATGAGTCTTTCGCTGAGCGTTCAAAAAGGAAGATGAAAGAAAGAAAGTTATGAAATATGTGTTATAAGAGTATGATAGAGATAGGTATAATATGTAAGTTAAAAGAAAAAAAAAATTTTGCTATAGAAATTGCTTCCGCTTTAAGATGAGAATATTAAGAATGGAAAGTTAAGTATGTTAAGTAAGAGGATGACGATCCACGAGGTTGCCAGCCATCGCGGTCGGCGTCAGAGCTCGACTGGTTGGTATGGTAGCATACGTGGGGTGTCGCCACAGTAAGTAAATATTTATTCAGTCCTGCCATTAATTTTTTACCACTAATACTCACAAAGTTTTGGTTACTTTACTCTATCCATTTAGTAATATTGTTATGCACTAACAAGAATTATATTCTTCAATTGCATTGTTTGTGATTGGGAAGTTCTGCAAGGATCCAAAGCTTGCCAAGGCTGAGGATTTCTTCACTTATGAGCTCAACATCCCTGGAAACACAAGTAACCCAGTTGGTTCTGCTGTTACTACTGTGAATGTGGACAAAATTCCAGGACATAACACTCTTGGGATTTCATTGGTTCGCATTGACAACAAACCGTATGGCCAGAACCCACCTCACATTCACTTCGTCGCTCCGAAATCCTTGTCGTTGTGGAGGGGACACTCCCCGTTGGCTTGTGTCGTCCAACCAAGATGGAAACCGCCTCTTCACAAAGGTTCTAAACAAAGGGGATGTGTTCGTGTTCCCAATCGGTCTAATTCACTTTCAGTTCAACCCGGGACACACCCCAGCATTGGCCTTCGCTGGTCTCAGCAGCCAGAATGCTGGAGTTATAACTATTGCAAACTCTGTGTTTGGATCACATCCTTCCATCAAGCCCGATGTCCTCAGCAGAGCCTTCCAATTGGACAAGGATGTTGTTAAACATCTTCAGAAGAAGTTCTGGTACGACAACAACTAGAGAAACAACAAAACAGAAATGATTTGCTAGAGTGTCCTGTGTTATGTAATAAATAGAATGGCCATGTGTGAACCATTTTCTCATTTAATTAGTTTCTGATTGATTTGCTGTTGCTGAATTGTTGAGTGAAATTCATTTATAGTCTTTGTACTTTCTCACTGCCGATTAATAAATTTACATGTGTCTTTTGCATATTCAGTTAAACTCAACTTACGTACATATACTGATTAAGGAGAATTTGGCTTTAAATGAAAATGGTCAAGAATTTCTTTCTCACATTCACCCAAAAGAAAGAAACAAAAGCCACTTGATGTTTGGTCAGTAAAAGGAGTGACGTTTTTTTTTTTTTTTTTTATTCCTGTATGCGATATTATCATAATTAAAATAACAATCCTTATCTTGAAATTTAACTGATTATCTGTTCTCACGTACATTTTTAGTAGTTTATTTGTGTTGGGAGGGGGGGGGGGGGGGGGGGGGTGTTGGGGGGGTGTGGTGGTGTGTGGGGGGGGGTGGGGTGGGGGTTGGTTGGGTGGTTATCACAGTACATTCTGATTAACAGTATTGAAAAATAATAATTATTTAGCAATATCAGTCCATGAATTTCAGTCTTTCCTACTCTTATCAGCGAGACTAATAATTTAAGAAGACGACGTTTGCTTCCTTTGTCGGGTTAAAAATATTCTTTATTAGCACTTTCACTTTATACTAACGTATATATTTGGTATTGATGAAAGACGGTGCCTGTGGAGAACAGTTTATCTTAAAGTACCTTAGTTAATTAATTTATGGTCCTTTTTAATTTTAATAGGTCTTATGTCACCTGTTAGAGTGTGTGACCTTATTTATTTATTTTTTTTGACTCGACTCGAAGAGCCTACCATGTAGCTTAATATGAGAATTTTTGGGGGCTCTATGGTGGTAGCGGAGATACCAATAAACACTAGTGAAGCTCAAATTGTAAAATAGATGACCCCACTCAAAAAGTGAAAGAACAAAACAGTTGATCATTCCGTTTATTTATTTATATCCAAATATTTCTCAAAAAAAAAAAACCCAAATAACCAACGACCAAAAACGTTCAAGAATTACTAAAGTATGTGTTAGAGTACATAATTCGAATTCTTTATTGGTCCGGACCAAAGAGCCCGTGGTGTGACCTAATATGAAATTTTTTTTGAGTTCTATGGTGGTAGAGAAGGGATTGGCCTGATCCTTAGGGATGCGGGGGCTCCACTCCCATGGTATAGACTTATTTTATTTTCATACTATATATATTTAATTTAATTTAAGGTTTTTGCTTTTTATATTTTTGAGATACGCATGTGATTATCACCTCTTATACTAATTTTCAAATTAGTGAAGTTTTTCTCTTATGCCCATGGTTTTTCCCCATCTAGGGTTTTCCACGTAAATCTGCGTGTTCTTGTTTTCCTGTTTTCGTTATTATTTCTCACATAATCTTGTAACAACATCATTAGACATAATATTTGAAAAAAAATATTATATAACAAACTTTCTTTAATTAACACTTGCAAGCCATGAAATCTTTGTCTAATCATCCATCGATGACATTGTTTTCGTGATCAGTCTTATAGTCTTCTTTATTTGCACCAATGATTTATTCGTATGAATTTGGTGTTGGTGAAAGTTTTTTTTTTTTCCCTTCAAATAAAAAAAAAAGGATTATCTGCATAGATGAAACTTTCTATTTGCATAGCCTGCGGAGAAAATGTAAAGTAACTTATCAACTAATCCTTCCATGACCCATTATTATTATTATTATTATTATTATTATTATTATTTTGTGTCAAAGGAAAGGTTTGTTGTTAAGGAAGTTGAAAGTTCGACTATTTTAAAACTTTACTCGCAGGGACAACGTGTGCAAAGGTTGTGTCAAAGGCTAAAGCATGATGTAATTGCCAATGAATCATACAAACGTTTTATTAGTAGAAGAAACATATGAATATGGAAGAACGTGGCTTAATTTGACCATTTTCAATTATAGAGTATCGCTTGCAATAGCAATGACGATTGAGTCGGGACATTAACTTGTCCACTTCTCCGACCAAAACATATGTCATCCTGAGACTGTCATTGAGGTCTAGACTACATGAGCAATCAAGTTTAAAAATTTTCAATGAACGCGTAAAATAAATTAAAGCAATTTCATCTTTTTAGCCCCCTCTTTCAAAGTCTCTAACTCATGATATTATTTCTTCGGAATTTCAATCCACCGAGAAGCTTTAATCAACAATATAATGTAGATGAAATCAAGTTGGAGAGGTTTTTGAAGTCCTCATACCATGTAGTATAGTATTGTGTTATCAAGCGTTCAATTCTTCTTGATCCTACATAATGAAATGTTACATATAATTGTAGTTGTAAATCAATTTAATAGTAATTTCACACTTGACTTCTCAAGTAGGAAAAAACCTTTACACTATTTAAAGAAGATGTATGTTTTTTGCATTGCTCTCAAACAAAAATCACGTAAGAAAAGGAAGAGTTCCAATGTGAAAATTTGTTCAGTAAAAATGAAACAATATTTTTAATATTGAATCCATAGATTGGTCCCAAGCCGGCCCTTCTTTAAAGATCAAAATATTAAGAGTTCAATTTGACACCATCATTTTCTACAATCCCATGTTTCTTACTCTGTTGAAATGAAAATCAACGGATATCTAATATGCGACATGAATATTCATTCACATTAGAGACCAAGTCTACCATTATATTTGACAATGACGTAAATTATGTAAACATTTTCTTCTGATTCACACAAATCCATCAAGACTGCACCAAATTCAAGTTAAATAAGTACCTAAAGAAGGAGGAAAAAAATGCCAAAAAATAAAAATAAAAAAAGGAATTGGCTTTCCTTGTTCTCACTCGAAACTTTTGATGTTTAACTAACATATTACCTGAAGGGAAAATGAATAGAGGAGAAAAGATTAGATATTGAAATCTGGCAAACTTATCCAATAAAGGAGTTGCTTCAAGAAAACAACTACTTGAGATATTCAGATTTCAAAGCCTTATTATTACAAAGCATACCAGTGCCCTTCCAACCAAAACACCTTTTCCAAAGACACCAATACTTTTAAAATTAAAAAAAAATTTGAATAAATGGGAAAAGGAAAGCAAGAGACGAAAGAAATACTTTTGTAAGATACACTGACGGACCAGTTCTATATTGAAAGTATCTTTCTAGAGGCAGAAATTGTTAAATAATAATTAATAAAATGTAGAAGTAGATGAATACCAAGTCCTTTATCCAATTTGTATAGTAAGATAGACTAGTTTAATTTAGGGACTTCCATCTATAAATAGACGATTTCTAAGCAGCATTTCTCAACCTTCACCCAGGTACATTATCACAACTCATAGTGATATCTCTAGCATACTAGAAATATATCAAACATGAAAAGTGTTAACATCCTTCTAACCCTTTATGTCTTGGCTTTGGCAACTTTCATTGTCTCGGCGTATGACCCAAGCCCGTTGCAGGACTTCTGTGTAGCAATAGATGACCCAAAGAAGGCTTGTAAGTTTAAATTTTACGTTCCCCACTATTCAACTTTAACCACTGGTCCTTTTGAATGTAATTCGAAGTTAATACAAATTCGTTTTGAGCATTGCAGTGTTTGTGAATGGGAAATTCTGCAAGGATCCAAAGCTTGTCAAGGCTAAGGATTTCTTCGCTTCTGGGCTCAACAATCCTGGAAACACTGATAATCAACTTGGCTTCAATGTGACAACTGTTAACGTGGACACACTTCGTGGACTCAACACTCTCGGCGTATCATTGGTTCGCATCGACTATGCACCCCACGGCCAGAACCCGCCTCACACTCATCCTCGTGCCACCGAAATCCTCGTCGTCATGGAGGGAACGCTCTATGTCGGTTTTGTAACGTCGAACCAAGATGGGAACCGCCTCTTTACAAAAGTTCTAAACAAGGGAGATGTGTTTGTGTTCCCAATTGGTTTGATTCACTTCCAGTTCAATCCAGGGAATTACCCAGCAGTTGCATTTGCTGGTCTCAGCAGCCAAAATCCAGGAGTCATAACAATTGCAAAGTCAATCTTTGGATCTGATCCTGCCATTGACCCTAAGATCCTCGCCAAGGCGTTCCAACTCAACCAGAAAGTGGTTAAGCAACTACAGAAGAAATTCTGGTTTGATGCCAATTAGACAGACCAATAAACAACCATATGAACTATAATGTTTTGTGTTGCTACCTAGAGTGTTTTGTGTTATGTAATAAATAGAATGGTCATGTGTATACCATTCTCCCACTTCAGCTTATGACTGATTTACTTGTATTTGTCTCAGTACCAATAAATTTATGTATGATTTATGTTATATCTGATTTTATCTTATTTAGCAAGTTTTATTTTTTTTCCAAATTAATTAATTATTAAAAGCATGTAAATAAATAAGACAGATAATTTTTATGAGATTCGGTTTTCATACTCCTCAGGGTCACACCTAGATAGTGAATACTTCACTACCTATAAAACAATTATAAGCACTAATAGTCTTATGCAATTTAAATGTGGACCTCTGACACGACTCGCCCAGGTTGTCGACCACATTCTTTTCTTTTTACCCTTTTTATATCATTATTTCATCTCATAAATCACAAAAACATATTTATAAGCTCGCTTTTTAAATTAATAATTTGTTTAGTAAAACCGCGGATATTTTTTTTATATATTTATATACATTTAAAAAAAAAAAAACATTTGTTCTTAATCTATAACATACTTCGTATACATTCATACTGTATTATTTATTTACAAATCATATATTCTTTAGGCAGTCGGAAACATAACGGGTCCACTTCCCTATCCATAACATCTTGGGAATCTGCCCGCCAGTCCATCATATATCTTTACTTCATCTCGAATGCTGCTTACCCTTATTATCTACACCACAAACAAACTAATGACCTAGAGCTCAGTAAGTACATGTAACAGCCGGAAAAATTTTACTGTTCTTGGAAAATATGTATATCGTATGTACAGTATCGAGAAAAGGGTTAAGACGACATTTTCTCGACCTGAAACTGATATATTTGGAATCAGGATGCTCAAATTAGTCAATTGAGCACAAAACAGAAATTCGACCGGGAATGCGAAAAATACGCAGTACCGAAAACTGGTCGAGATGATCTCAGATAAAGATAAAACTGATAAATTTGGATTCAGCACGTCCAAATTAGTCAGGATAGCCCTAGTTAAAAATTTTGGGGAGAAGAGTATAAATAGGAAATCGTGGGGGTCAAATTCACAAATTCTTCATAAATCTCAAAAATCTGAAATTTACCCCAAAATTCTCTCAAATATGAACAGTGACCAACTTTCACATACGACCTCCGTTCACGACACCGCCGGCACCGTTGGAAAGCTCTCACCGAGCTGAGTCCAACGGTGGGTCGACGCGACAGAGCAGCCACCGGAGCAAGCCGCACGCGCCGCCCGAAGCTCGCCGAAGCCGTGAAATTCAAACAGCCGTATCTCCGCCGTCCGGCCACCGTTTGCCACGAAACCGGTCCCAAAAGGTTCGTGGTGAAGAGTACTACAAAACCCATGTGGTGGTTCATGGCAACAACCGCCGTATCGCGCCGACCGAGCTTCGAGAAATCCGCCGTCGCCGCCGTGGGATCCACAGTCGATTTTCGCCGATTCTGGCCAAATTGAGGAGAGCCACCGGTGCAGAAATGGTCGTGGGGTTGTGGGGAGCAAAAGCCCTCAACCAATTTCGGGGAAAAAGTCCGGCACGGCGGAGTTCCACCGTCGCCGCCGTGGCCGTGGCTTTCGGGGGGATTTTCCGACGATAGGAGCCTCCAAACATGAAATTGAGGCCACCAATGGATTTCTCTCGTCGAGCTCTTTAAGATGGGCTACTCACTTGCCACCGTCGCCGCCGTCAACCGCCGATCAACGGCGAGTCAACGCCGGTCAACGGCGGTCAACGCCGGTCAACGGCAACCGTTGACCAAATTTTGAAGATTGGCCCATTGGCCTATTTTCGACGTTCCGGACGCATCCGTGGAGTCGGATTTGCAAAACGGAATTCCAGATGCAAAGAATGAAAGAATAAAGTTTGTGCGATCGAGACCGAACGGCATTTTCGGTATAATCTCGACCACTCTTGTTCCTCAATTTGTTAATTGAGATGAATGTATGTTAATGAGATGTATTGATATGAGAAATTGTAAAAGAAAGAAAGAAAAATGGATGAAATAGCAGATATGAAAAAGGTATGAAAATGTGTAAATTTTACGTAAAAAGTGTGTGACTTTTACGTAAAATTAGGCCTCTGGTATAGTACGTGATAGATTAGACGAGGTTAGATGGTTTTGAGGCGTTTCCTAAACGCCGGGAGCCTAAAAATTAAGAGGAAATGCTGCCGAAATTTTTAAAATGGCGTAAAGGGCATTTCTGGAAAATAAGGGTTTAAAAATGTGATCGGGCAGGTAAACCCGAGACCCTTATGAATTTAAGATAAGAAATGGAAAATGGATGTTTTAAGAATTGTAAAACGACCTTCTAGGCTTGAAATGTAAGAAAAGCAAGAAATCAACTTTTATGTCGGAATAGAACTTCCCGATGGCCGGGAATAGTAAAAATTATGAAAAATATAGAAATTTATCTGGAAAAGATCCGGTAAGTTTTTAAAAGTCAAATGGATGATTTTTGAGCTTGGAAAATTCAGTCTAAGCATTAAAACGAGAAGGTTAAGATTCAAAGACCCGTCAGGGGCAAAACGGTCATTTGGACCAGAAATTTCAGAAAGTTAGAAAAAGAGTCGTTAAAGCCTAGAACATAATCCTAAGGCTTTAATTAAAGTTTTAAAGGCCAAAGTTAAGAGTTAAGCATGAAAAAAATAAGAAAAGTTCCGATTGGGACAAAATGGTAATTTTGCCAAAAGTTTACAGAAAAGTTAAAAATGAAACGTTAAGCTCCTAAGTTCTTTATTAAGAAATAAAACGTAGTATTTTTTACGTTTTATAAAGTTTTATACATGAAATAAAGATTTTAAATAACCGTTAATTTTTCGGTTATAGGAGTTCAACGGGACAGTGATGATGGACTGTCGAGGAACCACAGAAAGCTGATGTTAGCAGCATTGAGGTAAGTTCAGACATTTAATTGTCTGTGCACGAACAAATTGATATGATTATGTTTAGGTGGAAAAATATATTTTCCCCTAAACTATATAATTGTTTGATTTGTGATTAATGATAGGTGCACAACTATTGGTATAGTTGTGTATTAGACTGTATGGTTTATGGTATGACTGTGTAATTTATACTATTGTTACAATTGTTTCAGATTCACGGGAATCTGATTCTTTATATTGTTATGACTGCATTGCGTATTTGTATGCCTTATAATTAATGAGGCAACCTCCCAAGAGTGTGAGGTATCGTTTCAAACTGTCATGATTGCATTGAGTATTTGCATGCCTTATAATTAATGAGGCAACCTCCCAAGAGTGTGAGGTATCGTTTTAAAGAAACGATGAAAATAATGAGAATAAATAAATTAAGTATAATTTATATACTGTTCTGTTTATGTTACAGGTTTGGGCGAGAGGTTCCAAACTTACTGGATTCCATTTTTATGATTCCAGTTACTACGTTATGATCGTAGAGTAGTATTAATATTTGATTAATCACAGTATTAATATGTGATGTTTACAGTCATTATGACTGCACGGTAAAGATGCTATTATATGTACACTTGAACATTAAACAACAAGGTAATGAAAACCTAATGTTTTGGCGTACCGGCCTCTCGCGAGGGGAGGTTATTTCATTGTTAAAGCAGAAGACATAGCACAGATGAGGGCGAGCCAGGGTAGCTCCCAGGCCCCTCTACAGCGCTCTTTTCGGTACGACCAAAACGGGCCCATACAGAGATAAAGTACAGATAAGATAATAAATGAACAGAATAAATCGAAAAATCGAGCATAAAACACTTAAGACATAATTGTTGTGTTTGATTGCAATGTTTTGCGCTAACTTATATGTTATGCGCATTTGTATATATATATGCTTATACATTACATGTGGTGCTAATTATTAAAGATATAACACTACGGGCACGAGACCCATACAGTGTAACGGGCGCGAGGCCCATACAATTTAACGGGCACGACGCCCATACAGTTTAACGGGCGCGAGGCCCATATAGTGTGACGGGCGCGAGCCCAGGGCGCTAGGCCCATAAACTGAAAGCAATAAATGATGTAATGAAAGAAATAATGAGAAACATGAAGGAAAGAATAAATGAGTATTGTATGAGCACTACCACATGATGTGATGTTTGTGCTAACCCTATATGTGATGTTAAGTTAAGACATCAGGGTGAAGTTTAAAGAGATATCATAGGTGACATCAGAGGATACCACTGTTATTACAGTTGGTATGGTTATAGTTATTCTTATTTTATAGAATATTAATAGCTATCACAATATATGTGATTATTTGTCATTACGTCAGAGTAAAGTTTAAAGAGATGGCATGAGTTACATCAGAATATACCACTGTTACTACAGTTGGTATATTTATAGTTATTCTAATTTTATAGAATACCAATAGTTATCACAATTTATGTGATTATTTGTCATTATATTAGAGTAAAATTTAAAGAGATGTCATGGGTGACATCAGAGGATACCACTGTTATTACAGTTGGTATATTTATAGTTATTCTAATTTTATAGAATTTTACTAGTTATCACAAATTATGTGAATATTCGTATTAATGCACGATATGTTTTTAGTAGTTATATACTACAGATAGTGTATATGTTTATATGACAGAATATAACAGTATAATATACTGTTTTATGATTCATGTTTTTATGTTTGAACTTACTGGGCGTTTAGCTCACCAGTTTGTTCGTGTGCAGGTAATAAAGTTGAACAACCTGCCATTTGAGTTGATTGAGATACGGGATTGGTGGAATGGGTTGCGAATGTCATATCAAAGGTTATGGACCCGCTATGCTTAATCCGTTAGATAGAAAGAGAGAAAGTGAGTAAGTGTATATATAAAAAAAAAAAAAAAATTTCCGCACGTTTTTATATCAATATGAAAAGAACAAATAGTAGAAGTAAGAAAAGATGTCAAGTGACAGGCCCGCGCGAGGCGGGGTGTTACAATACAAATATAAATACAAATTCACTTAGGTATAAGGTAACTAGGATTAGTCTCATTATGCTTCTTAAAGTCATCTTCATTGTTCTTCTTTCTTTTTTTTTTCTTTCTTTCCTTTTTACTTTCACTGGTGGGCCCTGTGTTGGACGTACCTAATGCACGCAGACCAGTGGGAGGAAGGGGAGGCGACCCACTAACCAACCTCACAGTTGATCTTTAACTATTAGCCATTAACCTCATACTTTCGGGAGGTAGCGTTCTATTGTAAGCCATTAACCTCACACCTTCGGGAGGTAGCATTCAATTGTAGTGGAATTCATAACATTTAACCTCACTTATGGGAGGTCGGTACACCAGCACTTAAGTTTTCAATTTTATTATCTTTCTTTCTTTTATTACTTATTTCATTAACTCACCTCATACTCATATCTTTTTTTTCCTCGAGTAATCATCTAAGAGCTTATCATAACATTACTATAAGAAGTTAGTCAATCAAAAAGTCAGTTTGTGGGTAGACAATTAAATGGTAGTACTTACAAAACTTGCTACGTGGTCGTCCTTGGGTCCTTTGCAATTTCGTGCTTATATTTCATCGTGTTTCCTACAGACAATAATGTTATCTATTAATTTCTTTCCTTAAATTACCTTTATCCTTCTTAAAAATCTATTTTTTTTTTACACACGGTCTGGTACACGGCCGTGTCCATGACCATGTACCTCTCTGTCTACATAATTTCCTACTTACACGGCCGTGTTACTTGGCCGTGTGAAGTGTACATTACATGTACACGGTCTGATACATGGCCGTGTCCCTAGCCGTGTACCTCTCTGTGATTTATTTCTCCCCAACATGGCCATGTAACCCACCCTTGTAACCTGCACAGTGCATGTACACAGCCTCATACACGATCGTGTCTCTAGCTGTGTAATCATCTGGAATTTCTCTTCTCGCTACACGGCTGTGCAACTTGCCCATGTAGTCTGAACATTGCATGTACACGGCCTGATACATGGGCGTGTCTCTGGCCGTGTACCTCTCTAAAATTTGTTTTTCCCTATTACATGCCCGTGTACACTCAATACACACCCGTGTACTATACAAAACTTGATTTTTAGCTTTAAAAACCTAAGTTTTGACTCTTACAAACTTATTTAAATTTTTCTATAACATTTTTAGCCTCTTTTTTGTGCATTTTTAGAAATTTTCTTAACTTAATCTATCCTGTTACTCGAGGGTACTATTTTAATAATCCTTCAGTCATTGATTCTCTTTTTCTCACCTTTCTATATCCCAAATAGATGTTTCGCTAGTCTTTAAAACGTCCGTTCCCTTATTGTCCAACTTAAATCACTAAAGGCTCGGGTTTTAATCTCAACATCTTTGTTTGCTCATCACTTTTCCAAAATACCTATTGGTATAATCATTAAAATTTTTCGACAGCATTGCCACTAATTTTCTAGGTTCCCGGTGTTTAGGAAATGCTATAAAACCATCTATCCTATTTCATCTACCACGTACTATACCAGAGGCTTAATTTTACACACAACGTTCTAAACATTTTACATAAAATGCTCTCATAAACAACATTATAACTCAAAATTCAACAATCCATCATATACATGTTCCCAAATTTCTCTTACATAGATCTTCCTAATAATTTCACATGCTAACTCCTTTTTCTTAAACCATAAACCAACAATAATCAATTCATCATATAATACATGCAACCCTTATTTTGCATAAACAAAACATGCCTCAAAGTTTTTTTTTTTTTTTAATACTAAATACTCAAATTTTTACAATTAATACTTTTTAATTACTTTATCAACCAAACCTCCAAGTTTCATTTCAGCATTCATCATCCATCTTACAATTAGAGCCACAAATTTTAACTCCCAAAATTCACTAGAAAATAGAGAGATTTTTGATTACCTTACCACCAAATTGTCTTCTTGCTCCTTGAAAGTTGTGGTTGAAGTTTGCTGTAAAATTTTTTTTGAAGGAAAACTTGGCTAGAGGGAGGGGTTACTCACGTTTTCCTTGACTGCCTAGGGGATGAAGGACTGCAACTAAAATGGCTAAATTTCTCTTTCTTTCTCTCTCTTCTTTCTTTTTCTCTCTCTCTCTTTTTTTTCTTCTTCCGATTCTTTCTTTGCCAAAACCGATACTCCCCTTTTTGTTAAACAAAACAATTAATTCACTTTCCCTCCACTAGATTTTTGACACCTAGCACTCCTATTTCTTTCCAAACTTCTAATAATATTTTTAAGAAAATTTGGCTTAATCTTAGCCATTGATTCTAGATAAGATTGAATCTTGGCCTTTGGATTCACTAATACTTTCCCCTTGCTTTTTTGAAAAATGCCATTTATGATTTCATAAATTTGTGATATTATATGTTTTAATCACATGTTTAATTGTTTAATTACTATTCATATTAATTAAATCATCATTTTGACCAAAAAGTCAAACCAAAGAAACTTCACCGGAATCGCCCTGGCGGGTTTCTGGGGCCTCTGGTGCAGTCAGTTTGCCTTATTTTTCTTCTATTTGGCCAAAAATCTCAGTCAAACATTTTCATCTTTTAGTGTGATTTCTTGCACTTCCTAGGGTTTTCGACGGCGATATGGCACCGTTTCTCACAGTTTGGTTCTATAAATATTTCTATTCCTAAATTGCTAACTTTTAATACTGTTAGAACATTTTTCTGTATTCTAAACAGTATTAAATCATTCATTTTACATTTTTTTTAAACATAAAAATTATTGTATTTAATACAATATACATATCTCTGAGAATAGTGGATTTTCTCGGTTATTACATTAAAGACTCCCTCTCTGTTATTGCCACCGGTCGACTTGAATCTAGTCAATAAACACGTTCTACAAGGTTTCTTTGTAAGTTTTGTTGAACTTCCTTCAACTGCTTCTGTCTCTTCCTGAAGACTTCAAATCTTTTTCTCGAAAAACATAGAAAACACAATAGTTTGATAAGATCTTAAAATGCACTCATGTAATTCAAAGCCTGTGAATCTTCCAAACACATTTTTGAGACTTAATAGGTAGCAGTCAAAAATATAAGTGAATATCAGATTTAGTAGTAATTCAAAAATCAAATTGTTTTACGCTCTGTTGCAACATACCAGGAAATATTTTGAAATTGAAATCTTTCATATTTCTTTACTTAAATTGAAATTGTGCTGCTTTAAATTCATGTATTTTGCATACTAAATCTTCTGCAGATATGCTATAACATTTAAAAACACATGTCTTTGACTTAGATATTGAATATCAATCTTAATTCAAATAGGATTTAAAATCTTATTTAAACTAGAATTTTTTTTTAAATTTCAAATCTTGAAATTATCTCCCACTAAATCAGGTGTGAATCTTCTCAATTATCCATATCTTAATCCTTCTAATAATCCTTTTCACATCAGTATTCTATGTCAGCACTTGTCACATTTGCTAGCATCTTCCAAAATAGCAACAAACTGTGCAACACAAAGTAATGTTGCAATAAATTGTGTAACATAGGCTGATATTGTAACAAACTGTGCAACGGCGAACTAAAAAATTAACAAGCTAACAAATATTATTGTTTTTTTGTTTTTGTTTTTCTTTAACATAGTTGCCATAAATGCCAACATAAAACCTAACAATTTACAGTTTTAATAAAAATCAACGTTAAAAGCTCTGAAGTCTTCTAAGGAAAAGGAGTGAAAATTATGAATTTCAATCTCACATTCACCCAAAACATTCAGTTACTTCTAAGTGTTTCATTAACCCTTCCAATGTCTCCCTTTCATTTTATTTTATTTTTTCCCAGAGCAAGACATGCTAATAAATTCTATTTCTAGAAAAGTATCATATTTTCATAAGTAAACATTGTGAGCAATAACTGGTAAAAAAAAAAAAACAAAGGAAAGTAGGTAGGGTTTCACATTATTATAATTGCAAAACAAAGCATAATTTATTGATAAGTCAATTCTCTCCCTTTCTTTATATATTGTAAAACTACAATCATTGAGCTATTTATTTAACGATCCAGACTAACAAAAAGGTAAACTTAATTCTAAATATTTTAAATAATCATAAAGAATAAACATATATTAATATTCAAAATCAAATACTAAAGATAAAATATATCCGAGTAATTAATCGTAATCATAACTTAGACATAATTGATTCTTAATTAACAAACATGATATTTGTATCATGTGTGATAATAATGTGAGGGATAGAAACAATTGATATAAGACAAACGGCTTTGACAATTTGAATCTGGGCTATTTTTCGCAATAGCAATTATGTATACTCGAGACTAAATCTGGTGCCAGACTTTCTTTACCATTTTTGACACTGTGGCATGCTTATCCAGCAAGTTTAATAAAATTTACAATGAATTCTTCAATTAATTATGTCATCTGAGGGTGTTGTTTTGTGTGAGACTAAGAATGGCTAGGACAAGAATAAAAAAGGGATTTAGAAGTAAATAATCGTTTTTTAAAAAAGTTTTTGAATAAACGGGTGAATTTTTTTAAATTATTTAAAAGGCCCTAGCTGTGTTCTTAGAATGATAAATAAAAAAGGGAATGATAAATATTCATTGTATTGGATTTAAAATTTAAAAATATTTATATTTGAATGCAATGATTTATATACTAAATAAACATTTAATTATCTTTCAATACAATACAAATGCAAGAGCTAATCCAAACGCCCCATAATTGGCAATAATGTAAATAATCAATTATCATAATTAATCATTGATTGATTGTACTCAATTGTTGATTGATCATAACATAAATCATCAATTTTCATTGCCAATTAGCGATTGATTATGATTGATCAACCATAATATAGTAATATCTAAACCTTCACCAGTTGAACCCTCCTTCCCTCTCTCTAAACCCAAACCCACCGAAACACAACCCCACCCCCACCTCCCCACCACCCCTCCTCACCCCCAACCAACCCCACACCACCACCACCACCACCACACCCCACCCCCCCCCCCCCCCCCCAAACAAACACCAAAAAAAACCACTTGAACCGAACAGACCGTAGACGTGACAAGGAGCTTGGGCACCAACTACCATTATTTTGTCAGAGAAGACGACATTGGGGCACTGCAAAAGGTTGCGATTCTGAACCAAGTTTCCATTGCTGACCACGTGCTCGGAGGTCCACGTCTGTTGTTGTTAATGCTACTACTATCGTTTATGTCTGATTGCGAGGCCACCATTTGTAGTAGAGATCATAAAGTTTTATGAGAAAAAAAGCGATTGATTGACCTAATAATGACCGTTAGGCCTTTTAATTTAAAAAAAAAAAAAAAGCTATCTATTAAATTGGATATTTAAAAACTGACACCTAATCTTATTTGTCAATGAAAAACAACATTAACTAGAAAATGACAATCTCAAGAAACAAAGTGAACAGAAGAAACGACAACAATATAATAAAGACGTCATTTACGGAAACACGTTTACGTGAAAATGACAATGATATGTGAAACAACATAATATAGAAGATAGAAAGTGTACAAAGACATCACGAAAAAATTAATCATGAAAAATTAAAAGAAAACTCATTGCAACCATAAATCGAACTTAATCACAAATAATGAGATTAAAATTTCTGGTGAGAAAGCTGAGATTAGAAATCTAACAAAAAAACTATGATAGACTATTATGAAAATTAAGTTTCTAATGGAGAGAAAATTAAAAGGAACCAAAAATGTATAAGAATATGAGGGCAACTATGATAGACTTAAAAAAAAAAAAAAAAAAGGAATGCTAGAAACATTCTCTTGAATATTTCCTAATATGATCTCTATCTTTAGACATTGGCATGTGGTTAGTCACATTGATTTTCTCAATGAAAAAGAGTTGTCAATTTATTTTGTTTGAGTAACCATTATCCTTTATTTAATAAAAAAAATTTCGTTAATTACCAAAATAAAATCATAAACTTTTCATTATATTTGATACCAAAGCATTTTCCAAAAGAAATGCTAGCAATATTAATCTTATCCCTTGCTCTATCATTCTCACCCTAGTATAATGTCATGTTTTAGTTTACTTTCTCGTGAATTTGAGATAAGTTGTGATTTCATAAAATTTACTAAAGTTTCTATACCTATTTCATTTATCGTTCTCTGCATCATATTGAATTAAAATTAAAAAAAATTTAGGAAAATAATAATATATTTAGACTTTTGTTGCTAGTAATATTAAAACAAAGTTGAAAATTCCTCTACCAAGCGATATCGAATACTATTGCAGACGCCATAGAGGTTGACTTTGTTAATGATTAATTTGACAGAATATTAAACACAAGGTGGCTTTATCTCTTAGTTTTTTTCCCCCTTAATTCTTCAACACACTTTAAGTTACCTCCTATAGTTACGTTGAGTTATAACTTCAAGCTTTAAGGAATTTTTTTTAATGACAATTAGGGTTGGTTACTCAATTATCTAAAAATAATTTTATTTACACTCATTAAATTTTAAACATCCCCCTTAATTATATATTATTTTTTATTATAATTCTATCCCAAAGTAAAATTATGTTAAAATTCATCTAAATCACATCAACATATATACTACATTAACTATAAATAAAAATAAGATTTAAAAAAATACATATACTCGTAATTTTTGTAGCTCTTATTTTACTTTTATAAACGTTAAATTTCATCCATTGAATTCTTAATTAGCAAACAGATTATTAAGTTCTATTTTGTCAATTACAATATTCATCTTATTTTGTGATTATTGAATTGTGATGAATCTTGAATTTTAGTGTTGTTAAGATTTTAATCTTGTTAATCTAAAACAATATTTGGCCAAAGTAAATAAATAAATAAGTAAATATATACATAATGCTATTTGCTTTTTTTTTTTTTTTCAAGAAAAACTCTTTTTTTTTCTCCCTAAAATGGAAGTTTTTTCCTCTATTAAATTAAACAAATTTGAAGTGGAAGTATAATAGGGTCAAAGGAAGTATTTGAAGTGAAAGTATGAGAGTGTTAGATGAAGTATTATGAAAATAATATTTGTTGAATGATAGATTTTATAAATTTTAATCATGAGCACTAATTGTTGAATGATAGATTTTATTTGTTGAATTACATTTACTCATGATTTGGTCTATATGTCCTTTTATTTATTCTTCTATTCCTGTCTTTCTAATAATATTAGTTCATATATATAGTTAGATATATATTTTTTAATGTATCATAATATTATCGAAGAGACTCGTATCTATTTATTGTTTACGCTAAAAAAGTTTTTGAACAAAACCAAAGCAATAATACTGTAAATATACTTGACTATTGTTGGCATTCTATTCACGTAATTAGTTGGAAGCCCGAAGAAAGCTAAACTCAACATGTGTGGCAAGAGAGATAAAGAGACATGAAGATGATAGAAAAGAAAAGGGAAAAAAAAAAAGTGTAAGGTACCAAAATGTAACCTTTACCTGTGGTTTGGACGGCGAAAATGAACAGTGTAACATTATGCACTCTTCTATATATATAGAATAAAAAGTACCACGTATTGAGTTTTATTGCACTGTAATTGAAATTTTTATAACGTAAAACATGAAAAAATAAAAATAAAAAATTTATTTTAAAAAAATGCGTTTATAATAGTTTAAACGTTACATTTTAACATAGAACTGTGATATTATTATATTTTTTATCTAAAACATACTACTCAATATATAATTCATTTTGTCTTTGTAAAATCTGAAGCTTTCATTTGTCATCAAAAATAAAAGTTTTGATACAAAACAATTAGTAAAACAATAGCAATAATAATTAGATTATTTAAGTATAACTTGTTAAACTGAAATCTGTTTGTATCAAATACAAAGTGAAAAAAAATGTATTATAGGAAAATAGTTCAATAACTCTTCATAACGAAGCATTTATAAAATTACATGTACCAAAATCATTCAAAATAATATTGGTACACTAAAAATCTTCAATTTAAAATAATAATTAAAAAAAGACCTAAAAAGAGGGAAAGCCTTATGCCCCCTTTAACTTATCAGGAAAACTAAAAATAACTAATAAATTTAATCATTGAAAAAAGGGGAAAAAGCCTCACCACAATTAGACTTGAGCATAATTAAGAAGATTAGAGCTTCCAATGAGAAAGTTATAAGATTAAAGATCTTAATAAAAAAAATGATGGGATGTTGAGTTTTTAATGAAAAAAAAAATTACATACAAAAATAAAAGTTAAAAATTGTGGGGGGGGGGGGGGGGGGGGGGGGGGGGGGGGGGGGGGTGTTGGGGGTTGTTGTTGGGAAAGGTAAAAATTAAAAGAAAAATAATAAAAAAATGAAACAAAATGGAAAAGGATTAAAAGAAAAAAATATTGACAAGAAAATAAAACTAAAATAAAACAAAAATTGAATAACAAAACGATTTTACAATAAAATAAAATAAAAAAAGCATTAAAATGGTGCATGAAGAACAGTGATAGAATGAAAAAATTAAAATTTATCTCACTTTTTTTTTGGGAAAAAGAAAAAAAAGAGCTTCTCTTTCACTATATTTTTCCAAATCTTTAACCACTATTTTAAAATGAAAAAAGAAAAATGATTTTGAATTAACCAATCTAATATAAATTGATGTTTAAAAGGAAAAAAGTGAGTATAATACGGATTTAAAAAAAAAAAATTAAGCGAATATAGTGTATACTGTGCTAAACATTAAATTAACTCCCCTTTTTAGTTGAATTTATCCATCTTCATATGTTAAAAAATGATTATAAAAAATATTGACATATTACACTTTAAAAAAACAAATTTCCCACGTACAAGTGGCAATTTTGCAAATTGCATTGAAATGTTGGTATCTTTTTATGAGACATTTGTGTAATACATTACATTTGGATGTAATGTATTAAATGTAATTTGTGTTTCGATGAAAAATATTCATATTGCATTTGAATATAATATGTATTTAGATTAAAAGTATTTGAATTATATTATGTGTAATGTGATTGATAAAAATAGAAAGAAAAAAAAGGGAAGAGAAAAAGAATGTGTAATATAATTGATAAAATAGTAAAAAAAATAAAATAAATAATAATAATTATATTGATTTTATAATAAATATAACTAGTATTTAAATGTAATATGTTTACATTTATGTTTAAATAAAAATTATATTACGTTTGAGATACGCATGCGAGGCAAGCACTGTGACTATGCAGGTGCAGAACGGAAGGACAGCAAAAAAAAAAAAAAAAGAGGGAGGGGGGGGGTTGTGTGGAAAAGAAAGAGAGAAGGAAAACGCACCGTTTGTACAAACAAAGAAGCTACAGTGCATCAATATTCACCCTTTTATCTAACTACATAAAAAGAGCCAATGTAGTCTTCACTGTTCATTTTGGTCATCAAAAACGCAAACAATGGTTGCGTTTTGGTGTTTCGCTCCTCTCTTTTTTTTTTTTTTTTTTCCTTTTCTTTTAGCCGCATATCCCACTTGACACTTGCTTCTTCTTTATGAGCCACGTATTCAGTCAGGCTTTTCAGGCTTCAAGCAAATCATGTGGATTGAAGGCCCACCATAATCGAGCATGCCTTCGGTTTAGTTCAAAAACTTGTTCACTCTACACAATAAATGGACATGTATGTCAATTAGTATTAATAATAACTTTTTTTTTTTACTAAATAATGTTTTAACTTATCAAGAGCAAAATCTTAATACCACATAAATTGAAGATTCACCATAGACTTAATAATTACAAAATTATGAATGCAAAATAATTGACAAAATATAACTTAATAATTTGTTTATTGAGAAAATTTAAAGTTTATAAAAGTGAAATATGAATTACAAAATATAAATGTGAGTGTACGCTTTTTATTTTTTATTTTCAAAAATTATACTTTTATATTTAATGTAGTATACGTGTTATTATGTATTTAAATGGGTGTTTACATAATTTATTTTAGATAAATGTAATAAAGATAAGATATAATTGAATTGTGATATTTATATTTAATGAGTGTAAATATAATTAATTTTTAGATAAATATGTTACCCTAACTGCCAGTGAAAAAAGGGGGAAGAAAATCCACAAAGCTTGAACTCATAACCTAACGTCATTATAGATGGGAACGGAAAGTGTGTTGAAGAACTAACAAAACAAAATAAATAAATAAGTAAGTAAATAACTCAAGGATATAACAACCTTACGTTTAACTTTAATTCTATCAAATAATAAACAAAAGTAAGCCTCCAAAACATCTCGAATTAGTATTCCATATGGTTTGACAGAGG
The DNA here is from genome assembly GCA_035233585.1 of Antiaris toxicaria. NCBI lineage: Eukaryota > Viridiplantae > Streptophyta > Magnoliopsida > Rosales > Moraceae > Antiaris > Antiaris toxicaria. The sequence goes on along the minus strand of CP141153.1, from coordinate 4,199,029 downwards.
AATTTTTAAATTTGTTTTTATACTATCTAGCATTGAAAATCTTAGTTAATTTTTATTTTTTTTGCAAATTATTTCAATTTTAATTGGATATGATGTACAAAATAATGAGGGTTGGAGGTATGGATACTTTGTTGGTATTTTTATAATTTTGACATGGATATAGTAATTTTTGTGTGATTACAAGCTACCTTGATCCATGAAAATGTAAACTAAAATGTAGCATTGTACTAGAGTTGGAGTGATAGAGTAAGAGATAAGATGAATATTGCTAACATTTATTTTGAAAAATGCTTTGAGTAACATATAGAACAAAAAAATCTATGATTAAATAAAGAAAAATTGTTCCTTAAATATGATAAATTGACAATTCTCTTTCTATGAGAAAATTAATGTGATTACATTAGCAAATAAACCTAAAGAGCATCTTAGGAAGCGTTTAAGAGAATATTTCTGGCATTTCCTTTTTCTTTAAACTACCTTAGTCCCTTAACCTCATATTTTTATACCTTTTTATTTTCCTTTTTCATTTTCTTTCCATTAGAAATTCAATTTTCATCATTATCTATCATAGATATATAGTTTTTTTAATAGATCTTTAATTTCAACTTTCTAGCTAGAAATTTTATTTTATTTTTGTTTGTGATCAAATTTGATTTCTGAATATGCTACAAGTATTCTTTCAATATTTCATGATTAAATTTGTGCAATGAGTGACTATGTGTTTTTTTTTTTTTTTTTACTTAGACTATTATTAATGTATTTTATTTTTTAGTCTGCAAGTAAATTTTTTTTTTATTTTTTTCCTTTTTGTAAATTATTGTCCATATTCTATGTTGTGAAAGTTTTTAATTACTACCTAATACGTGCATCGCGTGTGCTTTAACTAGTTATATAGTTAAAGACAAGAACGTAATATTATGAGAAAAACAATTCCTGAAAACGGACTCAAATCCTGAAAACGACATCAACATAAAACGATAACGATTTTTTAATCGTTGCAACATAGAAATGACTAAGCATAAAAAGCGGCATAATTGGTGAAACGGCAAAATATGAATAACAAAAATTATGATTAAAAAGCCCCTAAAAAATATGATTAAAAGAAATTGCAATACAAAGCAGGAAAAAAAAAAAAGAAAGGAAAAACAACAACTTCAAACCTAAAACGACAGATGATGTAATACGACAGCTACAATGTCAAAGGAAAAAAAAAAAAAAGCGAACAAGGTTGAAAAAAGACGTGATAAGAAAGACAACGTAATATACTAAAAAGATGATCCGTTCCAACAATTTGAAAGTTTCCTTCTAGGGAAGTTCTGCGAGGATCCAAAGCTTGCCAAGGCTGAGGATTTCTTCACTTATGGGCTCAACATCCCTGGAAACACAAGTGACCCAATTGGTTCTGCTGTTACTAATGTGGATGTGTACAAAATTCCAGGACTTAACACTCTTGGGATTTCATTGGTTCGCATTGACTAAACACCATATGGCCAAAATCCACCTCACATTCACCCTCGTGGCTCTGCAATCCTTGTCGTTGTGGAGGGGACACTCCATGTTGGCTTTGCGTCGTCGAACCAAGACGGAAGCTGCCTCTTCACAAAGGTTCTAAACAAAGGGGATGCGTTCGTGTTCCCAATCGGTCTGATTCACTTTCAGTTCAACCCGGGACACACCCTAGCAGTGGCCTTCGCTGGTCTCAGCAGCCAGAATGCTGGAGTTATAACAATTGCAAACTCTGTGTTTGGATCACATCCTTCTATCAAACCCGATTTCCTCAGCAGAGCCCTCCAATTGGACAAGGATGTTTTTAAACATCTTCAGAAGAAGTTCTGGTTCGACAACAACTAGAGAAACAACAAAACAGAAATGATTCGCTAGTGTGTCTTGTGTTATGCAATAAACAGAAGGGTCATGTGTGAACCATTCTCTCATTTACTTAGTTTACGATTAATTTACTGTTGCTGAATTGTTAACTGCAATTCATATATTCCATGTACTTTCTCACTACCGATTAATAAATTTACTTGTCTTTTGCAGATTCAATAAAACCCAACTTACTTGTATTCTGATTAAGGAGAGTGTGGCTTTAAATGAAAATGGCCATGAATTGCAATCTCACATTCACCCGAAAGAAAAGAAACAGAATCCGCTTGATGTTTGTTTAGTAAAAGGAGTGACCTTTTTTTCCTGTATGTGATAATATCATAATATTTAAAATATCAATCCTTATCTACCAATTAATCAAGCGTTCACTTGATTTAATTGGGGGCTATTGCGGTATATTTTGATTAATGATATAAAAAATAATTATTATTTAGCAATAGCATTCCAGTAATTTTAGTCTCTCCTCTTGTCAGCCAGACCAATAATTTAAGAAGACGACTTGTGTTCCTCTGTCGAGTTAACAGTATTCTTTATTAGCACTCTCACTGTATTCTAACATATTTGGTATTGATGGACGGCAGTGTTTGTGAAGAACGTTTCATCTAAAAGTACATTAGTTAATTAATTTATGGTCCGTTTTAATTTTAATAGGTCTTATGGCATAATTAAACATAATATTTGAAAGAGTATCATATAACAAATTCTCTTTAACACTTGCAGGCCATGATATCTCTGTCTAATCATCCATCGATGAATTTGTTTTCGTGATCTCTTTTATAGTCTTCTTTATTTGCACCCTGATTTATTCTACTGCATTTGGGGTTGGCAAAATTTTTTTTTTTCTCAAATTAAAAAAAGATAATCTGTGTAGATGGAACTTTTTATTTGCATGGCCTGCGGGGAAAATGTGAAGTTACTTATTAATTAATCCTTCAATGAACCATCATTTATTTATTTATTGTTTGTGTCAAAAGAAAGGTTTGTTGATAAGGAAGTTGCAAGCTTGATTAATTTAATATTTTGCTCGTAGGAAAAACGTGAGCAAATTGCTAATGCACGACGTAATTGCCTATGAACCATACAAAAGTTTATTGGTAGAAGAAACTTATGGATATCGAAGAACGTGGCTTTGACCTTTTGAATGATAGAGTGTCGGTTGTTATAGCAATGACGACTGAGTCGAGACTTTAATTTGTCCACTTCTTCAGCTAAAACATATGTCATCCTGAGATTGTCGTTGTATTTTAGACTATATGATCAATCAAGTTTAAGAATATTCTATGAACGCGTAAAAAAAAAAACAAAAAAACAAAAAAAACAAAAACAAAAACAAAAACAAAAGCAAAAAATGCAATTTCATCTTTTTCCCCCTCTTTCAAAGTCTCTAACTCATTATCTTATTTCCTTGGAATTTTGATCCACCGGGAAGCTTTAATCAACATTGTAATATTGATGCTATCAACTGGTCAATGAGGTTTGTGAAGTCCTTACCATGTAGCGTAGGATTGTGTTATCAAGTGTTCAATTCTTGTTGATCCTACACGAGGAAATGCTATATACACTTACGGTTGCTAACATCATCCAGCAGTAATTTCAAACATGACTTCATAAGCTAGAAAAAGCTTTATATTATTTAGAGATATGCGTGTTTCTTTCTGATTCACAAAAAGCCTTGTCATCAAGCCTTCACCAAATTTATATAAGTACCTAACAAAAAAGAGTAAAAAAAAAAAAAAAAAGAATTGGCCTACTGTAACACCCCGCCTCACGCGGGCGTGTTACTTGACATCTATTCTTACTTCTACTATTTGTTCTTTTCATATTGATATAAAAAGATGCGGAAAGTTTTTTTTTTTTTTATACATACTTACACTTACTCTTTTTCTCTCTTTCTATCTGACGGATTAAGCATAGCGGGTCCATAACCTTTGATATGACATTCGCAACCCATTCCACCAATCCCGTATCTCAATAAACTCAAATGGCAGGTTGTTTAACTTTGTGACCTGCACATGAACAAACTGGTGAGCTAAACACCCAGTAAGTTCAAACATAAAAACATAAATCATAAAACAGTATATTATACTGTTATGTTCTGTCATATAAACATATACACTATCTGTAGTATATAACTACTAAAAACATATCGTGTATTAACACAAATAATCACATAATTTGTTATACTAGTAGTATTCTTTTAAAATTAGAATAACTATAAGTATACCAACTGTAATAACAGTGGTATACTCTGATGTAACTCATGCCATCTCTTTAAACTTTACTCTGATGTAATGACAAATAATCACATAAATTGTGATAACTATAAGTATTTTATAAAATTAGAATAACTGTAAATATACCAACTGTAATAACAGTAGTATCCTCTGATGTCACCCATGACATCTCTTTAAATTCTACTCTGATATACTAACGTAACATCACATATAGGATTAGCACAGACTTCACATCATGTGGTAGTGCTCATACAATATTCATTTATTCTTTTCTTCATGTTTCTCATTATTTCTTTCATTACATCATTCATTGCTTTCAGTTTATGGACCTTGCACCCTGGGCTCACTCCCGTCACACTATATGGGCCTCGTGCCCTATATATCATAGGCCTCGCGCCCGTTAAACTGTATGGGCCTCGTGCCCGTTAAATTGTATGGGCCTCGTGCCCTATATATCATGGGCCTCGTGCCCGTTAAACTGTATGGGCCTAACGTCCGTTACACTGTATGGGCCTCGTGCCCGTAGTGCTATATCTTTAATAATTAGCACAACATGTAATGAATAAACATATATATATACAAATGCACATAACATATAAGTTAGCGCAAAACATTGCAATCAAACACAACAATTATGTCTTTAGTGTTCTATGCTCAGTTTTTTCGATTTATTCTGTTAATTTATTATCTTATTTGTACTTTATCTCTGTATGGGCCCGTTTTGGTCGTATCGAAAAGCACGCTGTAGAGGGGCTTGGGAGCTACCCTGGCTCTCCCTCATCTGTGCTATGTCTTCTGCTTTAACAATGAAATAACTTCCCCTCGCGAGAGGCTGGTACACCAAAACATTAGGTTTTTATTACCCTATTGTTTAATGTTCAAGTGTACATATGATAACATCTTTACTGTGCAGTCATAATGACTGTAAACATCACATATTAATACTGTGATTAATCAAACATTAATACTACTCTACGATCATAACGTAGTAACTGGAATCATAAAAATGGAATCCAGTAAGTTTGGAACCTCTCGTCCAAACTTGTCACATATACAGAACAGTACATAAATTATACTTAATTTATTTATTCTCATTATTTTCATCGTTTCTTTAAAACGATACATCACACTCTTGGAAGGTTGCCTCATTAATTATAAGGCATGCAAATACTCAATGCAATCATGACAGTTTGAAACGATACCTCACACTCTTGGGAGGTTGCCTCATTAATTATAAGGCATACAAATACTCAATGCAGTCATAACAATATAAAGAATCAGATTTCCGTGAATCTGAAACAATTGTAACAATAGTATAAATTACACAGTCATACCATAAACCATACAGTCTAATACACAACTATACCAAGAGTTGTGCACCCGTCATTAATCACAAATCAAACAATTATATAGTTTAGGAGAAATATATTTTTCCACCTAAACATAACCATATCAATTTGTTAGTGCACAGACTATTAAATGTCTGAACTTACCTCAATGCTGCTAACGTCAGCTTTCTGTGGTTCCTCGACAGTCCATCATCACTGTCCCGTTGAACTCCTATAACCGAAAAATTAACGGTTATTTAAAATCTTTATTTCATGTATAAAACTTTATAAAACATAAAAATACTACGTTTTATTTCTTAATAAAGAACTTAGGAGCTTAACGTTTCATTTTTTTAACTTTTCTGTAAAAATTTTGGCAAAATTACCATTTTACCCCAATCGGAACTTTTCTTATTTTTTTCATGCTTAACTCTTAACTTTGGCCTTTAAAACTTTAATTAAAGCCTTAGGATTATGTTCTAGGCTTTAACGACTCTTTTTCTAACTTTCTGAAATTTTTGGTCAAAATGACCGTTTTACCCTTGACGGGTCTTTGAATCTTAACCTTCTCGTTTTAATGCTTAGATTGAATTTTCTAAGCTCATAAATCATCCATTTGACTTTTAAAAACTTACTGGACCTTTTTCAGATTAATTTCTATATTTTTCACAATTTTTACTATTCTCGGCCCTCGGGAAGTTCTATTCCGACATAAAAGTCAGTTTCTTGCTTTTCTTACATTTCAGCCTCGAAGGTCGTTTTACAATTCTTAAAACATCCATTTTCCATTTCTTATCTTAAATTCATAAGGGGCTCGGGTTTACTTGCCCGATCACATTTTTAAACCCTTATTTCCAGAAATGCCCTTTACGCCATTTTAAAAATTTCGGCAGCATTTCCTCTTAATTTTTAGGCTCCCGGCGTTTAGGAAACGCCTCAAAACCATCTAATTTCGTCTAATCTATCACGTACTATACCAGAGGCCTAATTTTACGTAAAAGTTACACACTTTTTACGTAAAATTTACACATTTTCATACTTTTTCATATCTGCTATTTCATCCATTTTTCTTTCTTTCTTTTACAATTTCTCATATCAATACATCTCATTAATATACATTCATCTCAATTAACAATTGAGGAACAAGAGCGGTCGAGATTATACCGAAAATGCCGTTCGGTCTCGATCGCACAAACTTTATTCTTTCATTCTTTGCATCTGGAGTTCCGTTTTGCAAATCCAACTCCGCGGATGTGTCCGGAACATCGAAAATAGGCCAACGGGCCAATCTTCAAAATTTGGTCAAAGGTCACCGTTGACCGGTGTTGACTCGTCGTTGACCGGCGGTTGACGGCGGCGACGGTGGTAAGTGAGTAGCCCATCTTGAAGAGCTCAACGAGAGGAATCCATTGGTGGCCTCAATTTCATGTTTGGAGGCACCTATCGCCGGAAAATCCCCTCGAAAGCCACGGTCACGGCAGCGACGATAGAACTCCGCGGTGCCGGACTTTTTCCCCGAAATTGGTTGAGGGCTTTTGCTCCCCACAACCCCACGACCATTTCTGCACCGGTGGCTCTCTTCAATTTGGCCGGAATCGGCAAAAATCGACGGTGGATTCCACGGCGGCAACGGCAGATTTCTCGAAGCTCGGTCGGCACAATACGGCGGTTGTTGCCGTGAACCACCACCTGGGTTTTGTAGTACTCTTCACCACGAACCTTTTGGAACCGGTTTCGTGGCAAACGGTGGCCGGACGGTAGAGATACGGCCGTTTGAAACTCACGGCTCCGGCGAGCTTCGGGCGGCGCATGCGGCTTTCTCTGGCGGCTGCTCCGTCGCGTCGACCCACCGTTGGACTTAGCTCGACGAGAGCTTTCCAATGGTGCCGGCGGTGTCGTGGACAGAGGTCGTATGTGAAAGTTGGTCACTGTTCATATTTTAGAGAATTTTGGGGAAGAATTTCGAATTTTTGGAATTATGAGGAATTTGTGAATTTAACCCCCAAGATTTCCTATTTATACTCTTCTCCCTAAAATTTTTAACTTGGGCTATCCTGACTAATTTGGATGTGCTGAATCCAAATTTATCAGTTTTATCTTAATCCGAGGTCATCTCGACCCGTTTTCGGTACTACGTATTTTTCGCATTCCCAGTCGAAATTTCTGTTTTGTGCTCAATTGACTAATTTGAGCATCCTGATTCCAAATATATCAGTTTCAGGTCGAGAAAATGTCGTCTTGACCCTTTTCTCGATACTGTACATACGATATACACATTTTCCGAAAACAGTAAAATTTTTCCGGCTGTTACACCTACGTTGCTATCACTCATGTTTCTGGAAATTTTTGATGTTTTAACTAACATATTACCTAGAAGAAAAAAAATAATGGAGAAAAGATTAGATATTGAAATTTAGCGAACTTATCCAATAAACGAGTAGCTTCAAGAAATACATACTACATGGATATTCAGATTTCAAAGACTTATTATTAAAAAGCAGACCAGTGCCCTTCCAACAAAACACCATTTCTAAGAGACACCAATACTTTTAACAATTAAAAAAAAAATTAAATGAAAGGTAAAAAGAAAGCTAGAGAAGAAAGAAATACTTGTGTAAGATACACTAACAGACCAGTTCTACATTGAAAGTTTCTTTCTAGAAGCAGAAATTGTTAAATAATAATAAATAAAATGTAGAAGTAGATGAATACCAAGTCGTTTATCCAATTTGTCAAGTAAGACAGACTAGTTCAGGGACTTCCATCTATAAATAGACAATTTCTACGCATCATTTCTCAACCTTCACTAAGTAACATTAGCACACCTCATACTGATATATCTCTAGCATACTAGAACATATCAAACATGAAAAGTGTTAATATCCTTCTAATAACCCTTTCTGTGTTGGCTTTGGCAACTTTCATTGCCTCGGCCTATGACCCAAGCCCACTGCAGGACTTCTGTGTGGCTACAGATGACCCGAACAAGGCTTGTAAGTACACACTTCTCCGCTCCCTGCTGTAACTTTTCAACTTTGCTAACTGGTCCTTTTGAATGTCATTTGAAGTTAATAGAAATTCCTTTTGAGCATTGCAGTGTTTGTTAATGGGAAATTCTGCAAGGATCCAGAGCTTGTCAAGGCTGAGGATTTCTTCGCTTGTGGGCTCAACAATCCTGGAAACACTGAAAATCAACTTGGCTTCAACGTGACTACTGTTAACGTGGACACACTTCATGGACTCAACACTCTCGGTGTATCATTGGTTCGCATCGACTATGCACCCCACGGCCAGAACCCGCCTCACACTCACCCTCGTGCCACCGAAATCCTCGTCGTCGTGGAGGGAACGCTCTATGTCGGTTTTGTAACCTCGAACCAAGATGGGAACCGCCTCTTTACAAAAGTTCTAAACAAGGGAGATGTGTTTGTGTTCCCAATTGGTTTGATTCACTTCCAGTTCAATCCAGGGAATTACCCAGCAGTTGCCTTTGCTGGTCTCAGCAGCCAAAATCCAGGAGTCATAACAATTGCAAAGTCAATCTTTGGATCTGATCCTGCCATTGACCCTAAGATCCTCGCCAAGGCGTTCCAACTCAACCAGAAAGTGGTTGAGCAACTACAGAAGAAATTCTGGTTTGATGCCAATTAGTCAGACTAAGAAACTACCATATGAATCAGAATGTTTTGTGTTATGTAATAAATAGAATGGTCATGCCTGTACCATTCTCCAACGTCAGCTTATGACTGATTTACCGTTGCTCCATTGTTGAGAGAGTAGTCTTTATATTTATCTTACTACCAATAAATTTATGTATGATTTACAATTCAATAAAACTTATCGTTAAAAGCTCGTATTCCTATTTCTAACAAAGTACCATATTTATAGAAAAGAGGATTAAGGTTTCACATTATTGCAATTGCAAAATAAAACATAATTCATCATCAATTAATTCTTCTTTTTTATAATAAAATAACAATTACTGGGCTCTTTATAGAAATCTGACCTAACAAAAAGACAAATTATATCCAAACTAATCCTAATCCTAATTTAAATATAATTCTTAACAAACATAATATTTGTATCACCGGCGTCAACATGTGATATTAACGTGAGAGATAGAAACAATTGAACTAAGACCGCGACATTGACTATTTGACAAATGAGGGACCACAATTATGTTTACTCGAGACTTTATAATCGGGTGCTGAACTTTCTTTACCATTGTTGACAGTTGCCTGTTTTTGTAGCAAGTTTTCTGAAATTTACCACTTATTCAACTAAACATATGTCGTCCGAGGCCGTCATTTTGTGTGAGACTATGAATAGATAATTTTATTCCAAAGCCTTTTCAAATAACGCTGCAAAACATAAAAAACGACAATTTGGATTTTGGGACACACAGTAGAACAAGAAAGAAAAACGACATTAACCAGAAAATGACAATCACAAGAAACGATGTGAACAGGAGAAACGACAACAATATGGTAAAGACATCATTTACGGAAACAGGTCTACATGAAAACATCATTGATATGTTAAACGACATAATATAGAAGACGACAATAGTAGCATGACATCACTCAGGAAAACGACATCTTTAAAAATCGACAATCAATCCGAAAATAGTATAAGCCCAAAAATGACATCAATATAAAGAAAAATACATCGTTCTAGTAAAGGAAAAGAATAGCGGAAAGCGAAAATTATTAATAAACAGCACTAAAATAAAATATTGATAGCTCAAAGGCAAGAAAAACGTGAAAATAACATCACAACCAGAAAAACGACAATAAAATTCAACATCAACAGCAATAGTGTATAAAATAAATCACATAAAAAATAAAACGGCTATAACCCAATAAAATAAGAAAAACAACATTAAAGCAACAAGGATTATAAATTACAAATTACATATTACGATAAATAAAAAATAAAAAAAGATTGCTATACAAAGGGGGAAAAATTAAGAAAGGTAAAACAACAACAACTTAAGCCTAAAAAAGGAAAGATGATATAACTCGGCTAACTACAATGTCAAGAAACAAAACAAATAGAGAATAAGGTGGAAAAAAAAAATTGATGCGACAAGAAAGACTGTAAGATACTAAAAGATGACCAGTTCCAGTTTGAAAGTTTCCTTCTGGAGGAAAAACTTTTGGGAGTTAAATTATTATATCAATAGGAGTAGTTGAGGTATGGTCAATACGTGTGTATATTAAAAACTTTAGGGAGTTAAATTATTATATCTATAGGACTGGCTCAAAATCTACCAAGTCTTTTATGAAGTAAACACAAGCCAAGTCTTTTATCCGCTTCATCTACTGAGATAGACTACTTCAAACACTCCTACCTATAAATAGAGGCATTTTGGTGCCAAGACTTCTCATCCTTCATTCAAGCAACGTATAGATAGTCGACATAACTTGCAAGAGAAATCTTGTAATTTGAATATTACAAGCATAGCAACCATGAAAGGTGTTCATTTCCTTCTCACAATTACTGTGTTTGCCTTGGCAACTTCCATTGCCTCTGCCTATGACCCGAGCCCACTTCAGGACTTCTGCGTCGCAGAAGATGATCCTAACAAAGCTTGTAAGTAATATAGATTCTTTAATACTCCGATACAAATTTTAATTCCCTTATTTTGCGCCAATTTTTTCCATAATTTATCTCTATCTGTTGAAAGTAATTTGAAACTAACAAAAATTTCTTTTTGAGCATGCAGTGTTCGTGAATGGGAAGTTCTGCAAGGATCCAAAGCTTGCCAAGGCTAAGCATTTCTTCACTTATGGGCTCAACATCCCTGGAAACACAAGTAATCCAGTTGGTTCTGCTGTTACTACTGTGAATGTGGACAAAATTCCAGGACTTAACACTCTTGGGATTTCATTGGTTCGCATTGACTACGCACCATACGGCCAAAATCCACCTCACATTCACCCTCGTGGCTCCGAAATCCTTGTCGTTGTGGAGGGGACACTCCACGTTGGCTTTGTGTCCTCAAACCAAGACGGAAACCGCCTCTTCACAAAGGTTCTAAACAAGGGGGATGTGTTTGTGTTCCCAATTGGTCTGATTCACTTCCAGTTCAACCCGGGACACACCCCAGCAGTGGCCTTCGCTGGTCTCAGCAGCCAGAATGCTGGAGTTATAACAATTGCAAACTCTGTGTTTGGATCACATCCTTCTATCAAACCCGATATCCTTAGCAGAGCCTTCCAATTGGACAAGGATGTTGTTAAACATCTTCAGAAGAAGTTCTGGTACGACAACAACTAGAGAAACAACAAAACAGAATTGATTTGCTAGTGCGTCTCGTGTTATGCAATAAATAGAAGGGTCATGTGTGAACCATTCTCTCATTCAATTAGTTTATGATTGATTTATTTTTGCTGAATTGTTTTGACAGAAATTCATATAGTGTTTGTACTTTTTCAGTACCAATAAATAGAGAAACAACAAAACAGCCATGATTTGCTAGAATGTTTTGTGTTATGTAATAAATAGAATGGTCATGTGTGAACCATTCTCTCATTTACTTAGTTTACCATTAATTTACTGTTGCTGAATTGTTAAGTGAATATTCATATATTCTTTGTACTTTCTCAATACCGATTAATAAATTTACATGTCTTTTGCAAATTCAATAAAACTCAACTTACTTGTATTCTGATTAAGGATAATGTGGCCTTAAATGAAAATGTTCATGAATTGCAATCTCACATTCACCCGAAAGAAAAGAAACAGAAACCACTTGATATTTGTTCAGTAAAAGGAGTGACCTTTTTTCCCCGGTATGTGATAGTATCATAACATTTAAAATGACATTCCTTATCTACCAATTAATCAAGCGTCCACTTAGTTTAATTGGGGGGTATTGCAGTACAAATTGATTAACGATATAAAAAAAATAATTATTTAACAATAACAGTCCATTAATTTCAGTCTCTCCTCCTCTTATCAGCCAGACTAATGATTTAAGAAGACGACTTTTGTTCCCCTGTCGGTTTAACAGTATTCTTTATTAGCACTCTCACTCTATTCTAACATATTTGGTATCGATGAACGGCAGTATTTGTGAAGAACGTTTCATCTAAAAGTACATTAGTTAATTAATTTATGGTCCGTTTTAATTTTAATAGGTCTTATGGCATAATTAAACAGAATATTTGAAAGAATATTTTATAACAAACTCTCTTTAACGCTTGCAGGCCATGAAATCTCTGTCTAATCATCCATCGATGACTTTGTTTTCGTGGTCTGTCTTATAGTCTTCTTTATTCGCACCCTGATTTGTTCTAATGCATTTGGTGTTGGTGAAAGGTTTTTTTTTTTTTTTCCCTTCAAATTAAAAAAAAAAAGATTATTAGCATAGATGGAACTTTTTATTTGCATGGCCTGCGGAGAAAATGTGAAGTTACTTATTAATTTATTTCCATGACCCATTATTTATATATTTATTATTTGTGTCAAAAGAAAGGTTTGTTGTTAAGTAAGTTGTAAGCTTGATTAACTTAATATTTGGCTCGCAGGAATAACGTGAGCAAATTGCTAAAGCATGACGTAATTGCCTATGAACCATACAAACGTTTTATTGGTAGAAGAAACATATGGATATGGAAGAACGTGGCTTTGACCTTTCAGATGATAGAGTGTCGTTTGCAATAGCAATGACGACTGAGTCGAGACGTTAACTTTTCCACTTCTTCAGCTAAAACATATGTCATCCTGAGATTGTCATTGTGGTTTAGACTATATGATCAATCAAGTTTAAGAATCTTCTATGAACGCGTCAAAAAAAAAAAAAAAGGCAATTTCATCATTTTTTCCCCCTCGTTCAAAGTCTCTAACTCATGATCTTATTTCCTTGGAATTTCGATCCACCGAGAAGCTTTAATCAACAATGTAATATTGATTTTATCAACTAGTCAATGAGGTTTGTGAAGTCCTTACCATGTAGCGTAGAATTGTGTTATCAAGTGTTCGATTCTTGTTGATCCTATGTAATGAAATGCTACATACACTTATGGTTGCTAACATCATCTAGTGGTAATTTCAAACCTGACTTTTCAAGCTAGAAAAAAGCTTTATATTATTTAGGGATATGCGTGTTTCTTGCATTGCACTCAAACCAAAAACCTGTAAGAGAAAAAGAAGAGTTCCAAAGTGGAAATTTGTTCAGTAAAAGAGAAACAGAATTTCTAATGTTGAATAGATAGATTGGTTACAAGCCTGCCCTTCTTCAAAGATCAACCTTTTAAGTTGTCTGTTTGACACCGTCATTCTCTACAACCCCATGTTTCTTAATTTGCTGTAAAATCAACGGATATCTAATATGCTACTTGAATATTCTTTGACATATAAAGAAGAGAAAGTCTACCATTACATTTGAAGATGACATGAATTATGTAAACATTTTCTTCTGATTCACATAAAGCCTTGTCAACAAGGCTGCACCAAATTCAAGTAAGATAAGTACCTTACGAAAGAGAAAATAAAATTAAATAAAATAAGATTTGGCCTTCCTTGTTATCACTCATGTATCTGGAAACTTTTGATGTTTTAACTAACATATTACCTTGAAGAAAAAAAAATAGAGAAGAAAAGATTAGATATTTAAATCTAGCAAACTTATCCAATATAGAAGTAGCTTCAAGAAAAATAAACTACTTGGGATATTCAGATTTCAAAGCCTTATTATTAAAAAGCAAACTAGTGCCCTTCCAACAAAAATGTAACAACCTGACCTCTCAGGCCGTCACTTAAACTTGATTACTTGGTTTATCATCTTATTTAAATCGTTGTTTGTTCATTTCTAGGTCTTCAAAATTTCAAGAATTTTTGTTTTTGAAAAACTTTATTTGTAGAAAAAATGATTCTTTAAAAACCATAATAATTAAAATTAATTTTAAACAAAACATACTAACGTAACATGTCATACTTAGTCATACCAAAGTATTAAATTGTACTAACATCAAAACAACACTTAACAAAGTCCTCAAATTTTGTGCGGAATATACAATGCGGGTGGCATCCATAGAACCTATCGTACTTTCACCCATTATGCATCTGTATCGCCATTCTATCAATACTTAATATGTCATAGGCAACTTGCTTGAATTACCTCAGTAGGAGACATAAAGGAGTGAGATAAACTCAGTAAGTATAGACATGCAATCCCACAAATGCATATAATTGAAAATTGCATGACTAATTATGTAATTGTCTATTTATTCATTCAACATCTTATGGGCCCTTGTGCTCGTACTGGGTACGCATAACCTTAAATGGGGAAGACAGGAGAGTGATCCAATCCGTCAACACCCAAGGTCATAATCTTAACTTCATTGATCATTCTTATTATCTCCCATTAGGCTAAAGGGCGAATATCCTCCCATTCTATTGGAAATTGGTACGGCATATCCTTAGTTTCACTTCCTTAAACATTAAGCCATACGGTGAGCATGCAAGAATGGCATGTTCAAAAAACATGTATGTAAACACATCATCATGGCATACTTTCGCAATGCGTATAAATAAACAAGTCATCATAACATATTTTTGTAAAAACATAAACACATAATCATGGCATCATATCATATCATATCATTAAAAATAAATATCGAGTTCACATTGTATATAGTATATAAACAACTACACTATAGGTGGAGTCTATAATTACAGAAGATCGCATAATTATGTATCCGTGTAGATTGTTTCTAGCTCTACCTTTAAGTCAAAGTGGTGTTCTAATTTCAAATTATTATCCAACAGTTAGAGTAAGGTTTTTGAATCGTTTTCAATTATAGACATGTGTTCTCTTAATTAATAATTAATTTTAATTAATTATTAATTTGTCTCTAAATATTTACCTTAAAAAAATAATATCCTTAATTATTAATTAAATAATTATCATAAATTAAATATTAATTGATAATTAAATAATTTTAAATTTTAAATTAATTAATTATTAATATATTAATGAGTTAATTAATTAATATTTAATTCTTTATTCATTATTTTATTTAATTCCAATTTATTATTTGGGTCCATTAGATGACCATGGATAACCATGGTCTTCTAACATCATATTGGGCCATCTTCTTGAGTTGTGAGCTTATTGGGTCTATTGTAACCCATTTACTTGTAATTAGGCTTAAACCTTTTTTTTTTATAAGTATTTTTGATCTTGTATATTTTTGGACCCGTTAAGGCCCATTATACTTGGTTGTCTCCATCAAGTTTTGGTCAATAATCACATGGCATCCCCGCAACCCTAGTAGCAGTTTCATTTCAAGTCACTAAGCTCTGGTATTAATTTATCATTTTACCCCAATTTTAATGATTCAAGTATTTTTAAGTTTAAACCCATTAAATCTTATGACCTTAGCTTTTAGAAATCTCTCTTGTAGTTTTAAAGGTCCACAAAACCTCTACTTACACCCCAAAACGTTCTCCCCATCAAGTTACCATTTTACCCCTTAATTTGATAAAATTACAATTTTGCCACTAGACATATCTTCTTTAATCTAGACTTATTGGGTGGCTTAAAAAAAAAATTATCCTAGAGCCTTAGAATAATGTTTACAGTGCCCTTAAGCTAAAAAAAAAAATGATTTTCATAACTTATCACATTTCTAAATACAATTAACTTTAAGTATTACAGTTAAGACCCTTTATATCTTTTAAGGTTATACATTTGGCTATAGTATAAACCATATTATTTCTTATATTTATTTAGCTTAATATACTGTTTTAAGGGTGACAAAGATGCTTTCTAATTATAGTCTAAGTAGATTTTATAATTTGACCTACCATTTATTTATTTTTGCATTTTAGTCCTTATTTAAACCCAATTAGTTCCCCATACCCTTTGGTTCATGTTTTTTGTACTTAATGTCCTTACAAAGTTTTATCAAAGGATCAGGGCTCATTTTTCACAAGTTTTTATTCTTTATGTTTTTTGACCCTAAATTTTTCTATATTTAACTTTTGACCCCAAAATGGCATTTTGGTCGTTCTTATCCATTTATCATCAAAATTTGATAAAAGGTCTATTTTAAGTCTCTAATCAAGATGTGACACCTAGCCTCATGCGGGCCCGTCACTTGACATCTATTCTTACTTCTACTATTTGTTCTTTTCATATTGATATAAAAAGGTGCGGAAATTTTTTTTTATTTTTTATATATACATACTTACACTTACTCTCTTTCTCTCTTCCTATCTGACGGATTAAGCATAGCGGATTCATAACCTTTGACATGACATTCGCAACCCATTCCACCAATCCCGTATCTTAATAAACTCAAATGGCAGGTTGTTTAATTTTGTTACCTGCACACGAACAAACTGGTGAGCTAAACGCCCAGTAAGTTCAAACATAAAAACATAAATCATAAAACAGTATATGATACTGTTATATTCTGTCATATAAACATATATACTATCTGTAGTATATAACTACTAAAAAACATATCGTGCATTAACACAAATAATCACATAATTTGTAATAACTAGTAGTACTCTATAAAATTAGAATAACTATAAGTATACCAACTGTAATAACAGTGGTATACTCTAATGTCACTCATGCCATCTATAAATAGACAATTTCTAAGCATCATTTCTCAACCTTCACCAAGTAACATTAGCACAACTCATACTGATAAATCTCTAGCATACTAGAACATACCAAACATGAAAAGTGTTAATATCCTTCTAATAACCCTTCATGTCTTGGCTTTGGCAACTTTCATTTCCTCGGCTTATGAACCAAGCCCTCTGCAGGACTTCTGTGTAGCTACAGATGACCCGAACAAGACTTGTAAGTATACACTTTTCCGTTCCCTGGTATAATTTTTCAACTTTGCTAACTGGTCCTTTTGAATGTAATTTGAAGTTAATACAAATTCGTTGCAATGTTTGTGAGTGGGAAATTCTGCAAGGATCCAATGCTAGTCAAGGCTGAGGATTTCTTCGCTTGTGGGCTCAACAATCCTGGAAATACTGATAATCAACTTGGCTTCAATGTGACTACTGTTAATGTGGACACACTTCGTGGACTCAACACTCTCGGTGTATCATTGGTTCGCATCGACTATGCACCCCATGGCCAGAACCCGCCTCACACTCACCCTCGTGCCACCGAATCCTCGTCGTTGTGGAGGGAAGGCTCTATGTCGGTTTTTTAACGTCGAACCAAGATGGGAACCGCCTCTTTACAAAGGTTCTAAACAAGGGAGATGTGTTTGTGTTCCCAATTGGTTTGATTCACTTCCAGTTCAATCCAGGGCATTACCCAGCAGTTGCTTTTGCCGGTCTCGGCAGCCAAAATCCAGGAGTCATAACAATTGCAAATTAAATCTTTGGATCTGATCCTGCCATTGACCCTAAGATCCTCGCCAAGGCGTTCCAACTTGACCAGAATGTGGTTGAGCAACTTCAGAAGAAATTCTGGTTTGATGCCAATTAAGCAGACTATGAAACTACCATACGAATTAGAATGTTTTGTGTTATGTAATAAATAGAATGGTTATGCATTCACCATTCTCCAACTTCAGCTTATGACTGATCTACTGTTGCTCCATTTTTGAGAGAATAGTCCTTGTACTTGTCTCAGTACCAATAAAATTCATGTCAGTTTTTCAGTTTCAATAAAACTCTAATTTGAAAATTCTGAAGCTTTCGTGTTTTTTTCCTTTTTAATGAGAAAAAAGTGAAAATTTTCATGAATCGCAATCTCACATGCACCAAAACCAAAAGAAATAGAAGTCACTTTATGAAGTTCTACATTAAGTTTCTTCTAAATAATTTGTTAACTCTTCCAGCTTCTTTTTTTTTTTTTTGGAGGAAGTCATGCTATTGAATATATATTTGTTATGGAAAGCATCGTATATTCAGAAGCAAACATGGTATTTGTATCACCACGTGATAACATGGGTGATAGAAACAATTGATTAAGGCTGGTGCTTTGACTATTTGAATCACGGACCACAACTATGTATACTCGAGACTTTAACTATCAGATGCCGGACTTTTTTTACCGTTGACACTTTGGCATATTTTATCCTCCAAGTTTTCTGAAATTTACTGCTTCTCCCAGTGAGTAGATATGTCATCTGTGGCTGTCATTATCTTTGTGTGAGACTAGGTGGCATTTGGAGCATACACTCAAATACGAGTTTTAAAAATGTTTTGATTGGAAAAAAGTAAATGTTTGAAGTTGTGTTTTTGATTGGAAATGAACTGTTTGGAGTCAAAATTGTAAAAATTTGAAATGGGTTTGGGGAAAAAAAAGAGATCTTGTTTCATCACTCCCGTTGTTTTATGCAATTAAAAAAAAAAAATTGTCTCACTCTTATCATTTTGTCACTCACTTGAAATAAAAAAGTAATGGATTTTAAAGTTTGAGCTTTAGAAGAGATTTAGAGATGTGAGTGAAATTTGATTATGTTTGGAGAAAATGTTTAAAAAAAAAAAACTCTTGAAAATTTCTGATTGGAGTTTATTCTCCAAAACATAGAGTAAGAATAGATTACCCACACCCCCACACAACCCAACCACCCCCCCTCCCCCCTACCCAAAAAAAAAAAAAAAAAGAACGAGAGAAAACAACAAATAGTAGATCAAGAATTAAAAAACGAATTAACAAGAAAATGACAATGGACAAGAAAAATGCAAACGACAACAATTAAAAAAAAAAAACATTTAGGGAAACACGTCTACATTAAAACGTCAATATATTATATTACACGACATTACGTTGAAAACGACAACAGTTAGAAAGAAATCATTCAGGAAAACGACAATAACAAAATAACAACATCTTGAAACGACATAATTACGAAAAATAGCGAGAATAGGTAATCAAAAACAAAAGGAGAATACATAGATTTATATGGAAAATCGTAGATGGGAAAAAACCACAGGCAGATGATAAGAAAATCCACTATATCAAAAATTGACACAAAATAGGATTATAATGTACGGCTATAGCCCAATCCCTCTACTCCCACTGTAGGGCCCCCCATCAAAAAAAAAATTCTCATAATATATCACACCTTGAGCTTTCGGGCCGAGCCAAACAGAATTTAGTCATCGCACTCTAACAATATGAATTACAAAAATAATAACTAAAAAAATGATAATTCATATAACATATAAGTTAATACTTAAAATTAAATTAGAATTGATGTTCGTAGTATTTTTATCAAAAAAAAAAAGATTGCAATAACAAAGGGAAAAAATGTAACACCCCCCGCCTCGTGCGGGAGACGTCACCTGAAAACTCTGCTTTACTTTAATTCTTTTCTTTCAAATCATAACAAAATAGATTGCGGAAATTTTTTTTTTAAAACCCTCGATATACGTAGTATTACAACTTTCCAAAACTAAATTATCATAGTTGGAAAACTACTTTATATTACTTGCATATAATACTGTCATACTGTATTAAACATAGTTAAAGTTAAACACAGCAGTGTAACTTATACATTATTATACAATTGTATTTCTCAATATCCTTTTATTTCTTCTCTGTGGAATTAGCCTGATAGGTCCATAACCTTTGTCATGACACTAGCACTTCATTCCTGCAGTCCAATCCATACACTGTGGCTCAGGTTACAGGTGGTTTACCTCGATTACCGGAATAAGAACAAACTGATGAGCTACATGCCCAGTAAGTTCAGACATAACATTTAAAATAATAAACCACAACAATGCAACTCGACACAATGCATGAGTTCATTATGCTCAATTTACACTTTGCATTGTTCATTTACTATGTCTATGGGCCCGGTTTGGTCATACCGTGTGCGCGCTGTAAGAGGGGTCTGGGAGCGACCCGGACTCTCCCTCAACTATGGTATGTCTTTTGTTTCGACATAAGGTAACCTCCCCTCGCGAGAGGCCGGTACGCCAAACATTAAATCTTTTTCATTACCTTGTTGTTTACTGTGCTATGTTACTTACTATGATGTCTTAACTGTTCCAGTGTACATATTCATAAATAATGTACTCAATGTTATGCCTATTCAGTCCAAAAATACTATTTAAAAATTATCATCCACGCACTTAAACATTAGGGCGTGATTGGAACTGAAAATAAGGCACAAAACTTTAATTATACATTTTTGGAACAGTTAGAGCGCCTGGCACTCATCCCCGAGCGCCTGGCCCTTCATTTTATTTTTCTGTAAAAACTTAGGACAGAGACTCCAGTGCTTCGGCGCTCTCTTTACAGCGCCTGGCGCTTTTGAAAATCCGGTGCAAGCGCCTGGCACTCATACCCTAGCGCTTGGCACTTCAGACAATTTTACACTAGCGCCTGGCGCTCATGCTGATTTTTGTACTAGTGCCTGGCACTCATACCCTAGCGTCTGACACTCCTACTGAGTATTTACCCTAGCGCCTGGTGCTCATACCCTAGGGCCTGGCGCTTCTACTAAATTTTTCGCTAGCGCCTGGCACTCATACCCTAGGGCCTGGCGCTTCTACTAAATTTTTCGCTAGCGCCTGGCGCTTTAGCCAATTTTTACACTAACGCCTGGCGCTCATACCTTAGCGCCTGGCGCTCCTATTGAATTTTAAACACCAAATTTTGGCCGAGAGCTCAGCGCCGGGGCGCTCTTTGGCTAGCGCTTAGCGCTTGGCTCCGGTAAAAATAAGTTTTTAAACACATTTTGATATAAAAACCAATTCTCATGCATACATTCAACCCTAAAACATGTTTAAATCATTCTAGGGTCAAAATCCATAAAACACAACCATATACACATAGCACATCACTGCACACTCGCATACTCGCCAATTTAGGCGTTTTAACGAGTTCACAACAACATATAATATTTCTAGCCAAAGAATTTAGGCTATTCATAAATTAACATTCAAGAATAACACAGTGTTCCAGTTGTTCATGTTCAGACATTTAAATGCCAGAACTTACTTGAACTTTGAGATGAATACTTCTCAACTTGAAGTTTTCTCACACTTTTTCTTCAAATTTTGCAACTTTTGAAACTTTGGAAATTTTTGTGAGCAAGGGAAAGTGGGAGAAGAAGAAGAACAGAAGAAATGGAGGTTTTCTACTGTGGGGGACGTGAAAAATCAGGGGAAAAAGTTTATACAAATCCTTAGGGGTATTTTTGTAATTTTTGAAAATTTTGGGGTCAAAATGAAAATTTCTTGGGGGCATTTTTGCAAAATTTTGGGAACTTTTTCAGCTGAAATACAGCTGTTTCTCCCCCTCTCTTCCACGTGCATGAGCAGATCATCATGCATTTAATGCAAATTTCTTTCTAAATTTGATTTTAAAGGAAAATTCTAAAATTTCCTTAATTTTAATAGCCTTTGGATCAAAAAGGATGATTTGATCTCATCCATTGATTCCTATATTAATAAGAAAATATTATTTGTTTATACAGTATAGGTTTTTCTTTAATAACAGTATAATTTTCATCTGTCGAAATTTTGACCGAAAAGCTATACTGGTCAAATTTTGCAGTTTACCTCTCGAAATGCTGTTAGAGCCTTTCGATGCATTTATATCATTTAAAACACTCCATAAACCCTAGATATTTCATTATTTTCCATCTGAGATCTATGTTTGCCACATTTTGAGTCTCAGTAGAATTCTGTTTTTCGATACCGAAAATGCACTATTTGAGGCGTTTCGATTCGAAAATCATTACCTCTACTGCCATAAAGCATTTATAAACTCTAATAAATATACTTATCAACTCTAATGATGATTTATTAGAGTGAAATTTATATATTGTCGTCACACTCGTATATATAAATTTTCACTATACAATGATCCCGAGAACGATTTAAAATCTCGGCTGTTACAATCCTCCCCTCTTAAAGAATTCTCGTCCTCGAGAATTTAAAATAAGTGGGGATATAGGGCTCTCATTTCATCTTCTCTTTCCCATGTAGCCTCTTCTATTTGGTGATTACGCCATAACACTTTGACTAATGGGATTGTCTTGTTCCTGAGTACCTTGTCTGCTCGTGCGAGTATTTGAACAGGCTTTTCCTCATAAGACAGGTCACTCTGTACTTGTATTGGCTCATATCTCAAAATGTGCGATGGATCAGGTACATATTTACGCAACATAGAGACATGAAAAACATCATGTACCTTGGATAAATCAGGTGGTATTGCCAATCTGTAAGCCACCTTCCCAATCCGTTTGATAATTTCGAATGGTCCGATGTATCTCGGACTGAGTTTGCCCTTCTTTCCAAAACGCATAACTCCTTTCATAGGTGCAACTTTAAGAAATACAAAGTCACCTTCTTGAAATTCAAGAAATCTGCGTCGTTTGTCGGCATAACTCTTTTGTCGACTTTGGGCTGTTTTCATTCGTTTCTGTATCTTTTCAACTGCTTCTGAAGTCTCTTGAACAAAATCAGTTTTATGCACTTGCTTCTCTTTTAAATCATACCAATGGACTGGGGATCTACACTTCCTGCCATAAAGAGCTTCATAGGGTGCCATTCCAATCGAAGCTTGATAACTGTTGTTGTAGGAGAACTCAATCAACGACAGTTTCTCATTCCATGCTCCTTGGAAATCCATGACACAAGCTCGTAACATATCCTCTAAAATCTGAATGACTCGCTCAGATTGTCCATCAGTTTGAGGATGAAAAGCCGTGCTAAACTTCAATTTTGTGCCCATTTCTTGTTGTACACACTTCAAGAATTTGGAGGTAAAACGACCATCTCGATCAGATACAATGGATCTTAGAACTCCATGTAATCTAATCACATTCACAACGTATAAGCTTGCAAATTTCTCCAATGTGAATGTCGTTTTCACCGCTATGAATCGAGCTGTTTTCGTCAGTCGATCTACTATTACCCATATAGCATCATAACCTCCTTGTATCTTGGGTAGCCCTACCACTAAATCCATGGTAATATGCTCCCATTTCCACTCTGGAATATCTAGAGGTTCTAATTTCCCGCCTGGGTGCTTGTGCTCTGCTTTGACTCTTTGGCAAGTTAGACATCGACTAACAAACTCAGCAATGTCATTCTTCATTCTCTTCCACCAAAATTGTAATCTTAAGTCATGATACATTTTGGTGGCTCCTGGATGAATAGAATAGGGTGTTTGATGGGCTTCTTTCATAATCTGCTCCTTCAATTCTGTATTGGCAGGTATGCAAATTCTTTCTTTCATCAATAGCATTCCATCTGTCTCGATGCTGAAGTCAATTTCTTCTCCTTTATTGACTCAGTCTCTCATCTCTTCCAAGTACACATCTTGTCTCTGAGCCTCCTTAATCCTATCGTACAGTGTCGGTCTCAATTGTAGCATAGTCAAACTTCCAGAAATCAATTCTATTTCTAACGAATTAATCTCCTTTTGTAGCGGCTTAGATAGTCCGTCAATCGGTAATTGCTGTATCGATGTTGATTTGCGACTCAGTGCATCAACAACTCTATTCGCTTTCCCTGGATGATACAAGATCTCACAATCGTAGTCTTTCATGAGTTCTAACCATCGCCGCTGTCTCATGTTCAACTCCTTTTGAGTGAAAAAATATTTCAGGCTCTTGTGATCTGTGAAAATTTGACATTGAACACCATATAGATAATGCCTCCAAATCTTTAATGCAAACACGACTGCAGCTAGTTCCAAATCATGAGTTGGATAATTCTTCTCATGATTCTTTAATTGTCGTGAAGCATAAGCTATAACTCTCCCATTTTGCATCAATACCGCTCCTAATCCTTCTTTCGAAGCATCGCTGTAGATGTCGAATCTTTCCCCGTCAGTAGGAATGGCAAGGATAGGTGCGCTTGTCAATCTCCTTTTTAATTCTTGGAAGCTTTCTTCACATGCTGTTGTCTACTCGTACTTCTTTTCCTTTCTAGTTAACGCCGTAAGTGGTTCAGCAAGCCTAGCGAATCCCTCCACAAAACGCCTGTAGTATCCGGCTAATCCCAGAAAACTACGAATTTCAGTAGTGTTTTTCGGGATTGGCCACTTGCTAACAGCTTCAATCTTTGCAGAGTCGACAGAAATTCCATCCTTAGACATCTTGTGTCCTAGGAAATGAACTTGATCTAACCAAAATTCACACTTTGAAAATTTGGCGTATAGTTGGTGATCTCTGAGTGTTTGTAGTACCCATCGCAAGTGTTCTTCATGGTCTTCCCGGGTCTTCGAATAAACAAGGATGTCATCAATAAATACGATGACAAACTTATCTAAAAATTTCTTGAAGACTCGGTTCATTAAGTCCATGAAAGCAGCTGGAGCATTCGTCAATCCAAACGGCAACACCAGAAATTCATAGTGTCCGTATCTCGTCCTGAATGCCGTCTTTGTTACATCACTATCTTTAATTCTCAGCTGATGGTACCCAGAACGTAGATCAATCTTCGAAAACACTGAGGCTCCCTTTAGTTGATCAAATAAATCGTCGATCCTGCGTAGTGGGTACTTATTCTTGACAGTGGCTTTATTCAGCTCCCTGTAGTCTACGCATATTCGTAGAGTTCCATCCTTCTTTTTCACGAATAGAACCGGAGCTCCCCAAGGCGAATAGCTCGGTCGAATGAATCCTCTATCCAATAACTCCTTTAATTGCGTCTGTAGTTCCTTCAGTTCAGCTGGAGCCATCCGATAAGGGGCCTTGGATATCGGTGCTGTTCCTGGTACTAATTCGATCTCAAAGGAAATTTCCTGTTCCGGTGGAAATCCAGGTAATTCATCTGGAAATACATCCACGAATTCGTTGACTATGGGAATATCCTTTGGTTGTAACTTTTCTTCTTTTGTCACATCAGTTACAAAAGCTAGATATCCCATGCATCCTTTAGCTATCAGCTTGTGAGCCTTCATTGAATTGATCATGATCTTCGATGGCTTTGGAGGTGAAGCAACATATTCAAAGCTTTCTTCTCCATTTGGTCGAAAGGTTATCCTTCGATGGCAGCAGTCAATTGTAGCCTGATACTTTCCCAGGAAATCCATTCCTAGGATTACATCGTAATCCGCTATCCTTATCACAATTAAATCAAGAAAAAGCTCTCTATTTGCCACAATTACTAGCACATGTCGTAACCAGTAATCTGACAACAATACTTCACCCGAAGGCAACATAGTCCTAAAGGTCATTCCAATTCTATCCTTAGCATGCTCTAACCTGGCGGAAAATTCTTGTGATGCAAATGAATGTGAAGCACCCGAATCAAATAAAGCATATGTCGAGTGTTGAGCGATAGAAATATGACCTGTAACAACGGTGGACGTGCCCGCTTCTGCATCCTCTTTTGTGTAAGCCATCACTCGTGCATTGGTTGGAGGTGCCTTCTCACTTTGCTCCTGTTGTAGTGATGACGTTTCTGCCTTTGCTGTAATAGCGTGCATCTGAGGATTTGACAGACGTTGAGGAACCGTGCCAGCTTGATTCTGCCGGTTACTTGGGCAACTTCTTGCATAATGGCCTTCTTTGCCACAGTAGTAACAAACATTTTAGCCTAGTCTGCATTCTCCCAAGTGCTTCTTTCCGCATGTTGGACAATTTGGAGTGCTCACAGGGCTTGGCGTACTGGGACCAGCATTTGCTGCATTCTTCTGTTGCTGGTTCCTGTTACCCCTGAAATTCCATTTTCTTTTATTGGAATTTTGAGGCCTCTGTCCACCTCCTTGTCCGGGCTTTGAAGACTGGTTGGAGCGATGTCCTTGTGGTGTTTGACTTCCACCTTGACCTTGTTTTAATTGTTGTCTCTCCTTTTTCCGAGCTTCCCATGCTTGAGCCCGTTCTTCTCTGGCTCTTGTCAAGTGAAATTCAGCTTTCAATACTCGGGAGACACATTCAGCCACTGATGTGGGTGGAGATGCTGCACTGTCGACCATTACTGCGATTTCTGGTCGAAATGTCCCAACTATCTTTCTAATGCGATCCCCTTCAATAGGGACCATATAGGGACATAACCTCGACAGCCGGTCAAACTTGCGGCATACCTCCATCACTGTCATGTTTCCTTGCTTCAAATTCTCGAACTCTCTCAGTTGTGGTCCGAGAGCAGCAGGGTCGTAATATTTCTGATTAAACTCTTCTACAAAATCATTCCAGGTCATCTGACTCTCGTCTCTTCTCAAACAAACAGTTTCCCACCAGTATCGTGCATCTCTGTTCAGCACGTACGAAGCACAGAGGACTTTTTTCCTGTCAGTCAAATTCATAAAGTTTATGATCTTCTGAAAAGACGATAGCCACTTTTCAGCTTCTAACGGATCTAAGGATCCATCAAACTCCGGTGGTCTCATTCATCGAAACTTTTCGTATAAGGGTTCCTGTGGAACAATGATTTGTGGTTCCGGAATCCTTTCCCCCGAAGCTGAGACTGCCGGGGAGTTATGTTCAACTTCCGGAGCTACAGGAGCTTCTGGTGCCATGGGTGGTGGTGAAGCTTCCCTTTCTGCACATTCGCGATGTATCTAATTTAGTTGGTCTCTTAATGCTTGATTCTCTTGTATTTGGGTTGCCAATAAGGCTTCTAATTCGGTCACCCTTTCAGTCAGGGTGGGAGGTCTACCACGTCTAGGAGGTTGGACTCTCCTTCGTGCCATTTAGTTCCTTTAGATCTATCAACACAGATCAAACGTTCAGTATCGATATTGAGAGAAATATCATTAATTTTCTCTTTTCATTTATCAATGCAATCATAATAGAATATGCAATCACTTAATCTTAAGTAAGCGACCATGTATAAACATATTCTTGTATTCACATACAATTAATTCACATCCAGTACTTATACATATTCCAGTCAGTTTCCATGATATACAAAACCTGCATTTATATACACATAAGTTAATTTCAATAACTTATGGGGTATCACTCTTATCTTCATCACTGCCCAAAGGAAATTCCTCTGGATCTTCTTCACTGTCATCCTCATTTTCATTAGTCGAGTCACTAATTACATGGACTGGACCCGCAATACATGATTCGCCTGAGGATTTCACATCGTCATTCTCCCTCATCGGTGGTGGTTCGTCAAGTCTGGAGGATACCTCACCGCGGGGGTCATAATCTCTCTACCTCTTTCACTGAAGTAATATATTGCTCCAGTGTCTCGTTGAGTGTAGGAACCGTTCGAAGTTTCAGTTCATGAGTTAATCCTCTCCAAAGCATTGCACACTGCTCTTCTTCGGTCAGGGTTGGCCAAAGACTATTCATAATAATCTCATTCCGAAAACGAGCTGCATAGGATACTACTGTATCTGACAGATGCATCCTAAAATTCTCTGCTTTCATGACAAAATTTCGGCCCTCTGTAAACGTTGGAGCTGTAGGTGGTGTTGATGACGATGGTACGTCTGCAGTTGAAGGAGTCATTTCTGACGTTCTTGTCATTCGGAATCGAATAAAAGGTCTTTTCCCAGTTGTTCGGAAATCTGGTCGGTTACTCATTTTCAAATCCTATTATTCATGCATTACGTACAAAATTTAGAATAAGAAAACAATGAAACATTAACTTACTTGGACTGCGTAGAAGGAAATGCTCGCAATGTCATAATTGGTTATGGAGAACTGTCCGCTCTGATACCACCTTGTAACACCCCCCGCCTCGTGCGGGAGACGTCACCTGAAAACTCTGCTTTACTTTAATTCTTTTCTTTCAAATCATAACAAAATAGATTGCGGAATTTTTTTTTAAAACCCTCGATATACGTAGTATTACAACTTTCCAAAACTAAATTATTATAGTTGGAAAACTACTTTATATTACTTGCATATAATACTGTCATACTGTATTAAACATAGTTAAAGTTAAACATAGCAGTGTAACTTATACATTATTATACAATTGTATTTCTCAATATCCTTTTCTTTCTTCTCTGCGGAATTAGCCTGGTAGGTCCATAACCTTTGTCATGACACTGGCACTTCATTCCTGCAGTCCAATCCATACACTGTGGCTCAGGTTACAGGTGGTTTACCTCGATTACCTGAACAAGAACAAACTGGTGAGCTACATGCCCAGTAAGTTCAGTCATAACATTTAAAATAATAAAACACAACAATGCAACTCGACACAATGCATGAGTTCATTATGCTCAATTTACACTTTGCATTGTTCATTTACTATGTCTATGGGCCCGGTTTGGTCATACCGTGTGCGCGCTGTAAGAGGGGTCTGGGAGCAACCCGGACTCTCCCTCAACTATGGTATGTCTTTTGTTTCGACATAAGGTAACCTCCCCTCGCGAGAGGCCGGTACGCCAAACATTAAATCTTTTTCATTGCCTTGTTGTTTACTGTGCTATGTTACTTACTATGATGTCTTAACTGTTCCAGTGTACATATTCATAAATAATGTACTCAATGTTATGCCTATTCAGTCCAAAAATACTATTTAAAAATTATCATCCACGCACTTAAACATTGGGGCGTGATTGGAACTGAAAATAAGGCACAAAACTTTAATTATATATTTTTGGAACAGTTAGAGCGCCTGGCACTCATCCCCCAGCGCCTGGCCCTTCATTTTATTTTTCTGTAAAAACTTAGGACAGAGACTCCAGCGTTTCGGTGCTCTCTTAACAGCGCCTGGCGCTTTTGAAAATCCGGTGCAAGCGCCTGGCGCTCATACCCTAGCGCCTGGCACTTCAGACAATTGTACACTAGCGCCTGGCGGTCATACCCTAGCGCCTGGCGCTTATGCTGATTTTTGTACTAGTGCCTGGCGCTCATACCCTAGCGCCTGGCACTCCTACTGAGTATTCACCCTAGCGCCTGGCGCTCATACCCTAGGGCCTGGCGCTTCTACTAAATTTTTCGCTAGCACCTGGCGCTTTAGCCAATTTTTACACTAGCGCCTGGCGCTCATACCCTAGCGCCTGGCACTTTAGCCAATTTTTACACTAGCGCCTGGCGCTCATACCATAGCGCCTGGCGCTCCTATTGAATTTTAAACACCAAATTTTGGCCGAGAGCTCAGCGCCGGGGCGCTCTTTGGCTAGCGCTTAGCGCTTGGCTCCGGTAAAAATAAGTTTTTAAACATATTTTGATATAAAAACCAATTCTCATGCATACATTCAACCCTAAAACATGTTTAAAGCATTCTAGGGTCAAAATCCATAAAAGACAACCATATACACATAGCACATCACTGCACACTCGCATACTCGCCAATTTAGGCGTTTTAACGAGTTCACAACAACATATAATATTTCTAGCCAAAGAATTTAGGCTATTCATAAATTAACATTCAAGAATAACACAGTGTTCTAGTTGTTCATGTTCAGACATTTAAATGCCAGAACTTACTTGAGCTTTGAGGTGAATACTCCTCAACTTGAAGTTTTCTCACACTTTTTCTTCAAATTTTGCAACTTTTGAAACTTTGGAAATTTTTGTGAGCAAGGGAACGTGGGAGAAGAAGAAGAACAGAAGAAATGGAGGTTTTCTGCTGTGGGGGACGTGAAAAATCAGGGGAAAAAGTTTATACAAATCCTTAGGGGCATTTTTGCAATTTTTAAAAATTTTAGGGTCAAAATGAAAATTTCTTGGGGGTATTTTTGTAAAATTTTGGGAACTTTTTCAGCTGAAATACAGCTGTTTCTCCCCCTCTCTTCCACGTGCATGAGCAGATCATCATGCATTTAATGCAAATTTTCTTTCTAAATTTGATTTTAAAGGAAAATTCTAAAATTTCCTTAATTTTAATAGCCTTTGGATCAAAAAGGATGATTTGATCTCATCCATTGATTCCTATATTAATAAGAAAATATTATTTGTTTATACAGTATAGGTTTTTCTTTAATAACAGTATAATTTTCATCTGTCGAAATTTTGACCGAAAAGCTATACTGGTCAAATTTCGCAGTTTACCTCTCGAAATGCTGTTAGAGCCTTTCGATGCATTTATATCATTTAAAACACTCCATAAACCCTAGATATTTTATTATTTTCCATCTGGGATCTATGTTTGCTACATTTTGAGTCTCAGTAGAATTCTGTTTTTCGATACCGAAAATGCACTATTTGAGACGTTTCGATTCGAAAATCATTACCTCTACTGCCATAAAGCATTTATAAACTCTAATAAATATACTTATCAACTCTAATGATGATTTATTAGAGTGAAATTTATATATTGTCGTCACACTCGTATATATAAATTTTCACTGTACAATGATCTCGAGAACGATTTAAAATCTCGGCTGTTACAAAAAAGGAAAAAGGAAAAAGGGAAATACTACACTAACTTCAGGGCTAAAAACGACAGACGATATAATACGACGACAACAATGTGAAGGAGCGAACGAATAGACGTGTAAGAAAAGAAAAAGACGAACAAGGTGGGAAACAGACATGTAAGAAAAGAAACTGTAAGATGCTCAAAAGTTACCAGTTCCAATCTGAAAGTTTCCTTTGGAGGAAAGAAAAAAAAAAACATAGGGGGAGTAGTTGAGATAAAGTCACTACCTTTATATATATATTTTTTAGATAACTACTAAATCAAACTATACTAAGTCTTTTATGAAGACAAAACCAAGTCTTTTTTCTGCTTCATTTATTAATATAGACTACTTCAAACTCACCTATCTATAAATAGAGGCATTTTGGTGCCAAGATTTCTATCCATCCTTTATTCAACAAACATACAGATAATAGATATAACTTGCAAAGAGATATCCAGTAATTAGCATAATACTAGCATAACAACCGTGAAAGGTGTTCATTTCCTTCTCACAGTTTCTGTGTTGGCTTTGGCATCTTCCATTGCCTCTGCCTATGACCCGAGCCCGCTGCAGGACTTCTGCGTCGCAGTTGATGAACCCAAAAGGGCGTGTAAGTAAATATTTATTCAGTCCCTGCCATTAATTTTTTACCACTAATACTCACAAAGTTTTGGTTACTTTACTCGATCTATTTAGTAATATTGTTATGCACTAACAAGAATTATATTCTTCAATTGCAGTGTTTGTGATTGGGAAGTTCTGCAAGGATCCAAAGCTTGCCAAGGCTGAGGATTTCTTCACTTATGAGCTCAACATCCCTGGAAACACAAGTAACCCAGTTGGTTCTGCTGTTACTACTGTGAATGTGGACAAAATTCCAGGACTTAACACTCTTGGGATTTCATTGGTTCGCATTGACTACGCACCGTATGGCCAGAACCCACCTCACATTCACCTTCGTCGCTCTGAAATCCTTGTCGTTGTGGAGGGGACACTCCCCGTTGGCTTTGTGTCGTCCAACCAAGATGGAAACCGCCTCTTCACGAAGGTTCTAAACAAAGGGGATGTGTTTGTGTTCCCAATCGGTCTAATTCACTTTCAGTTCAACCCGGGACACACCCCAGCATTGGCCTTCGCTGGTCTCAGCAGCCAGAATGCTGGAGTTATAACTATTGCAAACTCTGTGTTTGGATCACATCCTTCCATCAAGCCCGATGTCCTCAGCAGAGCCTTAATTGGACAAGGATGTTGTTAAACATCTTCAGAAGAAGTTCTGGTACGACAACAACTCGAGAAACAACAAAACAGGAATGATTCGCTAGAGTGTCCTGTGTTATGTAATAAATAGAATGGCCATGTGTGAACCATTTTCTCATTTAATTAGTTTCTGATTGATTTGCTGTTGCTGAATTGTTGAGTGAAATTCATTTATAGTCATTGTACTTTCTCACTACCGATTAATAAATTTACATGTGTCTTTTGCATATTCAATTAAACTCAACTTACGTACATATACTGATTAAGGAGAATTTGACTTTAAATGAAAATGGTCAAGAATTTCTTTCTCACATTCACCCAAAAGAAAGAAACAAAAGCCACTTGATGTTTGGTCAGTAAAAGGAGTGACGTTTTTTTTTTTTTTAATCCCTGTATGCGATATTATCATAATTAAAATAACAATCCTTATCTAGCAATTTAACTGATTATCTGTTCTCACGTACATTTTTAGTAGTTTATTTGTGGGGGGTGGGGGTTGGGGGGTGGTTGGGTGGTTATCACAGTACCTTCTGATTAACAGTATTGAAAAATAATAATTATTTAGCAATATCAGTTCATGAATTTCAGTCTCTCCTACTCTTATCAGCCAGACTAATAATTTAAGAAGACGATGCTTGCTTCCTTTGTCGGGTTAACAATATTCTTTATTAGCACTTTCACTTTATACTAACGTATATATTTGGTTTTGATGAAAGACGGTGCCTGTGGAGAACAGTTTATCTTAAAGTACCTTAGTTAATTAATTTATGGTCCTTTTTAATTTTAATAGGTCTTATGTCACCTGTTAGAGTGTGTGACCTGATTTTTTTTTTTGACTCGACTCGAAGAGCCTACCATGTAGCTTAATATGAGAATTTTTGGGGGCTCTACGGTGGTAGCGGAGATACCAATAAACACTAGTGAAGCTCAAATTGTAGAATAGATAAGCCCACTCAAAAAATGAAAGAACAAAACAGTTGATCATTCCGTTTATTTATTTATATCCAAATATTTCTCAAAAAAAAAAAAAAAAAAAAAAACCAATGACTGAAAACGTTCAAGAATTACTAAAGTATGTGTTAGAGTACATAATCCGAATTCTTTATTGGTCCAGACCAAAGAGCCGTGGTGTGACCTAATATGAAAATTTTTTTGAGCTCAGTGGTGGTAGAGAAGGGATCGGCCTGATCCTTAGGGATGCAGGGGCTCCACTCCCGTGGTATAGACTTATTTTATTTTCATACTATATATATTTAATTTAATTTAAGGTTTTGGCTTTTTATATTTTTGAGCTACGCATGTGATTATCACCTCTTATACCAATTTTAAATTAGTGAAGTTTTTCTCTTATGCTCGTGGTTTTTCCCCATCTAGGGTTTTCCACGTAAATCTGCGTGTTCTTGTTTTCTTGTTTTCGTTATTATTTCTCACATAATCTTGTAACAACATCATTAGACATAATATTTGAAAAAAATATTATATAACAAACTTTATTTAATTAACACTTGCAAGCCATGAAATCTCTGTCTAATCATCCACGATGACATTGTTTTCGTGATCAGTCTTATAGTCTTCTTTATTTGCACCAATGATTTATTAGTATGAATTTGGTGTTGGTGAATGTTTTTTTTTTTCCCTTCAAACAAAAAAAAAAGGATTATCTGCATAGATGAAACTTTCTATTTGCATAGCCTGCGGAGAAAATGTAAAGTAACTTATCAACTAATCCTTCCATGACCCATTATTATTATTATTATTATTTTGTGTCAAAGGAAAGGTTTGTTGTTAAGGAAGTTGAAAGTTCGATTAATTTAAAACTTTACTCGCAGGGATAACGTGTGCAAAGGTTGTGTCAAAGGCTAAAGCATGATGTAATTGCCAATGAATCATACAAACGTTTTATTAGTAGAAGAAACATATGAATATGGAAGAACGTGTAACAGCCGAGATTTTAAATCATTCTCGGGATCATTGTATAGTGAAAATTTATATATATTAGTGTGACGAAAATATATAAATTTCACTCTAATAAATCATCATTAGAATTGATAAGTATATTTATTAGAATTTATAAATGCTTTATGGCAGTAGAGGTAATGATTTTCAAATCGAAACGCCTCAAATATTGCAGTTTCGGTATCGAAAAACAGAATTCTACTGAGACTCAAAATGTGGCAAACATAGATCCCAGATGGAAAATAATGAAATATCTAGGGTTTATGGAGTGTTTTAAATGATATAAATGCATCGAAAGGCTCTAACAGCATTTTGAGAGGTAAACTGTAAAATTTGGCCAGTATAGCTTTTCGGTCAAAATTTCGACAGATGAAAATTATACTGTTATTAAAGAAAAACCTATACTGTATAAACAAATAATATTTTCTTATTAATATAGGAATCAATGGATGAGATCAAATCATCCTTTTGATCCAAAGGCTATCAAAAATTAAGGAAATTTTGGATTTTCCTTAAAAACCAATTTGAGAAAGAAAAATTTGCATTAAATGCATGATGATCTGCTCATGCACGTGGAAGAGAGGGGGAGAAACAGCTGTATTTCATCTGAAAAAGTTCCCAAAATTTTACAAAAATGCCCCCAAAAAATTTTCATTTTGACCCCAAAATTTTCAAAAATTGCAAAAATACCCCTAAGGATTTGTATAAACTTTTTCCTCTGATTTTTTCACGTCCCCCACAGTAGAAAACTCCATTTCTTCTGTTCTTCTTCTTCTCCCACGTTCTTTGCTTACAAAAATTTCCAAAATTTCAAAAGTTGCAAAATTTGAAGAAAAAGTGTGAGAAAGTTTCAAGTTGAGGAGCATTCACCTCAAAGCTCAAGTAAGTTCTTCAAAATTCTGTTTTAATGCTTGTTTTTAAGTGTTTTTGTGTTTATGTGAATAGTGGAACAAAATGGGTTTAAGATAGTTTGGAGTGTTTTGATGAAAATCATGTGGAAAAACATGTTTTGAACTTGTTTTTAAAGTTTTTGTGGGGTTAGTTTTTGAAAACAAAAATGTATCATGGGGGAGGAAAAATTTACGTGAAAAAGAGGGTGAAAACCCTTATGGATTGGAGATAATTATGTATGATGAAGTGGAAAAGAATTTGATGTGGTATTTGAGTATGGAATGGAAGAAAGACAAAGAGGAAAGTTTAGGGTTGTGAGTGAAACCCTAAATTTTTGGAAATAATGTTATACCCTGATTTTGAGAATGAATTATTGTTATGTACTGGGATTTTGAGCAGGTTTATGATGGAAACTGTGTTTAATAACGCGATTTAAGCGGTTTTGACACAGTGGGAAAATGAAAAATTAAGCCGTTATAATGCCGAAATTTTCAGACTTATAACCAAGGCTAAGGGTTTAATGATAACAATGTATAGGAGAAGTGTTTAAATGTTTTCAAGTTGACCTATAAACATTTCACTGAATGTTGAACTGTTTCGTTATAGGGCAACGAAGGAAAACAAAGGAACGAAAGCAGAAATCAATTTCTGGTAAGTTATGGCATTTAATTGTCTGAACATGAACAACTGGAAGTATATGTCATTTTAGAAATTTCAAAATATGTATAGCCTAAATTCTTTGGTTAGAAATATTATATGTTGTTGTGAACTCGTTAAAACGCCTAAATTGGCGAGTATGCGAGTGCGCAGTGATGTGCTTTGTGTATATGGCTGTGTTTTATGGATTTTGACCCTAGAATGTCTTAAACATGTTTTAGGGTTGAATGTATGCATGAGAATTGGTTTTTATATCAAAATGTGTTCAAAAACCTATTTTTACCAGAGCCAAGCGCTAAGCGCTAGCCAAAGAGCGCCCCGGCGCTGAGCTCTCGGCCAAAATTTGGTGTTTAAAATTCAATAGGAGCGCCAGGCGCTAGGGTATGAGCGCCAAGCGCTAGTATAAAAATTGGCTAAAACGCCAGGCGCTAGGGTATGAGAGCCAGGCGCTAGTGTAAAATTCAGCATAAGCGCCAGGCCCTAGGGTATGAGCGCCAGGCGCTACGGTAAAATATCTAGTAGGAGTGCCAGGCGCTAGGGTATGAGCGCCAGGCGCTAGTGTATAGTTGTCTGAAGTGCCAGGCACTAGGGTATGAGCGCCAGGCGCTTGCACCGGATTTTCAAAAGCACCAGGCGCTGTAAAGAGAGCGCCAAAGCGCTGGAGTCTCTGTCCTAAGTTTTTACAGAAAAATAAAATGAAGGGCCAGGCGCTCAGGGATGAGTGCCAGGCACTCTAACTGTTCCAAAAATGTATAATTAAAGTTTTGTGCCTTATTTTCAGTTCCAATCACGCCCCAATGTTTAAGTGCGTGGATGAAAATTTTTAAATAGTATTTTTGGACTGAATAGGCATAACATTGAGTACATTATTTATGAATATGTACACTGGAACACTTAAGACATCATAGTAAGTAACATAGCACAGTAAATAATAAGGTAATGAAAAAGATTTAATGTTTGGCGTACCGGCCTCTCGCGAGGGGAGGTTACCTTATGTCGAAACAAAAGACATACCATAGTTGAGGGAGAGTCCGGGTCGCTCCCAGACCCCTCTTACAGCGCGCACACGGTATGACCAAACCGGGCCCATAGACATAGTAAATGAACAATGCAAAGTGTAAATTGAGCATAATGAACTCATGCATTGTGTAGTGTTGCATTGTAGTGTTTTATTATTTTAAATGTTATGTCTGAACTTACTGGGCATGTAGCTCACCAGTTTGTTCTTGTTCAGGTAATCGAGGTAAACAACCTGTAACCTGAGCCACAGTGTATGGATTGGACTGCAGGAATGAAGTGCCAGTGTCATGACAAAGGTTATGGACCTGCCAGGCTAATTCCGCAAAGAAGAAAGAAAAGGATAATGAAAAAATACAATTGTATGATATTGTATTAAGTACACTGTTATGTTTAACTTTAACTATGTTTAATACAATATGACAGTATTATATGCAAGTAATATAAAGTAGTTTTCCAACTATGATAATTTAGTTTTGGAAGTTGTAGTACTCGTATATCGATGGTTTTAAAAAAAAAATTTTCTGCAATCTATTTTGTTATGATTTGAAAAAAAAGAATTAAAGTAAAGCAGAGTTTTCAGGTGACATCTCCCGCATGAGGCGGGGGGTGTTACAGAACGTGGCTTACTTTGACCATTTTCAATTATAGAGTATCGTTTGCAGTAGCAATGACGACTGAGTCGGGACATTAACTTGTCCACTTCTAAGACCAAAACATATGTCATCCTGAGACTGTCATTGAGGTCTAGACTACGTGAGCAATCAAGTTTAAAAATTTTCAATGAACGCGTAAAATAAATTAAAGCAATTTCATCTTTTTAGCCCCCTCTTTCAAAGTTTCTAACTCATGATATTATTTCTTCGGAATTTCGATCCACCGAGAAGCTCTAATCAACAATATAATGTAGATGAAATCAAGTTGGAGAGGTTTTTGAAGTCCTTATACCATGTAGTATAGTATTGTGTTATCAAGCGTTCAATTCTTCTTGATCCTACATAATGAAATGTTATGTATAATTGTAGTTGTAAATAAATTTAATAGTACTTTCACACTTGACTTCTCAAGTAGGAAAAAACCTTTATACTATTTAAAGAAGATGTGTGTTTTTTGCATTGCACTCAAACAAAAATCACGTAAGAAAAGGAAGAGTTCCAATGTGAAAATTTGTTCAGTAAAAATGAAACAATATTTTTTAATATTGAATCCATAGATTGGTCCCAAGCCGGCCCTTCTTCAAAGATCAACATATTAAGAGTTCAATTTGACACCATCATTTTCTACGACCCCATGTTTCTTACTCTGTTGAAATGAAAATCAACGGATATCTAATATGCGACATGAATATTCATTCACATAAGAGACCAAGTCTACCATTATATTTGACAATGACGTAAATTATGTAAACATTTTCTTCTGATTCACACAAATCCATCAAGACTGCACTAAATTCAAGTTAAATAAGTACCTAAAGAAGGAGGAAAAAAATGCCAAAAAATAAAAATAAAAAAAGGAATTGGCTTTCCTTGTTCTCACTCGAAACTTTTGATGTTTAACTAACATATTACCTGAAGGGAAAATAAATAGAGGAGAAAAGATTAGATATTGAAATCTGGCAAACTTATCCAATAAAGGAGTTACTTCAAGAAAACAACTACTTGAGTTATTCAGATTTCAAAGCCTTATTATTACAAAGCAGACCAGTGCCCTTCCAAAACACCTTTTCCAAAGACACCAATACTTTTAACATTAAAAAATTTTTTGAATAAATGGGAAAAGGAAAGCAAGAGACGAAAGAAATACTTTTGTAAGATACACTGACGGACCAGTTCTATATTGAAAGTATCCTTCTAGGGGCAGAAATTGTTAAATAATAATTAATAAAATGTAGAAGTAGATGAATACCAAGTCCTTTATCCAATTTGTATAAGATAGACTAGTTTAATTTAGGGACTTCCATCTATAAATAGACGATTTCTAAGCAGCATTTCTCAACCTTCACTCAAGTACATTATCACAACTCATAGTGATATCTCTAGCATACTAGAAATATATCAAACATGAAAAGTGTTAACATCCTTCTAACCCTTTATGTCTTGGCTTTGGCAACTTTCATTGTCTCGGCGTATGACCCAAGCCCGTTGCAGGACTTCTGTGTAGCAATAGATGACCCAAAGAAGGCTTGTAAGTTTAAATTTTACGTTCCCCACTATTCAACTTTAACAACTGGTCTTTTTGAATGTAATTTGAAGTTAATACAAATTCGTTTTGAGCATTGCAGTGTTTGTGAATGGGAAATTCTGCAAGGATCCAAAGCTTGTCAAGGCTAAGGATTTCTTCGCTTCTGGGCTCAACAATCCTGGAAACACTGATAATCAACTTGGCTTCAATGTGACAACTGTTAACGTGGACACCCTTCGTGGACTCAACACTCTTGGTGTATCATTGGTTCGCATCGACTATGCACCCCACGGCCAGAACCCGCCTCACACTCACCCTCGTGCCACCGAAATCCTCGTCGTCGTGGAGGGAACGCTCTATGTCGGTTTTGTAACGTCGAACCAAGATGGGAACCGCCTCTTTACAAAAGTTCTAAACAAGGGAGATGTGTTTGTGTTCCCAATTGGTTTGATTCACTTCCAGTTCAATCCAGGGAATTACCCAGCAGTTGCCTTTGCTGGTCTCAGCAGCCAAAATCCAGGAGTCATAACAATTGCAAAGTCAATCTTTGGATCTGATCCTGCCATTGACCCTAAGATCCTAGCCAAGGCGTTCCAACTCAACCAGAAAGTGGTTGAGCAACTACAGAAGAAATTCTGGTTTGATGCCAATTAGACAGACCAATAAACAACCATATGAACTATAATGTTTTGTGTTGCTACCTAGAGTGTTTTGTGTTATGTAATAAATAGAATGGTCATGTGTGTACCATTCTCCCACTTCAGCTTATGACTGATTTACTTGTATTTGTCTCAGTACCAATAAATTTATGTGCGATTTATGTTATATCTGATTTTGTCTTATTTAGCAAGTTTTGTTATTTTCCCAAATTAATTAATTATTAAAAGCATGTAAATAAATAAGACATATAATTTTTACGAGATTCGGTTTTCATACTCCTTAGGGTCACACCTAAATAGTGAATACTTCACTACCTATAAAATGATTATGAGCACTAATAGTCTTATGCAATTTAAATGTGGACCTCTAACTCGGCTCGCCCAGGCCGTCAACCACATTCTTTTCTTTTTACCCTTTTTAAATCATTATTTCATCTTATAAATCACGAAAACATATTTAGAAACTCGCTTTTTAAACTAATAATTTGTTTAGTAAAACTGCAGACATTTATATATATATATACATTTTCAAAAAAAATACATTTGTTCTTAATCTATAACATACTTCGTACATACATTTACATTCATACTGTTTTATTTCTTTAAAAATCATATATTCTTTAGGCAGTCGAAAACATAACGGGTCCACTTCCCTATCCATAACATCTTGAGAATCTGCCCGCCAGCCTATCATGTATCTTTACTTCATCTCGAATGCTGCTTAACCGTATTACCTACACCACAAACAAACTAATGACCTAGAGCTCAAGTACAAACATAAATACAAATTCACTTAGGTGTAAGGTAACTAGGGTTAGTCTCGTTATGCATCTTAAAGTCATCTTCATTGTTCTTCTTTTTTTTTTTTTTTTTTCTTTCCTTTTTACTTTCACTGGTGGGCCCTGTGTTGAACGTACCTAATGCACGCAGACTAGTGGGAGGAAGGGGGAGCGACCCACCAACCTACCTCACAGTCGATCTTTAACTATTAGCCATTAACCTCACACTTTCGGAAGGTAGCATTCCACTGTAAGCCATTAACCTCACACCTTCAGGAGGTAGCATTCAATTATAGTGGAATTCATAACATTTAACCTCACTTATGGGAGGTCGGTATGCCAATACTTAAGTTTTCAATTTTGTTATCTTTCTTTCTTTTATTACTTATTTCATTAACTCACCTCATACTCATATCTTTTTTTTCCTCAAGTAATCATCTAAGAGCTTATCGTAACATTACTACAAGAAGTTAGTCAATCAAAAAGTCAGTTTATGGGTAGATAATTAAATGTCAGTACTTACAGAACTTGCTCTAACGTGGTCGTCCTTGGGTCCTTTGCAATTTCGTCCTTATCTTTCATCGTGTTTCCTACAGATAATAATGTTATCTGTTAATTTCTTTCCTTAAATTACATTTATCCTTCTTAAAAATCTAAATTTTTTTTACACACGGTCTGATATACGGTCGTGTCCATGACCATGTACCTCTCTGTCTACATAATTTCCTCCTTACACGACTGTGTTACTTGGCCGTGTGGACTGTACATTATATGTACACGGTCTGATACACGGCCGTGTCCTTGGTTGTGTACCTCTCTGTGATTTATTTCTTCCTAACATAGCTGTGTAACCTACCCGTGTAACCTGCAAAGTGCATGTACATGGCCTCATACACAGTCATGTCTCTAGTCGTGTAATCATCTGGAATTTCTCTTCTTCCTACATGGTCGTGCAGCTTGCCCATGTAGTTTGAACATTGCATGTACACGGCTTGATACATAGGCATGTCTCTGGCTGTATACCTCTCTGGAATTTGTTTTTCCCTATTACATACCCGTGTACACTCAGTACACGCTAGTGTACTATACAAAACTTGATTTTTAGCTTTAAAAACCTAAGTTTTGACTCTTACAAACTTATTTAAATTTTTCTATAATATTTTTAGCCCCTTTTTGTGCATTTTCAGAAATTTTCTTAACTTAATCTATCTTGTTACTCAAGGGCACTATTTTAACAATCCTTCAGTCATTGATTCTCAAATGGATGTTTCGCTAATCTTTAAAATGTCTGTTCCCTTATTGTCCAACTTAAATTAGTAAGGGCTCGAGTTTTAATCTCAACATCTTTGTTTACTCATCACTTTTCCAAAATACCAATTGGTATAATCATTAAAATTTTTCGATAGCATTGCCACTAATTTTCTAGGTTCCCGGCGTTTAGGAAACGCCTCAAAACCATCTATTCTATTTCATCTACCACGTACTATACCAGAGGCTTAATTTTACACATAATGTTCTAAACATTTTACGTAAAATGCTCTCATAAACAACATTATAACTCAAAATTCAACAATCCATCATATACATGTTCCCAAATTTCTCTTACATAGATCTTCCTAATAATTTCACATGCTAACTCCTTTTTCTTAAACCATAAACCAACAATAATCAATTCATCATATAATACATGCAGCCCTTATTTTGCATAAACAAAACATGCCTCACAGTTTTTGTTTTTGTTTTATTACTAAATACTCAAATTTTTACAATCAATACTTTTTAATTACTTTATCAACCAAACCCCCAAGTTTCATTTCAACATTTCATCATCCATTTTACAATTAGAGCCACAAATTTTAACTCCCAAAATTCACTAGAAAATAGAGAGATTTTTGATTACCTTTGTGACGTCCCCCACGTACGTTACCATACCAGCCAGCCGAACTCTGACGCCGACCGTGATGGCTGGCAACCTCGTGGGTCGTCATCCTCTTACTTAACATACTTAACTTTCCATTCTTAACGTTCTCATCTTATAGTGGAAGCAATTTCTATAGCAAAATTTTTTTTTTCTTTTAACTTACATATTATACCTATCTCTATCATACTCTTATAACACATATAGTTCATAAATTTCTTTCTTTCATCTTCCTTTTTGAACGCTCAGCGAAAGACTCATGGTAGTACCATACCCTCGCCCAGTCCCTTGGCACGTGCAGATCCGTCCATTGTCCATCATATTACTTTAAACTAACAAGTTGCTTACCTGCAACATATAAACAACTAATGAGCTAGATGCTCAGTAAGTTCAAACATTCATTCATTAACTTATAAATACTAGTAACATATATTATTACTAGAATATATGACATCACATATATACACATCATATACATCGCTAATACATATCCTCAAAACATAACATAGGATATGAGCTTCATCACGCTCGTTTATCTCTTTGTTCATCGTTCTTATCATTCTATCGATCATCTCTTATCATTCTAATCTAATCTCTTCATTTCTTTGCTTTTCATTCCTATCATTTCTTAACTTTCTGTTCTAAACCTTTAGAACTTCTCTATCGTTATTGTCATCATCTCTTAACATTTCATATCTTAAAGCTAGTAACATATACACTAGCACAACATCACGTAAAAACGTGTCATTCACATCATACACATATATAATTCTATTATGTTTCATATCGTTTGTTTCTTTTTATATCGTTCTTTACTTTTCTTTTTTTTTCTTTCACTTTCTTTTCTTTTCTTATCTTTCACTGGTGGGCCCCGTTGTCGAACGTACCTAGTGCTCGCTGACAGTGGGAGGAGGGAGCTACCCACCAACCTACCTCACAGTCAATCTTTAACTTTTAGCCATTAACCTCACACCTTCGGGAGGTAGCGTTCCACTATAAGCCATTAACCTCGCCTACGGGAGGTAGCATTCAATTTTAGTGGAATTCATAACATAAAACCTCACCTACGGGAGGCCGGTACGCCAACAACTTAAGTTTTCAGTCTTATTATCTTGTAGGCTTTTATTTTTCTTATATTGATTTTTTTGTTGTATATCTTTTTCATAACATTCATCATCTTTCATTTCTCATTTTTCATAGAACATTTCATGAAACATTTATTCTTTCGTTGTTTTTCTTTTCTTAATTCTTTACTTTATCACATCACATCACATCACATCATAACAACAAAAACATGTTTTGTTACGTGTAGACAATTATTCTTTGTTCGTCTTATCATTTGCATTATTCCATCAATCATAGCCTATCGATCATAGCCTATCATTCTATTCCATCAATCACATCTTATCGTTATGTTCTAATCCTTTCATCATACCTTTTATCATAACCTATCATTGTTTTTCTTTCTTGTCTAACTCTTTGCTTTCATATCATTTTTCATAAAACATTCATCATACCTTTTATCATAACCTATCATTGTTTTTCTTTCTTGTCTAACTCTTTGCTTTCATATCATTTTTTTTTTATAAAACATCTATTCTTTCGTCCTCGTAAAACATCCATTTCTAAATTCT
Source organism: Antiaris toxicaria (assembly GCA_035233585.1). Taxonomy (NCBI): domain Eukaryota; kingdom Viridiplantae; phylum Streptophyta; class Magnoliopsida; order Rosales; family Moraceae; genus Antiaris; species Antiaris toxicaria. Next base: position 4,155,403 of record CP141153.1, on the reverse strand, counting down.
TTTCCTCACCGATCATAATTGCTCTATCAATCATAACTTAATTTCCATAAAACTTTTCGTAAACACCTATTCTTTCCTTTCATATCTCATCTCTTTCCTATGCATTTTATCATAATATTCTCATTCTTACTTTTTCCATTCCTTTATCCCTCTTTATCACATCGTTACTCTCATAAAGCTTTTATAATACCTTCCTTTCATAATTCAATATATACATATATTTATATATATATATTTATAATTATTTATTAAAACATATATATATTTTTTTAACATCATCATAGCATTGCTATAGTATTTACTATAGCATCATCATAAATCACATCATGACATTTGCATACAAACATACAAACATGATAAGCTTGTTCATAGTTGCAGACGGGTAAATGTCTGAACTTACTCATAGCGTGCTTATCCTCTTCTTGGAGTCCATAGACGTCTTTTGTAGCGTCTGGATCGGGTTCCTACAGATAAATTTTGTCCGTTAATCACATTTTCATTCATAGCCTTTATTTTATTAAAAAGCTTAATTCTGATCTTATAATCCTTAATTATAGCCTTAGGACAGCTTTCTAAACCTTTATGGCCATTTTCGAATTTTTCTCCCACTTTTTGAAAAATTACAATTTTACCCCTAACTTTTGACAAAAATCACAATTTTGCCCTTGACATGATTTTTCATAATTTAAACCTCAATTTTGGCTTTTAAAAACTTCATTAACCTATTCCAAGGTCATTGGGGCTCTTTTCCCATAATTTGAGGATCTTTGGGCAAAATGACCATTTTGCCCCTGATGGGTCGTTTAAACATAACATTTTCATTTTCATACTTAGGCTGGATTTTCTAAACCCAAAATCATTTAATTAACTTTCTAAATCTCATCGGACCTTTTCTTGATCAATTCTTATCATTTTACCAATTTTCACATTCTCGACCCTCGGGAAGTACTATTCCGACCTAAGGATCGGTTTCATGTTTTTTTTTCTTGCGTTCTAGGGTTTCGAAGGGTCGATTTACTAATCGTACCTTACCTATTCCTTTTTCCTCGCTCCAATTCCTTGAGGGGGCTCGGGTTCCCTTCCCGATCATATTTTTACCCCTCGTTTCCCATATTACCCCTGGTGCCATTTTTTTAGAAATTTCGGCAGAGTTTCCCCTTAATTTTTGAGGTTCTAACGTTTAGGAAACGCCTGAAAACCATCTATCCTAATCTAATTCTATCACGTACTATACCAGAGGTCTAGATTTTACGTAAAACTCATACAGTTTACATAAAATCATTACATTATCACATATTTTTCTTTTTCTCCATTACAGTCATTTTCTTCTTTTTACATACATTCTTTTCCATATTTTTCATACCAATAATTATAAAATTATATAACAGTTCCAAACAATTAAATTTCAGAACGTAAAAAAGTCGGGATTTATACCGAATTGCAGTCCGGTCTCAACGGCATAAACCCTAATTCTTCGTTCATCATCTCTGAGGTCCCGTCTTGCAAATCCGACTCCGCGGATGCCTCCGGAACATCGAAAATAGGCTAACGGGCCAAACTTGCATTTTCGGTCAACGGCCGCCGTTGGCCGGCGTTGACCGCTGTTGACCGGCCGTTGATCGGCGGCGACGCGCGACGACGGTGGCAAGTGGGTAGTCCATCTTAAAGATCTCGACGAGAGGAATCCATTGGTAGCCTCAATTTCACGTTTGGAGGCCCCAATCGCCGGAAAATGCCCTCGAAAGTCTCGGCCACGGCGGCGACGGTGTAGCTCCGCCGTGCCGGACTTTTTTTTCCGAAATTGATTAAGGGCTTTTGCTCCCCTCTTCACGGCGACCATTTCTGCACCGGTGGTGCAGCTCAACATCGTCGGAAACGGCGGTTTCGACGGCGGTTCCACGGCGGTTTCGACGGCGGTTCCACGGCGGCGACGTCGTGACTTCGGGCGGCGCAATTCCGCCGGTGTTGAGGCGATCCACCACATGGGTTTTGTAGTACTCTTCACCACGAGTCTTTTGGGACCGGAATCACCTTGATCGGACGTCGGACGGCGGAGAAATCGACGTTCGAAACTCTCGGCTCCGGCGAGCTTCAGGCGGCGCGTGCGGCGGCGTGCGGCGGCCGTTCCGTCGCGTCGACCCACCGTTGAACTCAGCTCGGCGAGAGCTTCCCAACGGTGCCGGCGGTGTCGAAAACGGACACCGTTTCCGATGATCGGTTACTGTACATATTCGGGTTGAGAGAGAAAGAGAAATGTAGAGAGAGAGAGTCCATGGGCAAATGAGGAAATTCCACTTTTTCCCCGCTCTTTATATACTTGTTCACCCAAAATTTCAACACGGGCTATCCTGACTAATTTGGGCGTCCTGAATCCAAATATATCAGTTTTATTTTCATCTGATGTCATTTCGACCAGTTTCTGATACTGCGAATTTTCGATCAAAAATTACCCTTGTGCTCGATTATCAAATTTGAGCGTGCTGATAGGCTATCCTGACTAATTTGGGTGTGCTGAACCCAGATTTATCAGTTTTATGTCAAGATAATATCATCTTGACCTACTTTTTGATACTGTGAGTGGCATACACGTGCACACACATAATATCACTATTACTCATTTTTCATCATTTAACATTGTTAGAACATTTTATTTTAGTTCCAAACAATATTAAATCACTTAATTTCACATTTTAACGCTTAAATTCATTGTGTAATTATTTTCCGAAAAATGTGAATTTTCCGGGTTGTTACAACCTTACCACCAAGATGTCTTCTTGCTCCTTTTTTTAAAGGAAAACTTGGCTAGAGGCAGGGGTTACTCATGTTTTCCTTGACTGCACAGGGGATGAAGGACTGCAACTAAAATGGCTAAATTTCTCTTTCTTTCTCTCTCTTCTTTCTTTTTCTCTCTCTCTCTCTCTCTTTTCTTCTTCCGGTTCTTTCTTTGCCAAAACCGATACTCCCCTTTTTGTTAAATAAACCAATTAATTCACTTTCCCTCCACTAATTTTTGACACCTAGCACTCCTATTTCTTTCCAAACATCTAATAATATTTTTAAGAAAATTTGGCTTAATCTTAGCCATTGATTCTAGATAAGATTGAATCTTAGCCTTTGGATTCACTAATACTTTCCCCTTGCTTTTTTGAAAAATGCCATTTATGATGTCATAAATTTGTGATATTATATGTTTTAATCACATGTTTAATTGTTTAATTACTATTTATATTAATTAAATCCTCATTTTGATCAAAAATTCAAACCGAAGAAACTTCACAGGAATCACCCGGCGGGTTTCTGGGGCCTTTGGTGCAGTCAGTTTGCCTTATTTTTCTTCTGTTTGGCCAAAATCTCAGTCAAACATTTTCGTCTTTTAGTGCGATTTCTTGCACTTCCTAGGGTTTTCGATGCCGATATGGTATCGTTTCTCACATTTTGGTTCTGTAAATATTTTCATTCCTAATTTCGTAATTTTTAACACTGTTAGAACTTTTTTCTGCATTCTAAACAGCATTAAATCATTCATTTTACATTTTTTTTAAACATAAAAATTATTGTATTTAATACAATATACATATCTCCAAGAATAGTAGATTTTCTTGGTTATTACATTAAAGACTCCCTCTCTGTTGTTGCCATCAGTCGACTTGAATCTAGTCAATGAACACGTTCTAGAAGGTTTCTTTGTAAGTTTTGTTGAACTTCCTTCAACTGCTTCTGTCTCTTCCTGAAGACTTCAAATCTTTTTCCTAAAAAACATAGAAAACACAATAGTTTAATAAGATCTTAAAGTGCACTCATGTAATTCAAAGCGTGTGAATCTTCCAAACACATTTTTGAGACTTAATAGGTAGCAGTCAAAAATATAAGTGAATCTTAGATTTAGTAGTAATTCAAATATCAAATTGTTTTACGTTCTGTTGCGACATACCAGGAAATATTTTGAAATTTAAATCTTTCATATTTCTCTACTTAAACTGAAATTGTGCTGCTTTAAATTCATGTATTTTGCATACTAATCTTCTGTAGATATGCTATAACATTTAAAAACACGTGTCTTTGACTTAGATATTAAATATCAATCTTAATTCAAATAGGATTTAAAATCTTATTTAAACTAGAATTTTTTTTTTAATTTCAAATCTTAAAATTATCTCCCACTAAATCAGGTGTGAATCTTCTCAATTATCCATATCTTAATCCTTCTAATAATCCTTTTCACTTCAGTATTCAATGTCAGCATTTGTCACATTTGCTAGCATCTTCCAAAATAGCAACAAACTGTGCAACACAAAGTAATGTTGCAATAAATTGTGTAACATAGGCTGATATTGCAACAAACTGTGCAACGGCAAACTAAAAAAATTAACAAACTAACAAATATTATTGTTTTTTTTTTCTTTAACATAGTTGCCATAAATGCCAACATAAAACCTAACAATTTACAGTTTTAATAAAAATCAACGTTAAAAGCTCTGAAGTCTTCTAAGGAAAAGGAGAGAAAATTATGAATTTCAATCTCACATTCACCCAAAACATTCAGTTACTTCTAAGTGTTTCATTAACTCTTCCAATGTCTCCCTTTCATTTTATTTTATTTTTTTCCCAGAGGAAGACATGCTAATAAATTCTAATTCTAGAAAAGTATCATATTTTCATAAGTAAACATTGTGAGCAATAACTGGTAAAAAAAAACAAAGGAAAGTAGGTAGGGTTTCACATTATTATAATTGCAAAACAAAGCATAATTTATTAATAAGTCAATTCTCTCTCTTTCTTTATATATTATAAAACTACAATCATTGAGCTATTTATTTAACGATCTAGACTAACAAAAAGGTAAACTTAATTCTAAATATTTTAAATAATCATAAAGGATAAACATATATTAATATTGAAAATCAAATACTAAAGATAAAAATATATCCCAATAACTAATCGTAATCATAACTTAGACATAATTGATTCTTAATTAACAAACATGATATTTGTGTCATGTGTGATAATAATGTGAGGATAGAAACAATTGATATAAGACAAACGGCTTTGACAATTTGATTCTGGGACTATTTTTCGCAGTAGCAATTATGTATACTCGAGACTAAATCTGGTGCCGGACTCTCTTTACCATTTTTGACACTTTGGCATGCTTATCCAGCACGTTTAATAAAATTTACAATGAATTCTTCAATTAATTATGTCATCTGAGGCTGTCGTTTTGTGTGAGACTAAGAATGGCTACGACAAGAATAAAAAAGGGATTTAGAAGTAAATAATCTTTTTTAAAAAAGTTTTTGAATAAATGGGCGAATTATTTTAAAATTATTTAAAAGGCCCTAGCTTTTTTCTTAGAATGATAAATAAAAAAGGGAATGATAAATATTAATTGTATTGGATTTAAAATTTAAAAATATTTATATTTAAATACAATGATTAATGTACTAAATAAACATTCAATTGTCTTCCAATGCAATACAAATACAAGGGCATATCCAAACGCCCCATAATTGGCAATAATATAAATAATCAATTATCATAATTAATTATTGATTGATTGTAGATTAATCATAATATAAATCATCAATTTTCATTGCTAATCAGCAATTGACTATGATTGATCAACTATAATATAGTAATATCTAATCCTTCACCAATTGAACCCTCCTTCCCTCTCTCTAAACCCAAACCCACCGAAACAAAACCCCACCCCCTACTCCCACACCCACTCACCCTCCCCCCCCTCCCCTCCCCCCCCCCAAAAAAAAACCACTTGACCCAAACAGACCGTAGACGTGACAAGGAGTTTGGGCATCAACTACCATTATTTTGTCAGAGAAGATGACACTAGGGCACTGCAAAAGGTTGCGATTATGAACCAAGCTTCCACTATCAAAAACTAAGTTTTCATTGCGGACCACGTGTTCGGAGGTCCACGTCTGTCGCTGTTAATGCTACTACTATTGTTTATGTCTGATTGCGAGGCCACCAATTATAGTAGAGATCATAAAGTTTTATGAGAAAAAAAGCAATTGATTGACCTAAAAATGACCGTTAGGCCTTTTAATTTAAAAAAAAAAAAAGCTATCTATTTAATTGGATATTAAAAAACTGACACCTAATCTTATTTGTCAATGAAAAACAACATTAACTAGAAAATGACAATCTCAAGAAACAAAGTGAACAGAAGAAACGACAACAATGTAATAAAGATGTCATTTAACGAAACACGTTAACGTGAAAACGACAATGATATGTGAAACAACATAATATAGAAGATGGCAACAGTACAAAGACATCATGAAAAATTAAAAGAAAACTCATTGCAACCATAAATGGAACTTAATCACAAATAACGAGATTAAAATTTCTGGTGAGAAAGTTGAGATTAGAAATCCAGCAAAAAAACTATGATAGACAATTATGAAAATTAAGTTTCTAACAGAGAAAATAAAAAAAGGAATAAAAAAAGTATAAGAATATGAGGGCAACTATGATAGACTCAAAAAAAAAAAAAAAAAAAGAGAGAAATGCTAGATATATTCTCTTGAATATTTCCTATAATGTTCTCTATCTTTAAACGTTGGCACGTGGTTAGTCACATTGATTTTCTCGATGACAAAGAGTTGTCAATTTATTTTGTTTGAGAAACCATTATCCTTTATTTAATAAATTTTTTTTTTGTTAACTACCAAAATAAAATCATAAACTTTTCATTATATTTGACACTCAAAGCATTTTCCAAAAGAAATGCTAACAATATTAATCTTATCCCTTGCTCTATCATTCTCACCCTAGTACAATGCCATGTTTTAGTTTACTTTCTCATAAATCTGAGATAAGTTGTGATTTCATAAAATTTACTAAAGTTTCTATACCTATTTCATTTATCGTTCTCTACATCATATTGAATTAAAATAAAAAAATTTAGGAAAATAATAATAAATTGAAACTTTTGTTGCTAGTATTAGTAAAACAAATTTGAAAATTCCTCTACCAAGCCATATCCAATACTAATGCGACGCCATAGAGGTTGACTTTGTTAATGATTAATTTGACAAAATAATAAACACAAGGTGGCTTTATCTCTGAGATTTTTCCCCCCTTAGTTCTTCAACACACTTTAAGTTACCTCCTATAGTTACGTTGGGTTATGACTTCAAGCTTTAAGGAATTTTTTTTTAATGACAATTAGGGTTGGTTACGCAATTATCTAAAAATAATTTTATTTACACATTATATATTATTTTTTATTATAATTCTATTCCAAAGCAAAATTATGTTAAAATTCATCTAAATCACATCAACATATATACTACATTAACTATAAATAAAAATAAGATTAAAAAATAAAAAAATGCATATACTCGTAACTTTTGTAGCTCTTATTTTACTTTTATAAACGTTAAATTTTATCCATTAAATTCTTTATTAGCAAACAGATTATTAAGTTTTATTTTGTCAATTACGATATTCATCTTATTTTGTGATTATTGAATTGTGATAAAACTTGAATTTTAGTGTTGTTAAGATTTTAATCTTGTTAATCTAAAACAATATTTGGCCAAAGTAAATAAATAAATAAGTAAATATATACATAATGCTATTTCCTTTTTTTTCTTTTAAGAAAAACTCTTTTTTTTTTTCATGAAATGGAAGTTTTTCTCTATTAAATTAAACAAATTTAAAGTGGAAGTATAATCGGGTCAAAGGAAATATTTGAAATGAAAGTATGAGAGTGTTAGATGAAGTATTATGAAAATAATATTTGTTGAATGATAGATTTTATAAATTTTTATCGTGAATACTAATTAACATTTACTCATGATTTGGTTCGTATGTCTTTTTATTTGTTCCTCTATTCTTATCTTTCTAATAATATTAGATCATATATTTAACTAATATGATTTTTTTAACTAATATTTTATGATATTATAGTTAGATATATATTTTTTAATATGTCATCATATTATTAAAGAGATTCATATTTATTTATTGTTTAGGCTAAAAAACTTTTTGAACAAAACCATAGCAATAATACTGTAAATATACTCGACTATTGTTGGTATTCTATTCACGTAATTAGTTGGAAGCCTGAAAAGAGATAAAGAGACATGAAGACGATAGAAAAGAAAAAAAAAAAAAAAAAAGAGTAAATCACCAAAATGTTACCTTTACCTGCGTTTTGGACGACGAAAATGAACAGTGTAACATTATGCACTCATCTATATATTTAGAATAAAAAGTACCACGTATTGAGTTTTATTGCATTGTAATTGAAAATTTTATAACGTAAAACATGAAAAAATAAAAATAAAAAATTTATTTTAAAAAAATGCATTTATAATAGTTTAAGTGTTATATTTTAACATAGAACTGTGATATTTTTTATATTTATTATCTAAAACATTCTAATCAATACATAATTCATTTTTTCTTTGTAAAATCTGAAGCTTCCATTTGTTATCAAAAATAAAAGTTTTGATGCAAAACAATTAGTAAAAACAATAGCAATAATAATTAGATTATTTAAGTATAATTTGTTAAACTGAAATCTGTTTGTATCAAATAGAAAGTGAAAAAAAATGCATTATAAGAAAATAATTCAATAACTCTTCATAATAAAGCAACTGAAATAATTACATGTACCAAAATCATTAAAATAATAGTGGTACACTAAAAATCTTCTGTTTAAAATAATAATTAAAAAAGACCTAAAAAGAGGGAAAGTCTTATGCCCCCTTTAACTTATCAGGAAAACTAAAAATAACAAATAAATTTAATCATGAAAACAAGGGGAAAAGCGTCACCACAATTAGGCTTGAGCATAATTAAGAAGATTAGTGTTTCCAATGAGAAAGTTAAGATTAAAGATCTTAATAAAAAAAAATGATGGGATGTTGAGTTTCAATCGAAAAAAAAAAAATTTACATGCAAAAATAAAAGTTAAAAATTTGGGTGGGTGTTGGGAAAGGTAAAAAAATAAAATAAAAATAATAAAAAAATGAAACAAAATGGAAAAGGATTAAAAGAAAAAGAAAATTGACAAGAAAATAAAACTAAAATTGAATAAAAAGACTACAATAAAAAGATGATTTTAGAAAAAATAAATAAAGCATTAAAATGGTGCACGAAGAACGGCGATAGAATGAAAAAAATTAAAATTTATCTCACTTTTTTTGGGAAAAAGGAGAAAAAATAGCTTCTCTTTCACTATATTTTTCCAAATATTTAACCACTATTTTAAAATGAAAGAAGAAAATCATTTTGAATTAACCAATCTAAAATAAATTGATGTTTAGAAGGAAAAAAAACGAGTATAACATGGATTTTTAGAAAATAAAATTAAGCAAGTATAGTGTATACTCTGCTAAACATTAAATTAACTCACCTTTTTAGTTGAATTTGTCCATCTTCATATGTTAAAAAATGATTAAAAAATATTGACATTTTACGCTTTAAAAAACAAATTTCCCACGTACAAGTGGCAATTTTGCAAATTGCATTAAAATGTTGGTCTCCTTTTATGAGACATTTGTGTAACACATTACATTCGAATACAATATATTAAATGCAATTTGTATTTTGATGAAAAGTATTCGTATTACATTTGAATACAATGTTTAATTGAATGAAAAGTATTTGAATTATATTATATATGATGTGATTGATAAAAGTAGAAAGAAAAAAAGGAAAAGAAAAAAAGAGTTTGTGATATAATTGGTAAAATAGTAGAAAAGGTAGAATAGTAAATAGTAATTATATTGAATTTATAATGAATATGATTGATATTTGAATATAATATTTTTATGTTTAGATAAAAATCACATTGCGTTAAAGATGCAACACATGAGAGGCAAGCACTGTAACTGTGCAGGTGGAGGAAGGAAGGACAGCAGAAAAAAAGGAGGGGGGAGGGGTGGGGCGCGAAAAAGAGAGAAGGAAAAAGAGAGAAGGAAAACGCACCGTTTTTTACAAACAAAGAAGCTACACTGCATCTATATTCACCCTTTTATTATATAGTTAAAGACAAGAACGTAATATTATGAGAAAAACAACTCCTGAAAACGGACTCAATTCCTGAAAACGACATGAACATAAAACGATAATGATTTTTTAACCATTTCAACATAGAAATGACTAAGCATAAAAAGCGGCATAATTGGTGAAACGGCAAAATATGAATAACAAAAATTATGATTGAAAAGCCCCTAAAAAATATGATTAAAGAAAATTGCAATACAAAGCAAGAAAAAAAAAAAAAAAGAAAAGAAGAAGAAGAAGAAGAAGAAAGGAAAAACAACAACTTCAAATCCAAAAACAAAAGATGATGTAATACGACAGCTACAATGTCAAAGGAAAAAAAAAAAACGCGAACAAGGTTAAAAAAAGACGCGATAAGAGAGACAATGTAAGATACTAAAAAGATGATCCGTTTCAATAATTTGAAAGTTTCCTTCTAGGGAAGTTCTGCAAGGATCCAAAGCTTGCCAAGGCTGAGGATTTCTTCACTTATGGGCTCAACATCCCTGGAAACATGAGTAACCCAGTTAGTTCTGCTGTTACTAATGTGGATGTGGACAAAATTCCAGGACTTAACACTCTTGGGATTTCATTGGTTCGCATTGACTACGCACCATATGGCCAAAATCCACCTCACATTCACCCTCGTGGCTCTGAAATCCTTGCCGTTGTGGAGGAGACACTCCACGTTGGCTTTGTGTCGTCGAACCAAGACGGAAACCGCCTCTTCACAAAGGTTCTAAACAAAGGGGATGTGTTCGTGTTCCCAATCGGTCTGATTCACTTTCAGTTCAACCCGGGACACACCCCAGCAGTGGCCTTCGCTGGTCTCAGCAGCCAGAATGCTGGAGTTACAACTATTGCAAACTCTGTGTTTGGATCACATCCTTCTATCAAACCCGATTTCCTCAGCAGAGCCCTCCAATTGGACAAGCATGTTGTTAAACATCTTCAGAAGAAGTTCTGGTACGACAACAACTAGAGAAACAACAAAAGAGAAATGATTCGCTAGCGTGTCTTTTGTTAAGCAATAAACAGAAGGGTCATGTGTGAACCATTCTCTCATTTACTTAGTTTATGATAAATTTACTGTTGCTGAATTGTTAAGTGAAATTCATATATTCTTTGTACTTTCCCACTACCGATTAATAAATTTACTTGTCTTTTGCAATTTCAACAAAACCCAACTTACTTGTATTCTGATTAAGGAGAATGTGGCTTTAAATGAAAATGGTCATGAATTGCAATCTCACATTCACCTGAAAGAAAAGAAACAGAAGCCGCTTGATGTTTGCTCAGTAAAAGGAGTGACCTATATTTCCTGTATGTGATAATATCATAATATTTAAAATATCAATCCTTATCTACCAATTAATCAAGCGTTCACTTGGTTTAATTGGGGGCTATTGCGGTACATTTTGATTAACGATATAAAAAATTATTATTATTTAACAATAGCATTCCAGTAATTTTAGTCTCTCCTCTTGTCAGCCAGACTAATAATTTAAGAAGACGACTTGTGTTCCTCTGTCGAGTTAACAGTATTCTTTATTAGCACTCTCACTGTATTCTAACATATTTGGTATTGATGGACGGCAGTGTTTGTGAAGAACGTTTCATCTAAAAGTACATTAGTTAATTAATTTATGGTCCCTTTTAATTTTAATAGGTCTTATGGCATAATTAAACATAATATTTGAAAGAGTATCATATAACAAATTCTCTTTAACACTTGCAGGCCATGATATCTCTGTCTAATCATCCATCGATGAATTTGTTTTCGTGATCTCTTTTATAGTCTTCTTTATTCGCACCCTGATTTATTCTACTGCATTTGGGGTTGGTGAAAATTTTTTTTTTCTCAAATTAAAAAAAGATTATTTGTATAGATGGAACTTTTTATTTGCATGGCCTGCGGGGAAAATGTGAAGTTACTTATTAATTAATCCTTCCATGACCCATCATTTATTTATTTATTGTTTGTGTCAAAAGAAAGGTTTGTTGATAAGGAAGTTGTAAGCTTGATTAATTTAATATTTTGCTCGTAGGAATAACGTGAGCAAATTGCTAATGCACGATGTAATTGCCTATGAACCATACAAAAGTTTTATTGGTAGAAGAAACTTATGGATATCGAAGAACGTGGCTTTGACCTTTTGAATGATAGAGTGTCGGTTGTTATAGCAATGACGACTGAGTCGAGACTTTAATTTGTCCACTTCTTCAGCTAAAACATATGTCATCCTGAGATTGTCGTTGTATTTTAGACTATATGATCAATCAAGTTTAAGAATATTCTATGAACGCGTAAAAAAAACAAAAAACAAAAGCAAAAAATGCAATTTCATCTTTTTTCCCCCTCTTTCAAAGTCTCTAACTCATTATCTTATTTCCTTGGAATTTTGATCCACCGGGAAGCTTTAATCAACATTGTAATATTGATGCTATCAACTGGTCAATGAGGTTTGTGAAGTCCTTACCATGTAGCGTAGGATTTTGTTATCAAGTGTTCAATTCTTGTTGATCCTACATAATGAAATGCTATATACAGTTACGGTTGGTAACGTCATCCAGCAGTAATTTCAAACCTCTTTATATTATTTAGAGATATGCGTGTTTCTTTCTGATTCACAAAAAGCCTTGTCATCAAGGCTTCACCAAATTTATATAAGTACCTAACAAAAAAAAGAGAGAAAAAAAAATAATTGGCCTACGTTGCTATCTGTAACAACCGAGAAAATCCACTATACTTGGAAATATGTATATTGTATTTAATACAATAATTTTTGTATTTAAAAATACAAAATGAACGATTTAATACTGTTATGAATGCAGGAAAATGTTCTAACAGTGTTAGAAGTTTGGAAATTGGGAATAGAAATTTTACTGAACCAAAGATGTAAGGAACGGTGCCATATAGATGTCAAAAACCTTAGGAAGTGCAAGAAACCGCACAAAAAGATGAAAATGTTTGACCGGAATTTTCGGCCAAACAGAAGAAAAATAAGGCAAATCAACTGCACCGAAGGTCCCAGGAACCTGCCGAGGCGATTCTGGTAAAATTTATTCGATTTGACTTTTTGGTCAAAATTATGATTGAATTAATATGAATAGTGTATAAACTATATTAATATGTGATTAAGTTATATTATATAAAATTTATGACATCACCTTTAGATTTTTTCAAAAGGTGAGGGAAAGTATTAAGAAATTCAAAGGTTAAGATTTAATCTTATCTTAATCCAAAGGCTAGGATTAAACAAAAAATTGTTTTAATGGTATTTTGGAAAAGTTTGAAAGATTTAGGGGGGATGCTAGGTGTCAATATCTTGTGGAAGGAAGAATGAATTAATTGGTTTGTTTAATTAAAAAGAGGGAGCATCAGTTTTTGTGGAGAAAAACGAAGGAAAAAGAGAAAGAGAGAGAGAAAGAGAAGAACCGGAAGAAGAAGAAAGAAGAAGAAAGAGAGAAAGAGGAAGAAAGAGAGAGAGGGAGATCTGTAGCTAAAAATTTTCTTCAAGATTTTCACACTAAGCTTAAATCACAACCTCCTAGGAGTGAGATAATTTCTTTGGTGATAAGGTAAGTTTAAATTTCTTATTTATGGTAAATTTGGAATTTGATATTTATGATTTTTTTTAGTATGTGATAGATGATGAAATAATGAAAATGGAATTTGAGAGTGTTGTTTGATTGTGAAAAAAAATATGTGTGGTATAGTGTATGGATTGTGGAAACTATTGAGTTATATGATTGTTAGAATTGATAAAGGAAAAAAAAAAAAGAGTTTTAGGCATGTGAAAGTTTAGGATACATGGTTTTGAGGCGTTTTCTTAAACGCCGGGAACCTAGAAAATTAGCGGAAATGCTGTCGAAAATTTTAAGGATTTTACCAAAAAGTATTTTAGGAAAAGTGTAGAGAAACAAAGAGGTTGACATTAAAATCGAGCCCTTAATTCTCTAAGTTGAGGAAAAAGGAACAAAAAGGGGTTAGGAATGTTATAGGAGAGTTTAAATAAGTTTTCAAGAGTCAAAACTTAGGTTTTTAAAGCTAGAAATCAAGTTTTTTATAGTACACAGACGTGTACTTTAGGTACACGGGCGTGTAATAAGAAGAAATGTATTACAGAGAGGTACATAGCTAGAGACACGCTCGTGTACATTCAATGTCCAGTTTACACGGGCAATTTTCATGGTCGTGTGTCAAGAAGAAAGATTCTAGAGGATTACACGGCTGTGTAGTAGGCTGTGTACATGCACAGTGCAGGTTACACGGGTAGATCACATGGCCATGTTGAGAAAAATTTAAATCACAGAGAGGTACACGGTCAGAGACACGGTTGTGTACTAAACCATGTACATAAGGTATAGTTCACATGCCCATGTAATATGGTCGTGTAAGGAGGGAGCCTGATAGACAGAGAGGTACACAGTCATGGACATGGCCGTGTACCAGACTGTGTTTAAAAAATATATATATCCCAAAACATATATAATTTCTTAAGAAGAATAAAGATAACTTAAGAAAAGGAATTAATCGATAATATTATTGTTTGTAGGGAACACGACGAAAAGTAAGGACGATTTTGCAAACGACCCAAGGACGACCACATTAGAGCAAGTTCTGTAAGTACTGACATTTAATTGTCTATCCACAAATTGACTTCTTGTTTGACTAACTTGTTGTGGTTATATTTCTATAAGCCCTTAGAAGGTTACTTGAGAAAATAGATATGAACATAAGGTGAGTTAATGGAATAGTAATAAAAGAAAGAAAGACAATAAAATTTAAAATTTAAGTGTTTAGCGTATCGGCCTCCCATAAGTGAAGTTTAAAGTTATAAATTCCACTACCATTAAATAGCAACCTCGCAAGGTTTAGGGGTTAATGGCTTAGTGGAACTCTACCTCGCAAGCACATGAGGTTAATGGCTTACAGCGGAATGCTACCTCCCAAGCACATGAGGTTAATGGCTAAAGCTGAAAATTTGCCATGTGGTAGGTTGATGGGTCGCTCCCCCTCCCTCCCACTAGTCTGCACAATAGAGATACGTCTAACACAGGGCCCACAAGCGAAAGTAAAAAGAAGAGAAAAACAAAGAAGCAAACAAGGAAAGAAAAGAAATGAAGGATATAGAATGACCGAAAAAGGATATGATCTAAAGAACATTTAAGATGATTTTTAGTGTCATGATGGAACTAACCCTAGTTACCTCATACTTAAGTGTTCTTGTATGTATATTAGTACTTGCTGAGCTTTAGCTCATTAGTTTGTTTGTGTATAGGTAATAAGGGTAACCAGCAATCGAGATAGAAAGGAGACACAGGATGGACTGGCGGGTAGATTCCCAAGATGTCATAGATAGGGAAGTGGACCCGTTATGTTTCCAACCGACCAAAAGAATATATGTTTTGTAAAGAGATAAAGTAGTAGCAATGTAAATTTATGTACATGGAATTTTGTGAACCAAGAACAAATGTATTATTTTGAAAAGGTACATGTTTATAAAAAAAAATATGCCCTCAGATTTTACTAAATAGATTATTAAATTAATATATGAACTTTTAAACATGTTGTCGTGTTTTAGAAAACGAAAGTAAGGTATATAAGAGTAAAAAGGAAAGGAAGTGTGGACGACGGCTTGCGCGAGCCGGGTCGGCGTCTCACACTATCACTCATGTTTTTGAAAATTTTTGATGTTTTAACTAACATATTACCTAGAAGAAAAAAAAATAATGGAGAAAAGATTAGATATTGAAATTTAGCGAACTTATCCAATAAACGAGTAGCTTCAAGAAATACATACTACATGGAAATTCAGATTTCAAAGACTTATTATTAAAAAGCAGACCAGTGCCCTTCCAACAAAACACCATTTCTAAGAGACACCAATACTTTTAACAATAAAAAAAAATTAAATGAAAGGTAAAAAGAAAGCTAGAGAAGAAAGAAATACTTGTGTAATATACACTAACAGACCAGTTCTACATTGAAAGTTTCTTTCTAGAAGCATAAATTGTTAAATAATAATAAATAAAATGTAGAAGTAGATGAATACCAAGTCGTTTATCCAATTTGTTAAGTAAGACAGACTAGTTCAGGGACTTCCATCTATAAATAGACAATTTCTACGCATCATTTCTCAACCTTCACTAAGTAACATTAGCACACCTCATACTGATATCTCTAGCATACTAGAACATATCAAACATGAAAAGTGTTAATATCCTTCTAATAACCCTTTCTGTGTTGGCTTTGGCAACTTTCATTGCCTCGGCCTATGACCCAAGCCCACTGCAGGACTTCTGTGTGGCTACAGATGACCCGAACAAGGCTTGTAAGTACATACTTCTCCGTTCCCTGCTGTAACTTTTCAACTTTGCTAACTGGTCCTTTTGAATGTCATTTGAAGTTAATAGAAATTTCTTTTGAGCATTGCAGTGTTTGTTAATGGGAAATTCTGCAAGGATCCAGAGCTTGTCAAGGCTGAGGATTTCTTCGCTTGTGGGCTCAACAATCCTGGAAACACTGAAAATCAACTTGGCTTCAACGTGACTACTGTTAACGTGGACACACTTCATGGACTCAACACTCTCGGTGTATCATTGGTTCGCATCGACTATGCACCCCACGGCCAGAACCCGCCTCACACTCACCCTCGTGCCACCGAAATCCTCGTTGTCGTGGAGGGAACGCTCTATGTCGGTTTTGTAACGTCGAACCAAGATGGGAACCGCCTCTTTACAAAAGTTCTAAACAAGGGAGATGTGTTTGTGTTCCCAATTGGTTTGATTCACTTCCAGTTCAATCCAGGGAATTACCCAGCAGTTGCCTTTGCTGGTCTCAGCAGCCAAAATCCAGGAGTCATAACAATTGCAAAGTCAATCTTTGGATCTGATCCTGCCATTGACCCTAAGATCCTCGCCAAGGCGTTCCAACTCAACCAGAAAGTGGTTGAGCAACTACAGAAGAAATTCTGGTTTGATGCCAATTAGTCAGACTAAGAAACTACCATATGAATCAGAATGTTTTGTGTTATGTAATAAATAGAATGGTCATGCCTGTACCATTCTCCAACGTCAGCTTATGACTGATTTACCGTTGCTCCATTGTTGAGAGAGTAGTCTTTATATTTATCTTACTACCAATAAATTTATGTATGATTTACAATTCAATAAAACTTATCGTTAAAAGCTCGTATTCCTATTTCTAACAAAGTACCATATTTATAGAAAAGAGGATTAAGGTTTCACATTATTGCAATTGCAAAATAAAACATAATTCATCATCAATTAATTCTTCTTTTTTATAATAAAATAACAATTACTGGCCTCTTTATAGAAATCTGACCTAACAAAAAGACAAATATTATCCGAACTAATCCTAATCCTAATTTAAATATAATTCTTAACAAACATAATATTTGTATCACCGGCGTCAACATGTGATATTAAAGTGAGAGATAGAAACAATTGAACTAAGACCGCGACATTGACTATTTGACAAATGAGGGACCACAATTATGTTTACTCGAGACTTTATAATCGGGTGCTGAACTTTCTTTACCATTGTTGACAGTTGCCTGTTTTTGTAGCAAGTTTTCTGAAATTTACCACTTATTCAACTAAACATATGTCGTCCGAGGCCGTCATTTTGTGTGAGACTATGAATAGATAATTTTATTCCAAAGCCTTTTCAAATAACGCTGCAAAACATAAAAAACGACAATTTGGATTTTGGGACACACAGTAGAACAAGAAAGAAAAACGACATTAACCAGAAAATGACAATCACAAGAAACGATGTGAACAGGAGAAACGACAACAATATGGTAAAGACATCATTTACGGAAACAGGTCTACATGAAAACATCATTGATATGTTAAACGACATAATATAGAAGACGACAATAGTAGCATGACATCACTCAGGAAAACGACATCTTTAAAAATCGACAATCAATCCGAAAATAGTATAAACCCAAAAATGACATCAATACAAAGAAAAATACATCGTTCTAGGAAAGGAAAAGAATAGCGGAAAACGAAAATTATTAATAAACAGCACTAAAATAAAATATTGATAACTCAAAGGCAAGAAAAACGTGAAAATAACATCACAACCAGAAAAACGACAATAAAATTCAACATCAACAGCAATAGTGTATAAAATAAATCACATAAAAAATAAAACGGCTATAACCCAATAAAATAAGAAAAACAACATGAAAGCAACAAGGATTATAAATTACAAATTACATATTACGATAAATAAAAAATAAAAAAAGATTGCTATACAAAGGGGGAAAAATTAAGAAAGGTAAAACAACAACAACTTAAGCCTAAAAAAGGAAAGATGATATAACTCGGCTAACTACAATGTCAAGAAACAAAACAAATAGAGAATAAGGTGGAAAAAAAAAATTGACGCAACAAGAAAGACTGTAAGATACTAAAAGATGACCGGTTCCAGTTTGAAAGTTTCCTTCTGGAGGAAAAACTTTTGGGAGTTAAATTATTATATCTATAGGAGTAGTTGAGGTATGGTCAATACGTGTGTATATTAAAAACTTTAGGGAGTTAAATTATTATATCTATAGGACTGGCTCAAAATCTACCAAGTCTTTTATGAAGTAAACACAAGCCAAGTCTTTTATCCGCTTCATCTACTGAGATAGACTACTTCAAACACTCCTACCTATAAATAGAGGCATTTTGGTGCCAAGACTTCTCATCCTTCATTCAAGCAACGTATAGATAGTCGACATAACTTGCAAGAGAAATCTTGTAATTTGAATATTACAAGCATAGCAACCATGAAAGGTGTTCATTTCCTTCTCACAATTACTGTGTTTGCCTTGGCAACTTCCATAGCCTCTGCCTATGACCCGAGCCCACTTCAGGACTTCTGCGTCGCAGAAGATGATCCTAACAAAGCTCGTAAGTAATATAGATTCTTTAATACTCCGATACAAATTTTAATTCCCTTATTTTGCGCCAAGTTTTTCCGTAATTTATCTCTATCTGTTGAAAGTAATTTGAAACTAACAAAAATTTCTTTTTGAGCATGCAGTGTTCGTGAATGGGAAGTTCTGCAAGGATCCAAAGCTTGCCAAGGCTAAGCATTTCTTCACTTATGGGCTCAACATCCCTGGAAACACAAGTAATCCAGTTGGTTCTGCTGTTACTACTGTGAATGTGGACAAAATTCCAGGACTTAACACTCTTGGGATTTCATTGGTTCGCATTGACTACGCACCATACGGCCAAAATCCACCTCACATTCACCCTCGTGGCTCCGAAATCCTTGTCGTTGTGGAGGGGACACTCCACGTTGGCTTTGTGTCCTCAAACCAAGACGGAAACCGCCTCTTCACAAAGGTTCTAAACAAGGGGGATGTGTTTGTGTTCCCAATTGGTCTGATTCACTTCCAGTTCAACCCGGGACACACCCCAGCAGTGGCCTTCGCTGGTCTCAGCAGCCAGAATGCTGGAGTTATAACAATTGCAAACTCTGTGTTTGGATCACATCCTTCTATCAAACCCGATATCCTTAGCAGAGCCTTCCAATTGGACAAGGATGTTGTTAAACATCTTCAGAAGCAGTTCTGGTACGACAACAACTAGAGAAACAACAAAACAGAATTGATTCGCTAGTGCGTCTCGTGTTATGCAATAAATAGAAGGGTCATGTGTGAACCATTCTCTCATTCAATTAGTTTATGATTGATTTATTTTTGCTGAATTGTTTTGACAGAAATTCATATAGTGTTTGTACTTTTTCAGTACCAATAAATAGAGAAACAACAAAACAGCCATGATTTGCTAGAATGTTTTGTGTTATGTAATAAATAGAATGGTCATGTGTGAACCATTCTCTCATTTACTTAGTTTACCATTAATTTACTGTTGCTGAATTGTTAAGTGAATATTCATATATTCTTTGTACTTTCTCAATACCGATTAATAAATTTACATGTCTTTTGCAAATTCAATAAAACTCAACTTACTTGTATTCTGATTAAGGATAATGTGGCCTTAAATGAAAATGTTCATGAATTGCAATCTCACATTCACCCGAAAGAAAAGAAACAGAAACCACTTGATATTTGTTCAGTCAAAGGAGTGACCTTTTTTCCCCGGTATGTGATAGTATCATAACATTTAAAATGACATTCCTTATCTACCAATTAATCAAGCGTCCACTTAGTTTAATTGGGGGGTATTGCAGTACAAATTGATTAACGATATAAAAAAAATAATTATTTAACAATAACAGTCCATTAATTTCAGTCTCTCCTCCTCTTATCAGCCAGACTAATGATTTAAGAAGACGACTTTTGTTCCCCTGTCGGTTTAACAGTATTCTTTATTAGCACTCTCACTCTATTCTAACATATTTGGTATCGATGAACGGCAGTATTTGTGAAGAACGTTTCATCTAAAAGTACATTAGTTAATTAATTTATGGTCCGTTTTAATTTTAATAGGTCTTATGGCATAATTAAACAGAATATTTGAAAGAATATTTTATAACAAACTCTCTTTAACGCTTGCAGGCCATGAAATCTCTGTCTAATCATCCATCGATGACTTTGTTTTCGTGGTCTGTCTTATAGTCTTCTTTATTCGCACCCTGATTTGTTCTAATGCATTTGGTGTTGGTGAAAGGTTTTTTTTTTTTTTTTTTTCCTCAAATTAAAAAAAAAAAAGATTATCCGCATAGATGGAACTTTTTATTTGCATGGCCTGCGGAGAAAATGTGAAGTTACTTATTAATTTATCCTTCCATGACCCATTATTTATATATTTATTATTTGTGTCAAAAGAAAGGTTTGTTGTTAAGTAAGTTGTAAGCTTGATTAACTTAATATTTGGCTCGCAGGAATTGTAACACCCCGCCTCGCGCGGGCCTGTCACTTGACATCTTTTCTTACTTCTACTATTTGTTCTTTTCATATTGATATAAAAAGGTGCGGAAATTTTTTTTTTTTTTTTATATATATACACTTACTCACTTTCTCTCTTTCTATCTAATGGATTAAGCATAGCGGGTCCATAACCTTTGACATGACATTCGCAACCCATTCCACCAATCCCGTATCTCAATCAACTCAAATGGCAGGTTGTTCAACTTTATTACCTGCACACGAACAAACTGGTGAGCTAAACGCCCAGTAAGTTCAAACATAAAAACATAATCATAAAACAGTATATTATACTGTTATATTCTGTCATATAAACATATACACTATCTGTAGTATATAACTACTAAAAACATATCGTGCATTAATACGAATATTCACATAATTTGTGATAACTAGTAAAATTCTATAAAATTAGAATAACTATAAATATACCAACTATAATAACAGTGGTATCCTCTGATGTCACCCATGACATCTCTTTAAATTTTACTCTAATATAATGACAAATAATCACATAAATTGTGATAACTATTGGTATTCTATAAAATTAGAATAACTATAAATATACCAACTGTAGTAACAGTGGTATATTCCGATGTAACTCATGCTATCTCTTTAAACTTTACTCTGACGTAATGACAAATAATCACATATATTGTGATAGCTATTAATATTCTATAAAATAAGAATAACTATAACCATACCAACTGTAATAACAGTGGTATCCTCTGATGTCACCTATGACATCTCTTTAAACTTTACCCTGATGTCTTAACTTAACATCACATATAGGGTTAGCACAAACATCACATCATGTGGTAGTGCTCCTACAATACTCATTTATTCTTTCCTTCATGTTTCTCATTATTTCTTTCATTACATCATTTATTGCTTTCAGTTTATGGGCCTGGCGCCCTGGGCTCGCGCCCGTCACACTATATGGGCCTCGCGCCCGTTAAACTGTATGGGCCTCGTGCCCGTTAAATTGTATGGGCCTCGCGCCCGTTACACTGTATGGGTCTCGTGCCCGTAGTGTTATATCTTTAATAATTAGCACAACATGTAATGTATAAACATATATATATACAAATGCGCATAACATATAAGTTAGCGCAAAACATTGCAATCAAACACAACAATTATGTCTTAAGTGTTTTATGCTCGATTTTTCGATTTATTCTGTTCATTTATTATCTTATCTGTACTTTATCTCTGTATGGGCCCGTTTTGATCGTACCGAAAAGCGCGCTGTAAAGGGGCCTGGGAGCTACCCTGGCTCTCCCTCATCTGTGCTATGTCTTCTGTTTTAACAATGAAATAACCTCCCCTCGCGAGAGGCCGGTACGCCAAAACATTAGGTTTTTCATTACCCTGTTGTTTAATATTCAAGTGTACATATAATAACATCTTTACTGTGCAGTCATAATGACTGTAAACATCACATATTAATACTGTGATTAATCAAACATCAATACTGCTCTACGATCATAACGTAGTAATTGGAATCATAAAAATGGAATCCAGTAAGTTTGGAACCTCTCGTCCAAACCTGTCACATATACAGAACAATATATAAATTATACTTAATTTATTTATTCTCATTATTTTCATCGTTTCTTTAAAATGATACCTCACACTCTTGGGAGGTTGCCTCATTAATTATAAGGCATACAAATACTCAATGCAATCATGACAATTTAAAACGATACCTCACACTCTTAGGAGGTTGCCTCATTAATTATAAGGCATACAAATACTCAATGCAGTCATAACAATATAAAGAATCAGATTCTAGTGAATCTGAATCAATTGTAACAATAGTATAAATTACACAGTCATACCATAAACCATACAGTCTAATACACAACTATACCCGTAGTTGTGCACCCGTCATCAATCACAAATCAAACAATTATATAGTTTAGGGGGAAAATATATTTTTCCACCTAAACATAACCATATCAATTTGTTCGTGCACAGACAATTAAATGTCTGAACTTACCTCAATTCTGCTAACATCAGCTTTCTGTGGTTCCTCGACAGTCCATCATCACTGTCCCGTTGAACTCCTATAACCGAAAAATTAACGGTTATTTAAAATCTTTATTTCATATATAAAACTTTATAAAACGTAAAAATACTACGTTTTATTTCTTAATAAAGAACTTAGGAGCTTAACGTTTCATTTTTAACTTTTCTGTAAACTTTCGGCAAAATTACCATTTTGCCCCAATCGGAACTTTTCTCATTGTTTCCATGCTTAACTCTTAACTTTGGCCTTTAAAACTTTAATTAAAACCTTAGAATTATGTTCTAGGCTTTAACGACTCTTTTTCTAACTTTCTGAAATTTCTGATCAAAATGACCATTTTGCCCCTGACGGGTCTTTGAATCTTAACATTCTCGTTTTAATGCTTAGACTGAATTTTCTAAGCTCAAAAATTATCCATTTGACTTTTAAAAACTTACCGGACCTTTTCCAGGTTAATTTCTATATTTTTCACAATTTTTACTATTCCCGGCCCTCGGGAAGTTCTATTCTGACATAAAAGTCGATTTCTTACTTTTCTTACATTTCAGACCACGAAGGTCATTTTATAAATTATTAAAACATCCATTTTCCATTTCTTATTTTAAATTCATAAGGGGCTCGGGTTTACCTGCCCGATCACATTTTTAAACCCTTATTTCCAGAAATGCCCTTTACGCCATTTTAAAAATTTCGACAGCATTTCCTCTTAATTTTTAGGCTCCCGGCGTTTAGGAAACGCCTCAAAACCATCTAACCTCGTCTAATCTATCACGTACTATACCAGAGGCCTAATTTTACGTAAAAGTTACACACTTTTTACGTAAAATTTACACATTTTCATACCTTTTTCATATCTGCTATTTCATTCATTTTTTTCTTTCTTTCTTTCTTTTACAATTTCTCATATCAATACATCACATTAACATACATTCATCTCAATTAACAAATTGAGGAACAAGAGTGGTCGAGATTATACCGAAAATGCCATTTGGTCTCGATCGCACAAACTTTATTCTTTCATTCTTTGCATCTGGAGTTCCGTTTTGCAAATCCGACTCCGCGGATGCGTCCGGAACATCGAAAATAGGCCAATGGGCCAATCTTCAAAATTTGGTCAACGGTCGCCGTTGACCGGCGTTGACCGCCGTTGACCGGCGGTTGACGGCGGTGACGGTGGCAAGTGAGTAGCCCATCTTGAAGAGCTCGACGAGAGGAATCCATTGGTGGCCTCAATTTCATGTTTGGAGGCTCCTATCGTCGAAAAATCCCCCCGAAAGCCACGGCCACGGCGGCGACGGTGGAACTCCGCCGTGCCGGATTTTTTTCCTGAAATTGGTTGAGGGCTTTTGCTCCCCACAACCCCACGACCATTTCTGCACCGGTGGCTCTCCTCAATTTGGCCGGAATCGGCGAAAATCGACGGTGGATCCCACGGCGGCGACGACGGAATTCTCGAAGCTCGGTCGGTGCGATACAGCGGTTGTTGCCGTGAACCACCACATGGGTTTTGTAGTACTCTTCACCACGAACCTTTTGGGACCGGTTTCGTGGCAAACGGTGGCCGGACGGCGGAGATACGGCCTTTTGAAATTCACAGCTCCGGCGAGCTTCGGGCAGCGCGTGCGGCTTGCTTCGGCGGCTGCTCCGTCGCGTCGACCCACCATTGGACTCAGCTCGACGAGAGCTTTCCAACGGTGCCGGTGGTGTCGTGAACGGAGGTCGTATGTGAAAGTTGGTCACTGTTCATATTTGAGAGAATTTGGGGGTAGAATTTCGGATTTTTGGGATTTATGAGGAATTTATGAATTTGACCCCCACGATTTCCTATTTATACTCTTCTCCCCAAAATTTTTAACTTGGGCTATCCTGACTAATTTGGACGTGCTGAATCCAAATTTATCAGTTTTATCTTCATCTGAGGTCATCTCGATCAGTTTCCAGTACTGCGTATTTTTCGCATTCCCAGTCGAAATTTCTATTTTGTGCTCAATTGACTAATTTGAGCATCCTGATTCCAAATATATCAGTTTCAGGTCGAGAAAATGTCGTCTTAACCCTTTTCTCGATACTGTACATACGATATACACATTTTCCAAGAACAGTAAAATTTTTCCGGCTGTTACATCTACCCCTCCTTTTTAGAATTTTCGTCCTACAAAATCAGCACAAGTAGGAGTATAACAATTTCAATTCCTTTCTATACTCTAACGTAGTTTTCTCAATGTCATAACTTCCCCATGGCATCTTCTCTTCTTGAGTCAGTATTTAAACTAATTGTTCTTCATAACTTAGGTCATTTTGAACTTGAAAAAGTTCATATTTTAACACATGTGATGGATTGGGCACGTACTTTCTTAGCATAAACATCCGGGGTAATGCCAATATATAGGCGATCTTCCCTATGTACTCGTTACTTTCAAACGATCCAATATACTTTGGATTCAATTTTTCCTTTCTTATAGAAACACTTTATCCCCTTTATGGGCGATACCATAGAAAATACGAAGTTCCCTTCATTAACTCTAAGAATCTTCGTCGTTTGTCTATCTAACTTTTCTGCTAATTCTGTGCACTCTTTATTCCTTATAAAATTTTTATCGTTCTATTCCTTTAACTCATATCATTCTGTACTTTTCCTTTCAATACTGTACATATCATTTCGTTTCTTTCTTTTCTATGCTTTACTTTACTTTCATTTACAGATTCATCGTTGATCGTACCTACCTTACGGAAAACTTTAAACGTTTAAAATAGCTACCTCCTCTTTTGGAGTAATACATGACTGGGAGCGTTTCTCAACCGTCCTCCACAGTCTAACTGGGGAGCGTTTCTATTGACCGTCCTCCACCAGTCTAACATAAACATAAAACATTATATTCCTAGGCTGGTACGTCAACATTTAAATCCTTAATATAATTTTCTTACTTTACATTAACTTTTCATTTCATTCTATCTGACTTTGTGAACATATCAAATTATCATGTCACAGTTGCTCATCTTTCATAAAAAGCAAAGTCAGAAACGTTCTATATCACTTTATAAACTTTCTTTCTATAAAACATTTTATAACATTCTGTTCATAACATTTCTATAACATTTCCATAAAACGTTTCTTTCGTAAACGTTTTCATAAAACATTCATTCGTATAGTGACTCGTATAGTGCTATTCCAATGAAAGCTTGATAACTATTGTTGTATAAGAAATTCTAATAGAATCCTCATTTCAAACTCTCGAAAAATCTATCACTTAATTTCGAGACATATCTCTCAAGGTCTGAATAGTTCATTTTAACTGCCCATCCATCGGAGAGTGAAATGCGATACTGAGTCTCAATTCTGTATCCATGATTTCTTACACGCATTTCTAAAAATTTGAAGTAAACTTCCAGAAAATTTGTCGTTACACGATTCATTTCGAAACGCCATGCAATTGGATAACATGGACTACATATCCATTTGCCAACTTTTTCAATGAAAAAGTTATTTTCACCACTATAAACCGTACCGTTTTCGTTAATCTATCCATAGTAACCCAGATGGCATCATAACCCTCTCGGTCTTTGATAATCTCACTATAAATCTTATCATAATATGCTTTTCATTTTCACTCAGAAATTTCTAAGAATTCCAAATTTCCACTTGGACATCGATGTTTGATCTTAACTCTTTGGTAATCATGCGACTACTTAAAAGTATTACAATATCATTCTTCATTTCTTTCTACCAAAATTGGAGCTTTAAATTCTGGTATATCTTAGTGATTTCCAGATAAATTGAATATAACATTTCATGATCCTTTAACTAGATACGTCCTCTGAGTTCTTTATCTATCGAAACATTAATCCTTCTTTAATATAGGATCAATCCGTTCCTGGAAACCCTTTCTTGAGGACTAGTTGGAGTTAGATCTCGTATCTGCTACTCTATTAGTTTTGGCCTAGAAGGTAGAGGACTTCGTAATCAAAATTCCTTTACCAACTCTAGCCATCTTCTATGTCGTATATTTAGCTTCTTCGTAATAAGTTTCTAAATTATGCATGGGGTAATTTCTCCCATGATCCTTTAGTGAACGTAAAACATAAGTATTTATCTTGCCATTTTGCATCATAACTGCACCTAACCCTACTGTAGGTGCGTCACTGTATATTACAAATTTCTCTCTCTGTAGGGACTATGTATAGACACAGTCTAAACAACTGGTCAAATTTCTATAAACTTCACTTACTAACGTATTACCCTGCTTTAATTCAGAAAATTTCATCTGTTAAAGCATAATGCTACAGGGCTGTACTACTTTTAGTTAACTTGTCTAGACTCTTGTTCCAACTCATAATAAATACATCCTTATCTTATGAAGGATATTTTACCACAAGTGGGCGTTTCTCCTCAGAATGAAGGTCATACATAAAACCTTCTCTTGTTCTATTAGATTTATAAAATCTAAAATCATTCATAGCGAGGATAGTTATTCTTCTTCTTTTTCTAAAGAATCAATAAAGCTCTCAAATTCCGACGGTCTCTTTCGTCAGAGCTATTCACAAGTAAAATTCTTGATGTCTCATTAGTTAGGGTTCATGGCCTCTTTCAAGTATTGCCAAAGAGGATACTACTTGATCTATTGCCACTGTTGGCTGATCTTGAATTTTCTCAGAACTTTACATTTATTCTATCCTCTCTAACTGTTGTTTTAATTCTGTATTTTCTTTCATCCATATTTCGGGAATAGTCTGTAACTTCTCTACTCCTTTCAAACAATGTGGGGCGTCGCCCCCTTCTATCATCTTAACTTTGCATATTAACCATTTTCTTGGTTATATTATAATCGCATTAAAATGCACTATTATACTTTGTCATAAACAATTTCGTAGAATTCTAAAAATTCACGAAATTTCAATTAACATAATACATCATCTTTAAATATCATCATAGTCTCATCATAGACTATATCGTAAACTCATCATTTCGTTTATTTCATAACTTTTATATGCTTTATTTTATGCCATTTCATACATCTTGGCATTAAAGTCTTATACAAGACAATCTTTCATATATAAAAAAAAAAATACATATTTACATATACGTACCTCCTTTCACTTTATACATCTCATTCATCTAGTTCTAGAGGAAATTCTTCTGAATCCTCTTAATTAATGTTTCACTGAATATACTTTAACATCTAATAATCAATACTGTATTTAATTAGTTTCTCAGTATTGCTTTACCATCATAATTCACGCAATAAAATGATCAAGCGTGATTAGAACTAGAAACAAGGCAAAAATTCAATTTAGAATTTTTGGAACAGTAAAAGCACTTGGCACTCTCAATCTAGCGCCTGGCCTTATCGTAAAAATTAGTGTAAACGCTTGGCGCTGGACTTTGGCTAAAATGAATTTCTAACATCAATTGTTATGAAACTTAACTCATTTAATCTCTATTTACCCCAGAGGATAATTAAAACATTCTAGGGTCAAAACCTGCATTAGCTCATATTTTAAAAATATGATAAAAATCTAGTATATACTTCCATAACCTGAAAACATGGAATATGACATGTACCATGGACAAATCTGATGGCAATGTCAGTCTGTAAGCTACCTTTTCACTTTATGTTGTATAAGTCCTCCTCAGTTTCTAATAACATATAGCATACATTATAATTGTGTTATCGGACGTCAACTATAATTTCTCAGTCCGATGAACCAATTCCCATATATCCGTAACTCTAGAGAATACAGACGGTGTGACTTCTCCTGTGTCCATGAGGAAATTGGGGGCTAATGCTGGACTCCTCTGAGAGAGTCACTCAATCATGGCATGGCGAAACTTGATCCAGTTAGAGCTCATCCTGGTCTCAAGAATCCCAGTACACACGAGAGCATCTTCTCTGAAAGGTGCATGCATGTCAACAGCTATCAGAACCTAATTATCCTAATCAATAGCACACAGTCGAAGAGTCATCTCAATGATATAAAACCGGTACTGTACTTCCATAGAGTGCTGGAATGCTATATGTCCTCGAAACATAGTGGACAACTGGTTTTAAAATCTGTGCAGCTCGGGCATAAATCCTCATCCCTACTCTGAGTAGTAGAGGAGTTCCCAGAGCAATCATCTAACACTATTCTCATATCATTTTATCCACGATCATACAGTGGATTCATCATTTCATCTTCTATAATATTGTTTATTTTCAATAAATAAACAATTAACAATATAAAATAAAACTAACTCACTTGGACTGCGTGGAAGAGGATGCGGACAATGTCATGATAGGTTATGGTGAACCGAACCGCTCTGATACCACCTTGTAACACCCCGCCTCGCGCGGGCCTGTCACTTGACATCTTTTCTTACTTCTACTATTTGTTCTTTTCATATTGATATAAAAAGGTGCGGAAATTTTTTTTTTTTTTATATATACACTTACTCACTTTCTCTCTTTCTATCTAACGGATTAAGCATAGCGGGTCCATAACCTTTGACATGACATTCGCAACCCATTCCACCAATCCCGTATCTCAATCAACTCAAATGGCAGGTTGTTCAACTTTATTACCTGCACACGAACAAACTGGTGAGCTAAACGCCCAGTAAGTTCAAACATAAAAACATAATCATAAAACAGTATATTATACTGTTATATTCTGTCATATAAACATATACACTATCTGTAGTATATAACTACTAAAAACATATTGTGCATTAATACGAATATTCACATAATTTGTGATAACTAGTAAAATTCTATAAAATTAGAATAATTATAAATATACCAACTGTAATAACAGTGGTATCCTCTGATGTCACCCATGACATCTCTTTAAATTTTACTCTAATATAATGACAAATAATCACATAAATTGTGATAACTATTGGTATTCTATAAAATTAGAATAACTATAAATATACCAACTGTAGTAACAGTGGTATATTCCGATGTAACTCATGCT
This sequence comes from Antiaris toxicaria, assembly GCA_035233585.1. Classification (NCBI taxonomy): domain Eukaryota; kingdom Viridiplantae; phylum Streptophyta; class Magnoliopsida; order Rosales; family Moraceae; genus Antiaris; species Antiaris toxicaria. The sequence goes on along the minus strand of CP141153.1, from coordinate 4,125,469 downwards.
ATCTCTTTAAACTTTACTCTGACGTAATGACAAATAATCACATATATTGTGATAGCTATTAATATTCTATAAAATAAGAATAACTATAACCATACCAACTGTAATAACAGTGGTATCCTCTGATGTCACCTATGACATCTCTTTAAACTTTACCCTGATGTCTTAACTTAACATCACATATAGGGTTAGCACAAACATCACATCATGTGGTAGTGCTCCTACAATACTCATTTATTCTTTCCTTCATGTTTCTCATTATTTCTTTCATTACATCATTTATTGCTTTCAGTTTATGGGCCTGGCGCCCTGGGCTCGCGCCCGTCACACTATATGGGCCTCGCGCCCGTTAAACTGTATGGGCCTCGTGCCCGTTAAATTGTATGGGCCTCGCGCCCGTTACACTGTATGGGTCTCGTGCCCGTAGTGTTATATCTTTAATAATTAGCACAACATGTAATGTATAAACATATATATATACAAATGCGCATAACATATAAGTTAGCGCAAAACATTGCAATCAAACACAACAATTATGTCTTAAGTGTTTTATGCTCGATTTTTCGATTTATTCTGTTCATTTATTATCTTATCTGTACTTTATCTCTGTATGGGCCCGTTTTGGTCGTACCGAAAAGCGCGCTGTAAAGGGGCCTGGGAGCTACCCTGGCTCTCCCTCATCTGTGCTATGTCTTCTGTTTTAACAATGAAATAACCTCCCCTCGCGAGAGGCCGGTACGCCAAAACATTAGGTTTTTCATTACCCTGTTGTTTAATGTTCAAGTGTACATATAATAACATCTTTACTGTGCAGTCATAATGACTGTAAACATCACATATTAATATTGTGATTAATCAAACATCAATACTGCTCTACGATCATAACGTAGTAACTGGAATCATAAAAATGGAATCCAGTAAGTTTGGAACCTCTCGTCCAAACCTGTCACATATACAGAACAATATATAAATTATACTTAATTTATTTATTCTCATTATTTTCATCGTTTCTTTAAAATGATACCTCACACTCTTGGGAGGTTGCCTCATTAATTATAAGGTTACAAATACTCAATGCAATCATGACAATTTAAAACGATACCTCACACTCTTGGGAGGTTGCCTCATTAATTATAAGGCATACAAATACTCAATGCAGTCATAACAATATAAAGAATCAGATTCTAGTGAATCTGAAACAATTGTAACAATAGTATAAATTACACAGTCATACCATAAACCATACAGTCTAATACACAACTATACCCGTAGTTGTGCACCCGTCATCAATCACAAATCAAACAATTATATAGTTTAGGGGGAAAATATATTTTTCCACCTAAACATAACCATATCAATTTGTTCGTGCACAGACAATTAAATGTCTGAACTTACCTCAATTCTGCTAACATCAGCTTTCTGTGGTTCCTCGACAGTCCATCATCACTGTCCCGTTGAACTCCTATAACCGAAAAATTAACGGTTATTTAAAATCTTTATTTCATATATAAAACTTTATAAAACGTAAAAATACTACGTTTTATTTCTTAATAAAGAACTTAGGAGCTTAACGTTTCATTTTTAACTTTTCTGTAAACTTTCGGCAAAATTACCATTTTGCCCCAATCGGAACTTTTCTCATTGTTTCCATGCTTAACTCTTAACTTTGGCCTTTAAAACTTTAATTAAAACCTTAGAATTATGTTCTAGGCTTTAACGACTCTTTTTCTAACTTTCTGAAATTTCTGATCAAAATGACCATTTTGCCCCTGACGGGTCTTTGAATCTTAACATTCTCGTTTTAATGCTTAGACTGAATTTTCTAAGCTCAAAAATTATCCATTTGACTTTTAAAAACTTACCGGACCTTTTCCAGGTTAATTTCTATATTTTTCACAATTTTTACTATTCCCGGCCCTCGGGAAGTTCTATTCTGACATAAAAGTCGATTTCTTACTTTTCTTACATTTCAGACCACGAAGGTCATTTTATAAATTATTAAAACATCCATTTTCCATTTCTTATTTTAAATTCATAAGGGGCTCGGGTTTACCTGCCCGATCACATTTTTAAACCCTTATTTCCAGAAATGCCCTTTACGCCATTTTAAAAATTTCGACAGCATTTCCTCTTAATTTTTAGGCTCCCGGCGTTTAGGAAACGCCTCAAAACCATCTAACCTCGTCTAATCTATCACGTACTATACCAGAGGCCTAATTTTACGTAAAAGTTACACACTTTTTACGTAAAATTTACACATTTTCATACCTTTTTCATATCTGCTATTTCATTCATTTTTTTCTTTCTTTCTTTCTTTTACAATTTCTCATATCAATACATCACATTAACATACATTCATCTCAATTAACAAATTGAGGAACAAGAGTGGTCGAGATTATACCGAAAATGCCATTTGGTCTCGATCGCACAAACTTTATTCTTTCATTCTTTGCATCTGGAGTTCCGTTTTGCAAATCCGACTCCGCGGATGCGTCCGGAACATCGAAAATAGGCCAATGGGCCAATCTTCAAAATTTGGTCAACGGTCGCCGTTGACCGGCGTTGATCGCCGTTGACCGGCGTTGACTCGCCGTTGACCGGCGGTTGACGACGGCGACGGTGGCAAGTAAGTAGCCCATCTTGAAGAGCTCGACGAGAGGAATCCATTGGTGGCCTCAATTTCATGTTTGGAGGCTCCTATCGTCGGAAAATCCCCCCGAAAGCCACGGCCACGGCGGCGACGGTGGAACTCTGCCGTGCCGGACTTTTTTCCTGAAATTGGTTGAGAGCTTTTGCTCCCCACAACCCCACGACCATTTCTGCACCGGTGGCTCTCCTCAATTTGGCCGGAATCGGCGAAAATCGACGGTGGATCCCACGGCGGCGACGACGGAATTCTCGAAGCTCGGTCGGTGCGATACAGCGGTTGTTGCCGTGAACCACCACATGGGTTTTGTAGTACTCTTCACCACGAACCTTTTGGGACCGGTTTCGTGGCAAACGGTGGCCGGACGGCTGAGATACGGCCGTTTGAAATTCACGGCTCCAGCGAGCTTCGGGCGGCGCGTGGGGCTTGCTTCGGCGGCTGCTCCGTCGCGTCGACCCACCATTGGACTCAGCTCGACGAGAGCTTTCCAACGGTGCCGGCGGTGTCGTGAACGGAGGTCGTATGTGAAAGTTGGTCACTGTTCATATTTGAGAGAATTTGGGGGTAGAATTTCGGATTTTTGGGATTTATGAGGAATTTATGAATTTGACCCCCACGATTTCCTATTTATACTCTTCTCCCCAAAATTTTTAACTTGGGCTATCCTGACTAATTTGGACGTGCTGAATCCAAATTTATCAGTTTTATCTTCATCTGAGGTCATCTCGATCAGTTTCCGGTACTGCGTATTTTTCGCATTCCCAGTCGAAATTTCTATTTTGTGCTCAATTGACTAATTTGAGCATCCTGATTCCAAATATATCAGTTTCAGGTCGAGAAAATGTCGTCTTAACCCTTTTCTCGATACTGTACATACGATATACACATTTTCCAAGAACAGTAAAATTTTTCCGGCTGTTACAGGAATAACGTGAGCAAATTGCTAAAGCATGACGTAATTGCCTATGAACCATACAAACGTTTTATTGGTAGAAGAAACATATGGATATGGAAGAACGTGGCTTTGACCTTTCAGATGATAGAGTGTCGTTTGCAATAGCAATGACGACTGAGTCGAGACGTTAACTTTTCCACTTCTTCAGCTAAAACATATGTCATCCTGAGATTGTCATTGTGGTTTAGACTATATGATCAATCAAGTTTAAGAATCTTCTATGAACGCGTCAAAAAAAAAAAAAAGGCAATTTCATCATTTTTTCCCCCTCGTTCAAAGTCTCTAACTCATGATCTTATTTCCTTGGAATTTCGATCCACCGAGAAGCTTTAATCAACAATGTAATATTGATTTTATCAACTAGTCAATGAGGTTTGTGAAGTCCTTACCATGTAGCGTAGAATTGTGTTATCAAGTGTTCGATTCTTGTTGATCCTATGTAATGAAATGCTACATACACTTATGGTTGCTAACATCATCTAGTGGTAATTTCAAACCTGACTTTTCAAGCTAGAAAAAAGCTTTATATTATTTAGGGATATGCGTGTTTCTTGCATTGCACTCAAACCAAAAACCTGTAAGAGAAAAAGAAGAGTTCCAAAGTGGAAATTTGTTCAGTAAAAGAGAAACAGAATTTCTAATGTTGAATAGATAGATTGGTTACAAGCCTGCCCTTCTTCAAAGATCAACCTTTTAAGTTGTCTGTTTGACACCGTCATTCTCTACAACCCCATGTTTCTTAATTTGCTGTAAAATCAACGGATATCTAATATGCTACTTGAATATTCTTTGACATATAAAGAAGAGAAAGTCTACCATTACATTTGAAGATGACATGAATTATGTAAACATTTTCTTCTGATTCACATAAAGCCTTGTCAACAAGGCTGCACCAAATTCAAGTAAGATAAGTACCTTACGAAAGAGAAAATAAAATTAAATAAAATAAGATTTGGCCTTCCTTGTTATCACTCATGTATCTGGAAACTTTTGATGTTTTAACTAACATATTACCTTGAAGAAAAAAAAATAGAGAAGAAAAGATTAGATATTTAAATCTAGCAAACTTATCCAATATAGAAGTAGCTTCAAGAAAAATAAACTACTTGGGATATTCAGATTTCAAAGCCTTATTATTAAAAAGCAAACCAGTGCCCTTCCAACAAAAATGTAACAACCTGACCTCTCAGGCCGTCACTTAAACTTGATTACTTGGTTTATCATCTTATTTAAATCGTTGTTTGTTCATTTCTAGGTCTTCAAAATTTCAAGAATTTTTGTTTTTGAAAAACTTTATTTGTAGAAAAAATGATTCTTTAAAAACCATAATAATTAAAATTAATTTTAAACAAAACATACTAACGTAACATGTCATACTTAGTCATACCAAAGTATTAAATTGTACTAACATCAAAACAACACTTAACAAAGTCCTCAAATTTTGTGCGGAATATACAATGCGGGTGGTATCCATAGAACCTATCGTACTTTCACCCATTATGCATCTGTATCACCATTCCATCAATACTTAATATGTCATAGGCAGCTTGCTTGAATTACCTCAGTAGGAGACATAAAGGAGTGAGATAAACTCAGTAAGTATAGACATGCAATCCCACAAATGCATATAATTGAAAATTGCATGACTAATTATGTAATTGTCTATTTATTCATTCAACATCTTATGGGCCCTTGTGCTCGTACTGGGTACGCATAACCTTAAATGGGGAAGACAGGAGAGTGACCCAATCCGTCAACACCCAAGGTCATAATCTTAACTTCATTGATCATTCTTATTATCTCCCATTAGGCTAAAGGGCGAATATCCTCCCATTCTATTGGAAATTGGTACGGCATATCCTTAGTTTCACTTCCTTAAACATTAAGCCATACGGTGAGCATGCAAGAATGGCATGTTCAAAAAACATGTATGTAAACACATCATCATGGCATACTTTCGCAATGCGTGTAAATAAACAAGTCATAACATATTTTTGTAAAAACATAATCACATAATCATGGCATCATATCATATCATATCATTAAAAATAAATATCGAGTTCACATTGTATATAGTATATAAACAACTACACTATAGGTGGAGTCTATAATTACAGAAGATCGCATAATTGTGTATCCGTGTAGATTGTTTCTAGCTCTACCCTTAAGTCAAAGTGGTGTTCTAATTAATTATTATCCAACAGTTAGAGTAAGGTTTTTGAATCGTTTTCAATTATAGACATGTGTTCTCTTAATTAATAATTAATTTTAATTAATTATTAATTTGTCTCTAAATATTTACCTTAAAAAAATAATATCCTTAATTATTAATTAAATAATTATCATAAATTAAATATTAATTGATAATTAATTAATTTTAAATTAATTAATTATTAATCTATTAATGAGTTAATTAATTAATATTTAATTCCTTATTCATTATTTTATTTAATTCCAATTTATTATTTGGGTCCATTAGATGACCATGGATAACCATGGTCTTCCAATATCATATTGGGCCATCTTCTTGAGTTGTGAGCTTATTGGGTCTATTGTGACCCATTTACTTGTAATTAGGCTTAAACCTTTTTTTTTTATAAGTATTTTTGATCTTGTATATTTTTGGACCCGTTAAGGCCCATTACACTTGATTGTCTCCATCAAGTTTTGGTCATTAATCACATGGCATCCTCGCAACCCTAGTAGCAGTTTCATTTCAAGTCACTAAGCTCTGGTATTAATTTATCATTTTACCCCAATTTTAATGATTCAAGTATTTTTAAGTTTAAATTCATTAAATCTTATGACCTTAGCTTTTAGAAATCTCTCTTGTAGTTTTAAAGGTCCACAAAACCTCTACTTACACCCCAAAACGTTCTCCCCATCAAGTTACCATTTTACCCCTTAATTTGATAAAATTACAATTTTGCCACTAGACATATCTTCTTTAATCTAGACTTATTGGGTGGCTTAAAAAAAAAATTATCCTAGAGCCTTAGAATAATGTTTACAGTGCCCTTAAGCTAAAAAAAAAATGATTTTCATAACTTATCACATTTCTAAATACAATTAACTTAAAGTATTACAGTTAAGAGGCTTTATATCTTTTAAGGTTATACATTTGGCTATAGTATAAACCATATTATTTCTTATATTTATTTAGCTTAATATACTGTTTTAAGGGTGACAAAGATGCTTTCTAATTATAGTCTAAGTAGATTTTATAATTTGACCTACCATTTATTTATTTTTGTATTTTTGTCCTTATTTAAACCCAATTAGTTCCCCATACCCTTTGGTTCATGTTTTTTGTACTTAATGTCCTTACAAAGTTTTATCAAAGGATCAGGGCTCATTTTTCACAAGGTTTTATTCTTTATGTTTTTTAACCCTAAATTTTTCTATATTTAACTTTTGACCCCAAAATGGCATTTTGGTCGTTCTTATCCATTTATCATCAAAATTTGGTAAAAGGTCTATTTTAAGTCTCTAATCAAGATGTGACACATAGCCTCACGCGGGCCCGTCACTTGACATCTATTCTTACTTCTACTATTTGTTCTTTTCATATTGATATAAAAGGGTGCAGAAATTTTTTGTTTTTTATATATACATACTTACACTTACTCTCTTTCTCTCTTCCTATCTGACGGATTAAGCATAGTGGGTCTATAACCTTTGACATAACATTCGCAACCCATTCCACCGATCCCGTATCTCAATAAACTCAAATGGCAGGTTGTTTAACTTTGTTACCTGCACACGAACAAGCTGGTGAGCTAAACGCCCAGTAAGTCCAAACATAAAAACATAAATCATAAAACAGTATATGATACTGTTATATTCTGTCATATAAACATATATACTATCTGTAGTATATAACTACTAAAAACATATCGTGCATTAACACAAATAATCACATAATTTGTAATAACTAGTAGTACTCTATAAAATTAGAATAACTATAAGTATACCAACTGTAATAACAATGGTATACTCTAATGTCACTCATGCCATCTCTTACACTTTACTCTGATGTATTGACAAATAATCACATAAATTGTGATAACTATTAGTATTCTATAAAATTAGAATAACTATAAATATACCAACTGTAATAACAGTGGTATCCTCTGATGTCACCCGTGACATCTCTTAAAATTTTACTCTGATATACTAACATAACATCACATATAGGGTTAGCACAAACATCACATCATATGGTGGTGCTCATATTATACTCATTTATTCTTTTTTTTAATATTTCTCATTCTTTTTTTTTCATTACATCATTCTTTGCTTTCAGTTTATGGGCCTTGCACCTTGGGCCTCGCGCCCGTCATACTGTATGGGCCTCGCGCCTTATATATCATGGGCCTCGTGCCCGTTAAACTGTATGGGCCTCGTGCCCGTTAAACTGTATGGGCCTTGCGCCCATAGTGCTATATCTTTAATAATTAGCACAACATGTAATTTATAAACATATATATATATAAATGCGCATAACATATAAGTTAGCACAAAACATTGCAATCAAACACAACAATTGTGTCTTAAGTGTTTTATGCTCAGTTTTTCGATTTATTCTGTTTATTTATTATCTTATCTGTACTTTAACTCTGTATGGGCCCATTTTGGTCGTACCGAAAAGAGCGCTGTAGAGGGGCCTGGGGCTACCCTGGCTCTCTCTTATCTGTGATATGTCTTCTGCTTCGACATGAAATAACCTCCCCTCGCGAGAGGCCGGTACGCCAAAACATTAGGTTTTCATTACCCTGTTGTTTAATGTTTAAGTGTACATACAATAACATCTTTACTGTGCAGTATATTAACTTTTCATAGTCTAGTATAGTAGATGTACTTAGACTTGTGCAGTCATAAAGACTGTAAACATCATATATTTAATGCTGTAATTAATCAAGCATTAATACTGCTCAATGATCATAATGTGATAACTGGAATCATAAAAATGGAATCCAGTAAGTTTGGAACCTCTCGTCCAAACTTGTCACATATACAGAACAGTACATAAATTATACTTAATTTATTTATTCTCATTATTTTCATCGTTTCTTTAAAACGATACCTCACACTCTTGGGAGGTTGCCTCATTAATTATAAGGCATGCAAATACTCAATGCAATCATGACAGTATAAAGAATCAGATTCCCGTAAATCTGAAACAATTGTAACAATAGTATAAATTACACAGTCATACCATAAACCATTCAGTCTAGTACACAACTATACCAATAGTTGTGCACCCTTCATCAATCACAAATCAAACAATTATATAGTTTAGGGGAAAATATATTTTTCCACCTAAACATAACCATATCAATTTGTTCGTGCACAGACAATTAAATGTCTAAACTTACCTTAATTCTGCTAACATCAGCTTTCTGTGGTTCCTCGACAGTCCATCATTACTGTCCCGTTGAACTCCTATAACCGAAAAGTTAACGGTTATTTAAAATATTTATTTTATATATAAAACTTTATAAAACATAAAAATACTACGTTTTATTTCTTAATAAAGAACTTAGGAGCTTAACGTTTCATTTTTAACTTTTCTGTAAACTTTTGGCAAAATTACCATTTTGCCCCAATCGGAACTTTTCTCATTGTTTCCATGCTTAACTCTTAACTTTGGCCTTTAAAACTTTAATTAAAACCTTAGAATTATGTTCTAGGCTTTAACGACTCTTTTTCTAGAAATGCCCTTTATTACCTGCCTGATCACATTTTTAAACCCTTATTTCCAGAAATGCCCTTTATGCCATTTTAAAAATTTCGACAGCATTTCCTCTTAATTTTTAGGCTCCCGGCGTTTAGGAAACGCCTCAAAACCATCTAACCTCATCTAATCTATCACGTACTATACTAAAGGCCTAATTTTACGTAAAAGTTACACACTTTTTACGTAAAATTTATGCATTTTCATATCTGCTATTTCATTCATTTTTCTTTCTTTCTTTTACAATTTCTCAAATCAATACATCACATTAACATACGTTCATCTCAATTAACAAATTGAGGAACAAGAGTGGTCGAGATTATACCGAAAATGCCGTTCAGTCTCGATCGCACAAACTTTATTCTTTCATTCTTTGCATCTAGAGTTCCGTTTTGCAAATCCGATTCTGCGGATGCGTCTGGAACATCAAAAATAGGCCAACGGGCTAATCTTCAAAATTTGGTCAACGGTTGCCGTTGATCGGCGTTGATCGGCGTTGACTCGCCGTTGACCAGCTGTTGACGGCGGTGACGGTGGCAAGTGAGTAGCCCATCTTGAAGAGCTCAACGAGAGGAATCCATTGGTGACCTCAATTTCATGTTTGGAGGTCCCTATCGTCGGAAAATCCCCTCGAAAGCCACGGTTACGGCGGTAACAGTGGAACTCCGTTGTGCCAGACTTTTTTCCCGAAATTGGTTGAGGGCTTTTGCTCCCCACAACCCTACGACCATTTCTGCACTTGTGGTTCTCTTCAATTTGGCTGGAATCGGTGAAAATCGATGGTGGCTCCCACGACGGCAACGACGGATTTCTCGAAGCTTGGTCAGCACGATACAACGGTTGTTGCCGTGAACCACCACATGGGTTTTGTAGTACTCTTCACCACAAACCTTTTGGGACTAGTTTCGTGGCAAACGGTGGCCGGACGGTGAAGAATCGGTTGTTTGAAACTCATGGCTCCGGCGAGCTTCGGGCGGCGCGTGCGGCTTACTCCGGCGGCTGCTCCATCGCGTCGACCCATCGTTGGACTCACCTTGGCGAGAGCTTTCCAACGGTGTCGTGAACGGAGGTCATATGTGAAAGTTGGTTACTGTTCACATTTGAGAGAATTTTGGGGGTAGAATTTCGAATTTTTTGAAATTTATGAGGAATTTCTGAATTTAACCCCCAAGATTTCCTATTTATACTCTTCTCCCCAAAATTTTTAACTTGGGCTATCCTGACTAATTTGAACGTGCTGAATCCAAATTTATCAGTTTTATCTTCATCTGAGGTCATCTTGACCATTTTTGATACTGCGTATTTTTCACATTCCTGGTTGAAATTTCTGTTTTGTGCTCAATTGACTAATTTGAGCATCCTAATTCTAAATATATCAGTTTCAGGTCGAGAAAATGTCGTCTTGACCCTTTTCTCGATACTGTACATACAATATATACATTTCTCGAGAACAATAAAATTTCCCGGTTGTCACACAAGATTGCAAAGTTTCGCATTCAAATAATGTCTCTAGACTGGTGAAATTATAATTTTACCCATGAGGGCAAACTCATCATTTTTTTTTACATTTGTATTTCTTACCAAACTTAGGCTCTTCTTTTTACTTATGTCAAGGGTAATATTTTTTCCTTCTACATGAGTATGAAAATCCCACTCAAAATACCATTTTCCAATTTCTTAACATTTATGACAAAAATGTTAGTTTTGGTACTTTATGGTCATTAAATCTTATTCTAGTCTATTTGTGATATCAAAATATTTTCCTTATCATTCATGCTTCCATTAATAGTGGACATAACATATTAACATGCCATAATCTCCTATACTCATGCATCAATACTCATTGCATGTTAAATAACAATAAAAAAAATTACATAAACATACTTTTCATTCTATTCCATATACAAATCATGTTCTCTAGCCATTTTAAATCATGACAAGCACATATATTATCTCACTAGGTAGCAAGACAACATTATAATCCTTTACCATGCCAAGATTTTTTTTTTATATGTAACAACTTATTGTGAAAGGAAAGTTATCAAGAACTTGGTAAACCTGTAACAGCCGAGATTTTAAATCGTTCTCGGGATCATTGTATAGTGAAAATTTATATATATTAGTGTGACGAAAATATATAAATTTCACTCTAATAAATCATCATTAGAGTTGATGAATATATTTATTAGAGTTTAAAAATGCTTTATTGGCTATAGATGTAATGATTTTCGAATCGAAACGCCTCAAATAGTGCATTTTCGGTATCGAAAAATAGAATTCTACTGAGACTCAAAATGTGGCAAACATAGATCTCAGATGGAAAATAATGAAATATCTAGGGTTTATGGAGTGTTTTAAATGATATAAATGCATCGAAAGGCTTTAACAGCATTTCGAGTGGTAAACTGCGAAATTTGGCCAGTATAGCTTTTCGGTCAAAATTTCGACAGATGAAAATTATACTGTTATTAAAGAAAAACCTATACTGTATAAACAAATAATATTTTCTTATTAATATAGGAATCAATGGATGAGATCAAATCATCATTTTTGATCCAAAGGCTATTAAAAATTAAGGAAATTTTGGATTTTCCTTAAAAAATCAATTTGAGAATGAAAAATTTGCATTAAATGCATGATGATCTGCTCATGCACGTGGAAGAGAGGGGGAGAAACAGCTGTATTTCAGCTGAAAAAGTTCCCAAAATTTTGCAAAAATGCCCCCAAGAAATATTCATTTGACCCCAAAATTTTCAAAAATTGCAAAAATACCCCTAAGGATTTGTATAAACTTTTTCCCCTGATTTTTCACGTCCCCCACAGCAGAAAAACTCCATTTTCTCTGTTCTTCTTCTTCTCCCACGTTCTTTGCTCACAAAAATTTCCAAAGTTTCAAAAGTTGCAAAATTTGAAGAAAAAATGTGAGAAAACTTCAAGTTGAGGAGTATTCACCTCAAAGCTCAAGTGAGTTCTTCAAAATTCTGTTTTAATGCTTGTTTTTAAGTGTTTTTGTGTTTATGTGAATAGTAGAACAAAATGGAGTTAGAGTGTTTTTGAATGTTTTGATGGAAATCATGTGGAAAAACATGTTTTGAACTTGTTTTTGAAGTTTTTGTGGGGTTAGTTTTTGAAAACAAAAATGTTGCATGGGGGGGAAAAATTTACGTGAAAGGAAGGATGAAAACCTTATGGAATAGTGATAATTATGTATTATGAAGTGGAAAAGAATTTGATGTGGTATTTGAGTATGGAATGGAAGAAAGATAAAGAGGAAAGTTTAGGGTTGTGAGTGAAACCCTAAATTTTTGGAAATAATGCTATACCCTAATTTTGAGAATGAATTATTGTTATGTACTGGGATTTTGAGCAGGTTTATGATGGAAACTGTGTTCAATAACGCGATTTTAGCGGTTTTGGCACAGTGGAAAAATGAAAAATTAAGCCGTTATAATGCCGAAATTTTCGGACTTATAACCAAGGCTAAGGGTTTAATGATAACAATGTATAGGAGAAGTGTTTAAATGTTCTCGCGTTGACCTATAAACATTTCACTAAATGTTGAACTGTTTCGTTATAGGGCAACGAAGGAAAACAAAGGAACGAAAACAGGAGCAAATTTCTGGTAAGTTCTGGCATTTAAATGTCTGAACAGGAACAACTGGAACACTATGTGATTCTTGAATTTCAATTTATGAATAGCCTAAATTCCTTGGCTAGAAATATTATATGTTGTTGTGAACTCGTAAAAATGCCTAAATTGGCAACTATGCGAGTGTGCAGTGATGTGTTACGTGTATATGATTGTGTTTTATGGATTTTGACCATAGAATGCTTTAAACATGTTTTAGGATTGAATGTATGCATAAGAATTGGTTTTTATGTCAAAATGTGTTTTAAAACCTATTTTTACCGGAGCCAAGCGCTAAGCGCTAGCCAAAGAGCGCCCCGGCGCTGAGCTCTTGGCCAAAATTTGGTGTCTAAATTTTAATAGAAGCGCCAGGCGCTAGGGTATGAGCGCCAGGCGCTAGTATAAAAATTGGCTAGAGCGCCAGGCGCTAGTGAAAAATTTAGTAGAAGCTCCAGGCCCTAGGGTATGAGCGCCAGGCGCTAGGGTAAATATTCAGTAGGAGTGCCAGGCGCTAGGGTATGAGCGTCAGGCACTAGTACAAAAATCAGCATGAGCGCCAGGCTCTAGGGTATAAGCGCCAGGCGCTAGTGTAAAGTTGTCTGAAGTGCCAGGCGCTAGGGTATGAGCGTCAGGCGCTTGCACCAGATTTTCAAAAGCGCCAGGCACTGTAAAGAGAGCGCCGAAGCGCTGGAGTCTCTGTCCTAAGTTTTTACAGAAAAATAAAATGGAGGGCCAGGCGCTCGGGGATGAGTGCCAGGCGCTCCAACTATTTCAAAAATGTATAATTAAAGTTTTGTGCCTTATTTTTAGTTCCAATCACGCCCCAATGTTTAAGTGCGTGGATGATAATTTTTAAATAGTATTTTTGGACTGAATAGGCATAACATTGAGTACATTATTTATGAATATGTACACTGGAACAGTTAAGACATCATAGTAAGTAACATAGCACGGTAAACAACAAGGTAATGAAAAAGACCTAATGTTTGGCGTACCAGCCTCTCGCGAGGGGAGGTTACCTTATGTCGAAGCAAAAGACATACCATAGTTGAGGGAGAGTCCGGGTCGCTCCCAGACCCCTCTTACAGCGCGCATACGGTATGACCAAACCGGGCCCATAGACATAGTAAATGAATAATGCAAAGTGTAAATTGAGCATAATGAACTCATGCATTGTGTCAAGTTGCATTGTTCTGTTTTATTATTTTAAATGTTATGTCTGAACTTACTGGGCATGTAGCTTATCAGTTTGTTCTTGTTCAGGTAATCGAGGTAAACAACCTGTAACCTGAGCCACAGTGTATGGATTGGACTGCAGGAATGAAGTGCCAGTGTCATGACAAAGGTTATAGACCTGCCAGGCTAATTCCGTAAAGAAGAAAGAAAAGGATAATGAAAAAATTACAATTGTATGATATTGTATTAAGTACACTGTTATGTTTAACTTTAACTATGTTTAATACAGTATGACAGTATTATATGCAAGTAATATAAAGTAGTTTTCCAACTATGATAATTTAGTTTTGGAAAGTTGTAGTACTACGTATATCGATGGTTTTAAAAAAAAAAATTTCCGCAATCTATTTTGTTATGATTTGAAAGAAAAGAATTAAAGTAAAGCAGAGTTTTCAGGTGACGTCTCCCGCACGAGGCGGGGGGTGTTACAAAACCACTAGTTTTGTATCAACCGAGAAAATCCATTATACTCGGAAATATGCATATTGTATTTAATATAATAGTTTTTATGTTTGAAAATATAAAATAAATGATTTAATACTATTATGAATGCAGGAAAATGTTCTAACAGTATTAAAAGTTAGGAAATTGGGAATAGAAATTTTTTATCGAACTAAAATGTGAGGAACGGTGCCAAATCGGCGTCGAAAACCCTAGGAAGTGCAAGAAATTGCACTAAAAGACGAAAATTTTTGATTGAGATTATTGGCCAAATAGAAGAAAAATAAGGCAAACCGACTACACTGGAGGTCCCAGGAAACCACCGGGGCGATTCTGGTGAAGTTTCTTCAGTTTGACTTTTTGATCAAAATGAGAATTTAATTAATATGAATAGTAATTAAACCATTAATCATGTGATTAAAACAAATTATATCCCAAATTATGACCTCATAAATGTATTTATTAAAAAGTAAGAGAAAGAAATGGGAAATCCTAAGGTCAGGATTTGTTTCTATCTAGATTTAATGGCTTAGATTAAGCCAAAATTTTCTTAATTTTATTTTTGAAATTTGGGAAAGAAATAGAGGTGCTAGGTGTCAAGATCTTGTGGAAAGAAAAATGAATTAATTGGCTTGATTAATTAAAAGGGAGCATCGGTTTTTGGTGGAGAAAAACAGAAAAAAAAAAGAAAAAGAAGAGAGAGAGAAGAACTTGAAGAAGAAGAAAGAACAAGAAGAAGAAGAAGAAGAGAGAGAGAGAGAGAGAGAGAGAGAGAGAGGGGATTGTAGCCAAGATTTTTCTTCAAGATTTTCACACCAAGCTTCAACCACAACCTCCTAGGAGTGAGAAAATTTCTTTGGTGATAAGGTAAGTTTAAATTTCTTATTTATTGTGAATTTTGAATTGAAATTTTATGATTCCAAAGTATGTGATAGATAATGGAATATTGAAATGAAATTTGAGAGTATTGGTTGATAAGTCGTAGAAGGTTGATTTTTGGAAATATATGTAGTATTTGGATTGTGGATTTTGAGTTATAATGTTGTTTATGAGAGTAATTTATGTAAAATGTTTGGAGAATTATGCATTTAATTAAGTTTCTAGTATGGTACGTGGCAGATGAAATAGGATAGATGGTTTTGAGGCATTTCCTAAATGCCGAAAACCTAGAAAATTAGCAGAGATACTGCC
Source organism: Antiaris toxicaria (assembly GCA_035233585.1). NCBI lineage: Eukaryota > Viridiplantae > Streptophyta > Magnoliopsida > Rosales > Moraceae > Antiaris > Antiaris toxicaria. The sequence goes on along the minus strand of CP141153.1, from coordinate 4,109,637 downwards.
GAAAATTTTAAGGATTATATTAGTAGGCATTTTTGGAAAAAGAGGAGTAAACCAAGGTTTAGGCTAAAACCCGAGCCCTTAGTAGCCTAAGTTTGGGATGAGGGATACGGATGTTTTACGAAGTAGCGAAACGTCCATTCGGGAATTAGAAAGGTGAGAAAAAGGGAATCCATGAATTATGAATGGTCAAAAATAGTGCCCTCGAATAAAAGGGTAGATTAAGTCAAGAAAATTTTTGAAAATGTAAGGAAAGGGACTAAGAGTGTTATTGAAAAATTTAAATAAGTTTCTAAGAGTCAAAATTTAGGTTTTTAAAGCTAAAAAATCAAGTTTTGTGCAGTACAAGGGTGTGTGCTAAGTACACACGGGCGTATAATAGGGAAACACAAATTCCAGAGAGGTACATGGCCAGAGACATGCCCATGTATCAGGCCATGTACATGCAATGTTCAATCTACATAGGCAAATTGCACGGTCATGTAGCGAAAAGAGAAATTCTAGAGGATTATATGGCCATAGACATGGCCGTGTATAGAGCCATGTACATGCACTGTGCAGATTACACGGGTAGATTACACAGCCATGTTGGGAGAAATAAAATCACAAAGAGGTACACGGCCGTATACCGAGCCATGTACACGTCATGTACAATTCACACGGCGATGTAACACAGCCGTGTAAGGAAGAAGTTTAATAGACAGGGAGGTACACGGTCATAGACACGGCCGTGTACCAGATCGTGTTTAAAAAAAATCATGAAATTAATTAACGGATGATATTTGGTTTGTAGGAATTCCATCAAGAAGCGATAAAGGAATATTGGAAGAATCAAAGAAATTAAGCTTAACACAACTACTGTAAGTATAGGCATTTATTTGTCTACTCACGAATTGACTATTTGTGACGCCTTAAATTTTATTTAAGGGTCAATATATAATTTAAATAAAATTAGTGTGCCAAAAATTAATTTAAAAATCTTTTGGAAACCCTAGGTTGGTTTCCTAGTCAAATTCCGCTCAAAAAGTCAACAATTTGAACTTCAAAAAAAAAAAAAAAACCATCACTTGGGATTTTAAATTAAAATTAAAATTTCACAAATCCAAGAAGGATTCAAATTCAAATTTCATTCCTTAGATATAAAGAAGAAATTCGGCCATAAAGTGTAGGAAATAAAGGAGATTTTATTTGAATTAAAAGCTAGGTTAAAACTCAATTAAAATTCAAATTATTTTTCCTTAAAAACTAAGGGATAATTTTCGGCCACTTAAGGGGAAATAAGAGAGAAACCCTAGCCTCAAAACAGCACAAAAACTTTCCCTTTTCCCCTTAAAATTTTCAGCCAAACAAGGAAGAGAAAGGGAAAGAAAAACCTAGTATAAAAACCCCCTTTTAACTCTCATTCACCCCTCCTTTCACCCTCAAAATTTCGGCCAGCTTTCCCCTCTCCCCTCTCTGAATTTTCTCTCCCAAAATACACCCAAAACAGCAAACAAAACCTACCAAAAGGCAGCTCAAAGATTCAACAACTTTTGAGACAAAAACAAGCTGAGAAATCAAACTTTTTCCTTCCTTCTCCTTTTGATTTTAAATCCGAAATTTATATGGTTTTCTCCACTATTTCCATACTGTTTTGAAGACTCCAATACTCACACAAATTCAGCCAAAAGGGAGACCAAGCATCAAAAATAGGGCAGCACAAACAAGGTGTGATTTTTCTCTCAAACCCTAAAATTTTGCCTCATTGATCCCCTTTTCAAAAACCCTGTTATCATATGTGTAAGAATTTATGATTTTGTCAATTTGATTCTTGGGTTGTGTTAATGACATATAAATAAGGTTTTCCACAAAATTTCGTGATCATTGGATGAAAATTGAATTGGTTTGAGGCTAATCGAAATTCGGACACAGAAAAATGGAAATCTGGAAAATTACCATATGAACAGTAAATTTGTGTCAGCCATAACTTGAGTTTTAAAAACGATTTTTGAGTGATTCTTGAGCCTAAAATTAAATTCAAGATGTCCCCTAAATTCCTGAAAAATTTCAGAACGAAAATCCTCCATTTGCCTAGTAAAAATATTTTTCTAAGATAGGCGGACAGAACTGCCAGGTTTTGAACCGAAACTGAAACCCAGATTTTTATGCCTGAAAACAACCCTCGGTTTTTGGCCTAGTTCAATGACCAAACGATGTCCAAAAATTATAAAAATTATATAGAATTAAAGCTACGGATGTCTAGTTTAACATATTAAAAATTTAGAATTTTTGGTATTAAAAATGAATTGATATTGATTTTACAATCAGCCTAGGTCAGTCTGCCCATGACCAGAAATATCTTAACTTAGAGTTTTTCAAAAATTTTAAATCCCAAATGTTTATTACACGTTTTGAAATCTTTTGTGGCACACTAAAATGATTGGATGATTATGTCTAGACCTAGACTGATCATATGTTTGATTATAGGAATTATTTGACGTTCTTGCTAGATTGGTGGATCACATTATCGCAACGCTTGTGCGAAAATTGAGGTAGGACGTTCTAGCCTTTTCTGAGAGTAGTCAAGTGTTTTAAATTCCCCTGTTTTATTGATAGCATGCTGTTTTCGATTTATGAAATTATTATACTATTTTTGATGAAATAAACGCATGCAACGTATTTTGTAATAAATGTGTATTTTAAAGAGTGTTTTGATTAATGGCATAATATAACTTGGTAAATACCATCTTTTGAATAATCCGGTGAACATAATTGAGCTCTAGTTCATGATCATTGTAAATGATGCGTGCTTCCCGAAGTTGACGCCATGGGGGAAGGTCCCTAAATCTGCGCAGGGCCGTTCGGCCTGTTTAGACCGTAACAAGATGATCTAGGATAATTCAAATTCGAGGCACATATATTATAGCTACGACAAGTCCTCACTCATAATATGATGGTTTGTTTTAATGATTTATTATTTTAATATTGGGGCGCGTATATTGCAGCTACGCTAAGTCCTCAGCAGAATAAAACTTGCATTAAAAATGTTTTTCACGAAATTGTTGATTTTTTTTTTGATTATTATGCCATGTATTTTTTTTAAATTGTTGATTATTTTTGGAAGAGGATATTATGCCATATTTTTAAATGTTATCTGTTAACCCACCTTTGTTTCTGTCCTACTGAGCCAGCACTCACGTCCCTTTTCTTTGTGATTTCGAAATGACTACTTCCAGGTGTGGGAGGTAGCAGTTCCGAAAATCGTTGAGATATCCGTTACTACCGAAGATGATGCTATCCGTTTTCTCCATCTTCTTCTTTCTGTTTCTCATTCTGATGTAATGAGACTTTAAGTTTGTACTTTATTTCACGTTATTTAACTTTCATGCTTGGGAATATTTTATGGTTGGTAATTTCTTTTGAAAACCGATTTTGTGTTTGATTTCCGCATTAAAAAGCATATATTTTCTCCTTTATTTTATTATGTGGTTATGATGCTACTTTATATATAATTAGGCTTAGCTAAATTATAATGTTGACCCACTTTTCATAATAAATGTTTTTTCTTAAATCTCGGGTTGATATTATGATTTGGCTGCCGTGTCACGTGTCTAACTTTTGGGCCGTGACACTATTATATGTTTAATTCTGACTTTCACTATGTCATGATAGGAAAGTTATATTAATAGGTTATAAAATATATATATAATAATAATAAAATAAGGTAAAATAAAATAAAATAAGCAAGATAATAAGACTGAAAAGTTAAATGTTGGCGTACCAGCCTCTTATAAAAAAGAGGTTTTAAAGAATGACTATCCAATCCAACGGGATTTCATCCTGAAGGTGTGGTATTTAAATGTTAAAGTTCGACCGTGAAGTTAGTTGGTGGGTCGCTCCCCCTACCCTCATTGGTTTGCGTGCATTATGGTACGACCATTGAATAGGGCCCGCAAGTGAAACTAAACTCAAGTAAGGAAAAGCATAGAATAACATGTCGTAAATGAAAGAACAGAAAGTTTGAGTGAGTGAAAGTCAAGTAAACATAAGGTGACTAACATAGTTACACACATATAATTAATGTCATATATGCATGTTTGTACTTACTAAGCCTTAGCTCACAAGTCTATTCGTGTTTTAGGGAACAAAGGTAAATAGCAGTCGAGATAAAGTGAAGATACATGATGGACTGGCGGGCAGATTCCTGAGATGTCATGGATAGGGAAGTGGACCCGTTATGTTTCTGACTGATAAAAGAATATATGTTTTGTAAAGAGATAAAACAGTATGAATGTAAATTTATGTACATGGTATTTTATGAACCAAGAACAAATGTATTATTTTAAAATATATATGTTTAAAAAAAAATTGTCCTCAGTTTTTACTAAACAGATTATTAAATTAAAATGTGAACTTTTAAACAGGTTTTCGCACTTTAGAAAATGAAAGTATGATATATATAAGAGTAACAAGGAAGGAAAGTGGACAACGGCCTGGGCGAGCCAGGTCGGCGTCCACAAGAGTTGGTATCAGAGCAAAATGCGGTTCTTCCATTGACCTTCCATGACATTTCAAGCATCTGCTCCTACATAGTCCAAGTAAGATAGTATTTAAATTGATATTATCTCTTTTTATGAATACTAAATCATATTGCTATTGTTTGAAATAGGTTATACATAGCAATATGGTTAAGAAATAGGCAACGAATGTTAGATCAGTTCCGGAAGTCGAATTTGCTGCTCAGTTAGCTAGTATACAAGCTTGATTGGACGCTCAAGAACAAGAGAACCGGAGATTAAGGGAACAGTTGGAACAAAGAAATACAGGACAGACTTCTAGAAGCGGAACTCCTTTACCTTATATGCCTCCACCCCAAATACCAACACTGGAACCCCAACCATCTACAGAACCAATCATGCCACTTGTACCGGCTACACCAGAAGTGTCCATCGGTACTCAAGTCTAACCAATGATTAACCAGGAGCCTTTATTCTAGCGGTTTCAGAAAATGAAACGACAGGAGTTTGAGGGTTCAATAGAGACACTAAAAGCTGATGAATGGTTGGCCTCAATTCAGATGATCTTTGAATTCATGAACTTATCGGACCAAGAAATGGTTCTTTGTACTTCCTACATGTTGAAGAAGGATGCACGGTATTGGTAGGAAACAGTAAAAATGCGAAGAGAGGTTAGGAGGATGACATGGAATGATTTCTTGGAAGAATTTAAGCAGAAGTTCTTCAACCTGGACACTCTTTGAGCACAACAGAGAGAGTTTGACGAGTTGAGGCAAGGTAAAATGATAGTAGCTGAAGCTTGTCACAAGTTTGACAGACTAGCTTGGTTAAGCCCACACCTAGTGCCTACGGAGAGAGAACGGGTGTGGAGAATGATTGACATGTTTCGACCTAGTGGTTGAAAGTGGTGAAAATCCACCTACCACCATAGTAGATTGTGTGAGCCGAGCCATACAAGCTGAACATCGATTGGCCCGTGCAAAAGAGGAGCGGACTAAGATCTGGGAGGACAAGAAAAAGGAAAGAGAATTGGCTAAACTGACCCAGAAAAGTAGCCAGGCAAGCCAAAACAACAAATCTTATCAAGGCCATAGATCTAGTCAGAGTGGTAGCCAGAACTAGTCCAATCCAAACAAGCGGAAGGGAAACCCCAATGAAAGTCAGAGCCAAAACGTCCAGAACACTCAACAAAGACAAGATAGAATACTAGTTAGAATCGATCACCATGTCCCAAATGTGGAAGAATGCATCAGGAAGAGTGTAAGGCAGGCACAAATATTTGCTTTAAATGTGGTAAAGAGGGTCATTTTGTCAGAGACTGCACTTTTAATCAACAGTATCAATTAGGATCTGTTCCAGCTAGGTCAGTTGGTCAAACGCATGCCATGCAAGGATATGCTATGCCAGGATCTTTCAATCAGTCAGGACGACCGGAAGCTACAAAAAGGATAGATGCATATCTTTTAGCTTATACTAAGGAAGATGTGGAGACAGGCACATCTAATGTGGTAACAGGTCAGCTCCTTATTGCCCAAAGTTCTGCACATGTATTATTTGATTCAGGTGCATCACTGTAACAACCGGGAAAATTCATATTTTTCAGAGAATAAATACACAATGAATTTAAGTGTTAAAATATGAAATTAAGTGATTTAATATTGTTTGGAACTAAATAAAATGTTCTAACAATGTTAAAGGATTAAAAATGAGTAATAGTGATATTATGTGTGTGCACGTGTGTGCCACTCACAGTATCAAGAAGTAGGTCAAGATGATATTATCTTGACATAAAACTGATAAATTTGGGTTCAGCACTCTGAAATTAGTTAGGACAGCCTATCAGCACGCTCAAAATTGATAATTGAGCATAGGGGTAATTTTTGACCGAGAATTCACGGTATTAGAAACTGATCGAAATGATCTCAGATAAAAATAAAACTGATATATTTGGATTCAGAACGCCCAAATTAGTCAAGATAGCCTATGTTGAAATTTTGGGGGAAAAAATATATAAAGAGTGGGAAAAAGTTGAATTTCCTTATTTGCCCATTAGCACTCTCTCTCCTCACTTCTCTTTCTCTCTCTACCCGAATATGGACAGTAACCAACTTTCACGTACGGCCTCCGTTCGTGACACCGCCGGCACCGTTGGAAAGTTCTCGCCGAGCTGAGTTCAACGGTGGGCCAAGTCGATGGAATCGACGCCGGAGGAGCCCGCACGCGCCGCCTGAAGCTGCCGGCTACGGGAGATTTCACGACGCCGTATCTCCGCCGTCCGACATCCGATCAAGGTGATTCTGGTCCCAAAAGACTCGTGGTGAAGAGTAGAACAAAACCCAGGTGGTGTTTCAACCCAGCGGCCATCGGATCGCGTCGCCGGAAGCCGCGACGTCGCCACCGTGGAACTCACCGTTTCTGGTGATGTTGAGCTGCACCACAGGTACAGAAATGTTCGCCGTGAAGAGGGGAGCAAAAGCCCCAAGTCAATTGCATGCCACAACCCCGGCACGGCGGAGTTCCAAAGCCGCCGCCGTGACCGAGTTTTCGAGGGGCGATTTCCGACGATAGAGGTGTCGAATGGTGAAATTGAAGCCACCAATGGATTCCTCTCGTCGAGTTCTTCAAGATGGACTACCCACTTTCCATCGTCGCCGCCGTCGTCGCCGGTCAACGGACGGTCAACGGCGATCAACGCCGGTCAACGGCGACCGTTGACCAATTTTGGAAGTTTGGCCCGTTGGCCTATTTTCGATGTTCCGGACGCATCCGTGGAGTCAGATTTGTAAGACGGGACCTCAGATACGAAGAACGAAGAATTAGGGTTTATACCGTCGAGACCGGACTGCAATTCGGTATAAATCCTGGTCTCTTTATGTTCCGCAATTTAATTGTTTAGGACTATTATATGATTTTATAATTATTGGTATGAAAATTATGGAAAAAGAATATGTGTAAAAAGAAGAAAATGGCTGTAATGGAGAAAAAGAAAAATATGTGATAATGTAACGATTTTACGTAAACAGTATGAGTTTTACGAAAAATCTAGGCCTCTGGTATAGTACGTGATAGAATTAGATCAGGATAGATGGTTTTCAGGCGTTTCCTAAACGCTGGAACCTCAAAAATTAAGGGGAAACTCTGCCGAAATTTCTAAAAACGGCACCAGGGGTAATATGGGAAACGAGGGGTAAAAATATGATCGGGAAGGGAACCCGAGCCCCCTAGAGGAATTAGGGCAAGGAAGAAGGAATGGGCAAGGTATGATTAGTAAATCGACCCTTTAAAACCCTAGAACGCAAGGAAAACATGAAATCGATTCTTAGGTCGGAATAGTACTTCCCTAGGGCCGGGAATATGAAAAATTGGTAAAATGATAAGAATTGATCCGGAAAATGTCCGATAAGATTTAAAAAGTTAATTAGATGATTTTAGGTTTAGAAAATCCAGCCTAAGCATGAAAATGAAAATATTATAGTTAAACGACCCATTAGGGGCAAAATGGTCATTTTGCCCAAAGATTCTCAAATTATGGGAAAAGAGCCCCAATGATCCTAGAATAGGGTAATGAAGTTTGTAAAAGCCAAAATTGAGGTTTAAGTCATGAAAAATCACGTCAAGGACAAAATTGTAATTTTGTAAAAAGTTAGGGATAAAATCGTAATTTTTCAAAAAGTTGGAGAAAAATTCGAAAAGGGCCATTAAGGTTTAAAAATTTATCCTAAGGCTATAATTAAGGGTTATAAGATTAGAATCAAGCTTTTTAAGAAAATAAAAGCTATAAATGAAAATGTGATTAACGGACAAAGTTTGTCTGTAGGAACCCGATCCAGAAGCGACAAAGGATGTCAATGGATTCCAAGAAGGGGATAAACACGCTATGAGTAAGTTCAGACATTTACCCGTCTGCAACTATGAACAAGTTTATCGTGTTTATATGTTTTGTATGCAAATGTCATGATGTGAATTATGATGATGCTATAGTAATACTATAGCAATACTATGATGATGTTAAAAGTTATGTTTTAATAAATAATTTATAAAAAATATATATATAAATATATTTATATATTGAATTATGAAGGAAAGGTATTATAAAATCTTTATGAGAGTAACGATGTGATAAAGAGAGATAGAAGAATGGAAAGAGTAAGAACGAGAATGTTATGATAGGATGCATAACAAAGAGATGAGATATGAAAGGAAAGAATAGATGTTTATGAAAAATTTTATGGAAGTTACATTATAATTGATAGAGCAACGATGATCGATGATGAAAGGAATTAAGAAAAGGTATGTTTTATGATAATGAAAGGATAGATGTTTTATGAAAAGTTTTATAGAAGTTAAGTTATGATTGATAGAGCAACGATAATCAGTGATGAAAGGAATTAAGAAATGGTATGTTTTATGATAACGAAATGATAGGGGTTTTATGAGAAATGATATGAAAGCAAAGAGTTAGATAAAAAAGAAAAACAATGATAGGTTATGATAAAAGGTATGATGAAAGGATTAGAACATAACGATAAGATGTGATTGATAGAATAGAACGATAGGCTATGATTGATAGGAATATGATGATAAGATACGATAGATAGAAGGGTGTAAATGATAAGATAAACAGAGAATAATTGTCTACGCTTAACAAAATGCGTTTTTGTTTGTTATGATGTAATGTGATGTGATGTGATGTGATAATATATAAGTAATATGTGCTATATATGCTATGCTAAAGTGTGATTAATGTAATTCACACCAATAAAATAAAGAATTAAGAAAAGAAAAACAACGAAAAAACAAATGTTCCATGAAATGTTTTATGAAAAATGCGAAAGGAAAGGTAATGAATGTCATGAAAAAGATGTACAACGAAAAATCAATATAAGAAAAGCTAAAAGAATGCAAGATAATAAAACTGAAAAGTTAATGATTGGCGTACCGGGCTCCTTATATGGTTGAGACTTCTGGTCTATATCCTCCGCGCAAATGTGGTGCTACCCCGAAGGTGTGGTAGATTATAAGATGGACCAACCCCGAAGGTGAGGTTTTATGTGACTGTGAGGTAGGTTGGTGGGTAGCTCCCCCTCCTCCCACTGTCAGCGCACAACTAGGTACGTTCAATAATGGGGCCCACCAGTGAAAGATAAGAAAAAAAAAGAAAGTGAAAGAAAAGAAAAGAAAAGAGCGTGAAAAGAAAAGAAAAGAAAAGAAAAGAGAGTGAAAAGAAGAGAAAAGAAAAGAAATGTTACGAAAAGAAAAGAAAAGTAAAGAACGATAAGAAAAGAGACTAACGATATGAAAGAATGACATAATGAAATCGATGAAAAATAAATAAATAATAAAACGAAGTTTAAAAGAACATAATAGAATTATATATGTGATGTGATGTGTTTGATGTTATGTGTATGATGTGAATGACGCATTTTTACGTGATGTTAGGCTAGTGTGTATGTTACTAGCTTTTAAGATATGAAATGTTAAGAGACGATGAGAAAGTAATAGAAAAGTTATAAAGGTTTAGAACAGAAAGTTAAAAAATGATAGAAATGAAAAACAAAGAAATGAAGAGATTAGATTAGAATGATAAGAGATGATCGATAGAATGATAAGAACGATGAACAAAGAAATAAATGAGCATGAAGAGGCTAACATAATATGTTATGTTTCGAGGATATGTATAGACGATGTGTATGATGTGTATATACGTGATGTTATATATTCTAATAATAACATATATTACTAGTAATTATAAGTTAATGAATGTATGTTTGAACTTACTGAGCATCTAGCTCATTAGTTGTTTATATGTTGCAGGTAAGCAACTTGTTAGTTTAAAGTAATATGATGGACAACGGAAGGATCTGCACGTGCCAAGGGACTGGGCGAGGGTATGGTACTACCATAAGTCTTTCGCTGAGCGTTCAAAAAGGAAGATGAAAGAAAGAAATTTATGAATTATATGTTATAAGAGTATGATAGAGTTATAGGCATAGTATGTAAGTAAAAAAAAAAATTTTTGCTATAAAAATTGCTTCCGCTTTAAAATGAGAACGTTAAGAATGGAAAGTTAAGTATGTTAATGTGGCGGCCCGCCCCTTGTAGAGATCGTATAATACTATTACAGTTGAGCTTTATTGCTAACTGCGATAGATTGTACTCTCATGGGTCGCCGGCTAATCTATCTCTCTCTTAATCATGACGTTTTTGGGGAATTTTTTTTTCTTTAAACATCATGTAAAATATTTCCCACTATTTACTTTGTTGGCAAGTACAAAGTAATTTACATATTACAATACTTTCGTAAAATATATAATATTACAAAAGACTTTTTTTTTTTTCCTTCTCTTTTTATCGCTCAGTGGAAAGACTCTGGCAGGACCATATCCCTCGCCCATTTATCCCATTTGACACGCGTCATCCCGTCAAACAAGCTACTGAGCTGGTCACTTACCTGCAACATTAGCAAAAATAGTGAGCTACAGGCTCAGTAAGTTCAAACATGCAAGAAATAAAATTTCTATGAATAGTACTATTCATCATGAATAGTCTGTTGACCACTATTCATACGTGAATGGTAATTTTGACCACAACACAGTGTCACAACAGTACATCTACCACGATGTTAGTACTCTCACTAAACTGTCTTAAGCTCAATTATGGCATAGTTTCAGTTTTAGGTAATTATCTTTGCTTATGTTCTGGTTTTGAGCTCAGGTTGGCAGTACCATTTAAGTGCGCATAACTGGGAGCGGTACATTAGTGCTGACTTCCACAGCCTTAACCTCATAGCCCCGAAGGCAAAATTTTATATGACTGGGAGTGGTACATCAGTGCTAACCTCCACAGCCTTAATCTCATAGCCCCGAAGGCAAAAGTACCTCCCTGTACGGAAGGCTGGTACGCCAGAAAGTGGTTTCATTACCGACTTTTTAAAATTCTAACCCAGTGACTTCATATTGCCCCGTGGTTAGGAATGGTTCACATTTTAATTTTAGGTGAGTGAGTTTCATTAACCTCGCTCTAGTGCCTGAAGCACAATTAATAATGTGTCCATTATCAATAGTGCCCGTAGCACATTACGTCTCTCTCTCTACTCTATAATAGTGCCCGTAGCACATATGTACCTAACTTATAGTTAGTACATCAAAGTTAGCAATAATAATGCTATATGTTGCAGACAGGTAAATGTCTGAACTTACCTTATCAGTCTCTTCCCTCTTTCTCTCTTGGATCTTTAATCTCCCTCCTTGTAGGTCAATTTTTGGATCCTACAGACAAAACCTTGTCTGTTAATTTTATTTCCATTTATAGCTTTTATTTTTCATTTAAAAGCTTAAATAAAACATATTTATAACTTTTTAGCCTTTATTTATCATTTTCCCCATTTTTCATAACTTTTGTAAAATTACGATTTTACCCATATATTTTGGCAAAATTACGATTTTGCCCCTATATTTTGGCAAAATTACAATTTTGCCCCTGATGGAATTTTCCCGATCCAGACTGCATTTTTGGCTCTCAGGAACTTTTCTGACTCTTTTCTAATCGTTACCGGGTTCACTTCTATTTTATTTTCACTTTTCACTTTCCTGACTCTCGGGAAGCACTATTCCGACCCTTACGTCGGTTTAGTGATTTTCTATCGTTTCGGAGCCTCAATTGGACGTTTCACTAGTATTTAAAACGTTCATCTAGACATTCCCGATCTAGGTCTCTGAGGTTCGGTTTTTTCCGTTCCCGACTCGGACCTTTATTTCATTTCCAAAAACGCCCCCCCTCGGGGTCGGTTTTTCAGTTTCACTCGCGTTTTATATTTTTAGGGGACGGGTTACTATTCACGAACCACCCCTTAGGTTTTCCTCATTCAATTTTCCGTTAGGGACTCGGGTTTCCGACCCGACCCTAAACTTTTATTTTTAATTCCCATTTTACCCCAAATACCGTTTTTGAAATTTCGGCAGCATTTCGGCGTAAATTTAAGGTTACCGGCTTTAGGTATGCCTCGAACCATATGTACCTGCCACGTACTATACCACAAGCCTATTTTATGTAAAAGTTTTCCAAACTTTTACATAAAAGCTCACAAAATTCCAAATTCACATTTTGAACCACATTACAAAATTTTTTCTCAATTTTGCCCTTAGTTTTGGTCTCGGTTTTTCACAATCAAAACCTAACCAAAATTTCTCAATTTTTCAACCACATTTTAGGCTATTCAATGTCATTTTCTTAACACATTTTCAAGCCAATTTCAATGCATTTTTCAACCAAATTCCTAGGGTTTTTAACCTCACATAACTCACGGCCACACTAAGGAAACATACCCCAATTTTTTTGTTTCATTCTTTCAATCACAATTCCATCATTCACATTATAAAATGCATGATTTAAATCATCCAAACATCATGTAAACCATGCAAAATTTTCTTCCAAACCCTAAGTAACCCACGGCCTCTTAGGTAAGTCACCAAATTTTGTTTTCAAGCTTTCCATAATGCAAATCATGTTTTATTCTTAACAAAAATATAATTTGAAAGCATGTTAACACTTAAACCACAAAAATTTCTCATTGATTACTCATGGTAACCCACGGTTTTACCCTTGGAAAACCAACCAAAATTTGGTTTTTCTTTCAACCAAATACATGGTTTTCTTCCTAATTACACCCTTAACAAAACCCACGCACCAAATCAATGAAAACAACCAAAAATTTTTCCATCCACAATACTATTCATCACACGGATTTCTTGAAGAAAAACCAAGAAAAAATTCAATCCAAGGGAAGTTACCTTGTTCACTTGCTTCCTTTGTCTTCAAGAAATGGTTTGACATTAATTTTGTGAAGAAAGATTGAAGATTTCACTTGTTCTCTCTTGGTGGCTCACGGTTCACCATGAAAATGACTTAGAAATTTTTTTTTGTCTTTGGTTTTGGCTTGAAATGAGTTTCGGCCACTTTATTCACTAAAGTTGCCGACTTAAGCAACTAAAAGGCCAATTAATTTGGCTTTCCACCAATCAAAACTCAACACATTTCACCCTAATTCTTTCCATATTTTTCCAAAAATTAAAATGATGAATTTTGGCCAAATCTTGGCCTTTAGATCAAAAAGGCAACTTAATCATGGCCATTAATGCTACCAACCACCATTTTCCTTCCATTTATTAAATGGATTTATGATGTCATAAATGCTAAAGCAAAGGTTGACTTTGACTTTCACTATTCACATTAATTCGACTACTTTTTGATCGATACCGGTTCGAGCCGAAATTTTCTTGAAATCGTCCCGGCGTGTTCCTGAGGTCTCCTGTGCAGTCGGATCAATTTAAACCGCTTCCGTTTGATCAAAATTAATCCCGGAAGTTTTCCATCTTTTATTGCCTCGGTTAGGGTTTTTAATGCCGATTTTGGCATCGTTTTGCCCGTTTCAACTCAGTGAATTTTTCCAACACTGAATTCTTACTCGTCAGTATTGTTAGAACATTTTAATATATTCTAAACAATATAAATACATTTATTTCACTCTTTAAATAGTATAAATTGTTATATACATACATTTGTACATTTTCTTCTGAGAATTGCCTGAATTTCCCGGTTGTCACAGTTAAGTAAGAAGATGACGACCCACGAGGTTGCCAGCCATCACGGTCAGTATTAGAGTTCGGCTGGTTGGTATGGTAACGTACGTGGGGGGGCACCACAATCACACTGTTTTACATTATATAGCTTTGCAAAAAGAATTAGTCATGCTCAAGATAGGATTGGACAAGAATTTAAAACTACCTTGCCATCATAATGTACCAGTAATTGTTGTCGACCGAGATCTGTACATTGATTTGATTATATTAGATCTCATCAACTACGATGTTATCCTTGGAATGGATTTCTTTGGAAAGTATCGAGCAATGATTGATTGTCAATGATGAAAAGTTATGTTCCAGTCAGAGGGTGAGGATCAGTTTGAGTACGTGGATAATACTCCGAGATTGTCAGATATGATGATTAGTTCCATTAGAGCGAGGAAGCTGATGTCCACTGGATGCACTGGATATCTAGCCTATGTCACTAATATGAATTTATAACTGGAACTGCGACCGAATGACGTGCATGTGGTGAATGAATTTTTAGAGGTGTTCCTAGGGGAATTACCAAGACTTCCTCCTGATCGAGAGATTTCTTTTGAGATCGATTTGCTACCTGGTACATCTCCGATATCAAAAGCCCCTTACAAGATGGCCCCTGCAGAGCTTAAAGAGTTACAAATTCAACTGAAAGAATTACTGGAAAAAGGGTTTATTCAGCCTAGTTTTTCACCATGAGGAGCTCCAATTCTCTTTGTGAGAAAGAAAGATGGAACACTATGGATGTGCATTGACTACCAAGAACTAAATAAAGTTACAGTTAAGAACAAGTATTCGGGCGTGTGCTGAGTGCACACGGGTGTGTAATAGGGGGAAAACAAATTCTAGAGAGGTACACGGCTAGAGACACACTCGTATATCAGGCTGTATACATGCAATGTTCAGTCTACACGGGCAATTACACTGTAATAGCCGGAAAAATTTTACTATTCTTGGAAAATGTGTATATCGTATGTACAGTATCGAGAAAAGGGTCAAGACGACATTTTCTCGACCTGAAACTGATATATTTGGAATCAGGATGCTCAAATTAGTCAATTGAGCACAAAATAGAAATTTCGACTGGGAATGCGAAAAATACGCAGTGCCGGAAACTGGTCGAGATGACCTCAGATTAAGATAAAACTGATAAATTTAGATTCAGCACGTCCAAATTAGTCAGGATAGCCCAAGTTAAAAAATTTGGGGAGAAGAGTATAAATAGGAAATCTTGGGGGTTAAATTCAGAAATTCCTCATAAATTCCAAAAATTCGAAATTCTTCCCCAAAATTCTCTCAAATGTGAACAGTGACCAACTTTCACATACGACCTCCATTCACGACACTGCTGGCACCGTTGGAAAGCTCTCGCCGAGCTGAGTCCAACGGCGGGTCGACGCGACGGAGCAGCCGCCGGAGCAAGCCACACGCGCCGCCCGAAGCTCGCCGGAGCCGTGAGTTTCAAACGGCCGTATCTTCGCCGTCCGGCCACCGTTTGCCACGAAACTGGTCCCAAAGGTTCGTGGTGAAGAGTACTACAAAACCCATGTGGTGGTTCACAGCAACAACCGGCATATCGTGCCGACCGAGCTTCGAGAAATCCATCGTCGCCGTCGTGAGATCCACCATCGATTTTCGTCGATTTTGGCCGAATTGAGGAGAGCCACCGGTGCAGAAATGGTCGTGGGGTTGTGGGGAGCAAAAGCCCTCAACCAATTTCGGGAAAAAAGTCCGGCACGATGAAGTTCCACCGTCGCTGCCGTGGCCGTGGCTTTCGAGGGGATTTTCCGGCGATAGGGGCCTCCAAACATGAAATTGAGGTCACCAATGGATTTCTCTCATCGAGCTCTTCAAGATGGGCTACTCACTTGCCACCGTCGCCGCCGTCAACCACCGGTCAATGGCGAGTCAACGCCGGTCAACGACGGACAACGCCGGTCAACGGCGACCATTGACCAAATTTTGAAGATTGGCCCATTGGCCTATTTTTGATGTTCCGGACGCATCCGCGGAGTCGGATTTGCAAAATGGAACTCCGGATGCAAAGAATGAAAGAATAAAGTTTGTGCGATCGAGACCGAACGCCATTTTCGGTATAATCTCGACCACTCTTGTTCCTCAATTTGTTAATTGAGATGAATGTATATTAATGTGATGTATTGATATGAGAAATTGTAAAAGAAAGAAAGAAAAACGGATGAAATAGCAGATATGAAAAAGGTATGAAAATGTGTAAATTTTACGTAAAAAGTGTGTAACTTTTACGTAAAATTAGGCCTTTGGTATAGTACGTGATAGATTAGACGAGGTTAGATGGTTTTGAGACGTTTCCTAAACGCCGGGAGCCTAAACATTAAGAGGAAATGCTGCTGAAATTTTTAAAATGGCATAAAGGGCATTTCTGGAAATAAGGGTTTAAAAATGTGATCGGGCAGGTAAACCCGAGCCCCTTATGAATTAAAAATGAAAAATGGAAAAAGGGGATGTTTTAAGAAATTATAAAACGACCTTTGAGGCCTGAAATGTAAGAAAAGCAAGAAACTGACTTTTATGTCGGAATAGAATTTCCCGAGGGTCGAGAATAGTAAAAATTGTGAAAAATATAGAAATTAACCTGGAAGAGGTCCAGTAAGTTTTTAAAAGTCAAATGGATAATTTTTGAGCTTAGAAAATTCAGTCTAAGCATTAAAACGAGAAAGTTAAGATTCAAAAACTCGTCAGGGGCAAAAATAGTCATTTTGACCAGAAATTTCAGAAAGTTAGAAAAAGCGTCGTTAAAGCCTAGAACATAATCCTAAGGCTTTAATTAAAGTTTTAAAGGCCAAAGTTAAGAGTTAAGCATGAAAAAAATAAGAAAAGTTCCGATTGGGGCAAAATGGTAATTTTGCCAAAAGTTTACAGAAAAGTTAAAAAAATGAAACGTTAAGCTCCTAAGTTCTTTATTAAGAAATAAAACGTAGTATTTTTACGTTTTATAAAGTTTTATACATGAAATAAAGATTTTAAATAACCGTTAATTTTTCGATTATAGGAGTTCAACAGGACAGTGATGATGGACTGTCGAGGAACCACAGAAAACTGATGTTAGCAGAATTGAGGTAAGTTCAGACATATAATTGTCTGTGCAAGAACAAATTGATATGGTTATGTTTAGGTGGAAAAATATATTTTCCCCTAAACTATATAATTGTTTGATTTGTGATTGATGACGGGTGCACAACTATTGGTATAGTTGTGTACTAGACTGTATGATTTATGGTACGACTGTGTAATTTATACTATTATTACAATTGTTTCAGATTCACAGGAATCTGATTCTCTATACTGTCATGATTGCATTAAGTATTTGCATGTCTTATAATTAATGAGGCAACCTCCCAAGAGTGTGAGGTATCGTTTTAAACTGTCATGATTGCATTAAGTATTTGCATGCCTTATAATTAATGAGGCAACCTCCCAAGAGTGTGAGGTATCGTTTTAAAGAAACGATGAAAATAATGAGAATAAATAAATTAAGTATAATTTATGTACTGTTCTATTTATGTGACAAGTTTGGACGAGAGGTTCCAAACTTACTGGATTCCATTTTTATGATTCCAGTTACTACGTTATGATCGTAGAGTAGTATTAATGTTTGATTAATCACAGTATTAAATATATGATGTATACAGTCTTTATGACTGCACAAGTCTGAGTACAGCTACTGTACTAGACTACGAAAAGTTAATATACTACACAGTAAAGATGTTATCATATGTACACTTGAACATTAAACAACAGGGTAATGAAAACCTAATGTTTTGGCGTACCGGCCTCTCGCGAGGGGAGGTTATTTCATTGTTAAAGTAGAAGACATAGCACAGATGAGGGAGAGCCAGGGTAGCTCCCAGTCCCCTCTACAGCGCACTTTTCGGTACGACCAAAATGGGCCCATACAGAGATAAAGTACAAATAAGATAATAAATGAACAGAATAAATAGAAAAATTGAGCATAAAACACTTAAGACATAATTGTTGTGTTTGATTGCAATGTTTTGCACTAACTTATATGTTATGCGCATTTGTATATATATATGTTTATACATTACATGTTGTGCTAATTATTAAAGATATAGCACTACGGGCACGAGGCCCATACAGTGTAACGGACGCGAGGCCCATACAGTTTAACGGGCGCGAGGCCTATGATATATAGGGCGCGAGGCCTATGATATATAGGGCGCGAGGCCCATACAATTTAACGGGCACGAGGCCCATACAGTTTAACGGGCGCGAGGCCTATGATATATAGAGCGCAAGGCCCATATAGTGTGACGGGCGCGAGCCCAGGGCGCAAGGTCCATAAACTGAAAGCAATGAATGATGTAATGAAAGAAATAATGAGAAACATGAAGAAAAGAATAAATGAATATTGTATGAGCACTACCACATGATGTGAAGTCTGTGTTAATCCTACATGTGATGTTACGTTAGTATATCAGAGTAGAGTTTAAAGAGATGTTATGGGTGACATCAGAGGATACCACTGTTATTACAGTTGGTATATTTATAGTTATTCTAATTTTATAGAATACTAATAGTTATCACAAATTATGTGATTATTTGTGTTAATGCACGATATGTTTTAGTAGTTATATACTACAGATAGTATATATGTTTATATGATAGAATATAACAGTATAATATACTGTTTTATGATTTATGTTTTTATGTTTGAACTTACTGGGCGTTTAGCTCACCAGTTTGTTCGTGTGCAGGTAACAAAGTTAAACAACTTGTCATTTGAGTTTATTGAGATACGAGACTGGTGGAATGGGTTGCGAATGTCATGTCAAAGGTTATGGACCCGCTATGCTTAATCCGTCAGATAGAAAGAGAGAAAGTGAGTAAGTGTAAGTATGTATATATAAAAAAAAAAAAAAAATTTCCGCACCTTTTTATTTCAATATGAAAAGAACAAATAGTAGAAGTAAGAAAAGATGTCAAGTGACAGGCCAGCGCGAGGCAGGGTGTTACATACACGATCGTGTAGTGAGAAGAGAAATTCCAGAGGATTACATGGCCGTAGACATGGTCGTATATAAAGCCGTGTACCTGCACTATGTAGATTACACGGGTAGATTACATAGCCATGTTAAGAAAAAATAAAATCACGGAGAGGTACACGGTCATGGACACGGCTGTATACCTGTGACACCCCCCGCCTCGCGCAGGAGATGTCACTGAAACTTTGCTACTTTACTTCTTCTTTTTCGAATCATAACATAATAGATTACGGGCATTTTTTTTAAACCATCGATATACCTAGTACTACAATTTCCCCAAAACTAAATTATCATAGTTGGAAACTATTTCATATTGCTTACATATAATAATATCATACTGTATTAGATATAGTTAAAATCAAACATAGCAGTGTACTTTATACAATATCATACAATTATACTTTTCTTTTTCCTTTTCTTTCTCCCTGCGGAATTAGCTTGGCAGGTCCATAACCTTTTATCATGACACTGGCACTTTATCCCTATAGTCCAATCCATACACTGTGGCTCAGGTTACAGGTTGCTTACCACGATTACCTGAACACGAACAAACTGGTGAGCTACAAGCCCAGTGTAACAGCCGGAAAAATTTTACTGTTTTTGAAAAATGTGTATATCGTATGTACAGTATCGAGAAAAGGGTCAAGACGACATTTTCTCGACCTGAAACTGATATATTTGGAATCAGGATGCTCAAATTAGTCAATTGAGCACAAAACAGAAATTTCGACCGGGAATGCGAAAAATACGCAGTATCGGAAACTGGTCGAGATGACCTCGGATTAAGATAAAACTGATAAATTTGGATTCAGCACGTCCAAATTAGTCAGGATAGATCAAGTTAAAAAATTTTGGGGAGAGAAGTATAAATAGGAAATCGTGGGGGTTAAATTCATAAATTTCTCGTAAATCCCAAAAATCTGAAATTCAACCCCAAAATTCTCTCAAATGTGAACAGTGACCAACTTTCACATACGACCTCCGTTCATGACACCGCCGGCACCGTTGGAAAGCTCTCGCCGAGCTGAGTCCAACGGTGGGTCGACGCGACGGAGCAGCCGCCGGAGCAAGCCGCACGCGCCGCCCGAAGCTCGCCGGAGCCGTGAATTTCAAACGGCCGTATCTCCGCCGTCCGGCCACCGTTTGCCACGAAACCGGTCCCAAAAGGTTCGTGGTGAAGAGTACTACAAAACCCAGGTGGTGGTTTACGGCAACAATCACCGTATCATGCCGACCGAGCTTCGAGAAATCTGCCGTCACCGCCGTGGGATCCACCGTCGATTTTCACCGATTCCGGCCAAATTGAGGAGAGCCACCGGTGCAGAAATGGTCGTGGGGTTGTGGGGAGCAAAAGCCCTCAACCAATTTCGGGGAAAAAGTCCGGCACGGCGGAGTTCCACCGTCGCGGCCGTGGCCGTGGTTTTCGGGGGGATTTTCCGGCGATAGGTGCCTCCAAACATGAAATTGAGGCCACCAATGGATTCCTCTCGTCGAGATCTTCAAGATGGGCTACTCACTTGCCATCGTCGCCGCCGTCAACGGCGAGTCAACGCCGATCAACGGCGGTCAACGTCGGTCAACAGCGACCGTTGACCAAATTTTGAAGATTGGGCCATTGGCCTATTTTCGACGTTTTGGACGCATCCGCGGAGTCGGATTTGCAAAACGGAACTCCAGATGCAAAGAATGAAAGAATAAAGTTTGTGCGATCGAGACCAAACTGCATTTTCGGTATAATCTCGACCACTCTTGTTCCTCAATTTGTTAATTAAGATGAATGTATGTTAATGTGATATATTGATATGAGAAATTGTAAAAGAAAGAAAGAAAAATGGATGAAATAGCAGATATGAAAAAGGTATGAAAATGTGTAAATTTTACGTAAAAAGTGTGTAACTTTTACGTAAAATTAGGCCTCTGGTATAGTACGTGATAGATTAGACGAGGTTAGATGGTTTTGAGGCGTTTCCTAAACGCCGGGAGCCTAAAAATTAAGAGGAAATGCTGCCGAAATTTTTAAAATGGCATAAAGGGCATTTCTGGAAATAAGGGTTTAAAAACGTGATCGGGCAAGTAAACCCGAGCCCCTTATGAATTTAAAATGAAAAATGGAAAATGGATGTTTTAAGAATTTATAAAACGATCTTTGAGGCCTGAAATGTAAGAAAAGCAAGAGATCGACTTTTATGTCGGAATAGAACTTCCCGAGGGCCGGGAATAGTAAAAATTGTGAGAAATATAGAAATTTATCTGGAAAAGGTCCGGTAAGTTTTTAAAAGTCAAATGGATGATTTTTGAGCTTAGAAAATTCAGTCTAAGCATTAAAACGAGAAGGTTAAGATTTAAAGACCCGTCAGGGGCAAAACGGTCATTTTGACCAAAAATTTCAAGAAGTGAGAAAAAGAGTCGTTAAAGCCTAGAACATAATCTTAAGGCTTTAATTAAAGTTTTAAAGGCCAAAGTTAAGAGTTAAGCATGAAAAATGAGAAATGTTCCGATTGGGGCAAAATGGTAATTTTACCAAAAGTTTACAGAAAAGTTAAGAATGAAATGTTAAGCTCCTAAGTTCTTTATTAAGAAATGAAACATAGTATTTTTACGTTTTATAAAATTTTATATATAAAATAAAGATTTTAAATAACCGTTAATTTTTCGGTTATAGGAGTTTAACGGGACAGTGATGATGGACTGTCGAGAAACCACAGAAAGCTGATGTTAGCAGCATTGAGGTAAGTTCAGACATTTAATTGTTTGTGCACGAACAAATTGATATGGTTATGTTTAGGTGGAAAAATATATTTTTCCCTAAACTATATAATTGTTTGATTTGTGATTAATGACGGGTGCACAACTATTGGTAAGTTGTGTATTAGACTGTATGGTTTATGGTATGACTGTATAATTTATACTATTGTTACAATTGTTTCAGATTCACGGGAATCTGATTCTTTATATTGTTATGACTGTATTGAGTATTTGTATGCCTTATAATTAATGAGGCAACCTCCCAAGAGTGTGAGGTATCGTTTTAAATTGTCATGATTGCATTGAGTAATTGTATGCCTTATAATTAATGAGGCAACCTCTCAAGAGTGTGATGTATCGTTTTAAAGAAACGATGAAAATAATGAGAATAAATAAATTAAGTATAATTTATGTACTGTTCTGTATATGTGACAAGTTTGGACGAGAGGTTCCAAACTTACTGGATTCCATTTTTATGATCCCAGTTACTACGTTATGATCGTAGAGCAGTATTAATGTTTGATTAATCACAGTATTAATATGTGATGTTTACAGTCATTATGACTGCACGGTAAAGATGTTATTATATGTACACTTGAACATTAAACAACAGGGTAATGAAAACCTAATGTTTTGGCATACCGGCCTCTCGCGAGGGGAGGTTATTTCATTGTTAAAGCAAAGACATATCATAGATGAGGGAGAGCCAGGGTAGCTTACAGGCCCCTCTACAGCGCGCTTTTCGGTACGATCAAAACGGGTCCATACAGAGTTAAAGTATAGATAAGATAATAAATGAACAGAATAAATCGAAAAACTGAGCATAAAACACTTAAGACATAATTGTTGTGTTTGACTGCAATATGTTGCGCTAACTTATATGTTATGCGCATTTGTATATATATATGTTTATATATTACATGTTGTGCTAATTATTAAAGATATAACACTACGGGCACGAGACCCATACAGTTTAACGGGCACGAGGCCCATACAGTATAACGGGTGCGAGGCCCATACAGTTTAACGGGTACAAGGCCCATGATATATATAGGGCGCGAGGCCCATATAGTGTGACGGGCGCGAGCCCAGGGCGCAAGGCCCATAAACTGAAAGCAATAAATGATGTAATGAAAGAAATAATGAGAAACATGAAGAAAAGAATAAATGAGTATTGTATGAGCACTACCACACGATGTGATGTTTGTGCTAACCCTATATGTGATGTTAAGTTAAGACATCTGGGTAAAGTTTAAAGAGATGTCATAGGTGACATCAGAGGATACCACTGTTATTACAGTTGGTATGGTTATAGTTATTCTTATTTTATAGAATATTAATAGCTATCACAATATATGTGATTATTTGTCATTACGTCAGAGTAAAGTTTAAAGAGATGGCATGAGTTACATCGGAATATACCACTGTTACTACAGTTGGTATATTTATAGTTGTTCTAATTTTATAGAATACCAATAGTTATCACAATTTATGTGATTATTTGTCATTATATTAGAGTAAAATTTAAAGAGATGTCATGGGTGACATCAGAGGATACCACTGTTATTACAGTTGGTATATTTATAGTTATTCTAATTTTATAGAATTTTACTAGTTATCACAAATTATGTGAATATTCGTATTAATGCACGATATGTTTTTAGTAGTTATATACTAAAGATAGTGTATATGTTTATATGACAGAATATAACAGTATAATATACTGTTTTATGATTCCTGTTTTTATGTTTGAACTTACTCGGCGTTTAGCTCACCAGTTTGTTCGTGTGCAGGTAACAAAGTTAAACAACCTGCCATTTGAGTTTATTGAGATACGGGATTGGTGGAATGGGTTGCGAATGTCATGTCAAAGGTTATGGACCCGCTATGCTTAATCCGTTAGATAGAAAGAGAGTAAGTGTAAGTATGTATATATATAAAAAAAAAAAAATTTCCGCATCTTTTTATATCAATGTGAAAAGAACAAATAGTAGAAGTAAGAATAGATGTCAAGTGACAGGCCCGCGCGAGGCAGGGTGTTACACCCAGTAAGTTCAGACATAACATTTAAAACAATAAAACATCACAATGTAACCCAACAAATATGCATGGAGTTCATTATGCTCAATTTACATTTACATTGTTGATTTACTATGTCTATGGGCCCGTTTTGGTCGTACCTTGTGCGCGCTGTGAGAAAGGCCTGGGAGCGACCCAGACTCTCCCTCATCTATGGTATGTCTTCTGCTTCGACATAAGGTAACCTCCCCTTGCTAGAGGCCGGTATGCCAAAACATTAGGTTTTCATTACCCTGTTGTTTACTGTGCAATGCTACTTACTATGACATCTTAACTATTCCAGTGTACATATTTATAATTAATGTACTCGATGTTATGCCCATTCAGTTCAAAAATACTGTTTAAAACTCATCATCCACGCACTTAAACATTGGGGCTTGTTTAGGACTGGAAATGAGGTACAAAACTTTAATTATATATTTTTGGAATAGTTGGAGTGCCTGGCACTCATCCCCGAGCGCCTAGCCCTTCATCTTATTTTTCTGCAAAATTTTGGACAGAAACCTCAACACTTCGGCGCTTTTAAAAATCCGGTGCAAGCACCTGACTCTCATACCCTAGCGCCTGGCGCTTCCGCCAATTTTTACACTAACACCTGGGGCTCATACCCTAGCACCTGGCGCTCCTACTGGATTCTTAACACCAAATTTCGGTCGAGAGCTCAGCGCTGGGGCGCTCCTTGACCAGAGCTTAGCGCTTGGCTCCGGCTAAAATGGGTTTTTAAACACATTTTGACACCAAAGCCATTTCCCCCACATACAATTAACCCTAAAACATGATTAATGCATTCTAGGGTCAAAAATTCATAAAACATCATCATGTACATATAACACATCAATACATACTCGTACACTCGCCAATTTAGGAGTTTTAACGAGTTCACAACAAAATATAACTTTTCTAGCCAAAGAAATTAGGCTATACATGAATTGAAGTTTCAAAAACAACATAGGGTTCCAGTTGTTCATGTCTAGACATTTAAATGCTAGAACTTACCAGAAATCTGCTAATGTTTCCTTAGATTGATCTCTTGGTTTCCAGTCGTTGCCCTATAATGAAACAGTTCGACTTTCATGAAATGTTTATAGGTCAACACTAGAGAATTTAAACATTTCTTATATTCATTATCATCCTTAAACCCTTAGCCTTAGTTATAAGTCTGAAAATTTCGGCATTATAACGGCTTAAATCCTTATTTTCCCACTGTGCTAAAACGACTTAAATTGCGTTATTGGACACAGTTTTCATTATAAACCTGCTCAAAATCCTAGTACACAATAACAATCCATTCCCATGCATTTTATATAACATAACTTTCACATCTTTTTCAACTTAGGGTTTTTGTTCACAACCCTAAATTTTCTTTGTCTTTATTTCTTTCTACACTTCTAAACCTCATCAATTCCTTTTCTAATTCACAATACATGCTCATCACTATTCCATAAGGGTTTTCCACCTTTCATCCACGTCAATTCCCCTCCCCCCCCCCCCCCCCCCTCTCCCCCCCATGCAACACATTTGTTTTCAAAAACTAACCCCACAAACACTTCAAAAACAAGCTTAAAACAAGTTTTTCCACATGAATTTCATCAAAACACTCAAAATCATTCTATCCCCATTTTGTTCCACTATTCTCATAAGCATAAAAACACTTAAAAACAAGCATTAAAATAGGATTTTGAAAGACTTACTTAAACTTTAGGGTGAAGACTTCTCAAGATGAAGTTTCCTCACACTTTTTCTTCAAAATTTGCAAGTTTTGAAAATTTAGAATTTTTGGTGGGTTTGGGAACGTGGAGAAGATGAAGAACAGGGGAATGGAGTTTTTCTACTGTGGGGGACGTGGGAAATTAGAGAAAAAGCTTATAAAAATCCTTAGGGGCCTTTTTACAATTTTTGAAAATTTTGGGGTCAAAATGAAAATTTCTTGGGGGCATTTTTGTAAAATTTTTGGGACATTTTCAGCTGAAATACAGCTGTTTCTCCCCCCTCTTCCACGTGCATGGTCAGCCATGCTTTGCATTAAATGCAAAATATCTTTCTTAATTGAATTTTGAAAGAAATTCTAAAAATTTACTATTTTTGGTGACCCTTAGATCAAAATGAAGATGTGATCTGGTCCATTGATTATTATATTAATAAGAAAATATTATTTATTTATACAGTATAGGTTTTTCTTTAATTATAGTATAATTTTCATCTGTCAAAATTTTGACCAAAAGCTATACTGGCCAAATTTCACAGTTTACCTTCCGAAATGCTATTAGAGCCTTTCGATGCATTTATATCATTTAAAACACTCCATAAACCCTAGATATTTCATTATTTTCTATCTGGGGTCTATGGTTGCCACATTTTAAGTCTCAGTAAAATTCTGTTTTTCGATACCGAAAATGCACTATTTAAGGCGTTTCGATTCGAAAATCGTTACATTTATAGCCATAAAACATTTATCAACTCTAATAAATCATCATTAGAGTAAAATTTATATATATTTACATCACACTAATATATATATAAATTTCTACTATATAGTGATTCCGAGAACAGTTAGAAAATCTCGATTGTTATAGTACCAGACCATGTACATATAATGTACAGTTTACATGGCCATATAACATGACCATGTTGGGGGAAATAAAAATCACAGAGAGGCATATGACCAGAGACACGGCCATGTAATGGACCGTGTACACGTAATGTACAAATCACACAACCCTGTAACACGGCCGTGTAAGGAAGAAGCTTAGTAGACAGGGAGGTTTACATGCAAGTTTAGTAGAGACACGCCCGTGTATCAGGCCGTATACATGCAATGTTCAGTCTACACGGGCAAATTGCACGGTCGTGTAGCGAGAAGAGAAATTCCAGAGGATTACATGGCCGTAGACACGACCATGTATAAAGCCGTGTACCTGCACTGTGCAAATTACACGGGTAGATTACACGGCCATGTTAAGAAAAAAATAAAATCACAGAGAAGTACACGATCATGGACACGGCCGTGTACCAGACCGTGTATATATAATGTACAGTTTACACGGCCATGTAACTCGGCCATGTTTGGGGAAAATCACAGAGAGGTATACGGCCAGAGACACGGCCGTGTAGCGGACCATGTACACGTAATGTACAATTCACACAACCCTGTAAAACGGCCGTGTAAGGAAGAAGTTTAGTAGACAGGGAGGTACACAGTTATGGACACAGCCGTGTACGAGACTGTGTTTTAAAAAAAAAAAGAGGGGTGGGGGGGGGGGGGGGGGAATTAATGAAATTAATTAACCGATAATATTATTGTCTGTAGGAAACACGACGAAAGATAAGAACGAAATTGCAAAGGACCCAAGGACGACCACATTATAGCAAGTTCTGTAAGTACTAACATTTAATTGTCTACCCACAAACTGACTTTTGATTGACTAACTTCTTGTAGTAATATTTTGATAAGCTCTTAGATGATTATTTGAGGAAAAAGAGATGAGTATGAGGTGAGCTAATGAAAAAAAAAAAAAAAAAGAAAGATAATAAGATTGAAAACTTAAGTGTTGGTGTACCGGCCTCCTATAAGTGAGGTTAATGTTATAAATTCCACTATAATTGAATGCTACCTCCCAAAAGTGTGAGGTTAATGGCTTACAGTGGAACGCTACCTCCCAAAAGTGTGAGGTTAATGGCTAAAAGTTAAAGATCGACCATGAGGTAGGTTGGTGGGTCGCTCCCCCTTCCTCCCACTAGTCTGTGCACAAGAGGTATGTCCAACACAGGGCCTACCAGTGAAAGTAAAAAGAAGAGAAAAATTAAGAAGCAAATAAGGAAAGAAAAGTAAGGAAGGAAATAGAATGACAGAATAGGACATAATCAAATGAGCAATGAAGACAACTCTAAAAAGTGTAACGAGACTAACCCTATTTACCTCATACTTAAGTGCATTTGTATGTATGTTTGTACTTACTGAGCTCTAGCTCATTAGTTTGTTTGTGGTGTAGGTAATAAAGGTAAGCAGCAATCGCGATAAATTGAAGATGCATGATGGACTGGCAGGTAGATTCTCAAGATGTCATGGATAAGGAAGTGGACCCGTTATGTTTCTAACTGCCTAACGAAAATATGTTTTGTAAAGAGATAGAACAGTATGAATGTAAATGTATGTACAAGTATTTTATGGACCAAGAACAAATGTATTATTTTGAAATGATATGTATGTTTATAAAAAAAATGTTCACTATTTTACTAAACAAATTATTAGTTTAAAGAAAAGCGAGTTTAATAATATGTTTTCGAGATTTATAATTGAATGATAGTTTGAAAGAGTAAAGAGAAAAGAAGGAAGTGGTCGACAGCCTGGGTGAGCTGGGTCAGCGTCCATAATACGAACCATTGATATCCGAAGTGTGTTGAGTCCACGAATTCTGTCCACGTTCACCATAGTCATATTCGAGCCAACTCGATTGTTAGTGTTTCCAGGGACGTTGAGCCCCGAAGTGAAGAAATCTATTGCATTGACAAGCTTTGGGTTCTTGCAGAATTTCCCATTCACAAACACTACATAAAAGAATCATTTGTTAGTTTGCCATCTATACATATACTAACTACGCTACATTATTTGAAAACTAAAGGTTTAGTTACTAAAAAAACTTGTTAAATACGAATCAGGATGACGTACGGGCTTGTTTTGGGTCATCTGTTGCCACGCAAAAGTCCTGCAGAGGACTGGGGTCATAGGCAGAGGCAACTGAAGTTGCCAAAGCCAAGATGGTGAGTGTAAGAAGGAAATGAACACCCTTCATTCTCCATATATTGAACTGTCTCTTAATCTTCTAATTTTTGTGATGGTGATAATGATGAGAAGTGTGAGGAACTTGTGAAAATCCAAGCCTATTTATACAGTAAGCTCATATAGAAGATTTGGAAATGACTTCAATAGTTATCTATATTTTTACATTTAAAGAAAGACTCATTTTTCAACCATTGCATATCAGTATACTTATTTGTTATGCTCCTTATCCTTATTGACATAGAAGTGGTCCTTTTTTTTTTATGTCTTACCATACATAGTATAAGATCTGTTTTTAGTTATTTATTGAGTTTAATTAATTTATCAAATTTATTCAATTATCAAATTCAAAGTTTCCTACTCCTCAGGGTAATGCCTCGACGTTAAACACTTCACTTACTGTTGAAAAGTTACAAGTTATTAGGTCTTATACAAACTGAAGACTTTCTCTCCCTTGTTGCCGTCGGTCTTCTTGAAACCAGTTATTAAACTTGCTTTGCAAGCTCCTTTCCTTAAGGTCATGCCCAAACATTGAACCCTTCACTAACTATTAAAAGTTACAAGTTACTAAGTCTTATACAAACTGAAGACTCATTCTCCTTTATTGCTATCAGTTGTCTTAAAAAAAACTTGTCAATAAACTTGTTCTGTGAGTTCCTTTCATTAGCTATGTTGATCTCCCTTTAACCACTAATGTCTCCTCCCAAAGATTGCAAATCTTTCTTATAAAAGATCATCAAACACCCAAGCTTCAAAGTCCCAAATTGGCATGATTAAATCTATGTTTTATGACCTCTTATCTATTTTTGAGACTATAATATATAGCAGCATGAAATTCCAATGCAAATCTCATATCAAACCTTCAAAATTTGCATTTCATTTAAATTTTGAACTTGTTATAGATAATGTTGCAACATATCTTGCAACAAACCTAAAATTTGAAATTCAAACTCTATTTACTTTTGGGAAACATAATCTTCCACAATTATCTAAACATTTTCGGCTTCAATATCACAAAATCTTCTGCATTATTTTCTTCATTAGAATCGCAACCTTTTAAAGCAATATTGGGATAATTTGAAATCTTAATTTAAATAGCATTTGAAAATCCTACATAAATTAGACTTTTCCTTTAAATTCCAATAGACTGGATTCCTTTTATTTTCTAAAATTTCCTTTTATTTTCTTTTGCATTAGCTACTTCAAAAATAGCTCTTCAATAAATTCAAATCGTATTTAATCTTCTTTTCCATATCACCTATAATCCAAGTACAATTCACGATTTGCTTTAGATACTGTACCTAAGTTATTGCAACATATTGTAGCACATCCTAGCTAACAAAATTAGTTTTTGGTTTTTTCTAAGTTGTCATAAATGCCAATACTAAAAAAACCTTACACATAGTACCCATGTTCTCTTTTCCCTTGTTTTATTATGTGACAATTAAGCTCCATTGTTTTATTAGAGAGATATTGGAAACTGTACTAAATACTATTAGCTAATTTTGATCAAATATTTAAGTAATTGTAAATCAATTATTAGCATGGTTACTAGTATAATCTAGTAATAATTCCACATTTAACTTTATTGCAAGGTGTAGAGTTCAAATTCTTCTATTTAAAAAAAATCAATTACTTTAGTTCAGACAGTTTAATTGGAGCTTACTCAGCAAGCTAATCTTATGAGTTGGTTTAAATGCAACATCGCTTTTAATTGGGTCTTTGCCAACTCCTTTGATTTTGATCATGATTAGTTTTGAGACTCGAAGTTGAAAAAAATTTGCATAGTTCATTCCAATCTGTTCATGATTTATCTCTTTATTTTATGTGTGTGTAGCTCGTATTTCATGCCTTAATGTAAGGTGGTTAGATTCAAGAGAAGAAATTACTTAAATTAGCTTGGAGCCAACTAATTATTAATAAGGAATTTAACCACTTAAATAAAAAAACTAAAATACCTTTTATGTATCAATATAAGAGAATGACAAAAACAAAAAAACAAAAAACAAAAAACAAAAACCAAGACCAAAACAGAAGGCAATGAAGCGTGAGTGTAATATATATATATATATATTAATCAGAGTATGCTTTTTGGATGAAGAAGTTTCAATACCAGTTGCCAGCCTTTAAAATGACACAAATACATTAGAGCATAAAATGAATGTCAATGTCAAATTTAATATTTTAACCACTTTTTGTATTAAATTTAGCATTAACATTGATGCATATATTATAGTTGGTTAAAATTTGTTCGGTAAAAAATATATATCAATTTAGATTTTGTTTCATTTTTCAAAATTATATGTAATTTATAAAAAAAAAATTCTTATTTCAATTTGAAGTAACAAAATTGTAGACTTTTAAAATTTAAGTTTTTAAATTGGAGTTAGAAATGTGAATAATGAAAATGAATTTACTTTTAAAGAAAAACAAAAAAACAGTTAGAATTGTTTGACTGGAGCACATTTACCAAAGACTCTAAGTCTTTCAAATTTTGTGGCAAAAATATACCACAGGGTGTAACCAGTGCCAAAACTTTCGCACATTGGCTGTTTGATTTTCAATATTTATGAGTCGTTTGAAAAATGTATTGCATTTTAATTACGTTTGAATACAATTATTTTTTGGGTGTTCTATTTGGTTGAAAAGTATTTATTTTGTATTTGAATAAAATGTATTTTTGGATGAAAAATATTTTAGGCCTTGTTTGGGGACATCCAAAACTATCTTTTTTCTAAAACTTCATCACTTTTTATTATTTACATATCCAAAACACTATAGTAAGCTCCAAACTTTAAAAGTCCATAACTTTGTATATACAAGTCCAAACGAGATAATTTTTTTTTTAAATTGTATAGAATTTCAAAAAGAACGAAACAATATCCATATTGATATTTCTTTCTAAAAAATTTTTAAAGTTTTTTATTTTTTCACCCTAAACAGTTTTTTCTCTCAAACACATTTTCCAAAACAACTTTTTTCTAATCCAAAAATAATGTCTCCAAGCATCTCCCCCAAACTCTTCCTTAGAATTGAAAAGTTGATGTGATTGTTTTAGAAAACTTTTGAATAGTAATTGTTTTCGTAGCATTGTTGAAAAAGATTATATTTGAATGTAAAACATTGCGTTTGGTGTAAAACTGCATTGCATTTAAATACAACGGCACTAAAAAACATTTTCCAAACGTCTCCTTAATATTTGAAAATTATCGATTGTGGGGATCTTGGATGATGCTTAAGGAAGCATTACAAATGCTACATCTTGTTTATTAATAAATGACTTCCCACGTCTTATTGAGTTCTGTATTTCTTCCATTTTTTTTCTTGTTATTGCTAATGGAGGAGAGAATACATGAAAGTGAATAGAGTCTGCAGTACATCTACAAGCAATAATCATGTCTTCTCAGTCATTGAGAACTTTCTAGATTTTTAAAATATAAAATGTTGAAAGTTAAACAACCAGTTTGAAGTGTCAAGATTTTAACATTGACTATACCTTATAATATTAGAGAACTCTTCTTCTTTTATTTTTCCCTTTTTTTTTTGGTCAAAATAGCAAAATTTATCATGGTATACCTATTTAACATTAAAGATGCTCATAGAAGAGGCTATTAAAGGTTAGGGATGCTGACAATATTAAGTATGAAAGTGTTCATGGGAGATGTGCGTTGCATTTTGCTTTTCCAACAAGTGGTTCTTTTATTCTGTTTTTCACGTACACATTCTAACAAAACACCAAAAATATCCTTACTCTAACCATGTATTACTGTATACTTTTCTTTAACTCATTATATGTTCAATATGCGGTTTAATAGGTCTAATGGCATCATTAGACATATAAAATTTGAAAGACATGGGGCGGCGTTTAGTACATTCGCTCTAAACAAATAATTTCAATTGTTTTTTTTTCTCTTAAATAAATTCAATTTCATTATTATATCTTTAACTCTAACTTAAAACTCAAATTTTAAAGTATAATATTTTGTTATTTTAAATTGAAATACAATGATTTTTTTAAAATTACATAAAAATTGCCAAAAGAATAAAATAAAATCTATATATTGATTTTTTTTCAAAAACATTTCAAATTTTTCTATTTTATAATTTCAAACAGTTCATTCTCAACCAAACATATAATTTCAAAATTCAACCCAACTCAACCTAATCAAAATATCTCAAATTTTCCAACTCAAGCAAATTAACCAAACGATCTCTTGCGATAACAACTCTTTTTCAACACGTGCAGGCCATGAAATCTGTCTAATCATCGAATGACGACTTTGTTTAGTGGTCAGTCTTATTGTCCTCTTTATTTGCACCTTTGATTTATTCTAATGTATTTGGTGCTGGCGAAAGGTCATTTTTCCTTTTTTCAAAAGAAAAAAAATTATCTCCATAGGATGAACTTTTTATTTGTATGCCCGCAAAGAAAATGTGAAGTTACTTCTTAATTAAACCTTCCAATTTTTTTACCTGGAAGGTAAGGACTCGAACTCTATAATATAATATTACCGCTATACACCTATGTATTTGGATGTCTTAGGAAAGGTTAGTTACTAAGGAAGCTGCAAGCTTGATTAATTTTTAGATTTTGCTTGTAGGGTAACGGGTGCAAATTAGGTAAGTGTCAAAGGCTAAAGCATGATGTGATTGCCCATGAACCAAACAAACATTGTATTTGGTATTAAAAAAACATATGGAAGAACGTGGTTTTAACCTTTTGAATTATAAAGTGTCTTTTGCATTAGTAATTTAGCAATGACGACTGAGTCGAGACTTTATCTGGTGCAGACCTTCTATGCAAATGAATTTTACAACTTCTTCAACTAAAACATATGTCATCCGAGATTATCATTGCGTATTAGACTATATGAGCAATCAAGTACTTTAAGACGTTTTCAAAGAACGCATCGGAAAAATTGAAGCGGTTTCATCTTTTTTTTTTTTTTATTTCATCCGTAGATATATATATATATATTTTACCCTTTCAAAGTCCAACTAATGATATCAATTATTTCCTTGGAATTTCACAGGGAGGCAGGCTTTTAAAGTCCTTGCAGATACAATGAATTGTATTATCAAGAGTTCAATTCTTATTGATTTTGGGTATTGAAACTACTAGAGGCTTGTGATTGCAGGTATAGTTTAATGATAATTTTAGACTTGACTCATGCACAAGATACATAGAAAAACCTTATATATTATTTAAAGATGCATGTTTCTTGCCATGCACTTTGTTAGGTCTGTTTTTACCTATTTTATAAGTTTAATTAATTTATCAAGTTAATTCAATAATCAAAGTAAGTAAATAGAGAGACATAAGCAACTTTTTATGAGGTTTGATTTACCTACTACTCGGGACCATGCCCAAATATTAAACAATCCACTAACTATAAAACAGTTATAAGCTATTAGATCCTGTACAAAATGAAAACTCTCTTTCCTTTGTTGTCACTGGTCATTTTGTATCCAGTCAATGAACCTATTTAGCGAGCTCCCCTTACTAGTTACATTGAACTCCCTTCAACCGCTAATGTTTTCTCACAAAGACATCAAATCTCTTTCCTAAAAGATATAAAAATGCTAAAGACGAACAGCCACAAATTTGCATGAAAATCCTCTAAGCCCATGCTTCTTCAAATTGTATTTGAGACCTTTATAAGGTAGCTGCTCACCCAAATCTAACCACTAATAAAATTGAATTTGAATTTCAACATGATATAGATAATATTGCAACACAGACTGTAACACTTTAAAATTCAAATCTAAAATCCGTTTTTGAAATTATCACCAGATTTAAGTAGCTAAATAAATGCATAATCTCAAATAAATCTTCAACTAAAATAACTCCTTAATTAAATATATGATCCAAAAAAGATTATAAAGAGATTTGAAATTCAAACTTAATTAAGAATAAGAATCTTAGTTAAATTAGAATATCCTCATTTAAATGACTCTCATATTTAACTTCATAATAACCATGTATTTATTAATAAGCATTATCCAAATATCCAACAAATATATCCAAATATAAAAACATGTTCCTTGGGAAAAAATAAAATCCTAATTCAATTAGGACTCTAAACCCTACTCAAATTAGGATTCCTTTTAAATCCAAATCCCATTTTCTATTGCAATATTTCAATTATGTATTTTTCCATTCCTGTAGTATTATCTTCTTAAGTAAATCTAGCAAATCTTTTTTCAAATCTCCAAAGTTGTCCATGTGACTATTGCGTAGATGTTGCAACATTTGTTGCAATATGAATTGGAACATTATGCTACCTGAAAACATTTTTTTTTGTGGTATTTCCAAAATATGTTGCCATAAATGCCAACTTTAAAAGACCTAACAATCTCCTCTTTTGGCATTTTTGGGTCAAAACAAAATTTACAATGAAAACCCAAAATATAAACTATAAACCAAAAAATTATACTATTACTTCCCCTAAATATGTCACCAAAAAACTATACTACTACTCCCCCTAAATATATCAAAACTCTACAACTTTATACTCCCCTAAATATATCACTCCCCCTTTTTTAACTCAACAAATGCCAAAGAGACACTTCTATACCCAACACTTCAACATATGCTCCTCCTTAATATCATCTATTTCGGCACATATTTCTCGTATCAACTTTGTAGAAACTACTGAAGCAAAATTTGCATCATTATCAACCTAAACCTGTAAAAGAATACAAAGAAAACCAAACTACAAATTCGAAGAAATTCTGATTTTTGGGGGTTGGACTGAAATATTATAATTAGAAAGAAAAAATAATGGAAAAAAAAAACCACGGGATATGAGATATAAAACAATCAAACATGAACAAGATCTAAAAGCATAGTAAACACCCTTCCAAAATAAATCCAAAACGTCATCTAGCTTTACCTTTTTCAAAAAAAAAAAAAACAAAAACAAAACACAAAGATGCAAAATGTTACAGAAGATGTTGTAACATGCTGTGCAACATCACAGGTATTCGCCTTAACTCTTAACCTAACAAAGTACACTTTTTTAAATTTATATAACATAAACATGCAACATAAATTATCTAAGAGCAAGAACTTAAAAGAGCACACAAATGCTGAAGGATTTCACATAAATTATAGCTAATAAAAATATCAGATTCTCATGTTATTATATAATTTCAACTCAACTGTTAATTCAATATCATCTTGATACCATGTGCATGTGTGTATAAACTTTCACTCTCAAATATTCACCACAGGGATAAGTTTATGCAAATCAGTGAGTATAAATTGACTTTTAGATTATGTAATGCAAGAACTCTATAGGCTTGTTTTTGCCACCACTCTCCATTAATGTCAGTTTCATAGCATCTAGAATCATTAGGACTTTTACGATTTGTAATGTGTGGCTATGGTTAAGAAAGGACATATGATGTCAATATGGCTTAATTCATCCATAGATACACAAATTACTCTTGGATTTTTGTAAATCACATTTTCTTCCCAACTTTAAATTCAACTTTTAATTTTCTACCCCCTTTTTTTATATGACATCCCAAATCTTTTTTTCTTTTAATTTTTATTAAAAAGGGATGTGTTGAAACTCTATTTTTCAAAGTTTTTTACACTTCCATCTTTTCACCTTAAACAAATTATAACTTTAACCAATGTAATCTAAGAAGGAACAACTATGATGATGAGTCAGGGTCAAGGTCAAGAAAAGATATGCATGGCTAGGTTAAGTGTGAGTGATAAAGAAAAGATAAATATTAGGCTCGAAAGGGTGAACTAGGGATAAAAGCTACAGAGGTAGGCTTAAAAAGCTCAAACAGTCCAAAGATGACTTAAATCATGTCCAAAATTCTCTGCAATCTAGGATGTTCTCCTTGAGTGACAATAAAAAAAAGTTCTAGAGTTCTATGAGATTATAAAGTTCACATAAATATTCACCAAGCATGCAAAATGGTTAAGATATCAAGATTATGTGCTAAAAAAGAAAAAAACCATGGCAAGGTCAAATCAACATAACATTCAAGCACACACAAGAACATATCCTTCATCAATTTCCAAAATTATAATTAGTTCACTCAAATGCTATTATGAAACTTAGATATAAAACCTATTGATGTTCAAAAGATGAAAACAAACCTGCTAAAAAGCCTAAATGAATCCTAATATGAAATGTGATGCAACTAAGAAAAATGAACGTGCACATACCAACAAACTTGTTTAAAGACACAAACCTCATTGAATCAAGAGCTTTAATAGCAATACTTACTAGTTGACTTTCTATGGCAATATATTCCAAAACAATGGTCTTGTTTTTCAGTAGAATATGCTTTTAAATAGATATGAGCAACATAATACCTACAATTAGATTTTTTTACCCAAATTTTTTGAGAAATATTATTTTTCAAATCAGTTTTAAACTTAGGTGCAGATCTTGGCTTAGCAAAGTAAGATGAATTAACAACCATCCCTCTTTTTAAAGCATTTAAATACTTAAAACATCTAAGTCTAATTTGTCTAGATAGTTGCAATTATAATGGCAAATAAGAACAAACCTCTTTGGCTTACGTTTAGGAAATACGAGTCTAGAAGACTTACCTATGTGGGGGCTTGAATCCAGTGGTGATGATTCTTCGATAAATACAGTCTTAAAAGAAGAGCATTCACTTTCCAATAGATAGAATATGATCCAATTTAACAGATCTTGAGTTGAGCATCTTCAAAGATTTCTAAGTACTTTCAAGTTCAAATCTAGTTGGTTGAAGCTTCTTTTCTTTCTCAATAGCAAGAGATTCAAAATTAATTATGATTTTTTTAACACATCTCTTTCTTTAACAAGTTCGACCACCCAATCTTCTAATAAATTGTTAAGCTTGCAAACTTGGATCCACTTAGTGTAAATCTCCACAAATGCCCTCTGAATATCATCATTACCGAGCTCATTATCATCACTATTACAGTTAAATTCAAAATCATCAAAATCTTCAATTTTGAGCAATATTGCAGTTGGTATTCTAGCATATATTGCAACATTACGTGATGTCTCAGAAGATGTTGCAACATTACGTAATGTGCCAGAAGATGTTGGAACACTCTTTGCAATAGTGACAGTAGAATCCACCTTAGCATCATGTTTAGTCATGGTATTAAGTGCCAAATTGGTGTTGACGTGATTGTCATCATCTTTTTCCTGGCTACCTTTTGATTCCTCATCACTCCAAGGGTGTTCAATGATTTAGCCTTTTTCTTGAAATTGTTGGCATACTCAACCTATATGTGCCCATATCTGTCACACTCACAACATTGAATCCTTTTACCTTTTTTCTTAGAATTAAAGGATTTTTCTATGCCCTTCCCTTTTTGAAAATTGGATTCGCCCGAATTTGAAGTTTTATTCTTTTTGTTTAGTTTTTCCAAATTTTTCCAAATATAAAGACAAGAGATTAAAAGTCTACCATGTCAT
Organism: Antiaris toxicaria; assembly: GCA_035233585.1. Lineage (NCBI taxonomy): Eukaryota > Viridiplantae > Streptophyta > Magnoliopsida > Rosales > Moraceae > Antiaris > Antiaris toxicaria. The sequence continues at coordinate 4,071,429 of CP141153.1, read as the reverse complement.
CAATTTCATCTTCATCGGTAGAATTTTGACTCTTAGCTTGAAAGGTGATGCTTTTCAACTTCTTGTTTTGATTTAAATTCATCTCAAAAGTCTACAGAGAGCCCATTAATTCATCTAGCTACATGGTGCTCATATCTCAAGCTTCTTCAATAGTAGTGATTTTGTAGGCAAATCTTTCCTGCAATGATTTGAACATTTTCTTCAGCAATTTGGTCTTAGAATATTTTTCACCTAAAGCAAAAGATTTATTAGCAATATCACATAGATTGGTGTTAAAATTAGCAATAATCTCACTTTCAAGCATTCTAAGATTTTCAAAACCTGTAGCCAAAATTTGGAGTTTTGACATGTTTATAGTGATTGTGCCTTCCTATGTAGTTTTTAGAATAGTCTAAGCTTCTTTGGTAGTTTTGCAAGTGGAAATTAGTATGAATTGATTAGCATTCATAGCATTGAAAATTGCATTTAAGGCCTTATAATTATTGTTGGCTAGTTGATCTTCCTCATTAGACCATGTCTCTTTCAGCTTGGGTCTAATCTTACCCTCATCATCCTTGGTAATAGGGTATGTCCAATGGGTTAAAACTGCCTACCATCTTTCTCATCAAGTGCCTCGATAAAAGCTCTCACACATGCCTTCAAGTAAGGGCAATTAGTCCCATCAAGTAGTGGTAGACGTGAAACCCATCCTCCTTTAGATCTTACTAAAACATACGTTAGCAACCCGCTTTGTTACCAATTATTAGATCTATTTTTACCTATTTACCAAGTTTAATTTATTTAAATTAAATCAATTATCAAAAGCAAGTAAATAGAGAGAACAATGCAACTTTTTACGAGGTTTAGTTTCTTAACTCCTTGGGGCCTTGCCTAGACATTGAACAATCAACTAACTATCAAAAAGTTATAAGCTACCAGGTCTTATATAAACTGAAGACTCCTTCTCCTTTGTTGTCGCTAGTCATCTTATACCCAGTCAATAAACTTGTTCTGCGAGCTCCCCTTGCTAGCTACATTGAACTTCCTTCAATTGCTAATGTCTTCTTCCAAAGATGTCAAATCTTTCTCTCGAAAGATGTAAAAATGCTAAAATTGAATAGCCTTGAATTTGCATGAAAATCCTCTAAGCCCATGCTTTTTCAAATTGTATTTGAGACCATTATAAAGTAATAGCTCGTCCAAATCTAATCACCAATCAAATTGAATTTGAATTTCAACATGATACAGATCATGTTGTAATACAAACTTTAACATGTTAAAATTCAAATCTGAAATTCGTTTTTGAAATTATCTCCGAATTTGAGCAACTAAATAAATGCATAATCTACAATAAATCTTCAGCTAAAATAACTCCTTAATTAAATGCGTGATCTTGACAAGATTATAAAGAGATTTGAAATTCAAACTTAATTAGGAATAAGAATCCTAATCAAATTAGAATTTCCTCTTTTAAATAACTCCCATATCCCATATTTATATCTTCATAAATGACCACATATTTATCCATAAGCATTATCCAAATCTCCAGCAAAAATATCCAAATACAAAAACATGATCCTTAGGAAAAAAATCAAATCCTAATTCAATTATGACTACAAATCCTATTCAAATTAGGATTCCTCTTAAATCCAAATCCCATATTTTGTAGCAATATTTAAATCACGTATTTATTCATTTTTGCAGCATTATTTTCTTAAATAAATCCAGCAAATCATTTTCAAATCTCCAAAGCTATCTACGTGGCTGCTATGTAGATATTGCAATATCTATTGCATCATGACTTGAAACATCATGCTAGCTGAAAGCAAATTTTTTTTTCGTTTTTCTTAAATATGTTGCCATAAGTGCCAACGCTAAAAGACCTAACACAGTCAAACTAAACCCTGCAACAAAAAAAGAGAGTTTAGATGTGGAAATTGGTTGAGTATGTTAAAATCCAATGATTGTTTTCAGATTTAAAAGATTTGTTTTTACTTTCCTGGTTTTTGGTAATAAACTGGCTCCATAATTAGCAAGATATTTAGGCTTTATCATTAGATTTCTTGATTTTCTTGTATTATTAGTTTTCTAAGATAGATTGGTTTACAAGCTTATAAATTGTATCATTTATTAATGATAAATAAGAACAAGAAAAAAAAATGTGGCTCTTTATGTTTCTTAATGGTATTAGAGACAAATCTAGCTCTTGGAAATTCACTTCTAATCTTTAAAGGGAAAAAAAAACCTTTTGAAATTTTTTATCCATTTGAAGCCTTAAGAACAAAAAAAAAAAAAAAAAAAAAAACTCAAATCCCCTATCGAATCTCATTGAAATCGCCGCTTCCATCTTCTTGAAATCATCATTTGCTTGCCAGTGTTATGCAGCCACCACGCCTCTCAATCCTACTAAAGTTTGTCACCGATACGTCAGAACTGCTCCATCATTCATAGTGTAACAGGCCGACCTGAATACGGTTGTTAACCTATTTACTTGAACATAATTACTTATTTTCATCTGAAACTATATTTCAAAATTTCAGAGATTTTTTTTTTCTTTTAACTAAAAACATACTCAAAATCTAGGTACATATAGGACTTATTCAGAATTCATAACTTAAATAGAATTAATTAAAATTTATAACACTTGTAAAACAATCATACGAAGTACAACTTAGAAAATTGTTAAAATTGTTTGTATACATGAAATCATTACTAAATATGTTCTTGGATTAGGCAATAACTTACGTGAAGTCTACTATCATTCTAACCTTTGTAGATCTAAAACAAATATATATTTTTCATACTATAACGACCCTCTTTATGTAATCGTCTTTTAACTCTTACTTATACTTATCTTGAAATATCATAAACTTTATAACACATATATATTTGTTATACTTCCTAATAATTTGTAACATAACATAAACTATATTTGAAATTCAATCAAAAGCTTAGAAACATACATATATAGATGCTTATCAACATTAAATATGAGTTTTTGCAACATGTGGAAATAAACTTCGTGGCAGTATCCTTTTCCTTTCTCTTCACATAAACCCCGTCACTCACACAGTCCACTAAGAAAGCTCATCAGACTCATACCTACAATATGAATAAACATAAATGAGCTAACACTCAGTAAGTACAAACATATAAACCCGCAAAAACATCTTTAAATATATTTAATAACATATGTATGATCAATTTATGCTTCATTTATAGTCTTATTATCTTACTTAACATGTGGACCCTTAGTATACGTACCAGATATGTGCGATCATCTTGAAGTTAGGGTTTGCAAGGCTCCAGTATTGCCGAGATCAAATCTTTCTTGACTTGGAGCATAAACATGACTCCTCCCCTTAGGTTGAGAGGTTGGTGCAACACCTTTTTAACTTTTCTCATTTTGATGATATTACTTAAGTAAGTATGCAATATGTCATACTTCAACATAAGTCATGAATCATACATCATAACATTGTATTGCAAATTAATGTAAATTAAACTTGTTCATAAGAAAACTTGCTTGTAATACACTATCTTGAAATATCATTGATTATATAAAAATGTCATTTTGAAAATCATAGTTTTCATACTATAAGCGGGGATTGTACTTACCTGGATTCCACGCTTAGCATTTCTATTTGCTAAGCTAATATACGATCTAATTCTTTTTACTAGAAAATATATTTCTAACAAGTATTAACTGAAAACTCTATCAACATAAAACCTTATTCATATTTCATAATGAAAATTCTAAGCTTAACTTATCAATTTAGTTATTACTAAAACTTTATATTGTATGGTTTCAATAGAAAATTTAATTAATGTATGTTAATAAATTCTCTCTTGATTACCTTCATAATATACTTATTTGTACCAATTAACATCAAGTTGAAAAACAATGTTTGAAAGTTTCTTTTGAACATCGAGATATTAGATCCCTCTTTTTCTTAAAAGTTTTGAATCTATTAAAAACTATTTTGGTCGTTTATATAAATGATAAAATATTTATTTGAAAAATTATACTTAAAATCTGCTGAGAATTTGACAAAATATTGTCAACGGAAAACGTTTGTTTTTTTTTTTTTTAAAGATCTAAAACTTTTACATTTTGTTCTGAAGCCAATTTGGCTTACAAAACTACTTATAAATCAAGGATTTTATAAAAATCCGATAGCACAATAGCTTATTTTTCTTAATGTTTGTTTTATTACATAATTAGATTTTAGTTTCTTTAAAAAGTTCTAAAATCGCACTTTTATAGGAATTCAGACAGAGTCTCCTTTATTTTTATCGATTCCCGCAGTACAAAATTGCTTAAAATCCATGTTTTGAACTGTAGAAATATGGGCAAAGTTTCCCCTATTTTCCCACATTTCCCTACAGTCCAAAACTACTTAAAAACTCGTGTTTTGAGCTGTAGAAAAATGGGCAGCATTTTCCCTATTTTTCCACGTTTCCCCACAATCCAAAACTGTTAAAAAGCACCTAAAAGAAAACAGTTCATAGAAGATTTCGGCACGCTATAATTACAAGACATGCTAGCCAAAATAATTTATCTTATCAAAGTAAGATATATTTCATTTAAATCTAACTTCACTTTGTCGAATTGAATATCAAATACTGTAAAACTTTTTAAGTATTGATAATTAATCAAAGCATATATATATCTATATTTTTTTTCTTCCATTTAATCTAACATTATTTTATCTAATCAAATATTTATTTTATCTAATCAAATATCAAATACTATTAAAGTATTGATATGCCAATAAACCATAAATAACATGTAATCATGCCAATAAATAAGTTAAGGAATGAAAGTGGTTGAGATCACTACCGAAATGATGAACGATGTCCAGTGGAGAGGATGATTCCAATTAGTGTTCAAAAGAGCCATTCAATCTTGAGTGTGCAAGCATTGAATCCTCATTCTTGACATTGGAAATTCTGTCTTGCAAATCCAATGCTGTGAACGTGTCTGGAACTTCAAAAATGGGCCAAAGGAGCTATCCTTAACTTTGACCGACATTGACCGGTGATAGAGATGGTGGCATAGGTGAAGGTGGACACCATCTTGTAGATCTCAATGAGAAGAACCCATTTCTAGTGTCAATTTACTAAATCAGAGTTCCAATCATAGAAAATCGGCCTTCCTCATGGTGGATGATGGCGGTAAGATCTAATCTTCGCTATTTTATGGTTATTTCATAAAATTGACTTGGGGCTTTTGTCGCCCACATCGATTAGAGTCTATTAAGCTCGGTGATGTTGATCACTTCTACTGGAAATGGTGATTTCCACGGCAGCAACGTGGTAGTGGCAAGCCTTGGACAGTGTGATCCAGTGGCTTTTGAGGTGAAACGAGGCATGAGTTTTGTTCTCCTCATCACCATGAAGGTATAGGAACTAGAATCACCTCAATTGGAGCTCAGACGACAAAGGTTGGAAGGAAATGGGTCTTTTGACTTCTTTTTCCAACAAGTGTGGCTTCATTTGGCAAAGTTAACGTCAACTTGGCATGTCGTTGGACTCAACTCATCGAGAACTTTCTAACAAGCCGGGTGGTGTCAAAAATGGACACCATTTTGGTGGTTGGAGGCTTTAGTTGGATGGTTGTGATGTGGTAAAGTGAATGTAACAGCTGAGATTTTAAATCGTTCTCGGGAACATTGTATAGTGAAAATTTATATATATTAGTGTGACGAAAATATATAAATTTCACTCTAATAAATCATCATTAGAGTTGATAAGTATATTTATTCGAATTGATAAATATTTTATTGGCTATAGATGTGATGATTGTCGAATCGAAATACGTCAAATAGTGCATTTTCGGTATCGAAAAACAGAATTCTACTGAGATTCAAAATGTGGCAAACATAGATCCCAGATGGAAAATAATGAAATATCTAGGGTTTATGGAGTGTTTTAAATAATATAAATGCATCGAAAGGCTCTAACAGCATTTCGAGAGGTAAACTGCGAAATTTGGCCAGTATAGCTTTTCGGTCAAAATTTCGACAGATGAAAATTATACTGTTATTAAAGAAAAACCTATACTGTATAAACAAATAATATTTTCTTATTAATATAGGAATCAATGGATGAGATCAAATCATTCTTTTTGATCCAAAGGCTATTAAAATTAAGGAAATTTTTGGAATTTCCTTTAAAATCAAAATTTGGAAGGAAAATTTGCATTAAATGCATGTTGATCTGCTCATGCACGTGGAAGAGAGGGGGAGAAACAGCTGTATTTCAGCTGAAAAAGTTCCCAAAATTTTGTAAAAATGCCCCCAAGAAAATTTCATTTTGACCCCAAAATTTTCAAAAATTGCAAAAATGCCCCTAAGGATTTGTATAAACTTTTCCCCTGATTTTTCACGTCCCCCATAGCAGAAAAAACTCCATTTCTCTGTTCTTCTTCTTCTCCCACGTTCCTTTGTTCACAAAAATTTCCAAAGTTTCAAAAGTTGCAAAATTTGAAGAAAAAGTGTGAGAAAACTTTAAGTTGAGGAGTATTCACTTCAAAGCTCAAGTAAGTTCTTCAAAATTCTGTTTTAATGCTTGTTTTTAAGTGTTTTTGTGTTTATGTGAATAGTGGAACAAAATGGAGTTAGAGTGTTTTTGAATGTTTTGAAGAAAATCATGCGGAAAAAAAACATGTTTTGAACTTGTTTTTGAAGTTTTTGTGGGGTTAGTTTTTGAAAACAAAAATGTTGCATGAGGGGGGGAAATTGACGTGGAAAGGAGGGTGAAAACCCTTATGGAATAGTGATAATTATGTATTATGAAGTGGAAAAGGAATTTGATGTGGTATTGAGTGTGGAATGGAAGAAAGACAAACAGGAAAGTTTAGGGTTGTGAGTGAAACCCTAAATTTTTGGGAAACATTGTTATACCTTGATTTTGAGAATGAATTATTGTTATGTACTGGGATTTTGAGCAGGTTTATGATGGAGACTGTGTTCAATAACGCGATTTAAGCGATTTTGGCACAGTGGGAAAATGAAAAAATTAAGCCGTTATAATGCCGAAATTTTCGGACTTATAACTAAGGCTAAGGGTGTAATGATACAATGTATAGGAGAAGTGTTTAAATGTTTTCGAGTTGACCTATAAACATTTCACTGAATGTTGAACTGTTTCGTTATAGGGCAACGAAGGGAAACAAAGGAACAAAAGCAGAAATCAATTTCTGGTAAGTTCTGACATTTAATTGTCTGAACATGAACAACTGGAACACTGTGTTATTCTTGAATGTTAATTTATGAATAGCCTAAATTCCTTGGCTAGAAATGTTATATGTTGTTGTGAACTCGTTGAAACGCCTAAATTGGCAAGTATGCGAGTGTGCAGTGATGTGTTATGTGTATATGATTATGTTTTATGAATTTTGACCCTAGAATGCTTTAAATATGTTTTAGATTTGAAAGTATGAATGAGAATTGGTTTTTATATCAAAATGTGTTCAAAAACCTATTTTTACCGGAGCAAAGCGCTAGGCGCTAGCTAAGGAGCGCCCCGGCGCTCAGCTCTCGGCCAAAATTTGATGTTTAAAATTCAGTAGGAGCGCCAGGCTCTAGGGTATGAGCGCCAGGCTCTAGTGTAAAAATTGGCTAAAGAGCCAGGCGCTAGAGTATGAGCGCCAGGCTCTAGTGTAAAATTTAGTGGAAGGGCCAGGCCCTAGGGTATGAGCGCCAGGCCCTAGTACAAAAATCAGCATTAGCGCCAGGCTCTAGGGTATGAGCGCCAGGCGCTTGCACCGGATTTTCGAAACCGCCAGGCGCTGTAAAGAGAGCACCGAAGCGCTGGAGTCTCTGTCCTAAGTTTTTAAAGGAAAATAAAATGGAGGGCCAGGCGCTCGGGGATGAGTGCCAGGCGCTCCAACTGTTCCAAAAATGTATAATTAAGAGTTTGTGCCTTGTTTTCAGTTCCAATCACGCCCCAATGTTTAAATGCATGGGTGATGATTTTTAAACAGTATTTTTGGACTGAATAGGCATAACATTGAGTGCATTAATTATGAATATGTACACTGGAACAGTTAAGACATCATAGTAAGTAACATAGCATAGTAATCAACAAGGTAATGAAAAAGACCTAATGTTTGGCGTACCGGCCTCTCGCGAGGGGAGGTTATCTTATGTCGAAGTAAAAGACATAATATTGTTGAGGGAGAGTCCGGGTCGCTCCCAGACCCCTCTTACAGCGCGCACAAGGTATGACCAAACCGGGCCCATAGACATAGTAAATGAACAATGCAAGTGTAAATTGAGCATAATGAACTCATGCATTTTGTCGAGTTGCATTGTTGTGTTTTATTATTTTAAATGTTATGTCTGAACTTACTGGGCATGTAGCTCACTAGTTTGTTCTTGTTCAGGTAATCGAGGTAAACAACCTGTAACCTGAGCCACAGTGTATGGATTGGACTGCAAGAATGAAGTGCCAGTGTCATGATAAAGGTTATGGACCTGCCAGGCTAATTCCGCAAGAAGAGAGAAAAAGGGCAAAAAAAAAAAAAATACAGTTGTATGATATTGTATAAAGTACATTGTTATGTTTAACTTTAACTATGTTTAATACAGTATGACAGTATTATATGCAAGTAATATAAAATAGTTTTCCTACTATGATAACTTAGTTTTGGAAAGTTGTAGTACTACGTATATCGATGGTTTTTTTAAAAAAAAAAAAATTCCGCAATCTATTTTATTATGATTTGATAGAAAAGAATTAAAGTAAAGTAGAGTTTTCAGGTGACGTCTCCCGCGCGAGGCGGGGGGTGTCACAGTGAAAAAGAGAGAGAAAGAGAGAGATCGATGAGGACGGTGATGAAAATGGAGGAAGAACATGTAAGGTAATGCTTAACATGAAAAATCATGCTAATTACTTCTAATAACGTCTTTCTCTCTCTCTCTCTTTTTTTTTGTTTGGATTCATGTATTGCAAGCATGATGTAAAATATTCTAGCTATATTTGAAATGGATGTAGGCGCCATTCATTGCCTAAAAGGATTATCTTCGTATCTCCCTACTTTCCTTTTCTGGTCCTAGGGTTGTGCCCATATGTTGTACTAGCACTGCACATGAATAGTAAACTTATTTTGTGCAAAAAAAATTGACATATGCTATATTGGCTAATTTTGGTGTGCTAAATTCAAATATAACAATTTTATGTTTATTTGATGTCGTCTCGACTTGTTTCTTGATACTGTGTGAGTTCTGGTCAAAAGTTACTTTTTACACCCATTTAACTAATTTGAGTATACCGATTCTAAATATATCAGTTTTATGTCAAGAGAAGGTCTTTTTGATCAATTTCTTGACACTGTGTGTTTTTTGGTCAAAAGTTACTTTTTGTACTCAATTGACTAATTTGAGCATGCTAATTCTAAATATATCAGTTTTATATTAAGAAAGTCATCTTGACTAATTTCTTAATATTGTATGTGACACACACACACACATAATCATATAATACTCAATATATATATATGTATATCTTACTTAAGAGTAAACATGGTCAATTGAATTCATCTCGTTTATCCCTTTCATTGTCTTGATGAAAATTAAACATTTCTTTATTTCGTTTAATCCATATAAATTGGTAATTACATGGTATTCATGGATTTAATTATTTTTTACAGAGTAATTATACACCATAATCATTACAGATATTGCACATAGTGCTTTGTTTCTCAAAACAGCCGCACCTCCAAATCAGCCGTGTATCCATTTTTTGCACCTCCCAAAACGTGAAGGAGGAGAAGAAGAAGGAAAATAAAAAATAAAAAGGAGGGAGGGGAGGCAGAGCTCACTGTCGGCAAAAGAAGTTTTGCTTGGCAAAGCAAGGTTTGCTAGCATCATAGTAAAAATTTTTGAGAGAGAGAGAGAGAGAGAGAAAAAAAAAAAAACATATATTGAAAAAAAAAAATCGACCAAAAAAATGAGGCAAACAAAATTTTAAAGCATTGGTTTTCGGTGTGGTACAACTGCAAAAAAAAAAAAAAAAAGGTTGAATTTGAAAAAAAAAAAGGAGAAAATAAAAAAAAGGAAACAAAAAGAAAAAAGGGGAATGTATATATATATAAAAGAATTTGAAAAAAAATTATTCTTTGTCCTTGATTTCCATTTACTCCCTTGATCCTTTTGATCCCTTGATCTCATTGATCCTATTGATACTTTTCTTTTTAATTATTAATTTCATTGAAACATAAAGTATGCCACATTGAAACTAGCTGTTTTGAAATGAGCTAGCATGTGAAGCTTTCGAAAATCAATCTACTATGAAACTCATGTGAACTTGAGTCTGGTGTGTGAGGTTTCTAAAGTTGTTCATAAAGTTTGAAGGAAAGTTGGTACTTTTAGAATGTTTTTTTTTTTCCCCTGCAAGTTGGTGTTTTGGAATTTGATTATTGTTTTTGAGTTTAGAAAAATTAGCATCAGCTTGAGCTGATGTGTTGGAATTCGATGACTCTTTCAGTTTTTATAAAATTGGCATCAACTAGAGTTGTTGTATTGGAATCCAATGTTTATTTCTAGATTTAGAAGATTTGCATTAGTTTAAGGGGGTATGTTGAGTTCCGATGATTATTTTCAGATTTAAAAGATTTGTTTTTACTTTTTTGGTTTGTTGATAATAAAATAACATGATAATTAACCAAATATTTAGGCTTTATTATTAGGTTGCTTGATTTTCTTATATTATTAGTTTTCTAAGATAAATTGGTCTACAAGATGATAAATTGTATCCTTTATTGATGATGAATAAAGAGAAAAAAAAATGTAGCTCTTTATGTTTCTTCAAAGTAAAAATATTTCTAATATTGTATCCATAGATTGGTTTCAAGACTGCCCTTCTTCAAAGATCAACCATTTAGGAGTTTTATTTGACTCCGTCTTTATCTAAAACCCCATGTTTCTTGTAATTAATATCACTAAGAAAATCAACGGATATCTAATACGTTTGAACAGTTTCTACTTGCATTTTTAACATTTAGATATCAACTATTCCACAAGAAGAACCTTGGCCAACGCTACTTGAATGCCCATTTACGTAAGAGACCAAGACTAGCATTACATATTAAAATGACATGATTTTGTGCGGACGTTCTCTTCTAATTCACGTAAGCCTTGTCATCAAGACTGTATCATATTCAAGTAAAATAAGTACCCAACAAAATATATACATTCACATTTACCTATTAAAATATAAAAGCATTGTTAGCAACCTCTTAATAGTTTAGATTAGTAAACTAATCTACCAATATAGATTAGTAAACTAACACTACCAATTGCCGTTTTTATGCAATGATTCATGAGTTCTGTGACTCACAAGTTCTAAAAACCTTTGATGTCTAACTTTAACATATTATCTAAAGAAAAAACAAGAAAAAAAAACATAAAGAGTAAAGATTAGATATTGAAATCTAGTAAACATATCCAATAAGGAGTGCCTTCAAGAAAACAACTACATGAGATAGTCCGATTTCAAGGCCTTAGTATAAAAAGAACAAAAATACATCCACAGAACTCTGATACTAAGAATGGAAATCCCAAAGACACCAATACTTTTAACAATAAAAATAAATAAACAAAAAGGAAAATGGAAACTAGAGAAGAAAGAAATACTATCGTTAGATGCACTAACAGACTAGCTCTATATTGAACATACACTTGCAGTTGCAAATATAACTTAGCGATAATTTTAAACCTGACTTCTTGGACTGGAAAAAAGCTTTAAGACCTAAATGGTATATAAGTGAGTCCAGAATGAAATAAAATTTTAAGTCCAAACTGGTTGACTTAGTTATAATTTTTGTTAATTTTTTAGAAAAAGATAAAATTGAAACCAAAATTTTGGGTTTGACTCAATGAACCATTCAGGCCCTTATATTATTTAGAGATATGCATGTGTCTTTCTGATTCTGATTCACATAAAGCTTCGTCATCAAGGCTGCACCAAATTTATATAAGTACCTAACATAAAAAAAAAAAAAGAATTGGCCTACCTTGCTATCACTCATGTTTCTCGAAATTTTTGATGTTTTAACTAACATATTACCTAGAAGGGAAAAAAAATAGTGGAGAAAAGATTAGATATTGAAATCTAGCAAACTTATCCAATAAACGAGTAGCTTCAAGAAAAACAAACTACATGGGATATTCAGATTTCAAAGCCTTATTATTAAAATACAGACCGGTGCCCTTCCAACAAAAACATCATTTCTAAAAGACACCAATACTTTTAACAATAAAAAAATTAAACAAAAGGGAAAAAGAAAGCTAGAGAGGAAAGAAATACTTGTGTAAGATACACTAACAGACCAGTTCTATATTGAAAGTTTCTTTTAAGAAGCAGAAATTGTTAAATAATAATAAATAAAATGTAGAAGTAGATGAATACCAAGTAGTTTATCCAATTTGTCAAGTAGGACACGGGACTTCCATCTATAAATAGACAATTTCTAAGCATCATTTCTCAACCTTCACAAAGTAACATTAGCACAACTCATACTGATATATCTCTAGCATACTAGAACATACCAAACATGAAAAGTGTTAATATCCTTCTAATAACCCTTCATGTCTTGGCTTTGGCAACTTTCATTTCCTCGGCTTATGACCCAAGCCCTCTGCAGGACTTCTGTGTAGCTACAGATGACCCGAACAAGACTTGTAAGTATACCTTTTCCGTTCCCTGGTATAATTTTTCAACTTTGCTAACTGGTCCTTTTGAATGTAATTTGAAGTTAATACAAATTCGTTGCAATGTTTGTGAATGGGAAATTCTGCAAGGATCCAATGCTTGTCAAGGCTGAGGATTTCTTCGCTTGTGGGCTCAACAATCCTGGAAATACTGATAATCAACTTGGCTTCAATGTGACTACTGTTAATGTGGACACACTTCGTGGACTCAACACTCTCGGTGTATCATTGGTTCGCATCGACTATGCACCCCATGGCCAGAACCCGCCTCACACTCACCCTCGTGCCACCGAATCCTCGTCGTCGTGGAGGGAAGGCTCTATGTCGGTTTTTTAACGTCGAACCAAGATGGGAACCGCCTCTTTACAAAGGTTCTAAACAAGGGAGATGTGTTTGTGTTCCCAATTAGTTTGATTCACTTCCAGTTCAATCCAGGGCATTACCCAGCAGTTGCTTTTGCTGGTCTCGGCAGCCAAAATCCAGGAGTCATAACAATTGCAAATTCAATCTTTGGATCTGATCCTGCCATTGACCCTAAGATCCTCGCCAAGGCGTTCCAACTTGACCAGAATGTGGTTGAGCAACTTCAGAAGAAATTCTGGTTTGATGCCAATTAAGCAGACTAAGAAACTACCATACGAATTAGAATGTTTTGTGTTATGTAATAAATAGAATGGTTATGCATTCACCATTCTCCAACTTCAGCTTATGACTGATTTACTGTTGCTCCATTGTTGAGAGAATAGTCCTTGTACTTGTCTCAGTACCAATAAAATTCATGTCAGTTTTTCAGTTTCAATAAAACTCTAATTTGAAAATTCTGAAGCTTTCGTGTTTTTTTCTTTTTTAATGAGAAAAAAGTGAAAATTTTCATGAATCGCAATCTCACATGCACCAAAACCAAAAGAAATAGAAGTCACTTTATGAAGTTCTACATTAAGTTTCTTCTAAATAATTTGTTAACTCTTCCAGCTTCTTTTTTTTTTTTTTTTGGAGGAAGTCATGCTATTGAATATATATTTGTTATGGAAAGCATCGTATATTCAGAAGCAAACATGGTATTTGTATCACCACGTGATAACATGGGTGATAGAAACAATTGATTAAGGCTGGTGCTTTGACTATTTGAATCACGGACCACAACTATGTATACTCGAGACTTTAACTATCAGATGCCGGACTTTTTTTACCGTTGACACTTTGGCATATTTTATCCTCCAAGTTTTCTGAAATTTACTGCTTCTCCCAGTGAGTAGATATGTCATCTGTGGCTGTCATTATCTTTGTGTGAGACTAGGTGGCATTTGGAGCATACACTCAAATATGAGTTTTAAAAATGTTTTGATTGGAAAAAAGTAAATGTTTGAAGTTGTGTTTTTGATTGGAAATGAACTGTTTGGAGTCAAAATTGTAAAAATTTGATATGGGTTTGGGGGAAAAAAAAGAGATCTTGTTTCATCACTCCCGTTGTTTTATGCAATTAAAAAAAAAAAATTTGTCTCACTCTTATCATTTTGTCACTCACTTGAAATAAAAAAGTAATGGATTTTAAAGTTTGAGCTTTAGAAGAGATTTAGAGATGTGAGTGAAATTTGATTATGTTTGGAGAAAATGTTTAAAAAAAAAAAACTCTTGAAAATTTCTGATTGGAGTTTATTCTCCAAAACATAGAGTAAGAATAGATTACCCACACCCCCACACAACCCAACCACCCCCCCTCCCCCCTACCCAAAAAAAAAAGAACGAGAGAAAACAACAAATAGTAGATCAAGAATTAAAAAACGAATTAACAAGAAAATGACAATGGACAAGGAAAATGCAAACGACAACAATTAAAAAAAAAAACATTTAGGGAAACACGTCTACATTAAAACGTCAATATATTATATTACACGACATTACGTTGAAAACGACAACAGTTAGAAAGAAATCATTCAGGAAAACGACAATAACAAAATAACAACATCTTGAAACGACATAATTACGAAAAATAGCGAGAATAGGCAATCAAAAACAAAAAGAGAATACATAGATTTATATGGAAAATCGTAGATGGGAAAAAACCACAGGCAGATGATAAGAAAATCCACTATATCAAAAATTGACACAAAATAGGAGTATAATGTACGGCTATAGCCCAATCCCTCTACTCCCACTGTAAGGCCCCCCATAAAAAAAAAATTCTCATAATATATCACACCTTGAGCTTTCGGGCCGAGCCAAACAGAATTTAGTTATCGCACTCTAACAATATGAATTACAAAAATAATAACTAAAAAAATGACAATTCATATAACATATAAGTTAATACTTAAAATTAAATTAGAATTGATGTTCGTAGTATTTTTATCAAAAAAAAAAAAGATTGCAATAACAAAGGGAAAAACGGAAAAAGGAAAAAAGGGAAATACTACACTAACTTCAAGGCTAAAAACGACAGACGATATAATACGACGACAACAATGTGAAGGAGCGAACGAATAGACGTGTAAGAAAAGAAAAAGACGAACAAGGTGGGAAACAGACATGTAAGAAAAGAAACTGTAAGATGCTCAAAAGTTACGAGTTCCAATCTGAAAGTTTCCTTTGGCGGAAAGAAAAAAAAAACATAGGGGGAGTAGTTGAGATAAAGTCACTACCTTTATATATATATTTTTTAGATAACTACTAAATCAAACTATACTAAGTCTTTTATGAAGACAAAACCAAGTCTTTTTTCTGCTTCATTTATTAATATAGACTACTTCAAACTCACCTATCTATAAATAGAGGCATTTTGGTGCCAAGACTTCTATCCATCCTTTATTCAACAAACGTACAGATAATAGATATAACTTGCAAAGAGATATCCAGTAATTAGCATAATACTAGCATAACAACCGTGAAAGGTGTTCATTTCCTTCTCACAGTTTCTGTGTTGGCTTTGGCATCTTCCATTGCCTCTGCCTATGACCCGAGCCCGCTGCAGGACTTCTGCGTCGCAGTTGATGAACCCAAAAGGGCGTGTAAGTAAATATTTATTCAGTCCCTGCCATTAATTTTTTACCACTAATGCTCACAAAGTTTTGGTTACTTTACTCTATCTATTTAGTAATATTGTTATGCACTAACAAGAATTATATTCTTCAATTGCAGTGTTTGTGATTGGGAAGTTCTGCAAGGATCCAAATGTAACAACCAGGAAATTCACATTTTTCGGAAAATAATTACACAATGAATTTAAGCGTTAAAATGTGAAATTAAATGATTTAATATTGTTTGGAACTAAATAAAGTGTTCTAACAATATTAAAGGATGAAAAATGAGTAATAGTGATATTATGTGTGTGCACGCGTGTGCCACTCACAGTATCAGGAAGTAGGTCAAGATGATATTATCTTGACATAAAACTGATAAATCTGGGTTCAGCACACCCAAATTAGTCAGGATAGCCTATCAGCATGCTCAAATTTGATAATTGAGCACAAGGGTAATTTTTGATCAAAAAATTCACAGTATCGGAAATTGGTCAAAACGACATCAGATGAAAATAAAACTGATATATTTGGATTCAGGACGCCCAAATTAGTCAGCATAGCTCATGTTGAAATTTTGGGTGAAAAAGTATATAAAGAGCGGGAAAAAAATGGAATTTACTCATTTGCCCACAAATTCTCTCTCTCCTCATTTCTCTTTCTCTCTCTACCCGAATTGTGTACAGTAACCAACTTTCACATACGGCCTCCGTTCACAACACCGCCGGCACCGTTGGAAAGCTCTCGCCGAGTTGAGTTCAACGGTGGGTCGACGCGACGGAACGGCCGCCGCACGCGCCGCCCGAAGCCGCCGGCCAACGGAAATTTCGATCGCCGATATCTTCGCCGTCCGACGTCCGATCAAGCTGAAACCGGTCTCAAAAGACTCGTGGTGAAGAGTACTACAAAAGCCATGTGGTGGATCGCCTCAACACCGGCAGAATCGCGCCGCCCGAAGCCACGACGTCGCCGTCGCCGTCGTCGTCGTGAAACCCGTCATTTCCGGTGATATTGAGCTGCACCACCGGTGCAGAAATGGTCGCCGTGAAGAGGGGAGCAAAAGCCCTCAATCAATTTCGGGGAAAAAGTCCGGCACGGCGGAGTTCCACCGCCGCCGCCGTGGCCGTGAATTTCGGGGGGATTTTCCGGCGATTGGGGCCTCCAAATGTGAAATTGAGGCTACCAATGGATTCCTCTCGTCGAGATCTTCAAAATGGACTACCCACTTGCCACCGTCGCAGCCGTCGCCGCCGGTCAACGCCGGTCAACGGCGACCGTTGACCGAAAATGGAAGTTTGGCCCATTAGCCTATTTTCGACGTTCCGGACGCATCTGCGGAGTCGGAATTGCAAAACGAGACCTCAAAGATGAAGAACGAGGAATTAGGGTTTATGCCGTCGAGACCGGACTGCAATTCGGTATAAATCCCGACCTTTTTATGTTCCGCAATTTAATTGTTTCGGACTGTTATATGATTTTATGATTATTGGTATGAAAAATGTGGAAAAGAATGTATGTAAAAAGAAGAAAATGACTGTAATGGAGAAAAAGAAAAATATGTGATAATGTAATGATTTTACGTAAACAGTATGAGTTTTACGTAAAATCTAGGCCTCTGGTATAGTACGTGATAGAATTAGATCAGTATAGTGGTTTTCAGGCGTTTCCTAAACGCTGGAACCTCAAAAATTAAGGGGAAACTCTGCCGAAATTTCTAAAAATGGCACCAGGGGTAATATGGGAAACGAGGGGTAAAAATATGATCGGGAAGGGAACCTGAGCCCCCTCGAGGAATTAGGGCAAGGAAAAAAAAAGGAATGGACAAGTTACAATTAGTAAACCGACCCTTCGAAACTCTAGAACGCAAGAAAAACATGAAACCGATCCCTAGGTTGGAATAGTACTTCCCGAGGGTCGGGAATGTGAAAATTGGTAAAATGATAAGAATTGATCAAGAAAATGTCCGATAAGATTTAAAAAGTTAATTAAATGATTTTGGGTTTAGAAAATCCAGCCTAAGTATGAAAATGAAAATGTTATGGTTAAACGACCCATTAGGGGCAAAATGGTCATTTTGCCCAAATACTCTCAAATTATGGGCAAAGAGCCCTAATGACCCTGGAATAAGTTAATGGAGTTTGTAAAAGCCAAAATTTGAGGTTTAAGTTATGAAAAATCATGTTAAGGGTAAAATTGTAATTTTATCAAAAGTTAGGGGTAAAATCGTAATTTTTCAAAAAGTTGGGGAAAAATTCAAAAATGGCCATTAAGGTTTAGAAAGCTGTCATAAGGCTATAATTAAGGGTTATAAGATCAGAATCAAGCTTTTTAATAAAATAAAAGCTATAAATGAAAATGTGATTAACGGACAAAGTTTGTCTGTAGGAACCCAATCCAGAAGCGACAAAGGACGTCGATGGATCCCAAGAAGAGGATAAGCACGCTATGAGTAAGTTCAGACATTTATCCGTCTGCAACTATGAACAAGTTTATCATGTTTATATGTTTGTATGCAAATGTCATGATGTGATTTATGATGATGCTATAGTAAATACTATAGCAATGTTATGATGATGTTAAAATATATATATATATATATGTTTTAATAAATAATTATAAAATATATATATATAAATATATGTATGTATTGAATTATGAAGGAAAGACATTATAAGAGTTTTATGAGAGTAAAGATGTGATAAAGAGTGATAGTAGAATGGAAAGAGTAAGAATGAGAATGTGATGATAGAATGCATAAGAAAAAGATGAGACATGAAAGGAAAGAATAGATGTTTTATAAAAAGTTTTATGAAAGTTAGGTTATGATTGATAGAGCAACAACGATCGGTGATGAAAGGAATTAAGAAAGGGATATTTTATGAGAATGAAAGGATAGATGTTTTATGAAAAGTTTTATGAAAGTTAGGTCATGATTGATAGAGCAACGATGATCGGGGATGAAAGAAATTAAGAAAATGGTATGTTCTATGATAACGAAATGATAGGGGTTTTATGAAAAATGATATGAAAGCAAAGAGTTAGACAAGAAAGAAAAGCACTGATAGGTTATGATGAAAGGTCATGATGAAAGGTACGATGAAAGGATTAGAACATAATGGTAAGATGTGATTGATTGAATAGAACGATAGGCTATGATCGATAGGAGGATGATGATAGGATACGGTAGATAGGAGGATGCAAATGATAAGACGAACAAAGAATAATTGTCTACACGTAACAAAACATGTTTTTGTTTGTTATGATGTGATGTTATATAAGTAATATGTGCTATTTATGCTATGCTAAGGTGTGACTAATATAATTCACACAAATAAAGTAAAGAATTAAGAAAAGAAAAACAACGAAAGAATAAATGTTCCATGAAACGTTTTATGAAAAAAAAAAAAGAGAAATGAAAGATTATGAATGTCATGAAAAAGATGTACAACGAAAAATCAATATAAGAAAAGCTAAAAGAATGCAAGATAATAAAACTGAAAAGTTAATGGTTGGCGTACCGGTCTCCCTATATGGTTGAGACTTTCGGTCTATATCCTCCACGCATATGCGGTGCTACCCCGAAGGTGTGGTAGATTATAGGATGGACCAACCCCGACAGGTGAGGTTTTATGTGACTGTGAGGTAGGTTGGTGGGTATCTCCCCCTCCTCCCACTGTCAGCGCGCACTAGGTACGTTCAACAACGGGGCCCACCAGTGAAAGATAAGAAAAGAAAAGAAAAGAAAAGAAAAGAAAAGTGAAAGAAAAGAAATGAAAAGAAAAGAAAAGTAAAGAACGATATAAAAAGAAACAAACGATATGAAACATAATAGAATTATATATGTGATGTGAATGACACGTTTTTACGTGATGATATGCTAGTGTGTATGTTACTAGCTTTTAAGATATGAAAGGTTAAGAGATGATGATAAAGTGACAGAAAAGTTATAAAGGTTTAGAACAGAAAGTTAAGAAATGATAGAAATGAAAAAGCAAAGAAATGAAGAGATTAGATTAGAATGATAAGAGTTGATCGATAGAATGATAAGAACGATGAACGAAGAGACAAATGAGCATGAGGAAGCTCACATAATATGTTATGTTTCGAGGATATGTATAGACGATGTGTATGGTGTGTATATATGTGATGTCATATATTCTAGTAATAATATATATTACTAGTATTTATAAGTTAATGAATGTATGTTTGAACTTACTGAGCATCTAGCTCATTAGTTGTTTATATGTTGCAGGTAAGCAACGTGTTTATTTAAAGTAATATGATGGACAACGGACGGATCTGCACGTGCCAAGGGACTGGGCGAGGGTATGGTACTACCATGAGTCTTTCGCTGAGCGTTCAAAAAGGAAGATGAAAGAAAGAAAGTTATGATATATGTGTTATAAGAGTATGATAGAGATAGGTATAAAATGTAAGTAAAAAAAAAAAAAATTTTGCTATAGAAATTGCTTCCGCTTTAAGATGAGAATATTAAGAATGGAAGGTTAAGTATGTTAAGTAAGAGGATGACGACCCACGAGGTTGCCAGCCATCGCGGTCGGCGTCGGAGCTCGGCTGGTTGGTATGGTAACGTACGTGGGGGTCGTCACACCAAAGCTTGCCAAGGCTGAGGATTTCTTCACTTATGAGCTCAACATCCCTGGAAACACAAGTAACCCATTTGGTTCTGCTGTTACTACTGTGAATGTGGACAAAATTCCAGGACTTAACACTCTTGGGATTTCATTGGTTCGCATTGACTATGCACCGTATGGCCAGAACCCACGTCACATTCACCTTCGTCGCTCTGAAATCCTTGTCGTTGTGGAGGGGACACTCCCCATTGGCTTTGTGTCGTCCAACCAAGATGGAAACCGCCTCTTCACGAAGGTTCTAAACAAAGGGGATGTGTTTGTGTTCCCAATCCGTCTAATTCACTTTCAGTTCAACCCGGGACACACCCCAGCATTGGCCTTCGCTGGTCTCAGCAGCCAGAATGCTGGAGTTATAACTATTGCAAACTCTGTGTTTGGATCACATCCTTCCATCAAGCGCGATGTCCTCAGCAGAGCCTTCCAATTGGACAAGGATGTTGTTAAACATCCTCAGAAGAAGTTCTGGTACGACAACAACTCGAGAAACAACAAAACAGAAATGATTCGCTAGAGTGTCCTGTGTTATGTAATAAATAGAATGGCCATGTGTGAACCATTTTCTCATTTAATTAGTTTCTGATTGATTTGCTGTTGCTGAATTGTTGAGTGAAATTCATTTATAGTCATTGTACTTTCTCACTACCGATTAATAAATTTACATGTGTCTTTTGCATATTCAATTAAACTCAACTTACGTACATATACTGATTAAGGAGAATTTGGCTTTAAATGAAAATGGTCAAGAATTTCTTTCTCACATTCACCCAAAAGAAAGAAACAAAAGCCACTTGATGTTTGGTCAGTAAAAGGAGTGACGTTTTTTTTTTTTTTAATCCCTGTATGCGATATTATCATAATTAAAATAACAATCCTTATCTAGCAATTTAACTGATTATCTGTTCTCACGTACATTTTTAGTAGTTTATTTGTGGGGGGTGGGGGTTGGGGGGTGGTTGGGTGGTTATCACAGTACATTCTGATTAACAGTATTGAAAAATAATAATTATTTAGCAATATCAGTCCATGAATTTCAGTCTCTCCTACTCTTATCAGCCAGACTAATAATTTAAGAAGACGATGCTTGCTTCCTTTGTCGGGTTAACAATATTCTTTATTAGCACTTTCACTTTATACTAACGTATATATTTGGTTTTGATGAAAGACGGTGCCTGTA
Source organism: Antiaris toxicaria (assembly GCA_035233585.1). Taxonomy (NCBI): domain Eukaryota; kingdom Viridiplantae; phylum Streptophyta; class Magnoliopsida; order Rosales; family Moraceae; genus Antiaris; species Antiaris toxicaria. The sequence continues at coordinate 4,049,888 of CP141153.1, read as the reverse complement.
GAGAACAGTTTATCTTAAAGTACCTTAGTTAATTAATTTATGGTCCTTTTTAATTTTAATAGGTCTTATGTCACCTGTTAGAGTGTGTGACCTGATTTTTTTTTTTTTTTGACTCGACTCGAAGAGCCTACCATGTAGCTTAATATGAGAATTTTTGGGGGCTCTATGGTGGTAGCGGAGATACCAATAAACACTAGTGAAGCTCAAATTGTAGAATAGATGAGCCCACTCAAAAAATGAAAGAACAAAACAGTTGATCATTCCGTTTATTTATTTATATCCAAATATTTCTCAAAAAAAAAAAAAAAACCAAATAACCAATGACCGAAAACGTTCAAGAATTACTAAAGTATGTGTTAGAGTACATAATCCGAATTCTTTATTGGTCCAGACCAAAGAGCCGTGGTGTGACCTAATACGAAAATTTTTTTCAGCTCAGTGGTGGTAGAGAAGGGATCGGCCTTATCCTTAGGGATGCGGGGGCTCCACTCCCGTGGTATAGACTTATTTTATTTTCATACTATATATATTTAATTTAATTTAAGGTTTTGGCTTTTTATATTTTTGAGCTATGCATGTGATTATCACCTCTTATACCAATTTTTAAATTAGTGAAGTTTTTCTCTTATGCCGTGGTTTTTCCCCATCTAGGGTTTTCCACGTAAATCTGCGTGTTCTTGTGTAACAACCGGGAAAATTCATATTTATCGGAAAATAAATACATAATGAATTTAAGCGTTAAAATGTGAAATTAAGTGATTTAATATTGTTTAGAACTAAATAAAATGTTCTAACAATGTTAAAGGATGAAAAACGATTGATAGTGATGTTATATGTGTGCACGTGTGTGCCACTCACAATATCAAGAAATAGGTCAAGATGATATTATCTTGACATAAAACTGATAAATTTGAGTTCAGCACTCCCAAATTAGTTAGGATAGCCTATCAGCACGCTCAAATTTGATAATTGAGCACAAGGGTAATTTTTGACCGAGAATTCACAGTATCAGAAACGGGTCAAGATGAGCTCAGATCAAAATAAAACTGATATATTTGGATTCAAGACGCCTAAATTAATCAGGATAGCCCATATTGAAATTTTGGGCGAAAAAGTATATAAAGAGCAGAAAAAAGGTGGAATTTTCTCATTTGTCTACATGCTCTCTCTCTCCTTATTTCTCTTTCTCTCTCTACCCGAATATGTATAGTAACTGACCATCGGAAACGGTGTCCGTTTTCGACACCGCCGGTGTCATCGGAAAGCTCTCGCCGAGCTGAGTCCGATGGTGGGCCGACGCGACGGAGCAGCCGCCGGAGCAAGCCGCACGCGCCGCCTGAAGGTCGTCGGAGCCAAAATCTTCCCGGTGAGATTTCTCCGCCGTCCAGCCACCATTTGCCACAAAACCGGTCCCAAAAGACTTGTGGTGAAGAGTAGAATAAAACCCAGGTGGTGTTTCAGCCCAACGGCCGCCGGATTACGCCGCCCGAAGCCGCGACGTCGCCGCCCGAAGCCGCGACGTCGCCGCCCGAAGCCGCGACGTCGCCGCCGTGAAGCCATCGTGGAACTCGCCGTTTCCTGTAATGTTGAGCTGCACCACCGGTACAGAAATGTTCGCCGTGAAGAGGGGAGCAAATGTAACAGCCGAGATTTTAAATCGTTCTCGGGAACATTGTATAGTGAAAATTTATATATATTAGTGTGACGAAAATATATAAATTTCACTCTAATAAATTATCATTAGAGTTGATAAGTATATTTATTAGAGTTTATAAATGCTTTATGGCAGTGGAGGTAATGATTTTCGAATCGAAACGCCTCAAATAGTGCATTTTCGGTATCGAAAAACAGAATTCTACTGAGACTCAAAATGTGGCAAACATAGATCTCAGATGGAAAATAATGAAATATCTAGGGTTTATGGAGTGATTTAAATGATATAAATGCATCGAAAGGCTCCAACAGCATTTCGAGAGGTAAACTGCGAAATTTGGCCAGTATAGCTTTTCCGTCAAAATTTCGACAGATGAAAATTATACTGTTATTAAAGAAAAACCTATACTGTATAAACAAATAATATTTTCTTATTAATATAAGAATCAATGGATGAGATTAAATCATCCTTTTTGATCCAAAGGCTATTAAAATTAAGGAAATTTTAGAATTTCCTTTAAAATCAAAATTTAGAAAGAAAATTTGCATTAAATGCATGATGATCTGCTCATGCACGTGGAAGAGAGGGGGAGAAACAGCTGTATTTCAGCTGAAAAAGTTTCCAAAATTTTGCAAAAATTCCCCCAAGAAATTTTCATTTTGACCCCAAAATTTTCAAAAATTGCAAAAATACCCTTAAGGATTTGTATAAACTTTTCCCCTGATTTTCACGTCCCTCACAGCAGAAAAACTCCATTTTCTCTGTTCTTCTTCTTCTCCCACGTTCCTTTGCTCACAAAAATTTCCAAAGTTTCAAAAGTTGCAAGATTTGAAGAAAAAGTGTGAGAAAGCTTTAAGTTGAGGAGTATTCACTTCAAAGCTCAAGTAAGTTCTTCAAAATTCTGTTTTAATGCTTGTTTTTAAGTGTTTTTGTGTTTATGTGAATAGTGGAACAAAATGGAGATAGAGAGTTTTTGAGTGTTTTGATGAAAATCAAGTGGAAAAACATGTTTTGAACTTGTTTTTGAAGTTTTTGTGGGGTTAGTTTTGAAAACAAAAATGTTGCATGGGAGGGAGGAAATTTACTTGGAAAAGAGGGTGAAAACCCTTATGGAATAGTGATAATTATGTATTATGAAGTGGAATGGAAGAAAGACAAAGAGGAAAGTTTAGGGTTGTGAGTGAAACCCTAAATTTTTGGGAAACATTGTTATACCTTGATTTTGAGAATGAATTATTGTTATGAACTGGGATTTTGAGCAGGTGTATGATGGAAACTGTGTTCAATAACACGATTTAAGTGGTTTTGGCACAGTGGGAAAATGAAAAATTAAGCCGTTATAATGCCAAAATTTTCGGACTTATAACCAAGGCTAAGGGTTTAATGATAACAATGTATAGGAGAAGTGTTTAAATGTTTTCGAGTTGACCTATAAACATTTCACTGAATGTTGAACTGTTTTGTTATAGGGCAACGAAGGAAAACAAAGGAACGAAAGCAGAAATCAATTTCTGGTAAGTTCTGACATTTAATTGTCTGAACATGAACAACTGGAACACTGTGTTATTCTTGAATGTTAATTTATGAATAGCCTAAATTCCTTGGCTAGAAATGTTATATGTTGTTGTGAACTCGTTGAAACGCCTAAATTGGCAAGTATGCGAGTGTGCAGTGATGTGTTACGTGTATATGATTGTGTTTTATGGATTTTGACCCTAGAGTGCTTTAAACATATTTTAGGTTTGAAAGTATGCATGAGAATTGGTTTTTATATCAAAATGTGTTCAAAAACCTATTTTTACCGGAGTCAAGCGCTAGGCGCTAGCTAAGGAGCGCCCCGGCGCCGAGCTCTCGGCCAAAATTTGGTGTTTAAAATTCAGTAGGAGTGCCAGGTGCTAGGGTATGAGCGCCAGACTCTAGTGTAAAAATTGGCTAAAGCGCCAGGCGCTAGGGTATGAGCGCCAGGCTCTAGTGTAAAAATTGGCTAAAGCGCCAGGCTCTAGTGTAAAATTTAGTGGAAGCGCCAGGCCCTAGGGTATGAGCGCCAGGCGCTATGGTAAATATCCAGTAGGAGTGCCAGGCCCTAGGGTATGAGCGCCAGGCACTAGTACAAAAATCAGCATTAGCGCCAGGCTCTAGGGTATGAGCGCCAGGCACTAGTATAAAATTGTCTGAAGCGCCAGGCGCTAGGGTATGAGCGCCAGGCGCTTGCACCGGATTTTCGAAAGCGCCAGGCTCTGTAAAGAGAGCGCTGAAGCGCTGGAGTCTCTGTCCTAAGTTTTTACAGAAAAATAAAATGAAGGGCCAAGCGCTCGGGGATGAGTGCCAGGCGCTCCAACTGTTCCAAAAATGTATAATTAAGGGTTTGTGCCTTATTTTCAGTTCCAATCACGCCCCAATGTTTAAATGCATGGGTGATAATTTTTTAAACAGTGTTTTTGGACTGAATAGGCATAATATTGAGTGCATTAATTATGAATATGTACACTGGAACAGTTAAGACATCATAGTAAGTAACATAGCACAGTAAACAACACGGTAATGAAAAAGACCTAACGTTTGGCGTACCGGCCTCTCGCGAGGGAGGTTACCTTATGTCGAAGCAAAAGACATACCATAGTTGAGGGAGAGTCCGGGTCGCTCCCAGACCCCTCTTACAGCGCGCACACGGTATGACCAAACTGGGCCTATAGACATAGTAAATGAACAATGCAAAGTGTAAATTGAGCATAATAAACTCATGTATTGTGTCGAGTTGCATTGTTGTGTTTTATCATTTTAAATGTTATGTCTGAACTTACTGGGCATGTAGCTCACCAGTTTGTTCTTGTTCAGGTAATCGAGGTAAACAACCTGTAACCTGAGCCACAGTGTATGGATTGGACTGCAGGAATGAAGTGCCAGTGTCATGATAAAGATTATGGACCTGCCAGGCTAATTCCGCAGAGAAGAAAGAAGAGGATATTGAGAAAAAAAAATATAATTGTATGATATTGTATTAAGTACACTGTTATGTTTAAATTTTAATTATGTTTAATACAGTATGACAGTATTATATGCAAGTAATATAAAATAGTTTTCCTTCTATGATAACTTAGTTTTGGAAAGTTGTAAAACTACGTATATCGATGGTTTTTAAAAAAAAAAAAATTTTCGCAAACTATTTTGTTATGATTTGATAGAAAAGAATTAAAGTAAAGCAGAGTTTTCAGGTGACGTTTCCCGCACGAGGCGGGGGGTGTCACAGCAAAAGCCCCAAGTCAATTGCACGCCACAACCCCGGCACGGCAGAGTTCCAAAGCCGCCGCCGTGACCGAGTTTTCGAGGGGCGATTTCCGGCAATAGAGGTGTCGATTGGTGAAATTGAGACCACTAATGAGTTCCTCATGTCGAGATCTTCAAGATGGACTACCCACTTTCCACCGTCGCCGCCGGTCAATGGTGACCGTTGACCAAATTTTTGGAAGTTTGGCCCATTGGCCTATTTTCGACGTTCCGGACGCATCCGCGGAGTCAGATTTGCAAGACGGGACCTCAAATATGAAGAACAAAGAATTAGGGTTTATGCCGTCAAGACCGGACTGCAATTCAGTATAAATCTCGACCCCTTTACGTTCCGCAATTTAATTGTTTGGGACTATTGTATGATTTTATGATTATTGGTATGAAAATTATGGAAAATAATGTATGTAAAGAAAGAAGAAAATTTCTGTAATGGAGGAAAAGAAAAATATGTGATAATGTAACGATTTTACGTAAACAATATGAGTTTTACGTAAAATCTAGGCCTCTGGTATAGTACGTAATAGAATTAGATTATGATAGATGGTTTTCAGGTGTTTCCTAAACGCTGGAACCTCAAAAAATAAGGGGAAACTCTGCCGAAATTTCTAAAAATGACACCAGGGGTAATATGGGAAACGAGGGGTAAAAATATGATCGGGAAGGGAACCCGAGCCCCCTCGAGGAATTAGGGTATGGAAGAAGGAAGGGGAAAGTTATAATTAGTAAACCGACCCTTCAAAACCCTAGAACGCAAGGAAAACATGAAACCGATTCTTAAGTCGGAATAGTACTTTCCGAGGGCCGGGAATGTGAAAATTAGCAAAATGATAAGAATTGATCCGAAAAAGGTCTGATATGATTTAAAAAGTTAATTAAATGATTTTGGGTTTAGAAAATCCAACCTAAGTATGAAAACGAAAATGTTAGGGTTAAACAACCCATCAGGGGCAAAATGGTCATTTTGCCCAAAGATTCTCAAATTATGGGAAAAGAGCCCCAATGACCCTGGAATAGGTTAATGAAGTTTGTAAAAGCCAAAATTGAGGTTTAAGTTATGAAAAATCACGCCAAGGGTAAAATTGTAATTTTGTCAAAAGTTAGGGGTAAAATAGTAATTTTTCAAAAGTTGGGGAAAAATTCGAAAATGGCCATTAAGGTTTAAAAAGTTGTCCTAAGGCTATAATTAAGGGTTATAAGATTAGAATCAAGCTTTTTAATAAAATAAAAGCTATAAATGAAAACATGATTAACGGACAAAGTTTGTCTGTAGGAACCCGATCCAGACGCGACAAGGGACGTCGATGGATTCTAAGAAGAGGATAAGCACGCTATGAGTAAGTTCAGACATTTACCCGTCTGCAACTATTAACAAGCTTATCGTGTTTATATGTTTTGTATGCAAATGTTATGATGTGATTTACGATAATACTATAGTAATACTATAGCAATACCATGATGATGTTAAAAGATATGTTTTAATAAATAATTTATAAATATATATATAAATATATGTATATATTGAATTATGAAGGAAAGGTATTATAAAAGTTTTATGAGAGTAACGATGTGATAAAGAGGGATAGAGGAATGGAAAGAGTAAGAATGAGAATATTATGATAGAATGTATAAGAAAGAGATGAGATATGAAAGGAAAGAATAGGTGTTTTATGAAAAGTTTTATAGAAGTTAAGTTATGATTGATAGAGTAATGATGATCAGTGATGAAAGGAATTAAGAAAAGGTATGTTTTATGAGGACGAAAGGATAGATGTTTTATGAAAAATGATATGAAAGCAAATAGTTAGATAAGAAAGAGAAACAATGATAGGTTATGATAAAAGGTATGATGAAAGGATTAGAACATAACAATAAGATGTGATTGATAGAATAGAACGATAGGCTATGATCAATAGGAATATGATGATAAGACACGATAGATAGAAGGATGTAAATGACAAGATAAACAGAGAAATTGTCTGCACATAACTAAACATACTTTTGTTTGTTATGATGTGATGTGATGTGATGTTATATAAGTAATATGTGCTATATACGCTATGCTAAAGTGTGATTAATATGATTCACACAGGTAAAGTAAAGAATTAAGAAAAGAAAAACAACGAAAGAACAAATGTTCCATTAAACGTTTTATAAGGAATGAGAAATGAAAGATGATGAATGTCATGAAAAAGATGTACAACAAAAAATCAATATAAGAAAAGCTAAAAGAATGCAAGATAATAAAACTGAAAAGTTAATGGTTGGCGTACCGGTCTCCCTATATGGTCGAGACTCAGGTCTATATCCTCCGCGCAGATGTGGTGCTACCCCGAAGTGTGGTAGATTATAGGATGGACCAACCCCGAAGGTGAGGTTTTATGTGACTGTGAGGTAGGTTGGTTTGTAGCTCCCCCTCCTCCCACTGTCAGTGCGCAACTAGGTACGTTCAACAACGGGGCCCACCAGTGAAAGATAAGAAAAGAAAAGAAAGTGAAAGAAAAGAAAAAAAAAAGAGCGTGAAAAGAAAAGAAAAGAAAAGAAAGTGAAAAGAAGAGAAAAGAAAAGAAATGTTACGAAAAGAAAAGAAAAGTAAAGAATGATAAGAAAAGAAACGAATGATATGAAAGAATGACATAATGAAATCGATGAAAAATAAATAAATAATAAAACGAAGTTTAAAAGAACATAATAGAATTATATATGTGATGTGATGTATTTGATGTTATGTGTATGATGTGAATGTCACGTTTTTACGTGATGTTATGCTAGTATATATGTTACTAGCTTTAAGATATGAAAGATTAAGAGATGATGATAAAGCGATAGAAAAGTTATAAAGGTTTAGAACAGAAAGTTAAGAAATGATGGGAATGAAAAGCAAGGAAATGAAGAGATTGGATTAGAATGATAAGAGATGATCGATAGAATGATAAGAACGATGAACGAAGAGATAAATGAACATGAAGAGGCTAACATAATATGTTATGTTTGGGGATATGTATAGATGATGTGCACAATGTGTATACACGTGATGTCATATATTCTAGTAATAATATATATTACTAGTATTTATAAGTTAATGAATGTATGTTTGAACTTACTGAGCATCTAGCTCATTAGTTATTTATATGTTGCAGGTAAGCAATCTGTTAGTTTAAAGTAATATGATCGACAACGGACGGATCTGCACGTGCCAAGGGACTGGGTGAGGGTATGGTACTACCATGAGTCTTTCGCTGAGCGTTCAAAAAGGAAGATGAAAGAAAGAAATTTATGAATTATATGTTATAAGAGTATGATCAAGATATAGGCATAATATGTAAGTTAAAAGAAGAAAGAAGAAAAAAAATTTTGCTATAGAAATTGCTTCCGCTTTAAGGTGAGAACGTTAAAAATGGAAAGTTAAGTACGTTAAGTAAGAGAATGACGACCCACGAGGTTGCCAACCATCGCAGTCGGCGTCAGAGTTCGGCCGGTTGGTATGGTAACGTACGTGGGGGGCGTCACATCTTGTTTTCTTGTTTTCGTTATTATTTCTCACATAATCTTGTAACAACATCATTAGACATAATATTTGAAAAAAATATTATATAACAAACTTTCTTTAATTAACACTTGCAAGCCATGAAATCTCTGTCTAATCATCCATGATGACATTGTTTTCGTGATCAGTCTTATAGTCTTCTTTATTTGCACCAATGATTTATTCGTATGAATTTGGTGTTGGTGAATGTTTTTTTTTTTCCCTTCAAATAAAAAAAAAGGATTATCTGCATAGATGAAACTTTCTATTTGCATAGCCTGCGGAGAAAATGTAAAGTAACTTATCAACTAATCCTTCCATGACCCATTATTATTATTATTATTATTATTATTATTATTTTGTGTCAAAGGAAAGGTTTGTTGTTAAGGAAGTTGAAAGTTCGATTAATTTAAAACTTTACTCGCAGGGATAACGTGTGCAAAGGTTGTGTCAAAGGCTAAAGCATGATGTAATTGCCAATGAATCATACAAACGTTTTATTAGTAGAAGAAACATATGAATATGGAAGAACGTGGCTTACTTTGACCATTTTCAATTATAGAGTATCGCTTGCAATAGCAATGACGACTGAGTCGGGACATTAACATGTCCACTTCTAAGACCAAAACATATGTCATCCTGAGACTGTCATTGAGGTCTAGACTACATGAGCAATCAAGTTTAAAAATTTTCAATGAACGCGTAAAATAAATTAAAGCAATTTCATCTTTTTAGCCCCCTCTTTCAAAGTCTCTAACTCATGATATTATTTCTTCGGAATTTCGATCCACCGAGAAGCTTTAATCAACAATATAATGCAGATGAAATCAAGTTGGAGAGGTTTTTGAAGTCCTTATACCATGTAGTATAGTATTGTGTTATCAAGCGTTCTATTCTTCTTGATCCTACATAATGAAATGTTACGTATAATTGTAGTTGTAAATAAATTTAATAGTACTTTCACACTTGACTTCTCAAGTAGGAAAAAACCTTTATACTATTTAAAGAAGATGTGTGTTTTTTGCATTGCACTCAAACAAAAATCACGTAAGAAAAGGAAGAGTTCCAATGTGAAAATTTGTTCAGTAAAAATGAAACAATATTTTTTAATATTGAATCCATAGATTGGTCCCAAGCCGGGCCTTCTTCAAAGATCAACATATTAAGAGTTCAATTTGACACCATCATTTTCTACAACCCCATGTTTCTTACTCTGTTGAAATGAAAATCAACGGATATCTAATATGCGACATGAATATTCATTCACATAAGAGACCAAGTCTACCATTATATTTGACAATGACGTAAATTATGTAAACATTTTCTTCTGATTCACACAAATCCATCAAGACTGCACCAAATTCAAGTTAAATAAGTACCTAAAGAAGGAGGGAAAAAATGCCAAAAAATAAAAATAAAAAAAGGAATTGGCTTTCCTTGTTCTCACTCGAAACTTTTGATGTTTAACTAACATATTACCTGAAGGGAAAATAAATAGAGGAGAAAAGATTAGATATTGAAATCTGGCAAACTTATCCAATAAAGGAGTTACTTCAAGAAAACAACTACTTGAGTTATTCAGATTTCAAAGCCTTATTATTACAAAGCAGACCAGTGCCCTTCCAACCAAAACACCTTTTCCAAAGACACCAATACTTTTAACATTAAAAAAAATTTTGAATAAATGGGAAAAGGAAAGCAAGAGACGAAAGAAATACTTTTGTAAGATACACTGACGGACCAGTTCTATATTGAAAGTATCCTTCTAGGGGCAAAAATTGTTAAATAATAATTACTAAAATGTAGAAGTAGATGAATACCAAGTCCTTTATCCAATTTGTATAGTAAGATAGACTAGTTTAATTTAGGGACTTCCATCTATAAATAGACGATTTCTAAGCAGCATTTCTCAACCTTCACTCAAGTACATTATCACAACTCATAGTGATATCTCTAGCATACTAGAAATATATCAAACATGAAAAGTGTTAACATCCTTCTAACCCTTTATGTCTTGGCTTTGGCAACTTTCATTGTCTCGGCGTATGACCCAAGCCCGTTGCAGGACTTCTGTGTCGCAATAGATGACCCAAAGAAGGCTTGTAAGTTTAAATTTTACGTTCCCCACTATTCAACTTTAACAACTGGTCTTTTTGAATGTAATTTAAAGGTAATACAAATTCGTTTTGAGCATTGCAGTGTTTGTGAATGGGAAATTCTGCAAGGATCCAAAGCTTGTCAAGGCTAAGGATTTCTTCGCTTCTGGGCTCAACAATCCTGGAAACACTGATAATCAACTTGGCTTCAATGTGACAACTGTTAACGTGGACACACTTCGTGGACTCAACACTCTCGGTGTATCATTGGTTCGCATCGACTATGCACCACACGGCCAGAACCCGCCTCACACTCACCCTCGTGCCACCGAAATCCTCGTCGTCATGGAGGGAACGCTCTATGTCGGTTTTGTAACGTCGAACCAAGATGGGAACCGCCTCTTTACAAAAGTTCTAAACAAGGGAGATGTGTTTGTGTTCCCAATTGGTTTGATTCACTTCCAGTTCAATCCAGGGAATTACCCAGCAGTTGCCTTTGCTGGTCTCAGCAGCCAAAATCCAGGAGTCATAACAATTGCAAAGTCAATCTTTGGATCTGATCCTGCCATTGACCCTAAGATCCTCGCCAAGGCGTTCCAACTCAACCAGAAAGTGGTTGAGCAACTACAGAAGAAATTCTGGTTTGATGCCAATTAGACAGACCAATAAACAACCATATGAACTATAATGTTTTGTGTTGCTACCTAGAGTGTTTTGTGTTATGTAATAAATAGAATGGTCATGTGTGTACCATTCTCCCACTTCAGCTTATGACTGATTTACTTGTATTTGTCTCAGTACCAATAAATTTATGTGCGATTTATGTTATATCTGATTTTATCTTATTTAGCAAGTTTTGTTATTTTCCCAAATTAATTAATTATTAAAAGCATATAAATAAATAAGACAGATAATTTTTACGAGATTCGGTTTTCATACTCCTTAGGGTCACACCTAAATAGTAAATACTTCACTACTTATAAAATGATTATGAGCACTAATAGTCTTATGCAATTTAAATATGGACCTCCAGCTCGGCTCGCCCAGGCCGTCAACCACATTCTTTTCTTTTTACCCATTTTAAATCATTATTTCATCTTATAAATCACAAAAACATATTTAGAAACTCGCTTTTTAAACTAATAATTTGTTTAGTAAAACTGCAGACATTTATATATATATACATTTTCAAAAAAAATACATTTGTTCTTAATCTATAACATACTTCGTTCATACATTTACATTCATACTATTTTATTTCTTTAAAAATCATATATTCTTTAGGCAGTCGAAAACATAACGGGTCCACTTCCCTATCCATAACATCTTGAGAATCTGCCCGCCAGCCTATCATGTATCTTTACTTCATCTCGAATGCTGCTTACCCTTATTACCTACACCACAAACAAACTAATGACCTAGAGCTCAGTAAGTACAAACATAAATACAAATTCACTTAGGTGTAAGGTAACTAGGGTTAGTCTCGTTATGCTTCTTAAAGTCATCTTCATTGTTCTTCTTTTTTTTTTATTTCTTTCCTTTTTACTTTCACTGATGGGCCCTGTGTTGGACGTACCTAATGCACGCAGACCAGTGGGAGGAAGGGGGAGCGACTCACCAACCTACCTCATAGTCGATCTTTAACTATTAGCCATTAACCTCACACTTTCGGGAGGTAGCATTCCACTGTAAGCCATTAACCTCACACTTTCAGGAGGTAGCATTCAATTATAGGGAATTCATAACATTTAACCTCACTTATGGGAGGTCGGTATGCCAATACTTAAGTTTTCAATTTTGTTATCTTTCTTTCTTTTATTACTTATTTCATTAACTCACCTCATACTCATATCTTTTTTTTCCTCAAGTAATCATCTAAGAGCTTATCGTAACATTACTACAAGAAGTTAGTCAATCAAAAAGTCAGTTTGTGGGTAGATAATTAAATGTCAGTACTTACAAAACTTGCTCTAACGTGGTCGTCCTTGGGTCCTTTGCAATTTCGTCCTTATCTTTCATCGTGTTTCCTACAGACAATAATGTTATCTGTTAATTTCTTTCCTTAAATTACATTTATCCTTCTTAAAAATCTAAATTTTTTTTACACACGGTCTGATACACGGTCGTGTCCATGACCATGTACCTCTCTGTCTGCATAATTTCCTCCTTACACGACCGTGTTACTTGGCCGTGTGAACTGTACATTACATGTACACGGTCTGATACACGGCCGTGTCCTTGGCTGTGTACCTCTCTGTGATTTATTTCTTCCCAACATAGCTGTGTAACCTACCCATGTAACCTGCAAAGTGCATGTACATGGCCTCGTACACAGTCATGTCTCTAGTCGTGTAATCATCTGGAATTTCTCTTCTTGCTACATGGTCGTGCAGCTTGCCCGTGTAGTTTGAACATTGCATGTACACGGCTTGATACATGGGCGTGTCTCTGGCTGTATGCCTCTCTGGAATTTGTTTTTCCCTATTACATACCCGTGTACACTCAGTACACGCCAGTGTACTATACAAAACTTGATTTTTAGCTTTAAAAACCTAAGTTTTGACTCTTACAAACTTATTTAAATTTTTCTATAACATTTTTAGCCCTTTTTTGTGCATTTTCAGAAATTTTCTTAACTTAATCTATCTTGTTACTCAAGGGCACTATTTTAACAATCCTTCAGTCATTGATTCTCAAATGGATATTTTGCTAATCTTTAAAACGTCTGTTCCCTTATTGTCCAACTTAAATTAGTAAGGGCTCGAGTTTTAATCTCAACATCTTTGTTTACTCATCACTTTTCCAAAATACCAATTGGTATAATCATTAAAATTTTTCGACAGCATTGCCACTAATTTTCTAGGTTCCTGGCGTTTAGGAAACGCCTCAAAACCATCTATTCTATTTCATCTACCATGTACTATACCAGAAGCTTAATTTTACGCACAACGTTCTAAACATTTTACGTAAAAAGCTCTCATAAACAACATTATAACTCAAAATTCAACAATCCATCATATACATGTTCCCAAATTTCTCTTACATAGATCTTCCTAATAATTTCACATGCTAACTCCTTTTTCTTAAACCATAAACCAACAATAATCAATTCATCATATAATACATGCAGCCCTTATTTTGCATAAACAAAACATGCCTCACAGTTTTTGTTTTTGTTTTAATACTAAATACTCAAATTTTTACAATCAATACTTTTTAATTACTTTATCAACCAAACCCCCAAGTTTCATTTCAACATTTCATCATCCATTTTACAATTAGAGCCACAAATTTTAACTCCCAAAATTCACTAGAAAATAGAGAGATTTTTGATTACCTTACCACCAAGATGTCTTCTTGCTCCTTTTTTTGAAGGAAAACTTGGCTAGAGGCAGGGGTTACTCATGTTTTCCTTGACTGCACAGGGGATGAAGGACTGCAACTAAAATGGCTAAATTTCTCTTTCTTTCTCTCTCTTCTTTCTTTTTCTCTCTCTCTCTCTCTCTTTTCTTCATCCGGTTCTTTCTTTGCCAAAACCGATACTCCCCTTTTTGTTAAATAAACCAATTAATTCACTTTCCCTCCACTAATTTTTGACACCTAGCACTCCTATTTCTTTCCAAACATCTAATAATATTTTTAAGAAAATTTGGCTTAATCTTAGCCATTGATTATAGATAAGATTGAATCTTGGCCTTTGGATTCACTAATACTTTCCCCTTGCTTTTTTGAAAAATGCCATTTATGATGTCATAAATTTGTGATATTATATGTTTTAATCACATGTTTAATTGTTTAATTACTATTCATATTAATTAAATCCTCATTTTGATCAAAAATTCAAACCGAAGAAACTTCACAGGAATCATCCTGGCGGGTTTCTGGGGCCTTCGGTGTAGTCGGTTTGCCTTATTTTTCTTCTGTTTGGCCAAAATCTCAGTCAAACATTTTTGTCTTTTAGTGCGATTTCTTGCACTTCCTAGGGTTTTCAAGGCCGATATGGTATCGTTTCTCACAATTTGGTTCTGTAAATATTTTTATTCCTAAATTCCTAATTTTTAACACTGTTAGAACATTTTTCTGCATTCTAAACAGCATTAAATCATTCATTTTACATTTTTTTTAAACATAAAAATTACTGTATTTAATACAATATACATATCTCCAAGAAGAGTGGATTTTCTTGGTTATTACATTAAAGACTCCCTCTCTGTTGTTGCCATCAGTCGACTTGAATCTAGTCAATGAACATGTTCTAGAAGGTTTCATTGTAAGTTTTGTTGAACTTCCTTCAACTGTTTCTGTCTCTTCCTGAAGACTTCAAATCTTTTTCCTGAAAAACATAGAAAACACAATAGTTTGATAAGATCTTAAAGTGCACTCATGTAATTCAAAGCCTGTGAATTTTCCAAACACATTTTTGAGACTTAATAGGTAGCAGTCAAAAATATAAGTGAATCTTAGATTTAGTAGTAATTCAAATATCAAATTGTTTTAAGTTCTGTTGCGACATACTAGGAAATATTTTGAAATTTAAATCTTTCATATTTCTCTACTTAAACTGAAATTGTGCTGCTTTAAATTCATGTATTTTGCATACTAAATCTTCTGCAGATATGCTATAACATTTAAAAACACGTGTCTTTGACTTAGATATTAAATATCAATCTTAATTCAAATAGGATTTAAAATCTTATTTAAACTAGAATTTTTTTTTTAATTTCAAATCTTAAAATTATCTCCCACTAAATCAGGTGTGAATCTTCTCAATTATCCATATCTTAATCCTTCTAATAATCCTTTTCACTTCAGTATTCAGTGTCAGAATTTGTCACATTTGCTAGCATCTTCCAAAATAGCAACAAACTGTGCAACACAAAGTAATGTTGCAATAAATTGTGTAACATAGGCTGATATTGCAACAAACTGTGCAACGGCAAACTAAAAAAATTAACAAGCTAACAAATATTATTGTTTTTTTTTCTTTAACATAGTTGCCATAAATGCCAACATAAAACCTAACAATTTACAGTTTTAATAAAAATCAACGTTAAAAGCTCTGAAGTCTTCTAAGGAAAAGGAGAGAAAATTATGAATTTCAATCTCACATTCACCCAAAACATTCAGTTACTTCTAAGTGTTTCATTAACTCTTCCAATGTCTCCCTTTCATTTTTTTTTTCCCCAGAGGAAGACATGCTAATAAATTCTAATTCTAGAAAAGTATCATATTTTCATAAGTAAAAATTGTGAGCAATAACTGGTAAAAAAAAACAAAGGAAAGTAGGTAGGGTTTCACATTATTATAATTGCAAAACAAAGCATAATTTATTAATAAGTCAATTCTCTCTCTTTCTTTATATATTATAAAACTACAATCATTGAGATATTTATTTAACGATCTAGACTAACAAAAAGGTAAACTTAATTCTAAATATTTTAAATAATCATAAAGGATAAACATATATTAATATTGAAAATCAAATACTAAAGATAAAAATATATCCCAATAACTAATCGTAATCATAACTTAGACATAATTGATTCTTAATTAACAAACATGATATTTGTGTCATGTGTGATAATAATGTGAGGATAGAAACAATTGATATAAGACAAACGGTTTGACAATTTGATTCTGGGACTATTTTTCGCAGTAGCAATTATGTATACTCGAGACTAAATCTGGTGCCGGACTTTCTTTACCATTTTTGACACTTTGGCATGCTTATCCAGCACGTTTAATAAAATTTACAATGAATTCTTCAATTAATTATGTCATCTGAGGCTGTCGTTTTGTGTGAGACTAAGCATGGCTACGACAAGAATAAAAAAGGGATTTAGAAGTAAATAATCTTTTTTAAAAAAGTTTTTCAATAAATGGGCGAATTATTTTAAAATTATTTAAAAGGCCCTAGCTTTTTTCTTAGAATGATAAATAAAAAAGGGAATGATAAATATTAATTGTATTGGATTTAAAATTTAAAAATATTTATATTTAAATACAATGATTAATGTACTAAATAAACATTCAATTGTCTTCCAATGCAATACAAATACAAGGGCATATCCAAACGCCCCATAATTGGCAATAATATAAATAATCAATTATCATAATTAATCATTGATTGATTGTAGATTAATCATAATATAAATCATCAATTTTCATTGCTAATCAGCAATTGACTATGATTGATCAACTATAATATAGTAATATCTAATCCTTCACCAATTGAACCCTCCTTCCCTCTCTCTAAACCCAAACCCACCGAAACAAAACCCCACCCCCTACTCCCACACCCACTCACCCTCCCCCACCTCCCCTCTCCCCCCCCCGCCCCCCCCCCCCCCCCCCACAAAAAAAACCACTTGACCCAAACAGACCGTAGACGTGACAAGGAGTTTGGGCATCAACTACCATTATTTTGTCAGAGAAGATGACACTAGGGCACTGCAAAAGGTTGCGATTATGAACCAAGCTTCCACTATCAAAAACTAAGTTTCCATTGCGGACCACGTGTTCGGAGGTCCACGTCTGTCGCTGTTAATGCTACTACTATTGTTTATGTCTGATTGCGAGGCCACCAATTATAGTAGAGATCATAAAGTTTTATGAGAAAAAAAGCGATTGATTGACCTAAAAATGACCGTTAGGCCTTTTAATTTTAAAAAAAAAAAAAGCTATCTATTTAATTGGATATTAAAAAACTGACACCTAATCTTATTTGTCAATGAAAAACAACATTAACTAGAAAATGACAATCTCAAGAAACAAAGTGAACAGAAGAAACGACAACAATATAATAAAGATGTCATTTAACGAAACACGTTAACGTGAAAACGACAATGATATGTGAAACAACATAATATAGAAGATGGCAACAGTACAAAGACATCATGAAAAATTAAAAGAAAACTCATTGCAACCATAAATGGAACTTAATCACAAATAACGAGATTAAAATTTCTGGTGAGAAAGTTGAGATTAGAAATCCAGCAAAAAAACTATGATAGACAATTATGAAAATTAAGTTTCTAACAGAGAAAAAATAAAAAAAGGAATAAAAAAAGTATAAGAATATGAGGGCAACTATGATAGACTCAAAAAAAAAAAGAGAGAAATGCTAGATATATTCTCTTGAATATTTCCTATAATGTTCTCTATCTTTAGACGTTGGCACGTGGTTAGTCACATTGATTTTCTCGGTGACAAAGAGTTGTCAATTTATTTTGTTTGAGAAACCATTATCCTTTATTTAATAAATTTTTTTTTGTTAATTACCAAAATAAAATCATAAACTTTTCATTATATTTGACACTCAAAGCATTTTCCAAAAGAAATGATAACAATATTAATCTTATCCCTTGCTCTATCATTCTCACCCTAGTACAATGCCATGTTTTAGTTTACTTTCTCATAAATCTGAGATAAGTTGTGATTTCATAAAATTTACTAAAGTTTCTATACCTATTTCATTTATCGTTCTCTACATCATATTGAATTAAAATAAAAAAATTTAGGAAAATAATAATAAATTGAAACTTTTGTTGCTAGTATTAGTAAAACAAATTTGAAAATTCCTCTACCAAGCCATATCCAATACTAATGCGACGCCATAGAGGTTGACTTTGTTAATGATTAATTTGAAAAAATAATAAACACAAGGTGGCTTTATCTCTGAGATTTTTCCCCCTTAGTTCTTCAACACACTTTAAGTTACCTCCTATAGTTACGTTGGGTTATGACTTCAAGCTTTAAGGAATTTTTTTTAATGACAATTAGGGTTGGTTACGCAATTATCTAAAAATAATTTTATTTACACATTATATATTATTTTTTATTATAATTCTATTCCAAATCAAAATTATGTTAAAATTCATCTAAATCACATCAACATATATACTACATTAACTATAAATAAAAATAAGATTAAAAAATAAAAAAAATGCATATACTCGTAACTTTTGTAGCTCTTATTTTACTTTTATAAACGTTAAATTTTATCCATTAAATTCTTTATTAGCAAACAGATTATTAAGTTTTATTTTGTCAATTACGATATTCATCTTATTTTGTGATTATTGAGTTGTGATAAAACTTGAATTTTAGTTTTGTTAAGATTTTAATCTTGTTAATCTAAAACAATATTTGGCCAAAGTAAATAAATAGATAAGTAAATATATACATAATGCTATTTGCTTTTTTTTCTTTTAAGAAAAACTCTTTTTTTTTTTTTCATGAAATGGAAGTTTTTCTCTATTAAATTAAACAAATTTGAAGTGGAAGTATAATAGGGTCAAAGGAAATATTTGAAGTGAAAGTATGAGAGTGTTAGATGAAGTATTATGAAAATAATATTTGTTGAATGATAGATTTTATAAATTTTTATCGTGAGTACTAATTAACATTTACTCATGATTTGGTTCGTATGTCTTTTTATTTGTTCCTCTATTCTTATCTTTCTAATAATATTAGATCATATATTTAACTAATATGATTTTTTTAACTAATATTTTATGATATTATAGTTAGATATATATTTTTTAATATGTCATCATATTATTAAAGAGATTCATATTTATTTATTGTTTAGGCTAAAAAACTTTTTGAACAAAACCATAGCAATAATACTGTAAATATACTCGACTATTGTTGGTATTCTATTCACGTAATTAGTTGGAAGCCTGAAAAGAGATAAAGAGACATGAAGACGATAGAAAAGAAAAAAAAAAAAAAGAGTAAATCACCAAAATGTTACCTTTACCTGCGTTTTGGACGACGAAAATGAACAGTGTAACATTATGCACTCATCTATATATTTAGAATAAAAAGTACCACGTATTGAGTTTTATTGCATTGTAATTGAAATTTTTATAACGTAAAACATGAAAAAATAAAAATAAAAAATTTATTTTAAAAAAATGCATTTATAATAGTTTAAGTGTTATATTTTAACATAGAACTGTGATATTTTTTATATTTATTATCTAAAACATTCTAATCAATACATAATTCATTTTGTCTTTGTAAAATCTGAAGCTTCCATTTGTTATCAAAAATAAAAGTTTTGATGCAAAACAATTAGTAAAAACAATAGCAATAATAATTAGATTATTTAAGTATAATTTGTTAAACTGAAATCTGTTTGTATCAAATAGAAAGTGAAAAAAAATGCATTATAAGAAAATAATTCAATAACTCTTCATAATAAAGCAACTGAAATAATTACATGTACCAAAATCATTAAAATAATAGTGGTACACTAAAAATCTTCTGTTTAAAATAATAATTAAAAAAGACCTAAAAAGAGGGAAAGTCTTATGCCCCCTTTAACTTATCAGGAAAACTAAAAATAACAAATAAATTTAATCATGAAAAAAAGGGGAAAAGCGTCACCACAATTAGGCTTGAGCATAATTAAGAAGATTAGTGTTTCCAATGAGAAAGTTAAGATTAAAGATCTTAATAAAAAAAAATGATGGGATGTTGAGTTTCAATCAAAAAAAAAAAAATTACATGCAAAAATAAAAGTTAAAAATTTGGGTGGGTGTTGGGAAAGGTAAAAAAATAAAATAAAAATAATAAAAAAATGAAACAAAATGGAAAAGGATTAAAAGAAAAAGAAAATTGACAAGAAAATAAAACTAAAATAAAACAAAAATTGAATAAAAAAACAATTTTACAATAAAAAGATGATTTTAGAAAAAATAAAAAAAGCATTAAAATGGTGCACGAAGAACGGCGATAGAATGAAAAAAATTAAAATTTATCTCACTTTTTTTGGGAAAAAGGAGAAAAAATAGCTTCTCTTTCACTATATTTTTCCAAATATTTAACCACTATTTTGAAATGAAAGAAGAAAATCATTTTGAATTAACCAATCTAAAATAAATTGATGTTTAGAAGGAAAAAAAATGAGTATAACATGGATTTTTAGAAAATAAAATTAAGCAAGTATAGTGTATACTGTGCTAAACATTAAATTAACTCACCTTTTTAGTTGAATTTGTCCATCTTCATACGTTAAAAAATGATTAAAAAATATTGACATTTTACACTTTAAAAAACAAATTTCCCACGTACAAGTGGCAATTTTGCAAATTGCATTAAAATGTTGGTCTCCTTTTATGAGACATTTGTGTAACACATTACATTCGAATACAATATATTAAATGCAATTTGTATTGTGATGAAAGTTATTCGTATTACATTTGAATACAATGTGTAATTGGATGAAAAGTATTTGAATTATATTGTATGTGATGTGATTGATAAAAGTAGAAAGAAAAAAAGGAAAAGAAAAAGAGAGTTTGTGATATAATTGGTAAAATAGTAGAAAATATAGAATAATAAATAGTAATTATATTGAATTTATAATGAATATGATTGATATTTGAATATAATATTTTTATGTTTAGATAAAAATCACATTGCGTTGAAGATGCAACACATGAGAGGCAAGCACTGTGACTGTGCAGGTGGAGGAAGGAAGGACAGCAGAAAAAAAGGAGGGGGGAGGGGTGGGGCGCGAAAAAGAGAGAATGAAAACGCACCGTTTTTTACAAACAAAGAAGCTACACTGCATCTATATTCACCCTTTTATTATATAGTTAAAGACAAGAACGTAATATTATGAGAAAAACAATTCCTGAAAACAGACTCAATTCCTGAAAACGACATGAACATAAAACGATAATGATTTTTTAACCATTTCAACATAGAAATGACTAAGCATAAAAAGCGGCATAATTGGTGAAACGGCAAAATATGAATAACAAAAATTATGATTGAAAAGCCCCTAAAAAATATGATTAAAGAAAATTGCAATACAAAGCAAGAAAAAAAAAAAAGAAAAGAAGAAGAAGAAGAAGAAGAAAGGAAAAACGACAACTTCAAGTCCAAAAACAAAAGATGATGTAATACGACAGCTACAATGTCAAAGGAAAAAAAAAACGCGAACAAGGTTAAAAAAAGACGCGATAAGAGAGACAATGTAAGATACTAAAAAGATGATCCGTTCCAATAATTTGAAAGTTTCCTTCTAGGGAAGTTCTGCAAGGATCCAAAGCTTGCCAAGGCTGAGGATTTCTTCACTTATGGGCTCAACATCCCTGGAAACACGAGTAACCCAGTTAGTTCTGCTGTTACTAATGTGGATGTGGACAAAATTCCAGGACTTAACACTCTTGGGATTTCATTGGTTCGCATTGACTACGCACCATATGGCCAAAATCCACCTCACATTCACCCTCGTGGCTCTGAAATCCTTGCCGTTGTGGAGGAGACACTCCACGTTGGCTTTGTGTCGTCGAACCAAGACGGAAACCGCCTCTTCACAAAGGTTCTAAACAAAGGGGATGTGTTCGTGTTCCCAATCGGTCTGATTCACTTTCAGTTCAACCCGAGACACACCCCAGCAGTGGCCTTCGCTGGTCTCAGCAGCCAGAATGCTGGAGTTACAACTATTGCAAACTCTGTGTTTGGATAATATCCTTCTATCAAACCCGATTTCCTCAGCAGAGCCCTCCAATTGGACAAGCATGTTGTTAAACATCTTCAGAAGAAGTTCTGGTACGACAACAACTAGAGAAACAACAAAAGAGAAATGATTCGCTAGCGTGTCTTTTGTTAAGCAATAAACAGAAGGGTCATGTGTGAACCATTCTCTCATTTACTTAGTTTACGATAAATTTACTGTTGCTGAATTGTTAAGTGAAATTCATATATTCTTTGTACTTTCCCACTACCGATTAATAAATTTACTTGTCTTTTGCAATTTCAACAAAACCCAACTTACTTGTATTCTGATTAAGGAGAATGTGTGGCTTTAAATGAAAATGGTCATGAATTGCAATCTCACATTCACCTGAAAGAAAAGAAACAGAAGCCGCTTGATGTTTGCTCAGTAAAAGGAGTGACCTATATTTCCTGTATGTGATAATATCATAATATTTAGAATATCAATCCTTATCTACCAATTAATCAAGCGTCCACTTGGTTTAATTGGGGGCTATTGCAGTACATTTTGATTAACGATATAAAAAATAATTATTATTTAACAATAGCAGTCCAGTAATTTTAGTCTCTCCTCTTGTCAGCCAGACTAATAATTTAAGAAGACGACTTGTGTTCCTCTGTCGGGTTAACAGTATTCTTTATTAGCACTCTCACTCTATTCTAACATATTTGGTATTGATGGACGGCAGTGTTTGTGAAGAACGTTTCATCTAAAAGTACATTAGTTAATTAATTTATGGTCCGTTTTAATTTTAATAGGTCTTATGGCATAATTAGACATAATATTTGAAAGAGTATTATATAACAAACTCTCTTTAACACTTGCAGGCCATGATATCTCTGTCTAATCATCCATCGATGACTTTGTTTTCGTGATCTCTTTTATAGTCTTCTTTATTCGCACCCTGATTTATTCTACTGCATTTGGGGTTGGTGAAAGTTTTTTTTTTTTTTTTCTCAAATTAAAAAAAGATAATCTGTGTAGATGGAACTTTTTATTTGCATAGCCTGCGGGGAAAATGTGAAGTTACTTATTAATTAATCCTTCCATGACCCATCATTTATTTATTTATTATTTGTGTCAAAAGAAAGGTTTGTTGTTACGGAAGTTGTAAGCTTGATTAATTTACTATTTTGCTCGTAGGAATAACGTGAGCAAATTGCTAATGCACGACGTAATTGCCTATGAACCATACAAACGTTTTATTGGCAGAAGAAACATATGGATATCGAAGAACGTGGCTTTGACCTTTTGAATGATAGAGTGTCGTTTGTTATAGCAATGACGACTGAGTCGAGACTCTAACTTGTCCACTTCTTCAGCTAAAACATATGTCATCCTGAGATTGTCATTGTGGTTTAGACCATAAGATCAATCAAGTTTACGAATATTCTATGAACGCGTCAAAAAAAAAAAAAACAAAAGCAAAAAAAGTAATTTCATCTTTTTTTCCGCTCTTTCAAAGTCTCTAACTCATTATCTTATTTCCTTGGAATTTTGATCCACCGGGAAGCTTTAATCAACAATGTAATATTGATGCTATCAACTGGTCACTGAGGTTTGTAAAGTCCTTACCATGTAGCGTATAATTGTGTTATCAAGTGTTCAATTCTTGTTGATCCTACTTAATATGTAACAACCGAGAATTTTCATCTTCTCAGAATCATTTTTTTTTATTTAATGTAATGATATTTTTATACATATGTATATATATATATGAATGATTTAATACTGCTAGAATGAAATAAAAATATTCGAACAGTGTTAAAAAAAAAAAAAAAAGAGAAAAGAGGATGATAATAAAAATAATTTTGAAAACTAGGGGCTAGGGACAAATTTAAAGAGTTTAGGGACAAAAAAAAAAAAAAGGTGGGGGGGCATTGTTTTTTTCGGCTGAAAGAAAAAAAAAAGGGGAGGGAGTTAAATAAACTCCTTCACAGACCCTCCCCCCCCCCCCTTATTATTTCCTCTGCAGCCACGAAAGACAGAGAGCGAGCGAGAGGGAGAACGGGCGAGAGGGAGAAACGGCGAGAGAGAGGAAGATTCGGCGGCGAAAAAGAAAGCTCCGGCGAGAGGGAAAGAAGTCCGACGAGAGAGAGAGGGAGAAGATCTTCTTCCTCTTCTTCTTCTTCTTCTTCTTCTTCTTCTTCTTCTTTTCTTCTTCTTCTCCGATTGGCTGCTGGCGTGAATCCGGCAGTAAGCCGAAATTTCGGCGACGAAAAACAAGAGAGAAGGAGCGTGAAAAGAGGGTGAAAACGCCGACTGGAAACGCGAGCTTTTCTTCCCTTCCTCCTTCCACGCGAATCGGTACTGTGCAGCCGTGAGAGAGCCGCGACTTCCGGCGCCTCCAAGCTCGGTTTTTCTTCGATTTTTCTTCCAAAAACTGCAACTTTAGTTCCTCTAGAAGCAAAGGAACGTTTATGAACAAAGGTAACAATTTTTCCTTGCATTTTGGTGATTTTCGGATTTTTGTACAGGAAGTGTGAAAACTTGTTCAAATGGAAATGTTAGGGTCCGAAAATGGTTAGAAATGGTTGAGGATGGCTTAGGAAAGAATATATGTGAGTTTGGAAACTTAAATGCTAAAGTTTGAATAGGTTTTCTTGAGGAATCCGAAAATGTACAAAGTTAGGGTTTGAAAATTTGAGGATTTTTTATGATGAATTTGTGGTTCTTTTTAGTGAAATAATTGGACTCTATGATTGTTAACTTGATGATTTAAGTGAAAAAAATGGTTACAAGGGTTATATTAACCATAAATGTGTTTGGGTTTAATTTTGAATAAGTGATGGTTAAGTTTCTTGAAATGGGATTTTGGAAATGTTAAAGTTGGTTTTATTGAGTTTAGAGTTAAGAAAAGAGATTGAAAATGGTTATGAAATTGTTTGGGAGAGATTAGTTAAGTTGAAAGTTGAGTTGGAAGATTGGTTATTAAAATTGAATGTTTTTATGTTGTTGGTGATTTTGAATGAATGAATGAATATGGAAAATGAAAAAAATGGAAAAAATGATGAAAGTGATGATTGATTTATGGATATGATTTGGAATATGTTAATGAGTAATATGTGGGATTGATAAGCATTTTTCATAGAACGTTTTGAATGTTCTATGAAAAATTAGGCCTCTGGTATAGTAATTGGCAGGTACTTAAGTTTTGAAGCGTTACTTAAACGCCGGGATCTCAGTTTTTAAGCGGAAATGCTGCCGAAATTTCGATAGCGATAATGAGGTGAATTAGTTGTAAGAAACTGAGATTGAGGACATTATGGAGATTAGAAGGTTAAGAAAACAAAAAAAAAAAAATTTGGGAGTGTTAAGGAAAGGGTGAAAACAAAATACCAAAGATAGTAACAATATTTTAAGAGTTGAATTGGAGAAAAAGAGAGGAATAAGGAAAATGTAGAAATTAATATAAATCTTATTAAAAAAAAAAGAAAAATGAAATGAACATGAGAAATAATCCATGATTATTTCTATTTTAAGAAACCCAAGAAGTGAAGGAGAAGGCAATAGCAAGGATCCAAAAGAAATCACTCTTGCCCAGATATTGTAAGTACAAACATTTACTTGTCTACCCACAAACTGACTAACTTTGATGTGTTCTGTGATATGACTTAGATGAAAAATCATGTTAGAGATGTCTTAGGAATGGCATGTATGCATGATAAGTTATGATCAAAAAGCTAAAAGAATGCAAGATAATAAGACTGAAAACTTAAGTTGTTGGCGTACCGGTCTCCCTACAAGGTCGAGACTTCCGGTCTATATCCTCCGCGTAGATGTGGCGCTACCCCGAAGGTGCGGTAGATTATAGGATGGACCAACCCCAAAGGTGCGGTTTTTATAAGACTTTGACGTAGGTTGGTGGGTCACTCCCCCTCCTCCCATTGTCAGCGCGCAAATAGGTACGTCCAACAACGGGCCCACCAATGAAAGTGAAAAGAAAAGAAAAGAAAGGAAAAGAAAAGAAAGGAAAGGAAAAGAAAGGAAAAGAAAAGAAAAGAAAAGCAAAGAGAAAGAAAGGAAGACATGAAATGAAATTTTGAGGATGTTACAATAAGTTGTGATAAAGAACCTCAAATACTAACCTCTGAGGATTTAGAATTGCATTATGTGACTAACCTTAGAGGTTATGCATGTTAGTTCTTTGTTTGTATGTTTGTGCTTACTGAGTCTAGCTCACAAGTTTGTTTGTGGTGTAGGAAATAAAGGTAAGCGACGCAGGACAGAATAGAAGGACATAATGGGACTGGCAGACAGATTCAAGAGGTGTCATGGACAAGGGGACGGACCCGCTATGCTTTCAGCTGCAAGAATATTTTTGTATAAGCGCATGTTCATAAATATATGTATATATTTATATATGCAGATCATATGTGAATGAAATGGAACAAAAATGAAAAGAAAAAAAAAATATATATGTTAGTATGTTTTGAGAAAAACAGAACGTGGTGTAAATGTGTTTCAAAAAAAAAAAAAAAAATTTCCCAAAATTTCTACTCTATTTTGAAAGTAAAGATTTTAAATTACACTTCCGCAAATAAAAAGAAACGTTTATGTATACAAAGTTAACGAAGAAAGAATTGGCGAACGTCGACTCGGGCGAACTGGGTCGGCGGGCGCCACATAATAAAAAGCTATATACACTTATGATTGCTAACATCAACTAGTGGAAATTTCAAACCTGATTTCTTAAACTAGAAAAAAGCTTTATATTATTTAGAGATATGCGTGTTTCTTGTAATGCACTCAAACAAAAACCCTGTAAAGAAAAAGAAGAGTTCCAAATTGGAAATTTGTTCAATAAAAGTGAAACAGAATTTCTAATGTTGAATAGATAGATTGGTTCCAAGCCAGCCCTTCTTCAAAGATCAACCTTTTAAGTGGTCTGTTTGACACCGTCATTCTCTACAACACCGTCGTTTTGAGCATTGCAGTGTTTGTTATGTAACACCCCGCCTCACGCGGGCGTGTTACTTGACATCTATTCTTACTTTTACTATTTGTTCTTTTCATATTGATATAAAAAGATGCGGAAAGTTTTTTTTTTTTTTTATACATACTTACACTTACTCTTTTTCTCTCTTTCTATCTGACGGATTAAGCATAGCGGGTCCATAACCTTTGACATGACATTCGCAACCCATTCCACCAATCCCGTATCTCAATAAACTCAAATGGCAGGTTGTTTAACTTTGTGACCTGCACACGAACAAACTGATGAGCTAAACGCCCAGTAAGTTCAAACATAAAAACATAAATCATAAAACAGTATATTATACTGTTATATTCTATCATATAAATATATATACTATCTGTAGTATATAACTATTAAAAACATATCGTGCATTAATACAAATAATCACATAATTTGTGATAACTATTAGTATTCTATAAAATTAGAATAACTATAAATATACCAACTGTAATAACAGTGGTATATTCTGATGTCCCTCATGCCATCTCTTAAAACTTTACTCTGATATAATGATAAATAATCACATAAATTGTGATAACTATAAGTATTCTATAAAATCAGAATAACTATAAATATACCAACTGTAATAACAGTGGTATCCTCTGATGTCACCCATAACATCTCTTTAAACTCTACTCTGATATACTAACGTAACATCACATATAGGATTATCACAGACACCACATCATGTGGTAGTGCTCATACAATATTCATTTATTCTTTTTTTCATGTTTCTTATTATTTCTTTCATTACATCATTCATTGCTTTCAGTTTATGGACCTTGCACCCTGGGCTCGCGCCCGTCACACTATATGGGCCTCACGCCCTATATATCATAGGCCTCGTGCCCGTTAAACTGTATGGGCCTCGTGCCCGTTAAATTGTATGGGCCTCGCGCCCTATATATCATGGGCCTCATGCCCGTTAAACTGTATGGGCCTCGCGCCCGTTACACTGTATGGGCCTCGCGCCCGTAGTGCTATATCTTTAATAATTAGCACAACATGTAATGTATAAACATATATATATATACAAATGCACATAACATATAAGTTAGCGCAAAACATTGCAATCAAATATAACAATTATGTCTTAAGTGTTTTATACTCAGTTTTCCGATTTATTCTGTTCATTTATTATCTTATCTGTACTTTAACTCTGTATGGGCCCGTTTTGATCGTACCGAAAAATGCACTGTAGAGGGGCCTGGGAGCTACCTTGGCTCTCCCTCATCTATGCTATGTCTTCTACTTTAACAATGAAATAACCTCCCCTCGCGAGAGGCCGATACGCCAAAACATTAGGTTTTCATTACCCTGTTGTTTAATGTTCAAGTATACATATGATAACATCTTTACTGTGCAGTCATAATGACTGTAAACATCACATATTAATACTGTGATTAATCAAACATTAATACTACTCTACGATCATAACGTAGTAACTGGAATCATAAAAATGGAATCCAGCAAGTTTGGAACCTCTCGTCCAAACTTGTCACATATACAGAACAGTACATAAATTATACTTAATTTATTTATTCTCATTATTTTCATCGTTTCTTTAAAACGATACCTCACACTCTTGGGAGGTTGCCTCATTAATTATAAGGCATGCAAATACTCAATGCAATCATGACAGCTTAAAACGATACCTCAAACTCTTGGGAGGTTGCCTCATTAAATATAAGGCATACAAATACTCAATGCAGTCATGACAATATAAAGAATCAGATTCCCGTGAATCTGAAACAATTGTAACAATAGTATAAATTACATAGTCATACCATAAACCATACAGTCTAATACACAACTATACCAATAGTTGTGCACCCGTCATTAATCACAAATCAAACAATTATATAGTTTAGGGGAAAATATATTTTTCCACCTAAACATAATCATATCAATTTGTTCGTGCACAGACAATTAAATGTCTGAACTTACCTCAATTCTGCTAACATCAGCTTTCTGTGGTTCCTCGACAGTCCATCATCACTGTCCCATTAAACTCCTATAACCGAAAAATTAACGGTTATTTAAAATCTTTATTTCATATATAAAACTTTATAAAACGTAAAAATACTACGTTTTATTTCTTAATAAAGAACTTAGGAGCTTAACATTTCATTTTTAATTTTTCTGTAAACTTTTGGCAAAATTACCATTTTGCCCCAATCGGAACTTTTCTCATTTTTTTCATGCTTAACTCTTAACTTTGGCCTTTAAAACTTTAATTAAAGCCTTAGGATTATGTTCTAGGCTTTAACGACTCTTTTTCTAACTTTCTGAAATTTCTGGTCAAAATGACTATTTTTGCCCCTGACGAGTTTTTGAATCTTAACCTTCTCGTTTTAATACTTAGACTGAATTTTCTAAGCTCAAAAATTATCCATTTGACTTTTAAAAACTTACCGGACCTTTTCCAGGTTAATTTCTATATTTTTCACAATTTTTACTATTCCCGACCCTCGGGAAATTCTATTCCGACATAAAAGTCGGTTTCTTGCTTTTCTTACATTTCAAGCCTCGAAGGTCGTTTTACAATTCTTAAAACATCCATTTTCCATTTCTTATTTTAAATTCATAAGGGGCTCGGGTTTACATGCCCGATCACATTTTTAAACCCTTATTTCCAGAAATGCCCTTTACGCCATTTTAAAAATTTCGGCAGCATTTCCTCTTAATTTTTAGGCTCCTGGCGTTTAGGAAACGCCTCAAAACCATCTAACCTCGTCTAATCTATCACGTACTATACCAAAGGCCTAATTTTACGTAAAAGTTACACACTTTTTACGTAAAATTTACACATTTTCATACCTTTTTCATATATGCTATTTCATCCATTTTTCTTTCTTTCTTTTACAATTTCTCATATCAATATATCACATTAACATACATTCATCTCAATTAACAAATTGAGGAACAAGGGTGGTCGAGATTATACCGAAAATGCCGTTCGGTCTCGATCGTACAAACTTTATTCTTTCGTTCTTTGCATCTGGAGTTCCGTTTTACAAATCTGACTCCGCGGATGCGTCCGGAATGTCGAAAATAGGCCAACGGGCCAATCTTCAAAATTTGGTCAACGGTCGCCGTTGATCGGCATTGACCGCCGTTGACTCGTCGTTGACTGGTGATTGACGGCGGCGACGGTGGCAAGTGAGTAGCCCATCTTGAAGAGCTCGACGAGAGGAATCCATTGGTGACCTCAATTTCATGTTTGGAGGCCCCTATCGTCGGAAAATCCCCCCGAAAGCCACGGTCACGGCGGTGACGGTGGAACGCCGCCGTGTCGGACTTTTTCCCCGAAATTGGTTGAGGGCTTTTGCTCCCACAACCCTAAGACCATTTCTGCACCGGTGGCTCTCCTCAATTTGGCCAGAATCAGCGAAAATCGACGGTGTATTCCACGACGGCGATGGCGGATTTCTCGAAGCTTGGTCGGCACGATACGGCGGTTGTTGCCGTGAGCCACCACCTGGGTTTTGTAGTACTCTTCACCACGAACCTTTTAGGACCGGTTTCATGGCAAACGGTGGCCGGACAGTGGAGATACGGCCGTTTGAAACTCACGGCTCCGGCGAGCTTCAGGCGGCGCATGCGGCTTGCTCCGGCGGCTGCTCCGTCGCGTCGACCCGCCATTGGACTCAGCTCGGCGAGAGCTTTCCAATGGTGCCGGCGGTGTCGTGAACGAAGGTAGTATGTGAAAGTTGGTCACTGTTCATATTTGAGAGAATTTTGGGGAAGAATTTCAGATTTTTGGGATTTATGAGGAATTTATGAATTTAACCCCCAAGATTTCCTATTTATACTCTTCTCCCCAAAATTTTTAACTTGGGCTATCCTGACTAATTTGGACGTGCTGAATCCAAATTTATCAGTTTTATCTTAATCCGAGATCATCTCGACTAGTTTTCGATACTGCGTATTTTTCGCATTCCCAGTCGAAATTTCTGTTTTGTGCTCAATTGACTAATTTGAGCATCCTGATTCCAAATATATCAGTTTCAGGTCGAGAAAATGTCGCCTTGACCCTTTTCTCGATACTGTACATACGATATACACATTTTCCAAGAACAGTAAAATTTTCCAACTGTTACATGTTAATGGGAAATTCTGCAAGGATCCAGAGCTTGTCAAGGCTGAGGATTTCTTCGCTTGTGGGCTCAACAATCCTGGAAACACTGATAATCAACTTGGCTTCAACGTGACAACTGTTAACGTGGACACACTTCATGGATTCAACATTCTCGGTGTATCATTGGTTCGCATCGACTATGCAACCCATGGCCAGAACCCGCCTCACACTCACCCTCGTGCCACCGAAATCCTTGTCGTCGTGGAGGGAACGCTCTATGTCAGTTTTGTAACGTCTGACCAAGATGGGACCGCCTCTTTGCAAAGGTTCTCAATAAGGGAGATGTGTTTGTGTACCCAATTGGTTTGATTCTGTGATAACCGGGAAGTTTCATCATTCTCGAAAAATCGGTATATAGAATGTAAGTGATGAATTTCACGTTAAAATGTGAAATATAGTGATTTTGTGTGCGTATGAGTGTAAATTTTTAAGGTTAAATATAATTTTTAACAGTACACGGACATGTACTTGAGGAACACGACCGTGTAATGAAAATGAAACCCAAACACGCTCAAGTTACACGGCCATGTAGTGAGAAAATCAAATTACAGAGGGGTACACGGTCAGAGACACGGCCGTGTACTAGACCGTGTGAAAAAAAAATAAAAAATATATATATATAATATATATATAAATATAATTTTTGATCAGGAAACACAGAGTATCAAAAAATTGGTCAAAATGACCTTTTCTTGATATAAAACTAGTATATTTGGGTTCAACACGCCCAAATTAGCCAGTATAGCCTATCAGAACACTCAAATTAGTTAATTGAGCACAAAGGTAATTTTTGAACGGGACTTCACAGTACCAAAAACTAGTCAAGATGACCTTGGATGAAAACGAAATTGATATATTTGGGTTCAGCATGCCCAAATTAGTTAGGATAGCTCATGTTAAAATTTTGGACAAAAGTATATATAAGGACGAAAATTTGATATTTTGCAAATAGGGCCCTTATATTTCCCTTATCTATGTTTTCTCCCCCACACCAACACCAAAAATGAACAATACCGATGAATCGGAAACGGCGTCCATTTTCGACACCGCCAGTACTGTTGGAAAGCTCTCGCCGAGCTGAGTCCAACGGTGGGTCGACACGATGGAATGGCCGCTGGAGCATGCCGCACGCGCCGCCCGAAGTCGACGGAGGCCAAAACCTTCTCGCCGTCGTATCTCCGCCATCCGACGTCCAAATGCCATAATTTCGGTCCCAATGGATTCATGGTGAAGAGTAGAACAAAACCTAGGCCTCATTTCAGCTCAACAGCCACCGGATCGTACCGCCCAAGTCCGCCCGTCGCTGTCGCCATCGCCGTCGTGGAATCCAACGATTCCGGTGGAGTAGAGTGATGTGGTAGGTATCAAAATGATCAGAATGAAGAGCAGAACAAAAGTCCCAAGTCAATTTTGGACAATAAAGTCGGCACAACGGAGAACCAACGTCGCTGCCATCATCACACTTTCGAGGGTCGATTTCTGGCAATAGGAGCTTCAATTGGTGAAATTGACACCACCGATGAGTTCCTCTCGTCGAGATCTTCAAGATGGTAGCTGCCTTTCTTCACGCCGTCGTCAGTCAACGGTGAGTCAATGCCGGTCAACAGTAGTCAACACTGGTCAACGGCGAACTGGTGACCAAAAATTGAAGAATAGTCCGTTGGCCTATTTTCGATGTTTCGAACACGTCTGTGGTGTCGAAATTTCAAATGTGAAGAACGATGAATCAAAGTTTGTGCACACGAGACCGAACGGTGCGTTCAATTGCCAATTGGATGATTTCAGTAGTGATTTTTGTCCCTTTATCTCTTAATTTATGTTTTGGATATGATTATATGTTAATCATGTATTTTGGCATGTGAAATTTTTAAGAAAAATGGACTATGTGTATGAAAAACAGTCAAATAAGAAAATGTGTAGAAATGTGAATATTTTTATGTAAAACTTATGTTTTACGTAAAAATATAGGTCTCTGATATAATACGTGATAAAATAGAAATAGGTTAGATAGTTTCGAGGCGTTTCCTAAACGCCGGGAACCTAAAAATTAAGCGAAAATACTGTCGAAATTTCTAAAACAGCACAAAGGGTATTTTAGGAACCGAGGGGTAAAAATGTAGTCGGGATGGAAACTCGAGCCCCCTCGAATGATTTTAACGATTAATGAATGAGTTAGGCTCAGAAAAAAATGACGGATGTTTTAAGGATTAGTAAACCGAGAATTTCAGCAATTAATGCTGTAAAAGCTCGGTTAAGCCTAAGAAAAATTATTTTATGATTGTTGAGCTTAAAAAATCCAGTCTAGGTATTAAAATGAAAATGATACGACCTAAAGACCCGTTAGGGGTAATGTAACAACCGAGATTTTTAACCCTTCTCGGGATCATTGTATAGTGAAAATTATACTGTAATTAAAGAAAAACCTATATTGTATAAACAAATAATATTTTCTTATTAATATAAGAATCAATGGATGAGATCAAATCATCATTTTTGATCCAAAGGTTATCAAAAATAAGGAAATTTTAGAATTTCCTTTAAAATCAAATTGAGAAAGAAATTTTGCATTAAATGCAATGCTTAGCTGCTCATGCATGTGGAAGAGAGGGGGAGAAACAACTGCATTTTAGTTGAAAAGGTTCCAAAAATTTTGCAAAAATACCCCCAAGAAATTTTCATTTTGACCCCAAAATTTTCAAAAATTACAAAAAGACCCCTAAGGATTTGTATAAGCTTTTTCCTCTGATTTCTCACGTCCCCCACAGCAGAAAATCACCATTTCCCTGTTCTTCTTCATCTCCCACGTTCCCACACTCACAAAAATTTCTAAAATTTCAAAAGTTGCAAATTTTGAAGAAAAAGTGTGAGAAAACTTCAATTTGAGGAGTATTCACCTCAAAACTCAAGTAAGTTTTTCAAAATTCTGTTTTAATGCTTGTTTTTAAGTGTTTTTGTGTTTATGTGAATAGTGGAACAAAATGGGTTTAAGATGGTTTGAAATGTTTTGATGAAATTCATGTGGAAAAACATGTTTTGAGCTTGTGTTTGAAGTGTTTGTGGGGTTAGTTTTTGAAAACAAATGTGTTGCAAGGGGAAGGGAAATTTGACATGAAAGGAGGGTGAAAACCCTTATGGAATAGTGATGAACATGTATTGTGAATTGGAAAAAAGAAATTGATGAGGTATATGAGTGTTGAAAGGAAGAAAGACAAAGAGGAAATTTAGGGTTTTGAGTAAAACCCTAAATTTTGGAAATATTGCTAAACCCTGAATATGAGAATGAATTATTGTTATGTACTGGGATTTTGAGCAGGTTTATAATGGAAACCGTGTTCAATAACGCGATTTAAGCTGTTTTGGCACAGTGGAAAAATGAGAAGTTAAGCCGTTATAATGCCGAAATTTCAGACTTATAACCAAGGCTAAGGGTTTAAGGATGACAATGTATAGAAGAAATGTTTAAATGTTCTAGTATTGACCTATAAACATTTCACTAAATGTTGAACTGTTTCATTATAGGGCAACGACTGAAAACTAAGGAAAGGAAACAGTAGCAGATTTCTGGTAAGTTCTGGCATTTAATTGTCTGAACATGAATAACTGGAACCCTATGTTATTTTTGAATTTCAATTTATGTATAGCCTAAATTCTTTGGCTAGAAAAGTTATATATTGTTGTGAACACGTTAAAACGCCTAAATTGGCGAGTAAACGAGTGTGCATTGATGTGTTATGTGTATATGATTATGTTTCATGGATTTTGACCCTAGAATGCTTTAATCATGTTTTAGGGTTGATTTTATGTGTGAGAAATGGCTTTGGTGTCAAAATGTGTTTAAAAACCTATTTTAGCAGGAGCAAAGCGCTAAGCGCTGGCCAAAGAGCGCCCCGGCGCTGAGCTCTCGGCCAAAATTTGGTGTTAAAAACTCAGTAGGAGTGCCAGGCTCTAGGGTATGAGCGCCAGGCGCTAGTGTAAAAATTGGTGAAAGTGCCAGGCTCTAGGGTACGAGCGCCAGGCGCTAGTGTAAAAATTGATGGAAGCGCCAGGTTCTAGGGTATGAGCGCCAGGCGCTAGGATAAATATCCAGTAGGAGTGCCAGGCTCTAGGGTATGAGTGCCAGGCACTAGTGCAAAAATCAGCATGAGCGCCAGGCGCTAGTGTAAAGTTGTTTGAAGTGCCAGGAGCTAGGGTATGAGCGCCAGGCGCTTGCACCGGATTTCAAAAGCGCCAAGCGCTATAAGGAGAACGCCAAAGCACTGAAGTCTCTGTCCTAAGTTTTGCAGAAAAATAGGATGAAGGGCCAGGCGCTCGGGGATGAGTGCCAAGAGCTCCAACTGTTCCAAAAATGTATAATTAAAGTTTTGTACCTCATTTTCAGTTCCAATCATGCCCCAATGTTTAAGTGCGTGGATGAGAGTTTTAAACAGTATTTTTGGACTGAATAGGCATAACATTGAGTGCATTAATTATGAATATGTACACTGGAACAGTTAAGACATCATAGTAAGTAACATCGCACAGTAAACAATAGGGTAATGAAATAACTTAATATTTGGCGTACCGGCCTCTCGCGAGGGGAGGTTACCTTATGTCGAAGTAAAAGACATACCATAGATGAGGGAGAGTGAGGGTCGCTCCCAGGCCTCTCTTACAACGCGCACAAGGTACGACCAAAACGGGCCCATAGACATAGTAAATGAAAAATGCAAAATGTAAATTGAGCATAATGAACTCCATGCATTTTATAGAGTTGCATTGTGATGTTTTATTGTTTTAAATGTTATGTCTGAACTTACTGGGCATGTAGCTCACCAGTTTGTTCTTGTTCAGCTAATCAAGGTAAACAACCTGTAACCTGAGCCACAGGGTATGGATTGGACTGCAGGAATGAAGTGCCAGTGTCATGATAAAGGTTATGGACCTGCCAGGCTAATTCCACAAGAAGAAAGAAAAGGACAAAGAAAAGTACAATTGTATGATATTGTATAAAGTACACGGCTATGTTGATTTTAAACTATTTCTAATACAGTGTGACGTTATTATATGCAAGTAATATGAAATAGTTTCCAACTATAATAATTTAATTTGGGAAGTTGTAGTACTATGTATATCGATGGTTTTAAAAAAAAAATATTTCCGCAATCTATTATGTTATATTTTGAAAAAGAAGAATTAAAGTAACAAAGAGTTTTTAGGTGACGTCTCCCACACGAGGCGGGGGGTGTTACAGGTAAAACGGTCATTTTGACCGAAAATTTCAGGAATGATAGAAAAAGGCCCTAATGGATTTAAAATGGCTTAATTAAAATTCTAAGGGCCAGACCTAAGTTGTAAATCAATGAAAAGTAAGGATTGATGAAAAATCCTATTAGGGGTAAAATGGTAATTTTGTCAAAAGTTAGCGAAAAAGTTATAAATGGGATAGTAAGCCCTAAGTTTATGATCGAGAAATGAAACGTAGAATTTTTACGTTTTATTAAGTTTTATGTATGAAGTAAGTATGGAAAAATAACCAAGATTATTTCAGTTATAGGGATCTGCTCCAGACGAGATGAAAGGACATCCGCAGATTAAGAAAGCTAAAAGAGATATGCTAGCAAGTAACTGTAAGTTCAAGCATTTATTTGTCTGCAACATGAACCAACATGTGATATTAGGTCTATGTTTAGGTGTTATATGAAAAGTTATATATGTGAGTATTATACGCATTAAAGTGTGACTAACATAACACACACTATGAAAATTACGTTAAGAAAGAAATAATTTATGAAATGCTTATGAAACACACTAAAATGTGTTATATGAAATGCTTATGTAAGGTGTTCCAAACCAACGAAGCAATGATAATGCCACCTAGTCGGAATTGTATGAAAGATAGTAAGGAAAGATAAGAGATGACTGAATGAAAGAAAAGAGATGAACGAAAGAAAGAAACGATTTATGAAATGCTTATTTAAGAAATGAAATAAACGAAAGAAAGAAAGAAAGAAAAGAAATGAAAGAAAGAGAGAATAAATGTACGAACGAAAAGATAAAGTAAAGAAAGAGAAAGATAAGCAAGATAATAAGACTAAAAAGTTAAATACTGGTGTATCGGCCTCTTATAAAATGAGGTTCCAAAGAATAACTATCCAATCCGACAGGATACTAACCTGAAGGTACAGAAGTCTAATGTTAAAGTTCGGCCATGAGGTTGGTTGGTGGATAGCTCCCCCTCCCCTCATTGGTCTGCGCACATTACAGTACGACCATTTAATGGGGCCCGCAAGTGAAACTAAAGTAAAGTAAAGAAAAGAAAATAATAGAATGATATGAAAGAAAGAAAATGAAAGAAAAGACAAGTAAAGATCAATGAAAGAAAAGAAAATAAAAGAAAGTAAAGCAAAGAAAAGTTAAGAAAAAGCTAAGAAAAGAAAAGAACAGAACGACATGATATGAAAGAAAGAATGAACAATGAAAATGAATGTGACACCCCCCGCCTCGCACGGGAGACACCACTTGAAAACTCTTTGTTACTTTACTTCTTCTTTTTCAAATCATAACATAATGGATTGTGGAAATTTTTTTTTTAAAACCATCGATATACGTAGTACTACAACTTCCCAAAACTAAATTATTATAGTTGGAAACTATTTCATATTACTTGCATATAATAACGTCATATTGTATTAGAAATAGTTTAAAATTAAACATAGCAGTGTACTTTATACAATATCATACAATTGTAGTTTTCACTTTCCTTTTCTTTCTTCTTTGCGGAATTAGCCTGGCAGGTCCATAACCTTTATCATGACACTGGCACTTCATTCCTGCAGTCCAATCCATACACTGTGGCTCAGGTTACAGGTTGTTTACCTCGATTACCTGAACACGAACAAACTGGTGAGCTACATGCCCAGTAAGTTCAGACATAACATTTAATACAATAAAATATCACAATGCAACTCAACAAATATGTATGGAGTTCATTATGCTAAATTTACATTTGCATTATTCATTTACTATGTCTATGGGCCCGTTTTGGTCGTACCTTGTACGCGCTGTAAGAGAGGCCTAGGAGCAACCCTGACTCTCCCTCATCTATGGTATGTGTTTTGCTTCGACATAAGGTAACCTCCCCTCGCGAGAGGCCGGTACGCCAAAACATTACGTTTTTTCATTACCCTGTTGTTTACTATACGATGTTACTTACTATGATGTCTTAACTGTTTCAGTGTACATATTCATAATTAATGTACTCAATGTTATGCCCATTCAGTCCAAAAATACTGTTTAAAACTCATCATCCATGCACTTAAACATTGGGGCGTGATTGGAACTGAAAATGAGGCACAAAACTTTAATTATACATTTTTGGAACAGTTGGAGCGCTTGGCACTCATCCCCGAGCACCTGGCCCTTCATCTTATTTTTCTGCAAAACTTTGGATAGAGACTTTAGCGTATCGGAGCTCCCCTTGCAGCGCTTAGCGCTTTTGAAATCTGTTGCAAGCGCCTGGCGCTCATACCCTAGCGCCTGGCGCTCATATCCTAGCGCCTAGCGCTCCTGCTAATTTTTACACTAGTGCCTGGCACTCATACCCTAGAGCCTGGCACTCGTACTGGATATTTACCCTAGCGCCTGGCGCTCATACCCTAGAGCCTGGTGCTTTTATCAATTTTTATACTAGCGCTTGGCACTCATACCCTAGCGCCTGGCGCTTTCGCCAATTTTTACACTAGCGCCTGGCACTCATACCATAGCGCCTGGCGCTCCTACTGAGTTTTTAACACCAAATTTTGGCCGAGAGCTCAGCGCCGGGGCACTCTTTGGCCAGTGCTTAGCACTTGGCTTCGGCTAAAATAGGTTTTTAAACACCTTTTGACACCAAAGCCATTTCTCATGCATACATTCAACCCTAAAACATGATTAAAGCATTCTAGAGTCAAAAACCATAAAACACAATCATACACACATAACACATCAACGTACACTCGTATACTCGCCAATTTAGGCATTTTAATGAGTTCACAATAACATATAACTTTTCTAGCAAAAGAATTGTAACAGCCGGAAAAATTTTACTGTTCTTGGAAAATGTGTATATCGTATGTACAGTATCGAGAAAAGGGTCAAGACGACATTTTCTCGACCTGAAACTGATATATTTGGAATCAGGATGCTCAAATTAGTCAATTGAGCACAAAATAGAAATTTCGACTGGGAATGCGAAAAATACGCAGTATCGAAAAATGGTCAAGATGAACTCAAATGAAGATAAAACTGATAAATTTGGATTCAGCACGTCCAAATTAGTCAGGATAGCCCAAGTTAAAAATTTTGGGGAGAAGAGTATAAATAGGAAATCTTGGGGGTTGAATTCATAAATTCCTCATAAATCCCCAAAATTCGAAATTCTTCCCCAAAATTCTCTCAAATGTGAACAGTGACCAACTTTCACATACGACCTTCGTTCACGACACCGCCGGCACCATTGGAAAGCTCTCACCGAGCTGAGTCCAACGGCGGGTCGACGAGACGGAGCAGCCGCCAGAGCAAGCCACACGCGCCGCCCGAAGCTCGCCGGAGCCGTGAGTTTCAAACGGCCGTATCTCCGCCCTCCGACCACCGTTTACCACGAAACCCGTCCTAAAAGGTTCGTGGTGAAGAGTACTACAAAACCCAGGTGGTGGTTCACTGCAACAACCGCCGTATCGTGCCGACCGAGCTTTGAGAAATCCGCCGTCGCCGCGGTGGGATCCACCGTCGATTTTTGCCGATTCCGGCCAAATTGAGGAGAGCCATCGGTGTAGAAATGGTCGTGGGGTTGTGGGGAGCAAAAGCCCTCAACCAATTTCGGGAAAAAAGTCCGGCATGGCGGAGTTCCACCGTCGCTGCCGTTGCCGTGGCTTTCGAGGGGATTTTCCGGCGATAGGGGCCTCCAAACATGAAATTGAGGTCACCAATGGATTCCTCTCGTCGAGCTCTTCAAGATGGGCTACTCACTTGCCACCGTTGCCGCCGTCAATCGCCGGTCAACGGTGAGTCAACGCCGGTCAACGGCGACCGTTGACCAAATTTTGAAGATTGGCCCATTGGCCTATTTTCGATGTTCCGGACGCATCCGCGGAGTCGGATTTGCAAAACGGAACTCCAGATGCAAAGATCGAAAGAATAAAGTTTGTACGATCGAGACCGAACGGCATTTTCAGTATAATCTCGACCACCCTTGTTCCTCAATTTGTTAATTGAGATGATGTATGTTAATGTGATGTATTGATATGAGAAATTATAAAAGAAAGAAAGAAAAATGGATGAAATAGCAGATATGAAAAAGGTATGAAAATGTGTAAATTTTACGTAAAAAGTGCGTAACTTTTACGTAAAATTAGGCCTTTGGTATAGTATGTGATAGATTAGACGAGGTTAGATGGTTTTGAGGCGTTTCCTAAACGCCGAGAGCCTAAACATCAAGAGGAAATGCTGCCGAAATTTTTAAAATGGCGTAAAGGGCATTTCTGGAAATAAGGGTTTAAAAATGTAATCGGGCAGGTAAACCCGAGCCCCTTATGAATTTAAGATAAGAAATGGAAAATGGATGTTTTAAGAATTGTAAAACGACCTTCGAGGCTGAAATGTAAGAAAAGCAAGAAACTGACTTTTATGTTGGAATAGAACTTCCCGAGGGCCGGGAATAGTAAAAATTGTGAAAAATATAGAAATTAACCTAGAAAAGGTCCAGTAAGTTTTTAAAAGTCAAATGGATGATTTATGAGCTTAGAAAATTCAATCTAAGTATTAAAACGAGAAGGTTAAGATTCAAAGACCCGCCAAGGGTAAAACGGTCATTTTGACCAAAAATTTCAGAAAGTTAGAAAAAGAGTCGTTAAAGCCTAGAACATAATCCTAAGGCTTTAATTAAAGTTTTAAAGGCCAAAGTTAAGAGTTAAGCATGAAAAAAATAAGAAAAGTTCCGATTGGGGTAAAATGGTAATTTTGCCAAAAGTTTACAGAAAAGTTAAAAAAATGAAACGTTAAGCTCCTAAGTTCTTTATTAAGAAATAAAACATAGTATTTTTACGTTTTATAAAGTTTTATACATGAAATAAAGATTTTAAATAATCGTTAATTTTTCGGTTATAGGAGTTCAACGGGACAGTGATGATGGACTGTCGAGGAACCACAGAAAGCTGACGTTAGCAGCATTGAGGTAAGTTCAGACATTTAATTGTCTGTGCACGAACAAATTGATATGATTATGTTTAGGTGGAAAAATATATTTTCCCCTAAACTATATAATTGTTTGATTTGTGATTAATGACGGATGCATAACTATTGGTATAGTTGTGTATTAGACTGTATGGTTTATGGTATGACTGTGTAATTTATACTATTGTTACAATTGTTTCAGATTCACGGGAATCTGATTCTTTATATTGTTATGACTGCATTGAGTATTTGTATGCCTTATAATTAATGAGACAACCTCCCAAGAGTGTGAGGTATCGTTTCAAATTGTCATGATTGCATTGAGTATTTGCATGCCTTATAATTAATGAGGCAACCTCCCAAGAGTGTGATGTATCGTTTTAAAGAAACGATGAAAATAATGAGAATAAATAAATTAAGTATAATTTATGTACTGTTCTGTATATGTGACAAGTTTGGACGAGAGGTTCCAAACTTACTGGATTCCATTTTTATGATTCCAATTACTACGTTATGATCGTAGAGTAGTATTAATATTTGATTAATCACAGTATTAATATGTGATGTTTACAGTCATTATGACTGCACAGTAAAGATGTTATCATATGTACACTTGAACATTAAACAACAGGGTAATGAAAACCTAATGTTTTGGCGTACACGCCTCTCGCAAGGGGAGGTTATTTCATTGTTAAAGCAGAAGACATAGCACAGATGAGGGAGAGCCAGGGTAGCTCCCAGGCCCCTCTACAGCGCGCTTTTCGGTACGACCAAAACAGGCCCATACAGAGTTAAAGTACAGATTAGATAATAAATGAACATAATAAATCGAAAAAAAAACTGAGCATAAAACACTAAAGACATAATTGTTGTGTTTGATTGTAATGTTTTGCGCTAACTTATATGTTATGCGCATTTGTATATATATATATATGTTTATAGATTACATGTTGTGCTAATTACTAAAGATATAGCACTACGGGCACGAGGCCTATACAGTTTAACGGGCGCGAGACCCATGATATATAGGGCATGAGACTCATACAGTTTAACGGGCACGAGGCCCATGATATATAGGGCGCAAGGCCCATAAATTGAAAGCAAAGAATGATGTAATGAAAGAACGAATGAGAAATATGAAGAAAAGAATAAATAAATATTGTATGAGCACTACCACATGATGTGGTGTTTGTACTAACCTTATATGTGATGTTATGTTAGTATATCAGAGTAAAGTTTAAAGAGATGGCATGAGTTACATCAGAGTATACCACTGTTATTACAGTTGGTATATTTATAGTCATTCTAATTTTATAGAAGACTAATAGTTATCATAAATTATGTGATTATTTGTATTAATGCACGATATGTTTTTAATAGTTATATACTACAGATAGTATATATATTTATATGACAGAATATAACAGTATAATATACTGTTTTATGATTCATGTTTTTATGTTTGAACTTACTGGGCGTTTAGCTCACCAGTTTGTTCGTGTGCGGGTAACAAAGTTAAACAACCTGTCATTTGAGTTTATTGAGATACGAGACTGGTGGAATGGGTTGCAAATGTCATGTTAAAGGTTATGAACCCGCTATGCTTAATCCGTCAGATAGAAAGAGAGAAAGTGAGTAAGTGTAAGTATGTATATATTAAAAAAAAAAAAATTTCCGCACCTTTTTATTTGAATATGAAAAGAACAAATAGTAGAAGTAAGAAAAGATGTCAAGTGACAGGCCCGCGCTGTAACAGCCGAGATTTTAAATCGTTCTCGGGAACATTGTATAGTAAAAATTTATATAAATTAGTGTGACGAAAATATATAAATTTCACTCTAATAAATCATCATTAGAGTTGATAAGTATATTTATTAGAATTGATAAATATTTTATTGGCTATAGATGTGATGATTGTCGAATCGAAATGCCTCAAATAGTGCATTTTCGGTATCGAAAAACAGAATTCTACTGAGATTCAAAATGTGGCAAACATAGATCTCAGATGGAAAATAATGAAATATCTAGGGTTTATGGAGTGTTTTAAAGGATATAATGCATTGAAAGGCTCTAACAGCATTTCGAGAGGTAAACTGCGAAATTTGGCCAGTATAGCTTTTCGGTCAAAATTTCGACAGATGAAAATTATACTTTTATTAAAGAAAAACCTATACTGTATAAACAAATAATATTTTCTTATTAATATAGGAATCAATGGATGAGATCAAATCATTCTTTTTGATCCAAAGGCTATTAAAATTAAGGAAATTTTTGGGATTTCCTTTAAAATCAAAATTTGGAAAGAAAATTAGCATTAAATGCATGTTGATCTGCTCATGCACGTGGAAGAGAGGGGGAGAAACAGCTGTATTTCAGCTGAAAAAGTTCCCAAAATTTTACAAAAATGCCCCCAAGAAATTTTCATTTTGACCCTAAAATTTTCAAAAATTGCAAAAATACCCCTAAGGATTTGTATAAACTTTTCCCCTGATTTTTCACGTCCCTCACAGCAGAAAAACATCATTTTCTCTGTTCTTCTTCTTCTCCCACGTTCCTTTGCTCACAAAAATTTCCAAAGTTTCAAAAGTTGCAAAATTTGAAGAAAAAGTGTGAAAAAACTTTAAGTTGAGGAGTATTCACCTCAAAGCTCAAGTAAGTTCTTCAAAATTCTGTTTTAATGCTTGTTTTTAAGTGTTTTTGTGTTTATGTGAATAGTGGAACAAAATGGGTTTAGATAGTTTGGAGTGTTTTGATGAAAATCATGTGGAAAAACATGTTTTGAACTTGTTTTTGAAGTTTTTGTGGGGTTAGTTTTGAAAACAAAAATGTTGCATGGGAGGGGGAAAATTTACGTGGAAAAGAGGGTGAAAACCCTTATGGAATAGTGATAATTATGTATTATGAAGTGGAAAAGGAATTTGATGTGGTATTGAGTGTGGAATGGAGGAAAGACAAAGAGGAAAGTTTAGGGTTGTGAGAGAAACCCTAAATTTTTGGGAAACATTGTTATACCTTGATTTGGAGAATGAATTATTGTTATGTACTGGGATTTTGAGCAAGTTTATGATGGAGACTGTGTTCAATAACGCGATTTAAGCGATTTTGGCACAGTGGGAAAATGAAAAATTAAGCCGTTATAATGCCGAAATTTTCGGACTTATAACTAAGGCTAAGGGTGTAATGATACAATGTATAGGAGAAGTGTTTAAATGTTTTCGAGTTGACCTATAAACATTTCACTGAATGTTGAACTGTTTCGTTATAGGGCAACGAAGGGAAACAAAGGAACAAAAGCAGAAATCAATTTCTGGTAAGTTCTGACATTTAATTGTCTGAACATGAACAACTGGACACTGTGTTATTCTTGAATGTTAATGTATGAATAGCCTAAATTCCTTGACTAGAAATGTTATATGTTGTTGTGAACTCGTTGAAACGCCTAAATTGGCAAGTATGCGAGTGTGCAGTGATGTGTTATGTGTATATGATTATGTTTTATGGATTTTGACCCTAGAATACTTTAAACATGTTTTAGATTTGAAAGTATGAATGAGAATTGGTTTTTATATCAAAA
Source organism: Antiaris toxicaria (assembly GCA_035233585.1). Lineage (NCBI taxonomy): Eukaryota > Viridiplantae > Streptophyta > Magnoliopsida > Rosales > Moraceae > Antiaris > Antiaris toxicaria. The sequence continues at coordinate 4,004,931 of CP141153.1, read as the reverse complement.
TGTGTTCAAAAACCTATTTTTACCGGAGCCAAGCGCTAGGCGCTACCTAAGGAGCGCCCCGGCGCTGAGCTCTCGGCCAAAATTTGGTGTTTAAAATTCAGTAGGAGCGTCAGGCGCTAGGGTATGAGCGCCAGGCTCTAGTGTAAAAATTGGCTAAAGCGCCAGGCGCTAGGGTATGAGCGCCAGGCACTAGTGTAAAAATCAGCATGAGCGCCAGGCGCTAGGGTATGAGCGCCAGGCTCTAGTGTAAAGTTATCTGAAGTGCCAGGCGCTAGGGTATGAGCGCCAGGCGCTTGCACCGGATTTTCGAAAGCGCCAGGCGTTGTAAAGAGAGCGCCGAAGCGCTGGAATCTCTGTCCTAAGTTTGTACAGAAAAATAAAATGAAGGGCCAGGCGCTCGGGGATGAGTGCCAGGCGCTCCAACTGTTCCAAAAATGTATAATTAAGAGTTTGTGCCTTGTTTTCAGTTCCAATCACGCCCCATTGTTTAAATGCATGGGTGATGATTTTTAAACAGTATTTTTGGACTGAATAGGCATAACATTGAGTGCATTAATTATGAATATGTACACTGGAACAGTTAAGACATCATAGTAAGTAACATAGCACAGTAAACAACAAGGTAATGAAAAAGACCTAATGTTTGGCGTACCGGCCTCTCGCGAGGGGAGGTTATCTTATGTCGAAGTAAAAGACATACTATTGTTGAGGGAGAGTCCGGGTCGCTCCCAGACCCCTCTTACAGCGCGCACACGGTATGACCAAACCGGGCCCATAGACATAGTAAATGAACAATGCAAGGTGTAAATTGAGCATAATGAACTCATGCATTGTGTCCAGTTGCATTGTTGTGTTTTATTATTTTAAATTTTATGTCTGAACTTACTGGGCATGTAGCTCACCAGTTTGTTCTTGTTTAGGTAATCGAGGTAAACAACCTGTAACCTGAGCCACAGTGTATGGATTGGACTGTAGGAATGAAGTGCCAGTGTCATGATAAAGGTTATGGACCTGCCAGGCTAATTCCGCAAGGGAGAGAGAAAAAGGGCGAAAAGAAAAAATACAGTTGTATAATATTGTATAAGCTACACTGTTATGTTTAACTTTAACTATGTTTAATACAGTATGACAGTATTATATGCAAGTAATATAAAATAGTTTTCCTACTATGATAACTTAGTTTTGGAAAGTTGTAGTACTACGTATATTGATGGTTTTAAAAAAAAAAAAAAATTTCCCGCAAACTATTTTGTTATGATTTGATAGAAAAGAATTAAAGTAAAGTAGAGTTTCCAGGTGACATTTCCCGCACGAGGCGGGGGGTGTTACACGCGCGAGGCGGGGTGTTACAAGAATTTAGGCTATCCATAAATTGAAATTCAAAAATAACATAGGGTTCCAGTTGTTCATGTCCAGACATTTAAATGCCAAAACTTACCAAAAATCTGCTAATGTTTCCTTTCCTTGGTTTCCAGTCGTTGCCCTATAATGAAACAGTTCAACATTCAGTGAAATGTTTATAGGTCAACACTAGAACATTTAAACATTTCTTTTATACATTGTCATCCTTAAACCCTTAGCCTTGGTTATAAGTCCGAAAATTTCGGCATTATAACGGCTTAAATTCTTATTTTCCCACTATGCCAAAACAGCTTAAATCGCGTTATTGAACACAGTTTCCATTATAATCCTGCCCAAAATCCCAGTACATAACAATTCTCATATACAAGGCATAGCAACATTTCCAAAATTAGGGTTTTACTCACAATCCTAAATTTCCTCTTTGTCTTTCTTCCTTTTAACACTCATATACCACATCCATTCCTTTTCCAATTCACAATACATAATCATCACTATTCCATAAGGATTTTCACCCTCTTTTTCACGTCAAATTTCCCTCCCCCATGCAACACATTTATTTTCAAAAACTAACCCCACAAACACTTCAAAAACAAGCTCAAAACATGTTTTTCCACATGAATTTCATCAAAACACTCCAAACCATTCTAAACCCATTTTGTTCCACTATTCCCATAAACACAAAAACACTTAAAAAAAAGCATTAAAACAGAATTTTGAAGAACTTACTTGAGCTTTAAGGTGAATACTCCTCAAATTGAAGTTTTCTCACACTTTTTCTTCAAAATTTGCAACTTTTGAAATTTTGGAAGTTTTTGTGAGTGTGGGAACGTGGGAGAAGAAGAAGAACAGAGGAAATGGTGATTTCTGCTGTGGGGGATGTGAGAAATCAGAGGAAAAAGTTTATACAAATTCTTAGGGGCCTTTTTGTAATTTTTGAAAATTTTGGGGTCAAAATGAAAATTTCTTGGGGGCATTTTTGTAAACTTTTTGGAACCTTTTCAGCTGAAATACAGCTGTTTCTCCCCCTCTCTTCCACGTGCATGAGCAGCTAAGGCTTGCATTAAATGCAAAATTTCTTTCTTTAGTGAATTTTGAAAGAAATTCTAAAAATTCCTTATTTTTGATAACCTTTGGATCAAAAATGATGATTTGATCTCATCCATTGATTCTTATATTAATAAGAAAATATTATTTGTTTATACAATATAGGTTTTTCTTTAATTACAGTATAATTTTCATCTGTCGAAATTTTGACCAAAAAGCTATACCGGCCAAATTTCGCAGTTTACCTCTCGAAATGCTATTAGAGCCTTTCGATGCATTTATATCATTTAAAACCCTCCATAAACCCTAGATATTTCATTATTTTCCATCTGGATTCTATGTTTGCCACATTTTAAGTCTTAGTAGAATTTTATTTTTCGATACCGAAAATGCACTATTTGAGGCGTTTCGATTCGAAAATCGTTACATCTATAGCCATAAAGCATTTATCAACTCTAATAAATCATCATTAGAGTAAAATTTATATATTTTCATCACACTAATATATATAAATTTTCACTATACAATGATCCCGAGAACGGTTAAAAAATCTTGGTTGTTACAATGAAAGTTAAGCAAGAAAAGAAAAGAAAAGAATGACATGAAAGAAAGAAAGAAGAAAGGAATATGAATATGAATAAATGAAAAGTAGACAAGTATAACGAGACTAATAAGTATGTATGTGGCGACCCCCCACGTACGTTACCATACCAACCAGTCGAGCTCTGACGCCGACCGCGATGGCTGGCAACCTCGTGGGTCGTCATCCTCTTACTTAACTTAACTTTCCATTCTTAACGTTCTCATCTTATAGCGGAAGCAATTTCTATAGCAAATTTTTTTTTTTTTTTTTTTTTTTACTTACATATTATACCTATTTCTATCATACTCTTATAACACATATATCATAACTTTCTTTCTTTCATCTTCCTTTTTGAACGCTCAGCGAAAGACTCATGGTAGTACCATACCCTCGCCCAGTCCCTTGGCACATGCAGATCCGTCCGTTGTCCATCATATTACTTTAAATAAACACGTTGCTTACCTGCAACATATAAACAACTAATGAGCTAGATGCTCAGTAAGTTCAAACATACATTCATTAACTTATAAATACTAGTAATATATATTATTACTAGAATATATATCATCACGTATATACACACCATATACATCATTCATACATATCCTCAAAACATAACATAAAATAGGAGCTTCATCATGCTCGTTTATCTCTTCGTTCATCGTTCTTATCATTCTATCGATCATCTCTTATCATTCTAATCCAATCTTTTCATTTCTTTGCTTTTCATTCCTATCATTTCTTAACTTTCTGTTCTAAACCTTTATAACTTTTGTATCGCTTCATCATCTCCTAACATTTCATATCTTAAAGCTAGTAACATATACACTAGCACAACATCACGTAAAAACGTGTCATTCCATACATATAACATCAAACACATCACATCACATATATAATTCTATCATGTTCTTTTAACTTCGTTTTATTATTTTTCATTGATTTCATTGTGTTGTTCTTTCATATCGTTCGTTTCTTTTCTTTTCTTTTCGTATCATTTCATTTTTTTTTTTTTTTCTTTCCACTCTCTTTTTCCTTGTTTTTTTTTTTTTCTTTTTTTTTTTTTTTTTTTTTTTTCTTTTTTTTTTTTTTTTTTTCACGCACTCTCTTTTCTTTTCTTTTCAAGCTCTTTTCCTTTCTTTTCTTTTCACGCACTCTCTTTTCTTTTCTTTTCACGCTCTTTTCTTTTCTTTTCTTTTCTTCTCTTTTCCTTTCTTTTCTTTTCTTTTCTTTTCCTTTCTTTTCCTTTCTTTTCTTTTCTTTTCACTCTTCTTTCGTTTGTTTTCTTTCCACTTTCCATTGGTTGGGCCCGTTGTTGGACGCACCTAGTTGCGCGCGGACAGTGGGAGGAGGGGGAGCGACCCACCAACCTACCTCACAGTCACATAAAAACCGCACCTTCGGGGTTGGTCCATCCTATAATCTACCGCACCTTCGGGGTAGCGCCACATCTACGCGGAGGATATAGACCGGAAGTCTCGACCTTGTAGGGAGACCGGTACGCCAACAACTTAAGTTTTCAGTCTTATTATCTTGTAGGCTTTTATTTTTTCTTATATTGATTTTTTCGTTGAACATCTTTTTCTTTCAAAACATAGCACATATAGCATATATTACTTATATAACATCACATCACATCAATCACATCACATCATAACAAACAAAACATGTTTTGTTACGTGTAGACAATTATTCTTTGTTCGTCTTATCATTTGCATCATTCCATCAATCATAGCCTATCGATCATAGCCTATCGATCATAGCTTATCGATCATAGCCTATTGTTCTACTCTATCAATCACATCTTATCGTTATGTTCTAATCCTTTCATCATACATTTTATCATAACCTATCATTGTTTTTCTTTCTTGTCTAACTCTTTGCTTTCATATCATTTTTCCATAAAATATCTATCCTTTCGTTATCATACAACATACCTTTTTCTTAATTTCTTTCATCCCCGATCATCATTGGTCTATCAATCATAACCTAACTTTCATAAAACTTTTCATAAAACATCCCTTTCTTAATTCCTTTCATATCACATCTCTTTCTTATGCACTCTATCATAATATTTTCATTCTTACTCTTTCCATTCTTCTATCCCTCTTTATCACATCGTTACTCTCATAAAGTTTTTATGATACCTTTCCTTCATAATTCAATATATACATATATTTATATATATATATTTTTATAAATTAATTATTAAAACATATCTCTTAACATCATCATAGCATTGCTATAGCATTTACTATAGCATCATCATAAATCACATCATGGCATTTGCGTACAAACATACAAACACGATAAGCTTGTTCATAGTTGCAGACGGGTAAATGTCTGAACTTACTCATAGCGTGCTTATCCTTTTCTTGGAATCCACAGACGTCCTTTGTCGCTTCTGAATCGGGTTCCTACAGACAAATTTTGTCCGTTAATCACATTTTCATCTATAGCTTTTATTTTATAAAAAAAGCTTGATTCTAATCTTATAACCCTTAATTATAGCCTTAGGACAGCTTTTTAAACCTTAATGGCCATTTTCGAATTTTTTCTCCAACTTTTGAAAAATTACGATTTTACCCCTAACTTTTGACAAAATTACAATTTTACCCTTGACGTGATTTTTCATAACTTAAACCTCAATTTTGGCTTTTACAAACTTCATTAACCTACTCCAAGGTCACTGGGGCTCTTTTCCCATAATTTGATAATCTTTGGGCAAAATGACCATTTTGCCCCTGATGGGTCGTTTAAACCTAACATTTTCATTTTCATACTTAGGTTGGATTTTCTAAACCCAAAATCATCAAATTAACTTTTTAAATCATATCGGCCCTTTTCCGGATCAATTCTTATCATTTTACCAATTTTTCACATTCCCGGCCCTCGGGAAGTACTATTCCGACCTAAGTGTCAGTTTGATATTTTTCCTTACGTTCTAGGGTTTTAAAGGGTCGGTTTACTAGTCGTACCTTACCCATTCCTTTTTCCTTACCTTAATTCCTCGAGGGGGCTCGGGTTCCCTTCCCGATCATATTTTTACCCCTCGTTTCCCATATTACCCCTGGTGTCATTTTTTTTATAAATTTCGGCAGAGTTTCCCCTTAATTTTTGAGGTTCCAGCGTTTAGGAAACGCCTGAAAACCATCTATCCTGATCTAATTCTATCACGTACTATACCAGAGGCCTAGATTTTACGTAAAACTCATACAGTTTACGTAAAATCGTTACATTATCACATATTTTTCTTTTTCTCCATTACAGCCATTTTCTTTTTTTTTTTTTTACATACATTCTTTTCCACATTTTTCATACCAATAATTATAAAATCACATAACAGTCCCAAACAATTAAATTGCGGAACGTAAAGGGGTCAGGATTTATACCGAATTGCAGTCCGGTCTCGACGGCATAAACCCTAATTCCTCGTTCTTCATATTTGAGGTCCCGTCTTGCAAATCCGACTCCGCGGATGCGTCCGGAACGTCGAAAATAGGCTAACGGGCCAAACTTGCATTTTCGGTCAACGGTCGCCGTTGACCGGCGTTGACCGCCGTTGACCGGCCGTTGACCGGCGTTGACCGGCGGCGACGGCGGCGACGGTGGCAAGTGGGTAGTCCATTTTGAAGATCTCGACGAGAGGAATCCATTGGTAGCCTCAATTTCACATTTGGAGGCCCCAATCGCCGGAAAATCACCCCGAAAGTCACGGCCACGGCGGCGGCGGTGGAACTCCGCCGTGCCGGACTTTTTCCCCAAAATTGATTGAGGGCTTTTGCTCCCCTCTTCACGGCGACCATTTCTGTACAGACGGCGTGCTTCAACTCGGCCGGAATCGGCAGTTTCGACGGCGGCTTCACGGCGGCGTTTCGCCGGATTTTCCGAAGCTCGGGTGGCGCGATTCCGCCGGTATTGAGGCGATCCACCACATGGGTTTTGTAGTACTCTTCACCACGAACATTTTGGGACCGGTTTCGTGGCAAATGGTGGCCGGACGGCGAAGAAATCTCACCGGGAAGATTTCGGCTCCGGCGACCTTCAGGCGGCGCGTGCGGCTTGCTCCGGCGGCTGCTCCGTCGCGTCGACCCACCATCGGACTCAGCTCGGCGAGAGCTTTCCGATGACACCGGCGGTGTCGAAAACGGACACCGTTTCCGATGGTCGGTTACTGTACATATTCGGCTAGAGAGAGAAAGAGAAGGAGGAGAGAGAGTGTGTAGATAAATGAGAAAATTCCACTTTTTCCCTCTCTTTATATACTTTTTCGCCCAAAATTTCAATATGGGCTATCCTGATTAATTTGGGCGTCCTGAATCCAAATATATCAGTTTTATTTTCATCTGAGGTCATTTTGACCAATTTCCGATACTGTGAATTTTCGGTCAAAATTTACCTCTGTGCTCAATTGTCAAATTTGAGCGTGCTGATAGGCTATCCTTACTAATTTCGGGGTGCTGAACCCAAATTTATCAGTTTTATGTCAAGAAAATATCATCTTGACTTACTTCTTAATACTGTGAGTGGCACACACGTGCACACACATAATATCACTATTACTCTTTTTTTTCATCCTTTAATATTGTTAGAACATTTTATTTAATTCTAAACAATATTACATCACTTAATTTCACATTTTAATGCTTAAATTCATTGTGCATTTATTTTCCAAAAATGTGAATTTTCCCGGTTGTTACATTCACCCCTCCTTATAAAATTTTCGTCCTCGAAAATTAAGACAAGTAGGGTTTCAACGTCTTCATTTCTTCTTCACATTTTGTGTAACCTTTTTTTTTTTTTTATCGTGATTTCCGTCTTCTATGACATCTTCATAAGCTAGGTCCTTCTTGGATTGGAATCTCCTTGCATGTATCTCCAAAAATTTAGGACGAACCATACATCTCTACGTATCCGTGCATTTCTGTACATTCGTGCATCATTACCATGGATTGCGCTGTCGTAGTCCAACGTTTCCTTTCACAAACATATTTAGTAAAATTTCTATGAAATTCACATTAAGTAACGTCATATCATTATGAGACATTACTTAACATAATTTCATCATTTTAACATTTCATAACATTTACATATCATACACATATAGTCATATACATTTCAACAATAAGGCTTTATATGTAGCCTTTCATTTCAAATATACTCATATACATAAATATACATATAATCATATACATACATATACAGTTATACATTATTCGTCTTTTCCATCCATATCAATAAGAAATCTCTTCGGATCTTGACTTTCTCCTATATCATCTCAATCATTCTTAACCTCGGTGGACTTTTCTTGATTTGCATTTACCTTGATTTAGTTCCACTGTGAGTCCTCTCCAACCTATATTGCAGAAGCCCTCATCAGTTCCTCGTAACGCACAGCATCTGTTAGAACTATATCACCGGACGTCGACTGCAGTTTCTCGGTCCGATGAACAAATTCTCACATATCCGCAACTCTAGGGAATATAGGCGGTGTCATGTCCCCCGTGCCCATGAGGAAATTGGGACTGATACTGGGCTCCTTTGAGGAAGTCACTCAATCATGGTATGGTGAAACTCGGTCCAGTTAGAGCTCATCCTAGTCACAAGAATCCCAATACACATGAGAGCATCTTCCTAAAAGGTGCATACATGTCACAGCTATCATGACCCAATTATCCTGATCAATGGTGCACAGTCAGAGAATCATCTTGATATCATGAACCCAATCCTGTATTCCCGTAAAGTGCTGGAGTGCTGTCCGCCCTCGAAACTTGGTGGACAACTGATCCCGTCCATCTTCTAATCAATCCTCTAACATCGTACTTATACCATACCACCCACGATCGTACCGTGAGTTCGTCATCTTGTCCTTTAAAAATTATTTATTTTATATAATAAACGATTACTAACATAAAACAAATCTAACTTACTTGGAATAACGGCAGGATGTGCAGTGTGCCAAGAGGGATATGGTCAACCTTTCGCTCTGATACCAACTGTGGCGACCCCCCACGTACGTTACCATACCAACCAGTCGAGCTCTGACGCCGACCGCGATGGCTGGCAACCTCGTGGGTCGTCATCCTCTTACTTAACTTAACTTTCCATTCTTAACGTTCTCATCTTATAGCGGAAGCAATTTCTATAGCAAATTTTTTTTTTTTTTTTTTTTTTTTTACTTACATATTATACCTATTTCTATCATACTCTTATAACACATATATCATAACTTTCTTTCTTTCATCTTCCTTTTTGAACGCTCAGCGAAAGACTCATGGTAGTACCATACCCTCGCCCAGTCCCTTGGCACATGCAGATCCGTCCGTTGTCCATCATATTACTTTAAATAAACACGTTGCTTACCTGCAACATATAAACAACTAATGAGCTAGATGCTCAGTAAGTTCAAACATACATTCATTAACTTATAAATACTAGTAATATATATTATTACTAGAATATATATCATCACGTATATACACACCATATACATCATTCATACATATCCTCAAAACATAACATAAAATAGGAGCTTCATCATGCTCGTTTATCTCTTCGTTCATCGTTCTTATCATTCTATCGATCATCTCTTATCATTCTAATCCAATCTTTTCATTTCTTTGCTTTTCATTCCTATCATTTCTTAACTTTCTGTTCTAAACCTTTATAACTTTTGTATCGCTTCATCATCTCCTAACATTTCATATCTTAAAGCTAGTAACATATACACTAGCACAACATCACGTAAAAACGTGTCATTCCATACATATAACATCAAACACATCACATCACATATATAATTCTATCATGTTCTTTTAACTTCGTTTTATTATTTTTCATTGATTTCATTGTGTTGTTCTTTCATATCGTTCGTTTCTTTTCTTTTCTTTTCGTATCATTTCATTTTTTTTTTTTTTTCTTTCCACTCTCTTTTTCCTTGTTTTTTTTTTTTTCTTTTTTTTTTTTTTTTTTTCACGCACTCTCTTTTCTTTTCTTTTCAAGCTCTTTTCCTTTCTTTTCTTTTCACGCACCCTCTTTTCTTTTCTTTTCACGCTCTTTTTTTTTCTTTTCTTTTCTTCTCTTTTCCTTTCTTTTCTTTTCTTTTCTTTTCCTTTCTTTTCCTTTCTTTTCTTTTCTTTTCACTCTTCTTTCGTTTGTTTTCTTTCCACTTTCCATTGGTTGGGCCCGTTGTTGGACGCACCTAGTTGCGCGCGGACAGTGGGAGGAGGGGGAGCGACCCACCAACCTACCTCACAGTCACATAAAAACCGCACCTTCGGGGTTGGTCCATCCTATAATCTACCGCACCTTCGGGGTAGCGCCACATCTACGCGGAGGATATAGACCGGAAGTCTCGACCTTGTAGGGAGACCGGTACGCCAACAACTTAAGTTTTCAGTCTTATTATCTTGTAGGCTTTTATTTTTTCTTATATTGATTTTTTCGTTGAACATCTTTTTCTTTCAAAACATAGCACATATAGCATATATTACTTATATAACATCACATCACATCAATCACATCACATCATAACAAACAAAACATGTTTTGTTACGTGTAGACAATTATTCTTTGTTCGTCTTATCATTTGCATCATTCCATCAATCATAGCCTATCGATCATAGCCTATCGATCATAGCTTATCGATCATAGCCTATTGTTCTACTCTATCAATCACATCTTATCGTTATGTTCTAATCCTTTCATCATACATTTTATCATAACCTATCATTGTTTTTCTTTCTTGTCTAACTCTTTGCTTTCATATCATTTTTCCATAAAATATCTATCCTTTCGTTATCATACAACATACCTTTTTCTTAATTTCTTTCATCCCCGATCATCATTGGTCTATCAATCATAACCTAACTTTCATAAAACTTTTCATAAAACATCCCTTTCTTAATTCCTTTCATATCACATCTCTTTCTTATGCACTCTATCATAATATTTTCATTCTTACTCTTTCCATTCTTCTATCCCTCTTTATCACATCGTTACTCTCATAAAGTTTTTATGATACCTTTCCTTCATAATTCAATATATACATATATTTATATATATATATTTTTATAAATTAATTATTAAAACATATCTCTTAACATCATCATAGCATTGCTATAGCATTTACTATAGCATCATCATAAATCACATCATGGCATTTGCGTACAAACATACAAACACGATAAGCTTGTTCATAGTTGCAGACGGGTAAATGTCTGAACTTACTCATAGCGTGCTTATCCTTTTCTTGGAATCCACAGACGTCCTTTGTCGCTTCTGAATCGGGTTCCTACAGACAAATTTTGTCCGTTAATCACATTTTCATCTATAGCTTTTATTTTATAAAAAAAGCTTGATTCTAATCTTATAACCCTTAATTATAGCCTTAGGACAGCTTTTTAAACCTTAATGGCCATTTTCGAATTTTTTCTCCAACTTTTGAAAAATTACGATTTTACCCCTAACTTTTGACAAAATTACAATTTTACCCTTGACGTGATTTTTCATAACTTAAACCTCAATTTTGGCTTTTACAAACTTCATTAACCTACTCCAAGGTCACTGGGGCTCTTTTCCCATAATTTGATAATCTTTGGGCAAAATGACCATTTTGCCCCTGATGGGTCGTTTAAACCTAACATTTTCATTTTCATACTTAGGTTGGATTTTCTAAACCCAAAATCATCAAATTAACTTTTTAAATCATATCGGCCCTTTTCCGGATCAATTCTTATCATTTTACCAATTTTTCACATTCCCGGCCCTCGGGAAGTACTATTCCGACCTAAGTGTCAGTTTGATATTTTTCCTTACGTTCTAGGGTTTTAAAGGGTCGGTTTACTAGTCGTACCTTACCCATTCCTTTTTCCTTACCTTAATTCCTCGAGGGGGCTCGGGTTCCCTTCCCGATCATATTTTTACCCCTCGTTTCCCATATTACCCCTGGTGTCATTTTTTTTATAAATTTCGGCAGAGTTTCCCCTTAATTTTTGAGGTTCCAGCGTTTAGGAAACGCCTGAAAACCATCTATCCTGATCTAATTCTATCACGTACTATACCAGAGGCCTAGATTTTACGTAAAACTCATACAGTTTACGTAAAATCGTTACATTATCACATATTTTTCTTTTTCTCCATTACAGCCATTTTCTTTTTTTTTTTTTTACATACATTCTTTTCCACATTTTTCATACCAATAATTATAAAATCACATAACAGTCCCAAACAATTAAATTGCGGAACGTAAAGGGGTCAGGATTTATACCGAATTGCAGTCCGGTCTCGACGGCATAAACCCTAATTCCTCGTTCTTCATATTTGAGGTCCCGTCTTGCAAATCCGACTCCGCGGATGCGTCCGGAACGTCGAAAATAGGCTAACGGGCCAAACTTGCATTTTCGGTCAACGGTCGCCGTTGACCGGCGTTGACCGCCGTTGACCGGCCGTTGACCGGCGTTGACCGGCGGCGACGGCGGCGACGGTGGCAAGTGGGTAGTCCATTTTGAAGATCTCGACGAGAGGAATCCATTGGTAGCCTCAATTTCACATTTGGAGGCCCCAATCGCCGGAAAATCACCCCGAAAGTCACGGCCACGGCGGCGGCGGTGGAACTCCGCCGTGCCGGACTTTTTCCCCAAAATTGATTGAGGGCTTTTGCTCCCCTCTTCACGGCGACCATTTCTGTACAGACGGCGTGCTTCAACTCGGCCGGAATCGGCAGTTTCGACGGCGGCTTCACGGCGGCGTTTCGCCGGATTTTCCGAAGCTCGGGTGGCGCGATTCCGCCGGTATTGAGGCGATCCACCACATGGGTTTTGTAGTACTCTTCACCACGAACATTTTGGGACCGGTTTCGTGGCAAATGGTGGCCGGACGGCGAAGAAATCTCACCGGGAAGATTTCGGCTCCGGCGACCTTCAGGCGGCGCGTGCGGCTTGCTCCGGCGGCTGCTCCGTCGCGTCGACCCACCATCGGACTCAGCTCGGCGAGAGCTTTCCGATGACACCGGCGGTGTCGAAAACGGACACCGTTTCCGATGGTCGGTTACTGTACATATTCGGCTAGAGAGAGAAAGAGAAGGAGGAGAGAGAGTGTGTAGATAAATGAGAAAATTCCACTTTTTCCCTCTCTTTATATACTTTTTCGCCCAAAATTTCAATATGGGCTATCCTGATTAATTTGGGCGTCCTGAATCCAAATATATCAGTTTTATTTTCATCTGAGGTCATTTTGACCAATTTCCGATACTGTGAATTTTCGGTCAAAATTTACCTCTGTGCTCAATTGTCAAATTTGAGCGTGCTGATAGGCTATCCTTACTAATTTCGGGGTGCTGAACCCAAATTTATCAGTTTTATGTCAAGAAAATATCATCTTGACTTACTTCTTAATACTGTGAGTGGCACACACGTGCACACACATAATATCACTATTACTCTTTTTTTTCATCCTTTAATATTGTTAGAACATTTTATTTAATTCTAAACAATATTACATCACTTAATTTCACATTTTAATGCTTAAATTCATTGTGCATTTATTTTCCAAAAATGTGAATTTTCCCGGTTGTTACAATGTATATGTTATGATATGCATAATTTGATATGCATAAGTCAGTTTTACTATTTTAAGTATGTTTGTGATGTTTAAGCATACATTAAGTATGCTATGTTTAAATTGATATGTGTATACAATGTTTTGTATGATGTTTAAGTGTGATATGATTGAGATGTTAGGCATACATTAAGTATGCTATATTTAAATTATGTTATATTCAAGAACATTAAGTATGAAAGTTTATTCACTATACTAAAGCTGTTAAGCATGTATACGATGTTATGTATGTTAAGTATGAAAATATGTTCAGAATATCAAGTGTGTTTAAAGTATGTAAGTATGAAAGTATGTTCACGATATGAAATATGTCAAGTATGGTTATGATGATATATGTATGCAATTTTTTGTATATATGAAAGTATGTTATAACGTTAAGGATATTTAAGTATATGTACGAAGTTTTATGCATTTATGTATAGTAAGTATATTCATTATGTTAAATATGAAAGTATTTTTACGATAATAAGTGTTTTAAGTATGTTATGGTTACGATGTGTAAACATACGTTGAGTATATTATGTTTCCACATGTTAAGTATGCTACATGTAAAATATGATATGTTTATGATGTAAAGTATGTTAAGTATGAAAATAGGATTATGAAGTAAATTATATTCAGGTATGTACAAGTATGAAAATAGGATTATGAAGTAAATTATATTCAGGTATGTACAAGTATAAAGGTGAGACAATGTATGATATAGGTTATGTTAATATTCTGATGGCACAGTTGGTATCAGATAAGCTCTGTTCAAAAGGTTAAAAGTATACATATGTTTAAAGAGAGTATTGAAACGAAATGTTTATGAAATAATAAAGTTTAAAAAAAATTAAGTAAAATGTTTATTATAGTAAATGTTTGACAATGATACAGTTTTCAAGCTTAAAATTTAAAGTTTAAAGTTTGAGAAAAAAAAAAATTCTCAATTTTTAAATTCAAAGAAGTATGTTAAAAAAAACAAGTTAAAAGTAAGATGCCGACGACCCAAGAGGCGATGGTCTTTCACAGTCGGCTATGGAGCTCGACTGCGTATGGCCTCGTAGAAAGGGCTGGGCGTCACAGATTCACTTCCAGTTCAATCCAGGGAATTACCCAGCAGTTGCCTTTGCTGGTCTCAGCAGCCAAAATCCAGGAGTCATACCAATTGCAAAGTCAATCTTTGGATCTGATCCTTCTATCAAACCTGAGATCCTCGCCAAGGCATTTCAACTCGACCAGAATGTGGTTGAGCAACTTCAGAAGAAATTCTGGTTTGATGCCAATTAGTCAGACTAAGAAACTACCATATGAATCAGAATATTTTGTGTTATGTAATAAATAGAATGGTCATGCCTGTACCATTCTCCAACGTCAGCTTATGACTGATTTACCGTTGCTCCATTGTTGAGAGAATAGTCTTTATACTTATCTTACTACCAATAAATTTATGTATGATTTACAATTCAACGAAACTTATTGTTAAAAACTCGTATTCCTATTTCTAACAAAGTACCATATCTATAGAAAAGAAGATTAAGGTTTCACATTATTGCAATTGCAAAATAAAACATAATTCATCATCAATTAATTCTTCTTTTTTATAATTAAAAAAAAAGACAAATTATATCCAAACTAATTCTAATCCCAATTTAAATATAATTCTTAACAAACATAATATTTGTATCACCGGCGTCAACATGTGATATTAACGTGAGAGGTAGAAACAATTGAACTAAGACCTTGATATTGACTATTTGATAAATGAGGGACCACAATTATGTTTACTCGAGACTTTATAATCGGGTGCCGAACTTTCTTTAGCAGTGTTGACAGTTGCCTGTTTATGTAGCAAGTTTTCTGAAATTTACCACTTATTCAACTAAACATATGTCGTCCGAGGCCGTCATTTTGTGTGAGACTATAAATAGATAATTTTATTCCAAAGCGTTTTCAAATAACGCCGCAAAACATAAAAAAACGACAATTTGGATTTTAGGACACACAGTAGAACAAAAAAGAAAAACGACATTAACCAGAAAATGACAATCACAAGAAACGATGTGAACAGGAGAAACGACAACAATATGGTAAAGACATCATTTACGGAAACAGGTCTACATGAGAACATCATTGATATGTTAAACGACATAATATAGAAGATGACAATAGTACAATAACATCACTCAGGACAACGACATCTTTAAAAATCGACAATCAATCCGAAAATAGCATTAACCCAAAAATGACATCAATACAAAGAAAAAAACATCGTTCTAGGAAAGGAAAATAATAGCGGAAAACGACAATTATTAATAAACGGCACTAAAATAAAATATTGATAACTCAAAGGCAAGAAAAACGTGAAAATAACATCACAACCAGAAAAACGACAATAAAATTCAACATCAACAGCAATAGTGTATAAAACAAATCACATAAAAAATAAAACGGCTATAACCCAAAAAAAAAAAAAGAAAAACAGCATGAAAGCAACAAGGATTATAAATTACAAATTACATATTATGATAAAAAAAAAAAAAGATTGCTATACAAAGGGGGGAAAATTAAGAAAGGTAAAACAACAACTTAAGCCTAAAAAAGGAAAGATGATATAACTCGGCTACTACAATGTCAAGAAACAAAACAAATAGAGAATAAGGTGGAAAAAAAATGACGTGTAAAGACAGACTGTAAGATACTAAAAGATGACCAGTTCCAGTTTGAAAGTTTCCTTCTGGAGGAAAAACTTTTGGGAGTTAAATTATTATATCTATAGTAGTTGAGGTATGGTCAATACGTTTGTATATTAATAACAAGACAACCAGTGGTTCAAAATCTACCAAGTCTTTTATGAAGAAAACACAAGCCAAGTCTTTTATCCGCTTCATCTACTGAGACAGACTACTTCAAACATTCCTACCTATAAATAGAGGCATTTTGGTGCCAAGACTTCTCATCCTTCATTCAAGCAACGTATAGATAGTAGACATAACTTGCAAGAGAAATCTTATAATTTGAATATTACTAGCATAGCAACCATGAAAGGTGTTCATTTCCTTCTCACAATTACTGTGTTAGCCTTGGCAACTTCCATTGCCCCTGCCTATGACCCGAGCCCACTTCAGGACTTCTGCGTCGCAGAAGATGATCCTAACAAAGCTTGTCAGTAATATAGATTTTTTAATTCCCCGATACAAATTTTAATTCCCTTATTGTACGCCAAATTTTTCCATAATTTATCTCTATCTGTTGAAAGTAATTTGAAACTAACAAAAATTTCTTTTTGAGCATGCAGTGTTTGTGAATGGGAAGTTTTGCAAGGATCCAAAGCTTGCCAAGGCTGAGCATTTCTTCACTTATGGGCTCAACATCCCTGGAAACACAAGTAATCCAGTTGGTTCAGCTGTTACTACTGTGAATGTGGACAAAATTCCTGCACTTAACACTCTTGGGATTTCATTTGTTCGCATTGACTACGCACCATATGGCCAAAACCCACCTCACATTCACCCTCGTGGGTCCGAAATCCTTGTCGTTGTGGAGGGGACACTCCACGTTGGCTTTGTGTCGTCGAACCAAGATGGAAACCGCCTCTTCACAAAGGTTCTAAACAAGGGGGATGTGTTTGTGTTCCCAATTGGTCTGATTCACTTCCAGTTCAACCCGGGACATACCCCAGCGGTGGCCTTTGCTGGTCTCAGCAGCCAGAATGCTGGAGTTATAACAATTGCAAACACTGTGTTTGGATCACATCCTTCCATCAAACCCGATGTCCTCAGCAGAGCCTTCCAATTGGACAAGGATGTTGTTAAACATCTTCAGAAGAAGTTCTGGTACGACAACAACTAGAGAAATAAAAAAAACAGCCATGATTTGCTAGAATGTTTTGTGTTATGTAATAAATAGAATGGTCATGCGTGAACCATTCTCTCATTTACTTAGTTTACGATAAATTTACTGTTGCTGGATTGTTGAGTGAAATTCATATATTCTTTGTATTTTCTCACTGCCGATTAATAAATTTACATGTCTTTTGCAAATTCAATAAAACTCAACTTACTTGTATTCTGATTAAGGAGAATGTGGCTTTAAATGAAAATGGTCATGGATTGCAATCTCACATTCACCCAAAAAAAAAAAGAAATAGAAGCCAATTGACGTTTGTTCAGTACAAGGAGTGACCTTTTTTTCCCTGTACGTGATAATATCATAACATTTAAAATAAGAATCCTTATCCACCAATTAATCAAGCGTCCACTTGGTTTAATTGGGCGCTATTGCAGTACATTTGATTAACGATATAAAAAATAATAATTATTTACCAATAGCAGTCCATTAATTTCAGTCTCTCCTCTTATCAGCCAGACTAATCATTTAAGAAGACGACTTTTGTTCCTCTGTCGGGTTAACAGTATTCTTTATTAGCTCTCTCACTTTATTCTAACATATTTGGGTTTGACGAACGGCAGTGTTTGTGAAGAACGTTTCATTTTAAAGTACATTAGTTAATTAATTTATGTTCCGTTTTAATTTTAATAGGTCTTATGGCATAATTAAACATAATATTTGAAAGAGTATTATATAACAAACTCTCTTTAACACTTGCAGGCCATGATATTTCTGTCTGATAATCCATCGATGACTTTGATTTCGTGGTCTGTTTTATGGTCTTCTTTATTCGCACCCTGATTTTTTCTAATGCATTTGGTGTTGGTGAAAGTTTTTTTCTTTTTTTCCTCAAATAAAAAAAGATTATTTGTATAGATGGAACTTTTTATTTGCATGGCCTGTGAAGATAATGTGAAGTTACTTATTAATTAATCCTTCCATGACCCATCATTTATTTATTTACTATTTGTGTCAAAAGAAAGGTTTGTTGTTAAGGAAGTTGTAAGCTTGATTACCTTAATATTTTGCTCGTAGGAATAACGTGAGCAAATTGCTAATGCACGACGTAATTGCCTATGAACCATAGAAACGTTTTATTGGTAGACGAAACATATGAATATGGAAGAACGTGGCTTTTGACCTTTTGAATGATAAAGTGTCCTTTGCAATAGCAATGACGACTGAGTCGAGACTTTAACTTGTCCACTTCTTCAGCTAAAACATATGTCGTCCTGAGATTGTCATTGTGGTTTAGACTATATGATCAATCAAGTTTAAGAATCTTCTATGATCGCGTCAAAAAAAAAAAAAGCAATTTCTTCTTTTTTTCCCCTCTTTGAAAGTCTCTAACTCATTATCTTATTTCCTTGGAATTTTGATCCGCCGAGAAGCTTTGATCAACAATGTAATATTGATGCTATTAACTAGTCAGTGAGGTTTGTGAAGTCCTTACCATGTAGCGTAGAATTGTGTTAGCAAGTGTTCAATTCTTGTTGATCCTACGTCATGAAATGCTGCATACACTCATGGTTGCTAACGTCATTTAATGGTAATTTCAAACCTAACTTCTCAAGTTAGAAAAAAGCTTTATGTTATTTAGAGATATGTGTGTTTCTTGCATTGCACTCAAACAAAAACCCTGTAAGAGGAAAAAAAGAGTTCCAAAGTGGAAATTTGTTCAATAAAAGTGAAACAGAATTGTGGGCGCCGACCCAGCTCATCCAGGCCGTCGTCCACTTTCTTTCCTTCTTACCCTTATGTATCATACTTTCATTTTCTAAAGTGCGGAAACTTGTTTAAAAGCTCACATTTTAATTTAATTATCTATTTAGTAAAAACTGCGGACATTTTTTTTTTTTTACAAACATATATCATTTCAAAATAATACATTCGTTCTTGGTCCATAAAATACTTTATACATACATTTACATTCATATTGTTCCATTTCTTTACAAATCATATACTCTTTACGTAGTTGGAAACATAACGGATCCACTTCCCTATCCATGATATCTTGGGAATCTACCCGCCAGCCCATCATGTATCTTCATTTCATCTCAACTGCTGCTTACCTTTGTTACCTACACCACAAACAAACTAATGAGCTAGAGCTCAGTAAGTACAAACATATATACAAATTCACTTAGGTATAAGGTAACTAGGGTTAGTCTCGTTATGCTTCTCAGAGTCGAATTCATTGTTCTTTAGATCATATCCTATTTCATCATTCTATTTCCTTCCTTTTTTTTCTTTCTTTATTTGCCTCTTTTCTTTTCTTTTTTTTTTTTTTTTTACTTTCACTGGTGGGCCCTGTGTTAGACATACCTCTTGCACGTAGACCAGTGGGAGGAAGGGGGAGTGACCCACCAACCTACCGCATGGTCGATCTTTAACTATTAGTCATTAACCTCACACCTTCGGGAGGTAGCATTCCACTGTAAGCCATTAACCTCACACCTTCGGGAGGTAGTACTCATTTGTAGTGGAATTCATAACATTAAACCTCACTTATGGGAGGCGGGTACGCCAACACTTAAGTTTTCAATCATATTATCTTTCTTTTTTTTATTACTTATTTCGTTAACTCACCTCATACTCATATCTTTTTCCTCAAGTAATCATCTAAGAGCTTATCGTAAGATTACTATAAGAAGTTAGTTAATCAAAAAGTCAGTTTGTAGATAAACAATTAAATATCAGTACTTACAGAACTTGCTCTAACGTGGTCGTCCTTGGGTCCTTTGCAATTTCATCCTTATCTTTCGTCGTGTTTCCTACAGACAATAATGTTATCAGTTAATTAATTTCATTAATTTTCTCCCTCTTTTTTTTTCTTTAAAACGGTCTGGTATACGGCCATGTCCATGAACATGTACCTTCCTGTCTACTTAGCTTTTTGCTTACACGGCCGTGTTACATGGCCATGTGAACTATACGTTATGTGTACACGGTCTGGTACACGGCCGTCTCTTCAGCCGTGTACCTCTCTATGATTTTATTCCCCCCAACATGGCCGTGTAACCTACCCGTGTAACCTGCACAGTGCATGTACACAGCCTCATACACGCGTGTCTCTAGCTGTGTAATCCTCTTAGATTTCTCTTCTCACTACACGGCCGTGCAACTTGCCCGTGTAGTCTGAACATTGCATGTACACGGCCTGATACACAGGCCTGTCTCTGGCCGTGTAATTCTCTGAAATTTGTTTTTCCCTATTACACACCCATGTACACTCAGTACACGCCCGTGTACTATACGAAACTTGATTTTTAGCTTTAAAAACCTAAGTTTTGACTCTTAGAAACTTATTTAAACTTTTCTATAACATTATTAACCCCTTTTCGTGCATTTTCGAAAATTTCCTTGACTTAATCTACCCTGTTATTTGAGGGCACTACTTTAACAATCCTTCAGTCATTAATTCTCTTTTTCTCACCTTTCTAAATCCTAAATGGACGTTTCACTAATTCGTAAACCGTCCATATTCTTTTTCCTCGACTTAGGTTGCTAAAGGCTCAGTTTTAACCTTAACTTTCATTTTCTCCTTATTTTCTAAAAAATATCTCTTGGTATTATTTTTAAAATTTTTAGCAACATTTCTGCTAATTTTCTAGGTTTCCAACGTTTAGGAAATGCCTCAAACCATCTATCCTAATTCTTCTATCACGTATTATATCAGAAGCTTAATTTTATGTAAAACGTTCTAAACATTTTACGTAAAATGCTCATATAAATAACATCATCCAAAACCAACATTTCCATCATATACATGTTTCCAATTTCTCTTACATAAATCTTTGTAATAATTTCACATACCAAAACCTCTTTTTCTTGAACCTTTCACTAACAATACTATAACTCAAAATTTCATAACTCAATACTAAACACATATTCTCACAACTAACCCTCTAACTACTTATCAACCAAAACCCCTAAATTTCATTTCAATATTTCATCATCTATCATATACTTAGGAATCATAAATTTCAACTCAAAACTCACAAGAAATGAAAGATTTAAAATTACCTTATCACCAAAAAAATCTTCTTACTCCTTAAAGATGGTGGTGGAAGCTTGGTGTAAAATTTTTTTGAAGAAAAACTTGGCTAGAGAGAGGAAATTCTCACATTTTCCTTGGCTGCACAAGGAACGAAAATGCAGGAAAAAATGGCTTAATCTCTCTTTCTCTCTCTTCTTTCTTCTTCTCTCTCTCTCTTCTTTCTTCTTCTTCCGGTTCTTTTCCTTGCCAAAAACCGATGCCCCCTTTTTGTTAATCAAAACCAATTAATTCATTTTCATTCCACAAGATTTTGACACCTTGCACATCCTAATACTTTCTCAATTTTCCATAAATAAAAATAAGAAAATTTTGGCTTAATCTTAGCCATTAAATATAGATAGGATCAAATCCTAGCCTTAGGATTTCCTATTTCTTTCTCTTACTTTTTAATAAATACATTTATGATGTCATAATTTGTGATATAATATGTTTTAATCACATGTTTAATGGTTTAATTACTATTCATATTAATTAAATCCTCATTTTGACCAAAAAGTCAAACCGAAGAAACTTCACCAGAATCGCCCAGACGGGCTCCTGGGGCCTCCGATGTAGTCGGTTTGCCTTATTTTTCTTCTGTTTGGCCAAAATTTCCAGTCAAACATTTTCGTCTTTTAGTGCGATTTTTGCACTTTCTAGGGTTTTTGATGCCGATTTGGCACTGTTTCTCATATTTTCGTTCTGTAAAAAAATTATATTCCCAAATTCCTAATTTTAACACTTTTAGAACATTTTTTTGCATTCTAAATAGTATTAAATCATTCATTTTACATTTTTTAACATAAAAATTATTGTATTAAATACAATATACATATCTCCGAGTATAGTGGATTTTCTCAGTTATTACATTCACCCCTCCTTATAAAATTTTCGTCCTCGAAATTTTTGAACAAATGGGGGTATTTAGTCTTCATTTCCTCCTCACATTCCCACGTAGCTTTTTCTATATTATGGTTTCTCCACAAAACCTTGACTAGTGGGATACTTCTATTTCTTAACATCTTCTCCTCTCGAGCGAGTATCTGGACTAGTTGCTCTTCATAGGACAAATCTTCCTGAACTTGGATTGGTTCATACTCGAGGATATGAGAAGGACCCGATATGTATTTCCTCAGCATCGATACATGAAAAACATTATGCACTGAGGATAATTCAGTGGGTAGTGCTAACTTGGACGCCACTTTTCCTACTCGACTAATGATTGGAAAAGGTCCAATATATCGTGAGCTCAACTTCCCTTTCTTTCTAAAATGCATAACACCTTTCATCGGTGCAACCTTCAGGAATACGAAATCTCCCTTCATAAATTCCTGGGGTTTTCGTCGTTTGTCTGCATAATTCTTTTGCCAACTCTGTGTCGTTTCCATCCTTTGTTGTATTTTCTTAACTACATCTATTGTCTCTTGGATGAACTCAGTCTTATGCAGCTCTTTTTCCCTTAGATCATACCAATGAATGGAAGATCTATATTTTCGTCCATAAAGTGCTTCATATGGAGCCATTCCAATAGAAGTTTGGAAGTTGTTGTTGTAAGAGAATTCTATCAGTGGCAGCTTTTTATTCCACGCTCCCTTAAAATCCAATGCACATGCTCGAAGCATGTCTTCCAATGTTTGAATAATGCGCTCCAATTGTCCATCAGTCTAAGGATGAAACGCTGTGCTAAACCTCAGTTCTAAGCCTATAGCTTCCTATACACTTGTCCAAAAATTTAATGTGATCGACTATCACGATCTGAAACTATCATTTTCGACACTCCGTGTAACCTCATGATGTTAGAGATGTACAACTTTGCCAGCTTTTCCAACGTGTATGTCATCTTTACAGGTATAAAGTGGGCTGATTTAGTCAATCTGTCTACCACTACCCATATTGCATCAAATCCTTCACTTATCTTCGGTAATCCAACTGCAAAATCCATAATCACTTTTTCTCATTTTCCACTATGGGATGTCCAGTGGCTGCAGCTCGCCTGCGGGTCTTTAATGCTCTGCCTTGACCCTTTAACATGTCAAACAATGACTGATATATTTGACTATGTTATTTTTCATGTTTCTCCACCAGAATTGCTGTTTCAGATCTTGATACATCTTGGTACTACCAAGATGTACTGAATAAAGGGTGTCGTGAGCCTCTGTTAAGATTCTCTTTCGCAATTCTTCATTGTCAGGTACACAAATCCTTCCTTAGAATAGTAGTACCCCATCTTCAGCGAGGTGGAATTCAGACTTTTCATTTCTAAAGACTTCATCCTTAAGTTTTCCAAGAATTGCATCTCATTCCTGGGCTACCTTAATTTCCTCAAAAAGCATTGGCTTAATTTGCATAGCAGCCAATTCTCCCGAAATCAATTCCAATCTTAATGAGGAAATCTCGTGCTGATGCGGTTGGGCAATTCATCAGTGTCTATCCGCTCTGGCATTGTAGACTTCCGACTTAATGCATCTGCCACTTTATTTGCCTTGCCAGGATGATATAATATCTCGCAATCATAATCTTTAACTAGTTCAAGCCATCTCCTTTGTCTCATATTGAGTTCCTTCTGGGTAAAGAATACTTTAACCTCTGATGATCTGTGAAGATTCTGCACCGTACTCCGTATAAATAGTGCTGCCATATCTTGAGAGCGAATACAACGGCTGCTAATTCTAAATCATGAGTCGGATAGTTTTTCTCATGTTCCTTGAGCTGCCTAGAAACATATCGTATTACTTTTCCATCTTGCATCAAAACAGCTCCCAATCCCACTCTAGAGGCATCACTGTAGATGTCGAACTCTCCCTCATCCTTAGGGATTGTAAGAACTGGGACACTTGTTAATCGCCTCTTCAGTTCTTGAAAACTTTTCTCACATTTACTTGTCCATTCAAATTTCTTCTCCTTACGTGTGAGGGTAGTGAGAGGGGTAGCTAACCTCGTAAATCCCTCTACGAACCTATGGTAGTATCCGACTAATCTCAAGAAACTTCATATCTCAGTGACATTCTTCGGAGGAGACCATTTGCTGACTGCCTCCACTTTCGTAAGGTCTACCGAAATCCCATTCTTGGAGATGACATATCCTAGAAAATTAACTTTGTCTAATCAGAATTCGCATTTTGAGAAATTTGGTGAATAATTTATGTTCCTTCAGAATGGGTAATGCAATACATAGATGCTCCCGTGTTCTTTCTGATCCTTCGAGTAAATAAGGATGTCATCGATAAATACAAGGACAAATTTGTCCAAATATTCCTTAAATACTCGATTCATGAGATCTATAAAAGCAGCCAGTGCATTCGTCAATCCAAAGGGCATGACCAAGAACTCATAATGCCCATTTCGGGTTTGAAATGTAGTTTTGGGAACGTCTTCATTTTTAATCTTCAGTTGATAGTAACCGGATCGAAGATCTATCTTGGAGAAAATTGTGACTCCCTTGAGTTGATCAAATAAATCATCGATCCTCGGTAGTGCATACTTATTCTTAACTGTAACTTTATTGAGCTCCTAATAATCGATGCATATCCGTAGCATTCCATCTTTCTTTTTCACAAAAAGGACTGGAGCTCCCCATGGCGAAAAGCTAGGTTGAATAAACCCTTTTTCTAATAATTCTTTCAGTTGGACTTGTAGCTCTTTAAGCTCTGTGGAGGCCATCTTTTACGGAGCTTTTGATATCAGAGATGTACCGGGCAGCAAGTCGATCTTAAAAGTAATCTCTCGATCAAGAGGAAGTCTTGGTAATTCTTCTGGGAACACTTCTAAAAATTTGTTCACCACAGGCACGTTATTTGGTCGCAACTCCGACTTTAAATTCGTATCAGTGACATAGGCTAGATATCTA
Organism: Antiaris toxicaria; assembly: GCA_035233585.1. NCBI lineage: Eukaryota > Viridiplantae > Streptophyta > Magnoliopsida > Rosales > Moraceae > Antiaris > Antiaris toxicaria. Next base: position 3,979,569 of record CP141153.1, on the reverse strand, counting down.
GTGCATCCACTAGACATCAGCTTCCTTGCCCTCATAGAACTTATCATCATGGCGGACAGTCTCAAAGTATGATCTACATACTCAAATTGATTCTTACCTTCAGACTAGAACACTACTTTTCGTCGTTGGCAATCAATTGTTGCACGATATTTTCTAAGGAAGTCCATCCCGAGGATAACATCATAGTCAATGAGCTTTAATATAATCAAATCATTGTACAGCTTTCGATCGACAACAATTACTGGTACATTATGTAACCAGAAATTGGACAACAATACTTCACCAGATGGTAAAGTGGTGTTAAACACTTGACTGATTTTATCTTTAGCATGGCTAATTCTCTTAGCAAAAGTGTATGAGTTCAAATGAATGTGTTGCACCTGAATCAAATAGCACATATGCTAAGCTTTGGACAACAGGAAGCTGACCTGCCACTACGTTTGAGGTGCCTGCTTCAACATTTTCCTTCATGTAAGCCAAAAGGTGAGCATTGGCCGTAGATGTATCCTCTGATCAGCTTGTTTGAATCTGGTGTCTTTCAAGCTTGGATTGCATATTATGGACTTGACCGGTCGCTTGTCTGGGTTGAAAAGATCCAAGCTGGTATTGGCCGCTAGATGGGCAATTTTGGGCAATATGTCCTTCTTTGCCACATGTATAGCAAACATTTGTGCCAACTCTATACTCTCCTCAATGCATCCTCCCACATTTGGGGCATGGCGATCGATTCTGGTTGGTATTCTGATCTTGTCTTTGTTGAGTGTTCCGGACATTTTGGTTTCTATTTTCATTGGGGTTTCCCTTTCATTTGTTTAGATTATACTAGTTCTGGTTGCCACTCTGACCAGATCTAGGACCCTGATTAGGCCTGTTGTTTTGGCTTTCCTGGCTACTTTTCTGAGGCTGTTTAGCCAATTCCCTTTCCTTTTTCTTATCCTCCCAAATCTTGGTTCGCTCCTCTTTTGCACGGGCCAATCAATGTTCAGCTTGCATGGCTTGGCTCACACAATTTGCTACTATGGCAGGTGGGTTCTCATCACTTTCAACCACTGTGGCAATATCTGGTCGGAACATATCGATCATTCTTCATACCCATTCTCTCTCTGTAGGCACTAGGTGTGGGCATAACTGAGCCAATCGATCAAATTTGCGTCAAGCTTTAGCTACTGTCATTTCACCTTGCCTCAACTCATCAAACTCTCTCTGTTGTGGTCGAAGAGTGTCCAGGTTGAAGAACTTCTGCTTAAATTCTTCCAAGAAATCATTCCATGTCATCTTCCTAACCTCTCTCCGTATCCTTACTATTTCCCACCAATACCGTGCATCCTTCTTCAGCATATACGAAGCACAAAGAATCATTTCTTGGTCCGAGAGGTTCATGAATTCAAAAATCATCTGAATTAAAGCCAACCATTCTTCAGCTTCTAGTGGGTCTAGTGAACCCTCGAACTCCTGTGGTTTCATCCTTCTAAACCGCTCGTATAAAGGCTCCTGATTAACCATCGGTTGGACTTGAGTACCAATAGACACTTCTGGTGTAGCCGGTACCGGTGGTGTAACTGGTTCTATAGATGGTTGGGGTTCAGGTGTTGGTATTTGGGGTGGAGGTGTGTGAGGTAAAGGAGTTCCACCTCTAGAAGTCTGTCCTGCATTTCTTTGTTCTAACTGCTCCCTTAATCTCTGATTCTCTTGTTCCTGAGCATCCAGTCAAGCTTGTATACTAGCTAACTGAGCAGCAAGTTCGACTTCCTAAACTGATCTAACATTTGTTGCCTGTTAATCAATTCTTTCATCAATTACTGAAAAGTGAAAATCAGTTCATTAAAATAGAATATCAAAGTCAAGATCTAATAAATCAAATAATTCAATAATTTAAAACACCTCTTCAAATTCAAATTAACGCTTTTTTGATTCCCAAATATCTAACTGATTAATTAATTCTTTATAACGTATTTGATTTTTCTTTAACAAATAAGACACTATCCTTTGGCATTTTCCCAAAATTTTACGGAGACCATGTTGCTATGTATAACCTATTTCAAACATTAGCGACATGGTTTAGTGCTTCATAATAGGAGATAATATCAATTTTAAATACTATCTTACTTGGATTGTGCAGGAGCAGATGCTTAAAATGTCATGGACGGTCGATGGAAGGACCGCCTTTCGCTCTGATACCAACTCTTGTGGGCACCGACCCGGTTCACCCAGGCCGTCGTCCACTTTCTTTCCTTCTTAACCTTATGTATCATACTTTCATTTTTTAAAGTGTAGAAACATGTTTAAAAGCTCACATTTTAATTTAATAATCTGTTTGGTAAAAACTGTGGACCTTTTTTTTTTATAAACATATATCATTTCAAAATAATACATTTGTTCTTGGTCCATAAAATACTTTATACATACATTTACATTCATACTGTTCCATTTCTTTACAAATCATATACTCTTTAGGTAGTTGGAAACATAACGAGTCCAATTCCCTATTCATGACATCTTGGGAATCTGCTCACCAGCCCATCATGTATCTTAATTTCATCTTAACTGCTACTTACCTTTGTTACCTACACCACAAACAAACTATTGAGCTAGAGCTCAGTAAGTACAAACATATATACAAATTCACTTAGGTATAAGGTAACTAGGGTTAGTCTCGTTATGCTTCTTAGAGTCGACTTCATTGTTCTTTAGATCATATCCTATTTCTTCATTCTATTTCCTTCCTTTCTTTTCTTTCTTTATTTGCCTATTTTCTTTTCTTTTTTTTTTTTTACTTTCACTGGTGGGCCCTGTGTTGGACGTACCTCTTGCGCGTAGACCAATGAGAGGAAGGGTGAGCGACCCACCAACCTACCGCATGGTCGATCTTTAACTATTAGCCATTAACCTCACACCTTCGAGAGGTAGCATTCATTTGTAGTGGAATTCATAACATTAAACCTCACTTATGGGAGGCCAGTATGCCGATACTTAAGTTTTCAATCATATTATCTTTCTTTCTTTTATTACTTATTTCATTAACTCACCTCATACTCATATCTTTTTCCTCAAGTAATCATCTAAGAGCTTATCGTAAGATTACTACAAGAAGTTAGTTAATCAAAAAGTCAGTTTGTGAACAAACAATTAAATGTCAGTACTTACAGAACTTGCTCTAACGTGGTCGTCCTTAGGTCCTTTGCAATTTCATCCTTATCTTTTGTCGTGTTTCCTACAGACAATAATGTTATCAGTTAATTAATTTCATTAATTTTCTCCCTCTTTTTTTTTCTTTAAAACGGTCTGGTATACGGCCATGTCCATGAACGTGTACCTTCCTGTCTACTTAGCTTTTTGCTTACACGGCCGTGTTACATGGCCATGTGAACTATACGTTATGTGTACACGGCCGTGTCTCTGGCCGTGTACCTCTATGTGATTTTATTCCCCCCAACATGGCCGTGTAACCTACCCGTGTAACCTACACAGTGCATGTACACGGCCTCATATACGGGCGTGTCTCTGGCTGTGTAATCCTCTTAGATTTCTCTTCTCGCTACACGACCATGTAACTTGCCCATATAGTCTGAACACTGCATGTACACGCCCTGATATATGGGCGTGTCTTTGACTGTATACTTCTCTGAAATTTGTTTTTCGCTATTACCTACCTGTGTACACTCAGTACACGCCCGTATACTATACAAAACTTGATTTTTAGCTTTAAAAACCTAAGTGTTGACTCTTAGAAACTTATTTAAAATTTTCTATAACATTATTAACCCCTTTTCATGCATTTTCAGAAATTTCCTTGACCTAATTTACCCTGTTATTTGAGGGCACTACTTTAACAATCCTTCAGTCATCGATTCTCTTTTTCTCACCTTTCTAAATCCCAAATGGACGTTTCACTAATTCATAAACTGTCGTATTCCTTTTCCTCAACTTAGGTTGCTAAAGGCTCGGTTTTAACCTCAACTTTTGTTTTCTCCTTATTTTCTAAAAAACACCTCTTGGTATTATCCTTAAAATTTTTGGCAGCATTTCTGCTAATTTTCTAGGTTCCCGGCATCTAGGAAATGCCTCAAACTATCTATCATAATTCATCTATCACGTACTATACCAGAGGCTTAATTTTATGTAAAACATTCTAAACATTTTACGTAAAATGCTCATATAAATAACATCATCCAAAACCAACATTTCCATCATATACATGTTTCCAATTTCTCTTACATAAATCTTTGTAATAATTTTACATACCAAAACCTCTTTTTCTTGAACCTTTCACTAACAACATTATAACTCAAAATTTCATAACTCAATACTAAACACATATTCTCACAACCAACCCTCTAACTACTTATCAACCAAAACTCCCAAATTTCATTTCAATATTTCATCATCTATCATATACTTAGGAATCATAAATTTCAACTCAAAACTCAGAAGAAATGAGAGATTTAAAATTACCTTATCAGCAAAAAAATCTTCTTACTCCTAGAAGATGGTGGTGGAAGCTTGGTGTAAAATTTTTTTGAAGAAAAACTTAGTTGGAGGGAGGAAATTCTCACTTTTTCCTTGGCTGCACAAAAAACGAAAATGCAGAAAAAAAAATGGCTTAATCTCTCTCTCTCTCTCTCTCTTCTTTCTTCTTCTTCAAGTTATTTTCCTTGCTAAAAACCGATGCCCCCTTTTTGTTAATCAAAACCAATTAATTCATTTTCATTCCACAAGATTTTGACACCTTGCACATCCTAATACTTTATCAATTTTCCATAAATAAAAATAAGAAAATTTTGGCTTAATCTTAGCCATTAATTATAGATAGGATCAAATCCTAGCCTTAGGATTTCCTATTTCTTTCTCTTACTTTTTAATAAATACATTTATGATGTCATAATTTATGATATAATATGTTTTAATCACATGTTTAATGATTTAATTACTATTCATATTAATTAAATCCTCATTTTGACCAAAAAGTCAAACTGAAGAAACTTCACCAGAATCGCCCCGGCGGGCTCCTGGGGTTTCCGGTGTAGTCGATTTGCCTTATTTTTCTTCTGTTTAGCCAAAATTTCCGGTCAAACATTTTCGTCTTTTAGTGCGATTTTGCCACTTTCTAGGGTTTTTGATGCCGATTTGGCACTGTTTCTCATATTTTGGTTCAGTAAAAAAATTCTATTCCCAAATTCCTAATTTTAATACTGTTAGAATATTTTTTTACATTCCAAACAGTATTAAATCATTCATTTTACATTTTTAAACATAAAAATTATTGTATTAAATACAATATACATATCTCCGAGTATAGTGGATTTTCTCGGTTATTACAAGAATTTCTAATGTTGAATAGATAGATTGGTTCCAGGCCAGCCCTTCTTCAAAGATCAACATTTTAAGTGGTCTGTTTGACACCGTCATTCTCGACAACCCCATGCATGTTTCTTAATTTGCTGTAATGAATATAACTAAGAAAATCAACGGTATTTAATATGCTACTTAAAAATTCTTTGACACATGCAGAAGAGAAAGTCTACCATTACATTTGAAGATGACATGAATTATGTAAACATTTTCTTCTGATTCACATAAAGCCTTGTCAAAAAGGCTGCACCAAATTCAAGTAAAATAAGTAACTTACGAAAGAGAAAAAAAATAAAATAATATAAGAATTGGCCTTCCTTGTTATCACTCATGTTTCTGGAAACTTTTGATGTTTTGACTAACATATTACCTTGGCAAAAAAAAATATAAAGAAGAAAAGATTAGATATTTAAATCTAGCAAACTTATCCAATAAAGAAGTAGCTTCAAGAAAAACAAACTACTTGGGATATTCAGATTTTAAAGCCTTATTATTAAAAAGCAGACTAGTGCCCTTCCAACAAAAACACCATTTCCAAAAGACACCAATACTTTTAACAGCAAAAAAATTAAACAAAAGGGAAAAATAAAGCTAGAGAAGAAAAAAATACTTGCGTATGATACACTAACAGACCGGTTCTATATTGAAAGTTTCTTTCTAGAGGCAGAAATTATTAAATAATAACAAATAAAATGTAGAAGAAGATGAATACCAAGTCGTTTATCCAATCTGTCTAGCAAGACAGACTAGTTCAGGGACTTCCATCTATAAATAGACAATTTCTAAGCATCATTTCTCAACCTTCCCTAAGTAAAATTAGCACAACTCATATTGATATATCTCTAGCATACTTGAATATATCAAACATGAAAAGGGTTAATATTCTTCTAATTACCGTTTCTGTCTTGGCTTTGGCAACTTTCATTGCCTCGGCCTATGACCCAAGCCCTCTGCAAGACTTCTGTGTGGCAACAGATGACCCGAACAAGGCTTGTAAGTATACACTTTTCCATTCCCTGCTGTAATTTTTCAACTTTGCTAACTGGTCCTTTGGAATGTAATTTGAAGTTAATACAAATTCGTTTTGAGCATTGCAGTGTTTGTGAATGGGAAATTCTGCAAAGGATCCAGAGCTTGTCAAGGCTGAGGATTTCTTCGCTTGTGGGCTCAACAATCCTGGAAACACTGATAATCAACTTGGCTTCAATGTGACTACTGTTAACGTGGACGCACTTCGTGGACTCAACACTCTCGGTATATCGTTGGTTCGCATCGACTATGCACCCTACGGCCAGAACCCGCCTCACACTCACCCTCATGCCACCGAAATCCTCGTCGTCGTGGAGGGAACGCTCTATGTCGGTTTTGTCACGTCTGACCAAGATGGGAACCGCCTCTTTGCAAAGGTTTTAAACAAGGGAGATGTGTTTGTGTTCCCAATTGGTTTGATTCACTTCCAGTTCAATCCAGGGAATTACCCAGCAGTTGCCTTTGCTGGTCTCAGCAGCCAAAATCCAGGAGTCATACCAATTGCAAAGTCAATCTTTGGATCTGATCCTTCTATCAACCCTGAGATCCTCGCCAAGGCATTCCAACTCGACCAGAATGTGGTTAAGCAACTTCAGAAGAAACTCTGGTTTGATGCCAATTAATCAGATTAACAAACTGCCATATGAATTATAATGTTTTGTGTTATGTAATAAGTAGAATGGTCATGCATGTACCATTATCCAACTTCAGCTTATGACTGATTTACTGTTGCTCCATTGTTGAGAGACTAGTCTTTATACTTATCTTGGTACCAATAAATTTATGTATGATTTACAATTCAATATAACTCATCGTTAAAAACTCGTATTCCTATTTCTTAGAAAGTACCATATTTTCATAGAAAAGACGATTAAGGTTTCACATTATTGCAATTGCAAAATAAAACGTTATTCATTATCAATTAATTCTTCTTCTTTATAATAAAATAACAATTATTACTGAGCTCTTTTTAGAAATCTGAACTAACAAAAAGATATACTTGACAAAAAGACAAATTATATCCAAACTAATCCTAATCCTAATCCTAATTTAAATATAATTCTTAACAAACATGATACTTGTATCACCGGGGCCAACATGTGATGTTAATGTAAGAGATAGAAACAACTGAAATAAGACCGTGACTTTGACTATTAGACTAATGAGGGACCACAATTATGTTTACTCGAGACTTCATAATCAGGTGCTGAGCTTTCTTTACCATTGTTGACAGTTGCCTGTATATGTAGCAAGTTTTCTGAAATTTACCACTTATTCAACTAAACATATGTCATCCGTCATTTTGTGTGTGACTAAAATAGATGATTTATTACAAAGCTTTTCAAACAACGCTACCAAAGTAAAAAATGAAAATTTGGATTTTGGGACACAAAGTAGAACAAAAATGAAAAACGACATTAACCGGAAAATGACAACCAGAAAAAACGATGTGAACAGGTCTACATGAAAACGACATTGATATGTTAAACGACATAATATGGAAGTTGACAATAGTACAAATTAAGACATCACTCAGGAAAACGACATCTTTCAAAAACGACAATCAATCTGAAAATAGCATAAACCCAAAAATGACATCAATACAAAGAAAAAGACATCATTCAAGGAAAGGAAAATAATAGCGGAATACGACAATTATTAATAAACGGGCCCAAAATAAAATATTGACAACTAAAAGGCAAGAAAAACATGAAAATAGCATCCCAACAAGAAAAACGACAATAAAATTCAACATGAATAGCAATAGTGTATAAAATAAATCACATAAAAAATAAAACGGCTATAACCAAAGGAAATAATAAAAACAACATGAAAATAACAAGGAATATAAATTACAAGTTACATATATGATTAAAAAAAAGATTGCTATACAAAGGGGAAAAAAAATTAAGAGAGGACCAACAACAACTTAAGCCTGAAAAAGGAAAGATGATATAATTCGACTACTACAATGTCAAGAAGCAAAACAAATAGAGAATAAGGTGGGGGAAAAAATGACGTGAAAAGAAAGACTGTAAGATACTAAAAGATGACCAGTTCCAGTTTGAAAATTTCCTTCTGGAGGAAAAACTTTTGGGAGTTAAATTATTATATCTATAGGAGTATTTGAGGTATGGTCAATACGTTTGTATATTATTAACAAGATAACCACTGGTTCAAAATCTACCAAGTCATTTATGAAGAAAACACAAGCCAAGTCTTTTATCCGCTTCATCTACTGTGATAGACTACTTACAACAATCCTACCTATGAATAGAGGCACTTTGGTGCCAGGACTTCTCATCCTTCATTCAAGCAACGCATACATAGTAGAAATAACTTGCAAGAGATATCTTGTAATTTGAATATTACTAGCATGGCAACCATGAAAGGTGTTCATTTCCTTCTCACAATTACCGTGTTGGCCTTGGCAACTTCCATTGCCTCTGCCTATGACCCGAGCCCGCTTCAGGACTTCTGCGTCGCAGTAGATGATCCTAACAAAGCTTGTAAGTACCATAGATTTTTTAATTTCCTAATGCAAATTTTAATTCCCTTATTATACGCCAAGTTTTGCCGTAATTTATCTCTATCTGTTGAAAGTAATTTGAAACTAACAAAAATTTCTTTTTGAGCATGCAGTGTTTGTGAATGGGAAGTTCTGCAAGTATCCAAAGCTTGCCAAGGCTGAGGATTTCTTCAGTTATGGGCTCAACATCCCTGGAAACACAAGTAATCCGGTTGGTTCTGCTGTTACTACTGTGAATGTGGACAAAATTCCAGGACTTAACACTCTTGGGATTTCATTGGTTCGCATTGACTACGCACCGTATGGCCAGAACCCACCTCACATTCACCCTCGTGGCTCTGAAATCCTTGTCGTTGTGGAGGGGACACTCCACGTTGGCTTTGTGTCGTCCAACCAAGACGGAAACCGCCTCTTCACAAAGGTTCTAAACAAAGGGGATGTGTTTGTGTTCCCAATCGGTCTGATTCACTTTCAGTTCAACCCGGGACACACCCCAGCAGTGGCCTTCTCTGGTCTCAGCAGCCAGAATGCTGGAGTTATAACAATTGCAGACACTGTGTTTGGATCACATCCTTCTATCAAACCCGATATCCTCAGCAGAGCCTTCCAATTGGACAAGGGTGCTGTTAAACATCTTCAGAAGAAGTTCTGGTACGACAACAACTAGAGAAACAACAAAACAGAAATGATTCGCTGGTGTGTCTTGTGTTATGCAATATATAGAAGGGTCATGTGTGAACAATTCTTTCATTTAATTAGTTTATGATTGATTTATTTTGCTGAATTGTTTTGACAGAAATTCAAATGGTATTTGTACTTTTTCAGTATCAATAAATAATTAAATTTACATGTCTTTAATTATGCTTAAATTTGTACATTCTGATTAAAGATTATATTACTTTCCACACAAATGAAAAATGGTCATAATTGCACACATTCACCCGAAAGAAAGGAAACAAAAGTTACTTTATGAAAATAGTTCGTTCAGAAAAGGTGACACAAATTTTTTTTTTCTTTTTCATAAAATGTATTATATTTTAATTCAAACAACCATTCTTATCTAGCCATCATTCAGCATTATCTGATCTCACGTAGAGCTTGGCAGGTTTGATGGATTTATTCCAGTACATTATGATTAACAAGATATAAGTAATAATAACTATTTAACAATAGTACTAAATGGAATTTCTGTCTCTTCATTCTTATCTGCTAGATTAATAATTTAAGATGTTGACTTTTGGTTCCTTTGGAAAATTAACAATGTTTTTTTTTTTTTAACTAGCAATCATGCTCTATTCTAACGTATTTGGTTTGCTCTCAACTGAGTTATTGAATTGTCGAAACCTGTATCCCGTTCATTCATGAAATTTAGTGTCTGTGGAGAGCGGAGAATAGTTTCCCTTAAAGTACTTTAATTAATTAAGGGTGAAAAAGGTAAATAGCATTTTATTGAAACTAGTTAGGGTAAATGGGATATTTTAGAAATATTTGAGTAAAATATAGTGCATTTACAGTAAATAATTTATTTATGAAACATAGTTAAGGAAAAATTACCTTCTAAATATTTTCATAATGAAATTATTTACTGCAAATATGTTGTTCACCTCAAAGATCTTAAAATCTGTCCATCTACCATTAATTTTATTTACAAAGGACCCATTTGATGCATTAATTTCTTATTACATTAATTTGTGGCCCATTTTAATTTCTAACTCTCCTAGGACAGGTTTCTTAGCTAAGAATTTAGACTAGGGATATCATATCTTTGCAAGTTCTATATTTTGAAAAAAAAAAAAAAAAAAGTTTCACCTTTTGTTTTTTGTTTTTTTTCCTCTGAAGCAAAGGTTAAATCAGGATGTAATTGATGGATGTAGCAAAGGCCAAATAGCTATATTTTCTCTGGCATGTTTCTAAATTTTACCTCTTCTCGGACTCAACGCATCTCAACTAGGTTTATCATTTTGTATGAGACTTTTTAATTTATAACGAAATGCTTTTAAAAGAATGTGTCAAAATGAAAATATAAGATCCAGACACATGAATTGGTGGAGAATTTGCAATTAAATTGATACAAAGTTGGGTAAAAGTCATTATATCGTACTTTTGATGTGGTAAGAATGGAATTAGTGGAAAGCAACAAATACTATATATAAACATAGAATATATAGAAAGGCACCGACTCTTGATTATACAAAATGACCTGTTCCATTTGAAAGTTTCCTTCTGGAGGAAGAACTGCTGAATTGATAATAATTTAACAAGACAACAAGCAATTAAACCAAAGTTTACTAAGTCTTTAATGCTCAGGAGATTAAAAAGACAAACTCAAAGAACTTGAAAGTGGAAATGGTGATAAAAAGTGGTTGAAGGCATAGTATAGTAATAATATTATAATAGACTCCACTTAAGCGCAAAATTTAAATCTTCTCACCCCAAGTTTAAAAAATAAAAAATAAAAAATAAAAAATAATGACACTATCTTAGAAACGACATGAAGTTCAAAACAAGGCATCATAGTCAGTCAGAAATGATTATAACTTGAGACGGACACTAATCAATATATGGACATTAAAATGAAGAACGACAATGACCTAAATAAACGACAGTAACTCGTATGCAAAGATATACAAAATGACCTCTTCCCTTTGAAAATTTCCTTCTAGTTTCCAAATTAACCAATCCTAAATTTTTAGTATCTGTCTCAGTAGGTTAAATCTGGTCATCTGGTCGATATGATAATTGTTTTATAATTATTTACTAACAAGATATCTTTTAAAAACTACATCACTTAGGAAACGATAGTACCTGAGGAAACAACAATATTCCAGAGAGAGAGAGAGAGAGAACGGCAAGACAAAGGGAAATGTACAAGAGAATCGACAATAACTCAAAAACGACACTAATCTATGAAAACCACTAAAATGAATAAACGACATCAAACATGAAAACAATAGAAACCAAAAAACGACGCTTTATAAACGACAATAAATTGTAAACCACAATAATATAAACGACATCAAACCAAAAAAAAAAAAAAACGAAACCCACATCAAACTGAAAGCGACATAGAGCAAAAAAAAAAAAGTAAATAGCATATAACAGGAAGCGACAACAGTAAACAACCAAATTAAAACAGGATATTCCAGCTTTTTATACTTGACGAGAAAAATAATAATGGCCTAGTCAGAGAGCTTTTCTGCAATTTTGGTTTTTTTAGGACTAATAATAGTTGCTGAAAGTACTTAGATAATCTGCATTAAGAATTTTAGTTCACCAAAAAGCCTCCAGACAAAGTCTCAAAATGTGATTTAAAAAAAATTCTTCTGAATAAACTTTAAAATTTGTACATGATTTTTGATAAGATATTATAAATTTCACTTTAATTTTTTTTCACATAAAAAAATTTTAAAATTATATTCAATCATAAATTTTTTATAATATGTTTCCAAATAACTTATGAAAAAGCTTTATTTATAATTTTTTATTTACTAAAATCATTAAATAAAAAAAGATGAAAAGTACAAATTTTACAAAAACGGAAAAAGTGGGAGGACAGAAGGTAATGGTAGATGTTCAATAGAAATTTGACTGCAGCAATGCAAGAGGCGTGTCGGCTTCAGAGTAGAAAAGATTAAAGGCCATGGGAATATATATATATATTAGGAATAGACTATTCGAAAGATATATCACAGGGAGCTATTCTCGTTAACATTTTTCACAGACTAGAATGTTTTGTATGATATTAAGAGAAAAGTGATTGGAATAAAAAGGGACTACGAATTTGACGTACAAGTGGAATCGGATATATATAACGTCAATTATCCGGTAAAAAGGGGTTCTTAGTTATTGCAATATGAAAGGAAACTTTTAGAAAATAGACATAATTTGTTAGTAACAATACCATCAAATATTTAGTTGTAGCAAGCAACGTATACATTTTTTTTTTAATTTGTTGTCATATTAATTAGAGTTTGTAACATACCACTAAAATGAATTAATATCTAAGCAAGAATAATTTTTTATTTTTCCGACTAGTATATTTGCATGGACGAAGAAACTTTCCCATGCAAAAATGCATATATTTACAACAAGCAAACTAGCCACATCACTATTGGAACAAAAATTTACCAATTCCATTAATTTCTACTTAATATATTTGTACTCCAGCAGTGTCTTTTGTCAAAAAGAAAAAAGAAAAAAAACGAAAAACAGTGTTTGATAGAGTTTGGATTTAGAGGTGTTGTCTCATTTTTATGTGTCATTGATTGTCTCACCAATTAAATTTTGACACCTAAGTAAATCATTTAAATATTTTAATATTTAACTCCTATTTATGTGGTCCTTGTTAAGTTTAGATGACATGGTAAATAAAGAGTAAACAGATAGCGAAGAGGACAAGAATTTGAAAACAGAAGACCTCGACTCTCGTTGATAAACTAGTTATAAATAGAGATGTTGGGCCAGATAGATTTCTTACCCTCTTTGTTTCATCAGTATAGAGTAAGCAAAGATTATAGAGAATGAAGAAGAGTTCTATTTTGGCATTTGCTATCTTGGTTTTGGCAACTCGAAATGCCAGTGCCAACGACCCCAGCCCTCTGGAGGACTTCTGCGTAAGAGTCAATGAGCCCCAACATGGCCGTACGTATTTCAAGATCTCAATGCAAAAAATCAAATAAATCACTCATCTATACACTTAGGTTCATATATTTATTGTACAACAATACCAGACATATCTTTTTTTTTTTTTTAATTTCAAAATTGAGCGGTATTTGTGAACGGAAAATTCTGTAAGGACCCAAATCGGATCGTGGCCAAATGATTTCTACACGTCGGGCCGCGGAGGGGTACAACGTAACCGGCGTGAACGTGGACAGACTCCAGGGGCTGAACACCATTGGAGTGTCGGCGGCTGGTTTCGACTACGCGCTGTTGGAATTATTTAACTATAAATGCAAAAAGATATGCTAAAGTCTCACATAGAAAGAAGATAAAGAGTCATAGCTCTTTATAAGAGAATACCTTTCTAGTGAGCCAATGATGTGATAAGTGAAGGAACATGTCTACACAACTCGTACACGCGTGCGCGCGCGCGTGTGGCGTGGGCAGTGAGGCTGTAGAGGTGTCTATTAGGTGCACTTGGCACTTGGCACGTGTCGCGTGGAGATTAAATGCTGCAATTAATATTTATTTATTTTTATAAAATAAAAATAAAATAATTCAAATTTGAATTTCGAATTTTTAAATTTCTGAAAAGACGTGACTTTTCAGAATTAGCATTAAAATTTATTTTTTCTGAAAAGATATGACTTTTCAGATATAGCAGTAATAAAAATAAATTAAAACAACTGTTTGTATCAACAGTTGTATATGTTGATGAATGGATGTCATTGAGTCTATATTAAGGGAAATCAGAAAACGTTTAAAATAATCATTATTTTTTTATCCTTTCGTTTTCAGTTTTCCTCTATTCGTTCTTTGCCAGATACTCAATTGTGTTCTTATTTTCTTTCTGTAAATTTCTAGTTTTGCTTACTAAAAATTTACGTGAGGCTTGTCATATCCTGAGAGCGATTTGCTACTGAAACCCAAAGCAATCTCTACGGAGATGGGGCAAATAACGCTTTAAAGAAAGCGTATTTCTTTACGTGTTTCAAGTCTCTTATATTTTCTCAACAATTTTAAAGCATCATTCCATGGAGACTGAAACTACTACTACCACCATCAAACTGATGAATCAAGATTTGATCAGACTGGATCGTTTTGATGGAACAAACTTTACTCATTGGCAAGACAAATTGAAGTTTTTGTTGACTGCATTGAAGATTTTCTACGTTCTTGATCCGGATTTGCAACCAATATCAGAGCCTACTGACGAAGACTCTGAAGAATTGAAGGTTGAACGCAAGAAGCGTGTTGAAGACGAATTCATATGTCACGGCCACATTCTCAATGCATTGTCTGACCGTCTGTATGATCTCTACATAGATATTGCATCTACAAAAGAGATTTGGACTGCACTAGAATTCAAATATAAAGCAGAGGAGGAAGGTACCAAAAAGTTCCTAATTTCGAAATATATTGATTTTAAAATGGTTGATGATAAACCTATTCTGCCTCAAGTTCATGAATTGCAAGTTATTGTTAACAAACTGAGGGCTGTGAAAACAGATCTTCCAGAGTCGTTTCAAGTTGGTGCAATTATTGCAAAATCACCATTGACTTGGAAAGGCTATAGAAAGAAGATTCTACATAACTCTGAAGATTTTTCTTTGGAACAGGTTCAGAAACATCTTCGAATTGAGGAAGAATCAAGGACACGAGATAAGAATGATAATTCTTATCTTGGCACCTCCAAAGCCAATGTTGTTGACAAGCCTAATCCCAAAAAGAACAATCACAAGAAAGGAAATTTTCTGGATCCTAAAAAAGATAAAGAAAAATTCAAGAAAAACAACAACAACAACAAGAATACTAAAAATTGTTTTGTTTGTGGCAAACTAGGGCATTATTTTTGAGATTGTAGGTACAAAAAGACCCCAAAAGATGAGGCAGTAAATTCTGTTAAAGAAGAAGAAGAGATTGTCGCTACTGTGAGCGAAATCAATGCTGTCGATGGAAAAGTTCCTGGATGGTGGTATGATACTTGTGCCACTATTCATATTTGCTATGATGGATCGTTATTCAAAGCCTATCAAGAAGTTGATGGACAAGAGATTCAAATGGAAAGGAAGAAAATTACGTTAACTAATGTACTTCATGTTCCTGATATAAATAGAAATTTAATTAATGGGGATCTTTTAAGAAAACCTGGTATTAAATCTGTGTATAAATCGGGTAAGTTAATTTTGTCTCGAAATGGTGTTTTTGTTGGGAAAGGCTATTCGAGTGAAGGAATGGTCAAGCTTTGTACTAATGACAATAACAATAATAAAAATGTTGCTTGTGCTAATATGGTTAATTCTGTTTCATTATGGCATAGTAGATTAGCACATGTTGGAATTTCTACTATGAAAAGGATGATTAAATGTTGATTGTTTTCATGTGATGTTGATAATTTTAAAAAATGTGAAATTTGCATTAAATTAAAAATGGTAAAGAAACCTTTTCACAGTGTTAAAAGAACATCTCAATTATTAGATCTTATACATACAGATATTTGTGAGATGAATGGTATGTTAACAAGAGGTGGTAATAGATATTTTATTACCTTTATTGATGATTGTTCTAGATTTACATATGTCTATCTACTTAAAACCAAAGATGAAGCTTTTAATGTATTTAAAGCTTACAAAGCAGAATTTGAAAATCAATTGGGAAGGAAAATAAAAGTTCTTATAAGTGATAGAGGTGTTGAATATTTTCCAAATGATTTTAATATTTTTTGTGAGGAGCATGGTATTGTTCATAAGTGTTCAGCACCATGAACACCTGAACAAAATGGTTTAGCTAAACGAAAAAATCAAACTTTTCAAGAGATGATTAATGCTATGTTATTGCATTCTGAGTTGCCATTAAATTTATGGGGAGAAGCATTACTTGCTGCATGTCATATTCTTAATAGAATTCCTTTAAAGAAAAATAAGATTTCTCCATATGAGTTATGGAAATGAAGAAAACCCAATATAGGGTATTTCAAAGTGTGAGGGCGTCTTGCTTATTACAAGAACACCGATCTTAAAAGGACCAAGTTGGGTCCTAGGGGGATAAGATGTGCGTTTGTAGGATATGCTACAAATAGCAAGGCATATAGACTCTTGAATTTAGAGTCTAATGTGATAGTAGAATCAAGAGATGTGGAACGTTTTGATAACTTATTAACTTCTGGAAATAACTCTCAAAAAACATTGAATGAAGAATCTCAAAATAATACTCCTTCTAAGGTTGTTCAGCATTCCGGTGAATTAAGGAAAAGCAAAAGAATTTGAAAAGAGAAAGGGTTAGGATCTGATGAAATAGATTCTCAACTTATTTCTTTTTACTTAGTAGAAGGAAGTAGAAACAATGTAATTAGGAAAATTCCTATTGTTCTACAAGTTGAGGATGATCCTAAAACTTATAAAGAAGTTATGGCTTCAAGAGATTCTGCTTTTTGAAAAGATGCAATCAAAGATGAAATGGATTCTATTATGTCCAATCACACTTGGGAACTTGTTGATTTACCATTGGGTTCAAGCCCATTGGTTGTAAATGGGTGTTTAGAAAGAAGTATCATACTGATGGTACTCTCAATACCTTTAAAGCTAGATTAGTAGCTAAAGGTTATCGACAAAAAAAAGGAATTGACTATTTTGACACATATGCACCTGTGGCAAGAATAACTACAATTAGAGTTTTGTTTGCTCTATCATCAATTCATAATCTTTATGTTCATCAAATGGATGCGAAAACTGTATTTTTAAATGGTGATCTCGATGAGGAGGTTTACATGGAACAACCCGAAGGATTTATTCTTCACGGAAGTGAACATAAAGTGTGTAAGCTTGTTAAATCATTATATGGTTTAAAACAAGCACTCAAACAATGGCATGAAAAATTTGATTCTACTATTCTTTCAAATGGTTTTGTACATAATACTTTTGATAAATGCTTATATACAAAGGTGTGTAATAAGTGTTACATCTTTATTTTCCTTTATGTTGATGATATGTTGATCATTAGCAATGATATGAAAGGCATAACAGAAACAAAGAGGTTTCTATCTTCCACATTCAAGATGAAAGACCTTGGACAAGTCGATACAATTCTGGGTATCAAGGTGATTCAAAATAGTGGGGGTAACACTTTAACCCAGGTCCACTATATTAAAAAAATTTTTAACAAGTTCAGTTATTTTAAAATTAAGGAAGCTAATACTCCTTTTGATCTAAGCATAAAACTTGTAAAGAATGATGGAAGAGCAGTGGCTCAAATTGAATATGCTAGTGCTATTGGTAGTTTGATGTATACGGTGTAATGTACACGACCCGATATAGCATTTACAGTTAGTAAACTAAGTAGGTTTACTAGCAATCCAAGTGTTGAGCATTGGAAAGCCATTAGTAGGGTTTATGGCTACCTTCTTAAAACAAAAAATCTTGGTTTACAATATTCTAAATTCCCAGTTATTTTATAAGGATATACAGACGCAAGCTGGATATCGAGTGTAGGAGACAATAAGTCTATCTCAGGATAGGTGTTTACTCTTGGAGGAACCGCAGTTTCTTGGAAATCTAATAAACAAATATGTATTACCCATTCAACAATGGAATCGGAATTTGTTACCTTAGCAGCAGTAGGGAATGAGGCTGAGTGGCTTAGGGATCTTCTTCTAGAAATCCCATTAATTGGAAATAATTTATCTGCAATTTCTATATATTGTGATAGTCAAGCTACTCTAGCGCGTGCATATAGTGAAATATATAATGGGAAGTCTAGACATATCAGTTTAAGACATGACTATGTGAGGAAATTAATAAAAGATGGAATTATTTCTCTCACATTTGTGAAATCCAGTCATAACCTCGCAGATCCTTTTACCAAACCTCTTACAAGAGAATTGGTTAGATCAACATCTAGAGAGATGGGGCTCAAACTCCTTGAATAAAGTTCATCAATGATGGCAACCCTACCTAACATTACGAAATGAGTAATTTAAGGTTCAAATGGTATAAACAAGTCATTGATAAGTGAAGGGTATTCAGCACTAGATTAATATAGCCCTGTCAAGGATGACTAGTGTTGGTTGTTACAGTTTGAGGGATGAGTTTGATGAAACTCTTAATGAAGTTCAGTGTATAAGACAAGTATCTTAAATGTAACAAGGATACTGGAAGAACTTCACCTATGTAAGCTTTGAGGTGGTGCTGCCTCAAAAGAGTTATGTAGTTTACTTTTTAAAAGTTCATGAAAACAGGATGAGCACATGGCCATTAAAAGTGCTAAGTGAGTATTGTGTAGAATATAAGAACATATGGATGTTTATGTGTGTAGTATCACCAGTTTTTTGTCAAAGAAATAGCCGGTTCAAAGTTTAAAGCTATCAGAAATTTCGACTTATACTTGGTGGTACTTACACTAAGGTAAAATTCAAATCGAAAGATTTCTTACTCTATTCATAAACATCATTATTGATATCTGGGAAAATATTTTGCACTTATATTTAAAAAAGTGGGGATTGTTGGAATTATTTAACTATAAGTGCAAAAAGATATGCTAAAATCCCACATAAAAAGAAGATAAAGAGTCATAGCTCTTGACTCTTTATAAGAGAATACCTTTCTAGTGAGCCAATGATATGGTAAGTGAAGGGACATGTCTATACAACTCGCACACGCGTGCGCGCGCGCGTGTGGCGTGGGCAGTGAGGCTGTAGAGGCGCTTATTAGGTGCACTTGGCACGTGTCACGTGGAGATTAAATGCTGCAATTAATATTTATTTATCTTTATAAAATAAAAATAAAATAATTCAAATTTGAATTTTGAATTTTTGAATTTCTGAAAATACGTGACTTTTCAGAATTAGCATTCAAATTTATTTTTTCTGAAAAGATGTGACTTTTCAGATATAGCAGCAATAAAAATAAATTAAAACAACTATTTGTATCAACAGTTGTATATGTTGATGAATGGATGCCATTGAGTCTATATTAAGGAAAATCAGAAAACGTTTAAAATAATCATTATTTTTTTTCCTTTCGTTTTCAGTTTTCCTCTATTCTTTCTTTACCAGATACTCAATTGTGTTCTTATTTTCTTTCTGTAAATTTCTAGTTTTGCTTACTAAAAATTTACGTGAGACTTGTCATATCTTGAGAGCGATTTACTACTGAAACCCAAAAACAATCTCTATGGAGAGGGGGCAAATAACGCTTTAAAGAAAGCGTATTTCTTTACGTGTTTCAAGTCTTCAATATTTTCTCAACACGCGCCATACGGCGTAAACCCGCCTCACATCAACCCTCGTGCCAGCGAGATCCTAACCGTGGTAAGGGGAAAACTCTACGTGGGTTTTGTATTTTATTCGTATTACGAAGAAAGAAGCCGCCTGTTCTGGAAGGTTGTGAAGAAGGGAGATATGTTTTTGATCCCAACGGGTATGCCTCACTTCCAGAAGAATATTGGCAAGACTCCAGCCGTTGCTCTCGCTGGATTCAACAGCCAAGACACCGGAAAAGTCCCGATGCCGGGCACCTTGTTCGGATCATTTCCTCGATCAGGACTGAAGTCCTGGCCAGGTCATTTCGGTTGGGTAGGAAAGTGATTGAATATTTTGAAGCCCAGTTCCAGAATAGAAGTAGTCCTTGATGGCGAAACCACCAAACATGGTCTTCATGAGTTACTACTATATAGACTACGTAGTGTATATATATGGATTAGTAAATCCCACGTAAAAATGGTTACGATTATATATAGTCGTAAGCTAAACATATGTACAGGATATATGATATGGTCATATTATATATATGTTTTCTAAAAGAATAAGGATTTTATGAGAGTAATAGCGGATCATAAGGTTAATTAGAGCTAATACTTAAAAGTATTCTCTCTGACCGTGGATTTATTCAACATTGTTACTAGCTTTTTAAAGGGTAATGTCAACAGTATGTTGCATATATGAGAAGTCCAGCCACAAAATGTACATATATCAGTCTCCCATTTATAGTACACGCGCGCGCTCATATATATATATATATATATATATAAGCAGGGGATTTTGGGAAAAACAAAAAAACAAAAAAAAGGTTGACAATTTTTAACCAATATGAATATCCTTATTTTTTAATTAAATAAATGATTTTTTTTTGTGTTTTTACTTATAAAATTTGAATTTGCCATTTGAATAATAGGATTAAAATTATAGTCATTCAAATGGACATTTATTAATTTGCATTTAACTTATCAGAATGAATTAACTAGCACTAATTTGCAGGGAACTATGAGTGATATGATCAAATTAAACACATATGAACTTTGATTTTCTTAATTGAAGGTGTTGTCTCTGGCTACAACACTTGATTTTAAGTACCACAGCAGGCGTATAGAATAGAGCATACTTTAATTGATTTCTCACTTCAACTATTTTGGCGGTGTTTGATATTATTTTTAAATGTTTTTTATTTTAAAAAAACTAAAAATGAGAATATTTTTAAAAGTTATACTGAGATCGTTTTTGAAAGTTTATTTGATTATATTTTTAAAGTGTATATTTTGATAAACATAAAAAAGAAATTTTATTTAGTTATATTTTTGAAAACCTATTTTATAAGTGAGCATTTTAGGAAAACATATTTATGTTTAATTTTAAAAAAATAACAAAAAAATTATAAGTCATAATTTAAAAAAAAAAAAAAAAAAAAAACCTTTTGTTGGTGAGTTTTACAATGAGAAGTAGGGATGGAAGATATTGGTAGTCTGAGTCTTAGGTGACGATGATAGCGATGACCTAGAAGAACGATAACTGCAGCGGCATCGTCATCATTATAGAGCAGATATGATTACGGTGACAACCCCAAAAACATGAAATCCTAGCACTAATTGTGACCCCCAAACTCGCAACTTAATGGTCTTTATCACTGTTGGAGATGAAGGTCATCGTATTGGGTTTCTTGGGTGTCTTCTTTGCGAGATCTAGGCTGCAAGTCCATGGTTGTCATTGTGAGGGGACTGTTGTCATCGTCAGTCTGTAGTTGTCGTCATTTCACTGGAAATGGGGGTTGTCGCAATAGTCATCTTCGCAAGATTTGGGTGGCAAGTCGGTGTTCGTCACCGCGAGGGGGCCATTGCCATTATCGCCAATCCGTGGTCATTGCCCTTCGTCAAAGATAGAGGCCATCATCGGACAAGGTCATTGTCATCGACATTGCACAGGCACAGAGAGAGAGAGGAGAAGGAGGGAAAAAATGAAAAAAAATAGTGAAAGTAACTTTTTTCATTTTCAAAAAGCCTAAAAAAATAATATAGTTGAAAATTTTGTTTTCAAAATTGTTTTAAAAACATTAAATAAACAAATATTATTTTGAAACTATTTTCATTTTTTGTGTTTTTTAAAATAGAAAATTATTCTCAAAAGTAAAACCAAACACCCCCTTTATTTTGCCCACTTTTTATTTTTTTTTTGAATAAATTGCGCATGTTCCTTTTGCTTTCTATATATAGAACGTTAGCCAATAATAATATTAAGGATCTATTTTGATCGCATACTCACTTTCAAAATGAAAATTTTTCATGTTTAAAAGAAGAAAGCCATTTTATTTTGAGAATAAAATAAAGTTTGAATGTGTAAAAGAATTTACCTTTTTAAAAAGTGAACTACCACAATACTTTTTACGTTTTCTCAAAATTACATAAACACTAAAACTAATAATATCAATATTCTTTTTTGTTAACTTTGTTAAGTTTAAATTTAAAATAACTACAATACCTTTAATAAATGTCAGCCGTAAGATTAAATCACAACTTCACTTAAACAAACACCACAATGAGGCACCAAGCAAACGACACATCCATCCCACCCGCTTCTGTGAATTTTCCACGGCGGCTTTGTAGTCGCCGCACTGTCCAAGCAAATCCCCTGTCGATGGAGCTCGCCCTTACAGAGCCCAACCCATCGCGGCCTACGCCTGAAGCTGCTACGCCCAGCTCTAGTTGCGTAGTCCGTCGTTTTCCACCGTCTGCACCCGAGCCGTCAAGCCCAACCACCGTGTGCAAGTCCTCATACCTCCGTCACCCCCACCGCTCATCCCCAATGTCGCCGACGCACCCAACCTTCTAAATGAGATTGGCTGAAATTTTTCATATAATAAAATTGAGATTGGTTTTTTTTTTTTTTTTTGTCAATTTGCTTTTGTTGTTTTTGTTCAAACCCAACCTCAGGTGCAACAACTAATAAGGAAAGAAATATGGGAAGAACAAATGCTAGCTGCAAAGAAGACTTTCTTTTTTTTTTTTTTTTAGTGATTTCCAACAATATATTAGAATGCAAATAACGTTTAGGAAGATGTTTCTGAAGTTGAACCTTCAAAAATTCTTTTCAAAATTGCAAAAATATTTTATTTTAATATATCAGGGTGGAAATAATGATCAGGGAGCTGCAAAAATATATTAAATTAATTGTTTGTGTTAAATTAGAGTAAACACGTTATTTTATTACTTAAAATAGGGCTGTACATATTTTTTAACATAAGGAGTGGCATTTTTTTATTTTAAATATAATTAACAATTAAATTCACGGTTAACTTATAGAAAAGGTATATCTGTGACTTTTTTAGAAATCAGGGGTATTGATATTATTAGTTTTAATAAAGAAGTTGTCTCTATAATTTTAAGAAAACACAGAATAGTACTGTGTAGTCCTCTTTTTAAAAAAATGATAAAAATTCTGAATGATGTTTGAATGAGCAGTCCTGTATTTGAAAAATGAAAGAATTTTCTCAATTAATGGTTTTTTTTTTTTTTTGACAAAAATTTTGCTTATTTGAAAATTGAATATCCCAAACAAATAGGCTATAAGGCTAAAGAGCGCATATATATTTATATATGTTTCTTTTTAGCCCTGAATATATATATATATATATGTTTTTATGTAGCATTGTTTCCTATATTCCCTGGTGCAAACGTGCTATTCGCAGAAATATGGACAAGTTTCTGAGTAGCTGTCCAGAGACGCATATATATCCTGTATATGGACGAGAGCAAACTTGTTTCTTGAGAAGTTTCGTTGCAAGAAGAAAAATAAGTAAAGTGATCTCGAAAATGCGGTTTTGTAGGCATACCCTATGAAAAAAGACTAGCATATTGCACGTCATCTATCGCTTCGACGATGAGAAGAAACCGACCAAATAATGACATAAACGAGGGAAAGCAAAATTTATAATTTATTTATTTTTTTGGCTAGAAAATGGGAAAATAATTTGTTTCATATAATCCTAAGCAAAGTACAACTTTTAACACTTAGGATACAAACATTTGAATAAAAATATTTTTATGAAAACAATTAATACTATCTAAAACAAACATCTAAATAATGATTAAAATATTATCCTCTAATATTTAGGATGGAGACCTTTTTTTTGGTTGAAAAAAAGTTGTTTTAAAAAATATGTTTAGGGGGAAAAAAACTGTTTGGAATGAAAAAAATATAAAATTTTAAACTTAAAAAAAATCAATATGAATATTATTTTGTTAATATCAAAATTCTATACAATTAAAAAAAAATCATCTCATTTGAACTTATATTCATAAAATTATATATTTTTAAAATTTAAAATATACTATAATATTTTAAAAATATAAATAATAAAAAATGATAATGTATCAAAAAAAAAGTATTTTTGGAGTCGGTCCTTAGAATTTTACTTAAAAATTATAAATGACAACATTTTATAATTTTTTAAAACATTTTAAATGTGATGGAAAAAATTGAGACGATAAAAAATGAAAAAAGTAATGATTAGTGCATGTTGGTCATCAGCTTTAGGAAAATGCCTCTTCAACCACCGTTCAATTTGGCGCTTTAAAAAATAAATAAAAAAAATCGAGAATGCGATTGCGAAATCAAGTGCTATTTGGATGAGAAAGGGAAGTCAAATTAGCTTACAATGGCGCAATTAAAAACAATTTAATTTTTAGTTATTAGTACGTCATAAATTATACTGAAATGATTTTTTTTTAAGTCAGACAAATCGTATCATCTTAGAAATATAAAAATAAATATTTTAATTAAGTGTGATTGAATTTATAATCCCCGCCTGCCCACCCCCCTCACAATCAGTCATATATATATATATATATATAGAGAGAGAGAGAGAGCGCGCTAATTAATGGCATGGCGATTCATATCGACGTCTTGTTTACTAGGAGTACTGGTTAAGTGACATAAAAGAATTAATCGATACGTGAAAATGATCACAAGCTAGGCCTTTGTCGCGGGGGGGGAGGGGGGGTGGGGGGGAAGAAAGATGAAAAAGTACTTATAGTGAGTCCCCCTTCTATATATAGTTACTTGAGTACAAAGTAATGACAGTTTACCGACAAAAAAAAAAAAGCG
Source organism: Antiaris toxicaria (assembly GCA_035233585.1). Classification (NCBI taxonomy): domain Eukaryota; kingdom Viridiplantae; phylum Streptophyta; class Magnoliopsida; order Rosales; family Moraceae; genus Antiaris; species Antiaris toxicaria. Next base: position 3,954,634 of record CP141153.1, on the reverse strand, counting down.
TCAACCTATTACGTTTTAATTACATTTGAATATAATTCTTTTTTGAGTATTGCATTTGATTAAAAAGTATTTATTTTGTATTTGAATAAAATATGTGTTTTAATAAAAAGTATTTTAGAGTTGAAAAGTTGATATAATTGATAAAAGTAGAGAAAAATAGTTAGGATTAAAAAGTTGATGTGATTGTTTTAAAAAACTTTTAAATAATAATTATTTTTATATACTGTTGAAAATGATTGTATTTAAATATAAAACTTTGTGTTTGGTGTAAAATTAGTTTTCATAGTACTAAAAAAGTTTACCCAACGTTACCTTAGACTAATAAAAGAATGTATAAATTGATACCTCAACAACAAAAAATTGGGGGGTGGGTTTTGTTTGTTGTTAAACGGGCAAACTCAAGCCAAAAGCTAACTCAAGAAAAAGAGTAACTTATCCCAAAAGCTAACTTAAGAAAAAGAGTATTCAGTTGATATATACAAATACTATAACAATCCTGTAATTTGATAATGTATGATAAATTGAACTTTTAGCACCCTCCTTCATGCATGAGTCTAGCTTTGATACCATAATCGAAGCTAGGCTAGAGGGCTGCATCAACCCCCACCCTGGGGTGGTGGCCCATTATATATTTTTCAAAGCATAAAATTTTTCCTCTTTTTTTTTTTTTTTTTTGTCTTTTAGCCCCCATAATTTTTTTTTTTGAAGAGAAGTCCTCTAAAGTTTTGTTTATTATACTATTTATTTGATTTATTTATTTAATTCAAGCCCTAAATAAATATCCTAGCTTCGCCCTTGTTTGATACCATGTTAAAAAAAAAGCTTGGGTATTATTTATCTTCAAAACTAGTTTAAGGAAAGAAAGTGTTCCATATTACATTATAAATATTATAACAATTCTATAACTTGACATCATGGGAAAAATTTATGTCCTTTTTTGTCCTTATGTTTGCTTTAGAAATGAAATTTTTTCTTGTTTTGAAATAAGAAGTAACTTTTTTTTTTTTTTTTTGGAAAAAGGAATGCCGCTTGGTTGTGCAATTTTTTAGAATTCTGAAAAACATAAAATTTCTGAAATGAAATTTAGATGGATATTAGACAAAGTCATTTTAAAATTATTTCTTCTTCATTATGAACACGTAGAAAAAAATCGTTTTAATTGGAGATTAAATAAAATAATTATGGGATTTTAAAATTTAAAGCAAAAGAGAAAAATTTTGAGTTCAAAATGTTTTTATAAAAAATAGGTTTGTTGTTGAAATGAGAGGATGGCATATTCTTAAAAAAGGAATTTTTTTAATAAATGAGATAAGCCAAACGTACAACACAAACATCATTTTCATCTTATTTTAAACGAGATGGGACAAACATGCCCTCACTAATCACTGGAAATGTAAGATCACGAGGATTGCCGGTTGGGCTAAAAGGCATTTTCGTACATTAAAGATAATATTATTATATCTATGTACTGTTAACTAACTTTAAACAAAAGAACATTCTTCGAAAGACACCTTTTGACTAGTATTTTTCATAAATATTTGCATGAGAAAGACCGAAATTTATATGCCTATTTTATTGAAATAAAGATAGTTAGTTAAGTACACATTATATATGTATGCAAACAAATATCAAAACAAGATTTTATTTTATTTTATTTTCAGAAATGTTATCTGTCATCTAAGTTATTACCTCCGGTTATAATCACGTTAGATTCCTTCGAAAACAAGGAAAGTGCAGGTAAAGACCTGTTAAAAGCTAAGTTCTGTCGGGAATTGAAAAGATACTAAATGCATGCAGTATCAATATGAATCATGAGCTCGCCGTCCCCTGTATAAATAGACATAACGGGCAAGCAAGATTGCTCGCATCTCTCCAAGTAGTACAGAGATACATATTTCATATAGCAGAGATTAGAGCTCACGAAGAAAATCAGTAGTGCCGATTGTTCTTCGTACTTGTTGCCTTGGCTTTATCAACTTACATTGCCTGTGCCTATGACCCTGGCCCTCTCCAGGACTTTTGTGTAGCAATCAATGACCCCAAAAATATTGGTAAGTGCCATTTTTTATATTACTCTCATAGTATATAATGAAATTGTCTCCTGTTAGACAAATTTGATGACTGTGACTTTTTATTTAAAATCTTATAATAACTAGTTAATTTGAATACAAACTATATATAATACTTTACTATTAATATTTGTCTGAGGATATTTTGACTCCTGTCCAGCAGATAGACAAATTTGATAATTGTGACTTTTTATTTAAAATCTTATAATAACTAGTTAATTTGAATACAAACTATCTATAACATGTTATATTTGTCTAAGGATATTTTTCATTGAAAAATGCTACATCGGAATCATCTAGTTTTTGAATTAATATTCATAAAAAAAATTATATAAGTATCACTTTATAAAAGTATTGAACATGAAACTATCGGTATAACTTTAACTTTATCAATATATATATATATATTTCATCCTTATTCTAATTGCAAATAATAATTGTCTCCAAAAATCAGTGTTTGTGAATGGGAAATTCTGCAAGAACCCAGAGCTTGTGAAGGCAGACGACTTCTTCACGGGGCTCAACATCCCTAGAGACACGAACAATGCAGTAGGCTCCTACGTGACCATGGTGAACGTCGGCAACTGTCCGGGGCTGAACACTCTCGGCGTGTCGCTGGCACACATCGATTTCGCGCCTTGCGGGCAAAACCCGCCCCACACCCACTCCCGCAGCACCGAAATCCTGTTCCTCACCGAGGGAACACTCTACGACGGGTTCGTGTCGTCCAACCAGGACGGAAACCGCCTTTTCACCAAGATTCTACTGTTCGTGTTCCCGATTGGGATGATTCACTTCCAGTTCAACATTGGGAAGTACCCGGCCGTAGCCTTCGCCGGGTTCGGCAGCCAAAACGCCGGGACCCTCGCCATCGCCAACACCGTGTTCGGGTCGGACCCTCCCATCAACCCTGAAGTCCTTGCTGAGGCGTTCATGTTGGACAAGGATGTCGATGACAAGCTTCAGAAGAAGTTCGCCTCATGAGCTTCAGTACTTGGACCACTGCCATGTCTTTAACAATAAAAGTATGTTTAAATAACGGTTATTTACGACATGTAACGACAAATGATTGACGACTTTTGGTCGTGACTAAATAAAGAGAGAGTATTTCATATGGTTATGGTTGATAATTTACTTGGTATAATGGTAACTCTATGAAGTAAAATTATTGTTCACAATTAAACTTATATTTTTATTATATTTTTTGTAATTTAATTTTTTTTTTCCTTTAAGTAATTATATATATATATAAATATTGATTGTATAAGTAAGTTTGGGGAAAAGAAGATAAAAAGTTGCGGTGGATTTTGTTGGGGGGGGGGGGGGGACCGGGGGGGTGGGGTTTTGGATAAATGCAATAAAAAGCTGAAATGGACTTCGGAGTTAGAATTTGACCACAAGCGGCCTTTAACACGCGCCCACGCACCAGTTTTGGCCGTCGATCAGTCTAACGGAGCTCCCAGATGGCGAGTGTCGTCCATTCTCCGAGCCAAGCTCGTCCTCAACAACTCAATAGCTTAATACAGCCAGTTGCCGCCACATGTCCACACGTGGGCCCCATGGGCTGAGGGTGTGTCAGCTGCAGCTAAGAAGAGAAAAAACCAAATAAAAAAAGGGCCTTGACTTGAAGGCGGCTTTGGGAGGCCGTACAAGAGAGCCTACGGCTCCATCCACAAGGATTCACTTTTGACTGCTATTTTCTATTTGGAGAAAAGGCCACGAGACGAAAAGAAAAAGAAGAAAAAAAAAATGTTAGACTAGGAATTAGATTTTGGGATTTTAATTTATGTTCGTAGGATTCGTTTAGTGAACGCATTATATTTACATTACGTTTGAATGTAATATATTGAATGTAATTTATATTTAGAGGAAAAATATTAGCATTGCATTTGAATGTAATGTGTGTTTGGGTGAAAAGCGTTTGAATTATATTTTAATAATAAATATGTGATGTGATGGGTAAAAGTAGAGAAAAAAAAAAGAAGAGAGAGAATATATGATGTAATTAATAAAAGTAATAAAAAAAGTGAAATAACAAATAGTGATTGTGTTGGATTTAAAATATGATGTGATTGGTATTTGAATGAAATGCTTTTGTATTTAGGGAAAAATTACATTGCATTTAAATGCAATGTCAAAAAAAAGCTTTCACTTAGTTTTTATTTTTATTTATGTTCATTTTTTTTATAGGGTTTTGATTTAGTCAGATTATGAAAGTATTGAATTTTTTTAGTTTAATTAATTGATGTTTATTTTAGTTTTATATTGAATATTTTTATTCTATTCTTATTATTTATGAAAGCTTGGCTATTTTTCATATAATTCATGATTTAATTTAAAATTGAAAAGTGATAATTAGATTAGACCTTATTTAATTTACTATGAGATTGTTATAAACTAGAGGTAATTATGAAGTTTATGCAGCACATTGAATTTCTTGTGTTTAATGAATAACGATAAGTTCTGATGTTGAGACTAAAAGGTGATAACTATCTTATTATAGTCTTTTTATTGATGCTTGAAAAAAATCAATGAATATTTTTGTGAGATTTACTGATCACATAGGGAATATATATTAATTGATTAAGCTAGAAGATTTGAATATAATTAATCCAATAAAATCAAAATCTTAGAGCTTTCTTTTTATTAGTTTTCTCTCATTTAATTTTGTATTTGTCTTTCTATTGCTTTTCAGTCATTCAAATAAAATTATAGTTAATATAATTTTAGTAATTAGTAGCAAAAATCGTTATAGAAAATACTCTACTTATTATTTTATTACTTGTTAGCGATATTGTGCACTTGCATGTTCTTACGACACATAACTGGTTCCATACGCTAGTAGCACTGAAAATGACATACATTTTATCCAAATTTGGAGATATGTTTGGTATACGAGATTTACTAATTAACTAATTTATATTAGATAAGAAGGCGTTGAATGGAAACTTTTTTTTTTCCGCATCAGTATCACCCAATAATTCAATAATAATAATGATAATAATAAATTTTTTAAACTAAATCAATCCAATTCAATTATATCCAAAATCCAACATATTAGATAAAGGATTATACTTGGGCTTTTATAAGAATTTAAACCTGATAAATTTTCATAATACATATTAACACCTCGCTCACATAGGTTGTTACGTTACTTACTAAAGTTTATTTTTATTTATAATTACTTAAACTCAGTATCAAAAATTTGAGCATAAAATTTTTTTGAAAGAAAACTAAAACTGATCTTATATAATAAAATTGTATACATTATTTAACTTACATCTCAATTAGAATCAGAACTTAATTATACATTTATCTTAGTACATATTTCTATATCAAAATATAAAAACACTCAACATATGTACTTTTCAGCGCACTACATAAATATACTTATTTTAGTTTTTCTATAAAACTATATATTGCTCATGTCTTATATAAAGTCCTTTATATATATATATGTCATCATTTTTTAAATACCATACCTAATTGTTTCTTACATATCTCGTACTTAATACATATATCAATTCCCAAATATATATATCAAGCCATAGTTGCTAAAAATAATTGTGTAGTGATATCCCACACAACGTTTGCCATCGTTTTCTGTCTGCAATGCGTTCCACTATTTATACTACAGGTTTTTTTACTAATAATATGAATATATCTAATGACCTTTTGCTTAATATGTACAAACATAATCTTGCAAGAAAAACATTTAACATAAATGTCATATACATGAGATGATCTAATTATACTTATTTATGGATCCGATTATTTTTCTTTATGCTTATTGGTTGCTCACTTACTTATGGGTCCCTATGTATATATGTCGGGTACACGTGATCAATGGGAGATTAAGGTTCACGGGGTCTTTAACAACACCGAGATCAAAACTTAACATAATCTTTCCTTAGGTCGAATATTGGTACAATACTTTACTTATCTTAAATTTAGTTTTAGCCTTTACTTAATCATCTTTGAGTATGTTTATCATCATACTATTTACTTAAAGTTTTATTTAAAAACTAGGCTAAAGCATTTTTATTATGATCTTTATTAGTCACGATGCTGATAGGGGTGGCAATTTGGATTACAACATTACAACACGACATGAAACTTGCACGAAATTAGATGGTTTGGGTTTTCTTAAATAGGTTTAGGTCAAAAATGATCAAACTCATCAAATATGATTAAATAAAAGGTCAAACTCATGCGAACCTACCAACCCACAATTAACATAAGATGGCCCATTTAATAAATAGGTCATATATAAATTGACACGAAAACGACCTCTAAATTACTCATTTATAATCTTTCATATATTTATATTATTTTATATATATATTATATAATGTTTTACTATTTTTAATTTTGAGTTTTCAAAATTCAAAATTCAAAATTCAAAATTCAAAATTCAAATATAAAATATATATTTTATTTTTTATATATATTTTTCAAAAATTTTAAATATAGAAAAGAAAACCTAATTTTTACTTTTTTTTAATTATATGCATGATATGACTTGGATTTAGACTTGTTTACTTGTTTTAGCTTCATTGTAACTTGTGTTGGGAACTTAATTTGGTCATAGATTTTAATTTGGTTTTATATTTACTTTTGTGAACTGAGTTTAGGTATAATTTGATTGTAATTGAGTTAATTTGGTTGTTGTTTAGGTATTTAATGAGTTTTTTTATTATTAAAATTGATAACAAGTTAATTAAATTGGTCAATAATAGATTAGTTAAATAGGTCAATAGTAGGATGAACAACATTTTTATAACTCTTTTAGTAAGTGAGTTTGATCGGTTAAAACGACATATTTACAACCTGTTTACATGTTTATGACCGGTTTAATTAACAGGTCAAAAACGTATCATGTCAGGGTCATGATTGGGTTTTTTTGGACACAATTATTAAATGGATCGTGTTCGTGTCAAAGGTTATTGTGCCAATAAACGAATCAAATACGACACGAACATGACTCGCCCACACGAATTGCTACCCTTAATGATGCATATGAAATAAAATGACATGAAAATCCATAAACTTAATATATGGCATGATTGTAAAATATGGCATTCACATAAACATGTCATGATACTTGTGATTCATAGCATAAGTGTAATTGTGGCATGCCATAAAGGTGTGACATATACATGATCATGGTATAAACATGCCATGATACTTGTGATTCATGGTATAAACATGGTATAATCTTTATTAATATATGACATAATTGTAAAGTATGGCATTCATGTAAACATGTCATTATACTTGTGATTCATGGCATAAGTGTAACTGTGGCATGCCATAAAGGTGTGATAAATACATGATCATACTACAAACATAACATATCGTGACATAAAAGTTGTAAGATTAATAACATACTATAACATTCCATCATATATTCAGGACAAATCCAAGCTGGATGAAACTCATGTGTTAATTATGAATGGTTCCCACGAAGAGGTTTATAAGAAAGGCTAGAAAGTCACATCATTTCTTTTAAATTCTAGTCTCCTTAGATAGAATGATTTTAGAGTATCTAAAAAAATTTTGGGAAAGGCTGTAGGGAATTACAAGGGTCCCATTTTATACTCAATTACATTAGACAAAATGGCTTAAGGTTTACACATCCATAACCAAGCACAAGTACATCATGGGAGGTATTAAAATATGACATAATAAAATATTCAAAATCATACTTATCATGTGCCTCTAATATAGTTTAAAAATAGTAATATTTTCATATTATATACGAGGTATGTACTTACCTCGAGTACAACATTTCAGCACTTAACATAACTTTGTAGTCTAAATTTTACCTTCTGAAAGTTGTATCCTAGACAAGTATTATTTTTAATACTCTTAAATATAATCTTATCAAAGTTCCATTGTTAAAAAGGAAATTGGAACTTATTCTATTATAATTAGATACTAAGCATGGTTTTATGATTATGGTTTTTTTTTTTTTTCTAAACTTTGAAATAATTTTTCTTATATGATTTCAATAAAGATTGGATTAAAAAACTTAAACCCATTTTTAATTTTGTATCAAAATAATAATCTCATACGTTTTAAATTTTATAATGTTTTAAAACATAACATCACATGTAAAAAAAAAAATTACAATAGCCAACATTGCAGCGCGACTCACTGGTGCCGTAGTGCTAGCTTGGGTAGAACACTGGCACTGCAGTGTTTATTGGTGGTGCTACAAGGCCCAAGTCTAGGCTGGTGTAGTTCTGATTTTCCTTTGTTTTCCCCTTTTTCAACATTTTTATTTTAAAATTCATATCTTTCAAACCGTAAGAATTTTGTCAAAAATTTCTTCTCGAGTAATGTTCATCTTGTTACCATCTAAAACTTTCATGTTTATAAAATTGCTTAATTTTGCTTGTACAATTTTTTTTTTCATAAAGATAAAAAATTGACACTTTTCAATCTTTAAAACTAATTTTTGATAAAACCTTTATTCCAAAAATTTATATCTTCCCTTCATGAAAACCTTGAAAACACTTTCATATATTCTCCATTGAACTTTCATTGATCTCTTTTTTGGTGGTCAAATCTCATGAACTCATTTCAATCACAAACTTTTCAATAAATAAAACAAAATTTATTTTGTTCAATCTTTCAAAACTTGTGACCAATCATAATATATTCAAGCCATCAAAATTTTACAATCAATAATCATAATCATGATTATAAGTTCAACTCAATAACCATGCTCATCATAAAACTCTAATACAATTAAAATCTTACTAGTTTCATAACTACCTTCATAATCATATCCATAATCATAACCTCTAACATAAATATAACCATTATCACAATATCCACAAACCAACAAACCATAATTATTGTCATATCGCCAACTAAACATCAAAATAACACATTTGTATCTAACAAAACTAAGTCTAGAATGTAACCTTAATCGTGAGTAACGAATCAATTTCTCAAAAGCCCTTGGAATCTAAATCATAAAGCACTAATTTTTCATAGTTATCAAACCATAAAAATCATATGTTTCAAGAGAAAAAAACATAAGAGATTAGGATAGAAAAACTAACATAAGTTCATTCCTCCATTGGACCTACGTCCAAAACATCTTAGATGTCAATCCTCAACGAGAAAGTTTGGAGGAATTCTTTAGGTATGGAAACTAAGGGGGACATTTGGCTAAAGGGAAAATGGGAGAGAAAGTTTGAGAAAATTCTAGAGACCTAGAAAGAGAAAATTCAACTGAGAGAATTTTACTAAGAGAAATTCACTGAAGAGAAGTTGCTAGAGAGAATTTACTAGACCTAAAAGATTTTGGAGTGGTGAAAATGGAACGTGAAAGGCTTTAATTATAGGCCTTTGGTTAGTGAGATTAGATTAAAAAGGCAAATCATGGCTTACTCTCATTAAGTGCCACCAACAAATTAAGTATGTTTAATTAAGCTTAAGACACCTTTCAAATCTTGGTCAAATTACCATTAACTTTGAATGGCAAAACTTGATGGGCAAGTTCTTTGTTGAGCACAAACTGGGAATAAGATGGACCAAATCCTGGCCATCGATATTTTTTGATCTAATCTTCTTCTTAACCCTTGAATTGGATAATCCTATTCTATCTAAATAAGAATCTTCTTTTATAAGAGATATAATTTAATCTGTTTATAGGATCCATCGGTATTTTTCTTTGTCTAACTTTAGCACACTTCCTAAAATTCATACTGATAGAAGGCTTAACAATTTAAGTTTATTGATAAAGTATATTAGTAAAATTTTTATCTGTTATTCAAGCTTATTCTCTAAATTCTCATACTGCTAAAAAGTAGTCTTTTTAGATTTATCTGCTAATAAGTAGATAGTATAAATCCTATATTACATAGAGCCTTGATGTCTAAGTTTTAATACCACATTTGACATGTAGTAAAAATCATATTTACTAATTCTCTTTTATTATATTGCTCATCTTGTTAGATCACAGCATTGGTGATTTGATATTTTCAATGACTTTCTCAATTGATCATAATTACCCATTACTTTTAAATAAAATAATGTGGCTTTATAATATGTGACAAACTATTAAATTATCATATATCATATAATATTTTCTATAATAAAGTTATTTTATTTTTGTAACTTTACTTAATATGACATTAAATTATCACATCATAAGATCATATTTCAACCTTATCATTCTACTTTATTTGGTTACACTACATAATAATACTGCAACCATTCTTTACAAATTTTTAATTTATTTGTCACGTCATCAAAACATATCATTCATAACTTTATTTATAACTTTTGGTTAAAATATAGCTAAGCTTGTCATTGCATAAGGAATTTTTAGTGAATTTTCACTATTAATTCACAAGATTCCTTATAAAATTTTGGTTATTATAACTTACTCAAAATCACAAATCATATTTTTAAAACATCAATATAGCATTCAACATCCATTTATAATATAACATAAAACTAAAATAGTCCAGCATAGTAAACAAAGTGATAATTTTAAGTTCAAAAGACATAATCCTTGTTCAAATTATTAAACAACGAAAAACTAAGAAAATTTAATTAATCAAAAAAAAAAAAAAACACTACCAGCCAGACAAGCACACTTTGGAGGAACCAACGTTTATTCTAAAAAGTTTATTTATGACACAAATAAATTTGATTGGATCAATTTAATTTGATTTTTAAAATTCACAATCAATATTCAATCCGATCCAATTTTGTTTAATAAACAAAAATATGATCCAAATCTAACCTAATATTAATTTAAGATTTCAAATGCTTTTAGATAGATTGAATACAAAACCTGATATGATTTAAAATCCTAATAGAATACGGAACGGTATTCTAATGAATACCAAGTGGAATTCTATAGAATACTGTTTGAATACAAATTATAATACTTTTTTGATTGGTCAGTGGTATTCTCTTAAAGACAATTTAAGTTGATTTTTAACTTGTCTTAAAATACAACAGAGATCATAAAGTCATTATAAATGAAATAATATTCTAAAAGTTGCTTTTTGGGACATTTCTCAAAATTTTCTACGAATTTCTAGCCTAAAAGAGCTCAAAAAATAAGGACTACTCTGGGGAATTTCACAGCTCGCCAGCTATATACATATCACAGGGACAAAAGTTGACGAATTAAATCCACTAGCTCTCGATTAATCATAAAATGAGCCACATCATTCTATTTAATCAAAATGATAAACTATCATCATACTATGATCGAAAAATGAATTTCATTTTCTATTTTTTTAAGAGAATTTTTATATTTATTTTTAACTTAAAAATGAGAGATTTGAATTCAAAATCTCTTGTATTGGGATATCTTCCAATGTAACAACTACATCACCACGAATCCAGTTATTAAATAAGATGAAAGTTCTAATCCTAATAAAACACCATTGTCTAGAGTAATTCATTCTATCCTACACAAAACTCTAGCTAGACAAGAATAACAACTTACATAAAAATAACATGAGTCCTAATTGATTACAACTCTTAATTTTTTAAACTACAGTCTGCATCATTAGTACTTTTGTTTGTATAAACTGGTTAAGCAGGATGAAAAGGGATATAATAATTAATGAGATTAGCATGATGCAACTCTAGTTGGTAGAAGAGACAAATACAAGAGAGGAAACATACTTTGAGTCCGACCATCTAGTTGACGAGAAAAAGAGTTCCACCATCAATTTTAAAAAATTAAAAAAAAAAGTCAAAATAAAACCAATTGCATGTAGCATGTGATCTCTTCTATTTATATTTTAACGGCGGTTAAAGAAAATGACCAAGTTATATTATTTTTAAGAATTTAGATAATTTCAGCTATCAAAAAAATAGGATCCATGTCGAATGGACATAACTAACCATATAATTCGGAGATAAACAGAAAATTTTTGCCTTTTATTTATTAATTAAAAAAAACGAAGAGGAAACAGCTTAACTGCGTAGTAAATGTTGGTCTATTTTAACTTAAAGAAGACACCATCATATTATAAACATAACTTGCCTTTTTTTCCGGAAGGGACATAAATGCAAGCATATTATATGATATCTTTATCCCTAATAAAAGAGAATCTATATATATTGGTTAAAACTTAAAAGAGGTTTGTGATAAGCAAGGCATTTTGTTGTATTTTTTACCTAAAGCATAGTGGTCCTGTTAAATATGAACAAAACATCTGATAATCATATTGGTACAAATATTTGATGAAAACCTATAATAATTTTCTACCTTATTTTTCATGAATTCACCATGAAATAAAAAAATACACGACAATTGATGTTAGTCAATATGGCTGAGTTGTCTAAGACACCAACTTAAGTTCCTCTCTTTATAAGAGGGCAAATATTCAAATCTTACTTATGACGTTTACTAAGGTGTCCTGATATCAATTAATCTCTCTTTTACCTCAATGTCAGGTATAAATCATTCTCTTTCATTTATTTATTTATTTTTTGAATCTACACACAACTGTTTCCAACTGCATAATATAAAACTTCTTATATAAGCACATTAATTTGATCATAATAAAATTAAGGAGTACGTATAGAGTACTACTTGAGGAAAACAATGTTCCGTCAGTAATTGAAAACTTAAGTAATGCATGGACAAACAATGCATGATCTCGCCCATGTATAAATAGACATGCTCCGCATGCAGGATTTCTCACCCCCTCTTAGTCTACTTAAGGATATCAAGAGAAAGATGATATATCTATATATAGCATATATAACACTTATTTAACACTTCATTTGGTTCACAAGTCTGTATTCAAATTTTTTGGTTCAATTTTGTATTTTTTTAAAAAGTTAATAAAAATTTTAATTAAGTCGATTAATTTAAATCTGAAAAATTTATTTCATTCTAGATTCAATATATGAACCAAATGAACCCTAATAGATCATGAAGACGTCTCATCGCCTCACTTTAGCACTTACTGTCTTGACTTTGGCAATTTACATTGCCTGTGCATACAACCCTGGCCCTCTTCAAGACTTCTGCGTGGCAACCGACGACCCAAAAAACACTTGTACGTACTATTTACACTAACCGAATTCTTTATAAATCCCAGTATCACCGATTTAAAGGTTTACTACATCCTTTTAATATAACTTGTGTTGCAAGTACTTTTTTATCATATATATTAGGGTCATAATTAGTACCATCATCCCTCAAAATTTTCGGCCTTCACAACTTATTCTTCAAATTTTTATCAATTTATCTTTTGAATCCAAAATTTTTCAGCCTTTAGTAACTCAACTCTAAATTTATAATTTTAACGATTTACCTTCAAAATTTTTACATTGTTGTAATCTATCTCATTTTGCTAACTTATTCTTAAATTTAAGATATGAGTTTACAACATTTACATTGGAACTTGAATGAGATTTGAAAATTTTTTGTTGGGGAGGTGATTTATCCGTCATCACATACTTGAGTTTTTCTGTCACTAATTTTGACTTAAGTAACATAGATATCGCAACATTTAAAAAATTCAAAAGTACAATTTTCCAAATAAGAAAATTGAAGGTAGGTTCAAAAAGCCAAAAAATTTGGAAGACAAAAATAATTAAAACGCTATATATTACGTATAGAAATCTAGGACGCCTGCATGTTCGGCAGAATCTAAAGCAAAAAAAAAAAAAATGTGAGGGTCTATGACGAACTATTATAGAGACTTATAATACCCTATATTTACACTTTTATCCTATTTTTTTTTTTTTTTTGCTAATACCGTATATTTACAGTTGATAATAAAATTTTGTTATTCGTACCCTATATATAGTTACACGTGATAATAAAAATGTGTTAATCTAATTGTGCAAGTCTTTCTTTCTCTCAAATTAAGCCGTGTTTGTGAACAGGAAATTCTACAAGAATCCAAAGCTCGTGACATCAGATGACTTTTTCTTTTCAGGACTAAACATAATTACGAACACTGACAATGAATTGGGGTCCAACGCAACCATGGTGAACGTGGATAACTTTCTGGGGCTCAACACCCTCAACGACACGCGTCGTTGGCTCACATCGACTACACGTCGTATGGCCTAAACCGCCTCACACTCACCCCCGCGGCACCGAAATCCTTTTCGTTACGAATCGAATGCTCTACGCCGGTTTCGTGTCGTCCAATGAGGACGGGAACAGGTTCTTCGCAAAGATTCTTAACGAGGGAGACGCAATTATGTTCCCAATTGGGATGATTCACTTCCAGATGAATATTAGAAACGCCTCAGCTGTGGCCGTCGTTGCATTCGGAAGCCAAAATGCGGGAGTTATCACAATTGCTAATTCCGTGTTCGGATCGGACCCATTAATTAAACCTGAAGTCATCTCTAGGGCATTCATGTTGGACAAGGATTTGATTGAAAATCTTCAGATGAAATGTGGAGGCATGAACTGATGGAAAGCGCGTGATCTACGTACTTAACTAGCACTATATGTATTTGCTGTCTATATACGTTATCCTGATAATCATGTATGATTTAATAAACACATATATACATAATGTATGTATGTATTTTCTTCTTACGAGGAGAAAAAGGACAAAAGAATGTTTTATTGCTAAATTTTTGTGTTTCATATATATATACATATAGCATACACATATACATGACAATTTTTTATTTTTATTATCCCTGAATTTTGGACTGTATTATTTTTCCATTAAATTTAGAAAAGTAATTGGAAATTAACATCCCGCGAGCTTTCGGTTATGTTTACAAATTTTCACTTTCCGTTTGTCTAATGGATGGTAATTCTGACGTGTCATGTCAAGCGTGGTGGCGCCGCAACTCCAGATCTGTTGAAGAGAGGTGCGATCGGGGGTAGGAGGGGCGTGGCTGTTTGCTTTCTCTTTTGTTTCTTTAAGTAAACTTATAGAAGTGAAGGGTTGTGATTTTGTCTGATAAGATTAATGACCGGAAATTATAAGAGTATTCTAGTAACTTCAAAATCTTAATTTAACAAATTTAAATAGGGTATTAGTTAGAGTGCCTGTAAATGCGAGAAACAAAAAAAAAAAAGTTCAAAAAAAGGATGGGAAATTTAAAAAAAAAAAAAGAAATGAATGAAGAATTATGTTACGGTGTGGGTTGGATTTTGTGCCTTAGTATATCAAGCATTCAAATACTATTAAATAAGCTTCATTCGTCCATTTCTTCCTTTAATTTTTCATCAGTTATCACGGTTTTAAGGTAAATTAAAGTTTTTCACAACAACAATAGTAATAAAAAGTTATCTCCTTTCCTCTCTTACCAATTAATTAATTAATCAGCACTTCCTCTTCCTAGTACATATGTCCTAACATATTTCCAAATATACAAATACATAAACCATACTTTAAAACTTTATCCCTAGCCATTTCTCTTCTAACAAATTCTCTCTAAAATAGTTCGTCATCGTCATCATCTCATTCCTCGAATTTCTCTATCATATAGATTATCGTTATTATTTAAAACATGTTTACTTAAAGATTACTTCAGAATTCTATAATATAAGTATGATAACCCGATCTCTCAAGCCGTCACTTAAAACTTACTTACTTAGTTTATCATCTTATTTAAATCATTGCTTATTTATTTCTAGGTCTTCAAAATTTTTGGGATTTTTTTTTTTGAAAAACCTTGTTTGCAAAAAAAATGATTCTTTAAAAACCATAATAATTAAAATTAATTTTAAACAAAATATACTAACGTAACATGTCATACTTAGTCATACCAAAGTATTAAATTGTACTAATATCAAAACAACACTTAACAAAATAATCAAAATGTGTGCGGAATATAAAATACGAGTGGCATCCACAGAACCCATCATACTGTAGGAAAAAATCGATCAGAGTGGCATAGAATTACAAAAAATTTTAAAGATTGTTAAATATCTCGTGATATCATATACAATAAATTAATAATAATAACTTTATACCTTCAGAGGATGCCAAGGATGCAAGAGGAGAACGACTGGAAAGCTTCAACCAACTAGCATTTTTTACTATTCTCCAATTTCCGGATGGCAAAATGTGTGGGCACTCAGATCCTCGATTGGTATACTAACACTACTAGTCTTCTTCCGACCACCTAGATCTCTTAAGAACTTATTGTCACGATGAATTATACAACAATAAGCCTGTTTACCTGAGAGTTTGTGGTCTGAGAGAACTAGAGTAGTAGGACCCCTATTTATAGTTTTGCATGAGGTGATCCCTTGAATTTGAATTGGACCATGAGAAGATTTTCTCCCCTTTTTCCACACAAAATACGAATTCTTTATAGGCCAAAAACATGGGAAGATTCGGCCATCCATAGGAGATTTTGTATTCAAAATTCAAACAGGATTTTAACTTGAATTTCATCTTACCCTTATTTACAAAAACCGATTCTTCCTAGGCATTATCCATAGAGAATTCGGCTAATCCATGTGAGGGAGAGATTCAAAATTTAAATAGGATTTAGACTTGAATTCTCCTTTATCCTTATCCATAAAAACCGAATTCTCCTAGGGTAGGATTCCTTTCAACAAATTCAGCCAAATCTTGAGGGATTAGGATTCAAAATTCAAGTAGAATTCAAACAAGATTTTCCTCTCTCTTATCTATAAGAAAACCAAATTTATCATGTGGAATTATCCACAAAAATTCGGTTACAACTTGATTTTGTGATTCAAAATTTGAATTCAAATTTTAAAGTTTAAATTTTAAAATTCAATCTTCAAATACAAATTTCAAAGTTCAAATTTCAAAATTCAAACTTCAAATAATTTCAAATTTAAATTTCAAATTCAAATTTCAAATTTAAATTTAAATTTAAATTACAAATATCAAATTAAGTTTCAAATTCAAATTTCAAATTCAAAATTTAAATTTTAAATTTTAAATTTTAAATTCAAATTTCAAACTCTACAAAAAAACTTGTATTTCAAAATTTGTCCTGATGAATAATTTTCTGCAACTCCAATTCAAATTTAAATAAAATCATGATAACTTTATTTAGAATTCGAATGATTGTGTAATAATTCAAATAAAATCATGGCAACTTTATTTCAAAATAAAATTCGAATTCAATAGGAGAGAATCTTGTCTTCCACCTTTATCTTATGTGGACACCATCTATATCTATGCAAGACAACAAGCCAATAAGTATAACCTGATCAATTTGCCATCCGTTAAGGAATTATGTGGAGCTAGTAGAGGGACTATTTAGATATATATAATCAGGCCTTTGTGAATCCATGTGATCATCATTTTGTACCGAACAACTCAATCATATGATTTTTAATTTCAAAGTCACACCAATATAAATCTGAAACTAAACTTCTAATTATATACTGTATTACGAAAGCCTGTGACAAGCTTATTGTCTAATGACCTTGTCATATATACAAAACCCTCATATGATATACATGATCAGTCTTAGGTCAAAGTCCGTTCAACCTACTGACCAAGTTATCTTAAAGTTTTATTATACTACCGAATAAGAAAATGATTATTCACCATATGTAAATAAGAAGTCATCCGCCCAGCAGACAACCCAAGGCCTTATCCATTTTCACATCAGTATAATGCCTTTAAGAGGATACCCTTAACTCTTTATTAGAGCTATGATTCCAATATCTGTAAACAAACCCTCTATCGTATATAAGTTATACACCCAACGAACTGATCTATAAGCTTACTACCTCCGATACGCTTTAGCCATTAGAACATCAAAGTACACAAGTCATATATATGAAGTAGTTCATCTACTCAGGATTAAGATTATTGCATAATGAATGTCAAAAGCAGATTGATCCAGTCATGGTGGACTACACAGATCAATCATGTTTTAGTCCCAGTCCAATATGTCACTACCAAGTAACGTATCTATGTCTCTACTCGAGAGTCTATACTCCAGACAGTCAAGACAAACCGTCCCCACCATAGTTTTAGACAACATAATAGTCTTAACATAAGTTAGATACTCGGTCTAATCCCATAGACTAAATACCAAAATTTAGACTGTTTACTTTAGAATGTTGTCTTCTCGCATACAAAATTCTATTGTATGCAACATTTTAACAGTTTAACACAAGCAGTCAGTGAGCCATATTTGCTTATATTTACTTTAATATGTAAATAGAATGAGGATAAATAGCAATGTAATGAATAAACTCTAAATATAATTTTATTATGCAGTTCAAAATAAATGAAATAAATCAAAATGTCTTTCATACTTAGGGCATTTCCTAACACATACTTTCACCCATCATACACTCGCACCACCAGTCCATGAATGCTTAATATGTTATAGGTAACTTACCTAAATTACCTACAGTGGGAAACATAATAGGGTGAAAATAACTCAGTAAGTTTAAACGTGCAATCCCACAAAATCATATAATTGAAATACATGATCGGTTATATAAATTGTCCATTTATTCATTTAAACATCTTATGGGCCCTTATACTCGTACCGGGGTGCGCGTGACCTTAAATGGGGAAGATAGGGGAGCGATCCAATTCATCAACATCTAAGGTCATGTTAGGAAATGCCCTAAGCGTTAGAGACATTTTGATGTATTCATTTTGAACTGGATAATAAAATTATATATAGAGGTTATTCATTACATTGCTATCTGTCCTCGTCTTATTTACATGTTAAAGTAAATGTAAGCAAATATGGCTCACTGACTACTTGTGTTAAAACTGTTAGAACGTTGCATGTAATGGACTTTTGTATGCGAGAAGAAAATGTTCTAAAGTTAGCAGTCTAAACTATGGTCTGTATTGTATGGGGTTAGACCGAGCATCTAACTCATGTTAAGACTATTATGTTGTCTAAAGCCTTGGAGGGGACGGTTTGTCTTGACTGTCTGGAGCTGGACTCCAAGTAGAGACATAGATATGTTACTTGGTGGTGACATATTAGACCGGGACTAAAGCGTGATTGATCTACGTAATCCGCTATGAGTGGATCAATCTGCTTTTGACGTTCATTGTGTAATAACCTTAATCCTGAGTAAATGAACTACTTCATGTATATGACTTGTGTACTTTGATGTTCCAATGGCTAAAGCGTCTCAGAGGTAGTAAGCTTATAGACCGGTTCGTTGGGTGCATGACTTGTATACGATGAAGGGTTTGTTTGTAGATATCGGAATCATAGCTCTGAGGAGTTAAAGGTATCCTCTTAAAGGCATTATACTAAATGTGAAAATGGATAAGGCCTTGGGTCGTCTGCTGGGCGGATGACTTTTTATTCACATATGGTGAATAATCATTTTCTTAATTCGGTAGTATAATGGAACTTTAAGATAGCCTGATCAGTAGGATTAAACGGACTTTGACCTAAGGCTGATCATGGATATCATATGAGAGTTTTACATATATGACAAGGTCATTGGATAGTAGCTCAACACAGGCTTACGTAATACGGTATATAATTGGGAGTTCAGTTTCAGGTTTATAGTGGTGTGACTCTGAAACTAGTGATCATATGATTGAGTTGTTCGGTAAAGAATGATGATCATATGGATTTACGGGAGCCCGATTATATATGTCCAATCAGTCCCTCTACTAGCTCCACATAATTCCTTAACGTTTGGCAAATTAATTTGTGTATGCTATTGGCTAGTTTATTATGCATGGATGGTGATGACACAGGATTAGGATGGTAGACAAGATTCTCTCCGGTTAGATTCAGATTTTGTTTTGGATAATAGAGTACACAATTATTCGAACTCCAAATAAAGTTGCCATGATTTTATTTGAGATTGGATTGGAGTTGTAGAAAATTATCCATGAGAACAAGAATTTGAAACACAACCGTTTTGTGGATTTTGAAATTTGAATTTTGAAATTTGAATTTTGAAATTTGAATTTGAAATTTGAATTTGAAATTCGAATTTGAAATTCAAATTTGAAATTTAAATTTGAAATTTGAAATTTGAAATTTGAATTTGAAATTCGAATTTGAAATTTGAAATTCAAATTTTGAATCACAGTCCAAGTGGAATTCGAATTTGTTGTGGAAAATCCACAAGGTTTGAAATTCGAATTTGAGTTGGATTTGGAGAGGATAATCTTGTTAGAATCCTACTTGAATTTTGAATCCAAATCCTAACAAATTATGGACGAAATTTTGAGGATAATCCTCAATGGAATTTCGGTTTTTGTGGATAAGGTTCAAGGGAAAAATTCAAGTTTTAATCCCAGTTGAATTTGGATTCTCTCCTCCCTGAAAAGTGGCCGAAAATTTGGAGTGTATCTCCTAGGAAAATTCGGTTATTTTGGATAAGGTTGAGATAAGATTCAAGCTTGAAAATCCTAGTGGAATTTTGATTCTTCCTTATCCTAAAAATGGCCGAATTTTATGAGGAGATTTTCTCCTAGAAATGTCAGATTTTTTGGTTGAAAAAGGGAGATAAAATTCTAGTTAAAATCTTATTTAGATTTGGATTGGTTTTATCCTTAAAAAACCGAATTTTATTGTTGGGATTTCCCATAAAAAATTCGGATTTTATGGTTATGGATAAGGGAGAATATCTTTTCCTAATCCAATTCGAATTCAGAGAATCACCTCATGCAGGTCTATAAATAGAGGTCCTGCCACTCCAGTTCTCTTAGACCACAGACTCTCAGGTGAGCAGGCTTATTGTTGCACAGCTCATCATGACAATAAAGTTCTTTAGAGATCTGGGTGGTCGGAAGAAGACTAGCAGTGCTAGCATACCGATCGAGGTTCAGAGTGCCCACACACTCAGCCATTCGGGAATTGGAGAATAGTAGAGAAGGCTAGTTGGTTGAAGCCTCCGGTCATTCTCCTCCTGCAAGATTGGCGTCCTTGAGGTATGAGTTTTAATTGTTATTGGTTTATTGTATATGGCATCATGAGATATTTAACGATCTAAAAATTTTTTATTATTCCGCTGCGCTACTCTGATACGTTTTTACCGGTTTATTTTCCTACAGATCATAACTTTAATTTCATTGATCATTCTTATTATCTTCCATTAGACCGAAAGGCGAATATCCTCCTATTCGGTCGGAGACTGGTACGGCACATCATTAGTTTCACTTTCTTAAACATTAAGTCATAGGGTGAGAATGTAAGAATGGCATATTCAAAAAGTGTGTATGTAAATACATCATCATGACATACTTTCATATAGTGTGTAAATAAACACATTATCATAACTACTTTCGTAAAACGTGTAAGTAAACATGTCATCATGACATCATATCATATCATTAAAATAAACATCGGGCTCACATCATACATATTATATAACAATCACACTGTAGATGGGGTCTATACTCACAGAAAATCGTGTAACTGAGTATCCACGTCGATTGTTTCTAGCTCTACCTTCACGTCGATGTGGTATCCTAATTTTAAATTAGCATCCGACAGTTAGAGGAAGGTTTTTGAATCGTGTTCATTTATGAACATGTATTCTCTTAATTAATAATCAATTTTAATTAATTATTAATTTGTCTCTAACTATTTACCTTAAGAAAATAATATCTTTAATTATTAATTAGATAATTATTATAAATTAAATCTTAATTCATAATTAATTAATTTTAAAATAATTATCATGAATTAAATCTTAATCAATAATTAATTTTTTTAAATTTTAAATTAATTAATTATTAATCTATTAATTAATTAATTAATATTTAATTCCTTATTCATTATTTTATTTAATTCTAATTTATTTATATTTGGACTCATTAGGTGACCATGGGTAACCATGGTTTTTCAATATTATATTGGGCTATTTTTATGAGTTGTGAGTTTATTGGGTCAATAATGGCCAATTTACTTGTAATTGGGCTTAAACCTTTTTTTTTTTTTTAAGTATTTTTAGTCTTATGTCGTTTTGAATCCCTTAAGGCCCATTACACTTGGTTGTCTCTATCAAGTTTTGGTTAATAATCACATGGCATCCCGACGAGCCTTGTGGCAGTTCATTTCTCATCACCGAGCCCTCGGGTACTAAATTACTATTTTACCCATATTTTAGTGATTCAAGCATTTTTAAGTTTAAACTTATTAAATCTTATGAACTTAGCTTTTAGAAATCTTTCTTGCAGTTTTATAGATCCAAAAAACCTCTGCCTATAGCCTAAAATTGTCTTCCCATCAAATTATCATCTTACCCCTTAGTTTGACAAAATTATAATTTTACCACTAGATATACCTTCTTTAATCTAGACTTATTGGGTGGTTTAAAAAAATTATCCCAGAGCCTTATAATAATGTTTACAGTGCTCTTAAGCTAAAAAAAAAATGGTTTTTATAACTTTTCACGTTTTTAAACAGAATTAACTAAAAATATTATATTTAAGCCCCTTTATTTTTTTTAAGGTTGTACATTTGGTTATAACATAAACCATATTATTTCATATATTTATCTAGCTTAATATACTGTTTTAAGGGTGACAAAAATGCTGTTAATTATAGTCTAAGTATATTCTATAATTGGACCTGCCATTTATTTATTTTTGCATTTAGTCCTTATTTAGCCCCAATTAGTTCCCAACACCCTTTGGTTCACGTTTTTCATACTTAAAGTCCTTATAAAGTTTTCTCATAGGAACATGGCTCATTTTTCACAAATTTTTATTCTTTACATTTTTTACCCTAAATTTTTCTATATTTACAATTTGACCCTAAAATGACATTTTAGTCATTTCTTATCCATTTATCACTGAAATTTGACACAAGGCCTATTTTAAGTCTTTAATTAAGACTGCAAAGTTTTGGATTCAAATAATGTTTCTATACTGGTGAAATTACGATTTTACCCTTAAGGGCAAAATTGTCATTTTATGACATTTGTATTTCTGACCAAACTTAAGCTCTTCTTTTTGCTTATGTCAAGGGTAATATTCTTCCCTTCATGAGTATGAAAATCCTACTCAAAATACTATTTTCTAATTTCTCAACATTTATGCCAAAAATGTAATGTTTAGTACTTTATGATCATTAAATCTTATTTTAGCCTATTTGTGATGTCAAAATATTTTCCTCATCATTCATGCTTCCATTAATGGAGGACATATCATATCAACATGCCATAATCTCCTATTCTCATGCATCAATACTCATTGCATGTCAAAAAAAAAATCACATAAACATATTTTTCATCCTATTCCATATACAAATTATGTTCTCCAGCCATTTTAAATCATGGCAAGTACATGTATTATCTCACTAGGTAGTAAAACAACATTTTGATCCTTTACCATGCCAATATTTTTTTTTAATATATGTAAGAACTCATTGTGAAAGAAAATTATGAAAAACTTGGTAAACCATCAGTTTACAATACATTTACCTCTTACAAAAGTAGTGGCTTTTTAGTTCCTCTTAAAGGCTTTGAACCACTCTTAGATCCTTAAGGTAGGGGGGCTAGAATGGAGATAAAACATTACTTTAAAAACATTATTTTTAAAGTATCATTTTTCTTTCTAAAAAGCAAGTGAAAAAAAATGTAAGCACTTGGAAAGACTCTTCCTCCATGTTAAAAATGAACTTAGGAGTAGATAGAAGGAAATGAAGAATATTTTTGGCTTCCCTTAGCTAAAAATTTTGTTCACAATGAAGGGAGGAAAAGAGAAAGCTTTTCTTTACTTGGGTTGTTTTTTTTATGAAAGAGAAAATAGTGGTTTTTTGGTTTACCTTAATCCATTTTATACCCAAGTCTTATTGTGGGTAAAAAAAAAAATTGAAATTTTCGAATTATAATCTATCCAAAAACGTGCTCAGCTGAAGAAAGGTTAGTTGGGAGGTAGTTTTGGTAGTTTTTCATGTATTTTTAAGTGATTTTAGTGAGTAGTCATTCAAGTAGTCCATCATTTTATATTGCAATCATTATTTTTGTAACAGTCGAAAAATTTTACTGTTCTTGGAAAATGTGTATATCGTATGTACAGTATCGAGAAAAGGGTCAAGACGATATTTTCTCGACCTGAAACTGATATATTTGGAATCAGGATGCTCAAATTAGTCAATTGAGCACAAAATAGAAATTTCGACTGGGAATGCGAAAAATACGCAGTATCGAAAAATTGTCAAGATGACCTCAGATGAAGATAAAACTGATAAATTTAGATTCAGCATGTCCAAATTAGTCAGGATAGCCCAAGTTAAAAATTTTAGGGAGAAGAGTATAAATAGGAAATCTTGGGGGTTAAATTCATAAATTCCTCATAAATTCCAAAAATTTGAAATTCTTCCCCAAAATTCTCTCAAATGTGAACAGTGACCAACTTTCACATACGACCTCCGTTCACGACACCGCCGGCACCATTGGAAAGCTCTCGCCGAGCTGAGTCCAACTGCGGGTCGACGCGACGGAGCAGCCGCCGGAGCAAGCGCACGCGCCGCCCGAAGCTCGCCGGAGCCGTGAGTTTCAAACGGCCGTATCTCTACCGCCCGGCCACCGTTTGCCACAAAACCGGTCCTAAAAGGTTCGTGGTGAAGAGTACTACAAAACCCAGGTGGTGGTTCACGGCAACAACCGCCGTATCGTGCCGACCGAGTTTTGAGAAATCCGCCGTCGCCACCATGGGATCCACGGTCGATTTTCGCCGATTCCGGCCAAATTGAGGAGAGCCACCGGTGCAGAAATGGTCATGGGGTTGTGGGGAGCAAAAGCCCTCAACCAATTTCGGGAAAAAAGTCCGGCACGGCGGAGTTCCACCGTCGCCGTCGTGACTGTGGCTTTCGGGGGGATTTTCCGACAATAGGGGCCTCCAAACATGAAATTGAGGTCACCAATGGATTCCTCTCGTCGAGCTCTTCAAGATGGGCTACTCACTTGCCACCGTCGCCGCCGTCAACCGCCGGTCAACGGCAGTCAACGCCGGTCAACGGTGATCGTTGACCAAATTTTAAAGATTGGTCCGTTGGCCTATTTTCGATGTTCCGGACGCATCAGCGAAGTTGGATTTGCAAAACAGAACTCCAGATGCAAAGAATGAAAGAATAAAGTTTGTGCGATCGAGACCGAACGGCATTTTTGGTATAATCTCGACCACTCTTGTTCCTCAATTTATTAATTGAGATGAATGTATGTTAATGTGATGTATTGATATGAGAAATTGTAAAAGAAAGAAAGAAAAATGGATGAAATAGCAGATATGAAAAAGGTATGAAAATGTGTAAATTTTACGTAAAAAGTATATAACTTTTACGTAAAATTAGGCCTCTGGTATAGTACGTGATAAATTAGACAAGGTTAGATGGTTTTGAGGCGTTTCCTAAACGCCGGGAGCCTAAAAATTAAGAGGAAATGCTGTCGAAATTTTTAAAATGGCGTAAAGGGCATTTCTTGAAATAAGGGTTTAAAAATGTAATCGGGCGGGTAAGCCCGAGACCCTTATAAATTTAAAATAAGAAATGGAAATGGATGTTTTAAGAAATTGTAAAACGACCTTCGAGGCCTGAAATGTAAGAAAAGCAAGAAATCGACTTTTATGTCGGAATAGAATTTCCCGAGGGTCGGGAATAGTAAAAATTGTGAAAAATATAGAAATTAACCTGGAAAAGGTCCGGTAAGTTTTTAAAAGTCAAATGGATGATTTTTGATCTTGCAAAATTCAGTCTAAGTATTAAAACGAGAAGGTTAAGATTCAAAGACCCGTTAAGGGCAAAACGGTCATTTAGACCAAAAATTTCAGAAAGTTAGAAAAAGAGTCGTTAAAGCCTAGAACATAATCCTAAGGCTTTAATTAAAGTTTTAAAGGCCAAAGTTAAGAGTTAAGCATGAAAAAAATAAGAAAAGTTCCGATTGGGGCAAAATGGTAATTTTGCCAAAAGTTTACAGAAAAGTTAAAAATGAAACGTTAAGCTCCTAAGTTCTTTATTAAGAAATAAAACGTAGTATTTTTACGTTTTATAAAGTTTTATATATGAAATAAAGATTTTAAATAACCGTTAATTTTTCGGTTATAGGAATTCAACGGGACAGTGATGATGGACTGTCGAGGAACCACAAAAAGCTGACGTTAGCAGCATTGAGGTAAGTTCAGACATTTAATTGTCTGTGCACGAACAAATTGATATGGTTATGTTTAGGTGGAAAAATATATTTTCCCCTAAACTATATAATTGTTTGATTTGTGATTAATGACGGGTGCACAACTATTGGTATAGTTGTGTATTAGACTGTATAGTTTATGGTATGACTGTGTAATTTATACTATTGTTACAATTGTTTCAGATTCACGGGAATCTGATTCTTTATATTGTTATGACTGCATTGAGTATTTGTATGCCTTATATTTAATGAGGCAACCTCCCAAGAGTGTGAGGTATCGTTTTAAAGAAACGATGAAAATAATGAGAATAAATAAATTAAGTATAATTTATATACTGTTCTGTTTATGTTACAGGTTTGGGCGAGAGGTTCCAAACTTACTAGATTCCATTTTTATGATTCCAGTTACTACGTTATGATCTTAGAGCAGTATTAATATTTGATAAATCACAGTATTAATATGTGATGTTTACAGTCTTTATGACTGCACAGTAAAGATGTTATTATATGTACACTTGAACATTAAACAACAGGGTAATGAAAACCTAATATTTTGGCGTACCGGCCTCTCGCGAGGGGAGGTTATTTCATTGTTAAAGCAGAAGACATAGCACAGATGAGGGAGAGTCAGAGTAGCTCCCAGGCCCCTCTACAGCGCGCTTTTCGGTACGATCAAAACGGGCCTATACAGAGATAAAATACAGATAAGATAATAAATGAACAGAATAAATCGAAAAAACTAAGCATAAAACACTAAAGACATAATTGTTGTGTTTGATTGCAATGTTTTGCGCTAACTTATATGTTATACGCATTTGTATATATATATATGTTTATACATTACATGTTGTGCTAAATATTAAAGATATAGCACTACGGGCACGAGGCCCATGATATATAGGGTGCGAGGCCCATACAATTTAACGGGCACGAGGCCCATACAGTTTAACGGGCGCGAGGCCTATGATATATAGGGCGCGAGGCCCATATAGTGTGACGGGCGCGAGGCCCAGGGCGCAAGGCCCATAAACTAAAAGCAATGAATGATGTAATGAAAGAAAGAATGAGAAATATGAAGAAAAGAATAATTGGGTATAATATGAGCACTACCACATGATGTGATGTTTGTGCTAAACCTATATGTGATGTTATGTTAGTATATCAGAGTAAAGTTTAAAGAGATGTCATGGGTGACATCAGAGGATACCACTGTTATTACAGTTGGCATATTTATAGTTATTCTAATTTTATAGAATACTTATAGTTATCACAATTTATGTGATCATTTGTCATTACATCAGAGTAAAGTTTAAAGAGATGGCATGAGTTACATCAGAGTATACCACTGTTATTACAGTTGGTATATTTATAGTTATTCTAATTTTAAAAGAATACTACTAGTATAACAAATTATGTGATTATTTGTGTTAATACACGATATGTTTTTAGTAGTTATATACTACAGATAGTGTATATGTTTATATGACAGAATATAACAGTATAATATACTGTTTTATGATTTATTTTTTTTATGTTTGAACTTACTGGGCGTTTAGCTCACCAGTTTGTTCGTGTGCAGGTAACAAAGTTAAACAACCTGCCATTTGAGTTTATTGAGATACGGGATTGGTGGAATGGGTTGCGAATGTCATGTCAAAGGTTATGGACCCGCTATGCTTAATCCGTCAGATAGAAAGAGAGAAAAAGAGTAAATGTAAGTATGTATAAAAAAAAAAAAAAACTTTCCGCATCTTTTTATATCAATGTGAAAAGAACAAATAGTAGAAGTAAGAATAGATGTCAAGTAACACGTCCGCGTGAGGCGGGGTGTTACAATTTTTCTCTCTTGTCTTTTTATTCTTGTTTTGCTTGTTTAGGTATATTTTGAATTATTAAAAGTCACATCTTTTATTTAACTTATTTTCTGAAAGAAAAAAAATGTATATGTATTTTTTTCTTTTTTTTTTTTGGAAAACCCTATCAGTTTACTGGCAGCAGGCAGGCAGGTTGCCTGCCTACTTACTTTGCTTAGTGGGCCAGAGGCCGCTGGCCCACTGAGAATGGGAGGGGTGCACAGCACCCCTTCCCTTTATATATATAAGTTAGTTTTTTTTTTTCTTTTTTTTTTTTCTTGAGCAGCGGGCGCACATACCCTGTGGATGTTTGCCCACTGGGTGGTGGGTGCTCACCTCCTTGTTTCTTTTTTTTTTTTTTTTCTTTTCTTATTTTTTTTATAATCAATTAATTTTTTAAAATTTTTTTTAATTAATTAGTTTTTTTTATTGTAAATTGCTAAATTTAATTTAATAGATATATCTTGACGTGGTATAAAATTCACTTTTTTAATTCACAAATTTGTGATTATTTGTTCTTTTATTATATAAATATATATATTCACGTATAATATTTTCACAAAATCCCAATTCTAAAATAGACAATAAAGATAATAACATATTTTATATATTTTCTTATCACCAAATAAAAAAAATATTATTAATAATGAAATTTATAATTTAATTTTTTATTTGAAATAAGAATTAATATTGTAAATTTTGAGGTTATTAGAATAAGCCAATCATGAGCAACGAAACATTAATTTAAGAAGACCCAATATTATAAAGGAAAATAGCTTTTCCACAATGTCTAAATCAAATTCCATAGAGGTATTCCCCATAACGTTTGTGTCATGTTCTTTTATTTTCTTTCTATCAATATCATCTTAAAGTCAATCCTAAGATCCGCATTTGTTTACTTACACGGCATCTAGGATGGTTACCTCTTAAATTTATAATTTTCCTAACATGTCTCATTTATTGACTTTCTCTGTTAAATTAAATATTTGAATTTGAAAATTTTACATTAGAGTATGAATTAAATTTGATTTTTTTCCATAAATGAAGTTTTCAGTGTTCGTATGAGGTGACATGTTCTTTATGTCATCAATTTAATGAGGAAGTTATGTCTAATATAAAACACATTGTAATAATTTAAAAAATTCACGAGATAAAAGTGTCAAAGTTAAAAATTTATGAGACAAATTGATTACAAAAAAATAAAATAAAAAGTTTAGAGGGTAAAAATATTCTATATCCTTTACTTACACCTACATGTCATCATCTTCTATTTAAACGTCCAGCAAAAATATTTCTTACATATACCCATGGATGGTCCACGATAGGCGTTCCCATAGTGGAAAAAACCCTATATTTTTTTTATGCCAAATCTACAATTGCACTAAAAATTTTGTAGAACGCAATTTCATATAAGAAATGTAAGGATTATATTTATAATATAACATGAATAATTCATATTAAATTAAAAAAGAGATCATAATATCAAATAAAATAAACGCAATAGTTTAATTATGAAATATAGTAAAAATGATATGAAATGTGAAATTACAGTCTTGTCCTTTTTTAAAGCAGGATATTTTTTTTAGTGGAATGTTTTCCAGCTGATTTATGTATGACTAACTGTCAAGCACTCCATATATATTTTCAGAAGCAGGAACCCTTGCTGTGTTGGATATGTGAATAAATCCAGCTACCTAATAAAGTTCGTATACATAAAATATAATAACATGAAATAAAATTTTCTATTTCCACGTTATATAAGAAATAAATATAGAAAATGTTAATCCTTACAGTATAATTGATTCTTTATTTATATAGGGGATGAAACGGGAAATAATAGTTAATGAATGAAAATTATGATCCAACCCTTGTTGGTAGAAGTCTCGAAGGAACAAGGACAAGAGAGAAATATACTTACGCTAGTCCGACCATCTAAACATAAGAAAAAAATGTTCTACCATCTATTTTAGGAAAACATATATAAATAAGTAAATAAAAAAGAAAAGAAAAAAAATAGTCAAAACAATCCACGGAAGGAAAAATTTTTTTTTTCCACCGTACGAAAATGACTGGAAAAGAAGATGATACCATTTTGGTTAAACCGTGATACTTATCAGACGGATGCCTTCGTACAAAATGAAAAATTTTAGATTTTTTTTTTTTTGAAGAAACATGTATGACCATGTGTTACATGTGGAGGTATTAAGGAAGACATCATCATCTTAACAACGTAACTGGCCTTTTCTCCGGATGGATGTAGACGTAGACGTACATGATTGTTTTTTATTTTTTTTAATCAGATGTGAAATTGTTATAATAGAATACACTTGGAATTATATGAAATTTATGTTCCTAAAAATAAATAAATAAAAATCAAGATATTTTGTTATTTTAGAAAATAAATCTCATAAGACCATTGTTAACTAAAATAGCTTTTGCGATAGGAAACACCGAAAAAGGCCCGATGGGATAATTCTCTTCTGACATACATGATTGCGGCAAATTTATCTTAATGATTTTCAAACTAATTATTCTTCATGATTTACCATATATAACTAAAAAAAATTCTACACGACAGCTGTTCCCAATGCGTTTTGAAAGGGTTATTTATATTTTATACGATATATTTTATTTGATTTTGGAAAACTTATTATATGCATTTTGAAGTCTTATCTTCTTACGGACACACTAATTTGTTATCATGACAAAAATATTAAGGAGTGAGTAAAGAATAGTACTAGTGGAAAGCTATGTTTTCTTAGCAATTGAAAACTTGAACACGTCATGACGTCGCCTTTCTGTAAATAGACATGCTCCGCAAGTGACATTTATCACCCCCTCTTAGTCTACTTTAGCATATCGAGCGAAAGATTATATATCTATATATAGCATATATAACACTTATTTAAAAGATCATGAAGACGTCTTGTCGCCTCGTCTTGGCACTTGCTGTCATGACTTTGGCAACTTACATTGTTTGTGCATACGACCCGGCCCTCTTCAAGACTTCTGCGTCGCAACCGATGACCCAAAATAACCAAATTTTTATAAATCCCGGTTATGATCAATTTTAAGTTTTAATACATCCTTATAATATAACTTGTGTTGCACATCCCTTTTTATCATATATATTAGAATCATAATTAATACCATTATCTCTTAAAATTTTTAGTCTTAATAACTTATCTTTCAAATTTCTATCAATTTATTCTTTATATCTCAAATTTTTTAGCCTTTGAAATTTAACTCTAAATTTAAAATTTTAACAATTTAGCTTCAAAATATTTACATTACTATAATTTATCTCATTTTGCTAACTTGTTCTTAAATTTAAGATGTGGGTTTAGAATATTTACTTTGGAACTTGAATTAGATTCGAAAATTTTTTTGTTGGAGATGTGATATTTCCGTCATTGTATACTCGAGTTTTCGTCACTAATTTTGACTTAAGTAACATAGATATTGCAATAATTTAAAAAATTTAAAAGTAAATTTTCAAAATAAGAAAATGGAAGGTAACTTCAAAAGGCCAAAAAATTTGGAAGACAACAATAACAAAAACGCTATATATTACGTCTAGCTATCTAGGACACATGCATTTTTAACAGAATCTAATTAAAAAAAAAAAACGTGGTGGTCTATTACGAACACCTATAGAGCCTAATAACACCCTATATTTACACTTTTTTTTAATGCTAATATATTTACACTTAATAATGAAATTTTGTTATTCATACCTCATAGTTACACGTGATAATAAAAATGTTCTGATTAGGCAAGTGTTTCTTTCTTTCAAATTAAATTAAGCAGTGTTTGTGAACGGGAAATTATGCAAGAATCCAGAGCTCGTGATATCAGATGACTTTTTCTTCTCGGGACTAAACATAATTAGTAACACAGACAATGAATTGGGGTCCAAAGCAACCATGATGAACGTGGAAAACCTTCTGGGGCTCAACACCCTACGCGTCGTTGGCTTACATCGACTACGCGTCGTCTGGCCTAAACCGCCTCACACTCACCCCCGCGGCACCGAAATCGTTTTCGTTACACAGCGAATGCTCTACGCCGGTTTCATGTCGTCCAATGAGGACGGGAACAGGTTCTTCGCAAAGATTCTTTGCGAGGGAGACGCAATTGTGTTCCCAATTGGGATGAATCACTTCCAGATGAATATTAGAAACGCCTCAGCTGTGGCCTTCGTTGCATTCGGAAGCCAAAATGCGGGAGTTATCACAATCGCTAATTCCGTGTTTGCATCGGACCCTCTCATTGAACCTTAAGTCATCTCTAGGGCATTCATGTTGGACAAGGATTTGATTGAAAATCTTCAGATGAAATTTGGAGGCATGAACTGATGGAAAGCGCGTATATACGTACTTAACGAGCACTATACGTATTTGCTACATATATGTTATCCTGATAATCATGTATGCTTTAATAAACACATACATACACATACATACATAATGTATGTATGTATTTTCTTTTTACGAGGAGAATAAGGATAAAAGAATGTTTTATCGCTAAATTTTTTTTGTTTCATGTAGCATATATATATATACATGATAATTTGTATTTTTATTATCCCTGAATTTTGGACAGTATGATTTTGCCATTAAATTTAGAAAAGTAATTGGAAATTAACATAGCGTGAGCTTTCAGTTATATTTACAAATTTTCACTTTCCATTCGTTTAATGGATGGCAATGCTGATGTATCATGTCAAGCATGGCGGCGCAGCAACTCTAGATCTGTTAAGGAGAGGTGTGACTGGGGATAGGAGGCGTGTGGCTGTTTGCTTTCTATGTATGTTAAGGTTCTCTTTTGTTTCTTTTAATTGAACCTAAAGAAATGAAGGGTTGTGATTTAGTCTGATAAGATTAATGATTAGAAATTATTAGAGTATTCTAGTAATTTCAAATCTTAATTTAACAAAATAAAATAGGGTATCAGTTAGAGTGCCCATAAATGCGAGAAACAAAAAAAGTAAAAAAAAAAAAAAAGATGGGAAATTTGAAAAAAAAAAAATTGAAACGCATGAACAATTATCTTATGGTGTGGGTTTGGATTTTGTGCCTTAGCATATCAAGCATTAAAACACTATTAGATAAGCTTCATTCGACTATCTTCTTCCTTTCATTTTTCATGAATTATCACGATTTTAAGGTGAATTAAAGTTTTCACAACAACAATAATAATAAAAAATTATCTCTTTTTCTCTCTTACCATTTAATTAATTAATCAACATTTCCTCTCTCTTGTACCTATGTCCTAACATATTTCTAAGTATACAAATAAATAAACCGTACTTTAAAACTTTATCCCTTACCATTTCTCTTCCAACAAATTCTCTCTAAAATAGTTCATCATCGTCGTCATCTCATTCCTCTAATTTCTCTATCATACAGATCATCGTTATTATTTAAAACATGTTCACTTGAAGATTACTTCACAATTCTATAATATAAGCCAATCACACGCAACGAAACATTAATTCAAGAAAACCCAATATTATAATGGAAAATAGCTTTTCCACAATGTCAACATTAAATTTCGTAGTGGGATTCTCCATAGCGTTTGTGTCATTTTCTTTTACTTTCTTTCAATCAATATCATCTTAAAGTCAGTCCTAGGATCCACGTTTTTTTACTTACACGACATTTAGCATGGTTACCTCTTAAATTTATAATTCTTGCAACATGTCTCATTTATTAACTTTTTCTGTTAAATTAAAGATTTGAATTTGAAAATTTTACATTAGAATATGAATTAAATTTGATATTTTTTTTCATAAATGAAATTTTCGATCTTCATATGAGGTGACATGATCTTTATGTCATCAATTTAATGAGAAAGTTATGTCTTATATAAAACACATTGTAATAATTTAAAAAATTCATGTGATAAAGTGTCAAAGTTAAAAATTTATAGGACAAATTGATTACAAAAAATAAAATAAAAGTTTAGAGGGTAACAATATTTATATCCTTAACTTACACGTACATGTCATCATCATCTATTTAAAAGTCCAGTAAAAATATTTCTTACATATGCCCATGGGTGGTCCATGACAGGCATTCCCATAGTGGAAAAAACCCCTATATTTTTTTATGCTAAATCTACAATTGCACTAAAAATTTTGTAAAAGGCAATTTCATATAAGAAATGTGAGGAATATATTTATAAAATTATATTAATAAATAATATTAAATTGAAAAAGAAATCATAACACCAAATAAAATAAATGCAATAGTTTAATTATGAAATATAGTAAAAATGATATGAAATGTGAAATTACAGTCTTGTCCTTTTTTTAACCAGGATATTTTTTTTAGTGGAATGTTTTCCAGCTGATTTATGTATGACTAACTGTCAAGCACTCCATATATATATTTTCAGAAGCAAGAACCCTTGCTGTGTTGGATATGTGAATAAATCCAGGTACCTAATAAAGTTCGTATACATAAAATATAATAACATGAAATAAAGATAGCGTTTGGTATTGTTTTTAAAATCTGTTATGTTTTTAAATTCTCTGAATTTGAGATCGTTTTGAAAACAATTCTGAGAACGTTTTTGAAATTATGTTTGGTTTTATTTTTTAAGTGTATGTTTTGAGAAACAAAAAAGTGAAACTGTGTTTAGTTATATTTTTGAAAATCAGTTATTTTATAAGTATTCTATAAAAATATATTTATGTTTGATTTTAAAAAAAATTTATTATGAATGCCAAAAATTAAAAATTAATAAAATTTTTTAATTGAAAAATGAATTAAAAATTAATAACCATAATATTTAAGTAATTACTATATCAATTAAATCTTAATTAACCATAATAATTAAATCAGAGAAATGGGAGAAATGGAAAAAATGAAATCAGAGAAAACGACTTTTAGTTATTTTCAATTTTATGTTGGGTGTAAAAGAGATTTTGGATTCGTTTTGAAATATGTTTTCAAAAATAATACAAACCAAACACAATTTCACACCGATTTTGAAATCGATTTCCTAAGGAATCGTGAAATCTGTTTTGGAAACAAAACCAAACAGGCACAAAATTTTCTATTTCCACGTTATATAAGAAATAAATATAGAAAATGCTAATCCTTACAGTATAATTGATTCTTTATTTATATAGGGGATGAAACGGGAAATAATAGTTAATGAATGAAAATTATGATCCAACACTGGTTGGTAGAAGTCTCGAAGGAACAAGGACAAGAGAGAAACATATCTATTTACGCAAGTCCGACCATCTAAACATAAGAAAAAAATGTTCTACCATCTATTTTAGGAAAACATAAATAAATAAGTAAATAAAAAAGAAAAAAAAAAGTCAAAACAATCCACGGAATGGAAAAAAAAAAAAAAAAAATCCCACCATACGTAGATGACTTGAAAAGAAGTTAATATTATTTTAGGCACAAAAAGTAGATTAAACCGTGAGACTTATCAAACGGATGCCTCCGTACATAAAGAAAAATTTTAGATTTTTTTTTTTTTTTTTAAGAAACGTGTTTAACCATGTGTTACATGTCTACGTATTAAAGAAGACATCATCATCTTAACAACGTAATTGGCCTTTTCTCCGGATGGATGTAAGATGTAGACGTACATGATTGTTTTTTATTTTTTTAATCAGATGTGAAATTATTATAGTAGAATACACTTTGAATTATATAAAATTTAGGTTCCTAAAGATAAATAAATAAAAATCAAGATATTTTGTTATTTTAGAAAACAAATCTCATAAAACCATTGTTAACTAAAATGGCTATTGTGATAGGAAACACTGAAAAAGGCCCGGGGGGGATAATTCTATTCAGACTTTCATGATTGCGGCAAATTTATCTTAATGATTTTCCAACTAATTATTTTTCATGATTTACCATAAATAATTAAAAAAATTCTCCACAACAGCTGTTCCCAATGCATTTTGAAAGGGTTATTTACATTTTATACGATATATTTTATTTGATTTTAGAAAACATATTATATGCATTTTGAAGTCTTATATTTTTACGGACACATTAATTTGTTATCCTGATAAAAATATTAAGAAGTGAGTAAAGAATAGTAGTAGTGGAAAGCTATGTTTTCTTAGCAATTGAAAATTTGAACACGTCATGAGGTCGCCTTTCTATAAATAGACATGCTCCGCAAGTAACATTTCTCACCCCCTCTTAGTCTACTTTAGCATATCAAGTGAAAGATTATATATCCATATATCGCATATATAACACTTATTTAAAAGATCATGAAGTCGTCTTGTGGCCTCGTTTTGGCACTTGCTGTCATGACTTTGGCAACTTACATTGCCTGTGCGTACGACCCCAGCCCTCTTCAAGACTTCTGCGTGGCAACTGATGATCCAAAAAACGCTTGTACGTATTATTCACACTTGCCAAATTGTTTATAAATCCCAGTTATCACCAATTTTAAGGTTTAATACATCCTTATAATATAACTTTTGTTGTACGTCCTTTTTTATCATATATAATATGGTCGTATTTAGTACTGTTATCTCTTAAAATTTTCAGCCTTAACAACTTATTTTTCAAATTTCTATCAATTTATCTTTTAAATCTCAAATTTTTCATCCTTTAGTAACTTAACTCTAAATTTATAATTTTAACAATTTAACTTCAAAATTTTTACATTGTTGTAATATATCTCATTTTGCTAACTTAGTCTTAAATTTAATATGTGAGTGTAGAATATTTATATTGGAACTTAGAATTAGATTTGAAATTTTTCTTTTTTGTTGGAGATCTGATTTTTCCGTCATCATATACTTGGGTTTTCTGTCACTAATTTTCACTTAAGTAACATAGATATCGCAATAATTTAAAAAATTCAAGAGTAAATTTTCAAAATAAGAAAATTGAGGGTAAGTTCAAAAGGCCGAAAAATTTTGCGGACAACAATAATAAAAACGCTATATATTACATCTAGCTATCTAGGACATATGCATGTTTAGCAAAATCTAATGCAAAAAAAACGTGAGGGTCTATTACGAACACCTATAGAGACTTATAATACCCAATATTTACACTTTTTTATTTTTTATTTTTATTTTTTTGCTAATACCCTATATTTACACTTGATAAGAAAATTTTGTTATTTATACCCTATAGTTACACGTGATACTACAAATGTGTTATTCTAATTGTGCAAGTGTTTCTTTCTTTCAAATTAAGCAGTGTTTGTGAACGGGAAGTTCTGCAAGAATCCAGAGCTCGTGACGTCAGATGACTTTTTCTTCTCGGGACTAAACATAGCTACTAACACAGACAATGAATTGGGGACCAACGTAACCTTGGTGAACGTGGAAAACCTTCCGGGGCTTAACACCCTCGGCTTGTCATTGGCTCGCATTGACTACGCGCCGTATGGCGTAAACCCGCCTCACATTCACCCCCGCGGCACCGAAATGCTGTTTGTTACACAGGGAACGGTCTACGCCGGCTTCGTGTCGTCCGATGAGGATGGGAACAGGTTCTTCGCGAAGATTCTTAACGAGGGAGACGCAATTGTGTTCCCAATTGGTACGATTCACTTCAATATGAATGTTAAAAACGCCCCTGCTGTGGCCTTCGTTGCATTCGGAAGCCAGAATGCGGGAGTTACCACCATCGCCAATTCCGTGTTTGGATCGGACCCTCCAATTAAACCTGAAGTCATCTCTAGGGCATTCATGTTGGACAAGGATTTGGTGGAAAATCTTCAGAAGAAATTTGGAGGCATGAACTGATAAAAAGTGCGTGATCTACATACTTAACAAGATCCATATGTATTTGCTATATATATGTTATCCTAATAATCTTGTATGCTTTAATAAACACATATATACATAATGTATGTATGTATTTTCTTCTTACGAGGAGAGGAAGGACAAAAGAATGTTTTATCAATAAATATTTGTGTTTTATCCATAAATATTTGTGTTTCATATATATATATATACATATAGCATATACATATGCACGACAATTTTTATTTTTATTATCCCTAAATTTTGTACAGTATTATTTTGTCATTAAATTCAGAAGAGTAATTGGAAATTAACATCCCGTTAGCTTTCAGTTAAATTTATAAATTTTCACTTTCCATTCGTTTAATGGATGGTGATGCTGATATGTCATGTGAAGCATGGCGGAAGCAACTCCAGATCTGTTAAGGAGAGGTGCAATCGGGGGTAGGAGGGGCGTGGCTATTTTCTTTCTATGTATGTTAGGAATCTCTTTTGTTTCTTTTAAGTGAACCTAAAGAAATGAAGGGTTGTGATTTAATCTGATAAGATTAATGACTAGAAATTATTAGAGTATTCTAGTAACTTCAAATCTTAATTTAACAAAATGGATAAGGGTATTAGTTGGAGTGCCTGTAAATGCGAGAAACAAAAAAAGGTGAAAAAAAAAGGATGGGAAATTAAAACAAAAAAATGAAACCTGTGAAGAATTATGTTACGGTGTGGGTTTGGATTTTGTGCCTTAGTATATCAAGCATTCAAACACTATTAGATAAGCTTCATTTGTCCATCTTCTTCCTTTCATTTCTCATCAGTTATCACGGTTTAAAGGTAAATTAAAGTTTTTCACAACAACAATGGTAATAAAAAGTTACCTCCTTTTCTCTCTTATCATTAAATTAATCAGCATTTCCTTTCTCTAGAATCTATGCCTTAACATATTTCTAAGTGTTCAAATATATCAACGGTACTTTAAAACTTTATCCCTTACTATTTATCTTTCAACAAATTCTCGCGTAATAGTTTATCATTGTCATCATCGCATTTCTTTAATTTGTCTATCATACGGATTATCGTTATTATTTAAACTATGCTCACTTGAAGATTACTTCACAATTCTACAATATAAGTCAATCATGTGCAAAGAAACATTAATTCAAGAAAACCCAATATTATAAAGGAAAACGGCTTTTTCACAATGTCAAAATTAAATTCCGTAGTGGGATTCCCCATAGCATTTGTGTCATTTTCTTTTATTTTCTTTCTATCAATTTCATCTTAAAGTCAGTCCTAGGATCCTCATTTGTTTACTTACACGGCATTTAGCATGGTTACCTATAAAGATTTGAATTTGAAAATTTTACATTAGAGTATGAATTAAATTTGACTTTTCTTTTTTCATAAATGAAGTTTTCGGTTTTCGTATGAGATGACATGATCTTTATGTTACATTAGAGTATGAATTAAATTTGACTTTTTTTTTTTCATAAATGAAGTTTTCGGTTTTCGTATGAGATGACATGATCTTTATGTCATCATTTTAATGAGAAAGTTATATATAATATAGAACACATTGTACACATTGTAGTAATTTAAAAAATTTATGAGATAAAAGTGTGAAAGTTAAAAATTTATAGGACAAATTGATTATAAAAAATAAAATAAAAAGTTTAGAGGTAACAATATTCTATATCCTTAACGTACACCTACATGTCATCATCATATATTTGAACGTCCAGTGAAAATATTTCTTACATATACCCATGGGTGGTCCATGATAGGCGTTTCCATAGTGGAAAAAACCCCTTTTTTTTTTATGCCAAATCTACAATTGCATAAAAATTTTGTAGAACGTAATTTCATATACAAAATGTGAAGAATATATTTATAAAATTATATGAATAACTAATATTAAATTAAAAAAGAGATCATAATACCAAATAAAATAAACGTAATAGTTTAACTGTGAAATATAACATGAATTATATAAAATGTAAAATTACAGTCTTGTCCTTTTTTTTAAGCAAGATATTTTTTTTAGTTGAATGTTTTCTTGGTGATTTATGTTTGACTATAGGGTCTACTGTCAAGCACTCCATATATATTTTCAGAAGCAGGAACCCTTGCTGTGTTAAATATGTGAATGAATCCAGGTACCTTGCAAAGTTCTTATACATAAAATATAATAACATGAAATAAAATTTTCTGTTTCCACATTATATAAGAAATAAATATAGAAAATGTTAATCCTTACAGTATAATTGATTCTTTATTTATATAGGGGATGAAACGGGATATAATAGTTAATGAATGAAAATTATGATCCAACACTGGTTGGTAGAAGTCTCGAAGGAACAAGGACAAGAGAGAAACATATCTACTTACGCAAGTCCGACCATCTAAACATAAGAAAAAAAAGTTCTACCATCTATTTTAGGAAAACATATATAAATAAGTAAATAAAAAAGAAAAGAAAAAAAAAAGTCAAAACAATCCACGGAAGCCAAAAAAAAAAAAAAAAATTCCCACCGTACGTAAATGACTTGAAAAGAAGATAATACCATTTTTAGGCACACAAAGTAGATTAAACCGTGAGACTTATCAGACGGATGCCTCCCTACAAAAAGAAAAATTTTTGTTTTTGCTTATTTTTTTTCAATTCTAAAGCAACGTGTTTGACTACATATCACATGTCGAGGCATGAAAGAAGACATCATCATCTTAACAACGTAACTGTCCTTTTTTCCGGAGGGATGTAAATATAGACCTACATGATATGTTTTTTATTTTTATTTTTTTAAATCAAACGATAATGAATATAATAGAATACACTTTGAATTATTTGAAATTTATGTTCCTAAAAATAAATAAATAAAAATCAAGGTATTTTGTTATATTTTAGAAAATAAATCTCACACAACCATTGTTAACTGAAAATGGCTTTTGTGAAAGGAAACGCTGAAAAAGACCCAAGGGGATAATTCTCTTCTGACATACATGATTGCCGCAAATTTTTCTTAATGATTTTCCAACTAATTATTCTTCATGATTAACCATAAACAATAAAAAAAAAATCTGCACAACAGCTGTTCCCAATGCATTTTGAAAGGGTTATTTATATTTTATACGATATATTTTATCTGTTTTTAGAGAACATATTATATGTATTTTGAAGTCCTATATCTTTACGGAGACGTTAATTTGTTATCATGATAAAAATATTAAGGAGTGGGTAAATAGTAGTACTCGTGGAAAGCGATGTTATTTTCGCAATTGAAAATTTAAACACGTCGTGAAGTCGCCCATGTACAAATAGACAAGCTCCGCAAGTAAAATTTCTCAACCCCTCTTAGTCTACTTTAGCATATCGAGAGAAAGATTTTAAATCTATATATAGCATATATAAGACTTATTTAAAAGATCATGAAGACGTCCTGTCGCCTCGTCTTGGCACTTGCTGTCATGACTTTGGCAACTTACATTTGTGCATACGACCCGGCCCTCTTCAAGACTTCTGCGTCGCGACCGTTGACCCAAAATAACCAAATTAGGTTTAATACATCCTTATAATATAACTTGTGTTGCACATCCTTTTTTGTCATATATATTAGAATTGTAATTAATATTGTTATCTCTTAAAATTTTTGGTCTTAACAACTTATCTTTCAAATTTCTATCGATTTATCTTTTAAATCTCAAATTTTTTAGTCTTTAGTAACTTAATTCTAAATTTGTAATTTTAACAATTTAACTTCAAAATATTTACATTGCTGTAATTTATCTCATTTTGCTAACTTATTCTTAAATTTAAGATGTGAGTTTAGTTGTATTAGATTTGAAAATTTTTTTGTTAGAAATGTGATATTTCCGTCATCGTATACTTGAGTTTTCATCACTAATTTTGACTTAAGTAATATAGATATTGCAATAATTTCAAAAATTTAAAAGTAAATTTTCAAAATAAGAAAATTGAAGGTAAGTTCAAAAGGCCAAAAAATTTGGAAGACAACAATAATAAAATTGCTACATATTACGTCTAGCTATCTAGGACACATGCATGTTTAACAGAATCTAATGCAAAAAAAAAAAAAAAGAGTGAGCGTCTATTACGAACACCTATAGAGACTTATAATACCCTATATTTACACTTTTTTTTTTTTGGTAATACCCTAGATTTACACTTAATAATAAAATTTTGTTATTCATACCCTATATTTACACTTGATAATAAAAATGTGTTATTCTAATTAGGCAAGTGTTTCGTTCTTTCAAATTAAATTAAGCAGTGTTTGTGAATGGGAAATTATGCAAGAATCCAGAGCTCGTGACATCAGATGACTTTCTCTTCTCGGGACTAAACATAATTAGTAACACAGACAGCGAATTGGGGTCCAACGCAACCATGGTGGACGTGGAAAACCTTCCAGGGCTTAACACCTTCGGCGTGTCATTGGCTCGCTTCGACTACGCGCCGTATGGCTTAAACCCGCCTAACACTCGCCCCCGTGGCACCGAAATCCTGTTCGTTACAAAGGGAACGCTCTACGTCGGTTTCATGTCGTCCAATGAGGACGGAAACAGGTTCTTCGCGAAGATTCTTAACGAGGGAGATGCATTTGTGTTCCCAATTGAGACGATTCACTTCCACATGAATATTAGAAACGCCTCTGCTGTGGCCTTCGTTGCATTCGGAAGCCAAAATGCGGGAGTTATCACCATCGCTAATTCCGTGTTTGGATCGGAACCACTAATTGAACCTTAAGTCATCTCTAAGGCATTCATGTTGGACAAGGATTTGGTTGAAAATCTTCAGATGAAATTTGGAGGCATGAACTGATGGAAAGCGCGTGATCTACATGCTTAACGAGCCCTATATGTATTTGCTACATATATGTTATCCTGATAATCATGTATGCTTTAATAAACACATAATGTATGTATGTATTTTCTTCTTACGAGGAGAATAAGGATAAAAGAATATTTTATCGTTAAATTTTTTTGTTTCATATATATTCATGTAGCATATACATATACATGACAATTTTTATTTTTATTATCCCTGAATTTTGGACAGTATGATTTTGCCATTAAATTTAGAAAAGTAATTGGAAATTAACATAGCGTGAGCTTTCAGTTATATTTACAAATTTTCACTTTCCATTCGTTTAATGGATGGCAATGCTGAT
This sequence comes from Antiaris toxicaria, assembly GCA_035233585.1. Taxonomy (NCBI): domain Eukaryota; kingdom Viridiplantae; phylum Streptophyta; class Magnoliopsida; order Rosales; family Moraceae; genus Antiaris; species Antiaris toxicaria. The sequence continues at coordinate 3,911,714 of CP141153.1, read as the reverse complement.
GTATCATGTCAAGCATGGCGGCGCAGCAACTCTAGATCTGTTAAGGAGAGGTGTGACTGGGGATAGGAGGCGTGTGGCTGTTTGCTTTCTATGTATGTTAAGGTTCTCTTTTATTTCTTTTAATTGAACCTAAAGAAATGAAGGGTTGTGATTTAGTCCGATAAGATTAATGATTAGAAATTATCAGAGTATTCTAGTAATTTCAAATCTTAATTTAACAAAATGAAATAGGGTATCAGTTAGAGTGCCCGTAAATGCGAGAAACAAAAAAAGTATAAAAAAAAAAAAAAAGGATGGGAAATTTGAAAAAAAAAATTGAAACGCATGAACAATTATCTTATGGTGTGGGTTTGGATTTTGTGCCTTAGTATATCAAGCATTCAAACACTATTTAGATAAGCTTCGTTCGTGCATCTTCTTCCTTTCATTTTTCATCAATTATCACGATTTTAAGGTAAATTAAGTTTTCACAACAACAATAATCTCTTATTGTAACAGCTGAGATTTTAAATCGTTCTCGGGAACATTGTATAGTGAAAATTTATATATATTAATGTGACGAAAATATATAAATTTCACTCTAATAAATCATCATTAGAGTTGATGAGTATATTTATTAGAGTTTATAAATGCTTTATGGCAGTAGAGGTAATGATTTTCGAATCAAAACGCCTCAAATAGTGCATTTTCGGTATCGAAAAACAGAATTCTACTGAGACTTAAAATGTGGCAAACATAGACCTCAGATGGAAAATAATGAAATATCTAGGGTTTATGGAGTGTTTTAAATGATATAAATGCATCGAAAGGCTCTAACAGCATTTCGAGAGGTAAACTGCGAAATTTGGCCAGTATAGCTTTTCGGTCAAAATTTCGACAGATGAAAATTATACTGTTATTAAAGAAAAACCTATACTGTATAAATAAATAATATTTTCTTATTAATATAGGAATCAATGGATGAGATCAAATCATCCTTTTTGATCCAAAGGCTATTAAAATTAAGGAAATTTTGGAATTTCCTTTAAAATCAAAATTTAGAAAGAAAATTAGCATTAAATGCATGTTGATCTGCTCATGCACGTGGAAGAGAGGGGGAGAAACAGCTGTATTTCAGCTGAAAAAGTTCCCAAAATTTTACAAAAATGCCCCCAAGAAATTTTCATTTTGACCCCAAAATTTTCAAAAATTGCAAAAATGCCCCTAAGGATTTGTATAAACTTTTTCCCCTGATTTTTCACGTCCCCCACAGCAGAAAACTTCATTTTCTTCTGTTCTTCTTCTTCTCCCACGTTCCCTTGCTCACAAAAATTCCAAAGTTTCAAAACTTGTAAATTTTGAAGAAAAAGGGTGAGAAAACTTCAAGTTGAGGAGTATTCACCTCAAAGCTCAAGTAAGTTCTTCAAAACTCTGTTTTAATGCTTATTTTTAAGTGTTTTTGTGTTTATGTGAATAGTGGAACAAAATGGAGTTAGAGTGTTTGAGTGTTTTGATGAAAATCATGTGGAAAAACATGTTTTAAACTTGTTTTTAAAGTGTTTGTGGGGTTAGTTTTTGAAAACAAAAATGTTTCATGAGGGAGAGAAATTTGACGTGAAAGGAGGGTGAGAATCCTTATGGAATAGTGATAATTATGTATTATGAAGTGGAAAATGAATTTATGTGATGTATGAGTGTTGAAAGGAAGAAAGACAAAGAGGAAAATTTAGGGTTGTGAGTGAAACCCTAAATTTTTGGAAATATTGCTATACTCTGATTATGAGAATAAATTATTGTTATGTACTGGGATTTTGAGCAGGTTGATGATGGAAACTGTGTTCAATAACGCGATTTAAGCGGTTTTGGCACAGTGGAAAAATGAAAAATTAAGCCGTTATAATGTCGAAATTTTCAGACTTATAACCAAGACTAAGGGTTTAATGATAACAATGTATAGGAGAAGTGTTTAAATGTTCTCGAGTTGACCTATAAACATTTCACTGAATGTTGAACTGTTTCGTTATAGGGCAACGAAGGAAAACAAAGGAACGAAAGCAGAAATCAATTTCTGGTAAGTTCTGACATTTAATTGTCTGAACATGAACAACTGGAAGTGTATGTCATTTTAGAAATTTCAAAATAGGTATAGCCTAAATTCTTTGGTTAGAAATATTATATGTTGTTGTGAACTCGTTAAAACGCCTAAATTGGCAATTATGCGAGTGTGCAGTGATGTGTTACGTGTATATGATTATGTTTTATGGATTTTGACCCTAGAATGCTTTAAACATGTTTTAGGGTTGAATGTATGCATGAGAATTGGTTTTTATATCAAAATGTGTTCAAAAACCTATTTTTATCGGAGCCAAGCGCTAAGCGCTAGCTAAGGAGCGCCCTGGCGCTGAGCTCTCGGCCAAAATTTGGTGTTTAAAATTTAGTAGGAGCGCCAGGCGCTAGGGTATGAGCGCCAGGCGCTAGTGTAAAAATTGGCTAAAGTGCCAGGCGCTAGTGTAAAATTTAGTGGAAGCGCCAAGCCCTAGGGTATGAGCGCCAGGCGCTAGGGTAAATATCCAGTAGGAGTGCCAGGCCCTAGGGTATGAGTGCCAGGCACTAGTACAAAAATCAGCATGAGCGCCAGGCGCTAGGATATGAGCGCCAGGCGCTAGTGTAAGTTGTCTGAAGTGCCAGGCGCTAGGGTATGAGCGCCAGGCGCTTGCACCGGATTTTCAAAAGCGCCAGGCGCTGTAAAGGGAGCGACGAAGCGCTGGAGTCTCTGTCCTAAGTTTACAGAAAAATAAAATGAAGGGCTAGGCGCTCGGGGATGAGTGCCAGGCGCTCCAACTGTTCCAAAAATGTATAATTAAAGTTTTGTGCCTTATTTTCAGTTCCAATCACACCCCAATGTTTAAGTGCGTGGATGATAATTTTTAAATAGTATTTTTGGACTGAATAGGCATAACATTGAGTACATTATTTATGAATATGTACACTGGAACAGTTAAGACATCATAGTAAGTAACATAGCACAGTAAACAACAAGGTAATGAAAAAGATTTAATGTTTGGCGTACCGGCCTCTCGCGAGGGGAGGTTACCTTATGTCGAAGCAAAAGACATATCATAGTTGAGGGAGAGTCCGGGTCGCTCCCAGACCCCTCTTATAGCGCGCACACGGTACAACCAAACCAGGCCCATAGACATAGTAAATGAACAATGCAAAGTGTAAATTGAGCATAATGAACTCATGCATTGTGTCGAGTTGCATTGTTGTATTTTATTATTTTAAATGTTATGTCTGAACTTACTGGGCATGTAGCTCACCAGTTTGTTCTTGTTCAGGTAATCGAGGTAAACAACCTGTAACCTGAGCCACAGTGTATGGATTGGACTGTAGGAATGAAGTGCCAGTGTCATGACAAAGGTTATGGACCTGCCAGGCTAATTCCGCAAGGAAGAAAGAAAAGGATATTGAGAAAAAAAATATATAATTGTATGATATTGTATTAAGTACACTGTTATGTTTAACTTTAACTATGTTTAATACAGTATGACAGTATTATATGCAAGTAATATAAAGTAGTTTTCCAACTATGATAATTTAGTTTTGGAAAGTTGTAGTACTACGTATATCGAGGGTTTAAAAAAAAAATTTCCGCAAACTATTTTGTTATGATTTGATAGAAAAGATTAAAGTAAAGCAGAGTTTTCAGGTGACGTCCCCCGCACGAGGCGGGGGGTGTCACACTTATCATTTAATTAATTAATCAGCATTTCTTCTCTCTAGTATCTATGTCCTAACATATTTCCAAGTATACAAATACATAAACCGTGCTTTAAAACTTTATCCCTTACCATTTCTCTTCCAACAAATTCTCTCTAAAATATTTCATCATCGTCATCATCTCATTCCTCTAATTTCTCTATCATACAGATTATCGTTATTATTTAAAACATGTTCACTTGAAGATTATTTCACAATTCTATAATATAAGCCAATCATGCGCAACAAAACATTAATTTAAGAAAATCCAATATTATAAAGGAAAATAGCTTTTCCACAATGTCTAAATCAAATTCCGTAGTGGGATTTCCTATAGCATTTGTGTCATTTTCTTTTATTTTCTTTCAATCAATATCATCTAAAGTCAGTCCTAGGATCCGTGTTTGTTTACTTACATAACATTTAGGATGGTTACCTCTTAAATTTATAATTCTCGCAATATGTCTCATTTATTAATTTTTTCTGTTAAATTAAAGATTTGAATTTGAAAATTTTACATTAGAGTATGAATTGAATTTGATTTTTTTTTCATAAATGAAATTTTCGGTGTTCATATGAGGTGACATGATCTTTATATCATCAATTTAATGAGAAAGTTATGTCCAATATAGAACACATTGTAATAATTTAAAAAATTCATAAGATAAAAGTGTCAAAGTTGAAAATTTGTAGGACAAATTGATTATAAAAAATAAAATAAAAAGTTTAGAGGTAACAATATTCTATATCCTTAACTTACACGTACATGTCATCATCATCTATTTAAACGTCCAGTCAAAATATTTCTTACATATACCCATGGGTGGTCCATGATAGGCGTTTCCATACTGGAAAAAACCCCTGTATTCTTTTATGCCAAATCTACAATTGCACTAAAAATTTTGTAGAACGCAATTTTAAATAAGAAAATGTGAAGATTATATTTATAAAATTATATGAATAACTAATATTAAATTAGAAAAGATATTATAATATCAAATAAAATAGATATAATAGTTTAACTGTGAAACATAACATAAATGATATAAAATGTAAAATTGCCGTCTTATTCTTTATTTAAGCATGATTTTTTTTTTTGATCGCATGTTTTCCAGCGGATTTATGTTTGGCTATAGGGTTAATAGTCAAGCACTCCCTATATATTTTCAGAAGCAAGAACCCTTTCAGTGCTGAATATGTGAATAAATCCAGGTACCTAATAAAGTTCCTATATATAAAATATAATAACATGAAATAAAATTTTCAATTTCCACATTAGAAATAAATATAGAAAATGTTAATCCTTACAGTGTAATTGATTCTTTATTTATATAGGGGATGAAACGGGATATAATAGTTTGTATCTGACAGCTAAAAAAACTAACGTGGAAACACTCGCCCATCTACAATTATGCATGCTCTGCTAGCAAAACTTATCACCTGCTCTGGTTTAAGCTGGTGTATAGAGGGACGCATTAATAGATTAAGGATTATAACCAACAGGGTTACCCTAGTTAGTGAGGGAATCAGGGTTTAAGGGTTGGATTTTGAAAGTTCAATGTTAAAATCTTAATAAGTAAACAATTGAGGTGGCGTAGTGTGGTATGGTGCGGGGGCTTACCAATAGAAAAAAAAAAAAAGGATTATTGAAGACTGCTTATTTGAGTCATTTCCCTTCTGTACTTGCCGTTGCAACTCACACTGCCTGTTCTTCTTAGCAACCAAAGGACGAAGCCAATGAAGGCCAGAATATTTACGCCTCCCTCAACTTTCTCCTTTTTTCAATTATATATATATTTTTGTATTACAAAATTACATATATCTCCAAGCCTCCTCAATTTTAATTCTTTCCTTTTAGTCAATATATTTTTGTCCATACTTATATGTATTCCTCACTCTCAAAATTTCTAGCTACATCATCCTAGCAACCAATGACCCCAAAGACGTCCATATAATTTTATATGTTTTTTTTTTCTTTCCCTCCACTATCTTTTTTTTTTTTTTTTTTTTTCAGCAGATGTTTTTGTAGCAGGTTACACCTCATATAGCAAAATTTTATTTTTCGTGTTATATGTATTTATCACTAATAATAAAATTTTGATTTTGATGCAAATTTTTAGAAAATTTTCAGTTGTATCTTAATAAGCATAAGAAAAATCATAATTATGTCCACGCCACTTGATAGTAACGAATTAATAATCATGTTTTCTCTCAAATGAAGCGCGTGTTTGTTAATGGAGTATTCTGTAAGGATCCGTACGCTTGAAGCCAAGAGGACTTCTACTTCACACGGCTCAACATTTCAGGCGACATAAACAACGCAATGGTCCGACTCAACTTATAAAATTTTGAATTAGTTTTGTTTTAAATATAATTTTAACGTTGGTTAAAAAAATACCTTTTATACTCTTAATTCACAATTTATGTACAAGTCAAATATCAATTTTTATAAAATATCATTATTATTATCATTGAGGGTAGATTGCTATAGATATGTAAATTTAGCATACAAATTTCTAAAAATTAAAAGTTGAGTATGTAAATTTACAACTCCGCCATAAATTCAAGGTGTATTGGCCAAGAAAAAACCCTAGCTATTTCTTAGTTTGGAAGAGGTTTGGAGGCATGAATTGATCATATATATATATACATCATATATACATATATATATAGCTACATATAACTTTTTCCATGTTCATTGTAACATTTACGTGCTTTACTTTACTAATATAATAGTTAATATGGCTTGTGCTATAAATAAATATAGGCAAAATTTTCATGATATGTGCATTTTGTATGCTCACCTATCTCTTATGAATATTCATCTAAAAAGATAAAGGCTAGCCTGGCGGTGGTAAAGTACTTATTTTTGTCTCTCTAGCTGACATGTCGATTAAAAAGATTAATTTGCCCTAAACTGTTAATGTTAGCTAGGCTAGCTGATTGTAATAAGGATGTGTCGACTTACTCAGGATATCTGGATATATCTACTAATTTCTTTTCTCACTATTCATTAAAAAACGTTCTCTATGTCAAAGAGAAAAAAAAAAAAAAAAAGCTGCAAATCTCCCGCATGTAATATATCTCGTCTGAAAATGGCCAGCCTCTCAAAATTATTTAGCACAGTAACTCTTGATTAAAAATAGTTAGGATGCTCATACCAAGAAAAAAAAAACTTGAAAAATCTCTCTCTCTCTCTCTCTCCCTCCCTCTCAATCCCTCTCACATAAGCTTTCCAATATCTGACATGGTGTGCATGATAAGAGGCAAATTTATTAGTTACATAGCTAGTATTTTCTCTTTGCATTATATGTATCATACCATTAACAATCAAATAAAAGGTGGCATTAATTCACAATCATTTACATGTCTCCATATCTCCATATCTCATGCAAAACTGAAATGTACCTATATAAAAATATAAGAACGACATAAAAATAACATGAGTTCTTATGGAACACAAACAACTAGTGGTTTTTTTTTAATTTAATCATGTGGTTAGAAATAAGATTAGCAGCGAGAATTTATAGATTTCCGCACGATATAAAGAAAAATAAGGAAAGAGAATGTTAATCTTTACAACTCTTTTCACATATATTAATCTATTTCTATATTAGAGAGAATAAATGCTGAATTTACTTATTTATATATACCGGTTGCTAGGGGCCACCGCTGGTGCAACGCACTAGCTGAGGTGGTCGCTTAGGTGGCTGCCCATTTGGCAACTGATGTGGAGACTGTAGTTCTCTTTCATTTTTCTTTTTTTTTTTTTTCTCTCTTCAGAAACGACATCCCTTTCTTTAGGAATCTTCATTTTCTCCCACCTCCGCTCTCTTGCATGCGCTCTTTCTAAGTTTGCGATATCACTGAGAAAGATATCTCTCTTTCGCATTCTCTATCCTCTCGCTCATGGAGTCAGTCGTCGATTTGTTGCGACCTCTCTCCTTACTCTTACTATCTCTCCCCGTCACTCTTGCTCTCCTCTACCTCACCACCTGCGCCGGAGCCCACGGAATAGAGCAAGGGAGATCATGCAGATCTGACAAAATCGCCTGACGGCGAAAATCTCCGACGGCCTTTGATCGTCTTAGCAAGCCCTTATGCCGCATTATCGTATCTCAGCCGAAGCTCACATACAATCGCCAGAAACGTGCAAATCTCGATCTGCTCAGTCTCCTTCCTACTGAAGCCAGTTCCTAGCCGTCGACTTATTTATAACGTTTTTTATGTTAATATTAAGTTCATGGTAAAGAAAAAAAAATTGACGAATGAAAGAGATGGGTTACAAATTACAACTACAACTCAATCTTTATTTGGCCTTATGAAATTCTGATTCAATCTGAAAATACAGATCACATATGCAAAAGCTTTTGTTTGTTTTCTCTGACTTTACCAAAAACCCATTTCAAAATAAACTTATTAATCGGTTTTTTTCTCTGAAAAACTATTTGGTTATTAATATTAATTAAAAAATATTAATTGTTGACAGGGAGGAAAAATGTTTCGTTTGTCCATTTCAAATGCTCCGTTTATTTATTTATTTTTTCTCGAAGGGATCTCAAGCTCTGGTTTTGAATGGGCATGGCAAAACAGGAGAGAGTGAGAGAGGGAGAGGGAGATAAAGGGAATTGAAGGGAAAATGCCAAGGAAAGAGAAGAGAGAGTGTAAGTTAAAAAAAAAAAAGGCTGCAAAATTTCTCTTAGCTTTATTGCATTAATAATGGTCCTTTTTTCTTGAGATGTATTATACGGTTTTTTTTTTCCACTGCATCAACAGACGACACTTGGAATTATTATATATATCTATATTTGGGAATAGTCTTAACTACTCCCACCGGAAACGTGTCATGAGTGAATTGTAGCCATTGGAATCAAGATGGACGGCTAAGATGACAGTTTCCGAGTTAAGGGTAGGCTAAAAAAATTCACACAGTTGTAGGGCTTAGGCTTTCAGCGGGATGAAGTAGTAAAAAATAGAAATGCTTCTCAGCATAAATCGGCCTGACGTGGATTAAGAACGATGAACCCCCACATATATTCTTCCATTTTTCTCAGAAAACTCATCTATCTCAGACATTTCACCTCCTTTCTTTGAAAAGAAAAAAAGAAAAAAGTTCATCTCCGACCTCTCTTTCTCTCTCTAAACACTCTATTCTCTCTCTCTCTAAAAAAAACAGAGATAAATGGAGAGATCACGAACGATCAAAGCCTGGTGCCAGGATGGACCACCGACCACTCTATTCTCTGGATTTTTTTTTAACTTTTGGAATTAATGCAGGTTAAATAAAAGAATGAACATGGGAAGTCTTTGTTTGTTGGATTCGTTTAAAAATCTTTTTTTCGGCTTTGTGATGGTGGAGATGAAGGTTTCCGACTAATATGTTCAGCGCAGATGGAGTTAATGTTTTTTTTTTTTTTTCCCAAATAAAAAAATAGCCAAAGTATTATAGTTTAAAAAAAAAAGTGAGACTCGTAAGGAAAATCTTTGACATATGGCAAAAGCTACAGGTGGACTTCTATAAGAATTCCACGTGAATCATGAAATCCATGATTGGTGCTAAATAGCACTCCACAGTAAATTAAAAAATGGCGTGTAAGGTGAAGTGGAGGAAATGGCATTTATGAATTCTTCAGACAATGGCGTCGGAGGAGATGTGTTGACAAGTATGTTGAGTTTTGGGATCTAAGGTGAATGTAGCAGAAAACGGGAGAGAAGGAACCCGCGCAGGGGTAGAAGAAAGCTTGAGTTTGAATCTCAAAACTTTGGAAATTTCGGTCCCAGTACTATCTCATCTTTCCGACAACCTATTGTTCATTCTTTACTAAAACGACTTGTAGTTTTATTCCATCTTGCTTTGCACATAACAGATGTCGTTCTCTCTATCGCAGTTGTCAGAACATTCATACGACAATTTCTTCTCCAAATGGGTGTGATTGATAACTTCAACTTCGTAACTACCCTTTCTCACTAAAAACATAATATACTCATACAGTATTAAATATTGTATGAAACCAAGTAAAATAACATCTTCAAATCCATTCAACGCCTCAGCTTCCTCTTATCAAATTGCTTTTACCGTTGTGTCCATAATCAATTTGACCTCCACCCACTGCAAATTCTGAATATCTCAGCCATACCAATAGCCAACATTCTCCTGTGCCAGTTTAATCAGCATACGTGTCGCCGTTTCCTCTTCTCTTTCTTCTGCAGCTCTTACAAGGATATGCTTCCATAAGATATCAGTATATGACGAGGTTACTCTTGTGGATAATCCCATCTGATAGTGGAACTCACTTACAATATATGTTCTCAACGCACTTTCAAAATAAGTCTTCATAATGCCATTAAAACTTTTGTACCACACTTATAGGTTTCGAGTTAAGTGTTTGAACGCATATCACAAAATCAGTTTCTGGATACACCTTCTTGACAACATATTCAATACTCTTATGCCTATCAGCCACAATGGCAAGCTCATCTCATATGCCTATTGATTCCCTTAACTAGGTGAAGAACCACTCCCATGAATCATTATTCTCCAAGTCACCGATACAAAAAGTAAGAGAAAATATTGAGCCATTTGCACCGTGGCTGCATGCTACAAGCAATGTTTCACCATACCTAGTATTTAATATTGATACATCAATCATAATTATAGGCTGACAATAAGGCTAACCATGCTTAGAAGCAGCCAAGCACATATAAAATAATCAATCCTCGGAGCCTTGTCTCTATGTGAATATTGAATCCAAGATTTTTCTTTTTCACCATTTCACCTTATGAAGGTAAGCCTTTAATTACATATGTGACAGGATATAGTCATTATAAAAATTACCATGGCCAACATAATAAAATAAACAAATTTAACATAAAAAATACCTCTAGTCATTTTAGAAATTACTCATATCCTAATATAGTCAATTCAACACTAGAGTTCACACAGTCAACATAAAATTTACCCCCAAAGCATTTTAGAAATTACTCGTCCTAACATAGTTAATTCAACACCAAAGTGCACACAATCAACATAAAGTTTACCCTCAGTTATTTTAGAAATTATTAATGTTCTAATATGGTCAGTTTAATACTAGAGTGCACACAATTAATATAAAATAACTAGAGGTCATTTTAAAAATTACACGTATCTTAACATGTCTAATTCAACATCAGAATACACACAGTCAACACAAAATATTCATCCTTATTATAGTTACCTTGATATGACTCGACGTCATCACCACGTGGGCTATTAAAGGCCACTACTTTTCCCCTTTAGGCTTTGAGATAATTGAATGACACTCCAAATTCATCATGCATGTCCCGCATTATTTCATATGGTCGATATGTAGTACTGGACAAATCCACAAATTTCGCCTTCACACATTCCCCTATCATTCAACTACTGGCTTACCCGATAATACTCTTAACCTATTTCAATAGAGCAAGTAAGGAATTTATCATACCTCCTTACAACAACAGATAACTATCTTTTATTATAGTAGCATAGACCTGCCATTGGCATTTCTAATCATCCAAAAATATCACATGCATCAAAGTAGTAGTAGACTTCTTAATCTTAAACTGATAGTGTTTATTTAAAGTATTATGATGAATATGGTACTGTAATAGCCTTTTGTTATTATAAATGTTCTTTACATGTAAAGTTCTTGGTGTAAAATCAACAATGACTTCTCCACCAAAAAAATATCATAAATTCTTACATGAGCAACTTCAACTTTGGATCCATTGACAACAATTGGGCTCCCCTATTCCCTCTGTTACTTCTTCCTTTCCTTTTGTCATGACTACCATCTAGAAGGAAAAAGTTCATCTCTATTGTGATCCTCACAATTGATCTAATAATTATCCATTGGTAATGTTAATGGAGGAATGAGGAATTTATCTTGTTGGTCGTGTCCATCCCCATCACCCATTTGACCAACTTTAGGTGAATGGTTAGGGATGTTCACATCAATATGTTGTAGGGCTTCATCACTATGATTTGAAACCCTAGTTAGTTGCACTGACATATGGTTACTCTCTCCTACCTCAGGTGGCAAAGCTTTGGCCATTAACTCATCTAATATATCGATACGTATTGGAAATTTACTAAGCACATGAACATACTTTTTCTTCAATTGAGGGAAAATGGGACATTATAGTTAGATTGTATATTGACAGGAGCCACCCCAAATTTAACAACATATCTCAAGACTAAACTTTTTTCTTATACTTGAATCCTAAACACATTTCTCACCAACTCCAAAAGACCAACATAAGTGGTGTTAATGGATCCTTTATGTCACAACTGACATATCTCCAAGCATGGTCCCAATATTCATTAAACTTGATAAAAATATTTAATCTAACCATTCCTGAACAATTTCAAACAAAATGATATATTAGTCAACATAACAATAACTCCGAGTCATTATAATGTGTGCTAGAAATTACAACAGGTATTATAGATCTGATTTGTTAGTCAACATAAAAATGACTCTAAATAATAGTTAAACAAATGATTTAACTTATTATAGTGATTATTAACAATTAGTTTCACAGATTATGGTATTATAGTATGTTAGTCAACATAATAATGACTCCAGGTTATTATTCCTGAAGTCAACAAAAAATGACTTCAAGTAACTATAATGGTTACAACAAGGTTATTGTAGTGATTATCAACAATTAGTTTCACAACGACTTTGTTGATACTTTTTGGTCATTATAGCATTTATCAACAATCAAAATAACAATGACTTCGATGTTACCTATTTCAAATTGTAGTATCGGTTCTTAAACTTTAGCTATTGTCCCTTCAACATCTCAAATTGATATAGATTTTTATTAATTCCTCCTATATTTAATTCAGTCCAGTCATTTTTTTGACTTAATATCACATAATGGTAATATTTCCTTTCATGGCCACAACACAAACTCAAGAAGGAGGAGGATTTAATTCCAACCAAAATGAAGATGAAAAACCATAGAATAGCAAGTAGAGCCACCTGAAATAAAAAAAAATAACAACCCAAATCACTTACTTCGTACATGCTACAAAACTGCTAGTATAAGCTTCTTAGTTCAGTGTGAAATGAGTGGTGAAGAATAAAGAATGGCAAAGAGAACTGAAGCTTTATAGATCTATCTTGAGGAGTAAGATTCGTATTTTGAAGAGAGAGAAATTAAATGAAAGAGGGAATTAGTGTTTTTTTATGAGTGAGAGAGAGAGAGAGTTTGAAGCTTTAATGAGGAGAAAGAAAGATAATAGGTGGGAGAGATGAAAAATAGAGTGTTGAGCTAAATTATTTGACCTAAAGAGCAAAATTGACTTTTTACACTCATCTCAAAATGTAGACGCCGACCCGGCTCACCCAGGCCATCGTCCACTTTCTTTCCTTCTTTCTCTTATATATCATACTTTCATTTTCTAAAATGCAGAAACATGTTTAAAAGTTCATATTTTAATTTAATAATCTGTTTAATAAAAACTGAGCGCATTTTTTTTTATAAGCATATCATTTCAAAATAATTCATTTGTCCTTACCCATAAAATACTTTAATTACATACATTTACATTCATGTTGTCTATTTCTTTACAAAACATATACTCTTTAAACAACTGAAAAACATAACGGGTCCACTTCCCTATCCATGACATCTTGGGAATCTGTTCGCCAGTCTATCTTGTATCCTCACTTCATTTTAACTGCTGCTTACCCTTATTACCTACACCACAAACAAACTTATGAGCTAGCTCAGTAAGTACAAACATACATACAAAATCACTTAGGTATGAGGTAACTAGGGTTAGTTCCATCATGATCCTTAAAATCATCTTAATTGTTCTTTAGATCATATCTTTTTTTTGTCATTTTATGTGCTTCATTTCTTTTCTTTTCTTGCTTGCATCTTTGTTTTTCTCTTTTTTTTTTTTTTTTACTTTCACTGGTGGGCCCTGTGTTGGACGTACCGTCTTACATGCGAATCAGTGGGAGGAAGTGGGAGTGACCAACCAGCCTATCACATAGCAAATCTTTAACTTTTAGCCATTAACCTCACACTTTTGGGAGGTAGCATTTAATTGTAGTGGAATTATTAACTTTAAACCTCACTTATGGGAAGCCAATACGCCAAACACTTAAATTTTTAATTTTATTATCTTTCTTTCTTTTATTACTTATCCCACTAACTTACCTTATATTCATATCTCTTTCCTCAAGTAATCATCTAAGGACTTATCAAAATATTACCACAACAAGTTAGTCAAACAAGAAGTCAATTTGTGGGTAGACAATTAAATGTCAGTACTTACAAAACTTGCTCTAATGTGGTCGTCCTTGGGTCATTTGCAATATCATCCTTACCTTTTGTCGTGTTCCCTACAAGCAATAATATTATCGATTAATTTCTTTCCTTAAGTTACCTTTATCTTGCTTAGCAATCTAAACTTTGGCTTTCGAGATTTTAATTGAAGTCTTACAGTGGTGTGTAAAACTTTTACAGTTCTATATAGACCTTTCTAGAAAAACTCTTTTTTTTTTTTTACACACGGTCTGGTACACGACCGTATCCATGACTGTGTAGCTCTCTGTCTACAAAGCTTCCTCCTTACACGACCGTGTTACATGACCGTGTGAACTGTACATTATATGTACACGGTTTGGTATACGATCGTGTCTCTGACCGTGTACCTCTCTATGATTTAATTCTTCTTAACATGGCCATGTGATCTAACCATGTAACCTGCACCGTGTATGTACACGGCCTAATACACGGCCGTGTCTATGGCCATGTAATCCTCTGGAGTTTCTCTTCTCGCCACATGACCATGCAGTTTACCCATATAGACTGGACGTCGCATGTACACGGCCTGATACACGGGCGTGTCTCTGGCTGTGTACATCTCTGGAATACATTTTTCCTTATTACACGCCCGTGTACTATACTAAAACTTGATTTCTAGTTTTAAAAACCTAAGTTTTGACTCTTAAAAACTTATTTAAACTTTTCTATAACACTTTTAGCCCTTTTTTGTTCTTTTTCCTCAACTTAGAGTACTAAGGACTCGGTTTTAACATCAACTTCTTTGTTACTCAACACTTTTCCAAAATACTTTTTGGTATAATCTTTAAAATTTTCGGTAGCATTTCCGTTAATTTTCTAGATTCTGGCGTTTAGGAAAACACCTCAAACCCATCTATCCTATTCCATCTATCACGTACTATACAAGAGACTTAATTAAATGCATAAATCTCCAAACATTTTACATAATTTCTCTCATAAACAACATTATAACTCAAAATCCAACAATCCAATTACTACACATATTTTCAACCAAAAATTCAACCTTCTATTACTTATCAACCAATACTCTCAACTTTCATTTTAATATTTCATCATCCATCATATACTTAGAAATCAAAAATTTCAATTCAAAACTCACCATAAATAAGAAATTTAAAAATTACCTTGTCACCAAAGAAAATTTCTCACTCCTAAGAGGTCGTGGTTGAAGCTTGGTGTGAAAATCTTAAAGAAAAATCTTGGCTATAATCCTCTCTCTCTCTCTCTCTCTTTCTTCTTCTTTCTTCTTCTTCCAGTTCTTCATCAAAAACTGATACTCCCCTTTTTAATTAATCAAGCTAATTAATTACATTTTGCCTTTCACAAAATCTTGACACCTAGCACCTCTATTTATTTCCCAAATTTCAAAAATACAATTAAGAAAATTTTGGCTACATCTAGGCCATTAAATCTAGATAGAAACAAATCCTAGCCTTAGGATTTCTTATTTTTTTCTCTTACTTTTTAATAAATACATTTATGAGGTCATAATTTGAGATATAATATGTTTTAATCACATGCTTAATGGTTTAATTACTATTCATATTAATTAAATCTTCATTTTGACCAAAAAGTCAAACCGAAAAAACTTCACCAGAATCGCCCGGTGGGTTCCTGGGACCTTCGGTGCAGTCGGTTTACCTTATTTTTATTCTGTTTAGCCAAAAATCTAGGTCAAACGTTTTCGTCTTTTAGTGCAATTTCTTGCACTTCCTAGGGTTTTCGACGTCGATTTGGCACCATTTCTCACGTTTTTGGTTCGGTAATAAATTCTATTCCCAGTTTCCTAACTTATAACACTGTTAGAACATTTTTCTGTATTCTTAACAGTATTAAATCATTCATTTTGTATTTTTAAACATAAAAATTATTGTATTAAATACAATATACATATTTCGAGTATTGTGGATTTTCTCGGTTATTACATAAAAGAAGCATCAGATGTGATAATAATACATTAGAAAGTCAACAAAAGTGGTGCTAAAATTAATAATATTTTTATAAGAAGTGCTATTTTTGTAATTTATCCATCAAATTAAGCAGTGTTTGTGAACGGGAAGTTCTCCAAGAACTTCTAAAAACCTGAAGAAAGATGACTTTGCCTTTTCGGGACTAAACATACCAGTGCTCACAGACAACAACTTGGCGGTCACTGCAACCACGATGAACAATGAAAGCCTTTCGAGGCTCAACACCCTCGGCATGCATTGGCCCGCATAGACTTCACCCGTATGGTCTATACCCGCCTGACTATCACCCCCGTGGCACTGAACTCTTGTTCGTTAAACAGGGAACGCTCTATGTCGGTTTTGTGTCATCCAACGTTGACTAGAACTGGTTGTTCGCGAAGGTTCTTAAGGAGGGAGACGCATTTGTGTTCCCGATTAGGATGATTTACTTCCAGAAGAATATTAGAGACTCCCCTGCTGTGGCTTTCTCTGCATTTGGAAGCCATTGCTAATGCGGCGTCTGGATCGCTACCTCCCGTTAAACCCGAGGCTTTAACTAAGGCATTTACGTTGGACAAGGATTTGGTGGAAAAACTTCAGAAGAAATTCCAAGGCATGGTGAACTAAGCGAAGCTCGTTGTCTGCCTAATTTAATGACTTATGTATATATTCTATTGAATTAAATATATATTTGACATGTATCCAATATTACGTTCAATTATGCTTGAAAACACATATTTACGTACACGCGTGTATATGTACATGGTTCTTCTTAATTATGAGGGGGGGTGGGGGGGGAGGAAAGCCCAAATATATATATATATATATAAAGGCATATTATTGATTCAAACGGGTGTAAAAAGTGTTTGCAACATAGTTGAATAGTGATTTTACATCTAATTCTATTATAAGATAAATAGTTTGAATTTCTTGCCTCAAGTTCAAAAAAAAAAAAAGAAGAAGAAAATATCTTATAAACCTAAAACAAAAAAGAGATAAACTAAATTGGAAAAACAACTGGATCGAACCAAATTAAAAACAGCCTTATAGGTGTGAGAGGTATTCACACAGAAGTCTTTGCATATATGTCTATTATATAGTAGGTATGGAACAACAAAGTCAAAAGTTTTGGTGATTAATAAAAATTAAGTTTTATAAATTTTTTTTAGGAAAATTAAGTTTTTAAATTTTGAAGAAATAAAATGAACGTTTTAATTTTTTTTAGTGGCTATTATATATATGCACATAATTAAGTAAACGTTTGGGACAAGCTTTTTTTTGGCATTGTATTTAAATGCAATACAATTTTTCCTCAAATACAAAAACATTTTATTCAAATACCGATCACATCACATTTTAAATCTAATACAATCACTATTTATTATTTTACTTTTTCTATTACTTTTATTAATTACATCATATATTCCCTCTCACTCCTTTTTTTCTCTCTACTTTTACCCATCACATCACATATTTATTATTAAAATATAATTCAAATACTTTTCCCCCAAACACACATTACATTCAAATGTAATGTTAATGTTTTTCCTCCAAATACAAATTGCATTCAATGCATTGCAGTCAAACGTAATGCAAATGTAATGCGTTCACCAAACGAACCCTTAGAAAAAGTTGGGAAGTCACTGCCTACGTCCCTGAGGATGCGCAAGCTTTTCTATACATACTCAATGACTAATGAACAAGGCACAAGGGAACATTAATAGAGAGAACTATAATATGCAATCTAAAACAAAAATTAGACAATTAACCAATCAACCAATTCCCTCCATTAGCAAGTAATAGTAATAGTGCATATTGATAATGATAATAATAAAAACAGTCAATAATGTATAGTGTGGTATTTAACACTTTGAAACATGAAGTAAATAATAGAAAACTAAATAATATTCTCTAACTAAATAAATTAAGTAATTTTTAAAGCAAACTTCTACTTAAAACATATGGATATCTTTCTTAGTTACTTAGCATATTGATATATAACACCTTTGCAGCCATTATAGACTGGTTAATTAGGGTACGAAACGGGACATGTACAATAAATATTAATGGTGAAAATTATTCTTTTCCTTCAATATTGATGGGTGAAAATAACGTATAACACTTTTTGTAGAAATAGAAGAGAAATAGAAAACAGGAAATATATGGTGAAAGACTTATGGAGAGTTGTGACCCTTTCTTTAATTTAGCCGTAAAGAAAATATCAAATAAGAATGAACATATAGTTCTAGTTTCTGCGGTCTTCAGAGCAAAAAAAAAGGTTCCATGGTCTGCAATGTAAGTGATTTGAGCAGAAAGTTGTACTCTTTTAAGGCAAAAATTGGACTATTCTTTAGATGAATCAGATATATGCCTAGACCGAAGGGGGAAAAAAAGTTGTACATTAATGTCTCTGTGGTTTTCAGCTTAAAACTCGAAAACATCATTCTCCCAAAACTGCCTCGTAACAGCCAGTTATCGTGAAAGTTTTGGACAAGCCAGAATTCCAAAAGATCCGTAGGCTAGCTCTTTTCATTGTGACGTGGAGACTATGCCAAATATAGAAAGCGTTTGTAAGGCATTTATTTTTTCAAATGAATGATGGTGATAGGAAATAGAAGGCGCATCAGGTCATTTAGACTGGCTAGATTGGCATCACCCTTGCCGTTAACCTATTCCATATATTATTAAAATAAAATAAAAAGATATTGTTTCAAAACAAAATAAAAAGATGTTTTACAAGGAAAAAAAGATAACGTGATAAATTCATACACAGGCACCAATAATTAAAAAATGCATGCCAACGCCTAAAAGAAAATATGGCTAGTCCGTCAAAATAATGATAAAAAGAAAAAGAAAAAAAGAAAAACTAATGTGAGTAACAAGACAGAGAAATTCTCGCCCTTCTATAAATATATACATGCATCTACAAGCAAAACTAATTATTCCTAAACACTAAGAATCTATTTAGTAGAAGTAACTAAGTTATTTATTAATAAATTCGTTATTTATTTTAAATATTTTTAAAACTTTGGCAGGTCAAATTTTATATTTATTTCAATTCTCTCAAACAAGGAAATTTTACAATTTCAAAAATTATAATAAATAGCTGATTTTTAAAATATTTATAACAAATAACATATTTAACTAAAAGTTATATGATAAATCTTATGTAAATAAATTATTGACATGGTAAATATGTTATTTATTTTAATATTTTAAAAATTAACTTTTTACTTCTATTTACTTCATTTATTTTTTGAAACTATTATTTATTTTATTCTCTATTTTAACTTTGTTATTCTAATTTGGGCCCGTATACAGATACAGGTGGCGGCCCATTTAATGGCTGAGACCTAAGGCAGGCATGTCAATCATTAAATTGTAGTCGAAGAAAGTCCAAATTTTTTTGTTTTTTGTTTTTAGGAATGGGAGACAGTAAACAATTTAACAACTAAGAGATTTTAAAAATATTTAAAATAAATATCAGAAGCTACAATTTGGAAATAAGAAAAATGTCAAAGTCATGCACCCAGATATTTCTGCTCCCTACTCCGCCTGTGCATCATTTCCGCCGCTTATAATTAACTCAAAGCCTGTCAACAAATCTTAAATCATATCACCTTATTAGAACTTCAACTAATGAGTATGTATATTTGTATGAATTACGTACAATGGTATAGTTTGAGAAAAGTTTTTAAGAAGCATCTTAATTAATAATTGTGATGTCTAAATTCAATGGGGTTATTAATTTCCTTAGATTTGTTTAGAATTGATTTCATTTGTAGCTCTCAAATTATAAGTCAAATCATCAAATAGATGCAAGGGTTGATGACTCATCCCAAAAACAAATCCCTAATCTACCTAATCTATCCTACCATAAGACTCTTAACCAAAAAAGGTACACATATACCACTTCCACAATCGTTCTCATGTTAAAATAAAAATCAAAATTAACTTCTACTGTGACAACCGAAATTTTCTAACTGTTCTCGAGATCACTGTATAGTAGAAATTTATATATATTAGTGTGATGTAAATATATATAAATTTTACCCTAATGATGATTTATTAGAGTTGATAAATGTTTTATGACTATAAATATAACAATTTTCGAATCGAAACGCCTCAGATAGTGTATTTTCGATATCGAAAAACAGAATTTTACTGAGACTTAAAATGTGACAAGCATAGACCCCAGATGAAAAATTATGAAATATCTGGGGTTTATGGAGTGTTTTAAATGATATAAATGCATCGAAAGACTCTAATAGCTTTTCGGGAGGTAAACTGTGAAATTTGGCTAGTATAGCTTTTCGGTCAAAATTTCGATAGATGAAATTATACTGTAATTAAAGAAAAACCTATACTGTATAAACAAATAATATTTTCTTATTAATATAAGAATCAATGGATGAGATCACATCTTCATTTTGATCCAAGGGTCACCAAAAATAGTAAATTTTTAGAATTTCTTTCAAAATCTAATTAAGAAAGAAATTTTGCATTTTATGCAAAGCTTAGCTGCCATTGCACGTGGAAGAGGGGGGGAGAAACAGCTGTATTTCAGCTGAAAAAGTTCCAAAAATTTAGCAAAAATGCCCCCAAAAAATTTTCATTTTGACCCTAAAATTTTCAAAAATTGTAAAAATGCCCCTAAGGATTTGTATAAACTTTTGCTCTGATTTCCCACATCCCCCACAGTAGAAAATCACCATTTTCCCCTGTTCTTCATCTTCTTCACATTCCCAAAACCATCAAAAATTCAAAGTTTTCAAACCTTGCAAATTTTGAAGAAAAAGTGTGAGAAAACTTTATCTTGAGGAGTCTACACCCTAAAGCTTAAGTAAGTCTTTCAAAATCCTGTTTTAATGCTTGTTTTTAAGTGTTTTTATGCTTATAGGAATAGTGGAACAAAATGGGTTTAGAATGGTTTTGAGTGTTTTGATGAAATTCATGTGGAAAAACATGTTTTGAGCTTATTTTTGAAGTGTTTGTAGGATTAGTTTTTGAAACAAATGTGTTGCATGGGGGGGGGGGGGGGGAGTTGACGTGAAAGGAAGGGTTGAAAACCCTTATGGAATAGTGATGATTATGTATTGTGAATTAGGCAATAAAATGGTGTTGTATATAAGTGTTGAAAGGAAGAAAGAAAAAGAGGAAATTTAGGGTTGTGAGTAAAACCCTAAGTTTGGAAATTTTACTATGTGTTGTATATGAGAATGAATTATTGTTAGGTATTGGGATTTTGAGCAGGTTTATAATGAAAACTGTGTTCAATAACACAATTTAAGTCGTTTTGGCACAGTGGGAAAATAAGGATTTAAACCGTTATAATGCCGAAATTTTCGAACTTATAACTAAGACGAAGGGTTTAAGAATGATAATGTATATAAGAAATGTTTAAATGCTCTAGTGTTGATCTATAAACATTTTACTGAGAGTCGAACTGTTTCATTATAGGGCAACGACTGGAAACCAAGGAAAGGAAACCAAGAGATCAATCTAAGGAAACATTAGCAGATTTCTGGTAAGTTCTGACATTTAAATGTCTGGACATGAACAATTGGAACCCTATGTTATTTTTATAACTTCAATTTATGTATAGCCTAATTTCTTTGGCTAGAAAAGTTACATGTTGTTGTGAACTCGTTAAAACGCCTAAATTGGCGAGTACACGAGTGTGCATTGATGTGTTATGTGTATATGATTATGTTTTATGGATTTTGACCCTAGAATGCATTAAACATGTCTTAGGGTTGATTGTATGTGTATGAAATGGCTTTGGTGTTAAAATGTGTTTAAAAACCCATTTTAACCGGAGCCAAGCGCTAAGCGCTGGTCAAGGAGCGCCCTGGCGCTGAGCTCTTGGCCGAAATTTGGTATTAAAAATCCAGTAAGAGTGCCAGGCGCTAGGGTATGAGCTCTAGGCGCTAGTGTAAAAATTGGTGAAAGCGCTAGGTTCTAGGGTATGAGCGCCAGGCGCTAGTGTAAAAATCCAATAGGAGCGCCAGGCGCTAGTGTAAAAATTGGTGAAAGCACCAGGTTCTAGGGTATGAGCGCCAGGCGCTAGTGTAAAAATCCAGTAGGAGCGCCAGGCGCTAGGGTATGAGAGCCAGGCGCTAGTGTAAAAATTGGTGGAAGCGCCAGGCGCTAGGGTATGAGAGCCAGGCGCTAGTGTAAAAATTGGTGGAAGCGCCAGGCGCTAGGGTATGAGCGCCAGGCTCTTGCACCGGATTTTCAAAAGCGCCAGGCGCTGCAAGGGGAGCGCCGAAGCACTGAAGTTTCTATCCAAAGTTTTACAGAAAAATAAGATGAAGAGCCAGGCGCTCAGGGATGAGTGTCAGGCGCTCCAACTGTTCTAAAAATGTATAATTAAAGTTTTGTGTCTTATTTCCAGTTCCAATCCCGCCCCAATGTTTAAGTGCGTGGATGATGAGTTTTAAACAGTATTTTTGGACTAAATAGACATAACATCAAGTATATTAATTATGAATATATACATTGGAACAGTTAAGATATCATAGTAAGTAGCATCGCACAGTAAACAACAGGGTAATGAAAACCTAATGTTTTGACGTACCGGCCTCTCGTGAGGGGAGGTTATCTTAGGTCGAAGTAAAAGACATACCATAAATGAGGGAGAGTCAGGATCGCTCCCAGGCCTCTCTTACAGCGCACACAAAGTACGACTAAAACGGGCCCATAGACATAGTAAATGAACATTGTAAATGTAAAATTGAGCATAATGAACTCCATGCATATTTGTTGAGTTGCATTGTGATGTTTATTGTTTTAAATGTTATGTCTGAACTTACTGGGTATGTAGCTCACCAGTTCGTTCGTGTTTAGGTAATCGTGGTAAGCAACCTGTAACCTGAGCCACAGTGTATGGATTGGACTGCAGGGATGAAGTGTCAGTGTCATGATAAAAGGTTATGGACCTGCCAGGCTAATTCCGCAAAGAAAGGGAAAAGGAAAAAGAAAAGTACAATTGTATAATATTGTATAAAGTACACTACCATGTTTGATTTTAATTATTTTAAATACAGTATGACATTATTATATGCAAGTGATATGAAATAGTTTCCAATTATAATAATTTAGTTTTGGAGAAATTGTAGTACTACATATATCGATAGTTTTTAAAAAAAAAATTTCCGCAATCTATTATGTTATGTTTTGAAAAAGGAGAAATAAAGTAGCACAGAGTCCCAGTGACATCTTCTGCGCGAGGGGGGTGTCACATCTACTAAATCATACATCATAATAAATTGACTTACTCCAGATAATTTAATGAATCGAATAGAACTCGGTTAAAAACGCTCTAAAAATCAAAAACTAAAATAAAATCTGATGTATAATTCGAAGACAACAAATAAAATTAATTCATTATTTTATCCACTACCAGAAAGAAGAGGTCGGTTTGGTTTTAAAAAAAGGGAATAATTGACGTACGGCGCCACTAAGGTGTAGCAGATATAAAATTAAGAAACAGGATGATATGTGGGTTTCATATTGCTGCATATTTGTCATTGTCTTCGAATCTGATTTTTCCAATACGTTTATACATACATAATATATATGACATATAATATGCAGGATTTAAACAACCAACTAAACTTATCTAATTAATTATTCAACTGCTACATTGTTTTAACCTGTTATGTTTTCCTTTCTTGAGTTAATTAACATGAACTATTTTGTGATGAGCCCATATGGACAACTGTCACATCCTCTGGCCGGCCGGTAGATGCCGCACTGGTTCATTATCAGTCTTATACTGTTTCCCTAATATCACTAATTTAAATTTTTTAATTCGATTGGGGAAAAAAATTTGATACCCATGAAAAGAGGATAATGTTACGTTTCTTAAAGGGAATAAACTTGTCATTTTCTTGTCCAGAAAAGTATATAAAAGAACCCAAATTAATGAATTGGTCTATGTCCTGATCTTTATTATTCTAAATAGTAATCTTTTTTTTCTCCCTCTTCGTTGGGGTAGGGACAAGGTTCTTTATCAAAGCAGCCATCTAGAGCTTTCAATATTGTTTCTTTTCTACTACAGCTGAAGTACCAAAAGAAATACCTTTCTCGTATCTTTACATTTAGAGGCTGATGAATATTCAAAAGCATGATTTTATTGTTTTTGAAATATAATCACTTTTATATATCTGATCTTCTGCTGTGCAAAGTTGGCTTGTGATGACTTTTGGTCAAAATTAATGTTTCAAAAGACAGATCTACCCTCCAATTAGACAAAGCTAGATAAACTAAAATTTATGCTTTTTTTTTTAATTTTATATAACGGGAAATTTCATTGAGAAGAAAAGAAAACAAAAAGGTCTTACAGTAAATAGCATTTACCAATTAGGTGTTAATGAGACGTACCAAGACATCTTGATTTCTGTCTTAAAAAAAAAGTGCTATCAAGACTCCATGTACTCGCGTATCTATATGCAATTTTGTTTAATCAGATGACCAACTTAATGTCATTGACATTATTTAAATAGAAATACATGCCATTTATGAGATAATTATCATTCCACAATGAAGCTAAATTACCAATTTCTCTTGATCTCAACAACCCTTCTCACTCAGATCAGTACAGTCCTAGGTATAATTGGAATTATCCAATAGAATAGTAGCTCTATAGTGGATTTATATTTTGCAAGATTGAACCGAGGAAAAAAAAAGGCATATAATTAGTTCTTGCATTGGGTATTCTGTGCATAGTAATGTAAAAAATTATGAAAAATGCTCTGTGAGCACTAACTCTATGCTCCATATTTTTTGAGTACCGTGATTTATAAATTATTATTGTTTTATTAATAAATATTTGAAGAATTGTTATATTAATTAATTAATCTAATAATAAAAAGATGATAACTCACCCACTTGTAAGTTGATACTCAAAGGACTTTAAAATAAAATTGATATCGTTAACACTACTTAAAGTATTATATATGGAAATCAGATATGGCCACAAGAGTAGTTAGTTGGATCACTATATAGTAACAACTTTAACGGTCGAAACACAATATAGATAATGCGTGAAGGAAATGTGGGACTTCTACACACTTGTACATTAAAAATTGAATATGACCACTTTCATGTTAGTTCATTGCTCGAATGCAAGCACTGCGCTCTTAAATAAGTATATCACTGTACTTAGTGGTTGAAAGAATGGTAATTCCTAAGGAAATGGATAAGATACTCGGAAAACCACTAAGTAAATATCTTCGAAGTCATTAATTTCTTGGTGTAATCACACTAGATATAGCTCAGAGAGTCCCATCTATAAATACATATTCTAGTGCAAATATTGATCCATCCCTCTCATTACTGATCAATTCCATTAGTACAGACAAATATATACATAACATCTTATATCACCCCTATCGAGCAAATTAGCATATCAAGAATGAAGAGCATTCATTTCTTTCCCACACTTACCGTTTTGGCTCTGGCAACTTCCATTGCCTCAGCCTACGACCCAAGCCCTCTACAAGACTTCTGTGTGGCAATTGACAACTCTAAAGCCAGAGATGCATGTACGTACGTGTTTTTTTTTTCCCCTTTATCGTATGGAGCTTTACGGGCCTCTATGTTATTATTTTGAAAGAAAATTATCCAGATTTGGAATTGAAACTTAAGATCCTTTAACTCCCCCTGTCCACTACTTGTAAGGGTAAGTTTGAGCTAACCCAAGAGTAAGAAAAAAGTTAAGCATAGTACATATATAAAAAAATAAATATATAGAATTTTTTTATGTAAGCATGTTTAATTATATTTAATATATGCATCTTGTACCATGCATAAGACATTTTAGGAGAGAGAATAATTGATATCAGAAAAACTAAAAATATACCTCAACTAAGTTGACACTTACTAAGCAATTATATCATCATGCATGTGACAATTATATTGTTTAACATATACTAACTAGCAAATTAAATTAACATTTAATGTTTTCTATCAAATAGTGTTTGTGAATGGGAAATTCTGCAAGAACCCTAAGCTAGTCAATGTAGAGGATTTCTTCACTTCTTTGGACAACACTCCTGGGAATATACAAAACCCTTTTGGATCCAATGTGACCAACGTGAACGTTGACAGAATTCCGGGGCTCAACACTCTTGGGGTATCAGTGGCACGCATCGACTTTGCACCATTTGGCCAAAACCCGCCTCACTCTCACCCTCGTGCCTCCGAAATCCTTGCCGTTGCTGTGGGAACCCTATATGTCGGTTTCGTATCGTCGAATCAAGACGGAAACCGTCTGTTTGCGAAGACCTTAAACCAAGGAGATGTGTTTGTGTTCCCACTTGGTTTGATTCACTTCCAGGTCAATCTGGGACGCACCCCAGCAGTTGCCTTTGCTGGTCTCAGCAGCCATAACCCTGGAACTATTACAATGGCAAACGCGGTGTTTGGATCTGAGCCTCCGATTAATCCTGATTACCTTGCCAAGTCCTTCCAAGTGGACAAAAGTATTATCAAATATCTTCAGAAGCGGTTCGATACAAACGACAGTTAGAGCAAATTAAAGCTACGAAACAGTGGATGAAGACTATACATACATATATATATTTAATAAATTTGAGTGGGGAATTTAAATCCCTCCTCTCTGTTTGTCTGAAAATGTCTGTTTATTTTCTTAATTATGTTTGCTATGTTTAATGTGCGTGTACTCTATTATTAAGAGACAGACTTCTCTAAGGTAGTGTCCCATTTTCTACTTGCTTAATAATGGATACATAATTTAAAAATGTTTAAAAGATTAAATACGTAAACATAATTTAATGATAATTGTACTTATGATTTTATCAATTATATGATTTTATTATAAGTTTGAATCCAAACACCTCGATTAATATAAAAAAAAAAAAACTAATGGAGTATTTGGTATCATAATTATATTCGTATTATATTTAAACACAATATAATTTTCACTCAAATGTAAAAATTTTACATTCAAATATAATACTTTTTAACGATACTGTAAAAACAATTACTATTCTTTTATTTTTTAAACAATTATGTATTAGTTTTTCAATTTTTTTATTCAAATCATACTCTTTCTCTCTCTAAATTTTTTATCTACTTTTACTAATCACATCAACTTTTCAATTTTAAAATACAATTCAAATACTTTTCATTCAAACACACATTTCATTTAAATACAAATCAAATATTTTTCATCCAAATATAAAATGTATTTCTAAAATTATATTCAAACGTAATACGTTTACAAATGCCCCATAAAACTTTAGATTCGTGGGTATATACAAAGTACACGCATTAAATAAATAAAAATTGCATAAAACCTAAAGAAGAACATGCAGTTCATGATCATAAATTCACCTCAGATTAGTAATCAGATTCTGATTAATATCATAGAATATGTTGACGGAGATAGGTTAGTTGGAACCACGCAAGAGTGCGGAAGAAAAAAATAATCAGTAAATTAAAGTTTCCAGACCAAAAATAAATAAATAAACAAATAATAGCTTAAAAATATAAGGTATAGTTTGAAGGAACCATCTAGATGGAGGAATTTATATGGAAACAATTTGATGGAAATATTTAGAAGGGGAACATTTGGATTGTTATTTGAATACATATTTTGATGTTAATATTTATTTTTAAAAAATTTGGATAGAAACATTTAAATTTATGTTTGGATAGTTAGTGAGATATTTGAATTGTTGAAATCAAATAGTGTAAAAACTTGATATGTGTTTAGATCATCTTGAAATTATATACAATTTATAAAAAAAAAATTCATATTTAGACTTGTATATGCAAAATGAACTTTTAAAATTTGAGTTACAAAACTATAACAACAATTATAAATAGTAAAATTAAGGTTGACTTAAAAAAAAAAAGATAAAAATTTTGAATTAGACCATCTAGATGGATTATTTGAGATAAAATAAACAAAAACCAAATATATAGATAAAATAGTAACCATCTAGATAGAATAGTAACCCTTTGATTAAGTAGATCAAACAAATGGCGCCAAAGACATTGATGATCTCCCCATGTGAAAGGGCTTGTTTTAAAATGAAAACAAAATCACGGGTCTACCCTTTAAACTACGCCCGGAGCCAACCAAGGCCCGGGAGAGCGCTAGTGGCTCTAATTATTTTATAAAATAAAATTAAAAATATACCCATTCCTCCAAAATTTTACAATTCTAGATTCTATTTGAATATTTCCAAACATTTATTTACAAATTTTAGTTTTTATCTAAATATATTAAGTTGTCCCTTTTTAATTCTAAATGTTATGTCGAATAACGTTGTATTCATATCTTTAATTTTAACCAAAATGTATTGCTTTGACCCCCTCCCCACCTAAATTTTTATGTTTGCTCAGGTCCCTAAACAAATTTTATGGCTTGATTTGTCTAACCTGCTTTAAACATTCCAATTTAATCACAAGTTCTCGTTGTCGGAGTTCATCTGTGTACATATATACATGTAAAATGACAAAGTCAAGCCACAACACATGATCTCATCCTCACACCGTAACACTCTCATAGCCTTATTCTTTTTCCCCTGTTGTTTTTTGATCTGAACTGACAGTGATGGTTCTAGCTTTTACTATCATGTTCTCTGAAAATTTTTTTTTTAATAACAAAATTCTCTGAATTACTCACCACAAGTGTTCCAGTTAAATTAATATTGTGGCAAAGGATCGAACAGGATTTATATTAATCTAAATTATATTCAATAAAAAAACGCTGCATCTCACCCCTATATAAAAATTTTGTATGTACTATATGATTTGCCACCTCGCGGTCTCTTATGCAAGACTGTAGTATATTGGAAGTACAATATTGTCATTTTTGTAATAAGAAAAAAAAAAAAAAGAGTTTTACAGTCTTAAAAGTACAATATATATAGCTAGCGTATATAGGTCCATGAAGATGCCATTTGGAAGAAGAAGTACATTAACAACAAGTCGATAGATTTTTTTTTTTAATATTTTTTAAGTTTGTTGAAAGGCGGGTGGGGGACAATAAATATCATGACTTGGGATCTGGTGGCGTTTAGCATACATTCACTGAGAGGTTAAATTTCACCTGCCATAAATTCACACTCACATGTAAAATTAATTAAAAAATAAAAAATCCGTTTGTTATTGGGTTGGTAGAAGAAGATAAAAATAGAAGTGCGATGATTCGTGGAATATTCAGAAATGCATATTTCAATGGATATTGTTGTACTTCTTTCCCCACATGTACATGTATCAATTGCAATGTACAGAAATAGTAAATCAACTAATCTTACCTAATCCTCCGATAATATTAGTGCCACTTTATTTGTATTCGTATTCACATTCCTTTAACGATATTGTAACGTTTATGTAATTAATTAAATTTTTTAATTGACATAATATAAAAATATAATTAAATATATATATTTTCTTGACGAGTTATGATATTCTTAGTGAATCATGAATAAGACATGAATAAAGAGGTATAAAAAAGTTAGATTCTCAAAATTTATCACTTTTTGTCGTTAAATTTTATTCTTTTTAGAGGAAAATACCATGTAATAAATCAAAATCAAGATGTTCATTACAACTCAAGTTGACAAAATTTATTGAACTCCGTATTATTTATGGCTGCATAGTGAAGCCACCGTAGTGTTGTCAAACAAAAACCAGCACTTATTGGTCCACTTAAACTATGATTTATTTTATATCTTTATGCTGATCATAAAATTTTGGATTTTTATAGAAATTTGAAAACTTTACGACATAAATTCATCAGGCAATAATCATTAATGTTAGCGTGATCAATACATTGACTTACATATATATGTGTCCATATATTTGTATTCTATAGAGTAACAATATTCTCGACAAAAAAATATAGTTAAAATTCTTTCTCTCTCCCCCTCGGCCGGACAGATAAAGTTAGAAGACTTTGATTCCTTATTGTCATCATCTCATCACTTAAATATCTTATAATTGATTTTTTGGATAAATAATTAAGAGAATTGTTATTATATCAAAGTGGATGTCTTGTATATTTGTCTACGTGCCCATTAAAAAAGAAGGTTAATTTCCAGTTCCCCTCCAGGAAAAAAGTTTCAAGTTTTAGTCCCATGAATGACGCCACGATTAATAAATTTTAATTTCCAAGTAATATTTTTCTGACTTCTTTTTCTGCTTTTCCTCCCTCTCCTCGTAATTGAGACATTCGGAATAAGAGGTGGTTAGAGACTTAGAGCCGCTCCCGTGGGAACCTAACAACTGTTTAGGACAAAACAAAATGACTTAATTAATTATTATTTTAAAAAACACTTAAAAATACTCAAAAAAAAAAAAGCTTAATAATCATCTGACGCATATATATATATATATATGCATGAGATAGCATAACTCGTTTTAGAAGATTATATTTCAACAATTTAATTTTCATTATTTATATGATGAGGTGAAAACAGAAAATGTTGATGATCAATTCTGGAAGAGAAAATAGAGTTTGCATTAGTATAGTTCGGTAAGGAAAGCTCCCAGCATTCAGTTCATTTTTTCCAAGTGAAGTTTAAATTAATGCAAAAAAATGGATTTCTTACACTTTTCATGATATATGTTATCTATTTATAAATTTATACGTACCTACTACACTTAATTATTTGTTTATCTATATTGTTGAAACCTACTACCATAAGTTGATTGGACTTCCTTAATTAGCACCTTTTAGTATTTCATATGAGGAGAAACTAGAAGTGTTTTATATCTGAATCAACTTAACCACGGTCATTTTTCTGGTAATTTCAAATAATCTGAACCAGTCAAGTATAAGTTAGTTCTTATCTTGATTCTTACAACTCTTGAAAGTAAGAATAATACACCAAAAAAATAAAAAGTTATTAAAGAAAATCAATGCAGATTTTCTCTTAAAAAGTCCTTTACATTGTTTTCCATTGATTATTAAGAGTTTTTGGAGCCCTCAATCTAACTATATTAATTATCACGTTAAACAATAAATTAATGTAGTGGTTGGAGGCTGCCAAAAGGTTGTAAATATAAATTATATATTGACACAAATTTTAGAGCCGGCTAAAACGTACTTAAGTAATTAAAAAACAAATCAACAATATCGTGCAAAAATTGAATGTAAGGATATTATTAAAACGGTGGCAATAATTAGAATTACTTGGTTTGTAATACAAAGAAACTTTAGAACATATTTGATACAGTGTTAAATTTTCAATGTCAACGCCAAAACTTAATATTTAGATATTAAAATTACTCTCCAATATAATGCAATACTTACTGTGAATTCACATTAAATATAGCGTCTGCCAAAATTTTGATATATATGTTCTTTACATGATGTATTGAATATTTCACCCAAAACTTGCAACTTTTGTTACTTTTTTTTTTTTTAGCTAAGCCATTCTAAAATATTTAAACGGTAAAAAAAAAAAAAAACAAGTTTCAAAACTTAGCAATTAAGACAAAAAGCAAATATATACGTAATTGATACATTAAAGTATAAAACTGAATAATATAACATAAAAAAAATGTAATATTTACTTTGTGTAAATGTATTGAAAATGATCTTAATAGGTTTTTGAAAGATACAATATCTCTTAGATAATTATAACAAAAAAACCAATTCCATGTTAATTAGTTCAATAATATTGCTGGAGCCGTCCAACACTAGCAAATTAAATAAGAATATATGTTAGTAGTGGTTGAAAACTAATGGAATATATATTTCCTTACGTACACTCTTTTTTCTTTTTTCTTTTTTCTTTTTTCTTTTGCTGGAAATATACATGAAACTACCCGCATGACTACTAACGCAAAATTTACCAATTAGTCCTTACCTGCTTCACATGAAGGAACAAGTAGTTCTAGACTGCTTAATTCAAAGAGCACTCCCATCTATAAATAGAGCAATCCAGATCAAGAATTTCTCGATCCTAGCCGAAGCAAACTACATATATATATATATATAAATCATTGTTGAACATTCCACTTATAAACAAAGATGAAGAGCATTCATTTCCTTCTCGTAGTTGCCACATTGGTGTTGGCAAACTCCATTGCCTCTGCCTACGACCCAAGCCCTCTTCAGGACTTCTGCGTAGCAACGGTTGACCCCGAAAAAGCCTGTACGTGAACATTCATATATATATATATATGCATAAATTTTTTTCCTTACCTATATTTTTGTTAAGTGTGCCTGAGAATTTTTTTTTTTTTTTCCCTTACCAAACTAAAGTACTAATTGTTTATGTCAAGCAGTGTTTGTGAACGGGAAGTTCTGCATGAACCCTAAACTAGCCAATGCCGGCGATTTCTCGACTTCGGGTTTCAACATCCCCGGAAACACTAACAACTTAGTTGGTTCTGCCGTGACTCCTGCTGACGTGGACAGAATTCCGGGGCTCAACACTCTTGGCATATCGTTGGTTCGAATCGACTACGCGCCCTACGGCCAAAACCCGCCTCACACCCACCCTCGCGGCTCCGAGATCCTCGTCGTCGTGGAGGGGACGCTCTGCGTCGGTTTCGTGTCGTCGAACCAAGACGGAAACCGCCTCTTCACGAAGGTTCTGAACAAGGGAGATGTGTTTGTGTTCCCAATTGGGATGATTCACTTCCAGTTCAACCCGGGACACACCCCAGCAGTGGCCTTTGCTGGCCTCAGCAGCCAAAACGCAGGAGTCATCACAATTGCAAACGCTGTGTTCAATTCAACTCCTCCTATTAATCCTGATATTCTTGCCAGGGCGTTCCAACTTGACAAGTATGTGGTTCAGCAAATTCAGCACAAGTTCAATCCTCACAATTAGCAGATAAAACTACTTACGAATCGGCCGTGGATTTTCCTAAATAATGTTTGCTACGTGTACTTTTTTTTTTTAATGGTGATTTACCAAAATAAAGAGAAAGGTCATATATAGCTTACGGCATATGCCTTTCTCTAAAAATGGGATTCGAGTGCGGTCATGTATGTGTGTATTTCAATTCTTCTTTATTGAATTTCTAAGTATAATGTTTTAAGGGCACTTTTGTTTGTTTTATTTTTATTATTATTATTTTTTTAGAATAAAGTGAGTTAGTTAAGTTCCTCTCTCCCTCTCTAAACACAAACTATCAGAATGAGAATGACGCGTTTAGGACTCACTTGGTAAGGTGGTCAGAGTTTAACAAGACCAAGACTGACTTCTACCAACAAATTAACTCGACTGATCAGTAGATTTCCTCGTC
The DNA here is from genome assembly GCA_035233585.1 of Antiaris toxicaria. Classification (NCBI taxonomy): domain Eukaryota; kingdom Viridiplantae; phylum Streptophyta; class Magnoliopsida; order Rosales; family Moraceae; genus Antiaris; species Antiaris toxicaria. The sequence continues at coordinate 3,878,433 of CP141153.1, read as the reverse complement.
ATTAAGTTAAAATTGAAATCACTGTAATTTTCTTTTTTTTTTTTTTGGTTAAATAGTCAAAGTAATATAATTGTAACAAACAATTGAATTTGAAAATTACAAACCAATCAAGCAAAAAAAAAAAGCATAAAAACCCACCTTCAAATAACAATACTAGTGAGAGAGACAGGGAGGAATTTTTTATGGCCGTTTGGGGAGGTTTTTAGAGATGTAATTATAGAGATTTAGGCATTTGAAACCAAATAAGTTTTAAGAATTTGTGTTGGAGTAAAAATTTTAGAGAAAAAAGTTTTGGATGCGGGAAAAATGTTGGAAACCAATTTTTAGCAACAAATATTAATTAGAATTCAAACGCCAAAACGACATCTCCAGATGCTGACGTCCCCTCAAACAAACAAACCGTGGTCTATAGGCAAGCTAGTTCCAGACTGGAGATGCCGTAACCATTTTATTTGTAACAACTTATTTCAGATTATTTTTACTCCATCTTTCCTAAACCCAACATGAAAATGAAGGAAATAGAATACACAAATTAAATAATTCAATTACATTTCTTAAACCCAACATGAAAATGAGGAATTAGAATATATAAGTTAAACATTGAAATAAAAAGAAAAAAAAGATTATAGAAGAAAGAAAGAAAAAGAGAAGAAAAAAGTAAAATCTCACCTTAAATAATAGAACAAATTTCCAAACTTCCTCGAATCTTGAAAAAAACCAATATATACTATGTATTTGAAAATTTGTTTGGAAATAGTGAAATGGGAAAATTTCTTTTGGAAGCTTTTAGCTTACGTAGAGACAAAACATTACTTAGTATAATAGGCTAGTAGGGGTGAACAAAAAACCCAACAATTCGACGAACCTGGTGAACCCACCCAACTCAACCCATTATAACCTAAACCCGACCAACTTGACTAAGAGATCAACCCAACCTACCCAATCTGACTACTAATTGGGTGGGTTTGGGTAGAATTTTTTTTTAAATCTAACTTAACCTGAACCCACCCAATCTATCAATATATAAAAATATATATATTTCATACCTCATAATATATAGTATTTATCTTATATTTTACATTAATTACTTGACAACTTTTTATATTTCATATTGCACGAGTTTTTATTATTATTTGTTTATTAGTTTATAACTTTTATATTTAAACTTATTTTTTATATATTTTATTTTTATATCGATTCATAACTTACTAGATAATTTTGGAGTTTTATAACATTAATATTATGCTGAAAATTAGCTTTCTTTTCATATATTTCTTATTTTAAATTGAATAATTAGGCTTTTTTTTTAAAATTATGTTCAACCTGATCAACCTATCCAACCCATCTAAATTTTAATTGGGTGGTTGATTTTAAATTTTGGGTTAATTATGTGGGTTAAATTTGAAATCAACCCATCTAAACTTGATTAAATGAGTTGAAAATTCTCAAAAATTCATCCAACCCACCCAATATTCACCCTTTATAGGTTACTCTTTTAAAATACTTAAATCATTAAGATTGTAATTCAAATTTAGATTTTGGTTCAAGCTACTAGGTCCACTGATGTTTATAGATTTAATAAAACCGCTGTAGTTCTTAAAATCCAAATTGTTTACATTATAATATGTGGAGAACTATTAATTTAAGGGGGGTGAAGACTAATTTATACACATACCACTATATTAAAATTTTAAAAAATTTCACTATATTCAGATTTAATAATAAAAATAAAAAAGCTATTCTCCTCCAGCTGCGTCATTGATCCCCGGTTTTTTTTTTTTTTCACCGTTTATTGCCGTCAGTTTTTTTTTTTTTTTTTTGGTTTTATGTTTTCTGTCGTTTCAATTCTTGTCTTTGGAAACTTTCATGTCGTTTTCCCCTTCTACATTTTCCTCAGCGTGCATTCTTCTCCCACAGCCATTTTATGGTTTTTAGTGTCGTTTTCTGTTTTGGTATCGTGTTCATTTTCTCGATTCTATTTTTGTTCGTAAGTTTTGTTTGTCGTTTCCATGCAAGGTTTTATTTCATTCTTATTGTCGTTTCAAGTCTCAGCTGTCGTTTAAAATTATTTTCCTCTTCATTTGCGTTTTTACTTTTGATGACGTTTTAATCCATTGTCATTCTAACATTTGTCGTTCCCTTTTTTATGCCGTTCATTATACTTATCATTTGAACCTATTGTCATTATAAATTAAAACATTTTTACGTTCCCTTTTCTATTCCGTTTAATAACTTATTGTCCCATGTAATCTTCTCCGTCGTTTCACACATTTTTTCTGTTATCGAAAGTTCTTAATAGTCATTTTTTATTATATAATATTTTAGTTCCCACTTATGATGCTCCCTCAACTAGTTTTGTCTTTTGAATTTTTGTTGTCGTTCGTAGGTTTGTTGTCGTTATCTATTTCTTATCATCCCACTTTTAATAATCGTTTCTCTGCTTCAAGTCGTCTTCCAATTTATTTTCTTCTATAGTACTTTTCTAAATTTTACTGTTGTTCGCGTGCTTTTTTTTTTTACTGTCGTTTCCATGATTTTCATTTCTAGTGATTTTGTTTTAGTTTGGTATCGTCTTTGGCGATGGCGTTGTAGTTTGAACTTTAGTTGTCGTTCCTATTTAGTCCTTTAGTCATTTATGTTTCGCGGGGGTGAGTTTTTGTAATTTTTCATTTCACCTAATCAGCCCAATGTAAAAAGGGAAATTATAATAAATATACCACTTTTTTTAGTCAATAAAACTAAATAGTATATTTACTTAATTTAAAAATTAAATAATAGTTTTAGTTTAACAATCATATAATTTTACAATTGTATTTATAATTCTCTCTAGACTCTCTCTCTCTCATTATTCACAATCAAAAATACAAATACTGCCATGGTTGCTATAGAACATTGCTGCCGAAGATGTAAATTATTGGGGAAGAAAATCCGGCCTGCAGAGGTGAGGCCCCATGGGTTTGCAATCTAGATTTCGCGATTTTCACCGTTCCAAAGCCCCCTCGCCACCATTATCGATCACGGCCACAAGATCTACAGTGTTATCTTCTCAAACGATGGTTTGCCGCCTATCATGGCTTCGCAAGGGCCAGATTGATCTCAAAAATAGGATCTCATACAGCATCGTCTTCTCTGGCGATGATTTGGGGTTTTCAATTTGGTTTTTTTTTTTTTACAAAATTGGTAAATCATTAATTTACATAGTAAATCATATCAACGATCAATGCAGTAAATCAATGATTTACACATGTAAATAAACAATTACCAGTAAAATTTGATTTACCAGATAAATTTATCAAAATCAATAAATAAATGATTTACCGAGTAAAAGGTGATTTACCGAGTAAACCAAGATTTACACGTAATGGGGTATTTTTGGAATTTTAGATGTGGTAAATCATGATTTACTAAAAATATGCTATTTATCAAAGGTCAAAAACTTTTTTGCTATTTATTTTTATTTAAGTTTAATTTTGACATATTTCCCTCCTCTCATATAAAAAATCAACCCATCTAACTAAAATCAAGTTGGGTTAGATGAGTTTAACGGATTGTGTATTTTATTAAAAAATAATACTAAATAATACTAAAAATTCAATAATAAATGAAATTTAAGGGGGAAAAAAGGAATTAAACTCATGACAATTTTCAAATAAATTTTATCATAGACTTTGCACAAAAAAATTTCTAATATAATCTCGTTAATATTTGAATATAAAATAAATATAAGTTATAAGAATTACTAAAAAATATAAGGATATTAAAATAATTAACGGTATTTTTCACAAAATTATCAAAAATTACATCCATATTGAATATCACGTAATGCATTCTATATATTCAAATAATTTAAACAACAATTAAATGTGAATATCATTTAGCAAAAAAGAAAAAATTAGGTAGGTTGGGTGAATATTCAAATAATTTAAATAACATTTAGAGGTAAATATTCACCTAATATTTAGGTGAATATTTAGTAGGTTATGTGGGTTTTTTGATTTTTTTTTTCAACTCGCCCAATAAATTTGGATGGGTTGAGATTTTTTTTTATCCACCCAATCAATTAAATATAATAAATTAACTCACCCAATTAAGGTCAGGTTGGATATATTAAGTGAGTTTGTCAAATAATTAAGTTTTTTGTTCACTCCTAATGTCTCGATTGTTTACCGTATTGTATTCACATTACGCTTAAATACAATATAATTTTCATTCAAACGCAAAAGATTACATTCAAATATCAATCACGTTATATTTTGAATCCAATACAATCACTCTTTATCATTTCACTTTTTCTACTACTTTTACCAATCGCATCACACATCCTTTTTCTCTCTTCCTTTTTTTTTTCTATTTTTGTTAATCACATAACATATAATACAATTTAAATATTTTTCATTCAAGTAAACATTATATTTGAATGCAATATAAATACTTTTCATTCAAACATATATTGTATTTAAATACAATATAAAAGTAATACATTACCCAAACGTTCTACTAGTTTTTCTTTTTATCATTATCCGTTTCACTGGTTTCACTTTGTATTTGTGCTCTTCAGGTTATTGTCTTTCTTTATTTCTGTCGTCTAAGTTTCAATTGGTGATTGAAGAAAAAAAAAAATTGTCCTTTTCTATTAGATGTGCGTCTTCATCGTCGTTTTGTATTTAAACGTCGTTTTTAGTTAGGATTTGGTTTTCCATTTCATTGTCTATGCTAAAGGAACTCTCGCTCAAGACGAGGTTGGGTAGTATTAATTTCTCAATACGTGGTTTTAATGAAAACAAGCGATATATGGTATTATTTGTCTATGGGTGATACTGAACTCCTACCATGCACCAAACTGTGAGGGTGATCAGGCGCTTTCAGGGCTCACTTTGCACGTTTGCATCATTGCTGGGAGCTCTATTGTTTATTTTCTTGCATTAATAGAACTCCAAGTTGATATCAAATTTCACTTTTGTCACGAGAATTCTATATAAATTGCTACTTCTTGAATTTGTGGGTTTATTTATTTTCTAGGGAATTTGTCATACACATCCATTAACAAACTTCGTAGAGGCAAATAACACTTAATAGTATTCCTAGAGCTTAAACATTTTGTTTTCTGTCTCGTTTCATGTGTTCCTAAATAGTTTTTCCAACCACTTTATTCAACAAGAGAATATATAAGGCTAATTCAAAATTCAATGATAATTAAACCAAAAGCTTTCAAAATTCAGTCAATAAATAATAAAGTGAGAATAATCTTAAAATTTAATGGTACCGTTGAAATTGAACCTTTATGTTGTGTTCAAATAAATAAATTGAGAAAAAAAATCTCGCGAGGAAGTTCAAGAGGGAACTTCATTTGAGGATGACAGTAGACTTTGAGGAGCTAAAGAGCTAACACTCGGAAGAACTCACATCTTCTATCTAAACTTTTCCATTCCAAATCATGTCTAATCACTTATATTATACTACCTCATAAAAAAAAACTATATTTACTTTTTTATTTATTTTTCATTTTATGAGATGTCATGATATAAGTGATTGAACATGATTTAGGATAAGAAATTTTAGACAAAGGATATAGGTTCCACTTGAAAGTAGGCTTGTAAAATTCCAAAACTAGTTCATATTAATTTCACTTCCCCTAACTATCAACTTTTCTATTTTCAGAAGTTAATAAAAGATTAGGGAGGTAGTTGGAGAGTACACAAACATTGGGCCACTTTAGCATAGCTTTTATTTTTGCTTTTAGTCATTAAAAGAAAAAAGGGTAAAAATTATAACTTTTTAATAAGTATTAGAGATTATACTTATATAAATGCTTTTGAAGTTAAAATAACTTTAAAGTTTTTTCTAAATAAGTGTTAAAAATATTAAAATAAAGTTTATAATATCTAACTTAAATTATAATATAAGTTTTAAAATTTATTTAAAAAAACTTTTTTAGAAGTTATATTTTTTTGACTCTATTCAAAAGTTATTATGACAAATTATCTAATTACTTGCAGAAGTTGTTTTTGGACTTAAGAAGATAAAATGGTTTCTAAAAGGCTCTGCTAAACAAATCCATTGTGTGGAAAGGTTGGATATTTTATACTGAAGATTTAAAGTTTAGAGATTGATTAAGTATGTATTTATGCTATTTATAGCTTAAGCAAGTAGCTAGGTGGCTTAATTAGGTGAAATGCGTGGCATGCAGCTGTTATCAATTAAAGCGGTGCTATCTCATTAAAGTAACAGGCAAAAGATTTTTTTTTCTTCTTCTTTAGAGTAAAGGTAATGGCAAAGTCGTTGGCATATGTGCCAGAACCTGGACAATAACGATGTATATATTAAAACTCTTAATAAGGATGAGGTGCGTTGTTTTATAAAGAGAGTTGAAGTGGATTAAGCTAGAGATTTGGTGCCATTCATGCCCCCTTTATATATTCAAATAAACCTCATTTAACCGCATAGTTGTCAACGTTCATATACATACTTTGTTAACTTTTAGGTTCTAAAATTCCACAGAAAATGCTATCTAGATCCGAAAAATAAAGGCTCAATATAGACTTTATATATCATTAACGCCATGTAAGAGTCCATTTGGGTTAAGTTTAGAAGTTTTTTTTTTTTTTTTTTGGTTAAAAAAAAGGTAGTTTTAGAAAATATGTTTAGGAAAAAATTGTTTAAAGTGAAAAAAATGTAAAATTTTATAAATGTATTCAAAAAAAATTATTAATATGGATCTTATTTCATTTCTCTCAAAATTCTATGTAATTTAAAAAAATAATCTTATTTGAACTTATATATGTAATATTATGAATTTTAAAGTTTGAAATTTATTATAATGTTTTAAAAATATAAATAGTAAAAAATGATAATGAGATAAAAAAATATATATAAAAGATGTTTTAGAGATGAAATTTCTAGTAAGTTAAATGGACTCTAATGAGGTATTTGTTTATAATTTTACTTTCACATTGTATTTAAAAGTAATACAATTTTCATCCAAACGTAAAATTTTTATGTTCAAATACAATATTTTTCAATAATGTCCCAAATACCTTTATTATTCTAAAATATTTTGAAAATAAATTTTTTTTCCATTTACATTATATACTCTCTTCATCTCACTTTTTTTATATATTTTTACTAATTACATCAATTTTTCAATTTTAAAATACAAATTAAATACTTTTTATCTAAATACACGTTATATTCAAACGTAAAACAAATATATTTTATTCAAATGTAAAATACATTTAATATAATATATTCAAACATGAATATACGTTTGCTAAACACCTCTGTAAGTATCTTTTAAAACTTCTAGTCATTTAAATTTAGTTCCCGTAAAGAAAGAAGTTTTCCAATCCCACGTTGGGAAAAGTAATTTCAAGTTTTTGTACCACACATGGCCAACCAATAATTTTTTCTTTTTAATAGTTATCTCAAGCATGAATTAACACGTGCTCAAGATAGTGCAACCTACTTTATAAGTAGATTATTTCGTAAAGTTGACTTCCGTTTACGTGTGGACGAGACTGAAAATGATCATATATCTGAATGTATTTGTAAACAATTGTGTATCCTATATCTAGCCTATAGGGGCTAGAATTAATAGAGCTTATATAATGCATTGAATTATTTTGGTATGGAGTACTGGTTCTAAACTTATTTATTGCTCTACTCAATTTTGTCGCCTGGAGTTCAAATGAAAATAATGGATTTCTTACAGTCTCATAAAATTTGCCTATGCTTTTCTAAAAATATATAAGATTAAGGGGGCATTTGAAAAAAGTATTCAATTTTAAGTTTACTCAAATACAATACAATTTTACACCAAACACAAATTTTACAACAGTGCTACGAAAACAATTACTATTCAAAATATTTTTAAAACAATCACATCAACTTTTCAATTCTACTATTTATCTCTACTTTTACCAATCACATCAACTTTTCAATTCTAAAATACTTTTCATTCAAACACATATTTCATTCAAATACAAAACAAATACTTTTCAACCAAATACAACATTCAAAAAATAAATTTCATTCAAATACAATCAAAATACAATATATTTACCAAACGCCCCCTGATTAGACAGATTCCTCTTAAATCATATATCCTGTTTCATTTTCTCCGTTAGAGTTGCAAAATCATTTATCTTACCCATTCATCTATATGTATAAAATCACACAATCATGAATACTATATCTAGCCTATAGAGGCTAGAAATAGAGCTTATTAATATTGCATTGAATTAATTTGGTATGGAGTACTGGTTGTAAACTTGTTTATTCACTCTATTCAATTTTTTCGCCTAGAGTTTAAATGAAAATAATGGATTTCTTACAGTCTCATAAAATATGCCTATGCTTTTCTAAAAATATACAAGATTAATTATACATATTTTTCCTGAACCATGTATCATATTTCACTTTATTGGATAGAATTGTAAATTCATATCATACCCCCTATCTACATATATAAAATCATTTAAAATATTCCTTCAATCTAGTTTTATCTCTAAACTTAATGGAATTATTGACATAACATGGAGTCCAGGGACCAAAGTGAAATAAGACACATCGTCCACGAGAAATTTATATAATCAACCCTTAATTAAACATATTTTAAAATATATATACTTTTTATTAAAACAAATTAATAAATAAAAAAAAGTGAAGAATAAGTTAAATAACTACTGAATCAAGGTTCATGCACCTTTTGTGGGACCCACCAAGGAAAACCACTCAAAAATTCTCATAAAAAAAAAAAAGCAAGAACACGGCGAAGAAGGGAGCTCTAAAGGAAAGCTTTGTAACAGCGTCATCCATGTCGTCTTCTTGTCTATCCTTGGGTTTGCACCAGAGAGGCACGCACATGGTGTACAAGCATTGCAACGCTCGCATCGTCCTTGGTCTGGCATAGAAAAACCACATTGATGATTCTATCTTATTTCATTTGGGGATGATAATCCCAGCTTTTGTCACTCGGGTTTTTTCAAATTTTTCTTTTTTTTTTTTTGGGTACAATTTTTATGTTTTGGATTAAATTTATGATTTATTTCTATTCAGGCGAGGAAAAGTTTCAATTTTTGATTAACTTTTTAGCTTTAATATGATTATTTTAGCTTTCTTTAGTTAAGAAGTTGATTCTTTAAACTGGGAGTACAAAATATTTTTGTTAAGAGTTTTCCATTTTTCTACTTGTTACTAGTTTTTGAAGTTTATTAATAGATTTCATACTTGAACTGAATATTTGACTGTTTAAATTGAAAACAACAATGCATATATAGAGTTAATTTCTGTTAGGTCTCTTATGTGGATTTTTTTTTTCATTTTATTTATTTATTTTATTAATGTGTTTTAATAAAAAAAAGTATTTATACTTTGAAATTAATTAATTAAAGAATAATTATATAGATTCCCACTTAACCATATACGGTATATCCTATTTTACTTTTCCCCCATATTCCATACCACCTCAACAATTCTATTAAATTCATAGGTACAACCAAATAGAGGGAGCATTTTGAGTAGTTTTATGTACATAAAGGGATAGGATAAATGGTTTTACAATTTCGGAGATAAAGTGAAATAAAGCATATAATTCAAGAGAAATTGGTATAATTGATTCAAATATATAAATATATTATATATGTAAATTACTTTTTCTCATAATATATAACAATACTACTACTATACTTAATTGCTTGTTTATTTCATTTTGCTGGAATCTCCACTAAATTAATTAGACTTCTTAACATTTACCTTATGTTATGATATGAAACTATCAGTATTTGATTTCAATCAGCTTACATTATAAATATATATGTGTTCATCGTTCTTTCAAATTATCTTAATTGAACAAATTAATAAAAGTAAGTTGTTATCTTGATTCATATACATATATACGAAACAAAAAAGTTATCAAACAAAAAGCAACGAAGGTTTGCTCTTAAAAGCTTTTTCTCTAAGTGAAAACGAACCCTTCTTAAAACGATTGAATTTAACGATGATGACGTGAAAATTTTTTTGCGTAAATGGATGGCCTTATGAGAAAGTCCTGACAACTCATCAACTACCAGTTTATAAGTCTACATCTTATGTGTGAAAAATTACAAAACTAAAATTGTAGGGATTCGCATTTATAATAACATTTTAAAAAATTTCTTTAACAAATTGACTAAAGGGGTTAATAATTGTAGAGAGAAAAATGAAATCAGAAATTACTCATTAAATTAATTTAAAAAAAAAGGGAATAATTTGTTGCGAAAGACAACTTTTTGGAAAAGAACAATCATAGAAAATGGCTGCTTTTCTAGCGTTGAAAGAAAATTGCCATTATTTACTAAATCAAATAAATATCATTTACTTAAAAAAAAGATCAATTTTAATTCCCCTAAAAAAAGGTTATTTTCCTCGTTTTCCCAGAAAATTAAGAAGGGAAATTTCCTTGTAGAGTAACTACACAAACAACCACTAAACAAATTTACCAACTTGTCCTTTCCTGCTTTCGAATAAAAAAAAACAAGCACGAGTGCTTCTATTTCAATAGTCAGCACTACTCCCATCTATAAATTGACGCAATGTTCAATAATTTCTCAGACCTCAAAGATGAAGGGTGTTCATAATTTCCTCGTCACAGTTGCCATATTGGCTTTAGCAGCCTCCGTTGCCTCTGCCTTCGACCCAAGTCCTCTTCAGGACTTCTGTGTAGCAACAAATGACACCCGAAATGCCTGTACGTACGTATGCATCATGTTTTCTTCTAGCATCTTTCACTTTATAATTAGTTAGTTCCTACATATTTAAATTTTTTTTATCTTGAAGAATCAGAGAAATGACCTGTCCTGATAAATAATATATATATTTTATGTGTTTGACAAGTATTGTTTCGCTAATTACAATTATTTGTGCTAATTAAGCAGTGTTTGTGAATGGGAAGTTCTGCAAGGACCCTAGACTCGTCACTGCCAGTGCTTTCTTCTCTTCGTTCAACAATATTCCCGAAATCACTAGTAACCGACTTGGTATAACTGTAAAGTTTGCGGACGTGAACACATTTCCGGGGCTCAACACTCAAGGCATATCACTGACTCGAATGGACTTCAAACCACTCGGCCAATCCCCGCCTCACACTCACCCTCGTGCCTCCGAAATCATCTACGTCGACCAGGGAACGCTCTATGCAGCTTTTGTGTCGTCCGTTGGAAACCGCCTCTTCTCAAAGACTCTAAAACAGGGAGATGTGTTCGTGATCCCATTCGGTTTGGTTCACTTCCTGGTCAACCCCAGCCGCACCGACTCAGCAGTGGCCTTTTCTGCTCTCAGCAGCCAAAATGGAGGACTAAACATTGTTGCAAACACGTTGTTTGGATCTCATCCAGCCATCAATCCCGATGTCCTGACCAAGGCCCTACAACTTGACAGGACTACGGTTGAGCAACTTCAACAGAAGTTCGGCTAACAAGTTGGGAGAAAATTACTACAAAAATTGGCCGCACATGAACTAGTACTACTACGTACCTGAAAAATTAACATATAGTTATGGATATTTTCGTAATGCTTGCTATAAGTACAACTTTCGTTTTCTGTTATATATTTACTAAAATAAAGAGGATGGTTATACATAGGCCATATACTATACGTAACATTTCTCTCGTCGGTTGTTAAGTACAATCATGTGTGTAATATTAATCTCTCTTTATAAGGTTATTATTATATATAATTTAGTGTTCAGTTTCAAAAGCTCTCTTTGCTGGGAACAAACCTAAAAAATATCATTTATGTTAATCTACAAATAAGTCCATTTCTATTTGCAAAAAATACGGCAACGGATGATAAATATCGGAGCATATAAAGAATAAGTGCATTTAATAATATCTCAAGAATTTATTTACGTAATCTTTAATAAAGATAAACGATGTAGAGCATCTATTGCTCTCTTTTTTATGGCGTTTATGTCTTCATTGAGTTTTAAGCTGGTTATGTCGTTTGTAATAAGTTCTTAGCTGCCGTTTATCCTTTAGACCTCTATGCACTATTTTTTGGGCAAGGTCAGTGTCGTTTTTGGTCTATCGTAAAAGTCCTCTGTCGTTTGGTCTTGCAGTCGCTAAGGAACAGAGTTCCTTCCTAAGAGGTTGATTTTTGAGAATTGTAGATTGTAATTTTGTGCTGAGAAACCCTAATATCCAAATTCTTGGAAGTGGGAACGACGAATCTCCCTTCGTTTATCTCTGGAATTTTCTAGATCTGAGACTTGCTTCATCAATAAATATCTTTTTTGGTCTTGTTATAATGAACATTGCTAGTAATTAACCTCTGATGAATTATCTAGCATTAAATCTCCAATAATATTCTTACTTCAGTGATTACAGTAAATGCACTTTGCAACTTTCAATATGATAAGATAACATGAAAGGTATATTAGATTGTGAACTTGTCTCGTAATGATTAGTTATTGGAATGCTATGTTGTTAATATGTGAAATGGGAATAGGTTTCCTCTCTGCTTGAATTAGTTTTTGAAATGGGAGTGGGTTTGAACTCTGACTCATTTACATGACATGCTAGGCGTGAGCAAGTATGTTAGATTGTGTATTTATCTTACATTACTAAGTTATTGTGATGACACATAGTTAAGTTATGGGGATGTGATGTTGCTTATACTTAGAGCTAGTTTTTTAGTATAAATTTTATTCAAACTCATTTAGTATAATATCCATTTAGTATAATATCAGAGATTTTTGGAGAGCTAATGGGTTTGAATCTTGATTTATTTGCATGACACGTTAGGTGTGAGTAATAGTAGGTACGGAGATAGAAAAGGCCTAGTGTGGGCATGTGCCTGCAAGGAAAAAAAAATGTTAATATAATCCCCTATTAAGGTACTCTTGTGTGCGTGGAGCAATAGTTGTGCCCCCATTGATAATGGGGTTTCTTAAATTTTTAATTATGTTATTTTGATTGATTTGATTAGCCTTTATTTTTCTTATTAATAAAGCCCTATTACCTCAATTGAATTTAAATTCTTTTCAACTATATGTTATTTTCAAATTCTTTTGTTTTTCAACCTTTTTAATTTAATTTCTTTATTCTCAATTTGACTTGCAACAATAACCCATCATATGATTCTCTCTCGCCTGCCCTTTCATTCATTCTCACGATATTATTCAAACTCTCCCTCTAATAATTTGATTTTAGTATTCTTTTTTCGGATTTCTACTTTTTCTTATAATATAGATTTGATTCTCTGTTTATTTTTATTTTTAATATATATTTTTTATTTTTATGTTTATGATATCATTTTTGGAGTGTGACAATAACAGGCCGTTATATATGTCACTGATTCTTCTAGAGAAAAGGAAAAAAAAAAAAAAAAAAGACAGTAAAGTAAAATAAAATAAACAGGAATGTGATGAGGCATAAGGTTATCTGCCCGTAGGCCACAATACAATATACGTACCTTTCTCTCATCGGTTTTTGAGTACGGTCTGTGTGTGTAATCTCTCTTTAATGAAGTTTAATTACGTATAATATAGTGCTCAGTTTGAAATTGCTCTCTTGGTAGCAAACAAATTATTAGCATTTTAGAATATTTTCTGTTTTTTGCATAATTAGAATAATTTGCTGTTTTTCTGTTGTGCCAACTGTATCAGGACAAATGTAGAATATTCTAGAATAGAGTTTGTTAGTCTTGTGAGGCACTCTTCTATATATATTCGGTTGTACCCTCACAGATTAAGTAAGCAATAAGAACGCCTTTTTTTTTTTTTTCCTTCCATTTCTTTTTTCTGATACAAATCTAGCAATAAGTCCATTTCTATTTGAAATATATATTGTAACGGAGGATGAAAAAGAATATGTAGATAAAATAATAATCATTTAATAAAATGGTTCAAACAAACGAATGGGAATGGATTTCCTTTGTCCTTGAGCTAATTTTTACGAATGAGTTTAATTTGTCTAAACCCATTTAATATGGTATCAAAGTCACATTTTACAGGTGTTAATAGGTTTGGATTCTATCCCACTTACATGACATGCTAGACATGAATGAGAGTGTTAGATTTTGTAGTTATCTCACATTAATAGGTTACTAGCCACTGGGTTGCTGTAGTATTTATATCTGGAATGTTGATGGACTCCTTTTCCCTTAAAGTTAGCTTTTTGAAAATGAGTTTTATCCAAACCATTTAACTAGGTAAACTCACTGTATTTTTCTTCTCAGGATTCATATAACAATATTTTTCCTTTATATTGTTGTTCTAATGTTGTTTTTTTTATCGTGCCAATTTTTTTAATGCTTTCCGTCGTTTTAATTTTTGTTGTCGTTCGAATGTTTTATGGGCTTGCTTCTCCGATTCTTCCCACGTTGTGCACTCTTCTTCCACTCCCACACGCACTCTACGGTTAAAAAAGAACGTTTCTCTTCCCATGTCGTGTTCGTTTTATAAATTTTATCATTTATCGTAAGTTTCATTTGTCGCTTCCATTTATGATTTAATTTCAAATTAATTGTCGTTTGAAGTTTCGTTGTCGTTTTGACTATCTTATGGTTCGTAAATATTTTTCCTCTCTATTGTGGTTTCTCTCTTTGTTGTCTTTTGAACTCGTTGTGATTCGTAATATTTTGTTGTCGTTTTGGTGCTTATTGCCGTGTGTAAACTTTTTTATTTTTATTTTTATTTTTCGTTTTACGCCGTGAGATTCGTGCAAAATAACCTATATTAAAAAATTAAGGAGTGTTTTTATTTACGGATTGACAGAGTAATTAGCCATAACCAATAATTTGCTTTAAAAAATTAAATCATAATTAAAACGGATAAACGTAACTCTTGCTTGAAATAAAAATAAAGGACTAAATTTCAGAAATAACCAAAAATACAATCGCATAAACTCGAATTAACCAAATAAGTAGTTGTATAAATGACTTAATAATAATTTTATACTTGACTTTATCATAAAATGTAAAGCTTGTATTCCTCCACTTCAAGTTAAAAAAAAAAAAAAGGAGAAATGAAACGTGCAATATCATAAAAACAATCACATGTCTAAACTGTATAAATCGATTTAAAATCATCAAATGACATCGACAAACCGCAAGATTCTCATTTTAATGTCAATTTATTGAATTTTTGAGTATAATGTTTAAAGTTCACTTTAGTTTGTTTGTTTTACTTTATTTTATTCTATTGTTTTAAAGATAAAGCGATGTGTTTGTTAAGCTCTGCTTTCCCTTTTTAAAGTCTACACACAAACTATCAGAAATGACGCGTTTGGGAGTTGGGACCCAAACGTGAACAAGATAACTTCTACCAACAAACTCGACTTATTATTCGACTACCTCATCACTGAGTTAAATGTGAAGAGAAATTTTCTATATATTTTTTTTAAATAACCAAAGCTATTACATTTGAATGATTATAAAATTTGTTAATTCAAACGTAAAATTTGAGTTTATATTCAAATTAAATCTGTATTTAGATAATTCTACGTTAAAAATATTACATAAATAATGTAAAAATAAAAAAATGAATGTTATATAAATTTTTAATATAATAATTATACAATCAAACTCATATTATATCAGAATATAATAATCATTATTATAATAGAGCATCCAAACGGGTCATAAAAGAAACAACACAATTTGGAAATTAGATATCATAATCCAATTTCTAGTCGGTAATATCCTACTCAAGGCCACGTGAAGAAGAGAGCTTTGCTCTTTAAGACTCTTATATAGTTAAGACCAGTGGCGGAGTCACATTCGCACTGTAGTCCCCATTCATATCTTTAAAAAAGTGAATTTCAACTCTGAAATTTTTTTTTTTTTTTTTAGTTTTTATAGTGCCCTCATTTTATAAGAAAAAATACAATTGTGCTCCAATCAATTTTTGAGATTTTAATTTTTACTTTTAAAATATATGTAGAATTTAGTTATGCACCCATTTTACAAAAATTTTTTTTATTATGTCTATATTTAATTATATTATTATATAATTACATTCTCTGTTTAGAAAAAAAATTTTGTAGCACCCCCCATTAAAATCATTTTCTGGCTCCGTCCTTGGTTAAGATAAGATATCATAGTTTTTAGGTTTTTTGTCGTTCCATTATTTGTTGTCGTCCAATTTTTCATGGTTTTTTTTTTTTTTTTTTTTTCCGTTCAAAGTTTTCATTACGTTTGCCCGTTCGGCTCTTTCCTCAGTTTGCACTCTTCTTCCACTGCCATTGTATGGTTTACATATCGTTTTCTCTTTTAGTATCGTGCTCATTTTTTCAATTCTATTTGTGTTCGTAAGTTTTGTTTGTCGTTTACACTCAACGTTTCATTGCATTCTTTTGTTTTTTCAAGTCTTGGTGTTTGAATGTTCTTATATAAATTGTGAAATTCTTTACCTCTTCATTGTCGTTTTCACTTTTGATGTCGTTTGAATCCATTGTCATCATTGCATTTTGTCGTTCCCTTTACTACGCCGTTTTATTACTTGTTGTCCATGCAACTTTTTCTGTCAATTTTACACTTTCCCTGTTATAGCAGGTTTTTA
Source organism: Antiaris toxicaria (assembly GCA_035233585.1). Classification (NCBI taxonomy): domain Eukaryota; kingdom Viridiplantae; phylum Streptophyta; class Magnoliopsida; order Rosales; family Moraceae; genus Antiaris; species Antiaris toxicaria. The sequence goes on along the minus strand of CP141153.1, from coordinate 3,861,899 downwards.
CTAGTCGTTCTTAATTGTGATGTTGTCATTCTCAGTTTTGCCGCTTGAATGATTGTTGCCGTTTGTAAGTTTATTGTCGTTTTCTGTTTCTTATCATTCCACTTTTTATAGTCGTTTCCCTGTTCCATGTCGTTTTATTATCGTCAATACTTTTTTTTGTTCTCACTTTTGTTGTTGTTCTTTTTACTGTCGTTTTCATTATTTTCATTTCTAGTTATGATTTTATTTAGTTTGTTATCGCCTTTTGCAATGGAGTTGTAGCTTGAAATTTAATTGCCGTTCCCAATTTAGTCCCCTTTTTTTGTTTTTATATTTTTTTTTTTCCAAATCCGGTTGTATGTGCGTCTCAGTTGTCGTTTTGCTATTAAAAAGGCGTTTTTCACGTTTCAGAAAAATTAAATTAAATTTAAAAAAAAAATTTTAAAGGCGTTTTCAGTTATGATTTGGCTTTCCTTTTCATTGTCGACCCTAAAGGAACTCTCGCTCATGACGGGGTTAAACGGATTAATTTCTCCAAATTTTTTTTTTATGTTTTTTAATGGAAATTGTAACAAGGAAATGTTGGAGAGATTGTAATATTTTATTTTTTTTCAAAAAAAAAAGTCAAAAGCCCCATTATTGTAATAATACTAACTCCTAGTGGTTTAAATGAATATAAATGATATGTAATGTTATTTGTGTAGGGGTGACACTATACTACTACCATGCATCACAATGCAAGGGCGATTGGGCACTTTTGGCTCACTTTGCATGTTTGCATCATTGCAAAGAGATTTTTATTTATTTCACTGTGTTTTGTTGCATTATTTAATAAACAAACAAATTTTTTGTTAAATAAACTCCAAATTTATATCAGATTTCACTTTTGTTATAAAAGTTTCAATAAATTGTTGCTTAATAAATTTGTGCGTTTATTATATCTTAGAGATAACCTTTAGTAAATTTGTAATGGGAGCAAATGACATCTTGAAGAAAGTATATATTTGTTGTGCCTTAAATCCTCTATTTTCTTTCTCGTTTTTCTCTGTAGCTAAACATTTGTTTTTACAAGTTACAACCACTTTTATTCAACAAGAGAATACATAAGACGAATTTAAAATTCAAGGATATTTTAAAATTTAAATAACAAACAATAAAGTGAGAATGATCTTAAAATTAAAAGTTTATGAAATTAATCCTTATTTTTACTTATATTGTAATAATGATATTAATAAAATAACCAAAAATTAAAGTATATTCTCTCAAGGAAGTTCGAGGGGCAACTTCATTGGAGGACAAGGCAGTTGACTTTGAGATAAGCTAAAGAGCTAACAATCGGAAGTTGGCTTGTAAAATTCCAAACTAGTTCATATTAGTTGACTTTGAGAAGCTGAAGAGCTAACAATAGGAAGTAGGCTTGTAAAATTCCAAACTAGTTGTGAGGAAAGTCTATATTTTATGGTGAAGATTCACAATTTTTGGAGATCGATAAAGAATCTATTTATGTTATTTATAGCTTAGACAAGTAGCTAGGCCGCTTAATTAGGTGAAATGCGTGGCATGCAGCTGTTATCGATTAAGCTGTGCTAGCACATTAACGTAACAGGTGAATTCTTTTTAGGGGAAAAGTAATGGCTTAGTCGTTGGCTTACGTGGCAGAATATAGATTATAAATGTGTAAGTATGGGGGGTTGTTTGTTTTTATTCTTGAGAACGATTTTTTATTTTTAAAAATATAAAAAATGAAAATGATTTCAAAATAACGTTTGTTTATTTAACGTTTTCAAATTCATTACGAAAATACCGCTTTCAATTATGTTGTTTTTTTTTAGTTTTTTGAAAACGAAAAAAAGTTGTTTTCACTTTTTGTTTTCATTTTCAAAAAATATTGTGTTCTTTGGGTTTTTTGAAAATGAAATGGGTTTTAAAAAAATATAACCAAACAAAGTTTCATTTTTTTGTTTTTCAAAATATACATTCAAAAAACATAACCAAACACAATTTCAGAAATGATTTTAATACAGTTTTCAAAACATTCTCATTTTCAATTTTTTTAGAAATAGAAAACATTTCAAAAATAATACCAAACGTCACCTAAAATTCTTAATATGGATGAGGTGGGTTATTTCTAAAAAAAAAGAGACGGATTGAGTGAGAAATTTGATATTTAAACCCGTTGTATATTCCTAAAATAATCTTCATGTACATTTTATAATTATGTACTTATATCTAAAATAAAAGACGACTTTTTCAAGTTTTGTGCCACGCATGGCCCAACAATATTTTTATTCTTTCTAATAATAATCTCAAGCCTATATTAACACGTGCTTAAGATAGTTCAGCCTAATTTATTAATTGAGTGCATTATTTCATAAAGTTTGCTTTCATTTACATGTGAGTGAGACTGAAAATGATCATATATGCAATTATATATACTACATGTCGCCTTATAGAGGCTAGAAATAGAGCTTGTATTAATATTGCATTGAATTAGTTTGGTAAGGAGTACTGGCTACCTGTTTATCATTCTATTCAATTTTGTCGCCCGTTTGGGAACTCTTTTCTTATATGTGAAGTTTAAATGAAAATTATGGATTTCTTACACGTCTTATGATATTGTACAAAATATCTCATAAATGATTAATCTTGTGTTTTTTTTTTTTTTTAACGAAAACAGTTATATTGATAGCAGTTGGGTTTACCCTAAAAAAAAAAAACGATAGCACTTAGGTTATTTTATGTTTTAAGAATACCGTTATACTCCTTGAATTTTTTTTCCTCTAGCTAAAAATTCAACCCTGAATTATTTTTTATTTATTTGAATCATTATAAGAAGTAGGAAAAAATGATAAATATGCTTAGAAACAGTTTCGCTCTTTCATAAAATGTATACGATCAAAACAAACCAATAAAATATTTTAGGGACTATTGTGGGATAAGAAGTAGTATATGAACTGATTTTTGGAGAGAAAGTTCGGAGACCTCTTACGAAACAAAGTACAATAATATTATTAAACCATTAAAAAAAACCCAACAACGGAAGAATCATTCACCATTTATTAGACCCTTTTTTTAGTAAAGGAACTACATGTTGAATAAAATTGACTAAAAGATTAATTCCGGAAATAAAAAAGACTTATTATTACATATTTTGCTATTTACATGCATCTCGTCGGCATCGCGTCTTGTCCCCCAAAACATTATTCCTACTTTGATGGTCATCTTGTTAGTTATGCTTTCATTGAAAACTTATAACAGTTGTGTTTTAAACTTTAGATTTTTATGTTTTAGTCTAATAAAGGCGTCAATTTTTCTATTATATAATCTTAATATTTCCTTTGTAATGATGGTGGTGGTTCTCCAATCGTTGGAGTTTGTTTTTGGTCTATCAAATTTAGGTATTAGCGAGTTAGAAGTTTTACTAGTTATAAGTTTATATGAATATGTTAGTGGTCTTAAAGTTATATTTTACATGCTCTTAATTGATTAAAAGTTTCATCAATTATAGTGATTTTAAAAAGAGCCTTACGCATAGTTAAAATAATATGTCAAGTAATTTTCCTAAGATCGGAACTTATCTTGCATCTTTTTTCATATGCCTTATTAGAATTTATTGATGAAACTGTTTTTATTTAGTGTTTTGTAGTAAATATCACAGGAAATAATTTGTTGTGACAGCCCAGTGCTCAGTCAAAAAGGAATAATTATAGGAATGGGCTGCATTTCTGATGTTGGAATAAAATAATCGTTAAAGAAATTGGTCATCGGATAAAGAACGATATATCACAATTTGATCAGCGAGCAAAGTCAGTAAATCCCAACTTTACTAAGGACTTGTACAGGAGAGAATTAGAACTTTGAGAGATTAGAGAGGATTAAAATAGTAAAAATTAAAAAAAAAAGATTTAAAAAAATACTATTATAATTCATAGGATAGATTGGATCCACCTCCACATATAAGCCATAAATCTAATCATTTACTATGTCCCCTTTATTTCAAGCATTTTCACAAATAGAAACTATTCCATTTATATAATCTTGTAAAATATGTGTTTGTTTTTTTTCAATCTCAAATACTTTATCTATATGGTCCAATTTAAAATTTTTTTTGTCTTTATTTGAAAAGTCAACCTCATTTCACTATTTATAATTTTTATTACAACTTCATTATTCAAACTTTAAAAGTCTATTAACTTTATATAAGTCTTAATGGGATAAATTTTTTTTAATTGCATAGAATTTTAAGATGATCGAAGCAAGTTTTGTACTGATTTTTTTCAAGTTTTTATATTTTTTAACTCAAACAATACAAATGCCTCATCAACTATCTAAATATAAATCCAAATATTATCATTTAAATATTCTTTTCTAAATATTAATTAAAATCTAAATGTTTATATAAATGACAATTCAGATGTTCTCATTTTAAATATTTTATACATATATTTCTATCTAAATATCTCAATGTGCATGGCTCTCCCAAACAGGGGAAATAATTTTTCAAAAAATTTAAGGAGGGAATATTTCCTTGTATTGTAGCTATACATATAGGTAGCTGTCAGTATAGTTTAGCAATTTCAAATTTGACTTCATACAAAATATAGAGTTTGAATGTCATATTTTCAAGTTAAAAAAAAAAAAAAGAAAAACTACGCATACAACCACTAGATCAAATTACCAATTTGTCCTTACTGCTTCCCTCGATCAAGGTACAAGTACAAGGGCTTCAATTTCAAACAGCGCAGCTCCCGTCAATAAATAGGCGCAATGTGCAAGAATTTCTCAAATATCATAACTATTCAAGCTGGCAAAGATGAACGGTGCTCATAATTTCCTTGTCGCAGCTGCCTTATTGGCTTTGGCAGCCTCCATTGCCTCTGCCTACGACCCAAGTCCTCTTCAGGACTTCTGCGTAGCAACAAATGACATCCAAAACGGCTGTACGTACAACATGTTTTCTTTTAAGTATCTTTATTTTTTTGCTAATGTAAATATTTTATATGTTCAAACTCATAAACCAAATGGGTAATAAGTAAATCGATCACTTTTTTTTATCATCAGTTATGAACTCGGCCACTAACTAATTTTTTTATTTAAAAAATAGTACCCTTTCTCCGATGTTTATTAGTAATATTATTTGTATTGAACAGTGTTTGTGAATGGGAAGTTCTGCAAGAACCCTAAACTCGTCAATTCCCGTGATTTCTTCGGTACGGGTTACAACATTCCCCAAAACACTAACAACCGACTTGGTTTTGCTGAAATTTTTGCGGACGTGAACACAATTCCAGGACTCAACACTCAAGGCTTAGCACTCTCTCGACAGGACTACGGACCATTAGGCCTAAACCCGCCTCACACTCACCCTCGTGCCTCCGAAGTCCTTGCCGTCTCGGAGGGAACACTCTATGTCGGATTTGTGTCGTCCTTCGAAGATGGGAACCGCCTCTTCACAAAGGTTCTAACCCGGGGAAATTTGTTTTTGTTCCCATTTGGTTTGGCTCACTTCCAGTTCAACCCGAGCCGCACCCGGCCAGCAGTGGCCTTTTCTGCTTTCAGCAGCCAAAACCCCGGAACTATCACCCTTGCAAAATCAGTGTTCGGATCTAGTCCTCCCATCAATAGTACTGTCCTCTCCAAGGCCTTTCAACTTGACAGTCGTACGGTTCAGCAACTTCAACAGAAGTTCGCGAATAACAATTGAGGAGAAAGCTACTATAAAAATTGGCTGTACTTGAACTAGTACTACTACAACACTTGAAAGTTACTATGTTGTAGTCGTTATGGATATTTTCGTAATGCTTGCTAAGTACAACTTTCGTTCTGTGTTATATGCACTAAAATAATGCGGAAGGTCATCCGCCTATGCCCTTGCTACAGCCTATATATAGCCCTATATTATATACATGTACCTTTCTCTCATGGCTTATGCGGTTTTTAATTGATCAACTAATTTAGCGAAAATAGAGATAAAAAATTTTTAAAATGAGACATATTAAGTTGAATTCAAACAAAAATCAAACTTTCAACCAATATACATTTTAACTTAAACCAAGCTATATTTGTAAACCAAACTTTTATCATGTCTTAATATCTATCATTAATGAATTTTAATTATATAATTTGGTGCCCAGTTTTTAAAGCTCTCTTTGTTGGGAACAAATAAAAAAAAGTATTATTTATGTTAATCTAGAAATAAGTATTTTTAAATAATATATTCGTTTTTACTAGAATAAATATCGCAATTGACTGCCAAGATTACAGTGCGTGATAATAAGTGTAATTAATATCCATGAATTTCTTTGCGTAATCTTTAAGAAGCAAAAATTAGATGTATTCACTGATTGGTTTATACGGATTAAACCTCAATCCGTGATACTCGGATTGAGAAAACCCCAAATCGTAATTAATCTATAAGACTTGCAAATTAACACAAATCAATCCGTTAAAAATAGATCACATGAATTAGATTGACGGATTTTATTCATTTACTCTAAGAACTAAAATAAAATACTCAAATATAAAATAGTTAAATAAAATTATAATATAATTAACTTCAAACTTTTTGTCATAAGCTAAATTGTAACATATATGATAATGCAAATTACAGCATAATAATACATAACAACAAACAAATTGACTAAACTCAAAATAAAATATTTATATTCATTAACTTTGAAAACTCTACTTTAAAATGATTCAATGTCTATACATTCAAGTTAGTGAAATCACACTTTAACATATGTATATATATAATTTATTTTGGAGAAAAACAATTTATTTTGGAGAAAAATATGTATGTATATTTATAAATATATCTATATATATAGAGTTCGGATTCACAAATTATAAAGATTAAAAAATCTTCAATTTGTAATCTAATCTGTAACATTCAGATTGAAAAAAAATTCTAATTTATAACCAATCTAATAGTTTTTCAACCTAGTTCACTCTGACGAATTAAACTAAATTGACAAATTTGGTGAACACCTCTAAAAGAAATCATTTTGAGGTCTTGTCAATGAATACTACTGATCTCTACGTATTCTCTGGCCATAAGAGAAGACAAAACAGATAAGAGAAATAAAAGATAAACTCACTGTATATATATATTTTTCCTCAGAATGTTTTCTACAATAATTAATATTAATTTTCCTTTAAATTGTAGTTCCTTTTTTTCCCCAAACCCCACCCCCCACCCACCGCCACCACCACCACCACCACCCCCCCCCCCCCCCCCCCCCCCCCCCCGCGTTCCACTGTTAGTGATATTCTCTCTCTCTCTCTCTCTTAATTGTTGTAATTTTCCGTCGTTTGCCTTTTGTTGTCATTCGAATGTTTATGTCGATCGTTTGCTTCTGCGACTCTTCTATCGCTGTGCAATCTGCCTCCACTCCCACTCTTACTCTATATGGTTAATACTATCGCTTTCTCATTCAAGATCGCTTTCATTTGATCGATTTTAGTATTGATCATAAGTTTCATTTGTCGTTTCCATTTTTTATTTAGTTTCGTTTTCATAGTCGTTTTGACTCTCTACAATGGTTTGTAAAAATTTTCTTCTTAACTGTCGTTTTCTCTTTTTGTTGTCTTTTAAATCCGTTGTAATTCGTAATATTTTGTCGTTGTTTTTCTGCTTATAGTCATTTTGACTCCCTATAATGGTTTGTAAAATTTTTTTTCTAATTGCCGTTTCTCTTTTTGTTGTCTTTTAAATCCATTGTAATTTGAAATGTTTTTTCGTCGTTTTCCTGTTTATAGCCGTATGTAACCCTTTTTTTTTTTTGTGTCGTTTTCACGCAGTAAGATTTGCGCAAAAGTAACCTATAATATTTCTTGTCTTTTATAATTCAAATAAAAATGCCCTTGTTTGCGATTTACTGATTGATGGAGTGACAACAATTTCACAAATCACTAATCTTACAAACGCATAAACTAAAATAAACGAAATAATGCAACTGGTAAATAATTTCTTTAAAACTAAGTAAAATATTATATCAATAAAATGTTATCATAAAAACAATCTCATGTCTGAACTGTATAAATGGACTTAAAATCAACGGCTTGGAATGTTAGGAAGAATAAAAACAAAACTAAAATAAAAACTAATATCATGCCAAGAAAGAAAAGAAGACGGTTATATTTATCAGTATATTAAAAAAAAAAGGGAAAGGAAAAGAAAATTTTTACGTTGAGCTTAGAGGCTCTTTTTATAATGTCGTTCCCAGTTATCAATTATGCTGCTGTTTGGACTATTTTTGTCGTTTGACTTTTTATTGTCGTTGTAAATTTTATTGTCGTTTTAATTCTTTTTACCGTCAATTTCTGAAGTTTGACTTTTCTCATCGCTCATAAGCTTATAAGTTTTTCATTTTTTTTAATAATTTTTTTGTCATACCACTTTTACTGTCGTTTTTCTGTGTATTTTGCCTCTCGGCGTCTCTGAACGTCACGTCTCAAAGCCCGAGCTTTAGTCGTCACAGCCGCCGATGAGTCAAGTTGGCGCAAGCTCCGCCGATTCTCTCTCTATCTGACGAAAAAAGGTTTTCTCGGTCTCAATTTCTTGCATTTTCTCGGTTTCCAATCACATATTTACCTCTTCGAATTCTTTTCTTCTTCTTTTCTCAGGTCTCTCATGAGTCACCCTCCCACTCCCTTTTCTCAACCATACTTCAATTTCCTCCCCTCAAACCCTAACCCTAATACCAATCCCGTATCGTTAACATCTACTCTCTCGTCCCTCAACGGTCTCATTGATCACGCCGAACAGACTCATCGCTCACTTTCCGCTCTTCTTCCACTCCAAATCCCTAACCAAGCTCACTCCAATGGCGTCGTACCTTGCCCGTTCAATCCCCAACACCTTATGCATCCGAATTTCCTCTTTTCTCATTTCCTTTGCTGCCCTTCCTCCCCTCGCCCTCTTCAATCCGACTTTCTTCCGCAGCTCAATTACACAGAAACTCTGAAAGCAGATTCTAGTTCTTCTAATGGCTTTCGTCAGACACTTCTCGGCTCCGATTCAGAGCTATGTTTCTCTCTGGATGATTTCTATGCTAAATTTGGGTCCAATTTCTTCTATAATGACTGCCCTGGAGCGGTAAATTTCTCTGCTTTAGATGGTATTGATAGAACATTTACGCTTCCTGGTATTCTTTCGGTCGAATGTGCGAATTTTGCGAGGAATGAGGATGGAGAAAGGAAGGATTTTGAGAGAGTGAATAGGAAGATTCTACCTTCTGAGTTGTGGGCAGTTAGAGCTGAGGTTGAAGCTTGGAATGAGTGTCCGAGTGTGTACTCGTGCTTTGTCCTTTACGGCGTTTCGGGATTGGATTTGGTTAGAGAGTGTGATTTAGCGAGATGGGTGATTGCCAATTCGCCTCGATATGGAGTTGTGATTGATACGGCTATGAGGGGTCATATATTTCTGCTTTGTAGGCTGTGCTTGAAGGCAATTCTTAAGGAAGCTTTGAATTTGATCGGAAACCAAGATTCAGAGAAGATTTTAGAGAGTGTGAACTTTAGTTGTCCCATCCTGTTTCAAGCCCTGATGTGGTTGGCATCTCGGCTTTCTATTTTATATGGAGAAATGAACGGGAAGTTGTTTGCCCTTAACTTTTTCAAGCAATGTTTATTAAATGCTGCGTCGGGTTTATTGTTTTTCTCGTCTGAAAAGAGTGTGACTGAGACTCCTTTTTTAGAGGAGGTTCCGCAGAGTTTAGTGGATGCTAATGACAATGATATAAATAATTCTGAAATTTGTAAACAACTCGAAAGAAGTACAGACGGAGAATTGAATAGCGTAGTAGAGGAAAGTGTTACTGGTGGTGTGATTCTTGTGTCTCATGTGGCAGCAGCCATTGCAGCATTGCATGAAAGGTCTTTGCTTGAAGGAAAAATTAAGGCACTACGTTTTCACCAACCGCTTAATAACTATCAACGGTATGCCAATATTTTTATTTGGGGGGGGGTGTTTATTAGTTTTTCTGCTGAATTGTATTGTGCAGCTTCCCTGGATTTCTTGGTGGGAATGTTGTAAGCATCTGTTTAGATTAATACCGCCTTAAAGGCTTCATGTTCTATGCTAAGTTCTAGTTTATCTTTTTATTGTAGGGTGGCCGAGCATGATTATGTCTCAAACAGGGCTGATCAAGAGCGGAAAAATAATTCTCAGTATAGACCCATAATTGAGCATGATGGGCTTCCTCGGCTGAAATTATCTAATGAGGTACCAATTGATGCATTTCTACGGACCACCATAAATCACCAGAACTTTAATACTATGCTAACAAAATCATTAGTGTGCCCGGTTAGATCTTTTGTGCCCTGCTCCTTGCAAGATAATGTTCAATATTAAGAAATTGGCTTCTCCTGGAAAGAGGATTAAAATGAAGTGGGACTCGGACATTAATGTAAATGACAAACACAAAAGTAAAGCTATAATTACAAATAAGGAATTTCGGGTAACCAACTATTTCTCACTGAACATATTCACGGTTTCAAGCATAAAGAATAATATCTCTAGTTGTCTTGCATTTGCTTTCTTAGGGAAACATTAGGCGGGTTGCTTTAACTCTTGAAATCAAAAGATGGACATTTATTTATTTATTTTTGGTGTTCACTGTACAAGGAAACAAGCAAGACAAAGACTAGAGAGGAATTATTAGCAGAGGAAAGGGATTACAAAAGGCGAAGAATGTCATACCGTGCCAAGAAGGTGAAGCGATCAAACTTAGAGGTAAGGATCCCTTCTGTTTTTATCCTTATTATATATTATTCTCTTCCCTTTTTTAGCTTTTCCCTTTTATATATATTTTTTAGCATAATTATATGTATTTAGTTGTCTCAGAAGTCCGATCTAGTTGTTTGCTTAGATCTTTCTGACAAGTAAATGGGTTTGTAACTATAATTTTACCAAGAGAGTAAAGTGAAAAATGAAGGCAGGTCATTATAGCCGTGATCTTTATAACTTTATAGGTGACGAGAGATATTATAGAGGACTACATGGATGAAATCAAGCAAGCTGGAGGAATAGGATGCTTTGAGAAAGGAACTGTAGCAGACAATACCCTTTCATCAGTACCGCCTTGTGCTTCTGAAATAACCTCAGATGTTGGCATTTCAGAGAAAAGTAATTATGACTCATCCGCTGCAGGCTATAACCGAGATCACCACAGGAAACGATCACGCTCTGATCATGTTACCCATGCCACAACTTTCAAGGGTCATACAGAGAAAGATTACGAAGAACCTAGAGGAGGTCATTATAGTGGCCATGAACCTGTGGAAGATCAGAGAAGCATCAGCAGAGATAAACGTCATAGAGAGTACTATTCCAGAAGTCCAAGAGATGATCAATCCCGTGATCAGACTTATCACCGAAGGGAACAAAAAGACATGGTGGGAACTGTAACCAAGCATCATGAGTCTAGGCATTCATCTTCCAGAATGTCCAAGTATTACGAGAATAGATCGTCAACTTCCGTGTTAACTTCTGAACACAGATCAAAAGCTAAAGATAGAAGGCACAGGGATAGGTATGAGAATCGCAATTCAGAGCCTTTTTGGCAAAATACTTTCGAGGATAGATATGATCCTTCAGAGTCTCACGACAACATATAAAGATGACGTCTCTACTAACAGCAAGTATGTTCGAGCTGATAAATTTGTTGATGGAAAATGACCCAGAGGGCAAATATTTCAGGAAAAAAAGAATTTGACCTTTTATTTTACCATAAGAACTCAAAGCCGAACATGTGCGGTAAGTTATCCGAGTTATCCCTTATCTCTTCAGTGTTGTTTCATTTGAATTTGAAAATGACATTCCGTTTGTAACATGGTTTATTGGCGCAAATTTGCAGTACGAAGTCATCATGCTTCAGCAAGTTTTCTATTATCCGTATCCTTCTTTTGTATCCTTGACTGATTTTTGTTTCTGCTCAGCTTAGCTTTTCTTTTTATTTTTAGTGCATTTCATTGTGTAAGTTTAGATTATATCATAATTGCTGAAATCTCATCTCTTGAATCATTTACATAGTATTCCCTTCAAAACTATCTTCGACATATTATTCATTTAAAAAATGGTATCCTATGAGAAATTACTTCATTGCATATTTGCTATGCTGTATTGGCATATCATGATTCTTTGTCATTATTCCTATAATTAGCTCATTGGTTTGTTTTCAGGTAAGTATATTCTTCTACCCTGCTCACGGCTTGAATATCACGATTAACTGTACAATTTAAGCTACATTTATAATTGATTGAAGTTTTTATTTTATCTTTTTACATTAGTCTCAGCATACATATTTTTAAATGCCACTTGTCTTTGCTTTTGTTGAGTTGAACTTTCAGTCGAAGTAGAATGTATATATTCTAGGTTACAAGTATTCACTTTTATGATGTGTTTTCATGCAAAAAACAAAATACAAAAAACAAAAGAAAATTCAATAGATATATAAGTATAATCTAGTGGTAATTTGATATTTTGACCTCACTTCAAGGTATACAATTTGAGTCTTTAAATCCTCAGGTTATTAAGAAAGTTTGATGTCTGCGTTCATTTAGATTTTAAGCATCCAATTTCAGACGAAGAAATCGTTCAGCCAAAAGAAAGGACAAATATGTATATATATATATATTGATTTCTTATTAATCATTCATGTTTCCGTAGTTAGATTTGTATGTAGTTTTAGCTTCTTCTTCTTCTTTATTGTTATTTTTAAATTTATTTTTTTATTTTTATTTGTTAGCTCGAACGGTTTTGCTTTACTTGATTTTGTCGATGTTAAAATTTTTGAGTGGACTCGGGAAAAGTGTCTATCTTATCAAGTATCAACATTGTGCAATGTAAAACTGTCATTTTCATTAAAATTCGAAAGTTATTTTCATCAAAACTTGTTTCGTGTCTCCTTTTAAAAAAAAAAAAAAATCTATTTTGTGTATCCTTTTTTTTAATTCTGATACCGTTTCTTGCAAGGAACAGTACCTTTTATTAATAATTGAATAGTAATGTTTTTAGAGCAAAGTTGTGGTAGGTAACCATCTAATGGTTAATAATGATTGTTTGGTTAAACAATCGACTGTGAAATAAGGTGTATCGAATGTTAATATAGTCTACTATCCACAATTTTTGCCAATTTTTTGAAAAACTGAATTTTGGAGCTCATCGCCGACGTTCGTGCTTCACTTTAGGACTCACTTGACTGAGGAGGTCGAGCCGCCACAAAAGCCGACAAAGGCCGAGGTCTGGCGACCTCCGTTCTTGAAACTCCCAAAACAAGATTTCATAATGGAAAAGCCTCAAGGCAAGGCGAATATCTCCAACAATTTCAGAGAATTCGGGCCCATCGATTTCCCCTTCGTCGGTTTTGAAGCTCAATGACTCTATCGTCCGTACACTTGACACCACTCTAGTTGCATGGAGCCGCTGGCGTCGCATCGTCTTCGTTTTCTTCGTTCACAAGACATGGTCACATCTTTGTCTTTTGCATCGAGATCTTCATCATCTCTGGCAGCAGCGATAACAAGAAAGAATGGAGCCATTGAAGGAGTTTAAGCAAAAGCTAAGCTTCCTCAGCATCTAAGGTTATGGATGTTGTGGATTCTTGTAAGTGCATAAATCGAACAAGTAATAAAGTGATGAGTAAAGTATCGTTTCCACAATAATAGTAGTATTAAGTATTGAAATTAGTTAATTTTAATTTTATTTAAGCGATTGAAAAATAATATTACAAGTGAAAATAAAATAAATAAATAAACAAAATCATAAAAATAAATTAACATAAATTGATAATACACAAACAAAAGCTTAGATGTTAGAAATTATAATTTTATTGTAATTAATTAAATTGCATTTCATTTAAGTATATTATTTTGATTTTATATTCATATTTGTTGAAGGTTGATTACCATTTTTACTTTATGGACCCTTTTTCAAGTTATACATAAATTTTATAATTTTATAGTTGAATTTACATAAAGGATTATGATTTCATTGTAATTTACAAACGCATAGATGTTAAGAATTATGATTTCACCGTAATTAATTAAATTTTATTTTATTTAAATATATTATTTTGATTTTATGTTCATATTTGTCGAAAGTCATTACCATTTTTATTTTATGTACTCTTTTTCAAGTTATATATAAATGTTACAATTTTCTAATTAAATTTACATAAAAGATTAACAAATTAAAATTCACGATAAACAGTATCATATATATAAACAGTAAAAATACGAATCTGAATTTAATTATAAAAAGTGTTTGTTGCCAAATCTGTGTTAGTTAATAATATAACTATATAAACAGATAGATATATCTCTATTCTAATTCAGATTTTATGGTGTTTATTCTAAACTTATGTTACAAAAATCTCTTCTCGATTTCATTTTGTTTCTCAAATTATTCAAATGTTAGTCAGAAATTTAAAAGCATTAAGTTTGAGAATAAATACGTCAATAAATACGATAATCATAATAACATGTTTAATTTAATTAAATCATCATAATCAGGTAATATCATAACTCCTAGTAAAATTTATTGATTCATAATGAAAATAAAATAACACAACAAAAATAATTGAATATAATGACAAAATAAAAATAAATTAAAGAAATCTAAGGGCTCGTTTAGGGTTTTAATTTTGATGTCTCCAAAGCTACTTTTTTGCAACATATCATTACGTTTTACTATTCACATTTTCAAAATGCTATAGTGTACTCTAAATTTTAAAAGTCCATAACTTTGCGAATATAAATCCCAATGAGATGATTTTTTTTTTAAATTACATAGAATTTCAAGATGAACAAAATAATATCTATATTGATTTTTTTTGTAAAATATTTTTTAAATTTTATATTTTTTCACCTCAAATAGTTTTTTTTCCCAAACATATTTTTTAAAACAACTTTTTTCAATCCAAAAAAAATGTCTTAAGCATTCCTCCCCAACTAGCGCTAATATAGTTATTGATATTTGTGATGGTAAAACCTCCGCAAACTCTTCCATTCATTGATACTAAAATAAAACTAAACTAAAAAAAAGATTTTTTTTTTTTTTAGTTTCATTAAAAGTTTTATTATTTTTACACTCCAACTCTCACTCTTACTCTCTATCTCTATTTCTTCTTCATCTTGCTGTGTCTCAATCCTATCTAAAATGCTCTTTTATAGACATAATTTTATACTATTATATCTAACATCAACACAATATTTTAAAACTTTACTACAACAAGCTACAGAAAGGAAAAAAAAAAAAAACTCAATGAAAAGTCAGCTTACTACAGTAGCTATAGTGCAAATGCAGAAAAAAGTCATCTTTGCTACAGTATCTATAGAGCAATGTGAAAATGTCAACTTTTGCTGCAGTAAGCTACGGCAGCTACAATGACTATTCATGTGACTTGGAAGGACCTCGTATGGTAAGATACATAATAAACTTGATTCTAATTCGTTAAAATAAAAAAAATGATAGCACGTGTCAAATTCTTATTGATATATAATAACCACATATTGCATCGTTATTTAACCAAAAAAAGAGCTCATGTAATCTTAGGTACACTGAGTCTGTCTGGAAACATAACAATATGTGTGGGACCCAAGTGTCTTCTAATTTGTTGAAATAAAAAAAGGATAGCATATATCACGTTCTTATTGATACATAATAACAACATGTCGCATCGTTATTTAACAAAAAAAAAAAAAGAGCTCATGTAATCTTAGGTACACTGAGTCTGTCTCGAAACATAATAATATGTGTGAACCCAAGTATCTTCTTATTGATTCAATCTTAGAAATTGCCATAACTTTTTCATACGAGTTCCTTTCAGAGTATTTTTCAACACATGAATTTTTTTATCACAATCTAACATTGTAAAAAAATATAGTGCTAGAATTCGATATTTCTAAATTAAAATACTATAGGTAAACTCATTAAAAATATTTAATTTTAAGTTTATTTAATATACTATTGTTAAAAGAAAAAAAATAAGATAAAATTAAATAAAAATCTCACAAAATTTGTAAAAAAATTAAAATTAAAATAAATCAAACACAAACTAAATTTTCAATGATAAATCAATTTTTATATATGAAAATGTGATCAAATAAATATATTTTATAGAGTTATCAACTATTATTAGTCGTCGAATTGTCGACGCGAAAAAAAGGAGGTCACTGGTGAAAGGTTGGGAGCAAAGTCACGGAGTCCTGCCCACCTCACTTTTTTTTTTTTTAACAAACATTGCTTATCTTATATAATCAAATAGATACTACACTTAATATATTTTAAACCGTCAAAATTTAATCATATACAATTTAAAATAAATACCTATGATAGATACCATTTAATGGTATCCATTAAAGACTCTCCCCCACCCCTATTTTTGTACTAATAATTGAAAAGTACCTAACCAGGGAAAAAAAAAAATAGCATCTTCTATGTGGTTATTTGTAAATCCCCCTGGCCATGATTTGCTAATTCAGCAGTTGCCAACTATTTGTGGGTCCCAGCGGCTTCCATTCATCCTACGGGGCATTGCCCCACGCGTCGTCTAAGCACGTGCCTGAAGGCTGTCAAATGTCAATATAATTTTCCCACGGTCGATTTGGACGCGTGGGCCTGCAGAGGACCAAACGTTGGCCAATCGTTTGTGATTTTGTTCCACTTTGCCTCACTCAAGCAACCGAAAGTTCTGATTTGGGTTGCAATCTGGCGCGTCAAGTACCACAGACTAAATAGAAGAGTTGCCACTTGGCTGCTTCACTTTTTTCCTAACAAAATAATATTATTAATAATGATAATAAATTGGCTGTTTCACTTTTTAGGCCCGCGGTATGAATTTAGAGGTATGATTTTAATGTTTTCAAATTAAAATGTCTTTTCTTTTTTTTTTTTTTTCTTCTTCAAACTTTTAATTATATATATTTTTTTAAATATTAATTTTTTATTATATATTTTAAAATTTTAAAATATTTATTTATATAATAATTTTTTTAAACATTTATTTCAAACACAATTTTTAAAATCATGTCTGATATTCAAAATTAATATCTTTAAAAATATGTCTTCAAAACTCCCTCCAAACACCCTATTAATTATTCATATTTCATCCATTGTGATCTTTATACATTTTAGCTTTATGGATTATCAAAGAATTAAAAACACCAAACCGTCTGTTACCATGGATTTTTTCCCCTCTCCAAATTGCCTCATTTTTTTATTTAGGAAAGAGATAATGTCCATGGTTTTCCTTAAATCTCCAAATCTCCATTTCGGACGATGAAAAACTATTATGTTTTCAATGATATAGAGACATAAAATGAGATTTTTATTATGAGAAAATAAAAAAAGAATGATTATTAAAATGTGAGACAATAAAATGAGATTTATCTTCATGATATAATAAAAAAAGAATGATTATTAAAATGTGAGATAATAATAATGCTACAAATTCTTATTTATTGTATGACTCCGAGATATTGCTTTTGTACTTGAAGGACAAACTTTCTCTTTTTCCGTACAATAGTTTCTTAATAGAATACCAATAAAAATTAGATTTTCTTGCAAAACAGATCTCCTGTTGATGAAAATGTTCCAACAAGACGATAATCTTATTTAGTAGAAATAATAACACAAAACAAATAATATTGTATTTGAATTAAATTTGTTTTTTAAATATTGTATTTGGTTGAAAAGTATTTATTTGTATTTGAATGAAATATGTGTTTGGATAAAAAGTATTTTAGAGTTGAAAAGTTGATGTGATTGGTAAAAATAGAGATAAATAATAAAGTTGAAAAGTTGATATAATTATTTTAAAAATATTTTAAATAGTAATTATTTTCGTAGCAATGTTACAAAATTTATGTTTAGTGTAAAATTATATTGTATTTAAGTAAAATTAAAATGAAATATTTTTCCCAAACGTTCCCTTAGTATCACTCTCCATGAGAGTGATTTGACATCGTTTCTAATCCTAAAATAATAAGTTTTTTTGTTTTTCGTTTTAGTTTATTTGCAATAGTCTCTCCCAACGCTTTTGTGTTCTTAATTTTTCTTAAGTGACATCACCTCAATGCTTTACTACAAAACTTGTAAACGTAACCAATCTGCATACCAATAAAAGAATTTGTGAAGACAACGTCTTAAGCATCATAAGATAGCCGCTGCCCAATTTTGATGTTACAACATCATAAAATAACCAATTTATTCTTCATTGTCTGCAATCATGTAGAATTTTGTTCGGTCTCATTATCCAACAAAAGCTAAATACAACCTTCTTTAGCTTAATTCTGAACCTGGACCAACTTTTCTTACCAACCGTGTTTTTGTTGTTTTTTAATTGAAGTCGAAAGATTCAAACACTATGCTTTATGATCTATTTAAATGTGAAATTATATTTTGACATTTAAATATCAATTTATGTAATACATTAATCATTGATATATCAATTAATTATATCTAATTAATAAAAATATTATATATAAATTGATATTTACAAGATTAAGATGAAAAACTGATATATCTGATATTATTCTTTTAAATATTTCAACTCATTAGTTACACTGATATTGACAAAGCGTAAAATTCTCACTCCTAAACCAAAGTCCATTTATGTGGGCTGTGGCCTATTCACACAAGGTACAACGATCTTCCCCTTGTTGTTCAATTTTTCTTTCCCCTCTATTTGATCATTATAGTAGACATGAATTCTGGTGTGATTTTTTTTTTTTTGGTTGAATGTGTGTGCTTTTAGGTGTCGTTTGATAAAAAAATTGTATTTTAATTTCATTCAAATACAATATAATCTTATACCAAACACAAATTTTTCAACAATGTTACGAAAATAATTACTATTTAAAAGTTTTTTAAAATAATCACATTAAGTTTTTAACTCTATTATTTATCTTTATTTTTACCAATCACATCAACTTTTCAACTCTAAAATACTTTTCATCTAAACACATATTTTATTTAAATACAAAATAAATACTTTTCAATCAAATATAACATTCAAAAAATAAATTTCATTCAAATAAAATGTGTTTAACAAAACTCTTCCTTAGCCTTTGGTCCTCAAATTATTCCGCAAAGTACAATAAAAACCATTGGTGGGTAGGACAGACAAACTGCAAAGGTGTCCCAAATTACAAAAACCACGGGATGAGCATTGTATAACATCTGGCAGTGTGTCACCGTCGTTTGCGCGTCATATTTTTCTGTTCTCCAGATAGAAGGAGAGGAGTACAGAAATATCCAAAGAAAACAAAAACAACACACGCACACACACACACACACACACATATATATATATATATTGACCTGCAGAGATGAAGAAGCCCATGTTTCCAATCTGAGTATTGGGTTTTTTGTTTTTTTGGGGATTTGTTTGGAAAATGGCAAAGCCTGGGGTGTTGGACACTGACCCATTAATGGTGGGTTCGAAGGCTGTGGAGCTGAAGGAGGAGCTGCAGAGACTGGTCAGAGCCATTGTTGACGACGACGACTACACTGCAGAGGACGAGGCTGTGAGGGTCCTGAGTTCTTTGAAGGAATTGAAGTTGAAAAAGACTTTGTCTTTAAAGTTGGAAGATAATTCTGATGTTCCTGAAGAATTTAAATGTCCCATCTCCAAAGAGATCATGAGAGACCCTGTTGTCTTGGCCACTGGACTGGTCAGTCTTTTGGTTCTTCCTCTCTCTTCTGTTTCTCATTCTTCAAAAATCTGTTTTCTTGTTCACATAATTTTATTATGCATGCAAAATGGAGAGATTTTGAATGCTTTTTTTTTTTTTTTTGGGTCTTGTGGGGTTTCACTTATGGTGGGATTTCAGATGGATATACTTGGGATAATTCTTTCTTCGGATAGGATATCTGTGAACTTTAGAGCAAGGTCCAAGACCAACCTGATTCCTGGAATGAAGAATTAAATTTGTCACCTGATTTTTTCTTGCTGTTTTCTTGAATAATTTTCTCGTATTTGATTCTTTGTTTAATTAAGTGTCATATCAAGAACCGTTTGAAGTTGTGTTAACAAAATGCACCAATTTGATGGATTGAGAAGTCCTTCTTTCGTGGAGTTCAAAAGACAATATTTTTAATCCTAATGGGTTCTGAACAGCGGAGGAAAAGGGTTTCTGTGAAGAGCTCCCGACCTCGGATCTTAGGAGGCTTCAGCCACATCAACAGGTGCTGGCCCTGAAAAGTATAGATGGGAAATCAGCTTATTCATGATTTTATTATTCTTGTGTTTTTGTGCCAGAAAATCTATGCTATATTGGTTATTGTTTCTTGTTATTTTCATCTTTTTGGATTCTTATTGAACCTTTGTGCTGCAGAGTTAGGGTGTTGATCAATTCTAAGTCCTTGTGATGTGTTTCGGTTGCAGACTTACGATCGGCCATTCATCGAGAGATGGTTGAACGAAGGCCACCAGACGTGTCCTCAAACTCAGCAAGTGCTCCCTCATACTGTCCTTACCTCTAATCACTTGCTTCAAGAAATGATTTCTCATTGGTGCATTGAGCGTGGATATGAGCTTCCAAAAGCATCTCAAGATATGGACGAGAAAGTAGTCAGAAAAGCCGACTTAGCCTACCTAAATTGTCTACTTGAGAAGATGTTGTCTTCCCTATCTGATCAGAAAGAAGCAGCAAAACAGCTTCGAATGTTAACGAAACAGAGTCCCTCGTTTCGGCAGCTGTTTGGCGAGTCCACCGAATCCATATCCAAACTGCTGAATCCAATGTCATCAGGTCAGGCCAACACTCAACCTGATCTGCAAGAAGATATTATCACAACACTTCTAAACCTCTCTATTTGCGAGAAAAACAAGAGATTGGTTGGGGAGAATCCGCTAGCAATCAATCTTCTTGTTGAATCCTTAAAATCCGGAACCACTCAAACAAGAAGCAATGCTGCCGCAGCAATCTTCACGTTATCAGACGTTGATTCCCACAAGCTTTTTATTGGAAACGCCGGTGCTATTGGACCTTTGATTGACCTTTTAGAGGAGGCTGATCCACTAGCGATGAGGGATGCTGCCTCTGCAGTATTCAGCCTATGTGTCATCCTTGAGAATAAACGAAGGGCCATCCACGAAGGGGCTGTACCGTTGATCGTGAAGAAGATCAAGGACAATGTAATGGTCGGAGAATTATTGGCCATTCTCGCTTTGCTTTCAGTACATCAGAAGGCAGTCGACGAAATGGATGAGCTTAATGTAGTGCCATTGTTACTTAGCATTATAAAGGAGAGTTCTTGTGAGAACAGCAAGGAAAATTGCATAGCCATCCTCTACACAGTCTGTTACAACGACCGCGTTAAACTAAGGGAAATCAAGGCAGAGGAAGCGAAAAATGGAATGATTTCGAGGCTCGCACGGACAGGGACTTCAAGGGCCAGAAGGAAGGCTAGTGGCATTCTTGAGAGGATTAATAGATATGCCTTGATTACACACACTGCTTGATTTGTATCATCCTTTGTGAATATTCACTTCATCACCATTCACTCTTTGTCCAATCTTACACAAAACATGGCAATTCGAATCTTAACACTATGGTTTTGTGTGATTAGAATTTTCCTTTCACTGTATAGACCAGCTCCAACCCCATAACTGTAAAAAGAGTGTCACATTCTGTGAAAATTTACTTTCATTCATGCCACACAAAAGTTCTTTATTTTAATTTTTGGCCTAGTTCAGGCTTACAAGCAGAGAAAGTTGTATTTGAAGAATAAATACATAATTTCAAAATGGTTTGATTGTTCTATCTCAGCAGCCCCAATATTTTTTTCTTCTTTTTCTGACATATCTAGACTTTATATCAGCTGGGGTAACCTCATTCAAAAGCCTAATTAGGTTCATTTGGATTATCTTATTCATCATTATGGAATTTGGCGTTATTTTTCCACTTAAAGAGGATTGGTCATGGCCTTCTCGAATGGTAACGAGTTGTGGGGTCTCCCTTGTTCTTGTCACCACTTAGTACCAACCTTTGTTTAGTGTCGGCAGACTTATCAGTTAACACTACATAATATGTTTTTTTTTCGGTTACTTGTTTAGTACAGTAAATTTTGAAGTACTGGATAAGTATTTTATGTATGTGTGTGCGCGTGTGTGTATATATGTATACTATATGGTTCTGATGTTGACATATTTGGACGGTGGGATTAGAACCTTATCATCTTAGTATAAAAGGAAAGAGGGGAAAATTTAAGCAAAATGCTTGGTTGCACTCTAAACACTATTATTAAAATGTGGGTTGATATGGATTTTCGTATCATAATATTCATATTTTTTTTTAGTGGGTGGTGCTCCAAAACACGGTTATGTTCAAAATTTAACCACGGTTTCTTGCTGAAGTTTAGCATTTGAAGACGCGTTGACTAGTTATGTTCACTGCTTCTTTTCATAGTGGTGCACCATCAAAGAGTTAAAAATACATGTTACTAAGAAGATTACTTGAAGAATATATGCAATGTATTTTCAAGTTGAACATAGGTAAAAGCAGACAAATTCAAAGAAATGCTGGTTTGTACTTTGGGACTTTCTTAAGAATTTCTTGAATCTTACAGCAACATCTTCAAACCTATCCAGAGAAAAATGAAAAAAGGAAAAGAGAGAAAATGACCCCTCTTGACCATTAGTTTGTTCTTTTTTCTTATAGTTAAAACAGCGCTATCAGTAGTTGTTTAAAAATTCTCTGTAAGTTGTTTAAAAAAATAATAATAAAGATGTTAAATAAAATGAATTCAATGAACAAAGAATTAGGAGTCTCCGTCCCTTTTTTTTTTTTTTTTTCCAGGTAAGTTCTGTTATTTTTATTCCTTGTATTATGTCTTTTTCCATTTGCCAGACAATGAGAATTAATTTGTTCTAATTAATAAAGGTAGTGACTAATCCCTGCTTAATCATATGTTTCAACTAATGACCAAAACAATTAATTGGCTAGATGACAAGTGCTTGATCTTTTTCAATCATCTGTTTTTGAGACTCAGAATGAACTTCACGAGTAACGTATGAATTCTAATACATCCATGAAAATTTTGACATGGAATAAACTTTTAATACTATGTTTGGTAAGAAGAATGGAAATGCAGAGAAATGAAAAGGAAAATTTCTAGGTTGAGGGAATAGAATAAAAGGAAGAAAGTCTCCTTCATATTGTTTAATAAAATAAAAAGAAAAGAGATAAAAAATATATATATTTCATTTAATGTATTTTACAATCATACCTTAATATAAATTAGAAGATAACGAAAGAAAATATCTAATATATTTTTATGTTAAACTTCTTTTCTTTTTCCTTTTTAAAATTAAAAGGATTAAAATATAACGGACATTTTGAATTTATAACTTTTTCTTCTCATCTTTTCCTTCACTAAACATCCTAAGATTTCTTTTTTCTTTTTTTCCTCTAAAATCCCTCCAATTTTATTTTCCTCTTGTTTTTCAACACCACAAAACGTATAGGCTTAGTATTTGAAAGGACATGGTAACAACCTACGCATGACATGACAGTGGCTAATAGATTTGGTTTTTCTTCTTCTCTCTCTCTCTCTCTCTCTCTCTGTTTTTCCTTTTTTTCCCTCTTTTCATTCATTGATAAAGTTTCTTGTATTTTTTCAAGGTAACTTACAGAGAGAAATCCAAAATCCAAACCTAACAGATTTGAATACTCCAACCACCTGTCTCTCAAAAAAAACGCACCTACATGTGTCGCTGTATGCAATAGGCACAACTCATTGAACCCATATTATTTGTCAGTCACCGCAGAAAATCACAAGTCTTTTGCACCAAGAAAAAGGAAACGAAGGAATCTAATGTTGTGCGCCGTTTTTCGATCGGCTAACATAGACCACATGCTTTTATTTATTTATTTATTTTTTTTTTGCCCTTTTTCTTTTTTTTTTTTTTTGTAACGGACATGTTTGGAGGTTAGTATGCACGTTTTTCACTATAAACAGAAGAATATATTCAAGTTTTGCAGTGACTTTTGGGAGAAAAAGAGACCACTCTTTATCATCTTTTCTTCTTTTGTTTTGTTTTTTGAATTTAAGGATTTGGAGGATAGTTGTGCACGACTTACTATGAATTTTTCCACAAAATGTCAACAAAACATTTTTCTTTTTATTATTATTTTATTTTGATTAAGTGATCCATGACAAGTAAGAGTGAACATCGAGTGTATTGGACGGATTTTTATAAAATTTCAACCCATCCAATGAATATTGAGTGGGTTGACAATTTTTTTTACCCACCCAATCAACCCAATGTAAAAAATCAACTCACCCAATTAATATTGGATTGGATTGGATTGGATGAGTTGAGTGAGTTATGTATTTTATTAATAAAAATAATAAATGATACTAAATATCCAACAACAAATAAAAAATTTAATGGGAAAAAAAGAAATTAAACTCATGACATAGTTTTTAAAATAAATTCAATTATAAACTTAGCACAAATAAAAAAAATTTCTAATATAATCTCATTAATAGTCAAATGTAAAATAAATATAAGTTATAAGAATTACCAAAAGATACAAGAATACTAAAGTAATTAGTGGTATTTTTTATAAAATTATCAAAAATTACATTTATATTGAATATCAAGTAATGCATTTTATATATTTAAATAATCTAAACAACACTTAGGGGTGAACATCATTTAGTAAAAAAGAAAAAATAGTAAGTGAGTGAATATTGGGTGGGTTTGGTTGGTTTTTGAAATTTTTTCAACCCACCCAACTTTTATTGGGCGGGTTGAAAAAATTTTTTACCCACTCAATCAACTAAATATAGCAAATCAACCCACCTAATTAAGATCGGGTTTGATAGATTGGGTGGGTTTGTTGAGTGATCGGGTTTTTTGTTCACCCCTAATGACAAGCGGGGAACATGGTCTACTATATGCATTTTTTTTATTATTATTGATAAATTCCTTAAGTAATTACATTGTTCACCAAAAAGATTCAAGCTAAAAGAAAATTAGAAAATAGAAAATATTGTGCAACCAATAGAAGATGAAGCCAAGGAACACTTTAAGATGATGAAAGCATAGGTGATTTAGAGAGATTCTAAAAATGTGTTTTAGAGATTGAATAAAAATGATTTTTGGAAAATGTATTTGAAGGGAAAAAAAAACTTTTTGGAGTTAAAAAGTGTAATATTTTAAAAATTTATTTGGAAAAAAATTATTAATATGGATCTTATTTTATTTCTTTTAAAATTCTGTGTAATTTATGAAAAAAAATATCTCATTTGAACTTATATATACAAAATTATGAACTTTTAAAATTTGAATTTAATGTAGAATTTTAGATATATAAATAATAAAAAATGGTTGTGAGTTAAAAAAATACTAAAAAAATATTTAAAATTTATCTCCAAAACATCCCAAACACCACCTTAAAATAAACAAAACATGCTTTTTGGATCCCTTGTAGAGAGGCTTCCTTTTTACCTCAAAATAGGAATTTTGGGAAAAGTATGTGATAAAATAAAGACTATTATTTAAAAAAAAAAAACTATCTCATTAAAAACCTTACCAAACAAAACGCATTAAGATAAAACTTTGATAAGGAAAAAAGAGTGCAGTTATTAGAAAATACATAATTAAGTAAAAAATTAAACTCTGATATTCATGTTTCAAAATTTATTGCTTAACTCTATATCTTTTTCACATTATTGTGTCCTCTTCCTTATATGCTCTTTATCTTTAATGCACATCAATGTCATGGTTAAGTCAGCATCTCCAATACTCTAAAATTCTCCAGTTAGAGCTAAATGCTTGCTCAGAAGGAATAACCATAGTTAACCTTCCAATTGCATGGTCATTAGCCAAAATCAAACCAAATAAGATAATAAAATATATTTATTAATTTTTATTAAAAGTAAGATATATGTTTAGTTTAATAATTCATGTTTAATTGAGCTTTTTATTATGCTTTAAACATGCTCGTGCCATGTCTTTGATGTGCTTACGTCATATTTATACTAAACCCTTAGCATGTTTTATAACTAAAATTTACGTCAAACACAACCTATTTTAGTAAATAGAAGGTCTATATAATATTTATATCACACCATCAATTCAATATACCCGATCCATTTTAATCTCCTGTAAAAGAGTAGTGGATGTAAATGTTTATAATATTTCTTGCCTCCTTTAAAAGTAATAAATATGTAATATTTTTGCTTGGCTACATAATGTGTCTATTTTTCTAGCTTTTTTCCCCCCTACTAAAGTATCTCCATTTTACTTGCTAGAAAAACATTTATCTTTTTTCAAATAAAGGAATTTGTATATGGTAAATACCCTTTTAATTAAGGGCGTCCATGTTTTAGCTTAAAAACAGTGGACGTCCTAAAGCAATACATTTTACATGCATGCTACTTTTACTTATTTTAGTGTCCAATCTTCGCAATTTTCATTTCTTTTTTTGAAACTATACACGCAAATTTAAAGTAAATGCTTTTTTTTTTTTATGTTTATTATATAGTAAGTCATTTTGGTATTGCTTTGTTTTTCAATTGCTTAGAAATTTGAATATGATGAAATGTGGCGTGAATTTCCACTCAGATGCAAAATGTTGATGCAAGTAAGAGCTTACGTTACAGACAGCAAGCTGCAACTCAGCTTACTTGCAAATGTGAAAAGTTGGGCCCTTAAGAAACTCAGATTGGCCCATACAACAAGGAAAATGGAGCCCACCGTGCCCTATTCCAATGCTGGGTGACTTTCACCCAGCTAAGCAAGTTGTGAGCCGGGCCCTAACAACTTGTGAAACTTCCTCTTTTTTTTTTTTTTAAAGGAGGAAAATAGGCTAAGAATAAGAAGGAATAAAAATAAATAGGTCAAAATTTTTGATTTCATAGTAATAGCATATTTTAGTACAAATTTGAATTTATACTCATTTAAAATCTCAAAAATACCCGTCAATAATTTACACTATAAAAAAAAACATTTACACTCAATTTACACAAAATTTACACTGAATTTTAACCCAACAATTTACACTTAATTTAAATCATTTACTAAATTAAACAAACCCTAATCTTAGCCTCCTAAATTGACCCAACCACTCCTAAATCCAACAAAAATAAGCTATTGCCACCTCACCATCACCGTTGCTAGAGCTCGTCGCCATCACCATTTGTTGTCACCAGTCGAAGCTGTTGCCAGCAACTTTGTTGTAGTTGAAGAAAGAGACCGAAGAGCCACTTGCTGAGATCACGAGATTCCAACCATGAGACTGGGATCTCAATCTATAATTGCAAGGCCGAGATCACGATTATGAAGAAAATGGCAATTGCAATATGCAACAATAAGGCTGAGATCGAAGGTGAAGAAGAGATCACAAGCTCACAGTCGAGAAAAATGACATTCATGAAATCCGTTGTTCTCATAGCCGGTCGAAAAAGATTACAACTCCAACGAGAATCACTTGCATAAAACCCACAAAATCTAGAGAGAGATAAATCTCTAGTAACCAATGATGGTAGATCTTCGTGAACAACTTCAATGGTAACATGACTCCTCCACCAAAGTCGAGGAGAATCACAACATCCATGACCTCTGTCACAAAGCAAAGGAGAAACACAAGATTCAAGTTTTGTGTGAAGCCATCGTGATCTTCATAATTGGTGCAACGATCACTCGTGGGAGAACATGAACCCTAGTTACCTTCGCAAAACTTCTCATTGTCGAAAAAGAAAGCTTGTAGAGTAAAGAGAGAAGAAGAGAGCTGGAGGAAGAGAGAGAGAGAGACTATGAAGAGAGTGCGTGAGTGTTTGAAAAGAAAGAGGAAAGAAAAAATTAATTGAGGGTAAAAATAGAAAATCATGAATTAATAAATTTGATTATGCTATAAATTCTCAAACTTCTAAAATTATTATATTTACTTTCAAACCAATAAATGGCCTATAAATGTGATTTCCCTTTTTTTAATTTGAATTCGTGGGTGGAAACTTTGAACATTTTATGTCAAGTATAGAATTGGGACCATGATTTATCTGCCATCATCTTGTTTTTAATGAATTAATTGGCAAAGTTAACTCTAGTTTATTTTGGGCCATTGATACTTGTCAACAGTTGGATCTTGCTATTATAACAAAATTAAGAAAATTGTGACCTTAAAATAAACATGTATATCTCTTTTGTCTTTTTTTTTTATAATTAATCTTCTATATTTATCTATTGAAGGCCAAAAAAACTAAAATTATTATAATTAGAGCAATAATGTAATAGTGTTTTTTTTTTTTGAAAGAATCACCCTCTAAGTTAAATAAAGAATTTTCTACGTTTGGGTCTCATATATTAATATGGTTGACTAAAAATTGATGAATGAAGCTATTGGTAATGTTGATCAATATTAAACTTTAGTGCTTTCTTTTCTGAAATCATGTTTTCTAGATCCAATATTCTTTACCTTGGTACTTGGCAGTCGATAATAGTACACAAGTAAATTATAAATAGAAAAACTAATTTTGATAAGCTTGCCACGTTCATAAGCTACTTAATAATTATAACATATATTTACCTTGATCTCTTTCTTTAAGCACAGACAGGCATAATTATCCAATAAAAATAAAAAGAAAAAGAAAAAGGGGGACACAAAATGCCACATTAACATCTAATTCCCCATCTAATCCTAAGGGCAATATAGCACTACTAATAAGCATATCCCTTCAAAAGCACTCTGCAATACATATATATATATATATGTATATATATATATCCCACATGGAAAGTCCACAGCTCATGAACTGCATGCAGGTACTAGGCACCTCGAAAATATTCCCAACCTTTTCTTCTGCAAATTAGAAATTAAAAGGAACAATTAGAAAGAAAAATAAATCGACTTATAATATTGACAAGTATAAAAAGAGAACTACTATTGAAAGAGTGTATTACGGTAGAAATTGCTTTCTAATCTACAGATAAATTTTTCTAGTAATATAATTAAGTATCTATTTTAAAAATTACAGTAGGCGACATAAAACTTTTCAAACATATATCATATTCAAAGAATTTTTTTCCTAATGCATGATGAACAGCAATGAACAAGGAGGCAACTAAAGGCGAGAGAGAGAGAGAGAGAGTTTTTCAAGTTAAAGGTCAAAAGGTAGTTTGAATTGGGAGATGTAGAGTGACAAGTTTTTCAAAACCGGGGTTTGAAACTAGGTGCACTATAAAGACAACATATAATTGACTGACTAGATCACTATATATAACACTCTGGCGCAACGACAGGTGCTCAATTTGTCAAAATCAAGCTAATATAAATGATAGGAATCACAGCTAGGTTTTGCCCATCCAAATCAAACCAGACAAAATTACAAGGAATCGTTAGGCGTCTTTCATCAAGAATATTACATGATCATGTGATCACTTTGTTGGCTGCACAAACAAAAATAATGATATGGCTTCTTTAAACTTTTTTCATTTGTTTATTAGTGCCATAAAATATTTTTACTTATACATAAGACTATGGTAAAATGAAGAGTTTACAGGCAAATTGATTAAAATCTATATAATATGTATTAAGATAGACTAAAATAACAAAAATTAAAAATAAAAATTAAGAAAAAAAAAAGAAAAAATATTGTAATGATTATTGAGAAATAGATTGGAACCATCATCATGAGAAACGATGGAAGAGATAATAAAAAAAAAAAAAGTGGTGTAAATGGTAGAATATAAGAAAGGTTTAGAGAGAGCAGGGGACCCACCCGCTTGGAAGCGCGGAGGAGCTCAGGAGGGATTTTGTAGAGATCTTCATCAACGGGCTTGGGAAGGCGAGGAGGTGGAGGATGGGGGCGAGAAACGGCGTCGTTTCGAAGGGGCTGCCGTGGCGGTCCCGTCACGTCACACACCTTGGCTTGCTTTTTCTGCTCCTTAACATGCGGGCATCGCTTTTCTCTCCCACCTTTTGTCTGCAACAAAATTTTTCACCACCCAATTCAACCCACATCATCATTTTGTACCCTCGACTATATTTAATTCATCAACTCTCTCTCCTTTTTTTATATTTCCAAAAAATTCTTCTTTATTAATTTATCTTTTTCTTTTTCTTTCCTCTCCAAGGCACTTGCAGTACTTCTGGCAATGCCATTGTTTGGGCACCGAGAAGGTTTCTTTTGATGGAAAATCAATGTGACTGAGTAGAAAGCTAGTCTTGTCACAACTGCTACTTGGTTCATTTTCTTCTTACCAACAAAGAAGTGAAACTCAAACTCTGTAATATTAACCAGTAGTGCCACTGCTACTGGTAGCACTAGCAGGAAACAAGAACAAGACCTTCACTATCATATCACATCAGGAAAAACACAAAACATCAGCTTTAAACTCTGTCTAATTTTATAATTAATTATCCGATATTTTCTCCAGTAAAAATTTGAATTTATATTCCAAATTTACTCTGAAAAACAAAAGCCAAAAACGACAAAACTTGTTTAATCTTACACAGAATAGAGTAACACAGAATAGAGTAAATATAATAACGTGGAGAAAAAAGAAAGTTACCTTACGAGCGGGGAGAGGATTGACGGTGCCGGAAGGCTTCTGGGGGTGATGATCGACGGCGTACAAGTCGCCACGGAGATATGGATCACTACTGTCGCCGGAGGAGGAGCTGTAGCGAATCAAACCTGCCTGCCGTGCGCACTCGAAGTACTGGGTGATTGGCAGCTCGTTTGCGTAATCCCAGTTGCCAAACGCCGGAATTTGCCCGCTCTTCTTGAAGTAGTCCTTTTTTTTTTTTTTTGGTTTTCAATATAAAAGAGAAATGAACGAAGAAAAGAAAACTATTATCGAAAGTTCAGATTTGGAAGAGAAGACATCAGTACTTGGTAAAACGACAATGGCAAAAAGAGCATTTGGAACTTACATGATGTCCTGTTGCGTCCATTTTCTCGCTTTTGTGGATTGTGTTGTGTTGTGTCGTTGTTTCGGAGCAGAAAAAGGCCAAATATACAAACGCAGAGGATAATAATAAAAAAAAATAAAGTTCCAGATGAAAAGCTCGGAAAAGTCGTTGGAAAAGGTTGGGAAATTTTTTTCTTTTCTTTTCTTGGCCTTTTCCTTTTCACCTTTGGCGTAGAGTTGCGGAGGAAGGAGGAGGGGATTGGGAGGGTGAGAATAATTATAAGGGAGCGGTAGCAAGGTATGGAAGCAAAAAGGTGAAAAAAAGAAGCGCTGGGATATCCCAGAGTTATAAATTCTGCTCAGAAATAGAGGAAAGAATCTAGAGAGAGAGAGATTTCTTACTAGATTTATGGTGCACAGTAGAACACTACTGAACAAGAAAGAAAAGGACCTGTTTAGGTGGGTTTGGGGTGGTTTTTTTCAACTTTTTTGCAGGGAAGGAAAAAAAAAAAAAAGTTTTTCTATATATACATATATATATGTAAATATAGAAATTGTCGATGCATTTGGCTTCTTTTCAACGGTGGTGGAGGTTGTTGATGATGTATCTTACCCTATGGCCATGCCTGACAAAATATATGTTTTTTTTTTTAATAATTAACCAATGTAAATAATAAAATAAAATAAAAATTTTGGTATGGTTTTCTTTCTAATTGTTCACACGGTAGCTAGACGGTGAGGTGGACCGACCCCTAGTTTCGTGGTGTTCCCACCTTGGACTTAGATCTTGGATTGGGAGAATCTGTTAAACTGTTGTGTTCCAAAAGCGGGCATGCAAGTCTGCCTATAACTATGACCAAACTGAAAAGACCCTCTCCAAAGTATTGTTGAATAATAAAAAATTTGTGGCTGCTTTTACATTAGTCTTTCCTGTTCTTGCCAAACAATTACGGAGTAATTCGGTGCTTTCCACTAAAACCCACCGCCATTAATCACTACCTATGGGCCAGTGTAACAATTTAACATGTCTATGTATATATAATTTTTTCTGATTAAGATAATTATTCCATACTTTAAAGTCACAATTTAGTGATCTTAAGTTTGGCATATCTTGTAGGATTGGGATTGTGACAATAGGAGCAAAATTGAGAGTCATTTTTAAAACAAAAATTAGATTATAATATTTTCGTTTAATAGAGCAAAAAAAAAAGTGTATATGATTTTATAACTTATTTAGAGTATTTATTTCTATGTATTTAAAGTAATTTTCAAGTTATATTGCATGTAAAAATCTGTTTCTTGACATAGATTATGAACTGAACGGAATCTTTAAAGTGTAAACAGATTCCAAAGCTTGGAGCTGCCTCTTCATTTTAAATGTAGTCCCAAAGGATTAATCATATTTGGGCACTAGATGGGGTGGGGTGTAAACCGTAAAGACCTCATATACCGCCTTTTCTTACAAAAAGTACTAGCAAAAATGATAGTGTAACAATAACACCTTATGAATGTACGCACATCTTTTAATGTCATAATCCCTTCATATATATTAGAATGAATTACAAATATGCGAATTTAATTTGATGAAAATCTGAATAAACGACGATTTAGAGCTTGACGCAATATATTAAAACCAAAAAATCAAATATAAAAATGAATTTTCCTGAATTTTGTGGTAAATCCACTATCAGGCACAAAAACAATTGTTAGTTCAACATCATGGTGTGTCAATCATAGATGATAGCCTCTCATCACTCAAACTAGTTCGTACTATAGGCAACGGTTTTGCAAGGAATACCCTCTTAAGTAGCTTAATTAACTAGCTAGAGCCTCGAAATCTGGTGATATAAAAAGGGTACTTATCAGAATATTTATTGGTTAACGATTTCCTTTGACTTCAATAATTATATTAAATAATTATCTTTATTATCTAAATTTAATAGATAATTAAAATATTTTTTTATTTAGACAAATGACCTAATGATATTATTTTAGTTAATCAATTTTTATTTTCTTCTTAAACACCCCCTCTTACTCTCTTTCTTCCTCTCCCTCTTTCACTCTCCAAAAAATCCAATGACCGGTGTTGGGGGAGGCCATCATTGTCTTGGATTTGCACTCCTCTAGTGATGGATCCCTCTTTCGACCAACCATCTATAATGTCGTTAGCCATCGTCATCTTCAACGTCATCACTAGAGAGTTCGCAAGTAGAAGCCATTGCGAGCAAGTGTCGAAGAAGATCTTCTGATCAAGGTTTCTCAAGCTTCGATTATGGCTTCTCAAGCTCCAATTAAAGATGAGTGATCTCTAGTATCAGAGGGAGCAGTCTTGAGATCTATGATGACAGATCTTGTGAATATCAGATCGAGCAGCGATTGATGGCACTGGACTTCACAGAGACAAGGCAAGGTCTATCACACATATATGGGTGGGGAGAGAGAGGGTCAAGGTAGGCTGATTTTTTTTCTTTTTTAATTTTAAATAATAAATCAGTGATCTACTCATAGTTAATTACTAATTAATCAAAAATTTAATAATTTTATTTATGATCAATTGACTATGAAAATTATTAATTGGTTAAAAATTAATCAGTAATTGATCAATAGTCAATTATTGATTGATTAAATATAATCAATTTAATCATTTTCAAAATTAATTAATCATTTAAAAAAATAACATTTTAATTAATTTTTAAAAACTTTAATTATATATTAATGGAGCGTTTGTTTACAGTTTTACGTTTGTATTACGTTTAAATAAAATGTAATTTTCATTCAAATACAAAAATTTTGTATTCAAATATAATATTTTTAAACAGTATTTCAAATATATTTATTATTTTAAATTATTTTAAAAATAATTTTTTTACGATTCACAATATATTTTCTTTTCACCTTTTTTTTTTATCTATTTTTACTAATTACATCAATTTTTTAATTTTAAAATATAATTTAAATACTTTTTATCTAAATATATATTATATTTAAATATAGATAAATATATTTTATCTAAATATAAAATATATTTAATATATTATATTAAAATATAAATCAAACGCAACAAATTTCTTAAAAACGATTATGTAGTGATAAATACTTAAACTCTTACTGTCCTTCCACAATATTTATGAGGCGAAGGTAAAAGCAAAGTACATTACAGAAAAAAGACAGTTCCAGGAACAGGTAAAAAAACAGTGCCGTACGGCAAAGATTATTATTATAAGAACAACCTTCAACTCACTTCGTTTTTTTTTTTTTTTTTTTTTCTTCCTTCTGAAACCTATTTTCAGAACAGCTTCGAATTGGACTAAAAGATGATATTTGAGCTTGCACTTATTGCTATTACTGTTTCTTTTTCTGGTAGGCGTTTAGATTCACTAATTAACTAGGTACTTCTATGTTCCTAATTTTTTATGTTACATTATTATAGTTCAGCAATTTTCCCGGAAAGTTTAGACCGTACTTGTTATGGGCAAGTTACCTACTTTTGGGGATGTGAAATAGTCCACATGGTGACCTTATTTCCTTTGTCAAAACTACTGTTGAGGAAGCTTGATTATCTCCCATTTTCGCGCAACCTTTTTGTTTTCTTGCCTTTTTTCTAAATATATAATAGGGCCTATATTATATAATATTATCAAGTTACGTACGTTCTTCTCCATTGCATGAGGTTTCTCGAGCACCACATCAAGAAACCTTTCTGTCTTGCCTTTTCTTCCTCCTTTTGGATCGACGATCCAAGAGAGAGCGAGTTTTCAGCTCACAGTCAAGCCAGGATTTAATGGCCTCGTGCTTATGACTTATGAGGCCATTCCTAAAGTATTTGGAAATGGAACCCCCCAAAAAAAAAAAAGTTGCTTTTAGGTTGCGGTGTACGAGGATGAGACACGCTTAATATCACTAAAACTAGAGTTTGAATAAGACTTAGGGTAAAACAATAATAATAATAATAAGGCTTAGTTGCATATATATCATCTGAACTTTTCCGGTTTGAAAAATAATAATTAAACTAAAAGAATTTTAACAGTTGATCTCTTAAACTTTAAAATCAGTTATAATGTTTATATTATTTGACTTGTATGTGACCTTTTAATTATAATACGACACGTAGAATTCAAATAAGTATAGGACACGCTTCAAAATGAGATGAAAATGGATTTTCATTATGTAAATTGTATTGAAAAAGGATCTTTTTTAAAATTTTTACTTAGAGATATGACTAGGTAGTTTGTCCTTTGTTGTTTTGTTTTTTCCCCTTCGTTGACCTTAAGCATGATTAATTAAAGTATTTCTGCTATCTGGTTCATCCATTTTGATTTTATTATTATTATAATTATTATTTTACTATTAGATAAAATTTTCTGCACTTAAGCCTGTGAAAGCTAACTTGTCCTTTTTAATCGCCCAAGGAGTTCAACTTCAAAGGTCGTAGGTTTGGCATAGAGAAATGGACCGGTGAAGTAATTAAAAAAACATTTCTCTGCTTCCCTGTCAATTTCACAGAGGGGACCAAAAACTGTATTTACCCCATGAAATACCGAGTGGAGAGGTGGTAATTTAATGGTAAAACGCATGTGGAATGGAAGAAAATAGTATGCTCCTTAATAATTATGGGATTAATTACTACTTTTATTTACTTATTGGAGCTTTCCACAAGATATTGGTGAGGTAGTCTTACTAATATAAAAATTCGTTAAAATTCCATTACAATAAAAAAAAAAAAAAAGGTAAACTAAAAGAATCTAACAGATCTAGCTTAAATAAATCCCTACTAACAAAAAATAATTCGTGTTACACTAATAAGATTATTATATGCTCAAATTTCAAGGTTTTTTTTTTTTTTTTTGAGGTAAAAGAGAGATTAAGTAGAGTGAAAGAGAAGCAAGCAAAAAACCAAGGAAAGGGAATGAGCTGTAGTTGTTGAATGTGGACCTGTTAATAAATATAACTTTGATCTCTGCAAAATTTGTAAATATTCTGCACTGTTTCTGTTGTCACGAATAGTAGTTTTTACACAGTGATTCAGCTGATAACTTCATACCGCGCTTCAGGTCTCTGAGAGTTCTTTTTCTCTTCATTAATATACAATAAAATCTTTTTGATGTTGATCTCTGAGAAATTTTGTATGCCTTTCTACAGTTTTTCTCTTGGCATTTCTATACTATTTATCTTCTGTTTTTAGTATTTACTTTTTTTTTTTTTTTTTTTTGCTGTGCTTCTGTTCATTCAGTGGCGCAGGTTTCTGAGAGTTGTCTCCTTTTTCTTTAAATACACAACTGGCTTTCAGTACAGTACCGAGCATAGAGTTGATTTTCTAATCTGTTTCGAGCTTACCAAGTGGGGTTTTATTGTATTTCGGCGTTGAGCCAGTTTAAGAAGTAGATTTCCAATTGGCCCTCACGCAAAAATGAAAAAAATGAAAAAAAAAAAAAATCTAATTGTAAATGCAAGAAAGGAATATAGTCAATATGGCTGTGACCACTAGAGGGAAACAAGACAAAGAACCCACCAAACATTTGACTTGAACATTACGATACTTTCAATTAAACACCTAATAGGTCCTTTTGTATGTATATTAAATGTTTTCTTAAGATTAAAAAAATAAGAGAGAGAGAGAGAGGGAGCTTGTGAATGTTGACCAAGTGCCTAAAATGCAGCTACCAATGGCTTTGCCTTGGGACTACTCACTAACTTGCCCTCAATGAGAGAGAATTATTATTATTTTTTTAGGGTAATAACACTTTGTAAGTTTGACCAAGACGACGAGAATATCTAAATAAACATTCTTTAATCCGATAGTCGTATATATTCGACGTTATAACATTTTAACTAACAACTATTAGAAAAGTTATTATTATATATTTTGGAAAGTAATCATATATATTTAGGAAAATTATAATTTTATATGTAAATATTTTTATTGAGAGAATTTGTGACAGAGCTCAATTGAAAGATCCTATACGTAGCGTTCAATTTAAAGCCGTTGAAATGGAATTGAATGGGAAGGATGGTGAGGTTGCGTAGAAGCTAACATGTGCACGTCGGCAGGCTAACAGGATATTATTATGCTAGTTTTGTCTTCTAAAAAAAATACAATATATATATCATTTGTTTGTTTCTTTTGTTGAAGTTGGGTTCGGAGATGGGTAGGGTTTAGAGAAAAGTTCATACCAGATTTATTAATAATTTAAGTACTATTACAAGAGGAAATCTAAAAAAATTTATAATAGTTTAAAAATATGAGAAACTTTAATAAAGATTCTTGTTATTTTTTTAATAGATCAAAGGATTCAATTGAACCATTTAATAATTGTAAAAAAAATTAAAAAAAAAAGAAGAAATCATGATCTATGTGTTCCAATTCATGTCAAATGAAAAGCGCCACCAACTACCTCCCATGAGCACCGTCATCATGATTCCACAACTTCTGTCTTCAATGAAATCAAACTCATATTAAAAAAAAAAAATCAAACTCAAAAATTTTACGCTAATAAATTTTTTAAAATTTTTTACTTTTGATAGTTTTAATTATTAATATTTTGAGCTCCCTCGTGACCTTCGTCACTGGTGACTTTGTGGTCCACACCTAGGTTAAGAAACTTAGGCCTCCATTGCTAGCGGCATCGCCGATCTTCAGTGTCCTTAAGTTACTTAATGACGTGGGTGATTATCGGTAGGACTTATTTTCAGACCATTCAAATATAATCTCATGATTAAAATGTTGCATGTATATAATAACTATGATATAAACTATCTCATGATATTAAAAAAAATTAAATAATTTGAATCAATTGAAACACTAAATTAAAAAACATTTAATTCAAGCTGGAAGAGGTGGACGGTGGCACAAGCTGGAGGAGGCGGGTTGGGCTACAACATGACTGGTGGGAAGTGATGGTGGTTGGGGCCAACAGCAACGGAGCTCGACCGGGGTGTGGAATCAAGGGTGGCTAGCATTGCAGTTGGGAGAAAGAAAGGGTAGGGAAGAGGGGGGAAAAGAGAAAGTTAGTGAGAGAAAGAGATCAAGAGAGCTAAGAGAATGGGCAAGAGTGAGAAATCGAGGGAGGATGAAGGGAGTTGGGTCACCGGTGGGGTTGGCACGTTGTCGGTTTGGAGTCGAGACGAGGGGTTTGGGTTGCCAATGTAAACGATGGAAAGTTGGATTTTTTTAATTTATTAATACTATATGTTAAGATGTATTATAATTATCATTTACAAACAAATCTCGACCGTTAGATTAAATCTAAACGGTTAAAAATTGAATCCTATCATAATTTGTGGTAGAACCTTTCAAAAGGCCCTACCGCAACCTTTTCTTATTTATTATTTCTAATAAAGTTTCAAAAAGTAATATATTGCATAAGAAGTACAAAATAGTATATGTAAATTAATAAATAGTTATATGAATTTGGTCACAGCACTGAAGACTATATCTCATATTTTTTTTATGGCCTAAGTAAGGTCGTTGATCCCACACTCCAGAACCAGATCCTCAGCTGACAATATGCAAAAAGACACTGTCATTACATTGACGAAACAGCGCAAGAATCCGTATCTTCATCTTATTATATGCCTGGATTTTCAAGATAAGCGAGCGATTTTGTCGTTGGGCATCTCCCGATCTCTGGTTTTTTTTATTTTATTTTATTAATTTTGCACAAGTCCAATGAGCAAGAAGATGCACATGTTGTGTGTGTATGCGTGTGTGCATTTTTTTCTTTCTTTTTTTTTTTATTTTAAATGTTGAAATTTTTGACTAAATGATTGAGCTAAACATGTGAGATGTGAAGCATGTGCGGGAACATTTTGGAATTCGTTTGAATTACGAGTTTGAATTAGAAAATATGAGTTAAGTTTGGAATGAGTTAATTATATAATGAATTTTGTATTTAGTACTCAATTTTAAATTACAGAATTTCATCATAACTAAAACTGTTTGAATGATAAAAATTAAATCTGAAATTACATTAGAAATTGTGCTTTCATTTACTTTTTCATGTAGTTTGTGCAATTTTTTTTATACAAGTGAAGATTTATGAATAGTATTTTTAAGTTCAAAATATTATACAAGTCATGAGCTAAAAGCTTGAAACAGACTAACAAATCAAATATAAGATTGAGTTTAAACTTGATTTTTTAGTTCAAACTTGTGATCCAAACAAACCCTTAATGGTGTTTTCAATTTGCTTTTCCTTGTTCTTTTGTGCGTTTGCTTCTTTATTATTTTATCACTAGACGTAAAAAAAAAAAAAAAAATTTGTTAAAACTTGCAAAATAAATCAAACTAAGTTGTTAATGATTTTTGGATTATTGGTTAATTTGATCGGTTTTTTTAAATTATTTTAGTGATCAGTTTAGTTTGTGGTTCTACGATCTAAAACTTTTGAAAATAATCAATAATCCACTAAAAAATGTATTTATACAACTTTTGGAGTTTAATTTAAAGTATTTTGTTGTTTGTTTTTCAACACTGTTAATGGTATTTCCTTAAACAACCTTGCCTTGAGAATTATTTATGCCGTGTTACTTTATTTATTTTTTTAATTATTATTCTCGTTCGAAACTGGAACAAGTATTTCTTAATAATTCATGTAATTTAATTTTTTTCTTTTGAGAGAACAACATATATTTATTTTTTTGGCTCTTTTCATTGGCACACCCTTAATTTATTACAAGGTTACAATTTGCATCTTAAACTCTTAATTTTGATAATTTTATACTATGAACTTGCA
Source organism: Antiaris toxicaria (assembly GCA_035233585.1). Lineage (NCBI taxonomy): Eukaryota > Viridiplantae > Streptophyta > Magnoliopsida > Rosales > Moraceae > Antiaris > Antiaris toxicaria. Next base: position 3,822,313 of record CP141153.1, on the reverse strand, counting down.
AATGTATAGCAATTTACACCAATTGAAAATAATATTAATCTTTTGAAGAAAATTGACATGTAACTTATATATAAGTTGTTAGTTCATGATCTAAATAATTATTTTTATCAATGTTAAGCTAGATTAAGATTTTTAACTAAGTTTTATCGAAATAGAAAAATTTAGACTAATATTAATTAAAAAAAAATTTATGCGCTTCATTAAATATCTACATACAAGTAAAGTATCAATTTTCATTAAAAAATTAACATTGTTTATCAATATCGTATAAAATGCTACAAATTCATAATGTGGAGGTGTAAATTACTACAGGTTTATAAGGTTAAGGTACAAATTATTAAATTAAAAATTCATAATACAAATTATAACTTTACAATAAATTTAAGATACACCAACGTTAAAAACCCTTTTTTTTTTTTGAACAAAAGATATGTTAAGTTTTCTCAAAAATAAAAAAAAAAAGAAAAGAAAAAAAAGACATTATAAGTAGTTTTCACCTCTGAACAAATATCGTTTACATTTAAATAAAAACGACTACTTTTCCTTTTTAAAACGAAAAGAAAAAAACAAAAAAGAATTTGAGTTACTCCTTTATATCTCTAAACTTAACAGCATGTTTTGTTATAAAGATTTAAAAAAAAAAAAAAAACAGAAAAAACAAATATCTAAATGACAAGTCGTTAACATGTAGTGTCATTTCCTTAAGCTATGAACGACAAATCGTTTTGCGTTGCATAATCATCCATTTGACATGCTATTGCATAACGTCTTAATTGAATGTCGTATTTTTCTGTTAAAACGACAAGTCATTGCTTTGTCTTGCTGTCTAATCCAGTAAACGACATGTTTCGAAAGAGAAATGTTGCCTTCCCCCCCTCAGGTAAACGACATGCATTTTACAAATTATAAGGGACAGGCATCACGCTAACATGAAAGAAGAAACCATTTTCAGTCATCTGAAACATATCAGTACTTTAAATTCTAGCAAAATATATATATAAATATATATATACACACCAATATTATAAAAGAAAACTTGCACAAACTTCCTTACACAAACCAGGGTAAGTGTTTCATTTATTCACACTTTCACCACAAACTTGCTATTATTATTCGCTGTAGATAACCATTTAATATATAAGGGCTTGGTAAACAGAAATTAAAACGATACTTTAATGCCAAGCAATGCCATCAACTGAGCAATAAACTCAGGGTGCCCTGGCCAGGCTGCTCCAGTCACCAAATTTTCATGAGTGAAGCAACGGTAGATTGGGTCCGGTTCCAACCATTCCGCCCCTGCCAAAACCACATTAAGCTTCACGGCTGGGTAAGCAGTGCATTTTTTCCCCTGTAAGGCCACCAAGACAAGAAAAACACGTTCACAACTTATCAGAACATGTCAAGCCATTCCTTACAACTGATTCAATTTCACGTATGCAATTCATTGAACTTTGATTGATGAAAAAGAAGAGCGTGAATCCTAAACCATGCAGGCATTAGATTGTATGAGCTCTTTTCCATTGTATTACAAGTGACATCTACTACATGTTAAAATTATTCGTTCACTGTTAGGATTATGTCAATAAAACAGTACCTTCAGGACCCCGGCAGCGGCTAAAATCTGCTGTCCATGACAGATGGATGCAACCGGCTTCTTGGCTTCCATAAAGTACTTTGCAATGGCCAGGACTTCCTTATCCAGTGCCAAGTACTCTGGTGCTCGACCTCCAGGGATGACAAGAGCATCATAGCTTGATGCATCTAAACCTTCAAAATCAGCAGTTAAGGTGAAAGTATAGCCCAGCTTCTCACTGTAAGTTTGGTCGCCCTCGAAATCATGCACGGCAGTTTCACAGGTGTCACCAGCCTTCTTTTTGGGGCAAACGGCATCAACATGGCACCCTAGAGCTTGAAGAGCCTGGAATGGAACAGTCACCTCGTAATCCTCCATGTAATCCTGCAAATAGAAAGGACAGGAAGCAAATCGTTTTGAGTGATAGACGAACCAAAATGTCAAGTTTAACCAAGAATTTTAAAGGATAACGAAAATCACTAATTTAACCTGATTGATACTTTCCAATTGCTGTAAAAAGAAAAGTATAACATACCCCACAGAGAAACAAAATCCTAATTTTATCCGAACCAGTTATGTTCCCGCCTAGTGCCTTGACAAAATGCCTAATGAACTCAGGATGCCCTTCATATGTGGGTGAAGTGATTAAATTACCATCAACTACACATATCCTGAAGGTCTCAGGTTCAACCCAGTGAGCACCCGCGTCAATAAGTACAGGTGCCACACCAGGGAATGCAGTACACTTCCGACCTTTAAGTAAGCCAGCAGCTGCCAAGATCAGCAGCGCATGGCAAATGCAAGCAATCGGCTTTTTGGACTCCGAAAACTTGATCACCAAATTTAGAACTTTCTGATCCATGGCAAGATATTCTGGAGCTCGTCCTCCTGCTATGACCAGCCCATCGTAGTTGCTGAACTCAATGTCATCAAAAGTTGCATTAAGCACGAAATTGTGACCCCTCGTTTCAGAATAATTCTGCAATAGGAAATGTGCAAATGAGGAAAACAAAATTCTCATAGAAAGTCACTACTTTATTTATTTATTTTTCTTAGAAAAATGCTTTGGGACGTAATTGGTGTTAAATATCGTAACTAATAATGAGCGGATCTCGCGCATAGGATCCACCCTCTTTATAATTTTAACATTGTTCTTTCTCTTGTGTATGAAGTCAATTTATAGGAGCATCCAAAGCTCAAACCAAAAAGCTTGTAATGGGTCAAATCTAGCCAAACTCTCATAAAACAAAGAACAAAAAGCATATGATTGTTCTTGAATAAAGGATTTCTTAACCTTTGACTTTGCTTCTTTTTCAGGTTCATGTTCAAAGCCAATAGAATAGAATCAAACGCCTAGTTCTAAACAACAAGAACATAAACAAAATAATAACAAAGAATTTAAAAAAAATAAAGACTGAAGAGTCAAACTAGCATCGCAAAGAGGGGAAAAAAAAAAAAAAGCTATTAATACGGGTGGAAATGAAATTAATCAGACTAACGAATTCTAATTAAGCTTAATAGATGAGAGAGAGAGAGAAAGAGATTGCGGACCTGGTGAGCAGACTTCTGGTGAATGGAGGTGGGGCAGAAGTCGCCGGCTTTCTTGCCGGGGCAGACGGCGTCGACGGCGACTCCGAAAGCCTGCAAGGCTTGGAAAGCAAACATGGCTTCCGAGTCCTCCACGTAGTCCCCGCACAGCAACAGAACCCTTCTCTCTCCTTTCGCCATTCTCTCTCTCTCTCTCGTTTTCCTCGGAGCTTCAGAGAGAACAATGTGGATATGGTGAAGATATAAGATGAAAAAAAGTCGCCACAGAAAAAGTTTTCGGGCTGGAAAACCAAGTTGGCCAATTAAAAAACATCGGAGTTTGACGTTTAATGTCTGCGTTCAATGGAAACGTGCGTTTCTCTTAGAAAAATAGAGGATTCCCTATCTCATACGTGGATCGCAGTTTTTCATTCTAATCTTGCATGCTATATTTTATAACAACTCGTCTTTTATATTTTTAATTTTAACTTTATCCTACTTTATCCTACTTTATCTCCTTTATTAAAATGCCATAAAAAAAAAAAAAAAAGATAGAGTCACATGATCTTTTCTGTTTACTTTTTAAAGAATCATAATTAGGTTGAGACTTTTGTCTTCCACATTTTTTAACATTAGACAGCACAGATTCAAGATTTAACAATTAAAATGAGAGTTTTTAACATCAAAAAATAAAGTTAAAATGATCTTAGAATTATGATCTCGCGGTGGATAATAATTTTATTATTTTAAGAAAAAATTAAGTAAATAAATAGTTTTTAAACGCTTATTGAAATAATTGACTAAAATAATTTATTTATGAAAATATCTATTTACCAATAATTTATTATAGTTAATTAGCGATTAATTATGATCAATAAGAAAAAAAATACACATTAACATCAATAATAATTGATTGATATTTTTTTAAAACAATTATTTTTTTAATTTTACATAACTTTAATCATTTATTAAAAAAAGAAATAGACCATTTACACATGTATTTCTTATTTTAAAGTTTTTTTTTTTAACTCAAACATGCGAGGATTTAAACTCTTCAATTTATAATGTAATTTGGTGTGAAGCCATATGATTTCTCTTATTTCTTTTTGCTCTTTTCTCTTTTCTCTCTTTTTGAGGGATATTTTACATTTTCTTGCGACAGTGATTTGCGTTCTGGTTAATGAAAATATATATGTATGTAAAACCAAATATTACAATAGTATCTATTTTTTTCTTAAAAAAAAAAAAAACTTACGGAAAACTCATTCACATGTACGTGTTCGTATGGTTTATATATTGAGTTTGTAATAAAATAAAATTTTTTAGGTTGAATTTATTTAATTTAATTATATATATATTTTTGCAGGGAGAAGCGGTGATTTCTTAAAGTACATACCATATTTCGTTTTCTATATGGTCTAATCATCAAGACGACATGATGCATGACGTTTCAAGTAAATATCATTTGTTTCGGTTATACCGACATGTCGTTGTTTTGTCGGGTTAATCCAATAAACGACATGTTTCTAAGGAGAGACGTCGTCTTCATTCCCTCCAATGAACGACATGCATTTTAAACTGTAAAAACACAGACACCACGCTTCTATTGGTCGTCGTTTTAATAAATACCAAAAAAAAAAAAAACCACACACACACGCGTGTTCTCGCACTTTAATCAATTATCGGAAGACTGTTTGGCATTTAGTGGTAGTTTAGTAAACCCTTTATATTTTAATTATATTTAAATATAATTTATTTTTTAAATATTGTATTTAGTTAAAAAATATTTGTTTTATATTTAAATGAAATATATATTTAAATAAAAATTATTTTAAAATTAAAAAATTAAAATAATTGTTTTAAAAAATTTTTAAATAATAATTATTTTTATAATACTATTAAAAAAATTATATTTAAATATAAAACTTTGTATTTAATTTAAAATTATATTATATTTAAATACAATCGCACTAAAAAAAATTTTATCAAACGTCTGATATAAAAAAGAGTTGATGAGACTCTTACTGTTCCGTTTTCGTTGTCCATGGCGCACCAATTTGGTACTTGTTATAGTTTTCCTCTCCTTTTTTTTGGATAACAGTTGATATGGGTTTGGTCAACAACTTCATGGTGACAGATACATCGGTGAAAAGTCTATTCAAATAGTAAAATATGTCCCTTGCTTTTTTTTTTTTTTTTCATTAGATTTGTGTCCTTTGCTTGTTATTGTTAATTTTGTTAATTTATTTATTTTCTTATTTAGTATCATCAGATAAACGATGCCAAAAATTTATTTATTGCAAATGGTCCGGTTCCAACCATTCCGCTCCTGCCAAAACCACATTTAGCTTTACGGCCAGGTAGGCCGTGCATTTTTTCCCCCATAAAGCGGCCAAGACAAGAAAAGCACGTTCACATTGTCAAAACAGTTGAGCCATCCCTTAAAATTAACTCAATTTAAGTGCACAATTTGCTCGACTTTAATTAAAGAAGAATACCGTGACATCTACTTTTTCTTTTGATCAGTTGTAGTAGCAGTGACATCTACTACATGTTAAAATCTTCAGACATATAATAAAGTTCTTTGTTAGAGGGTTGTGTCAATAGAAAAGTACCTTCAGTACCCCGGCAGCTGCTAAAATCTGCTGTCCTTGACAGACGGATGCGACCGGCTTCTTGGCTTCCATAAAGTACTTTGCAATGGCCAGGGCCTCTTCATCCAGTGCCAAATATGCCGGAAATCGACCTCCGGGGATGACAAGAGCATCATAGCTTGATGGGTCTAAACCTTCAAAATCAGCAGTTAAGGTGAAAGTATAGCCTGGTTTCTCACTGTAAGTTTGGTCGGCCTCGAATTCATGCACGGCAGTTACGCAGGTGTCACCAGCCTTCTTTTTGGGGCAAACTGTTGAGATTTTGTTAGAATTTGGTGATTGATTTGATTAGCTGTAATTGTGAGAAGGATTGATAAACTTTTCTTAATTATAAACCATTTCTCTCTATATATTGATCTGTATATTATCTGTCAAAATATGAATGAAAAAATACAATTCATAAATTTCAAATTGGTATCAGAGCCTTCGTACCAAAATCTTCTAAACCAAAACCATAAAAAAAAAAAAAAAGGAAACCCAGCCTTCCCGAATCAAGCCACCGCGCTAAACCCAAACGTCCATCTCACCTAGCTCCCGTCAAGCCCCCTTTCTCACGGCTAACGCCGTCCAAGCAGTTACCAGATCCAAGAGCCACCGACAGCTCGCAACCAGCCACTGTCGTCCCCACCACCTCGTGAAACTTTGTGCAGCCACTGTCGGGATCTCTCCTCCCTAGCCAGACGAAGAACCCAACCACCGTTCACTGTGCCAGCCATCACCACATCTCTACCCACATCGCGTCAATTGCCACGGGTGACTGTCGCTCGCTGGGATGCCATTCGCTCGTCGCGAATTTACTGTTGGGTTGTATAGCAAAGCAGCAATAATAATATATATTGACTGTTGCTCGCGAATTTGCTCGTAGCCATTTGCACGTGAGTTAAGTAATAATAATATATATATATATTTATGTAATATTGCTTTGCTGTCCTTTTTTTTTTTTTTTACGCTCGTCTGTCATTGGAAAACTATTCAGCACTAAGTATGCTGGTGAGGATTTTGATATATATATAAAATATTAAAAAAAAAGGAACAAAAAAAAAAAAACAAAAAGACAAAAAAAAATGAATGAAAAAAATATTGAATCATCTGGAATAAAACTAGTTCCATTTGTCGTTCAGTCAGAAAGTATTTTTAATACAGAAATCATTCTCACTGAATCCAATTATGATTTTTGGTCACAACTAATGGAGATGCATATTGCTAAACGTGAAAAACTTTCATACATTCGAGAAAAAACAAAACCACCAAAAGAGTCAGAAGATGGATATGAAAAATGGTATGCCGAAAAACAGAAGGTGAAAAGATGGTTGTTAATGTCTTTGAGTCCAGAAATCATGAAGCGTTACTTACGCTTGCCCACCACTCATGAAATTTGGAATGCATTATCAAAGGCCTTCTACGATGAGAGTGACGAATTACAGGTCTTCACTTTGAATCAAAAGGCCTTTACTGCCAGACAAATTAGCAAGTCTCTGTCTGAATATTATGGGGAGTTGACAGAGATTTTTCGAGAATTGGATCATCGAGATAAGGTCGTCATAAAGGACCCTGAAGATGTTGCAGCATATCGAAAGGCCATCGAACGACTTCGGCTGCATATCTTTCTTGCCGGACTGGATAGTGACTTTGAACAAGTTCGAGGAGAGATTCTACACAAAGATCCAATTCCGGATTTGGAAGAATGTTACGCATTGATTCAACGAGAAGCAGTACGTCGTGCTACTTTGAATGTAGAATCAAACAATCCTGACTCCTCTGCCATGGTAGCTCGACATCGATCAACTCAAAGAGGGCAGAATCAATCTGAGACCAACCATCCTAAGATGACTGCTAGTACTGATAAGTCAACCTTGAAATGCACTCATTGCAACAAGACTGGACATACCAAAGATCGTTGTTTTGAAATTGTGGAATATCCAGAATGGTGGGATCATAATCGTCATTCGCGGAAGAAGGATTCCAAGAAAACCTCGACTGCAGCTGCTGTTAAAACGGAAGAGCATGATGTTGAGAAGACTTCTGCATTGATAGCTGCTACAAATAATGGAGGTAAGGTTTTACACACTTTGGTATCTGTTAGTAATAGTGCATGCATAATTGATTATGGTGTTACAGATCATATGACTTTTGATTCTAGACAGGTCTCACCTTTAAGACCATCAACACAAAAAATGGTTTCCACAGCCAATGGTAACACGACCCCAATCATTGGTGAAAGATCCTTGACCCTTACTGATACCTTGAATTTAGATTCTGTCTTAGTTGTTCCCTCATTAGATTACAATCTCTTATCAGTTTCTCAATTCACCACAGCCTTATCTTGTGTTGTCATTTTTGGGCCTGATTTTTGTGTTTTTAAGGACATCCAGACAAGACAGACGATTGGTTGTGGTATTAATAAAGGGAAGCTGTATTACTTGGATATGAATGATTCCAACAAATTGAGACAAGCCTTGATAGCAGATGGGTCTGAGGGGGAGAAAAAGAAATCTGAAATTTGGTTGTGGCATCGACGTATGGGACATGCTTCCTTTGCTTATTTAAAAAAATTATTTCCTAGTTTATTTACAAAGTGTGATGTTTCTAGTTTTCGCTGTGATGTTTGTGAACTAGCAAAAAGTCATCGTGCTTCATTTCCTTTATTGTTAAATAAAAGTCCACTTCTATTTATGATTATACATTCTGATATTTAGGGTCCATCTAAAGTTCGAACTATGGGTGGATCACGTTGGTTTGTCACTTTTATTGATGATTGTACCAGAATGACCCGGTTATGCCTAATGGAGTCAAAAGATAAAGTGAACTTGTTATTCCAACAATTTCATAAAATGATTGAAACTCAGTACAATGCAAAAATTAGGGTTCTGCGCAGTGATAATGGTGGAGAATATCAAAGTTCTGATCTTAAGTGGTACTTGGAAGCACATGGAACTATCCATCAGACCACTTATTCCGATACACCTCAGCAGAATGGAGTGGCTGAACGGAAAAATCGACACTTGCTGGAAGTTATTCGAGCCTCCTTGATAGCAGCACATATGCCGATATCTTATTGGGGAGAAGCAATTACATCCGCAGCATATGTAATCAATCGAGTCCCTTCCAGCTCAATTGGCTTCCAAACACCCCTCCAAGCACTGACTGGTGCTGTAGTTGCTCCAACTGTCCCAAACCTACCTCCTCATGTCTTTGGTTGTGTAGCCTTTATGCATCTACATAAGCACCAACGAAATAAGTTGACTCCCCGTGCATTGCGTTGTGTGTTTGTTGGACACGCCCTACACCAAAAAAGATATAGATGCTACCATCCTCCAACTCGACGTATGTTCACTACAATGGACGTGGTATTTCATGAGGATACAATGTATTTTTCCTCCGAGTCTGAACTTCAGGGGGAGTATCATACGGAAATTCAGACTCTTGATTATGATTATCACATCGCTGAGGTAGAAGAATTCGAACAATCTGAACCAGTGAATCAAGAAGTGAAGGACTTGGAACCAAGTAGTAATGAGCATCCAGAAGCTGAAGATCTATCAAATAGAGAAAGAAATAGTGTAATTCAACCTCCATCGCCAATCGAAGAGTTCGGATCTGAGGATACAGTACTTAATACACCAAACCAATCGTCATCTGAGGATGTTCTTAATTCAGAGTCTAAGCCACCCAGAAAAAAGTTACCTCACCGTCACAATAGAGGTATTCCTAAATCCTTATATGAACCTGAGTTAAATAGTAAAGTCAGATATCCGACGAGCAACTATGTATCTAACCATCGTTTGTCTGAATCAAATAAGTCTTTTGTGAATCAATTATCTGCTTTAGCTATTCCTAACAGTGTGCAGGAAGCCTTAGTTGATCCAAGGTGGAAAGCAGCCATGAATGAGGAGATGAAATTGTAGGAAAATAAATCGGTAAAAACGTATCAGAGTGGCGCAGCGGAACAATAAAAATTTTTAGATCGTTAAATATCTCATGATACCATATACAATAAACCAACAACAATTAAAACTCATACCTCAAGGACGCCAATCTGCAGGAGGACAATGACCGGAGGCTTCAACCAACTAGCCTTCTCTACTATTCTCCAATTCCCGAATGGCTGAGTGTGTGGGCACTCTGAACCTCGATCGGTATGCTAGCACTGCTAGTCTTCTTCCGACCACCCAGATCTCTAAAGAACTTTATTGTCACGATGAGCTGTGCAATAATAAGCCTGCTCACCTGAGAGTCTGTGGTCTAAGAGAACTGGAGTGGTAGGTCCTCTATTTATAGACCTGCATGAGGTGATTCTCTGAATTTGAATTGGATTAGGAAAGGATATTTCCCCTTATCCAAACCCATAAAATCCGAATTTTTCCAAGGGAGAATCTCCACAAAAAATTCAGTTTTCTTAGGATAAATCCAATCCAAATCTCAACAAGATTTTAACTAGAATTTTATCTCCCTTTTTCAACCCAAAAAATCCGAAAATTTCAAGGTGAATCTTCCTTAAAGATTTCGGCCATTATGGATAAGGGAGAATCAAAAATTCCACTAGGATTTTCAAGCTTGAATCTCATCTCAACCTTATCCAAAATAACCGAATTTCCTAGGAGAGATACTCCCTAATTTCGGCCACTTTTCAGGGAAGGAGAGAATCCAAATTCAACTAGGATTGAAGCTTGAATTTACCCTTGAATCTCATCCACAAAATCCGAAATTTCCTTAAGGATTATCCTCAAAATTTCGTCCCTTATTTGTTGGGATTTGGATTCAAAATTCAAGTAGGATTCTAACAAGATTATCCTCTCCAAATCCAACTCAAATTCGAATTTCAAACCTTGTGGATTTCCACAACAAATTCGAATCCTACTTGGACTGTGATTCAAAATTTGAATTTCAAATTTCAAATTCAAATTTTAAATTCAAATTTCAAATTTCAAATTTCAAATTCGAATTTCAAATTTAAATTTCAAATTCAAATTTCAAATTCGAATTTCAAATTTAAATTTCAAATTCAAATTTCAAATTCAAAATTCAAATTTCAAATTTCAAAATTCAAATTTCAAATTTCAAAATTCAAATTTCAAATTCCACAAAACGGTTGTGTTTCATATTCTTGTTTTCATGGATAATTTTCTATAACTCCAATCCAATCTCAAATAAAATCATGGCAACTTTATTTGGAGTTCGAATAATTGTGTACTCTATTATTCAAAACAAAATCTGAATCCAACCGGAGAGAATCTTGTCTACCATCCTAATCCTGTGTCATCACTATCCATGCATAATAAACTAGCCAATAGCATACACAAATCAATTTGCCAAACGTTAAGGAATTATGTGGCGCTAGTAGAGGGACTGATTGGACATATATAATCAGGCTCCCGTAATTCCATATGATCATCATTCTTTACCGAACAACTCAATCATATGATCACTAGTTTCAGAGTCACACCACTATAAACCTGAAACAGAACTCCCAATTATATACCGTATTACGTAAGCCTGTGACGAGCTACCATCCAATGACCTTGTCATATATGCAAAACCCTCATATGATATCCATGATCAGCCTTAGGTCAAAGTCCGTTTAATCCTACTGATCAGGCTATCTTAAAGTTCCATTATACCACCGAATTAAGAAAATGATTATTCACCATATGTGAATAAGAAGTCATCTGCCCAGCAGACGACTCAAGACCTTGTCCATTTTCACATTCAGTATAATGCCTTTAAGAGGATACCTTTAACTCCTCAGAGCTATGATTCCGATATCTGCAAACAAACCCTTCATCGTATACAAGTCATGCACCCAACGAACCGGTCTATAAGCTTACTACCTCTGAGACGTTTTAGCCATTGGAACATCAAAGTACACAAGTCATATACATGAAGAAGTTCATTTACTCAGGATTAAGGTTATTGCACAATGAACGTCAAAAGCAGATTGATCCACTCATAGCGGACTACGTAGATCAATCACGCTTTAGTCCCGGTCTAATATGTCACCACCGAGCAACATATCCATGTCTCTACTTGGGAGTCCAGCTCCAGACAGTCAAGACAGACCGTCCCCTCCAAGACTTTAGACAACATAATAGTCTTAACATGAGTTAGATACTCGGTCTAATCCCATAGACTACAGACCATAGTTTAGACTGCTAATTTTAGAACATTGTCTTCTCGCATACAAAAGTCCATTGCATGCAACGTTCTAACAGTTTTAACACAAGCAGTCAGTGAGCCATATTTGCTTACATTTACTTTAACATGTAAATAAGACGAGGACAGATAGCAATGTAATGAATAACCTCTAAGTATAATTTTATTATCCAGTTTAAAAATGAATACATCAAAATGTCTCTAATACTTAGGGCATTTCCTAACAGAAATCATTGCAGAAGAATGAGACATGGGAACTTGTAGAGTGTCCACGGGGAAAAAAACCAGTCGGATGTCGTTGGATTTATACTGTGAAGTACAAGGCAGATGGCAGTATTGAGCGCTTTAAAGCAAGACTAGTTGCGAAAGGGTACACTCAAGCTTATGGGGTCTACTACACAGAGACTTTTGCACCTGTGGCTAAAATCAACACAATACGAGTATTATTGTCTTTAGCTGTAAACTTGGATTGGCCTTTGCAACAGTTCGATGTGAAGAATGCCTTTCTGCATGGAGAATTGACAGAAGAAGTATATATGGATCTTCCACCAGGATGCATGATGTCAGAAAAACAGAGTCAAAAGGTATGCAGGTTGAAGAAGTCATTATATAGACTAAAGCAATCCCTGAGAGCATGGTCTGGAAGGTTTACAAAGTCAATGAGAGATTTTGGCTACCATTAAAGCAATTCAGATCACACTTTATTCCTGAAAAAGCAACATGATAAGATCACAGCACTTATCGTATATGTGGACGACATGGTGGTTACAAGAAATGATCCTGAGGAAAGAAAAGCTCTACAGAATTATCTGTCTAGAGAATTTAAAATGAAAGATCTAGGTCCTCTAAAATACTTTCTTGGGATTGAAGTTTCTCAATCAAGTACTGGAATTTTCTTATCTCAAAGAAAGTATGCCTTAGATCTTTTACAGGAGACCGGAATGTCGAGATGTCAACCTGTTGATACACCAATAGAAGAAAGTCTGAAATTGTGTACTGAACCAGATCAAGAACCTGTCAATAAAGGAAGATACCAGAGACTAGTGGGAAGATTGATGTATTTAGCTCATACAAGGCCAGATCTTACTTATGCACTAAGTGTGATAAGTCAATACATGCATAATCCTGGAGAACAACATATGAATGCAGTCATATGCATCTTGAGGTATCTAAAGTGTGCTCCTGGGAAAGGAATTTTGTTCACAAAACATGATGATCATCAAAATATTGAAGTGTATACTGATGCTGATTGGGCTGGAGCTATGGATGATAGGAGATCTACCTCTGGATATTTTACATTTGTAAATGGTAATCTTGTGACATGAAGAAGTAAGAAACAAAATGTAGTCGCTCGTTCAAGTGTAGAAGCTGAATTCAGAAGCATGGCATTAGGACTTTGTGAGGCATTATGGCTAAGACTACTCTTACAAGATTTGGGGTACCTATCTAGGCAACCAATTCAGTTGTTTTGTGACAATAAAGCAGCATGTGACATTGCTTATAATCCAGTACAACATGATCGTACAAAACATGTTGAGATAGACAGGTTTTTCATCAAGGAGAAGTTAGATGAAAAGATTGTAGAGTTGCCTAAGATAAAGTTAGAAGATCAGTTGGCTGACATTCTCACTAAAGCAGTCTCCTATCGAGTATGTTCAACTTTCTTAGGCAAGTTGGGCATGTGTGATATCCATGCACCAACTTGAGGGGGAGTGTTGAGATTTTGTTAGAATTTGGTGATTGATTTGAGTAGCTGTAATTGTAAGAAGGATTGGGAAACTTTCCTTAATTTTAAACATTCCCCTCTATATATTGATCTGTATATTGTTTGTCAAAATATGAATGAAAAAATACAATTTATCAATTTCAAGTCAAACTGCGTCAACATGGCACCCTAGAGCTTGAAGAGCCTGGAAAGGAGCGGTAGCCTCGTAGTCCTCCATGGGGTCCTGCAAATAAAAAGGACTGGAAGCAAATCGTTTTGAGTGACAAACAAATCGAAATTTCAAGTTTGACTAAGAATTTTTGAAGGATAATTAGAAAGTTCTGATTCAACCTGATTGATACTTCAATTGCAGTAAGAAAGAAAGAAATATATATATATAACATACCCCACAGAGAAACAAAATCCTAATTTTATCCGAGCCAGTTATGTTCCCACCTAGTGCCTTGACAAAATGTCTAATGAACTCAGGATGCCCTTCATATGTGGATGAAGTGATTAAATTACCATCAACCACACATATCCTGAAGGTCTCAGGTTCAACACATACCCCGCGGCAATGAGTACAGGTCTAATATTAGGGTATGCGGTACACTTCCGGCCTTTAATCAAGTCAACCGCTGCCAAAATCAGTGACCCGTGGCAAATGGAAGCAATCGGCTTATATGTATTCAAAGCAAATTTATAAACAGGATCCTGTTTATATCTTATTAAATTCTGTTATGAATATTGAGATTTTATAAGATTTGTAGGAATTTTTATTGATATTAATACAAACACACATTTGTGTTCTCTATTGAAATGTTCACTGTATATTGTGAACACTCAAACAACATTCAAATGACAGTTCAAATTGTTCATTTCAAATATTATCTTACAAAATATTATTATTCAAATGACTATACCATATACAAACCCTTAGTTTTTTTGTTAATCTTTTTAAATTGTGTCTTCATAGGAGTTATTTATAATGTTTTATTGCGATTGACAATTTTTGATTACATATTATGTATTTACAAATGATGTGATTTTTTTAAATTTAAAGTTCAAATGGTGATTCTTATAAATTAAAGTTATTCTTGTGAACGCACAATTTTAAAATGATTAAAAATATAAAAGAATATACTCTCTAAGCACCTTTTAAAAATAAAATGCACCATATCATTGTAATCTAATTTATTTATTTATTTATTTATTTTGACACAACAACAATTATTTCTATCAAATACACTCTAAGCATTTTTTAGAGGACAATAACTATTCAGTATTGATATTATCCATTCTCATCCTTGTCTTGTCCTTTTATCTCCCCTTATATCCTTGTCAATTGTGACTTAGGTTGGCCAACTTTTTTCACCAGATGAACCATAGCCTATGATGAAGTACCAATGTTCCTAGGGGGCATTTGGCAACAATTTTACATTTTAATCATATTTAAACGTAATATAATTTTACACAAAATACAAAGTTTTGCATTCAAATTCAATCTTTTTCAACAGTGTTACGAAAACAATTACTGTTCAAAAGTTTTTTAAAACAACAGTGTTACGAAAACAATTACTATTTAAAAGTTTTTTAAAACAATCACATCAACTTTTTAACTCCATTATTTATCTCTACTTTTATCAATTACATCAATTTTTCAACTTTAAAATACTTTTCATCTAAACATACATTTCATTCAAGTACAAAATAAATACTTTTCAACCAAATACAACATTCAAAAAATGAATTACATTCAAACACAATTAAAACACAATGCATTTATCAAACGCTCCATTAGTCTGCCTATCGTTACCATACTCACTATTTACCAAGCCATTCTTAACCTGTAAAAAAGGAAGAATTTTGTCTGTATAAAAAGGGCTAAAAAATTTAATGAAGTTTTAATAATTGACACTTAAATGAACAAAATCAAATCCGCAAACATTTTTGATCCACGTCAATAAAAACTTATGCCTCATTTATTTACTGTATTATATTTGTATGACATTTACATGTAATGTAATTTTCATCCAGACATAAAAGTATTGCATTTAAATACTAATCCCATTATATTTTAAATTTAATATAATTACTATTCATCATTTTACTTTTTCTACTACTTTTATCAATCACATCACATATTTTCTTTTTCTCTCTACTTTTATCAATCACATCCATATAATACAATTTAAATACTTTTTATCCAAACAAATACTTTATTTGAATATAATGTAAATACTTTTCATCTAAACACGTATTATATTTAATATATTGTATTCAAATATATAAATATAATGCGTTATCTAAACGTCCTATTGAACTCCTTTCAGATTACCAATTAGTCGGACATATGATATGTGATCAACATGTCTATCATACCCTTAGTCAGACATATCGAGCGGTCAACATATCTATTATACCCCTTTATTTCGTGGAAATAATACAACTTCGACATAAAAGGACATAATCAAAATAATTTAAAAAAAAAAAAGAAATTTTCATTTTTAATTTCAAGTTTCATATCAATTAAGTTATACCTGGAGAAAAAAGAAAAAATGAAACCACACACAAATGTCCCACTTCGGTCCTTGAAGCGAAATATGTTTTCCGAAAGGAACTTCCATGACATAAGCGCCCAATTCTTTCGTCGAGCACTCTCAAACATCGTTGACTGACTTGAAGGACTCTTCCACACTCCGAACCACATAAACAGACATCATTGGCGTCAACAATGTACCAACAACATGCACAGCAAAATTTCTAAAAAAAAAGTTCTTCCAGCCCATTCTCTAGCTTTCCCTGTAAGTCATGTAGTAAAATCCTATCACCATAGCCATTGTGGGAAAAACTCTTCCATATATGGCTCCTGTAGGTCCTCTCCAACATAACAGACTCCAATTAATATTACGAAAACGTGGCTATTCAAGTCAATCTTTCTCCCCGGCAGTTCTAGAATGCCCTCAACTGGATCAAATTTGTCCAACAACCAATGAATCAAATGTCTACGCAAGCTGCATTTTTTTTTTTCAGTCCCAGATCCTCACTAAGACGCTTCACAGCCGAGGATACTTTACTTGGACAACACCTTGTATCTGATTTGTTATATGTCTTCCCTCGTTGCAATTCTATGTCCTCTTCCACCATTTTTCCTTTTTCCATCATTTTCAATTAGCCCATGCAAAATAATTCCTTTTACACCAAAACAAGAGATTTGTAAAACCCTTAATTATGCAGATTCAACAAACTATACAAATAAGACAAAAAAATTGCATGCAAAATAACAAAAATAAATTCAACAAAATCTAACTCCAATGGACGGTTCATAATCAAAAATTTCCACAATATGCGCAAGAACATACCGTCTCACTTCCAATCAAACAACGAGACGCGAAAAGGAGCACTTCGTCCTGATGCTCTCTTCTCCATTGTCGTTCAATACATTGGAATGCCCTTTCTTCCCTTTCTTCATGTGAGTTTTTTTTTTTTTTTTAATTCCTAATAATACAACAGGTTGCTGGTAAATTTTTTTCTAAATGCCCTTAATTAAAATTGGCCATTGGATCTCATTAACTTGAAATGTCATAGATCTCAATGGTTTGAAAAGTTTGCGGAGTTTGTGGAATTATAAAAATTGTGGAATTATAAAAAAAGTTTTCAATAATACACTAAAGATCCAGGGTGCTTTCTTTTTTTTTTTTTTTTTTTGTAAATCGTCTATAGTCCATGAAAATAACCGGTTAACAATAATGAAGAACTCGTAGTACCAAGAATATAAAAAAAAAACCATAAAGAAATAAGTGTGGTTTATGAAAAATACGACCAAATACTAGACAAACGTGTAAATTAAAAATAAATTACATAATTTAAATCTCCTATATTATAATCAATCAATTTAAAAATTAAATAAAAAATTATAAAAAATAATTTTAATAAATATTTAACAATAATCTTAAATTTCAATACTTCTCCTTAAGTAGTGTATACCGACTTGTCTTAAATACTATAGGAACAACTTCAGAAATTTTTTATACATGGCTTAATCTTTGAGAAAAACATATAGAATTACATTCTTTATTCTGGTCAGGAGATTAAGATGTCGGCGACCGGCGGCGGAGAGGAGGAGAAGAAGCCCGTGGACCAGTTGGCTCCCATTAATGTCAAAGTCATGGGCCAGGATGGTAATGAGGTGTTCTTTAGGATTAAAAGAAGCACCAAGCTGCGCAAGCTCATGACTGCATACTGCGATCGGCAGTCTGTCGAGCTGAACTCCTTAGCATTCCTGTTTGATGGATGCAGGCTTAAGGCTGAGTGGACTCCCGATGAGCTTGAGTTGGAGGACGGTGATGAGATTGATGCAATGTTGTACCAAATTGGAGGGAGTCCATGAAGGCCTTCAACTGCGGATGCGATTTTGCTATTGAATGAAAAGCCATAATAAATGGAGATATAGACTGCCGAGTTTCTTATTTTGCTATATATATATATATATTTCAAAGTTGTTAATAAGAATAGCTACGATACTAACTTGCAAATAATAAAAATGACAGAAGATAGAAGAAGAAAACAAAGATTAACATGGTTTCATCATGAATTATAAATAGAAAAAAGATTCAAATATTATTATTGAACTCTTATATAAATACAAGTTTACGAATACAAAAACAAATAAGTTATTCAAAAATATCAACTTTTTTAAAATTTCTTATTTCCTAATTAAAAAATAATTTACAGATATTTAAATCTCATATAATACAATTAATTAATCTAAAAATTGAAAAAACCCTTCAAAGATAATTTTAATAAATATTTGATAATAATCTCAAATCTCAACTGCTAATTATTAGGGATAAGAGCCATGTTGTTAAAAAAAAAAAAAAAAAAACTAAGTCAAAACATAAAAAATAAATAAATGAGGCAGAGGAAAATAACAAAGAAAAGACAAACAATTGAGAAATACATGTTACTGTCAACAATGAAGGTCGACACGTACACCATCAGTAGACTCGCCTTTCGGCAAACTACAGCCTCTATAAGGTGGGGAGAGATGATGATCAGCACCCTCGAAAACGCCTCGCCACGGCCAATGACCCAATCATTTCCATAAGTCCGATCCGGTAGTCCTCCTTTATGAATGGCACTTTTTTTTTTTTTTTTTAAGTTCAAAGATGGGGAATATAATTTCTGAATTATTCTTTTAATAGATTCATATCTAAAATTATCCTCAAATAATATCTATAATTTTTATTACAAGTTTTAGAACTTGTAAATTTTCCAGCGTTTGAAACGTGAATATTGATTTATAAGGGCAATTTATATACCTTCTTCTAAGAGAACGATATTTCTTTAAAATAACAATATTGAGGAAGTGTTTGATATAAGATAATCTTTTATAAAGAGATTAGAATTTTAAGATTACCATATTTATTATAAAGTTATTTTATTTTAAGACACCAGGTGTCTAATACTTATAGGTATCGGATGTTCTTATGATGGGATAATCTGAAACTCATGAAGGATGAGTTTTAGATTACCCTTATTTGAATAATCTTAAATTTAAATTAATCAGGCATAATTGCCTTTTTAATTTTTTCTTTCCAACTTTAATCATGCGAGTCCTCTATAGCTTAACCCTGCAATTCATATCCGTCCATTCAACCCTGCAATTCACCTTTGTCCATTTATTGATCCTCTTATTCTTCGTCGTCTTCTTCATCTTTTTTTTTTTATTAAATTTTTTCTGGTTGGGTTTTACGTAATTTTTCTCTATATTCCTTATTAATATTACCTTTAGAATCTGCTCCATTTTTTTATGAAGTCGTAACTTTCTCCCTTTTTTTTTTTTTTTTTGTATTTTGTTTAAACCTAAACAAAATTTATCGCTTTTCTTAATTTTTTGTTTATTATATATATTTTTCTTCTTTTTTTTTTCTTTTCCATTATAATTTACCAAGGTTACGTTATGTTGTTAGATTACGAGGGGCGTTTGGTGAAATAATTTCATTTTAATTATATTTAAACGTAATGTAATTTTACACCAAATATAAAATTTTACATTCAAATACAATTCTTTTCAACAGTATTACGAAAACAATTACTATTCAAAAGTTTTTTAAAACAATCATATCAACTTTTTAACTCTACTATTTATCTCTACTTTTACCAATCACATCAACTTTTCAACTTTAAAATACTTTTCATCCAAACATACATTTCATTCAAATACAAAACAAATACTTTTCAACTAAATACAACATTCAAAAAACAAATTACATTCAAATACAATCAAAATACAATGCGTTTACCAAACGTCTCCTTACTTTTGTCATTTGTAACTGGATTTGACTGATTTATTTTAATTATTTTTTTATTTTGATTTATTTATATTTATTATAAAACCATGTTGAAATTGTATTAATTTAATTAAGGATGATTTTATCCGTCTATTATAAATGGAGAACAATAATATACACAATCAAATACAATAATCTAATATTTCCAGAAATTTTATTAATATATTTTTTTTTATAAAATCAAACATTATAATCTAACATTTTTAAGGTATTGGATAAATTCAAAAAATATCCCAAATGTCTGATTGCATTTGATTACTTCTGTCTAAACATCCTTTAAGTGAGAATCATTTGTGTTGTACCGTGTCTTACTTGTTTTTCTCGATGGAAATTGGAATATGTTATCGAAATTAATCCTTAGTTGTTTGTGTAATTCCACTTTTTACATTTAGGGAAGGCGATGGCATGCCTTGATATTCGTTCAAACGAAAGAGTCGAGATATGACATGTTGTGTCGTTTACACTTTTGACAAATGACATGTCGTTTATACCTACATATTTGTTTATACGGATGAAAATAACTAACTCTTTTTTTTTTTTTCTTAAACTTGAATTTCTCTTTAATTATCTGCCGAGGACGACGGATCTTTTTATTTTGATTTTTTATTTTTTGAATTTGACGGCAGATCTTATTCGTTATTTGTGGTTTCGTTTCCTTAAACTTCAAATGACATGTCGTTTCCTACAAAGATCTTATCATCAAAACGACATGTTGTTGCATGACGTTTTAATTAAATGTCGTTTGTTTTTTTTTTATCTTCTCGTGTCTAATCCAAGGAACGACATCTTTCTAAGGAGAGACATCGTCCTTCCCTACACGATAAACGACATGCAATAAACGCCATAAATAAAACAGAGACATCACACTTTTCTTGGTTGTCAATTTTTACAGCTACGATTGGACAAACCTTGTCAATTAATTATCTGAAAACTCATTTGCTTATGCATTCCAAAAATTCTCAACAAGACGATCTGAATTGGAAGCTCCAAGAAAGAAAAGAAAAACGGTAAGAAGGTAAACACCATACAACGAAAGTGCAATAACAAAGTATCCGAGCAATACAACAAAAGAAAGCTTGCACAAACGTGGGATACAAAAAAGGGTCAATGACCGGTTATTGTTTATTTACACACTCGCCTCAAACTTACTTCAACCATTCTTTATGGAAAACCATACACACTTTTATACAGGCCACCCGTTACTGAAGTTAAAACGATACTTTGATGCCAAGCAATGCCATCAACTGAGCAACAAACTCGGGGTGCCCTGGCCAGGCTGCTCCGGTGACCAAATTTTCATAAGTGAAGCAACGGTAGATCGGGTCTGGTTCCAACCATACCGCTCCTGCCAAAACCACATTAAGCTTCACGGCTGGGTAGGCAGTGCATTTTTTCCCCTATAAAGCAACCAAGAGAAGAAAAAGTTGTGAGATGCTTGGTTATCCGAGTAAATTTTAAATGACGTTTCATTGCTTATCAGAATAATTTCTACATGTCAGGCAATTCCTTCCGACTGATTCAATTTATGTTTGAAATTTATTCTACTATATTTAATCTAGCGTGAATCCTAAAACATATAGTCTTGAGACTATATGATTATGGCTGCAGTACTAGTGACAATCATTATAAAGTTTCTTGTCAAAGGATTGTGTCAATATCACAGTACCTTCAGGACCCCAGCAGCAGCTAAAATCTGTTGTCCATGACAGATGGATGCAACCGGCTTCTTGGCTTCCATAAAGTGCTTTGCAATGGCAATGACCGTCTTATCTAGTGCCAAATACTCTGGAGCTCGACCTCCAGGGATGACAAGAGCATCATAACTTGATGCATCCAAGCCTTCAAAATCAGCTGTTAAGGTGAAATTATGGCCTGGCTTCTCACTGTAAGTTTGATCACCTTCAAAATCATGCACAGCAGTAATGCAGCTATCACCAGCCTTCTTTTTGGGGCAAACTGCGTCAACATGGCATTCAAGAGCTTGAAGAGCCTGGAA
Source organism: Antiaris toxicaria (assembly GCA_035233585.1). NCBI lineage: Eukaryota > Viridiplantae > Streptophyta > Magnoliopsida > Rosales > Moraceae > Antiaris > Antiaris toxicaria. The sequence continues at coordinate 3,800,355 of CP141153.1, read as the reverse complement.
AGGAACAGTGACCTCATAATCCTCCATGTAATCCTGCAGATAAGAATGACAGGACACAAAAATTCCCACCAAGTGACGAACTGAAATTTCAAGTCTTAACCTTTAATCAAAGTATCAAGCGACAGAGTGTTACAAAGAATTTTAAAGGACAATTACACAGTACTGATAAACCTGATTGTTAGTTCTCAATTGTAGTAAAAAGAAAAATATAACATACCCCGCAGAGAAACAAAATCCTTCTATCTGAACCAGTTATGTTTCCTCCTAGTGCCTTGACAAAAAGTCTAATGAACTCAGCATGCCCTTCATATGTGGCTCCCGTGATTAAATTACCGTCAACAACACATGATGCGTAGGTCTCAGGTTCAACCCAGTGAGCACCTGCAGCAACAAGTACAGGCCCCACGGGAGGGAAGCCGGTACACTTACGACCTTTGACTGAGCCAGCAGCTGCCAAGATCAGTTGTCCGTGGCAAATAGAAGCAATTGGCTTTTTGGTGTCAGAAAATTTGATCACCAAGTTCAGAACTTTCTGATCCATGGCGAGATATTCTGGAGCTCGTCCTCCAGGTATGACCAAACCATCATATTCGCTAAATTCAACCTCCTCAAAAGTTGCATTAAGCGCAAAATTGTGACCCCTTGATTCAGAATAAGTCTGCAAGAGGAAAAGAGAAAAAAATTGCCACTTCATTTCAAGCTCTGCAAACAGCTGTCTTGGATAACCAAAATACAGGTACTGAATCTTTTAACCAGAGCTGACCTCTTCAAGTATTTTAATGTTCCATCCTTTTTTAACTTTAAGAATATGTGAGTGTTCACCATAAATAAAGCACAAGAGATTTATCGAATCCAAAATTAGAGCCCGATAGTTTGATGTCTCCTAAAACAAGATTGCTATTAACAATTTAACGTCTGCAAAACCATTTAAGCCTGTATTTCTACACAAACCAAATTTAATATCTCATAAAATATTCCTACTTTATAGAGTTAATTTCTCTCGTGTGTATCATGTCAATTTTCAGGCACATCCCAAAGCTCTAATAAAAAAGCTTGAAATGAATCCAAACTTGGCCAAACTCATAAATATGGAAACAAAAATTTAAAAGACTTAAAGAACAAAATGACTTATTTACCTTTACAAAAATTGCTCAAATTTGTAAGCTTAACCTTTTACCTTCGTATTATCATCATGAATTTATCTTCAAAACTATCCAACGCCTAGTTCTAAACAACAAGACAAGGCTCTCATAAAAAAAAAAGGAAAAAAATTATTTAGAAAAAAAAAAAAAACCTACGAGTTAAACTAGCTAGTATCACAGACAAAAGAGCGACTTTTACGAATGGATGGATCATGGACATGAAATTAATCAAATTAACGAACTCTAATGAAGATTAAGAAGACGAGAGAGGCGGAGAAATGGCGGACCTGGTGGCCCAAGCTATCGTGAATGGCGGTGCGGCAGACATCGCCGGCCTTCTTGCCGGGACAGACGGCGTCGACGGCGACGCCGTAAGCTTGCAAGGCCTGAAAAGGAACCATGGCCTCGTAATCCTCCATGTAGTCCCCGCACAGCAACAAAACCCTTCTCTCTCCTTTCGCCATTTTCTCTCTCTCTCACTCTCTCGGAGCTTCTTCACGAACAGAGACAGACAAGACAGAAAATACTGAACTCGAATGAACTCGTTAAAGTTGTTATATAATAATTTGTTTTAGACAAAGGGTGTCTATCTCGTAAATATCTCAGGGTTTTTTTTTTTTTTTTTTTTGGTGGAAATGAAGGAAATATCTTCAGGCATGATTTCCCGCGTGAAACGCCACGTGTTGAGCGATCTCTTACTTGATCGTGTCAGCGGGTATTTTGGCAGGGGTAATATTGTCGATTCAAAAAATATTTTTGCCGATTCAACGTGGCATTGAAAAAAATTAAAAAATGGAATTAAAAAAAGTAGAAAATATACGCTTACTCAGCAAAGAATTTTTGGAAATCTCTGGACTTCGCTCGACAGGTAAGGTCTCGGTTGCCGATAAGCATAACTAAAAGCAATTCGTGGCCACTTATATTGAAGATTCGTTTTATTTCAACAGCTAATTTAATTTAATTTATAATTTAAGTTAAATTAATTTTAATTTAGTTCCATTTGATATAATTTATTTTTATTATTCATTATTATTTTTATTATTTTAATATAATTTTTAATATAAATTATTTTTTTAATATTTAATATAAATTAAAATAAAATAAAATAATCAATTTAACTTAATTTATAAATCATATTAAACTAAAATGTTAAGCTCAGCACACATTTCATGTACCCCTTTTATTTGAGTTCTCATTTGTCCCTATAATTTTCATTTTTAAATTTAAGAATGCAAATTTTATATTTTTAAATAAAATAAATATAAAATTTTTGTCAGAATATTTTTGTAATTATATCTCTTTAATAATATTATGATATGTAAATAATTAATTTGATTTTTTAATTAATTTGATATAATATTATATTTAAATATATATTTTTATTTAATGTGAATGGAACATGAAAAAATAAATACAGAAGTTGTATTTTATATTTTGTTTTTTTAATTTAATTCTTTTTTGAAGAGAGTATGGTTTGATAATTATTGTTGAAGTTTTTTAGGAGGTAGTTTGTATTAAATCTTGTTAAAATCGTAGTAAAATCGGGGGAAAAAAGGAAGGGTTGTACAAAACGTTTCATTATTATAATGGCTGTAAATAATTTTTTTCTTGGTTCTGTGTGATGTTTTATTATTATTATTTTTTAATAGTTGTGTTGTTATTATTACCATTGCTCTTCCTTATTGTTTCTCTTTGTGGTAATTTCAATTTTTTTGGTTGAATTTTGGAAATTTCACTTTATTGACATGTTTAGAACTATAAAGAAATAAACCGCCTGTTTCGATGGGGGTTCATACCCAGAATTGAAACTTTTCTTATTTTATATAAAAAAGCCTTTTTATTTTTAAAAATAAAATTATATTTAGATGTGTAAAAATATTTTCTTTAAAAAAAAAAAGAAAATTGCTTAAAGTAAGAATAAATGTTATTAGAAAATATGTATTATAAAAAGATTAAAAAAAGATTCTTTTGTTTTTAAGTATGCTGTAAAAAAACATGTTTAAAAAAAAAGATTCACTTTTTCTTTATAGAATGAAAAAAATATTGAAAAAACTTAAAACAAGCACTTTTTTATAAAATTTTTTCTTTTGAAGTGAACTTTTCATCCACTCAAGACAAAAAAACTCTGACCAATTGTTTGAACAACGGCTACATTTAGGTAATATTAATACTAACATTGACGTGTTTGGAATCATAAAAGAAATAATGAATTAATTCTTTACTTCATTTTTGGTTTAAAAACAAGATTAAGAAATATCTAATTGAAAATTTTCTTATTTAAAATAAAAAAAGTCTTTTGTTTTGAGAATTAGGTGGTATTTAAATGTATGAAAAAAATTTTATTCTTGAAAATAAAAAATTGTTCAAAATAAAAAAAATGATATTAAGAATAGTGTATTATGAGAGGATTAGAAAAATATTTATTTTCATTTTCATTTTCTAAAATGATTCTATAAAAGACATATTGAAAGATAAAAAAAACGCTGAAAATCATTTTTATTTTCTAAAAAAGTATTGTATAAAGCATATTTAAATATAACAAAAGTTAGAAACAAACACTTTTTCTACAAATATTTTCCTTTTTTTGAAAGTAGACCTCTCATCCAGATAAAGCTCAAAATAGTGTCTTTTCTTTTGTGTAAGCGTATTCTAGTAGTAGTGTACAATACTTTGTGATTCAGAAAAAGAAAGGAAAAACATAGAGTACATTTATTAATAGATTTACGGGCAAATGCAAATCAAATTTACCAATGCAAAACATTATCCAAGCAAAACAAATCATATTTCAATACAAGTGACACCTCAAATTTATAACTTGGGTTATAAAACTTTAAGGGGTGTTTAGATTATATATTACGTTTGTATTAAATTTAAATGTAATATGCATTTGGATAAAAAATATTTACATTATATTCAAATATAATTTTTTTTGTATAAAAAATATTTGAATTGTATTTAAGTATTGAGTATGTGATATGATTAATGAAAGTAAAGAAAAGAAAGGGAGAAAGAAAGAATGTATGTGATGTAATTCGTAAAAGTAGTAAAAAAAAATAGAATGGTGAATTGTGATTGTATTGGATTTAAATTGTGATATGATTAATATTTTAATATAGCATTTTTACGTTTAAATGAAAATTTTATTACATAAAAAAACAATATGACCACAATGAAGATACCAAACGCCCTTTAAAGATCCAAGTTTCTTGTGATGTGTATGTGTCCAATAGAAACATGGCATTTTATATTATATAAAATCTTATGGAATCTTTTATTTTAACTTTCCATGCTAAGGTTATTTGCTTAATGAATTTTTTTTTTTTTGTAAATCTAATAAATTAAGATAATATTTGTGATTGCAAGTATAATTTAATGATAATAGTAACATGTCTATTGATACCATTCCATATACTTTTTACATCTTTTTTCTAACCACTCATTAATTGAATTTAAAATATCAATTATTCCTTATTACGGCCACTTTTATTATTCCAAAAAAAGTCCTTATAGACATTAAGCTCATGTTCGTTTACTGTATTGTATTTGTATTGCGTTTAAATGTAATGTAATTTTCATCCAAACATAAAGGTATTTCATTCAAATACCAATCATATCATAATTTAAATTTAATATAATATTATTCATCATTCCACTTTTCTATTATTGTTAATAATCACATCACATATTCTCTTTCTCTTTCTATTTTTATCAATCACATCATATATAATATAATTCAAATACTCTTCATCCAAATATACATTACATTCAAATACAATGTAAATATTTTTCATTCAAATACAACTTACATTCAAATACAATGCGTTTATTAAATATCCCTTTAAGTTTTAATTTTATCTTTTATTTTACCTGCGAGCTAACAAATAACCTTTTATTTTTTATACGATCTTTTTTTATTTGTTTCATTGTTTTTCTTATTTTTTGATTTCTTCCTTTTTACAAAAAAATCCAATCATCCTATTTTTTTAGATATCCTTATTTTACATGAAATAAGATTTAACAAAACTAACTTAATCGTTTTTTTAAAGATTTTTTTAGATATCTCTAATTTTATCAATCACATCACATATAATATAATTCAAATACTCTTTATCCAAATATACATTACATTCAAATACAATGTAAATATTTTTCATCTAAATACAACTTACATTCAAATGCAATGTATTTACTAAACATCCCCTTAAGTTTTAATTATCTTTTATTTTACCTGCGAGCCAATAAATAACCTTCTATTTTTTATACAATCTTTTTTATTTGTTTTATTGTTTTTCTTATTTTTCGATTTCTTCTTGTTTACAAAAAAAAAATCCGATCATCCTTTTTTTTTTAGATATCCTTATTTTACATGCAATAAACTTACAAAACTAACTTAATCGTTTTTTTAAAGATAGTATATAGTTCTTTGATAACCTTTTAGGGTAATACATATAAAGTAATAATTTTTCTTTTAAATATAAATCAATTTTTTTCATCTTTCAAAACAAAAACAAAGATTTTAATTTTTATTAAAAGCATATTTGTTAAAAAGAAAATTATGGTTTTGCTAAATCTTTCAAGTAGAATATGTATATCTTTCAAAAGAAGAATCATTGGATTTGTCGAGGGAAAAAAAAAAAAGAAGAAAAAAGGATTGCTTAAAAAAATTTATTTATTAGTAGGCTTTTTTTTTTAAATAATATTGGTAGGCATTTTAAGGATAAAAAATAGAATAATAAGAGGGGTGTAACAAGTAATAATTGGTATTTAAATTTTAAGTTAGTGGATAATTTAGGGGGGTGTTTGGCGGTGATGCTTGGAGACATTATTTTTGAATTGGAAAAAAGTTGTTTTGGAAAATGTGTTTGGAAGAAAAAACAGTTTGGAGTGAAAAAATAAAAAATTTTAAAAATTTTTTTAGAAAAAAATATCAATATGGATATTGTTTCGTTCCTCTCGAAATTTTATGTAATTTCAAAAAAAATATCTCATTTGGACTTGTATATACAAAGTTATAAACTTTTAGAATTTAGAATTTATTGTAGTATTTTAAAAATATAAATAATAAAAAATAATAAAATTTTGAAAAAAAAAAAATTTTAAATGTTTGAAAAACATCATCCAAACAGCCGTGAGAACGGAGGTGGGAAAAGTAGATAGTGGGGGTGTTAATAGACGGCCCTGGACTATTTATAAGTCGATTACAAAAGGGGTGTGTCAATCACTCGTCCATCTACGTTTTACACCTTTTTTTTTTTTTTTAACCGCCTATTAATTGAATCTAAAATATCAATTACCCTTTACTAGACCGCCTTTTATTACTCCAAAAAAGTCCTAATAAATATTAAGTTTTAATTTGTATCTGTTTTTTTTTTTTTTTACCCACCAGCCAATAAACAATCTCTCTATTTTTTAAACAATATATTTTTTTTATTTGCATTATTGCTTTTCTTATTCCGAACTTCTTTTTTTTTTTTTTTTTAAGAAATCCGATCACTCTATTTTATTTAGATATCCTTATTTCACATGGAATAAGATTTAACAAGACCAATATAATCGTTTTTTTTTTTTTAGATAGAGTATAGTTCTTTGATAACTTTCTAGGATAATACAAATAAAGTTTTAAATTTTCTTTTGAAGACAAATCAAATTTTTAATTTTTCAGAACAAAAACAATAATTTTGATTTTTATCAAAAGTATTATTTGTTAAAAAGGATATATTTAAAATTACGACTTTACTAAATCTTATTTTAAATAACATATGTATATCTTTGAAAAGAAGAATCATTGGATTTGTCAAGAAAATAAAAAATAAAAGAAGAAGACGAAAAAAGGATCACTTAAAAAAAATACTAATTGATAGGCCTTTTCTTTTTTTTTTTTTTTGAAAAATATTGTTAGGCAATTTAAGGATAAAAAAAGTATTTAATTGTAGGGATCTTTTTGGAATAATAAGAAGGGTGTCACGAGTAATAATTGATATATAAATTTTAACTTGTTAGATAATTTAAAAAAGGTGCAGGAAAATTTGACAGAGGAGTGTCAATAGACACCCCTTTGACAAAGGATATTTGGATTATGTTATCGCCTATGTTGTACTCAAGTTTTCTAACATTCTTTTTTTTTTTTCTTTTATAATAATCTACCATATATAGTGGTTGTTTACTTGAAATTTGTTGTTCAAATTAAAAAAAAAAAAAAATCTATGTTATGGGACAACATATGATATGATCAATCATATTATATGTTTGAGGAGGGTTTATAAACGTTATTTTGACGTCTGAATCCTAAACTATGTTTGTCATTGATACCAAATTTTCAATGGTTTTAATCCATCTAAAAAAATTTAGAGGAATTTACTTCTCTAATTTTTATTTTTATTTTACCTCAAATACAATTTATATCTCAAAACCTACATATTCAAAACCACCCTTAGGCGGCCCGTAAGATATATGGTCTAAATTGTCGTTTGAGTCTAAGGTCTTTTGTTGTATTTTTGAAAATTTAATTTAAGTTCAGTCATTTCTTTAATTTCTTTTACCAGATTTGGATTTAACGTTTTTATGACTAAATTAGTGGCATAGTTTATTATAAATTTGGTCTTCTTCTTCTTCTTTTTTTTTTTTTTGTGAAAACATATTTGCTCATATGTAAATCTGTCATCTAATTTTTTTATTACTATATCGTAAAGGAGGGTTGCCTTTTTGACATTATTAAAAAGTTGGTTTCTTTATTTTGTGTTTTTGTGGTTTTTTTTTTTTGATGTTGTTTACTTCCTTCTTTATTTTATTTTTCATTTATACTTCTTTTCCCTAAAAATTTTATGTATTTATAGTTGACTAATTTAAAATTCTTTTCATTTATCAATTTGTCCTTATGTAAATCATTTTTTCTCTTACAAATTTTTAAATTGTTATGTTTCCTTTTAATCATTGGGTACTTGATTCTGTTTTAGGAGGCAATAAATAAGTTAAAAAAAATATTAATTTTTTCAAAAATTTAATATCTACAAATACTTTTATAAAAAATTTACACACGCACACACACACATATATATATATATATATACAAATCAGTATATTAAATCTACAAGTGCGAAACACATGCATAAAAGCTAGTACAATTAAAAAGAAAAGAAAAAGGAAAGGTTACAAAATCATGTTTTTGTGAGTATGTGTGCGTGTGTGTGTGTGTGTGTGTTTTTTTATTTTTAATTAAGAGTGAGTAGATTTGCATTGTATATTATTAGGTTTAGTCGGATATAAAATTATGATTAAACTATATCTATAACTATATATTTATTTATTTATTTATTTTTGTCTACAGTTTATAGAATTTGTAATATAATATAATATCCTAGTGGTACAAATTATATCATTTTTTACAAAAAATATATTGGCTTTATATATATGTGCGTGTAAAAAAAATAATATACAAAATGTTAAAGAAAAAATAAAGATAAATTGTTTTCCAATTCTAATTATACGACATGTCAGTTTTCAACAAAATAAAACGACGTGGCGTTCACGCTGTCATTTCGACCTGGAATGAAAAATTGAAATGTCGTTTTAGTAGAGGGCAAATGACATATAGTTTTCTTGAAGAAAGCGATAGTTCGTTTCCTCTTGTACGACTTGTAGATATATAAGACGGATCGTTTATATTCTTGTTATTTTTCGACATGTAGTTTTCTTTGAAGGACAAACGACAGCGTCGTTTACTTCATTTCGTCATGCCACTCCATACCCTCGTCGACAGTTTTAACTGTCGTTTTAGCTAGAATCTATACGTCTTTGGATTTATAAGTGCTTCAACAAACACGATTTGATTGAAACACACCCTTTTGGTTTGCTTCTTGCAGTTTTCATACTCCCTTTGGCTTGCTTCTTCTTCTTCTCATTATTTAAAATGTTTTTTTCTTTTGATTTGTCACTATTATAACCCTTTTTTCTCTATTTTATTTACTGAAGTTACTTTCTCAAATTTGTCCCTTTTAAGCATCTTACGTTTTAGATTGGATTTAACTTAAAATAAATTAAGTTAAAGCTAAAGTTAGGCATTTAATGTGCATAAGTTTAATAGTATATTTGATTATAGTATTGCATTTATATTGTATTTAAATACAATGTAATTTTTATCTAAATACAAATATATTGTATTTAAATACTAATCACATCACAATTTAAATCTAATAAAATCATTATTTATCATTTCATTTTTTCTATTACTTTTACTAATCACTATCCACCATTACTAATCACATCACATACTCAATTACAAAATGCAATTCAAATATTTTTCATCTATACACATTACATTTGAATTCAATGTAAATATTTTTTATTCGAACGTATGTTACATCTAATGCATTGTATTTAAATAAAATGTTAATACAATACTTTATCCAAATACATTATTAGTTTAAATTTATATTAAAAATTATATTAAAATAGTGAAATTAAAAATAAAAAGTTGTTGAAATAGAACCTATCAAATTTAATATAAGCTTGATCCAAATACATGATTTAACTTGATCCAAACAAAACACATTTTAACAAACATAAGCTTAATGTTTTTTCTCTTGATTTGTCATTATGATAATTTTTTTCTCTATTTTCCTTATTAAAATTATTTTCTCAAATATGTCCTTTTTAAATATCTTTTTCCTTCTCAAATATAAGCATTAAATGATTTTCATCTATTTGTCTTGATAAAAAGGATTGTACTCCAACTAAACTATACAAGAAATTCAACTAGTGTACTGTGTACACGTGCACAGCACGTGCTTTTCACCACTAAAAATAGTTTTTCCCCTTATTAGTAGTTTGTTTAATGTACTATCCAAAAGTACAGTAAAATATGTTGTTAAACAGTGATTTATCTTGAATCTCGAATTTGTTTCAGCATATTTAGTATATATTTACAATAAAAAAAAAAGATGGTATATTATTATACTAACTCTAAAATTCAACTGTTAAAAAAAACCCCTAAAAGAATTCAAGCTGCCATTGCCTTACAGAAAAAAAAAAAAATCAATTAAGTTAAAAAATCGGTTCAATTCTCATTTTAACTAAAAGGGATTAATCATCTAATTCTATATTTCAATTTATCAATTGGTTTAATATTTCCATTTATCAATTGGTATCAACTTAGGTTTGTTTATGTTGCTAGTTGAAATAAAAAATTTTGAATTGGAGTTAAGATTTTTAGGTTGTAGTTTGGTTGATTTTTAAAAAATTAGTTACAATTTTTATTGATTTTATAAAAAAAGGACAAAAATTCAGCTAAAAAGGTATAGTTTAGTTGGAGTTATGCATGCAAACCAAACAAAAGCTTGGTTGTTCTTTAGGTTTTTTCAGTTGGGTATTAATAAATGAGGATGAAAAATATGCACTTGAAGTTGAAAATAACATAGTTAATTTTGTTCTATTTTTAACATTCAACTAATGGAATGAAAGGATAAAAATCGAGAGGCAACCTAAGGGGACGTCTGGATATGATATTTTAAAAGTTGGAGATGTTTGAGTTTTGAAAATATATATTTAGAAGAAAATGTTATTGGGAGTAAAAAGATGCAAAATTTTAAAATATATTCTGAAAAAAAATATTAATATAGATTTTATTTTGTTGAATAACAAAATTATTGATATTTAAAATTTGAATTTATTATAGATATTTAGATATATGAATAATAAAAAATTAGTTATAATTTGTAAATCAAAGAAAATGACAAAATAAAGTTTTGAAATATCAGATGTTGGATCTCCAAATCCTCTCCCTCAAACATCTAGAAACAAATTAATGCTCCGTTTGGTGAACGCATTACATTTGCATTGCGTTTGACTATAATGCATTGAATGTAATTTGTGTTTGGAGGAAAAGTATTAGTATTGTATTTGAATGCAATGTATGTATGAGTGAAAAGTATATGAATTGTATTTTAATAAATATGTGATATGATGAGTAAAAATAGAGAGGAAAAAAAGAGAGAGAAAGAGAATATATGATGTAATTAATAAAAAAATAAAAAAATAAAATAATAAATAGTGATTATATTAGATTTAAAATATGATATAATTGATATTTGAATAAAATACTTTTATATTTAAAAAAATTATATTATATTTAAATATAATACAATTTAAAAATATATATTAAACACCAATAAATTAAGGTTGCGTTTGAGACATTTTAAAAGTGAAGGGGGGGGAAAAAAAAAAAGTGTTAATGCAGAACCATACGATGTCAAGCTGAGGCATTGGAAAAGTAAGCTGTAAAAAGTCGAAACGGCCGAGGAGCCAATGAGGATAAGATGATCAATACTCCTTCTTTACCTTCTTGACAAAGAAAAAGACATAAAGACCAAAAAAAAAAAAAAAAAGGGGAAGCCTACAAACTGCGCATTCTGTTTCAGTATTGGAGCGAAAATTTCCAATTTGTCCCCTTCATTTTCGGTTTTAGCCTCTGAATTCAGCAAAATTGCAATTCTCTTCACCACCCCTTTGTTTTATATTGTTTGTTATTTTTTTTAAAGGAGCATTTCTTTCATTTTCCTTTACTCTCTCCTTGACAAGCCGAGACAAAACAAAGTGAACAGTACAAAAGTCAAAGTGTCAAGGAACCAATGGGGAACACTCTTCTTTGACAAGGGGAACCATTAAAAAAAAAAAAAAAAAAAAAAACCTTCCCTTCTTACCTTCTTCGAAAAGATATCGACCCAAGAAAAAAAATTAAAAAGAGAGAGACTATAAATTGGGCAAGCATTCAATTTCAATCTCGTGGCAAAGAACATCCCAGAAAAAATTGCCAAATTCTCTTCCGATGGCTTACATCCCACCCCATAAACGACACTCAAAGTTCACAGGGAATTCCTCTTCACTGAGACCAGAGCTGCTGTCTCCTCTGTTCAAGAAGAATCTCAAGTTCAGATCATCATCAAGCACCGATCCCAATACACAGAGAAGTGGGAAGATTGTTTACGCAGACACTGCCATCTCCAGGTGGTTCTCTGTCGGTTTGGACGATCGCAATCAGTTTCCACCTTCTGTTCATCTCCAACCAGTTTCCTTGGGATCCGTCGAGCTCCGAGTTGGTGAAAAGCCTCTCGCTTTGATCAACTCCGATTTGGGTCAGCTTAGTTTCTTCTGCTGATTATGTTCTCTCTTTCTGTCTCTCTCTTTTTCCCTGAACTTTTTGGTGTTGGTTTTGTTTGATCTTGGTTTGCAGAAGGAAGTAGCAGAGGGAAGTTGGAGAAGTTTTCAAAAAACCCGTGGGATTATATAGTGGAAAATGTGATGGAAGATCTACTTTCTTCTTTTGAATTTTCGAGGAGCGAAATGAAGTCGCAGACACTTGAAGAAGTTAGGCCGACTTTGGTCGCAAGGCTAGGCAAAGTTCTTTTTCGTGGGTTAGTGTTACTTTTTGTCCGCTAATTTTTTATTGTTTTAGCCGAATTTATAGTGTGACATATTATAAGTTATGTTCGTTTTTATATGCTGCTGAATTCATTTTAAATAAATAAGATTATTAGAGAATCACACGTTTCACGACTCTTTCTCTCTGTGCTTTTTGTCCTAAACTGGCCTCCTCTTATATGGACAAAAAATATATATATATATAGCAACTGAAAAGTACAAATATACCCTTTTAGCTTCATTATAGATACGTGTATGTATGTATAAAAAAAGATATTATCTTTTTATTTTGGGTGAAAAGCCTGTATGCCCCTGCTGAACTGTTGTTGAACAAACTAATGTGATGAAATGTGTGTGAAATTTCATTTGTTCAGGAGCTCTTCGGTTAATCAAGAATCTGTCACAACGGATTTGGTTGATGAAGACGCACTGAGACGGAAGAAGAGGTTGTTTAACACAAATCTTCCCAAGTCATACATGGAATCCATGCGAGAGGAAGGTATCCCGAAGATTGGAGTTGAATTTGAGGAGGAGAAAGACATTTACCATGTAAAGGTACTTTTTCTATCACCAGTTGTTTCCTTTCATTTTTTTAAATATATTTTTTATGATTTAGGTATTAACCCCTACCAGATTTCTCAAAACTTCCTTTTCCTCGTGTAGTTGTCTGATCGAACACGACCGGATTCAACTATTTCTTGTAAATGTGCGCTGAAAGAAGATGGAAAGCTTCAACTGTACAAGGCAAGTTTCTGCCCCCTACTAACTCCCCTCTTTTTTCTTTTGAAAAAAAAAAAAAAAAGGGGTGTCGATCCTTCACCAAGTACATTGCCTGTGAACATTGCCTGTATACCTTGTCCACTGCAGTAGGATAGACTCGAACTCAAGACCCTTATCACTTCACCAAATAACTGGTATTTGCTTGATTAGTGATCATGCATGATACCACAATATGCTGCTTGTAGAGCATTTATTTTAATATCAATTATGTGAAAACTGCTATTATAAAACGTGTTGACGAGATTTAGTACTCAATAAAGCTCTGTCGCTTGAGCAAAGTATATCTTGGGAAATTAGAATCTATAAATTTTTTGCTCTACCTTTATAATCCTATTTAAGTTCTCTCTCTGTTATGGGTCAGGTTTAGTGAGGCTTACATTGAATCAACTTTTTCTCTAGGTTGAACTCAACCAAGTGCGTCATATGGTCATGGACATATCTTGCCTTGAAAAGAATTTGGATTTGAGGCTGATGCTATGCACCAAAAAAATTATAACTCCTACTGTAAGTTCCCCTTGTATCATTGCAGACACTGATATAGGATTCAAAACGTTGGTTTCTTTACCTTTGCAATCAAGAATGATGCTGAAGTACTAAATGTCTTGGTGCTCTTCCAGGATGATGACATGAAAAGCATTAGAGGTTTGATTGATTCTGCTGTTCTAGATTCTGGAGTTAAGGGTGGACTGAGATGGCCGTTTGGTAAGGCAACTTCTGGAGATAAATTTAGCGTGGTTGGAGCCTGGCACATAATTGCTAAATCATATAAGAACGCATCACTGAGGTTAAAGGTCAGAGATGCCGACCGATTTGATTTTAGGGCTTCAACTGGGGGAGAATCTAGGGAGATTGTTATAAAGTTGAAAAGGGTAGTTTCAGAACTGAAGGTATGCATACTTTGTGGTAAAAGTAAATCTTTAAGCAAACACAGTTTCTGCTATATTCTCCAAGTAATTTGTTCTTTCTTTAAGAGTCATAGCTCACAAGTTCTCTCTCTATTCAGGAACAGCAAATTGACGTGAATCTGATTACTGAGATGCTTAAGGATAACTTGAAGGTTCTATGGAACAACTTTTTCTGCTGTGAAAGCCTTTTAAAATGATATTGCATGTTGTAAATCACTCTTGTTTCGTGAGTAATGTAACTAGCAAATTTACCCCGTAGTGATTTTCTATTAAATCTTTGAACTTGTTGCCCCGTTTGTATGAACTATTGTAATAGCTATTATTGTACTAAAATGTAATAGGCATTTGGTTGGCCAACTATTGGAGTAAATTCAAGTGAATGTTTCACTAGTCACAACAATTTAACTCAAATCCATATCAAAACATTTTTCTACTATTCAGATGTTACCTTTAATTAAAACTTTCAAATACATTTGCTTTGAACACACAATTTAAATTCTATATTTGAATGCAATTTGAATGAACATTCAAATGCAATCTATAATTCAAATAGGCGGAAGTTTGCTTTTGGCAAACTTTCTTTACCAAATAAGGGTACGATCGGATCACCAATTTGAAAAAAAAATTTTAAGTTAAAAGTTGGTTGACTTTTTAAAAAGTAGTTAAATCCAACACATTTAAAGCTAGTTTTGTTAAACCCCGAGTCTATCAGCAGCTACACAGGTATGCGAGCAACACAACAATCTTTCATTCTATCTAGATGAGATTTATATGATTAATTTAGCGATCTTGAAAATGCTCTATTTCAAAGTACTCTGTACATTGCCTGGTCTCTTGACCGTGCACAAATAGAAAGTTTTAGGGATTTTACATGAACTGATCTCTAAGGAAAAGGTAAACAAAGTTCATTTACACAAAAGAAGCTGCAACTTCGTACGGTTGGATCGGTTCTTCACTCTGTTTTGCCAAAGCAAAGTCATTCTTCGAGTAGTGATGTCCCGGAAAGGGTATATACATGACTGCAAATACTGTTTTGTCGGTTCGTTTGATGTGTTGGGTACTCCTATTTTACGTCTTTTTGTTTTTCCTTAACAAGACATGCAAATCACTCTTCTGGAGCAATATGTAAACGGCACATTAAAGGAAAAAGGGCCATTGTTGATTCAACTATGGCAACACACTTCGTCGCTTGTCAAACTGAGTTCACTTTCCAAGAAGGGTCGTTGCTTTTCAAACTGGAATCACGTCTAAAGAGGGAGTTTCTGGCACTGCTGATGAAGTACTCAGTTCTTGCTTTGGCTTCTTCATGCGCTGAAAGAAAAAATAATAAAGAAAAAAAATGAACACAAACGATCACTACGACGTTCTTGATAAATTCCTGAACCATTTAGTGGATGATAGTTTAGTTCATAACTTATATGTAAACAAACCTTGTAAGTGCTGGTGTTCTTCCAAGCCTTGTCCATCTCAGCGAAGACTACATCGATATTTGGGCGGTCTCCGCTTGACTTGGCAACGCAGAGGACTGCTATGTCAAGGATGGATTTGAAATCAGCCTTATTAAGCTTCCCTTTGAGCCTCGGGTCTTCAAAATCCTGTATCGGACGATTGCCCAAACTCACATCCTTTGCCTGTACAAATTTGGATATCATCAGTTATCACTTTGAAGATGATGAAAACAGTTTTGAACTGTTAGATGACATCAGAATCCCAACATATTAAAAGTAGTAATTTAACAGAACTTAAAAAAATTCTTAACCGTCTGTCTTACTTTCTCATTCCTTAGTTTCTCCATATACAAACATAAGATTAGTGATTGATGATGATAATGTGCAGTTATACCTTCCTAGTCAGATGGTCTCTAGCATTAAGATTCAGGTCGATAACCTTCTGTCCCGACAAGATCTGCAGAGTAACGATTCCGAAGCTGTAGATGTCACTTGCACAGGTTAGCTTGGCGTTGCTCACGTACTCGGGGTCCATATATCCTATGGTTCCTCTAACATCAGTGAACACTTTGCTTTCTTCTGTGTTCATCATTTTTGCCAACCCAAAATCCGAGAGCTTGGGTTCCCAATTCTCGGTCAAAAGGATGTTGGTAAGCTATAAACATCGACCAAATATAATAACTATTACACCACTATCACAGATTAAAAATATGCTGGTTTGATTTATCACGCCTCTTAGTAATAGTTAAACAGACTAAAATAAATTTTTTTTTTCACACCTTGATATCTCTGTGAACGATACATCCTTCCATGAAATGGTGGAGATGATGCAATGCATATGCGCAGTCTCTTAGAATCCTCATTCTGTTGTCCCACTTCAACACACTGTCTCTTTCTGGATAAAAGATAATTTCACAATATTATTATATCTGTATTTATTAGAAGTAAATGTTACCTTAGCATTTTTTTTCTTTTGCTTAAATTCATGTAAGGTTATCCTTAGATTGCGATAAATTTGCTCACTACGTCAGTATAAAATAATCTGATATGAGCTGACAGTTCAAAATTAAGCTCCACCGATCAAATGTGTTCATATACCATAAACATGATCATAAATGAAAGGATAGGACATACTTAAGAGTTGTTGAGCAAGATTTCCTCCTGCACAGTACTCATAGACAAGATAATGGCCATCGTCTTCCATGCAGAAACCGAAGAGGCAAACGAGGTTCGGGTGCCGAATCCTCGAAAGACCTTCCACTTCTCGCTTAAAAGAGTCGGCCTCGCCGTTCTTGTTCATGTGCTTGATGGCCACCTCTTGACCACTTGGCAAAATGCCTTTGTATACATGCCCTGCACTTCCGCTTCCGAGGATCTCGTTCCCGGAGTAGATGGCGTTCTCTATCTCTTCCTTGGAGAATCTGTACAAACTAGACCAAGCATTCTTGTACTCTTTTGATTTATTACCACCCCTTTTCAGAATGGCAGTCTTCTTCGTAGTCACGTATTTAGCCAGCACAACGATCAACATTAGTACCATAACTGCTATTAGGATTGCTAACAGTGCTCGTGCCAAAGATTCTGTACGTATCAAGAAAACAATTTATGTGGCTTCTTGTGCGCGCGCGCGCGCGCTCGTATGTATATATGTCTATATATATATATATATTTATTTATTTATGAAGGATATCATCAAACTAACTCTATTGCTTTACTTGCGGGAAAAGGATAGGTAGTTTTTACTTACGTTTGATCTTGATATAATTTGGATCTGTGAGGAAACAAAAAAATGTCGAGTCATTATTAAAGATTGTAATTCATTTAGAAAGCCATAAGTAAATATAATATAAATTGACTAATCCTACTACACTAAGGAGAAAAAATTAAAAGAGGAAAAAAAAAAGTTAATAAACAGTTTTTAAACATTTATTTAAATAAATGATTAATTTTTTATTTAAGAAAATAACTGTTAATTAATAATTTATCATAGTCAATCAATAAAATTACATAAATATTAATCCATCGTTAATTAATTATAAACAATCACTAATTTACTAATAGACTATTTTCAGAAAAAACTCTCATTGTTCTATAAAATTTTAGTTTATTGAAAAGCTTAAGGCCATTTACATTTGACCTACGTATCTCTTAAAAAAAAAAAAAATTCTCTAGTGATGCCCCCAAGATTCTTTAAAATTAATCTTTGACCCCTCTAAATTTTAAAATTTACAATAATCCTTTGACATTTTTCCCTCATAACAAAGCATTTTACTATTTATCCTTTATTTGTGCCCGCCCCGCAACCCCACCACCACCCCCACCCACCCCGTCTTTTAATATTTTCATTTGCATAATTTTTCTAAAAACTTTCAATTTTATCCAAAGTTTTTATTTTTAAGTTTTCGACTCAAGGAAACAAAAAATTAACTACTCTACTATATAAATTCATTGTTTTTAGTTTGAACTCTAAATTTGAATTTTTGAATTGTAGTTTTTTTTTGTGTAGTTTTAATTCTTAAATTGTAGTTTTAATCAAATTACACACATTTTGAATTTTTCTTTTTGGTCTCCTCTACCAAGTACAAACAAACAAAATACTCTCCCATGTATTTTTTTTTTGTCTGTTTGTTTTAGAAAAGAAAAAAAATTTTTTTTTTGCTGTCGTATAAACAAACCTGTTTTCTATGACTTAGGATGGGTCGGGGCATCTAGTAAACTTTTATTTATTTATTTATTTAATTAATTCTAAAAATTTTATATTTTTCTCATTTTTGTCTTCATAAAAAATTGATCATCCCAATTAAGCCCCCTATAAACGATCCTTTAATATACCCGATGAAAATAATAGATTGATCCGGTCGCTATCTAGAGAGAGAGATATATATATATATATATATTTGTATATTATAGTCTGTTAGCTGAAAATAAATAAATAAATAAATGAAAGGTTACTGTCTGAACTCTTACCAGGCTCGTTTAAGAGACGCAAACACCGAAAGAAATCATCATTCAGCGAGAAATTGTTTACGCTTTGAGACGCAACAGAAACGACAGCAGCCACGCCACAGAATTCCTTCTCACTTTTCTTGCCGCTACCTGATAACAGATCATCCCTCAGACTCAACACAGCGGCCGTGCAATTGTTGCAAGCATCGCTAAAATTATTATGGAGACCAGAGCAGGTTCTTATGGCATTTCTGTATGAATCATGTCGCATGACGTCTTGTAAAGTCAAGTTGGAGCAGTTGCTGGAGCCCTGGAATAAGCCGTGGAAGCCGCAGGCATCTGCCGACACCGACGATTGCCGGGAAAATGGGCCTTTGCAGTCATTCCAGAGGCCTTCCTCAAGGAAGATGGTGATGTTCTGCGCGTTAAGCACGCGCAGAGCTAGCGCTTCAGAGATTACGGTGAGAGCGTTTTGACAGCAGAGAGTTGTGCGAAGGCTGTCCCACAGCTTGATTCTCTGTTGTCGTCCGAGGCATTCTCCGGTTGGTCGGTACGGGTAAAGGAAGTTCAACGTGCAATTACCTGCATGCATAGTACAGTGCAATAAGTATTGCCAGTGTATATATGTGTGTGTATGTATGCACGTATGTGTGATATGCTACATTAGCGAAACCATATATATGTGTGTTTGTGTGTATTGATGATCCAGCAGAAGTCATAAGTTTAGAGGGAAAAAAAAAAAAAAAAAAGGTGAAAGATGAGAAAAGAAAAGAGAGAAGTCAATAATTAAAAAAAAAGAAGAAGCAAAAACATATAAGTCTTTTTAAAATTAAAATGTGTGATGATATTCAAATATTACATCATCACATCATATTGAAATCATATCAAAATAAAAATTTCAACCAGTTTTTGATTCGTATAATTTAGCAGCTGGAAAATAAAACTCTACTTGTATTATTCTTTTTTATGCTGTAATGAATCTTTAAATATATTGGCATATATACAGAGTAGATAAACTTCAATACTTTACAAAACCTTTTTTGCAGCCTTTTAAAACCATTATTGTTAGGGAAAAATTACATGTGAAACTGACTCAATATATTTTAATAGTCCAACTTAACCTAAATGATTAAGTTATTAGGCCTTCGGTCTTTCTATATATATAAATCACTTCATATTCTCATTTTAGGTTAAGTTATTGAGTTTTAAGTCCTTTTATGTATATAAACTACTTCACATCCTCATCCACTTTTCATATATAACAACACACATATGCATTTTTCTCAACAATATCCCTCACATGTGTGTGTTTACTGAGCTCCCCCTTAAATCAAAGTTTTTTATAGTTGAAATATCCAAGTATCGCACTCCAAATAGGAGCTAACTCATGTATGTAAAGGAGTTAAAACCATGCAAGTTTACTAAATACTCCACCATCTGCACCTATAATGGCACTAATTATGGGCAACACCAACTCTCCACAAGAGACAACATGAGAACTTGATAACTGAATGTGATTGTTTGGCCAATACGAACCATCGGCTCTAATACCACTTGTAAGGGAGGAATTACGTATTAAACTGGTCCAATATACCTTAGGAGTCCAACTTAACTTAAAAAGTTAACCCATTAGATTACGGATCCTTCCATGTATATAAATCATTTCACATCTTCATTCATTTTTCACGTGCGATAACACAAACATGCATTTTTCTTAACAATTACAAAAATTTAACCTTTTGACAAACATTCATGATAATGGAAAATGGAAAACAAGACCATGAAAAATAAGCAGAGATAAAGTATGATTACCTATTTATATATACATATATATATATTAAGTACCATTATTCCAACCAAAAAAACATATAAGTAAAAGCAAACAAAAAGAAAACTATGATATATATATATATATACCGGATTGGAGGACTGATTCATTCGAGGGAGGAGAAAACTGTGAAGAGCATTGGCTGAAAAAGGTGGCAGCCCAGCCCCAGAAGAGTAAGGTAGCTGTGAAGAAACGGCGCGTAGCTTTCATATCTTGTATTACTACTGTAACTACTGGTCTTGCTGGCTAATTCAGTGATAAAACGAACTAGAACTATAATAAGCCATGAGAAAGAGTGCTGGGAGTACTGTGCTGATAGTAATGTGATGGTGATGATCACTAAGTGATCGGTGCATGGGAAGACCATACAAGGTTGCGTAGGAAGCTGTAATTGACTGGAGTTTTTCCTGTAAGCCATAGAAGGAGGATAAATATATATAATGCGAAACTCCTCGTTGTCATCGACTCTACAGATATTGTACACGTATGAATATATGGTGCTTTGTCTGCTTAGTCTGATTCCAGCTTTACACCTTGCAAACTCCGTTTGAGGGTGAAATTATATTTAATGGTATATTATCTCATTTAGTACTATCCGCTCTCTTATTTTATTTGGTTATTTTAGTATTTTTTAGTTGAAGCTTCGCCATCTTAATTGAATGTTAGAAAGTTGTTGCGACCGTCCTCTTATCTTCAATCGAATCCTGGCATCAACTTGCAGATTTCAGATATTGTTATTTTTGTTTGGTAAATTGCTTATTTAGTCCTTCACCTTTGCACAAAGTTGCCATTTGGTCCTAACTTTTTTTTTTTTTTTTTTGTGGTTAAAAGATTCTTGAACTTTTTAAAAGAATACATAATGGTCCTTTTACTATAATAAAAGTTAAAAATTAAATAAAATAAATCACATGTATAATACGTATAAGTTAAACTATGTAATTTTTTTGCCTTATTTACTCTTAACTAGTAAATCATGCAACATTTTTTGCTAAATTTTTATTTTATGCTAACAAAAAGTATTATTTTACACCCTTTTAAAAAATTTAAAAAGTATTATGCTAAATTCAAAAAAAGATTAAGAATCAAACAAATAATTTGCCTTTTTTTAAAATGTTATGGAGCATTATAGTTTGTCTGTATTGAAGAGAAAAAAAAAAAAAAACACTATCAGATTTAAATAAGAAGCTTGTATTTAATTTTTTTTTTTTTTTATCTTTTGCCCATTGAGCTAGATCTAATAGTTCAAATATCTCTAATGTTACAGACAATACAAACAAAAAGATTTGTACTAAAAAAAAGATTAAGATGGTGTTTGGCATAAATATTATAATTAAAAAATTTAATTCATTTTTATCTTCTTAAGAAAAGTCAACTTCATTTTCATCGTTTGAAGTTCTAACTATAATTTAGGGGGCGTTTGGTAAACACATTGCATTTTGACTGTATTTGAATGTTATATTTAATTGAAAAGTATTTGTTTTGTATTTGAATCAAATGTGTGTTTGGATGAAAAATATTTTAGAATTGAAAAGTTGATGTGATTAGTAAAAGTAGAGATAAATAGTAAAATTGAAAAGTTGATGTGATTATTTTAAAAATGTTTTGAATAGTAATTGTTTTCGTAGCACTGTTGCAAAATTTGTGTTTGGTGTAAAATTATATTGTATTTGAGTAAAATTAAAATTGAATATTTTCTCCAAATGCCCCCTTAAAACCTTAAATTTTAAAAATCTTTTACTTTGCATATATAGGTTTACCTTAAATTTTAAAAATCTTTTACTTTGCATATATAGGTCAAAACGAGTTTTTTTTTTTAATTTTCAAGATAAATGAAATAAAATTTATATTGATATTTTTTCTGAATATATTTTAAATATTTATATTTTTTAATTGTAATAAATTAAATGTATAACTCAACTCCAATTTAACTCAAATCAAATTTTTTCGACTCCAATTAGTGAACCTAACACTCGCCAAGGGGTCGTTGGGTTTATTTAATTAATTCACATTGTTATATTTTACAAAATCTAAAGGAATGACCTTGTTGTGAGAGAACATAAGGATTATTTACCACCTTCAGTGTTGTTGTTCTTTTTGCTATTTGCTATAATTTCCAGTTTTTTCTAATGGGAAAACCTTACCATTACAAGTTTACAACGTTATTTTGATGGATTGGGCATAGGAGGAATCTGGGTCTGTGCCCCAAAAAAATTAAAAGCCCAAATATGCAAACTCAATTTGAAGATTTTGTTTTTAGAAAATTGGAAAGTGATAGTAAATAGTAGTTTTTAGAAAATAACGGAAGAAAATAATAGATTTTTAAAATGAAAAATATTAGGGATATTAATTTTTATCTCAAATTTTCAGTATTAATTTATATAATATATGAATTGTTATTCTGTTACTAATAAGTGTTTAAAATACTAACATATCAATTGATTGTATTTGCTAATAAAAATATGATATAAGAGTTAATATTCAAAAAATTATGATTAAAATTAATATTTCTAACATTAATCTTTTAAAATATTTGTGATAAATAATAAATTTAAAGTAAATAGAAAATTTATTAAGTAAATTACATATTTACAACATTTGAATCAATTATTTAACTAGTAAATTTGATGTAAATATATATATATTTTTGCTCTTGGGACTAATTATTTTCAAGTTTCAATTAAGTTTGGGAAAGAAAGGGTTAAAGTTTTCTAAAAATATCTTTTAATTATATGAATAATTTCTTAACCATACAATCTATAACACATCAAATAGGCCATATAGGTTTATAGATGGTGTTTGGAACATATGACACTTTTTTATTGAAAAATAAGTAAACAAATTTCCAAATTTTAAACATCAGAGATTCTATTCAAACTACTTCCCTCTCACATCTATACATCTACGAAACTAGTCTAGCTAGCTCAGCTGGGTTGGCTGGAAAACTTTCTTTGCGTAGGTAAATTGTCTATTTTGCTTACTCCCTTGATAATGGCTAAAAACAACGTCGTTTCATCCAAGGAAACTGACAAACTCGTCGTAGGGTGAGTACAAAATATATATATATATTATGTCGTTTTTGTTTCTTTCCATTTTGCACGTGGCCGTTGGTCCGCCTTTCTTTCAGCCCCAAACACAAAACGGGAATTAATACGTGAATCAGTTCACTTCCACACGATGTGCTGCTCTTATCCATCAAGACAAGGTCAAATCCAGCACCACCTTAATTCCCGACAACACACAACACACAACACACAACACACACAAATCATCATAATTCTTGTTCACTTGCTTTTCTCCATTTTATATTTGTGTGTCTGGTGTTTTTTCTCAACGACCTTCTGCAATGCGGACCGCCTCCTCTTGCCATTACTTCTCCACCATTTCCACCCCAAGGTCTGTCTCTCTCTGTCCCTTCACCTCCCTCCGTCCCTCCCTCTCTCTCTCTCTCTACATATATATATATGTATAATTATAGATATGTTTTGTAAAATTTGGTTGTTGTTTTCTGGGTTTTCCTTTTTTGGTTTTGTAAAGTTCGTGGGAACCATGCCTTGACTATGCCTAATCATTTGATCCCTTCTTTTGGAGAATATTGTTAAGAGCTTAAATTACGTAAGCAAATTCAAAACAAACTTCATATGGACCTTCAGGTGACATTTGAGGCAAAACTCTTTTAACCATGGCAATGGCTGCTCGTTCGTTCTGTGTCGGTAACAATGCGCGTGTGAGGCCTGGATTTTCAATGGACAGAAGGTTTTGCGGACAAAAGAAAGTTCAGTTTCATGTTGTTGTGAAGTTGCGGCCCACTAGTAGATATCCTAGGTACTTTCGTTTGAACACCTCTACTACAAGATTTTGTGGTCTGGGTTCAAAAGTTTCAAGGCTGCTATGTAGCAGAACAGAGGGTGCTTCATCATTTGCCATAAATACTAATAAAGTTGAGGTATTTTCTGAACTATATCTAGTGTTTAATGCTGGGTTGTGGGTATTGTAAAATAACATTGCTAAATTCTTTGAGGCGAGAAAGGTGGTGAAGTATCTGGTTGAGAAAGTATCACATGCTCTTAAAGAATGGAGACACATACACCTGATTAAAGTGTTTGGTTTACTGGCTTGCACTTTGATGTTCATCCCATCAGCCAATGCTGTTGATGCTCTCAAAACCTGCGCCTGCTTGCTGAAGGACTGCAGGTAACTCAATTCAATATCTGATTATGGCATTTGGGTTTTTATTTTACTACCAAACGCACGCTAGTTAATTAGAGTTTTGATACCAACCGACGTGACATATGGGTTGTCACGTCTATAAAGAATATTGTATCTAGTAATGGAAGGATGGCAACTCAGTTACCACGTGAGTTGGCATCAAAAAATTGGCATAGGTGTACTACAATTATAAATTATGCGTTTAGTTCAAAGACAAGAGCTTTTATGCCAGGGTAGAACTTGCGAAGTGCATTGCAAACCCAGCCTGTGCTGCCAATGTTGCTTGTCTCCAAACTTGCAACGATCGACCTGATGAGACTGAATGCCAGGCTAGTTCCTTATCCTTCTCTTGGTCACATCGTTGGGATTCTAGTTTACATCAAAGAAGGTACCTTCTGGTCTCATATTATTCTTTTCCTTTCTTTGGCAGATTAAATGTGGCGACTTGTTTGAAAATAGTGTTGTAGACGAGTTTAATGAATGCGCAGTTTCGCGAAAGAAGTGTGTGCCTAGGAAATCTGATATGGGCGAATTTCCAGTCCCTGATCCTGCTTTTCTTGTTAAAAGCTTCGACGTTTCAAATTTTAGTGGGAAGTGGTTTATCACTAGTGGCTTGAATCCTACCTTTGATACTTTTGACTGCCAATTGCATGAGTTTCACACAGAATCTGACCAACTTGTTGGAAATTTAACTTGGAGAGTACGAACTCCTGATGGTGGCTTTTTCACTCGATCAACTGTGCAAAGATTTGTGCAAGATCCCAAGCAGCCTGGAATATTGTACAATCATGACAATGAGTATCTTCATTATCAAGATGACTGGTAAATTTATCTCTCTTCTTCTTTTGCTTATATGCTGAATTCCCAAAAATCATTTTAAGCGTTAGATTATAAATCCAACATTGGATGTCCTTGGTTCAAATTTGTACTTTTCATTTTCTTCAAAACTATCCACTTGTTTGGCTTAAGCTTTTGGGAGAATTAGTATACAAACATAAAGTGCAAAAACACTGTTGTTATTCTTTGATGGATTTGGCTATGTTACCTTTTCAGGTATATTCTTTCATCCAAGGTTGAAAACCAACCAGATGACTACATATTTGTATACTATCGTGGCCGTAATGATGCGTGGGATGGCTATGGTGGGGCTGTTGTATATACAAGAAGTTCAGTTTTGCCGGAAAGTATCATTCCCGAGCTTGAAAGGGCGGCGAAGAGTGTAGGCCGAGATTTTAGTAGGTTTATTAGAACAGATAATACTTGTGGGCCTGAGCCACCCCTTGTAGAGAGGCTTGAGAAGAAGATAGAAGAAGGAGAGAGGACCATTGTGGAGGAAGTCGAACAGATAGAAGAGGAAGTGGAGAAGGTGGGAAAGACCGAGATGACACTATTTCAGAAGTTACTAGACGGGCTTAATGTGCTTAAACAGGATGAGGAGTATTTCTTGAAAGGCCTAAGTAAAGAAGAGATGGAGATACTGGACCAGCTGAAAATGGAGGCAAGCGAGGTAGAAAGACTCTTCGGACAAGCATTGCCAATCAGGAAGCTTAGATAACTAAAGAAAAGATGGAACTCATAAATCATAAATTGCCAAATTCTTACTTTTTACTTCTTTTCTTAAAGTGTAAGTTATTATTACATGCTTGTTCCAATTTCCAAGTTTCTAAACATTATACATGACATTCATTTATTTAATTATTTTCCTTTCCTCTTGTCTTTATCCCTAATAAACTTTTTACAGCTTTCTTGGAAATTTAACAATTGAGGGAATATAGTAACATTCCAAAATTCCACTCCCGCTCTAAGAAGTACTTCATGCTTTTACTGTCCATTCAAGTTTTGGACAAACTTGGCTAATGAATTGTGCAAGTGTGCTTGATATTCTTCACTGACACCGACTTCCAGTTGGTTCTTGGAGAGAGTCTTTGGCGTGACCGTGCTATGTTCATTCTCTCTACACCCACTTATTCTTTGTGGCCTTGGCTGATCAGTAGATTGGCTAATGTTTGTATCTAGTGACAAACAAAGCGAGGATTTTCGTCTGTGATCACAACCGACATCAGTAAGAACATCTCCTTCCAGTATCTTTAAAACCTGTGCGGTTCACAGAATTTATTGAGAAGTTTTGGTGACTAGATGTTTTAGTTGTTTTAGAAAAGAGGAAAAAAATGAAAACACCTTTGACATCCTTGGTCTCTTTTCTGGATGAGGTGAGATACAAAGATTGGCAGCAATCATCATGCACTCCACTTCCTTTTTTATGTAATTGTTCTCCAAACGAGGATCGATGATCTCGTTGATTTTCATGCTTTCAAGCAATGAAGAGCCCTGCACTTTCAAAATGAGTACAAGTTAGTTTTTTTAAGTTTTTCAGTTTTTACAACTTCTAATGTTAGAAGGGTTCTGCAGGCAATATTTCTAGTTAGTAATAAAGAATAAAGAAACTTGCCCATTCTGATACAAACTGTTGTCCCGTTCTCCTTGAGAATTCAGTAACGTTAAAGCCACTTAAGAGCTCCAACAAGACCACGCCAAATGCATACACATCGGCTTTCTCTGTTATAAGCCCACTCTGCGTGTATTCAGGTGCTAAATACCTACACAAACATACTCCATGGTGATGCGAATTTAGTATTTTTCTGACATTGCGAAGGTTGTTCTGATTTGGTAGGAATCAAAAGAGTTTAGTACCCCAATGCACCGATAACCCGTGTCTCCTCTGCTGACTGGCCGTCCACCTGCCATCTTGCAAGTCCAAAATCTCCGACCTAATATACACGATCAACATCAGTGATTGAGAAGGTCCTAAGGTGAAGCAAAAAAGAAAGAACATTTTTACCATCAATAAAAGAAAGAAGATTTTGATGAGAAAACAGACTGACCATGGGTTCGAAGTCATGAGTGAGGAGAATGTTGTTGGGTCTGAAGTCTCTATGTACAATGCAACCGACTCGGCAATCTTCATGCAGATATCTCAATCCTCTTGCGGCTCCTATCGCAACTTTCATCCTATTTTCCCAAGACATCAACTCTTTTGTTTCTGTCCCTGCAAGTAAGACAGACAAATGCAACTTAGTGGTTGCAAGAGTTCTGTTTTACGTTGTAGCTCAAAAGCAAACCAAAAGTCCAGAGGGAGCTCAAACGAAATGTCGGACTTTTCGTTTGAGCTTACCATACAAGTGCTTGTCTAAGGAACCATTGCAAGCAAACTCATACACCAGAAGCCATTCCGTTTCGGTGCAATAACCCACCAACATCACCAAGTTCCTGTGCTGTGCACAGCTCAACACTTCAACCTCAGAGCAAAACTCAGATGCCCCTTGAGCACTCAACCTCTTATGTTGCTTCACGGCAACAACCTGCCCATCGGGCAAGACCCCTTTGTGTACAGGACCGTAACCGCCTTCTGCCAAGAAGTTATCACTTGAGAATCCATTGGTAGCTCTTTTTATCTCTTTGAAGCTGAACTTCCTTGGGGACTTGCCAAAAATAGGAGCATTATGCTTACAAATAGAACATAGAGGTGGAGGGTTTGGTGGTTGTTTTATGTATAGGGACATGGCTTTTCTTACGCTCGAGGTTCTGTTCATGGTTGGAGAAGTGGAGGGCACAACAAGTGGTTCAATTTTTTTACCAGTTACGGAGTCTCTTTTAGTAATCAGCTGTCTAGAAGAGTGTGAGCTCTCAAGATTTTGCCACTGGCGTGCAGAGTCAACTGATCTTCTAGGTGGAGTAGGTGCCGGTGCAATAGTATTATAAACTTCTTCTATGTCTGTTTCAAGAAGTTTCAGAAGTCAATAACAAATAGTTACGGCAAATAACGGAATATTTAATTTCTTCCTTGAAGATGGGAAGTTTCTAAAAGAAGTAAATGGGAAAATTCTTACCAATTTTATCTTTTGAAATACCAATTTCTGAAAGATCACCAAAGCTGTTGTTTTTCTCATACAGGGGATTATTAGCCAACAACTTGGGATGTGCTTTGCCAGTGATGAAATTGGATGCCTTACTAAATGGTTGGAATTTACTGTGGAAATGAGACTTTTTGAATGCTGCATGATCTTCTACTTTCTCATGGGGGTGCAGAGAATTCATATCAAGAAAGTTTTTGCGCGGAACAAGAATGCTGGTGGAAGGGCTGGACAATGAGCATGAAACATTTGTGTCGAAAATAGGACTCTCTGCATTTAGACTGGTTTGAGCTGTGGAAGCACTATTGTACTCATGAGCTTTTCTAGGAACCAAACCAGACATGTCAGATTCTGTTTGGTCGCTTTGATGGTTTCGCTTATTAAGGTTCTTGACTGTTGGGAGATTTACCGTTTTTAGGATTTTTGGCATGGTGTGATCCATGAGCACAATATTGCAATTTAGTAGTTTCATGCAATAATCACTCTCTCTCTTCAAGTGTCTGTAATTGAAAGTCTAGTCTTAAAATACTGTGCTAATCCTCATCAAATAGAATCACTCTTTCTAGAATCTTTTGCTTGCATTATAAGTAGTACCTGTCAAGAATTACCCAAGTTGCTTGAAGCTCTTTCGCTTTCAAGGCGACAGAACTCAATTGCACATCAGCCACAATTTTCACTTCAGTGTGCACCTATGGCCAAATGTTTGCATAAGAACGAGCTAGCTTTTGCATGCATAACCTTTTTGGGGGGGAAAAAAAAAGGAATGACGGACATTACCTGCATAAGATCATGAGCTGAACATAACTTCTGCATCATTTGGGCAAATACATTGTTTATTCTATGGAAAACGTCGTGGTGAACTCCATTAATGAGAACTATATCATCACAAGAACTCCCCTTTTTACTGCGGCCAAGACCAAGCATCTCTAGCAGGCCTAGAATAAAAAAGAAAAGAAAAATGCAAATCAAATCAGTTGATTACAAGGAGAAGTCGAAAAGAACAGGCTATAGTATTTCTGAAAGGAAAAGGTTGTACAAGAGAAAAATTGCGATGTTCTTGAACGATTTGCTCGAATGTTTGGACTTGTGAGAGAACATGTCTGCGAAGGAAGAAGAGCTAGCAGGATTAGAGAGTCCGAATCCCTCACCACATTACACACCGCCCATTCAAGTGCACAATCTGCAATCTCCTTACTTGCATCAACTGCCACTAAAATTATATCTCCATCCATTTTCTTTTTCTTTACATTCGAATCTTGATCAACGTTTCTCTATGTTGTGCCTTAATATGGTCATGAAATCGCATCTTTATCAAAGATTGTATCTCCTAGTATCTTGACAAGGTCCGGTGGGCACCAGAGAAAGGCCCAGAAGAAAAAACATGGCCTTGCATAGAAGGTGATGCAGTTTCAAGAAGAAGCACAAGGCAACAGTGGCAAAGATAGAGTGAAAACCACTTGAAATGTTTCCTTTTCTGTCTGTTTGCCTTTGGAGGGAGATATGCTAATATCAATCATCAACCAAACTTTGGAACTTTCACTGAGACTTTTTCAATTATACAATTATCACAATATAATTAAGCTTTTCACGAGAAGCTTTTGACATTTTCTATATGGTAACATTTCTTGATACTACCAATCGTCTGAGGCCTACTAAACTGATAACACAATTTTGACTACTCCTTTAGTTGATTTGTGATAACACATTAAAAAATTTTGAATGCTTTTGTTTGGCTACAACTAACTAACAACTTTATAATAATAGACTAGGTGGGCCACATGGATATCCTTTTTCCTTTTTTTCTTTTTTCCCCCCTTTTGCAGGGGGATTTTTACAGACAAGTTATGAAAGTAATTTTCTGATTAAATTCATAACAGTTTTCATATTTCTTTTATTTTTATTTTTATTTATTTATTTATTTTTACCTTTTTGCAACTTTAAAATCTGACCTTCACATTCATTTTTTTTTTCCCCTTTTCATTTTAATCCCCCCCACCACTAAATCAGAAAAATCCAAGAAGTGTTGACTTTGAAGTTAAGCTTTACGTTTTTATCAAACTCTCTCCCCTCCCCCCCTTTTTAATCTTCTTTTTGCTAGCTGTAAAGAACGAGGTCAATCTAGTATTCAAATTTGTACACCAAATTATTCTGCTGGAAAGTGAAAGTTTAGTAGAGATGTTTTTATTCAACCTGGCAAATTTTGACACTATTCCTACAATAAGATAAAAACGTCAATTCAGCAAATTGTACACAAAATAATAATTTAATTAAAATAATGCTAAAATAATACAAAAGAATAGAAAACAATTCCAATTCCGTGGAATCACCACCCTATACCTTCTTTTTTTTTTTTTTTTTTTTTATTTGTGTCCTCTCCGGCTCAATACCGAAGGGTAGTTACACAAACTCTTTATCATATAAAGGGGTGTTTTTCTAACTGTATGAGTAGTATTTTCCTTTGACCAAAATAACATACAAAAGTTCCTGAAATTAAAAAAACTGCTTTAGAAAAAAAAGTAAAGTAGAGAAAAAATCTTTGCCCTCTTGAAGGTTTCTTCCTCAACCAAAGTAGGTGTTTTGACCATGAAAATATGCATATTGTGAAGACAGAAAAGACATGGCTTAGTACAAAATACCATGTCTCATAATGAAAAGCATGGGAGAGAATTATAACTTATTATGATTATGATGAAGAATGAACACTTTCATCCAATGATTCCCTGCTGCTCATTTTGTGTAAAGAGACAAACCCATCTTGTGATCCTATGCTGTAGCTGTGGTCAAGACACACACTGATACTGCTGTTGCGGCTTAATGCCAAATTTCCGCTCCATGACTCTGCCATGCTTCTCCGGTGGCTTAACGAGAAGCTACCGTTCCTCGCGCCCTTGGTGCTGCTGCGACTGAGGGATTCATCTCCTTCCAAAGACACACCCCCACTGCTTGATTTCTTGCTGTTCCTTTGGCGGTTAGACCCGATGCTGCTTTTGCGACTCGAAACGCCTGATGCCTTGCTATTACTGGACCTGCTTTGGCTTGATGAAACGCTTCCATTGTCTGATCTGGAGCTGCTGCTCTTTTGGCTCAAGGACACGCTTTCGTCGTCCCCCTCTGATCCCGCCATGCTGCTTTTGCGGCTTGATTGCCACTCTTTGTTTGCCGTAACAACAGAGCTTCCGTGGCATTCACCCCTGGACTTCACATCCTCATAGTCTGAACTCTCACTATCCTCACTTTCCGACCTCTCACCCTCGTCCTCATCGCCCGAACCCTCACTTTCCTGGTCTTTCTCACTATCAGCATTTTCATGCTTTGAGCTTTTACTGTCTGAATTCTTGCCATCTCGAGGTGTTGGAGCTGGAAGAGAAGCCGGGATACACTCACTTGGTGATGTGGAAAGGAAGCTTAGCGTTGTTACAACATCGCTGATTAGCGGACGAGCTGAGGCTTCTTCTTGTAGGCACATTGCTGCTATTGCCACAACTTGGTTCAAGTCCTTTTCTGGGAATTGCCTGTTGAGAAGCGGGTCCGCCAAATCCGGAAACCTCTTCGGATCCCGGAAAAAGGGTTGTGCCTGCTCAGAACACATGAAGTGTTTACAATCAAAAGACTGAATTCCCTTTTCTTTTTTCTTTTTTCTTTTTTTTTCTTTTCATGTTTTTTATGAACAATATTGAGGTTGACAATAGCACCATGCTTTTGACCTTTGCCCAAAACAACGATTAGCAACATGAGAACTCTTTCGTAAGGTATAAAAAAAAATTCTATCAGTAGAAAACTGTTTTAAATTGATAAAATTTTCCTTTTTTACGAGGTTTTGTTTATTTTAATATAATTTTTACGAGATCTACGTTCCGAAAGATGCAACACCGTTTTAAAACTAATGTACTTATTTACAAAAACCAGCAAACTTTGAGAAGAAAGCAAGATGTTTCTTTAGAATTTTGATTAAAAAAAAAAAGAGAGAAATTTTTTCCTTTAAAAACTAAAGCAATCCAAAACTGGCCCTTAAAATGCTAAGAAATTGATGTAAGGTGGTTTAGTTACCCAAGAAACAAGATTTTGCTCATCGTTTGGCCTTTGTGTGTCGATGGCTCGTCGTCCAGTAATGAGCTCAAGTAGAACTACTCCATAGCTATATATGTCTGACTTTAATGTGAGTTGACCTGCTCTTGTGTACTCGGGAGCAGAGTAACCATACGTGCCCATCACCCTTGATGACATATGCGTCTTATCTCCATCCTCTCCATCCTTAGCCACTCCGAAATCAGAGAGCT